>OY992505.1:0-2400000 GCA_963921215.1 Scoparia ambigualis | reverse complement strand
AATGTACTACCTTGACTTACTCCTGATCTTGTAAAATAGTCACTAGAATCATACCCATTTAAGCGTACATATTGACGACGATTATTTAGGAAGTGGGAGAAAAATTGAAGAAGTTTTGGCGTGAAACCAATGATTGCCAACTTTTCAAGCAGTTTATCATTGTCTACTAGATCAAAAGCCTTTTGAAAATCGAAGTACGCTGCGTCCACCTGATGATGCTTATCCATTTGAGAATGGATATAGTCTACATGCGTGACTAAGTTTGTAGAAGTGGAGCGAGCTCTCCGGAATCCGTGCTGACTAGTGTGCAATAGATGACCTATCTGGTCATTGATGTACACACGCCAGCACATCAGGCTACCACACTTTGACCTTGAGCGCTTCAAAAGTTGAACAGAGAGAATCGTGCGAAAGAGATAAATAGCCTATATCAGTCCCACGTCAAATGAGTCGTGCTGCATTGCCGCCGCACACATACGTTATACGTTATTTTGCATGTGTGTATCACGCTCTGTAGGTGAATCGCGAAAATGAAACAATTTTTGAGGATTAATCTTAGTTATTAATATTAGAATAACTTTGGACTCATTTATTCCTAAAAGCGTTACTTAATGGAATGGAAAAATAAAAATCTTAGCCATATTTTCATATCGATTTTTTATTATAGTGTAATAATAATATCTTCATTACCCTAGCCTCGGAAATCATTTTTGTGATGCCTTGCCGATGTAGGCCCTAGGGCATTTAACTAATTCTGGATTTTCATAAATAAAAAGTAACATTTTTAATGTTAAATTAAATTATGAAATATACCTACATAGCAAAATGTCAACTTATCTGATAGAAATATTTGCAAAAGTGTTTCTATCGAGTGTTAGGGTAGATTGTTGTGATGACGTCGGCTTGGGACGTAAGTAAAATCACTAGAAGAATTTCGACGATCTTTGTGCCGGCCGCGGTGGCGTAGTGGTCAGCGCACTTGCCCGGAAAGCGAGGGACGCGGTTTCGAATCCCGCCTACATTCTCGATTCTCGGTCCGAATTTTTTCTAGTATTTTCATAATTCCTGGGATTGTGGTATTAGGTAACACTGATTCTGTCTAGTTATTCGGTATGAGGAACTAAAAAATAAAGCGACGCGTTGAAATAGAAAAACATTGGGAAGTAGCTTATATAGATTTTTGCATTTGCGATGAATCTTAAAATTGATAACGAATAACATACTCATATGTAAAATAGCGTAATACACGCTATAAATGAATTTAGAGAATTCTCGCTCGTATTAAAATAACGTAACACACTCTTTAACTGAATTTAGAGAATTCTCGCTCGTATTGCGATGTGGTTTATAACCTACTGTATATGCGCCAGACAACAAGGAATTTAACACCCTTGTGTTGGTAGAGACGCTGGGTAGGTATCTCGGAGTTTAGAAAACCAACATTAGGAATTAACCCGACCTGGAATTTAACCTGGGACAAGTGGAACACAAGGTGAGAAACCCTACAGCGCTCTGCGCGAATCATATCGTCTAATAAGAAAACTTTTGAGACAACAAATTTAAAAATTTAAATTTGTGGTGAGGATTTAATTTAGGGGAGATTCCTAACGTTTAATAAATATGTAATGAAAGAATTTTCTCTTGTCTGTGTGACTTGCCCTATAGCGATCGACTCTACCTCATTATATATACATGTTTTGACTGCTAGATCGCAGAAATTGACGATCAGTTTTTCCCATTAGTTGAACTGACGTCAGTCCAAAATTTGATCGTGAATGTCGAATCGTCACTAAAGAGTTTTAACTGACAGCGAGACGGAATTTTCCGTGGCTACCATAATCCAAGCCGGCGGGCGGCGGCGCGTCGCGCCAAACTGGGGCCCAAGTCTGCTAATTTACGAATGGCATGATTGTATCGCATTGTAATTGTTTGACACATTTGGTATTCTTAAATGAGTAAGAGAATACCAAATGTGTCAAACAATTACAATGCGATCCAATTGCGATTCAATTATGCCATTCGTAAATTAGCAGACTTGGGCCCCTGGGGGGTTACACTCAAACGCAAACTCAATCTTAATACAATTCCAATGCGATTAATATGTATCGATATTGGGATAAGTAAAGATAATTCCGGAACGTCATCTCGATAATAATTTGTTCAATCAATTTCCACGCAATTTAATTCCAATGTGGCGGCGCTATTGTCGCTTACAAAAGTGCCATTTGACATATTTTAGATTTATGATTGGAAATTGATTAATGCATTTCTGTTTCAAGAGTAGGCTACTCTCACCTGACCGTGTGTGATCGACTAATCGTCACTCCAATCGCGTCAGTTCGAATTTCTCCAATGAATATTGATCCTTAGAACCAAGCAATAAAGTTCAAAATTGATTGTACCGGCCGGTCGAGAACCGACGAGCCGGAGTGACGCCAGTGAGTGGGGAAATCTGTTTGGCGTAAAACCACTTGGAGTGACGCCACAGTTTTACGGCTGGGACTGACGCGCAAAACTGATCGTCAGTGGCCAGCTTTAAAACAACATAATAAAATAAGAAATTCGAAAATTATTTTGACAGTTAGGTGGTGATTACTGGGGTATAAGTATAAAAGACCAAATGATACTCTAAGGCCATAATGTTTTATAAAATAAATAAAGTGAAACATAGTGACTCAAGCACAAGCGAAGACCGATGTGGCCCGTTGGCAGAGATCCTGCCTTCCAACCCCAAAGGTCCTGGGTTCAAATCCTGGTACGAACAAATGTTTGTGTGATGAACATGGTAATTTTTTACCGAGTAATTTGAACCGAGTCGGTGTTTATATGTATTTATATCTATATTATCTACGTATTGTATATGTAAGTGTATCCGTTACCTAGTATCCATATCACAAGCCTTACAGTGCTTACTTTAAGCTAAGTAATTTGTGTGAATGTGGGAAATATTATTAATAGCCGTGTGAATTCTGCAAAACATGAAACATGCAAAAAGTAAGGAAACACTATAATAGGTCAAGGATCATAAGACCGCCGGCGGTCACGAAACAATTGATTTTCAATTGTGTCTGGTTTTACGATACTCAAGGGGTTAATTGTTCATCATCAGCAAATAAACGTCCCACTGATGGGCACAGGCCTCCCACGTGGACAATAGCACGTGGGGTTAATTGTTATGTCCCAAAAAGTGTTCATATAATGATAATTACTCAGAGCATACTTGTAGCTTTATTAATTTTACAGACTTATCCGTGGTTGAATGTTAGTAAGTCTGCTTCCAATAGGTACCCGGAGGACTGGGTTCAATTTTCAGCGGAACATATCTTTGTATACTTGTTCCGGTCTGGTCGTGCTTCGGAAGGCACGTAAAGCCGTTGGTCACAGTTGCTGTCGTAAATATAGCAACAAGTCAAGTCAGAGACCTAAATGGCGGCATGTAAAAACTCTGACACCAGGCCTCACCAGCCACTCGATAAAGAAGAAGAAGAAATTTTACAACGCGGTCTTTGATTTTCTATTATCTTTTAAATGTTCAATAGTCAACGAATAACTGTAAAAATATTGTAATAAGGCTCTTATTGAGTTTCGAACTTAAACTTAGAAAAATAAAAACAATAAACTAACACAAATAAACATTTATTGATTATAATCTTCAATATATTTAAACTCTCTGATTTATTAACCAATTAAATAGTAGGAACTTTAATAAACTTACTACTCTAAATAAATTACACAAATAGGTATTCAGGGTGATTAATTACCCCGAATTTGATCGATACTTATAGCTAATATAATATCAAAGGTTCAACCTATCACATTATTATTCTGATAACAAATACATGGAAAAGAAATTAAGAAACAGAGCAATAAGCTGAACATTCTCCAACAATTAAATGATAGAACGAAAACATTTATAAAATTGATTTAAATAAACCATCCAAATCTAAAGTAACTCTAGGGTTATAAACTTAATTATAATACTTCAAAGTAATTATTAAATTAAAAATACGTCTTATTACGTCAAATGCCGGCTAAGGGATAAAATGAGAGGCAAGAGTTTATTTTCTTAGAACATTACAATTTGACTGGGCGTTTTTAGCAGACTTCAAAACAAGGGTTCATTATCACAATTCCATAACATAACTTCAAGATTCAATATCATTTATTCAGGTTAGGCCATGTTTAGGTTACAGCACTTATGAATGCCATTTATGCCATCGGTTCGTAAGTCTAACTATGGGGCGGGAGCCTTGTAATGAGAAGAACCGGCAAGAAACTCAGCAAGGGCATTTCCTTTCTCCCTTTCTTTTACACCGTCAATTAGAATTGAAAAATGCCCTCCCTATCATAGAAGGGCACTTTCCATTACAATAATAAAAACATAAAACAACTACAAGGACATAAAAAAATATATATATTAATAAAAATAAAAAGTTCAGGTATTCATCAATATAAAATAATCAATGTTATCAATGTCTTAAAAAAAGTAAGACTAACTACTAATATACTAATAATAAAAATAAGTTAGCAAGAGCAGACCAGCCTCCACAGGCGGCACCCGTTCACGAGTATGACATGTGAATCAGCCATCGCTTCGCTCAACCACGTTTTAGGGAACGTAACGACCCGACGCACATGCCACCACCGCAGAGACACTTTGAGAGAGCATGACACACTCGAGCAACTCCAATGAAGCAAGCAAGAAAACATTTAGGCAACGTTTTACACAACATAAGTTTTGAGTAGGTACCTCTTGTCTGTAAGACACTGCTGATAAAGGCTATCTACCAGGGTATGAGCTAGTTACAAAGAAAATGGACTTAAGAAAATATAATGTGATTATTTTATCATTACCAGGCTGTTTTGGATTCTTCTTCCTTAACTGTATAATAACCTTTCTTAAGTAAATGAGATTTTATATGATTTTTAAACTTATGTAAAGGTAATTCTAGTACAGTACTTGGTATTTTATTATAATAGTGAATACCTTGCCCCAAGAAAGAGCCGAGAACCTTCTGTAACCTGAACAGGGGCATCATAAGTTTTGACTTATTTCTAGTACTGAAATTGTGTACGTCACTGTGTTTAGCAAATGAGTTAATATTGCAGCGCACAAAAAAAATTAAGATGCAGCTGTAAAAACACCAACTTCTTTAAAAATATCTCTTAGAGAAGTTCGTGAGCTTAGTCTATAGATGGTTCTATTGCCCGTTTCTGTAAAATAAATATAGTTTCAACATCAGCCGCTGTTCCCCACAGTAGGGCGCCATATGACATGACACTGTGAAAATAACTAAAGTAAACCTTTTAGCAGTTTCAACGTCGGTTAACTGCCTAATTTTTCTAATGGCGTAAGCAGCAGAACTGAGTTTGCCGGCCAATTTCGATATATGAGGATTCCATTGAAGTTTTGAGTCAAGGGTTATCCCTAGAAAAACAACCGAACCTACCAAATCTAATTTATCACTGTTTATCCTTAGATCAATTTGTTCGGTCTTAACATTTGGTAGTGTAAAATTAATGCATTTGGTTTTTTTAGCATTTAACTGTAAATTATTAACAGTAAACCAACTGAGTACTTCTAAAAGAGCATTGTTAATATCGTCATAATTTTTCTTAGACCTAGTCACATTAAAAATGAGTGAAGTATCATCTGCAAACAATATAATATCACAGAAGTTTTCTACAAAGAATGGAAGGTCATTAATATATATCAAAAGTAAGAAAGGGATTGACCCTTGTGGAACTCCCTTTTTTACTTGAGAACCAGATGAGTTAGTTCCATTGACATAGACAGTTTGTGTTCTAGAACTGAGATAAGACTTTATCAAATCAAGCGCAAAACCTTTGAGACCATAGTAATTTAACTACATCACCAATGTCCGGTGCTCAACGCAATCGAAAGCCTTGGACAGGTCGCAGAAAACTCCAAGAGTGTTATGAGACTCCTCCCAGGCATCAAATATATGTTTTACTAGAGCAACACCTGCATCAGTAGTGGAACGACCCTTAGTAAAACCGACTTGCTTACTATGTAAAAGATTATTTAAAATAAAGTATTCCACTAACTGTTTGAGAATAATTTTTTCATAAATCTTACTTGCTGGTAGTATTGAAATTGGTCGATAGTTACTGGGGTCCTCTTTATTTCCCGTTTTCCCTTTTTTCGTCAACAAAAATAACTATATTATTATCCCAGTCAAAGTTGTAAAATTCTAAGCAAAAGCTAACTCTTGCCTCTTTATGATGTTCATATAATTGAATTTTTTTCGCAGGTCTGCTGCATTTCTTCCCGGCCTCTTTTAATCTTCTCCGGATAGTGTCCATGGAAACCTAAAACAAAGAAAAAAGTAAAGTAAATTCATTAAACTAAAGATTTTAACTATACAGTAAATATGTTAAATTTAAAAACTTAATCAGGAATCAGAGGACCAACTTTAGGATTGTGTGTGACTTTTAGTGATTTCACCCAATTTATGTCAATGTTTCTTTTTTATTGTAGACATAAAATATCCAACGGTCTCTAAAATTATATTTCTATTAAAAATGTAAAATATTTTATGGTTGGTTAAAAAGGCTGAATATGTATTCACATGAAATTTGGCACACAGTCTGTAACCTGGCTTAAAATAATAGGTATTGGAAACACTGATTGAATTATTTTACTGCATGTAGTTAATATTATAGGTAGTTAAATGTATCCAAAGCCAAATATTTGATAAAAATATATTCTTCGGATATTCCTACTATACAAACCATGTCTACACATAGTAATTAATCAATTTAATTTTTTAAACTTTAAAGGATATATAGGTAGTAAACATGCAATTGGGACCCCCTAATTGATTATTATGATTATGCAATAAATAGCTGGCACTTCACAACTTTCCCAAATTTTGGAGGTTTTTATTTATGGAATCATTGATTTAAGAGGGTTTACGCATTTCGGTTTCCTATATTTGTATAAATTCCAAGCTGCCAAGTTTTTAAAAACCACTTAGCCAATTTTAATAAAACTTTGCATGCTAAAGTAAAATTCAGGGATCTGAATAGTTTGTTAAAAACATTTTTAAAAAACGTTTACTTAAGTGAGTTAGTGCGATTTTAAACTTTCTAGAGTAGACTTTAAATCGCAATAACTCAGCTAAATGAACATTTTTTAAAATGTTTTCAACAAACTATTTAGATCCCTTTGTTTTACTTTAGCATACAAAGTTTCATCAAAATTGGATTAATGGTTTTTAAAAACTTCGACTTGGAAGTTTGTATGGGAAACCGAAATGTGTAAACCCTCTTAACAATTCTAGTACTTACTTAATTGTTTTTGTTTAGAAAAATATACTTATTCAAACTTTATTTAAATCTAGCCATAGCTTCTGTTATCAAGATATTTAAAAAAAAAAATTCAATATTATCACCCTACTACAAACCATGTTCAATATAACTTTACAGTCATAGTAAATAATAAATTGAATTCTTTACTTAATTTATTTGTAAAGATATTTAAAGCGTGTTTAAAAGGATCTTAATAAATTATTAAGATTATGCAATGACTACTCATTGTCAAAAAGTCATTCTCAAGAAGTGCAAAGGCATTTGAGCTTATTATTTTAATAATTTAACTAAAACCTTCATCAAAAAATTCATCAAATACACATGCAGTAAGTGGTTTTTTGGTCAGCCAAGTCAATAGCAGAAAGAATAGCAAGTTAAATCCCACTTTTGTTTAATAGGTGTTAATTTCAATAGAGTTTAAACAAGGTAGGTAATTGTTATGATATACTCACGCTATAATTAGAAGAAGACACTCTTGTGCTCAAAAAGGGATCAGCAGAGTGTGAAGCAACTATGGCCGCGTCCTCCTCAGACGTCGTAGCCCTCTCGTAGTGCTGACGGTGGTGAGCTTCTAGGGACCCAGACTCTTCCCATCGGCGAAGCCAAAAATATACCGTTTTTCGCTGAAAGAAAACGTCAATTAGGGTTTGTTTTAATACACCATTGGTAACACCTACTATCAAATAAAACAACAGCACAAGTTGGTGTTAGTTTGTTCGTCCCGTGTAAAAACAGTGATTACCTTACAAAATTATAATTTTATGGCTAACTATTTCTCGTATTACTACACTTTACGGTTAAAGAAGAATGAAAAATCTGCATTCTCACAAAATCCGTTATGGCGGCTCCACATTAAGGCCTGTATTCACTTTGATAAGTGCGACAGTGCAAGTGCAGGTGATTAGTTGCGAGTGATTAGTGCAAGTAGTGTCCATTTTGTCAAGTGGCTGTGTTTAGTACGCACGTCAAGAAGCGCACTTGCAATTGCAAGAAATAATGAAGAAACTTTAGAACCCACGTATCACTTTACTACGCGGGCTACTTTAATTAACTATATTAACCACTCGCACTAATCAATCGCTGGAGTGCGTTCAGTCGTTTTGGGTGTAGTTGTTTGGTTAAAGTTTAACTCGTTTGAGTTGCAACCAGGCCACGGAACAATCAAGTTGTTTTTATAACCTCTTCTGAAGTATTCCTGTCCAGTACGAGAAAACATTCTTCTGTCTCCATTTTTTCCACTTTTATACCTTAAATAACAGAATTATTAAAAAGTAAAACAATACGAAACAACCAAACAACAGGCGGAATTTTTCGAGACGTTTTGACATAAATTGCAAACTTTGACACTTTTTAAATGATATAAACGTCAAATAGCTGTCAGAGTGAAATTAACCATCCGATTTGATGGTTGTTTGGTTGCTGCGCTCTGAGCCACAGAACACTTAAACTAGCACAGAACCGATGAAACTACGCTCTGACAGCCATCAGAGTAAAATTTCACCAAGCCACGGAACGGTTAGAGCGGGCGCCGGAGTGCGCTCGAGTGAAGCGACAGAACGCAGCCCAGTCCACACGTGTTTACTCCTAATCACTAAGCACTTGCACTCGTCACCAGCACTAATCACTAATCAAAGTGTATACAGGCTTTAAGTGCTGCCCTCCAGATTCACGGGATGCTCACAATCGTTCGTGAAACCCGCCGCGAAATGGACGTAGAGAAAAAAAAAGAAGATGGTAGATGACTGAAATACATCGTATCGTAACCGATCGAAGTATAGTCTGGAGTAAACTGATTGAACCCCAAGAAAACCGTCCACATTCACGTTCACGCCTGTTTACGGAGCGTCACGGCACTTTATTATTTATTATGTGTCGGCACTAATAATGTGGAGCCGCCATTACGGACGGAGCCCGGACGCGCCCCGTGCACGGCCCGCTTTAATATAATTCATCCCTTAGTAAAATTTCTTCCTCTAATTTATCATGAAACTAAATAAAAAATCATGATAACCTATTTAGATAAAAGTTACGACTTATGTTAACCGCCATTTTTGTTTACAAATAAACAGTAAAATTTCTTCCTTTAATATAGCATGAAACTAAATAAAAAAGCAGAACCTATTTAGATGAAAGTTACGAGTTAAGTTAACCGCCATTTTTGTTTACAAATAAACATTAATCTAACACTGTTAAGCCGGGTCTCCTGGGCTGCGTTCCGTGGCTTCACTCGAGTGCACTCGAGCGCACTCCGGCGCGCGCTCTACCCGTTCCGTGGCTTGGTGAAATTTTACTCTGACGGCTGTCAGAGCGTAGTTTCATCCGTTCTGTGGCTCAGAGCGCAGCAACCAAACAACCATCAAATCAGATGGTTGTTTTTCACTCTGACAGCTATTTGACGTTTATATCATTGTTAAAGTGTCAAATTTTGTAATTTATGTCAAAACGTCTCGAAAAATTCGGCCTGTTTGTTTCGTATTGTTTTACTTTTTAATAATTAGGTTTAAATATTGTATAAAAGTGGAAAAAATGTAGACAAAAGAAGAGTTTTCTCTCGCTTTGGACAGGAATATTTCAGAAGAGGTTATAAAAACAACTCGATCGTTCCGTGGCTCAGTTGCAACTCAAACGAGTTAAACTTTAACCAAACAACTACACCCAGAACGACGGAACGCACTACTGCGGCACTGTTTTGTCTTTTCTAATTCTAACACCTAACATCAAACATCTAACAAATTATATTTTGTAGTAGGTTATTATGAAAATAAATTACTCACCGTTACTCCAGTTTGGTCACATAATGTTTGACTCGGCATCCACTTCGTCTTAGAGCAATTATTTGCTCTCACTCCACCCTACTTAAAGTAGGTGCCATTTTTGTGTTTACCACAGACTAGGTGTTTACAAAACGCGAGCGTCGCTGCCGTGACGTGTGACTGGACTGACCAGTGTTGCCGGCAGCATGTTACGATTTATTCCTATTTCTCATCTGAAAAGTTCCGAAAAGTTCCGCCTGAGTGAAAATAAAAAAAAGGATTGGAAAAATCAAACTATTTCTGTATTACATACCTATATTTGCATTTTTACTTTGATTCATAAAGTCGGTACAATAGGCGATTTTCCGAGATCAAAAAAAAAAAGAAATTGGTTCGTAAATGACTTCATAGATGGCGCTTAGCATAGATTAGAATGGCGCATGGTAAAAGGCGAGTTCATGAAGAGCACGTGTATGGCTGCGTAATATTTATTCTATTCCAAAATAGAAATAGGTTCTGGATGTCCTGAATATAAATAGGTAAGTACTTGATATTTTTTTATTCTTTTGGTAGACAAGTAAAAGTGTAGAATTTATTACAGCCCTTAGGTAGGTACGGCTTTCATAAAACGACATCTATCGAGTGTTTTTGAACTAATTTTTACTTTTTAATTTGGGCTGTCAGAAAATCGTACATTTCCAAATAATCTGAAAAATAAAACAGCCATGAAAACACACCACCCCTTCTGCTGCCAGATTTTTTTTTCGAGATGCTGCTAATTGCCAGCAATTAAAAATGGCGACGCGAAATTTGACACTCGGGACTTCTAACAATAATTGAGCTATTTCTTGTTTGAAAACATGTACAAAACTGAATATTTATGGTATTTTAATGAAATAATCTATTAAAATATCTAGTTAACGGTGTACGTAAACCATATGCGTATAAATACTAAAGAGAGACATCACAAAATCAATATAAATAAATTTTTGACGCAAAATATTGAAAAAATATATATTTATGCTTGCACAGACGTATTAAACGTCAGTGATGCATTGTGAACAAAGTATTTTACTATCATTCGATAGTGCATTAGCTATATTTACAGAAAACAATTACATTATGATATTTTAATTGTAAAAAGACTATAATATTTATCTAAAAAGTCAACGTGCCGAGATAAACCGCGCGAAAAAAAACAAACATTAATTTTGAATTTCCCGCTGTAAAGTTCAATGGACGCGTACTAGAGTGAAAAAGGTATAAATCGCTGGCTTCTTTCTTTATATGACGTTAGTGCAGGGAATACGGTAAAATATGCTCTATTGTATTTAATACATTATAAAAACCGAACCCAAAATTGCGTGAACCCGCCACGGGTTCTTGGCAATCGGTACCCCTAGATAATTATCATCCCATAGCGGGATGTTGGCAAACAAAGGGAGCACCAGCGCCTCACTTCATGCGACTTTTAATCGTGCGTGAAGTTCGTTTTTAGTCTATAAAGTCTATGCAAAGAATCTGAGCCATACAGCCTGTTCTTTTATACTAATTTTGAGGCTTAGGTCAAAAGTTCCGAAAAGTTCCGACAAAGTTGATGTTCCGCTAAAGTTCCGCCAAGGGCTTCTAAGTTCCGAAATCGGAACAAAAGATTCGCACCGGCAACACTGGGACTGACTGACTAAAATTTCCAGAAGAAAATTCCGGCCCGGTGGCGGCCGCGCAGGGGGCGTGGCCAACCCCCGTGAATAATTACTATTGGCCGATAGTTTTTGACATATTCGCCTGTATTCGCCATTCGGGAATTTTGATAAACTAGAGAATTCCACCAATTAAATTCAAGACACTTTCTTTCTAACACTCCATACCACAACGTAGTTATAGATATGTATAATGGGTAGCGTGATGTGCTGCCGTGTGTACTTGCTCAAGATTGCTTCGAAGAGTTTAGCAAATACCGAGAGAACTGCAATAGATCTAAAAGACGAAACATCCATCCCTCTATCTCCTTTCAGGACAGGGGTGACTCTGGACAGTTTCCAGCTCTCAGGATATCTTGCCTGAGTAATACACAGATTATAGAGGTATAGCAGGGGCGTGGCTAAAGCAGACATGCAGTCTTTTGCCAGAAATACTGGAATACCGTCAGCTTTGTTCAAGTCTGTGACATCGACAGTTACAATACAGACAGAAGATGCATTCACACAGATGTGAGCAGCTTGAGCAGCCCTATCAGGATTCAATAGAACACGGAGGAAAAATATTTGGCAAATGCGTCAGCTGCGGCCTGACCCACAACCTCAGTATCCTGATACGTGTATTTGTCTATACGACTCCTATCTTTTCTCTTTTCTTTCACGTACTCCCAGAATTTTGCTGGAATGCCAATGATGTTTTTTTGTACTAATTTAAGGTATTGCCGATATTCGTTGTCAACTAGTTTTTTTACGAGTGCTCTGTAGTAAATAAACATTTCTTTGTTAAATTCATGACCTTCTTCCTTAAACCTCTTATGATGAAAGTGTTTGTTCTTAATATTTTTTATTATTTCCGCATTATACCATCTCGGGTAGTCGTATTACTGACTACGGGTAGAATGTTTTTTTACGGGTACAAAGTTTCGTATGCATTCGTATAATTTTGCATATAACATCTGAAGAGCATTGTCGACGTCAGCTACTGTTAGTATATCGGACCAATCTACCTCCAGTAACGCCTGATATAAACCTTGGAAGTCAGCCCTACGCCAGTTCCAGTCGGGACTAGTTCCCGTACGGGGTGATGTGGGCTGTGATTGTACAGTCCGTAGCCCAACAGATGGAAGCTTAATCATCACCTCAAGCGCAGGGTGGTATTCGTCAATTTTCACTAGGGGATCCACACTAATAGACACTGCCAACTGATCACGATCAAAATTGCTCAGCACAAGATCTAGCATACCACCTCGACTATTCAAAACATTATTATGTTGCCGAACCGAACAGAAGTCACAAAAAAAATCGAATTGGGTTTTTACATTTGCACTACAAGAATTTAAATTAAAGTCACAGATTAGAACATTTATGTCAGGGTAGATTAAAATTGCATTTTCTATACATGTCAATACATTAGGATATTGGTCGTCACTATAATTAGGAGGCAAATAGACGACACAACATAAAATATTCACTCTTTTTACCGTCACAATAGCAAATATTAATTCCTTGTCATGAGTCATATTCGCAATATTCTTAACTATACGCATATTATAACAGTCTCGTACTGCAAGTAATACACCTCCCCATCCAGTGTCACCTGCTCTATCCTTTCGCAATACCCGGTATCCAGAAGGAAAGAGCTCACTGTCATGCACAGAACTCGTTAGAAATGTCTCTGTCAAAGATATATTCAAATTCGGCGTTTAATCTAGGTATAAGACCTTATTCCAGTTTGGTCGAATCCACCCTAAGTCTTAATATATAATTAATGAAGGATACCATAATTGTTATCCTTAAGATTTATGCCAAATGGTTATGTTCACTTGCCAGTGACACCTTCCGCTCCCTACCATTTTATAAAATATGCTTTCCGTGGCAGCCTTTAAGTAAGGCAGCACCTTTGTTACATAATATAAAATGAATTGTTAGCATGTAAGGTGTATGTCTTGTAGGTTGTCCAAATAAATATATAAATAAATAAATCGTTGCAAATAAACGTAGGAGATAAATTGAGTTTAGACAGAAAAAGTACAATGACTATCAAAGTGGCAGTTTTTGTAGAATGAACTTTAAAAATTTACCAGAGCCAACAACGTGCGTTATTCCTCGGTGAAGTGCGTCGGTCGACTGGAGAGCGGGGCGCGGTGTTCGGCTCACACGCAATATACTAACATTTTCTGCCTCAAAGGCGAATAATCTTGAAAACAAGAACCGCGCTTACCAATGCCTTAATTTTGTGGAACTTTTTTTGATCCAAGATTTACAGAACTCAATGGTGCGATAACTGTTTTTCTTTTTTATTAATCGAAAGTGTTATAAACTTACATCATATTTATTTGAAAATTTGGGCTAAATACAGATACAATAATTTAATATGATTTTTTGAAGACGGGCTAGTGCTTTTCGGACATGCCAAAAATCGAAATATTTGGGCATATTTTGTGAATTACTTTTTAATCATTTGCTCTAAGCCGTAAATTGTACAAAAACCTTTTTCATTTTATTTTAGAGCCGATGAATTTCATATATTTCTTAAAAAATTTAGTGGCCTTGCGGAGTAAAAACGTGGGACATATAATTCGACCCCTCTTGTAGATCCACCCGGCTGCACCTTGTTTAGTAGCTTCCGAGCGATTGCGGTAACATGCCGTTAGAGTCTGACTAACGAAACATGACGCGGTCTATTTTCAAAAGTTTTAATAGGGCAATAATTTTAAGCTGTTAAAAGTACATAGCGCCTAGAGGTTAGTTTTGTGTACTTGAATATAACATTTAGATTAACACTGGCTAAATCATAGCAAGCCATCAATTAAGAAATTGAATTGAACATTTAGACAACATTCCTTCTTATAATGTTCTCGTCTATTATTTTACTTTTTACTCTGAAAAACTACTACAATCGTAAACAATTCTAGGTTCATTCTGTATACTTACTTTTTCCTTTTATTAAAAATTAATAACCTAAGTTGACTCTCCAATAGTCTCCAACAATGAAATATCCTTTGATTATATAATGTCTAGATGGAGCCTTCCGCTGCATTTACGCGATTGTCAACGTGCCCGGTTTTCTAAGCTAGTGTGCGTACCGTTTCTATATAATAATACCCCTTGAAATGGGAGTATTTTACAGGTCGGGCTAATGCAGGCTAGTTTAATAAAGTTTAGTAAGTTATTTGAAGCCTTGAAATCACATGTAGGTAGGTATTTATTATTATAAAATGTTGTGTGTGAGGAAATTAAAACGATTGGTGTAGAGTGTATGAGTATGTAAGTCCATGAGAGTGTAGGGAACTAGGGATTATTTTCTTTGCCGCCATTTTGAATTTCTTGGTTTGTGCTCCGATTGCGTGTAAAACCATTATCTGGGGGTCATAAAAGTCTCTAAACATGATTTCGAGGCCAGAATTGAAAGAACTGGCCGCCATTTTGAATATCTGTGTTTATGCTCCGATTATGATCGAAATCGATATCTGGGGGTCTAAGAAGTCTCTAAACACGATTCTGAATAAAGAATAATAATTGGAAAAAGTGGCAGCCATTTTGAATTTATTGGTTTGTATTCCGATTAGGTTCAAAATCGATATCTGGGGATCTAAAAGATCTCTAAACACGATTCTGAAGATAGAATTGAAAAAGTGGCTGCCATTTTGAATTTATTGGTTTGTGCGTCGATTAGGTTCAAAATACATATCGGGGAGGTCTAAAAGGTCTCTAAACACGATTCTGAAGATAGAATTGGAAAAAGTGGCCACCATTTTGAATTTCTTGGTTTGTGCTCCAATTAGGTTCAAAATCGATATCTGGGGGTCTAACAGGTCTCTAAACATGATTCCGAGGTCAGAATTGGAAAAATTGGCCGCCATTTTGAATTTCTGTGTTTATGCTCCGATTATGATCGAAATCGATATCTGGGAGCCTAAGAGGTCTCTAAACACGATTCTGAAGATAGAAATGGAAAAAGTGGCTGCCATTTTCAATTTCTTGGTTTGTGCTTCAATTAGGTTCAAAATCGATATCTGGGGGTCTAACAGGTCTCTAAACATGATACCGAGGTCAGAATTTTAAAAATTGGCCGCCAATTTGAATTTCAGTGTTTATGCTCCGATTATGATCGAAATCGATATCTGGGGGCCTAAGAGGTCACTCAACACGATTCTGAATATAGAATTGGAAAAAGTGGCTGCCATTTTGAATTTATTGGTTTGTGCTCCGATTAGGTTCAAATCAATGTCTGGGGGTCTAAAAGGTCTCTAAACACGATTCTGAAGATAGAATAAAAAAAAAGTGGCTGCCACTTTGAATTTCTGTGTTTAGGCTCCGATCATGTTAAAAATCGATATCTGGGGATCTAAAAGGTCTCTAAACACGATTCCGAAGATATAATTAGAAAAAGTGACTGCCGTTTTAAATTTCTTGGTTTGTGATTCCATTATGTTCAAAATCGATATTATTATTACTAAAAAATCTCTTAAATGATATGGTAACTTATTTTAAGGGCGAATTGTTTACAAATATTCTTCCTCCAATTTACGTACACAGGCGGATACAGCCCTAGCGCGGGGGTACATACATAAGGAAGAATATTGTTGATACCTTAAATCCTTGTCTTACATCTCAATGTTGTGTACATGATATTTCGCAAATAAATGATTTATTTATTTATTTATTTAAACTTTATTATTTATTTATTTATTTATTTATTTAGGCATCACAACAGACATCAATCGAAAAGGCATTTAGAACATCAATTAAAACATTTTTGTGCTAGATTGATACCCATAAATATGTATGCACAGACTGGCTACAGTTACATTGCTCATGCACACTACGTAAAATCATTATATACACTAAAATCACATTATTTTAAAATTAAATTTACAGAGTAATTATTGTAATTATAATTATTGCCAATAATGCAGCAAACGGCGGACTTAATGCCATAAGGCATTCTCTAACAGTCAACCAGTGAAGATGTACATAAATTTTTGTAGGCGGTGACATTAAAATTTAGAGAATAACAATTTAAATAAGGAAAAAAAAAGAAACACTTAACTTAACTAGCCTAAATATACATACATAAATTATACACAAAATATATATAACTATACAAATACAGAAAGTTGCCAAATTCAATTGGTAGAACCGTGAAAAGATTAAAAATTGGAGAAAAGAGAAAAGACGGGCTACAAATGCTATTCAGTCGCGATTTAGCATCGATACAATCGCGGTGCAGCATCGATACAGTCGCAAATCCTTGTACCGCCTTAATAAAAGTAGCGACACAATCGCGATGCAGTCGCACGACTGTCAAACGCGCGTTTGTATGGCTGCAAAAAATCGCAATGTATAAGTATCAGTATTACAGTGGCAAGAAAGGAACGGGATGCATACTTACCTAGGTATTTGCGGATAAAAATTCCGGAATAAGAAGAAATGTACTTTCTCGTGATGAACCAACATTATCAGCCTACCCGAATTTCCAATAATTTTTTTTAAATGAAAATAACATGTTAGCGAATAATTAAGTTTAGGTAAATATGCATTCGATTATTCGATATCCAGTGAATACCTGTGTATTCAATAAAAAAAAAACAATGACAATGCATTTTGATTTATTCGTATCACGTTAAAAAAAATCAATGATGTCCCTCTCTGTATTTGATTTTGAATAATTTTCTTTTAGATTTTGCGTTGCTATTCACATTGTCCAATTTTAATTTATAATAATACCTCACTGACAAGTACTTTTCTACAACCAATCTTATTAAATTAACTTGGTGAAGCATGCCGCAGATATGATCGGTGTCTACTGGAAAAAGATTCACATCTCCAAAAAAATTTTTCATCACAGTGGATACTATAATATATAATTAGTGCTTGTCATTACATAGTCCTGTTAAATAAACTGACGAATAACTGTTTCAGTGGTTTTCAAACAGAGTAGACGTCAGATGAAACATAAATCAACCCACCTTCATCTTTTATAATAACTAATTTAATTTAACTAATACTAACAACCCATCTCTTCCCTTGGGTGTCGTAAAAGGCGACTAACGGACTAAAGCCTGCACATACATCCTACAGCATAGAGCGGCGATGGGCTCATCAAAATAATAGTACCTACCCCTCTCTTCTCTTCGGTGTAGTAAAAGGCGACTAACGGACTAAAGACTGCACATACATCCTACAGCATAGAGCGGCGATAGGCTCATCAAAATAATACTACCAACCCCTCTCTTCTCTTCGGTGTAGTAAAATGCGGACTAAAGACTGCACTTGCAACCAACGGCAAAGAGCGGCGATGGGCTTATCAAAATAATACTACCAACCTCTCTCTTCTTTTTGGTGTCGTATAAGGCGACTAACGGACTAAAGACTGCACATACATTCAACAACATAGAGCGGCGATGGGCTAATCAAAATCATACTACCAACCCCTCTTATCTTTTGGGTGTAGTAAAAGGCGACTAACGGACTATAGACTGCACTTGCAACCAAAAGCAAAGAGCGGCGATGGGCTTATCAAAATAATACTACCAACCTCTCTCTTCTCTTTGGTGTCGTATAAGGCGACTAACGGACTAAAGACTGCACATACATACTACAGCATAGAGCGGCGATGAACTCATCAAAATAATACTACCAACCCCTCTCTTCTCTTCGGTGTCGTAAATGGTGACTAACGGAATAAACACTACACATAGAACCAACAACATAGAGCGGCGACGGGCTCATCAAAATAATACTACCAATCCCTCTCTTCCCTTCGGTGTCGTAAAAGGCGACTAACGGACTAAAGACTGCACATACAACCAGAAGCAAAATGTGGTGATGGGCTTATCAAAATAATACTACCAACCCCTCTCTTCTCTTCGGTGTCGTAAAAGGCGACTAAAGGACTAAAGACTGCACATACATTCTACAACATAAGCAAAAAGCGGCGATGGACTAATCAAAATAATACTACCAACCCTCCCTTCTCTTCGGTGTTGTAAAAGGCGACTAACGGACTAAAAACTGCACGTACATTCAACAACATAGAGCGGCGAAGGGCTCATCAAAATAATACTACCAATCTCTCTCTTCCCTTCACTGTCGTAAAAGGCGACTATCGGACTAAACTCTACATATACAACCAACAGCATAGAGCGGCGATAAGCTCATCAAAATAATATTACCAACCCCTCACTTCGGTGTCGTAAAAGTCGACTAACGGACTAAAGACTGCACATACATTCAACAGCATAGAGCGGCGATGGGCTTATCAAAAAAATACTACCAACCCCTCTCTTCTCTTCGGTGTCGTAAAAGGCGACTAACGGACTAAAGACTGCACATAGGTACATTCAACAGCATAGAGCGGCGAAGGGATGATCAAAATTATACTACCAATCCCTCTCTTCCTTTCGGTGTCGTAAAAGGCGACTAACGGACTAAATACTGCACATACAACCAACAGCATAGAGCGGCGATGCGCTCATCAAAATAATACTACCAACCCCTCTCTTCTCTTCGGCGTTGTAAAAGGCGACTAATGGACTAAAGACTGCAAATACATTATTATATTTATATAGCGTTGACCATTTTATACTTTTATAGTCATTATCAGTATACGCCATACGCACATTTCAAATGTCATCTACTCAATAAATATTTATTCAAATTTAATACTAACTCGGGAATTTTGCGTGCCCTAGGGCAGGCAACACAGAAAAATGGCGGGCTACGAATTACGGCAAAATACGCTTCGCTCAAAATTAACGATAAAACTACATTATGACAATTCAATGTTTACTTACCGATGGTAGGTGATTGTTCTAATTGTTTTATGTCGACCTTTATAATTTCAGCATATTTTTATAGCGCAAACCGTCATTTTTAGTAAAATTAAAAGGCGTGCAAAAGATGTGCATCTTCTGCGGCGACACAAATGGCACTGAGCGATAGGTTTGAGCTTAGCGGCCAACAGTTGGCTGATATTTTTTTGGACGCCGGCTCGCGGTATAGACTCTATCTAGACATTATATAATCAAAGGAAATATCATTGGTCTCCAACAAATTTTTGTTTATCTTACAGAAACTTCAAGTACTAGTGAGACAAAACTAAAAGATTGTCAAGAATATTACATCACTTGAACAAAAGGAAGTTTCATCTAGTGAAACGGAATATTTGGAAGCAAATATAATCTTATTATTCTTTTCTACTTTGTAAATAGGTTAATATTAATTATAGTATTTTCATTTTCACAAATGCTTCTTCAATTATTCTTAAGATTTATTCTTATTTATTGATATTACAAATTAGGAGTTTGGTTGATCTAGATTATAAAAAATATACAAGTATCAACATCGTTTTTTCAGAGTATAATGCTCGGACCAAATATCACAATTTGGTCCGAGGTATAATGAGTGTTGTTGACACCCAAAGAATTTTTGAATTTGCCGCCATTCTTTCTACTCACTTGTTTGGACTCTATCGACTCACAAAGAAACAAAATAAAAATGCCTTCTTGTTAACTCAAAAGTAGTTACGATCACTTGAGAAACACAAAAAAAAAGTCTAGGTGTAACATTTCACCGGTAAGTACACGAAACACACTCGTTTTAACTCAAAAATAAAATCCATCGCCGCCATTTTTTCAACACAAATCATAGACTATAAAAACAGACCGCGTAAATGAGTTTCTGCTTAAGCTTAATGGGCGATTTTCTGACAGCCCAAATTAAAAAATAAAAATTAGTTCAAAAATACTCGATAGATGGCGTTTTATGAAAGCCGACCCGTTCCTATAAATTCTACACTTTTGCTTGTCTATCAAAAAAATAAAAACATAGTACTTACAAATTTTTATTCAGGATCTCCAGGCCCTAATTATATTTTGGAATGGAATAGATATTACGTAGCCATACACGTGTTCTTCATGGACCCGCCTTTTACTAAGCGCCATACTAATCTATGCTAAGCGCCATCTATGAAGTCATTTACGAACCAATTTTTTTTTTTTTTTTGATCTCGGAAAATCGCCCATTTGGTTTTATTATGAAAAAATATTTGCTATAACTAGGGTTGCCACCCGAACTCTTAAATAGAGTATTGTCCTCTTTTTCATGTAGGCGTACTTTATAATCTACGACACCAATAAAGTACGCTAAAATACTCTATTTACGTAAAACTATTTACGTTAAAGAAAAATATTTTTTAAATGTCGCAAAAAGCAACAAAAAATACGTTTTAAGGACAAATAAGTAAATACTTCCAGCACACGTATTCCCTCCTACCTATGACATAGGGTCCTTCAAACGAGGCGCGAAGAAGCACTTTGTGGGCCGGCAGAGTGAGGATGACTCATGCTACGTCTCTTACGCTGCACCAGTTGTCCTCGCGCCTGGACCTCATTTCCACTTAACATCAGGTGAAGTGGGGTCATTTGCCGGGCTTAGTATATAAAAAAAAATACTCATGTACTTTATTTTAGTTCTAACAAAATGAAAAAAATATTTTATTCGTCCTAAAAGAAGGTGGTAAGTGGTAACGCATTTAAGATCATGACTGACAATTTAGACTACGTGATATTATTGTAAAAATTTAAGTGAAATAAGTGATGTGAAAATATTTATTCTCAGTCAATGCGTTCCAATTCAGTCATGATCTTAAATGCGTTACCACACAATGTTGCACAGAGTTTTGTAAACGATTAAAGGGGTACCTAATAAAATAATGTTTTTATAGCCTAAACGAATTTTTAGACAGAATTATATTAGCGTAAAAAAAAATTGGTTGCCTGTAAAGTCGGTTTTACGGGCGAAGATTTTACGTGACAACGTCTTTTTCTCGGTAGAATATTTATTGATATGAATATAATTAAATTGCACAATAGGAACAAGGAATTGAATGAAAATAAGAATTGCACAAATTTTAACTATAGAAATATATATTTTTTTATTTTTTTTTTATTTTTTATTTTTTTTTATTTATTTTTTTTTTATTTTTTTTTTATTTTGTTTTATTTTATTTTATTTTATTTTATTTTATTTTATTTTGTTTTATTTTGTTTACTAAAACATTGTACATGTAAACTTAAACTTAACTATTTAGTGGGAGAGAGACGCAAGGCATTCGGCGGGCCTCTCTCTCGTTCGGTGACTCATCGTTACGTTCCCGACGAGCGTTACACTTTTTCATAAGTGTCTCCCAGCTAACCTAATTTAAGACGTTGTCACGTCAAAAGTTATAAGTACCTATACGTAATATAAATAGTAAAGTTAAATACTGCTAACTGTTTTAGTATAGGTAGTGTGAAAATATAAATATAGATTGTTTAAAAATGTTAACGTTAAGTAATTGTTTGTTGTTTAGTTTTAATTAATAATAGCTAAGCATAGATTTAACATAGGTAGTAAATATTTAATTTAATATTGTAATCCCCTTACAGGGCTCGTTTGAGGACATATTACCTAATCTAAGACTTTAATGTATACCAAATGTAGCAATAATGATTTATGATTTATGAAAACTATTGATTCCAAACATTACTGCAAAGGTTAACTACATAATATCATTTGCTATACCTTTGCAGTCACAGCTAAGAAATGCAAGAATTTTTATATTTTACATTGAAAATATTAATTATTTTGTAGATAACGTTTTTCATATAAATACATTAAAAGATTTTGTATTTAAAAAGTCGCCACTGAAACTCAAATGCGTTCGCCACTAATTTTGTAAGGTTCGAGATAATAAGTTATTAACAATTTGTTGACTATGACTTGGTTTGGCTTTGTTTTTGTGTTATTGTTTTGTCAAATAAAATGTAGCCATACTGCGGAGAGCAGGGGCCCAAGTCTGCTAATTTACGAATGGCATAATTGAGTAAATGAGTAAGAGAATACCAAATGTGTCAAACAATTACAATGCGATACAATTACGATACAATTGCGATAAGTAGGTACTTCTTTTTATGGATTTGTCTCGGGAGCGTCGAAGCTGGATCTGCTAGTCCGCGCGTGATAACATGTTTTCTTTACCAACACAAAAACACAAGCAGATCTGAGGGGCGATCGCGGTAAATAATCTCAAGCAAACCAGAACTGAACCTATCACCCCCTATCACTCCCACAAAAAAAAAGTATAAGACATAAAATGTTCCCCGTCTTAATATCTCTATGCGTCTCTTTCATTTTTTTGATGTTCGACCTCGTTCACGAGATATCGAAGATATTCCGAGGGAAGGTGTTAAAAACTCAAGGATTTTTTTGTTTTTTTTTCAATTTTTGAAAAAGTTTTCAAATTTAAAAAAAAAAAGTTTTTACCATCTGAAAGCTGTTAAAGTTCTGCGTCTTTTGGGCTATCATACGTCTTCATGGTCCTAAACCACCATATACCACGAGGCAAACACACTTTCAACGAAAATGGGGCCCTCCCGGAGGGATCGAAAAAACATTTTAAATGTTAAAAATTGTAGTAATTGTATGAATTAGAGCAGTTAAACATCGTGAATTATTATTTATCACAAACGTATTGGACGCTCCGAAGTTTTTAGTTTGCACAATGTAATACATAGTATTTAGTATTGTTTATCGTTAACAGCCGTGCTTGTCTCATCACTACTTTTATGCAGCTATATATATTCTATAGCTACCTATACCTACATACCTACTATGCTATACCTACCAAAAACTAACGTGTGAGTGATGTTATATAAAATGGCGGAGGTGGCACGCGCGCCTAAAATCGTGACGTCATGCAAAAACATTGCCAGAAACTAGAAAACATTAAATATATCTATCTCTTTCATCAAACGGCGTTACCGATTAGATGAAAAGAGACAGATATAGCTTTCACAATGTTTTGTCGAAAATGATAATATTTATATAACCTGATGTAGCTATAGAACAATAGTTCCTGTCCCTAACTTTTTAGGTCTTTGTATGAAGTCACAGACCACTATGAAGTTGACAATTTGACATTCTTCTTGTTTATGTGTTCGGTGAGCGTGATCGCCCCATACATAGAGCATCACTAAAGAAAGAACAGTACACTGAAGATTAGGCTGTATAACCTTTATCTCCTTTCTCTCTTTAAAAGAGAATAATAGTGGTGGATGAAAAATAATCTATGATCATTTTAAAGCTGTCTTCACGATTGTGTCGTGTGAAATTTTACGATTTTTTCGTTAATTCACTATCAAAGAAGTGTTAATTAAAGGTGATGGAATGCTAATTCATTTAAAATGAAGTCCGTTGTGGCTTATGTTCGCAGCTTACTAGGTTGGTGTGATGAAAATCCAGCGATCAGAACAAGTTTCAAACGCGACAGGTATGCGTGACATGTTTACAACATTGTGGTTTAGTTATGGCGGCAAAGTCGCTGAAAAACCTTGTCTAAAATGTTAGATTCCTTGACAAATATGATTAAGATTCCTCTAAAAGTTGCCTCCAAATTTTGGAAGTAAGTTACGTCTCTCCCTGTTTAACTACATGAAAGAACATCGTGCTAAGCTTGTCGTTCTTGTCTTCCAGGGTAGACGATGATTTGTCGTCTGACGATGACTCGCCGGCCCTCAAAAAGCTCAGACACCTAAAAAGAACTTGTTTTCCCGACAAAATGGATTCTAATGGTGGGTAAAATAAGTATAAATCATTAATGCTAAAACCTTCAAAAATCAACATAAAATTGTAACATATTTTTCATTACAGATACTTGGGAACAAGACGACAAACAGTATAGGAACGTTAGATATGTACCAATCCAATTAGAAACCGGCCATCCAAGTACATCAACACCAAATGAAGCATCAGGGAAAGCAACAAGTAGAGTTCGAACAGTTCCTGTAAAATTAGTAGGAGTTACGGAAAATGGGCCATCTACACCTGGCCGGAAGCCTAGAATGCACACCCCGGTGAAACCTGTAATACATGCTGTGATTGATGATGATGACGATGACCAAGAGGTATGTTTGAGTTTGTTCAAGTTTTCCATTCCTTTCATAGGTATTTGTGAAGTAGGTATGTTTGTTAAATAAAGTTGAATAGTAAATATTGCATATTTGTTACAGGTGACATGGCTTAAAAGTAGTTCTAAAAGTAAGCCTTCAAAAGTTTACATAAATTTGGAGGAAGACAATGACCAAGAACAACAAGAAGATGATGTGATATTTGTAAAGAAGGTGACGTCACCTCCACCTCGCAAACCTTATAAATACTTTATTACAAATAGCAACAATGAGAACTCTGACTCGAGGGAAGATTGTGTTCCTTACTATAGATTAGGTCGAAAATTGAATGATCGAACTTATGCTAATTTATCTCCTAAAACAAATGCTAGTAAATTCAAAGCCCCTGTGGGGATTACAAAAAGCTATAAAAAAGCTCCAACTCCTGTTCCAAGATGGATGCAACCAGTAAAATCTTCGAATCTCTCCAACACAAGAAATAGGTTTATAAATCTCAATGGAAATGGTAAATCAACATTGACTGAAGTATTTAATTTAGATGAGAAGAGAAATTATCAAGAACTGATCAGGCGAGTGGCTAACTCAATGAAACCAGTTAATCTTGGAAAGCCTATAGATACAATTAATCTCGCTGAAGATGCAAAATCATTTCGGATGACACAGAGATCACAGAAAAAGGCATATGATGAAATCAAATTTGTAGAAAGCGGTTTGGCAGCTGAAAAAGAAAGTGAATCAACGAAGGAATATGATCCTATAACAGTAGCTTCAATTAATTCTTCAGATTCTGAAGTGGAAATTGTTCCTTCTGAGTCATCCACCACTTCATCCATGAAAATTGATCCTGTTAACACATTAAGAGACTCGTATAAAGACAATGCAGTGACAGCGGGTGATTGGCTTTCAAAATTAGATATTAAATATAAAAAGAAAAAGCAATACACTCAGGAGAAACTAAAAGATGCACGTCTAGAGTCTGATATCATATCAAAGGTTAACAGTGAACAGAAAATAGCCCACCTGGAACATAAATTGAAATATGAGCTGAGTATACCAGAGAGCCTATTCGAGGAGCCACAACCAACAGTAGAATTACCTTTGTTAACTCCGGAGCAAGAGAAATTAGTGAATAGAGCGTTAGGTCCAGGACCACCAGGGCAACTGCTGGTAGAGAAATTCAACTTACGAATACACAGGTGAGTAATATGAATTAGTCATTTTAATGTTTTCATCGTCAACCGATTATCGTCCCACTGCTGGGCACAGGCCTTAACCACATGGACAACAGCACTTTACTTTATTATATGTAAGGATAAAACTTTTTTCTTTAATTTATCAATACTATTCAGAATCTTTGGTGATGTTCCAAGATTTTAATGTATTCAAAATACAATAAACAGTACTCTTGTAAAACATGTTTCAATTGGTGTAAATGCAAAATATCTATACTTATAATAAATCTGTAGAGAGGTCAATTCTGTACATGAAATATATTTCCAAAATAACTATCAGGGGGTGATAAGGGATCGATATTGATGCCAAAAATGCAATCAGAAAATTTTTGTCTGTCTGTCTGTCTATCTGTATAACTGTTATAGAAACAAAAACTACTCGACGGATTTTAACGAAACTTGGTACAATTATTTTTCATACTCCTGAGCTGGTTATAGTATACTTTTCATCACGCTACAATTAATAGGAGTAGAGCAGTAAAGAGAAATGTTGGGAAAACGGGAGAAGTTACTTCATTTTTAAGCTTCCGTCGCGTGTGCAACCTTCATGGTTAAAGCTACACAGAAATCATGTATAACGGAAATGTTCTCCTTAAAATTATATAAAAAATATCCCACGACAGTATATGTCTATCTTTTATGGTTGACTCACAATAACACGTGTAACTCCCGATAGCTTAGCAGTTCGAAGCTTCGCTCGACGCGTCTCGCGGCCGAAGGTATAAAAAGGCGGGGCGTCCGAGCGCGAGCTTGGCTTGATTAATGGCGAATAACAGTCAACGTGGGGAAGACTGCCGCTATACTGACCGGGGAAGCATGGAAGTTTCCCAAAAAATTAGCGCTCCGAGGACAGACTATTGATTGGCAAAGCTCGGAGCGCTATCTTGGATAAACCATCGACCGGCGTTTGAGCATGGTGGCGCAAGTGAAGCATGCCGCCGCTTCGGCGCGAATTGCCCGCGCCCTGCTCCGCTCAGTCCTCAACTCCAGCCTGCCACTTCGAACCAGAGTGGCTATCTACAAAACATACATTCGCTCGCGTCTCACCTATGCAGCCCCGGCTTGGCTAGAACTTTGCTCGGCCAACCAGAGGCGGCTGTTAGAGACGCAGCAAACGATCGCTCTCCGGGTTATCACCGGGGCGGGTCGATATGTCCACAACGACGTCATCGCAAGGGACGTCAAGGTAAAGCCGGTGGAGGAGTTTGTGGCTGATATGGCGCAACGTAACTACGACCGCGCCGATAACGGCCCCCACCTGCACCTTCAAAACATCGCAACGCGCAACGCTTGCCCACCCGTACCTCGGCGGACTCCCGCCCTGACCCGCGCCCTCCCGAGAGAGCTGATCGCCCCGGACAGAGACGCAGTCCGACCGGCCAGCCGCGCGACCCCCATAGGACACGACACCGCCGCGCAGGCAGGCCATCGGCCAGCCGCGCGACCACCCGCTCTGCCCCGCTGCCGCCGCACAAAACCCAAGGGCTCGAGCGTGCCGCACAAGGCACCACCACCGGACTGACGCATCAAACCCCCCACCTGCCCCCTTCCAACCGCCTCTCATGGTCAGTTGGACGTCGCTCTTTCCCGGGTTAGCAGTTCTAGAAATCTTTATGTTCACGGATGGGTCAACTTTCAACATAGTTTACCCGGAAGCTTTGCGCTTAAGTATTTTCGTTCTATAGGTACTTAAGCCTCATGTGAACGTGATCTAAACAATATTACCAATACATTAACTTAATAACACACAAGAAGTTACACGCTGACGGGGTCGCGGCCACAGCTATCAACAATAATATTGTGCGGTTCCGTATTGCGATATTTTTCAACAGTATTGTAGATTGACATATTATATTTCCCTACTAAAACACGAAAGTTAATCTGTCTGCTACATCAAAACCAGTGAACCGTGAGGAAAGACATAGGCTACTTTTTTTTACGAAAAACGACGGAAACGCGGACGAAGTCGCGGGCAACAGCTAGTTTATAATAATATTAGTAAGCCTTGTATCTTGAACTGTTTGATTTTTTTATGCATTTGTTATAAATTGCCTCACAGTTTTTCTTATCTTATCTTAGCAGGGCCTGCCTCCCTGTCACTTTACCTAGTAAAAAATAAAATACCTCAGAATACATTTGGACCGTAAGCTGAATTGGAAGAAATATATAAAAGCAAAGAGGGACCAAGCCAACATAAAAACGAGAGAAATGAATAGGTTGATAGGAAGGCACTCGTCACTAAGCTTAAATAGCAAAATTTTAATATGTATATTTTTTGCTTTTAACTATTCGCGATCGGTTGCCAGACCGTGCGAATTATTTGTGGTGATTGGATGATTATTTTTAGCAAAGCACCCAGTGCGGCCCTGCTTTATCAGAAAATGTGGCTTCTTTTTAAGCGCTTCACTATTGCTGATGGATCTAACAGCTCAGCGACGAGAGGGTTAGGGTGGTGAGACAGATGTTATCCCCTTTTTACTTATGTTGAAGGTTTAGCCTCTAATTTTTACACTAACAATAGTTAAGTACCCACTTTGAAAAGAAAAAACAAAACATAACAAAGAGGTATCAATAAGAGCAAACAGAAAACCCACTATCAGAGACAAATAAGTTGGCAAAGTACATTTTTAGTTTAAAATCAAATTATCTACTAATTAAATATTTGTTATTAAATGTAAGTTTCAAGTTCGATGGTTGAGTGAGCCTCACGGAAACCAAACTGGTGAGATGGCGTGACACTCCAAACGTTCATGGCTGCGGTGAGTCTAGTTTCCCAGATTTATGAATCATGACCACCTGTGAGAACTTCCAGAAGGTCGGAAAGTGACTCGTTCTAAGGATAGCATTAAATAGGCAAGCTAGGAATGTAATGCATTTCTTTGGCAGGTTTTTCAATAGCGTGGGCGTAATGAGGTCAAACCCGGAAGCCTTTTTCCGGTAAAGATTTTTGATTTCAATTTCCTTATGGTGATACAGGTTTAATAGGCAGGCACAACTGAATATCCTGACTTAGGATCTCCTCCACATCTGATTCGTCTGCTAGTTGGTCGTTTGGTTTAAAAACGTTTGGCAGGTGGCTTGAGAAAACTTCAGCCTTCTGTGTGTCAGTTCTAGCCCATATTCCACACTGAGATCTAATAGGATTAAATGACTGTTGAGGTTTGTCTTGGGTTTAAGTTGCCTTCCAGAAAGTGTTCGCCTGAGCCTGAAGGGGACATCTTTAACAGGTTCTTTTTAACTAAGTCTTTTAAAGATTCTCTGATTCTCTTTAATTCTTTAGCTACTCTATTAAGTTTAGACATATCTAAAGGATGGCGCGATTTGTGCCATATTTCCTAAGGCGACGTTTTTCTAATATTTTTTGCCTTATGTGCAGAGGATGGATAGGGCTATGAGTTTTTGCCTCTTGGTAGGGAGTGTTGGTCCAGGCTGCCATTTGCAGTAGATTAGTCACAAATAATATACAGGCTTCATCCACCTCAATCGGCTGTTTCAGAGAGTCGGCGAGAGAAAGGTTTTCGTCGATGTAAGACTAAACCCACCCCAATCTGTTCTGTGACTAGTCAATGATTCGGCAGATTTTTCACCTATCCGGTTGGTGCTTATTGTCAGTATGACAGGTGAGTGATCTGAGGATCCATCTAAGCTGGACTCTGTGACAGTGTGCAGCGACGCTATACCCTTGGTTACGAAGAAGTCTAGGAGGTCAGGTAATTTTCTTGGGTCTGTTGTACATTGGTTCACCCATTGAAAGAGGTTTTAGATATAATTCGATTCAATACATAGTTTAAGTCCGCGACCTCTCGTATTTGTGCAACGGGATCCCCAATAATGGTGTTTTGCGTTCCAGTCACCGCCTGCCACGAATCTAGAACCCAGAATCAAAAAGTTGGCAGAAAACATGCTAGCAGTTATCTTATGTCTTGGTGGGCAGTATACCGAAGAAGGAACAAGAGAGCCAATACGATCCTGCAGTCTGACCGAGGTAGCCTGAAGATGGTCTGTTGTAAATGGTTTTATTAACGAATGCTTGAGGTTGGATCGGATTACCAGAGCTGTTCCTGCGTGGGCATGGGCACCACCATCAGGATGAGGGGTGAAATAAATGGAATAGCCTTTTATGTAAGAAGATCCCTTGATTGTCGCATGAGACTCTGATATCAATACAGCATCCAATTTGTTGGCTATTAGAAGCGACTCTAAATCATTGGAGTTAACCCGTTAATGTTCCATGTAGCGACGTAGTGAAGCCATCTACGCAAGTTTGGCAATGACAGAAGTCAGCAGACCCATCAGGGTACTGATGTGTTGAAGGAGTTGGTCGATTTATTCATTTTGTTTAAGTAGCATCTGCTCCATTGTCTTACTTTGACAGTTATATGAATGTGAGCGGCGCGGTGGCGGGTGCGGGCGCGGTGACGTTGCGAACTCGTGTTCACATTTTAGCCGCCAGGCGTTTGCGCTTGTGTGACGTGTTCTCAGGGGTTGGAAACAATTTAGCAATTTCCATCCATAGCTTATTAACAACGTTTCTGTTCATTAGATGACGTGTTTAATTTACTGTGTTTATAGACATTGTTAAAGATACTCCATTTTGGATCCCGTTGGTGTACCAAATTAGGCTGTCCTACGGTGGCCCTTATTTACATTGGTCGCTCGCTAGTAGTCCCTCCTCCCTAGTTGGGACATATGTATATGCTGAATTTCTTTTCTTTTTTTGTACTTGGGAAAATTTTCCCACACCCCAAAATTCTGTCAAGGGTATCGTTAGGTTCCCATTTTGTGTGTCTAGTTAGAGGCTTAGATGCGTCTCACAGCCCGGCCACCTATAGTCTGTGAAGCACTTTCTTTGCCTCGGTCTTTGTTTTGCAGGGGCGGAAGATCCGTAACAACTTTTAGTGTTGCCGTCTCGGTGTGGTTCTAAATGCCCCGCTTAATCATCAGGCAGGCTGTACAAATCTTCAGCCTAGTTCTGGCCACCAGACGATGCTGCCGTATGAGAGAATCGGCCGCACCATCATCATGTAAATCCTACCAATGATTTTGGGGTTGAATCCCCACATTTGGCCATACCAAGGGTCGTGTCGGTCGTGTCCATGTGATATTTCCAGATAAGTTCCTTATTTAGTGTTATGCCTAGATATTTTACTTCTCCGGACCAAGGAATCTGGGTGCCGTAAAACATTTTTTCCAGATTTTTGAGGCTTTTCATCCTACTTGACACAGAACTCCTGAATTTCCTCTTTTATTATGAGAACTTGCTGATATTTATGCACTTCTCGGTTTTGTTTCTAATGAACCATGGGGCACTAGCTATGGTTTTCAAGCAGATGTTGATTGTTGTTCTTGAATATTTCAATATTGGAATGACTAGCTGAACCTCATAGCTACGCTACGCTACCTCAGGAAGTCAGGATGGCTGCAAGTCGTGACGCTTTCAAAAAGAAAGTCCATTTGCTCCTTTTCGACAGAACCAAGGCAGAATCATCTCAATAACGTCCTATTTATATATTATATTATCAAGTAGTGTATGTAGGTATATTATAAAATATTTATGTATTGCGAGTATGTATATTTTGTTTATTAATATATATGTATTATATGTTATAATATTTTTAATGGTCTCATCAAACTTTGGTCACCGCAGATAATTGCACCTACCATGTCATCTCTGCACCACCCTATGGTTGACTGGTAGAGAATGCCTCAGGCATTAAGTGCGCCATGTAATGTTATGTTGCAAAAGTTAAAATAAATAAATAAAATAAATAGCTCTATTCCATAGCTCCATATCGGTTTGATAATTGCCTTATATATATTTTTTTTTGTTTTTTAAGCTCAGTGACGAGTGCCTGGCGTCTACCAAACCAGACATGGGCGGGCAAAAAGGGGAAGAGAATTGTCTTATCTTACATAACCATAGGACGAACTGTTTTTACCACCAACCCACTTAACTAACCCGCATTGAGCCAGCAGCATGGTGAGCCAATCGCCCAATCTCCCATGTGCTGTAGTCCATGTGGTGAAGCCTGTCCCAGGCCCCCTGCAGTGAGACGATTATAAGCTGATGATGACGAACTTTTATCGACACCTTTCCGCTTTGGTAAAAACCGACCATAGTCATTACTCATTACGATGGGACATTGACGGGTTGCATGTTTCCAGGCGCGACCTGCAGACGCTCGCGGGGCTGAACTGGCTGAACGACGAGGTGATCAACTTCTACATGAACCTGCTGATGCAGCGCGCGGCCGAGCGGCCCGAGCTGCCGCGCGTGTACGCGGCCAACACGTTCTTCTACCCCAAGCTCATGGGCGCGGGGCAGGCGGGCCTGCGCCGCTGGACTAGGAAGGTAACTCTAACATACACACATTTTTTTATAAAGTCAAAGTGAAATATTTTATTCAATATAAAGCTTTAAAGACACTTATTGACGTCAAAACTAATAACGTAAAATTTATTTAAATCTAAACTACTCAAACCACCACGCTAAATTACCGGAGTGGTAGACAGATGTTACAGTTTACCATTTTGCTACTATAGTACTTATATCATAACCACTTGATTGCTTCGCGGTACTACACGTATAGCACCGCAACAAAGACGGTTCTTTGATTTATACCCATACGGTAGGTTTTTTTTATATACGGCTACACCAAAACCTTTTGGGTAAATTTGATTATGAATTTGGTAACACTAATATCTCAAAAAAAGTAGAAGAAGCCTGTGATTGGTTGAAGAAATAATTTTGAAGAATTTATATTGTGTGTGTGAGAAGTGGTGTGTTTTGATACTAAGACTGTTGATTTGCTTCCAATTCATAAAAAAAATTGGCATGTACGGAAAGGAATATTATTCTAATTTTAAATAATGTAAAAAAACAGTAATTATCGATTTAGATTTATTACTATAAATCAATTCTTATTACAAGTCGTGAATTTTCTCATTAGCAAAATTCCCGAATTTCTTATAAATTAATTTACCATTACAGGTACTCGATTTTTTAAATACTCATAGCTTCATCCATAAACTACACGAAATAGAATATCATTTGTTCGTATACAAACAGGTCATAAAAACGGTTTTAATGCAGCAGTTTAAGTGCGCTACGGTAACGCAAAACTGCGTGACAAACAAGGTAAATTGAGCGCCGGCCGCGCGACAAACAAGTGGTTATACAATCTATTATACTATGCTTCTTGTCCTCATTAGCTTTATAACTTTACTATAAGCCACTGTTTTTTCAGTAAGGGCACTTCCATCCTTTCACTTGCCTCCTTGGCTCTTTATCTATCAATGTAGGAGGGATGACATGCTTTTATTGATGGAAGCCTTTGGTCCAGCAGTATTTAGATTATACATACATCACACCCGTGTCCGGGCGTACCTCATAACGTAACACCGCCGTACTATCGTATAACAAAGGGTTTACGCATTTCGGTTTTCCATACAAACTTCCAATATGAAATTTTTAAAAACCAATCAGTCAATTTTAATAAAACTTGGCATGCTGAAGTAAAATACAGAGATCTAAATAGTTGGTTGAAAACATTTTAAAAAAACGTTTTTTAACTGAGTTATTGCAATTTTAAAATTTCTACAGTGGACTTTAAATAAAATTGCAATAACTCAGCTAAATAAACGTTTTTTAAAAATGTTTTCAACAAACTATTTAGATCCCCGTTTTTTACTTTAGCTTGCCAAGTTTCATTAAAATTGGCTTATTAGTTTTTTAAAAATTTCAATTTGAAAGTTTGTATGGGAAACCGAAATGCGTTAACCCTCATAAACAATCTCATTTTAATCAGGTGGACATATTCGCGCACGACCTGATTGCGTTAACCCTCATAAACAATCTCATTTTAATCAGGTGGACATATTCGCGCACGACCTGATGGTGGTGCCCGTGCACTTGGGCGTGCACTGGTGCCTGAGCATCGTGGACTTCCGCGCCAAGCGCGTGGCCTACCTGGACAGCATGGGCGGCCGCAACCAGCCGTGCTGCGACGCGCTGCTGCAGTACCTGCGCGACGAGCACCGCGACAAGAAGGGGCAGCCCTTCGACGACAGCGGCTGGGCCACGGAGATACTCAAGGTACCACTACACTCGTGTACTTCTACAATATCTTAGAGTAACTCACTATACTTTAATAGACTGTAATAAACAAGACAGTGTAGGTTTTGCTTACTTTAACCGTTTCTGTGGACTAGTATCCGTCAGTCAAATCCGCTAACTTATCAAAATGTGTCACCTAAACATTAATGTTTGTAGCATTGTGTTGTGTTCCGGCAGATAGAGATGTGTAACAAAGAACGAACGAACATGGTTTTCTTCAGTATCTTTCCCTAACTTTACTCACGGCCGAAATATTAATTTTAATCTATCTTATATTCCCACATAATTTGTATAGAGCTCAAGTCAAATTTCTAACTTTAGTAGGTAAAACAACAAATAGATTAATAGGTTATTAATTTTGGCCAATAGGCAAAGTCCAAAGCGAACCGTGATTCTAAAGAATATTTTAAATAGTGTAATCTTGTTGTCTAGTTTATCCTTGGTGTGCAATGAAGCTTACGATCATTATCATTATCAAACAGCAAAGAGCGTGTGAATGAGTGAATGAGTCGTGTCGCGTATCGGCTCACTGTAAGAATACTACCACTCGTAAAGAATACTAACACTGTAAGAATACTACCACTCGCAAAGAATACTACCACTGTAAGAATACTACCACTCGTAAAGAATACTACCACTGTAAGAATACTACCACTCGCAAAGAATACTACCACTGTAAGAATACTACCACTCGTAAAGAATACTACCACTGTAAGAATACTACCACTCGCAAAGCACACACACAACAGCATAGAGCATTGATGGGCTCATCACCCGTCACGCTGAGCACGTGTATTTGGTGCAAAAGTGGACTGTAGCAGAGGACTGCTTTTACAGTCCTTGTTCCGTATACCTACATAACGAACTCTTTTAAGATTAGTTGGCTGGAAACTACCTATTTGATTTATTCCTTTTTTGTGACTTTATGACGTTCGGATTAAAAAGACGATATAGATTTTTCACATTTGACAAAATGGTTGTTTGATTTCTATTATCACATTACATATTACATATACATAAGTCTCTACTACAGTCCTCATTGCCTAGTCTCTTACTAACCCTCCGGGGGTTATAGTCAAACTCAAACTCAAACTTTCTTTATTCAATTAACTTAAAATAAGTATTTTGAATCGTCTAAATTTATTTGGATGGATGGACATAACCCATTCATGACATCACTAGTTTTGACTTATTTCTAGTATTGAAATTGTGTACATCACCGTGTTTTGAAACAGTGTTAATATTGTAACGCACAAAAACTATACAATTATAAATATACTGCGATGCAACAGTAAGAACACCGACTTCCTGAAAAATATTTCTCAAAGAATTTCGCGATCCCAGTCTATAAATGGTTGTTATTGCTCGTTTCTGTAAAATAAATACAGTAGTGAGTGTGCGTGTGTAATGAAACCATGTTTCCAGGACATCCCGCAGCAGATGAACGGCAGCGACTGCGGCATGTTCGCGTGCACGTTCGCGGAGTTCAGCGCGCGCGGCGCCCCGTACAGCTTCGGCCAGGCGCACATGCCGCTGCTGCGCCGCAAGGCCGCGCTCGAGATACTGCAGGCGCGGCTGCTGCTCTAATCGCACCGAGCCAGCTGGCACTCACGCGTGGCTCGGCTTGGAACCGACGTGAGGCGCATACTGTAACTCGGGCCAGCTGTAACTCGCGCGGGTCATGTGCTATCTCATGTGGTCTCATGCTGTAACTCGCGCCGTCTCATGCTCTACCTCGCGCGGTTTCATGCTGTAACTCGCGCGGTCTCATGCTTTAACTCGCGCGGTATCATGCTGTAACTCGCGAGATCTCATGCTGTATCTCGCGCTGTCTCATGCTGTAACTCGCGAGGTATCATGCTTTAACTCGCGCGGTATCATGCTGTAACTAACGAGTGGCCTACGGTGTAACTTACGCGAGGCCCATGCTGAAACTTACGTGATGCTCATACTGTAACTCACGTGAGAGTCATGCTGTAAATCACGTTAGGGTCATACTGTAAGAGACTTAACTGAAATAACGTGAAGCTCATACTGTAACTCGTGAGGATCATGCTGTGACTCACGTGAGGCTCATACTGTTACTGCACATGAGGCTGCCTGTGACATAACGCCGGGTCTGCGCGATCAGCCCGCAAGCATCAAGGGGGTATTCCTTATACAATTATGATTATATCTGTCGATGGACATATTGCTAATTAAAAACGATTGCATATTTATCATAATCTTTTGAAGCAAGCTGTCGTTGATACGTTCCGGGTAAGCGATTTATATACACGCCTATGATTATATCGATGTATGAAAAGGTTAGATTTTATTGTAATCTTACAAGCGCTGACTGGAACGCGATGGTATTATATGAATGAATTTTAGTAAGGCTACTTCGATAAAGTTCATAAAATTTGGTGTTTTACAACTTTTTTGCAGAGGCGCAGTTTGGTCTTAAACTAATATATAATAAGTTGTTCCTGAATCCTAGGGCCGTCTTATTATAGACCGCCCTCTGGTACTTTTATTTTAAGGGAGAGGTCTTGCGATTGTAATAATTCAATTATACCGGCCGGGTACGGAAGCGATCAAAAGCGTTTGAACTATTTGCCTGTTCAGAGAAGCATGGAGTTACCCTTTTGCGATTAATTTGTTACCTCGTCTGCCCCCAGCCCTCGCGCTACGACTTTAATTTTAACATTTGAAATCTTCGATCAGCAATACAACTAGATGTCAGGTCGGCGCTTAAAATGTGTCTCGGTAGATAAGAGCGCACTTGAGAAGTGAGCTCTTATTTTCTCGCAAGGCATAACAGGAGAAAGTACTTTATTTGTTGCCCCTTAAGGTTGATTTCACCACTAAATGTTATTGACGTCTTTTCTTTTTAAAGTGACAGGAGAAGCTTTGAAAAAGTATTTATTCACGTGGACAGAATTTAGCTTTGATTTTGTACGTGACGCGTTATCTAGTTGGTATTGTTGATCGAAGTTTGAAATATTTATAACTAGGTATCATAGATATGTACATAATAAGAAAACATGATATAAACAACTGCATACTTCTAGTAGTGAAAGAATTAATTAATAAGTTGATATTTGCATTTGTGCATTATTTGTATGAGACATTTGTGAGCGTCTCCCAGGAGTGATTTAGTTTATGATTTTACATTGCACTTATTATTTATCAATAGTTTTTCAGTTGGGTAAGTAACTATACAATTATAGTCAGAGTCGATGCTACGGCGTTTGCGTACCTTAATTATTATTATCGTAACGAAAAGTATGTAAGCAATTATATAACGGTAATATTTTTAAGTCATAAACTGTGGCGAAATATAGTTAGTCTTATAATATTAGTGTTAACGTAACAATCGACCTGTGGGTGTAAAAATAATGTAAGACATAAATTAAAGATCATTTTATCTGCCATGACATGCCGGGGAATCCATGACAACAAGGCAAGCACTTAAACCAACATTTCTTATTTTAAATCAATGAGGTTCCTCATTCATTTCCAGAAACAATTAATATATAAGTCTAGGACTTGCCATAAGATCTGTACCAACTTAAATGAGGGTATTTTCAAATAAATAATATGAAGGTAGTACTATTATTAGATATCATTATATTAAGTAGGTTATATACTATTAATTTCGATCTAACACATAGCTGTGTAAACATGGAGTGGGGTGCCACAGAGAATCGTGAGAGCCAAGAAGTTGTTGCAGAGACACGCAGACGGTGGCCGCAGGATTTTTTTTTAATAACAAACGAGCAGGCGGGTCATTTGATGGAGAGCAATCACCGCCGCCCATGGACACCTGCAAAACCAGGGGAATCGCAGGCGCGTTGCCGGCCTTTAGGGAAGGAATAGGAATGGACTTGGGAAAAATGAAAAAAAAGTTAATTTTTACTTTATACCATTATAGAAGTCGTTATTCTAAAACCAATAGTTTTTATTTCACTTTGATACGAGAAGTATTTAAAAAGTTATTGTACATAAATAATTCATTAAAACACTACTACCTCGCTTAGTTCGCCGGCACTCGCCGCACCCGGCGGGCGTCCGATTACATATCCGATGACGTCACGCCGCGGGTTTCGCGCGTATTCTGATTGTCGCAAAAACAATAGCGCGTGGTCATTTTTATGAATCTTTAAAAAAATATTGTGAAGTATTTTGAAGGGCTACAGAAAAAAAAATTATATCATATTTTAAGTTAAAATGTAAATATTTTAAAAATAAATAAATATACTGTTCCCAAGCTCATTGTGAGGGGGGGGGGGGGGGGGATGGGCCTCCGGAACCCTCACTGGCCGGACGAAACACAACAGCACCAAGTTTCACGCCGGATATGCGTGAGAGGGTGGTATTACGCCAGGCGAGCCGGCCTAATGCGTGCTGCAACGCAGCGTGGCTCTACCACTCAGTAAAAATCTGTTAAATAGTCAATTCTCTTTACGAATGAAAAAAAATTAACGACTATAATATTTCGATAAGGTTGAGAGCAGGCTTTCTCCTCTAAAATATTCCATAACCAATAATCCAAAGGATTAAGATCAGAACTTGCAGGGGGCCAATCTTCAGAGGCGATGAAATTCGTTAAATTCACGTCTAACCAGCGCTGGGTTGATTTCGCTTTGTGCGCTGGGGCTACGTATTGGCTTAACCACCTTCTCTAAAATATCGCTTTGGTATTTATTGTTATTTATTTTAAAGTTGGGACAGAACTTATGGCAACACTAGGGACGTAAAATAATCTACTTTTTAACAAAACACACAAGTTGACAAAACGTAGAACTAAAGGTCAGTATGTACTAATTATCTTAATGCTTTTGTTAAAATAATTTTTTAATTTGAAGTGTAATTGTACATATTTAACCGCGAAAACATATTGGAACAGCGAAATGAATGCGGAGCACATGAAATGTGTTTGTGAGGCTGGCACTCTTAAGGCGGGTCTCCTGCGACACTGCTTTGTGTTTTCTAACACCTAACATCAAACATTAACAAATAATGAGCGTGGCCTACGTACTTATTTTAACATATTTTGTTAGATGTTAGATGTTTGATGTTAGAAAATACAAAACAGTGTTGCTGGAGACCCGCCTTTAGACGGTCAGCTACACTGTGATATTATAACTAGAGCAGCTATTCCATACAAAAATGTGCCGGCTTAATGACTGCGGGCAATGCGTATAGCGCAGGGGGCGGGGCTTTGTCGGTCATGGGCTGTAACTCGTGCGCAAAACTTACTTCGCGGAGTCGTCTCTAGTTTATAATACGTCAATGGTCAGCTTATGAGAAATATCCGTAATAGATCTCGTCCGTAATTTATGAACCGTGAAAATGGTAGAGGCAGTACCTAGGGAAATACATACTATTATAGATATAAGCAAAAGAGGATGATAAGTTACCCGCGTACCGCGCGCGGTCTTTGCTATTGAGTACTGATACCGCGACAGTCGTCAATAAAACAGATTACATTTAATTGAAATAACAGTATAATTACTACCCGTGCATGGTCGTTATAAGTGGTCTATAATAATTATACTTGTAGTAGTTTTGATAGTAACCGTCGCATTTAATTAATTAGGCAACAATTAAAACTGATTATGTGACGAAGCGCGTATCCAACTAATCTGACTGAAATGAAGTGCAACGTTGCCAAGCATGTTGCGCGTCACGTGTTGCCCGTCAATTGTTGCCTAGTGAACAAAAGGCTGTAGTCGTTACCATAGAAACGACCATTGGCCAAGAGTATGCGACAGTGGCATTGTTCCGTTGGCTGGCGCATCAACGTGTTGTGATCGAGTGGCCTGATTGGTTAGAGCAGTAGTTTTGTAACGTTTGACGTGTGCCCCAGGCTACGGGCGGGCAAGGCGATTTGAATTGTATAAAGTGTATGTAAGGTAATGTCTTGCCCGAACTCTTCTTTGCCTTGGGAAGTGTGAATTGATAACATTATTCATTAATTGTATGTGTATCATTCCATGATTCATATTGTTAGTATATTGATATTAAAAGTCATGTATGGATTCCAGGTAATGCTTTCTTTTTATATATTTTTAAAATGAAGTCTCAATAGGAGCAATATGGTTAAAATTACCTGTAAGTTTTGTTGATACTGCAACTTTCTCCTAGTCTTCGTGCAGTATCCTAGTGTCACTGAGCATTTCGTAATGTCAACCAACATTGCAATGTCATCATTACATTGTAAATAATAATAATAATTTTTCTCCATCTCGTCTCTTTGTCATGGACATCCATTATTTAGCATTGAATATTGTAATATAAATTATATTATCATTAAGTTACACTAACTTAATCCACATGCAGTCGTTTGTTTTCACCTGTCTAGGTCTCCTGAACGGTTTTGTAAACAATGGAAATAATAAATAAAACAATATGAAATCAATGTTTATATCTTTATTTCCACAAAATGTGTATGTATAAGTACATAAGTTTCATCAAGAGATAAATACCTACTTCACTAAAAATCACAGAAAACATATTCCATAGAAGATAAACAAAGAAAACGTATTTTTTTTCTCAAAACTTATAGTTTTGCATTGTTATATAATAATATGACAATGCCCTCATTACATGGGGTTATAATGATGTAAAGAAAAACACCTACAAGAGTTTAATAAATAGTCCAAAAATAAGCATTGTCCACTTACAGACTTTTCATTTCAATTTTTAATCACAACACAATTCGAATGTGACTAGGTAGGTAAGTACTTTATTTAGCAACAACGCCCACACGTTTCTCCATATTGAATGTAAGTATCTCTTAGTTCAAGAGCAAAATAATATTTTATTAGTATTATTAAATCCTATTTAATTCCTTACATGGTATACGGAAAAAAAATACGGACTTTGTTACAAAACATTCGGACCTACATGTACAAATCGATTCACCTCGCGTTTTGAGCGAAGTAAAAGTTCAGCGAGAGAGCAGCTCCGCGATTCTGTAAAGGCTCCATCTAAAACTCGATTTAACCTGCAGAGAGTTATCAAATCCGCATTCTCTACACAAACGTCACTTTTGATCGGAGTCGAAAGAAACGTGGGGGTCGAAGATAGGTGAATATTCGATGGAGTTTTAAAGAATTGCCACGCTGCTTGTCGTGTGGCCGGCGCTGCGAGTGCGCTACGAGTCCGCGTTGACCCTGATGAGGCGCAGCTTGTGGTCCTCGAGCAGCGCCACGCCGCAGTCGTTGGTGCCGCCGCAGTAGTGGCTCGACGAGAATACTGACACCAGCCGCCCGCGCAGCTGGCACTGAGCAATGGAAACACATTTATACACAGTTATTTTGTAAAGTATTACACATAAAAATAGATAGAACTATGGAAGTGACAGAATAGGCAATCGGTATTTGTCAAGACATAGGGAATCGACACTGATCTTCCGCGTTCTCAAAGTGACGTTAGTATTGTTGTAACATGAACGATCTTCACCAGCTCGTCGGACCACTGTTGGAGAACTGTCTAGTGACTAGACTGTAGACAGTGCGCGGTTGCCACTCAAGAACCGTTCTGAGCGATGTGCCCTGCCCATTAAAGCAATCGGCAATTCTGCAGGCTATGTCGGTTGCCTTAGTTCGTCTACGGATCTCTTCATTTTTGATTAAATCCTGCAGAGAAACCCCCAAGCGTAGCGCTCTCCATCGATCTTTGCGTGACTTTTACCTGCTTATAAGGCGCATAGTGTACGACCAATTCGCCGGTACGTCATCCCTGGTAACTCAAAGGTCTTAAAAAAACAGGTTTTCGGCACAGACAAATCTGTGCGGGTCGGTACCGGTCGGTGCGGGGGTTAACATGTATAGACAAACAGGTAAATCTGTCTTTATTGACAACCATGGCCACGTCTGACCCCGTAAACCCGTATGACCCAGTCCAGGTGGTATAGGCACCGAGAAGTTTAACCCTGTTTCTAATATAAGTGAACGCATAGATAACATGGAAATATTACCTTTACCGATCGGTACCGACCCGTACTTGTCTGTGCCGGAATAGAGATGGGATTTTAACGGGTAAATACCCAAAATGGGTAAAAACCCGGGTAAATACCCATTTCATGGGTAAAATCAAGATATGGCAAATATCTTTAACATTTTATGTATTTTTTACCTAAATCGTGTAATGTAGTCAATATACTAATATTCTATTAATTCTTACAGTCGGCCAACGGGCACGACTAGACAGGGCAATCGTGAGGGGTGTGCGGGGCGCGGCGCACTTGGGGCTGTCCATACACTCCACTGGGGACACAGTACGCGTCAGGAGTGGCGCATTGTATTAAAACGTGTGTATTTAATTTTTTTTTTAAATGAGAATTGAAATGTATCATTTAATGCATATCATGCGTTGCGATGCGTAAAGTCTTTTTCAATGTTTTTTATATGGATAAACGCCATTTTAGAATTCGCTAATATTTAGGCAAGATTTAATTAGCTATTTTAATGGTGGACGCAAGTTTTTGATATAAAATCAATATAGATTTTATTTTTATGGTTTTCGGGGGTGCCGATTTCGAATACCACATTACGAGATCCAAGATGGCGGACGTGACTTTTTTATGTCATTATGGGTATCATTTCCATGTTAATCAGCGGTGCTGATTTCGAATACATCATCTATTTCGAGATCCAAGATGGCGGACGTGACTTTTTTTATATAAAATCAATATGGGTATCATCTCCCTCCATGTTTATCAGGGGTCCAATTTCGAATACAATATCTATTTTGAGATCCAAGATGGCGGACGTGACTTTTTTATGTAAAATCAATATGGGTATCATTTCAATCTGGAGCAATAAGTTTTTTTCCCGTTTTTTTAAACCCCAAGAAAGTAGAAATAAAACCATTTTTTCATTCCATCTATTAGAAAAGGACGACTTGGTCCGCCTTTAAGTGCACCTAAAGGTGGTGTTTTCTCTAAGAAACTTTTAGCGGGCAGTAATGAGTTTTTAATCCTCTATGCTGTTGGTTGTATGTGCAGTCTTTAGTCCGTTAGTCGCCTTTTACGACACCTAAAGAAAGAAAGGGTTGGTAGTATTACCGCCCTACGGAGAATCGTTTTTGTGACAGGTACTGTCATGTGTAGTTGTGACTTATTATTAAAATAATACTTACAACCCATCTCTTTCCTTGGGTGTCGTAAAAGGCGACTAACGGACTTAAGACTGCACATACATCCTACAGCATAGAGCGGCGGTGGGCTCATCAAAAATAATACTACCAACCCCTCTCTTCCCTTGGGTCTCGTAATAGGCGATTAACGTACTAAAGACTGCACATACATCCTACAGCATGAGCGGCGATGGGCTCATCAAAATAATACTACCAATCCCTCTCTTCCCTTCGGTGTCGTAAAAGGCGACTAACGGACTAAAGACTGCACATACAACCAACAGCATAGAGCGGCGATGGGCTCATCAAAATAATACTACCAACCCCTCTCTTCCCCTGGGTGTCATAAGAGGCGACTTAACGGACTAAAGACTGCACATACATCCAATGCATAGATCGGCGATGGGCTCATTAAAATAATTTTTTCTCATAGTGGGTGATGAAAAGTAGAGTATTACTCGGGCGTAAATTATATTTTTGACTCGGGCGACGTACTTTGAATCCCTCGCTACGTTCAGGATTCTACTAAAGAATCCCTCTCTACGCTCGGGATTCTACTCTAGAATCCCTCACTTCACTCTGAATTAAAAAAAGCGCCCTCGCCGTCGCCCGCCGCGTGGGGGGAGCTCGGGGGCAAGGCCCCTGCCATGACAAAAGTCTAAAGAGTTAATTAGGTTAGGTTAGGTTAGTATGTTGACCAAAAACGTGCGAGCGAAGCGAGCGTACCGCGGGAGCGGCCGGCGAAACGCCAGAAACAAACAAATAAACTTTCCGACATTCACACCAATTATGTAGCCCAAGAGAAGCTTCATTATAAAAGTCGTTAAATGGTTACTAGACAACGTATAAACATACTTAAAACACTTAAATACATACTTATTGTATGTATTTAAGTGTTGTATATAGAAAACACCCAGACCCAAGACAATTCAGAAAAACAATAGTTTCTAAATTGACCCGACCAGGGATCGAACCCGGGACCTCAGAGATGGCGACACCATGAAAACCGGTGTACAAACCACTCGACCAAGGAGGTCGTCAGAAACGACGTTTTTGTACATGCGACTTTTTTTTATACTCTCTCCCCTTTCGCCACCTGTTACATAAACTCAAAATACAAAAAATAACATAACTTAATTATACTACTTGTGTGCAGCGGGGGGGGGGGGGGGGGGGGTAATGGGGGTGTACTCCTCACATTTTTATTATTACTAGTTTAGTCAACAATCAAGATAATATTCATTATTTGTACCAAAACATACAATTACACATAAATGAATAGAAAGAAAGACGAAAAGAAAAAATACTACTAAACCACAACGTGCTTATTGTTTTTACCCATGTTTTGGGTATTTACCCGGTAAATACCCAAATTGGGAATTTACCCGGTAAATACCCATCGGATAAATACCCACCGCCCATCTCTAGCCGGAAACCTGTTTCTTTATGTAAATACTCTAAGACTTTCGTCTTGGGAGACTGCGGTATTTTGGGCGAGATATTCTAAAGCTTACCGGACGTTTGCTTTAAAGTGGCTAGGCTGAAGTGGGAGTGGGCTGGCCACTTCGCACGAAAAGAGTCCTAGAATGGCGACCATGGGCACAGAATAACGAATAGTGCTATGAGATCAAATGCGCCCGGGAGGAAAACCACAAATGAGGTGGAAGGCCGACATCAAGAATGGTATCAATATCAACTCTAGATTTTTCTGCCCAGGATAGGAATAAGTGGAGAAGTTTGAAGGATGCTTACACTACCTACACCAAATCTGTGGTTGACGCAAGCTGTAAAAAAGAAGAAATCCGAACGAACATGGTCACAAATAATGATAATTGAACAGTTTTAAAGTTTCGCGTTCCATTTTGCACACATATGCAGTCTCAGTCAGTCAGCCCGTGACTACGGTCGGTGCAACTCAGTCGAAACGTCGTCGGGTATAAAAGGTTTGCGTAGGATGCCTTACCAACGATGCCTAGTAAGTGGTTTTGCGATAAATCCCGTTTAAATAAGTGTGCAAATAATGTACACTTGCCGCGTACATACCATGAACCCGCTCTGGTGCAGCTCGTGCGCGCGCACCACGTGCGACAGCTGATTGGCGGCGAGGAACCGGTCGAGCGCGTTCTGGTCGAACACGTGGCCCGTGCCGCGCTTGGCGTTGGCCGCGAACCCCTCGTTGGCCGCCAGCTCCAGCGCCAACGTCGCCGTCAGCTTGGCGGGCCTGGTGAGAGGAACTAAGTTATGTGCTGATAATTTAATTATGAGGGGTGTATCAAACTGCACGTAGTAAGACAGGGAGAGAAGCGAAAAATTTTCATAAAAGGGACTACTTACTTATTTTGAAAGAACATAATCTTTTTGGTACCTAATAGTTTATTGTTATTTTACTCTTTTTTGTAGTTAGCCGTATGCTAAAATACGGTGTGTAATTTTATTCGAAAGCAACGGGTTCCTAGTATGTTAGGTGTTAGGTACTGTTTTATTTTTTTCTCAAAATCGGTTTCGTACTCTTTTGCGTATTTTTCGCTATTTCTCCTCATTTTGATTAGGATTAGACCATCCAATCCACGCACTAGAAAAATTCACTCTGTATAGGTACTTATTAGGAGTTGGACAATACAAATAAGTATGGAAGCAAAGCATAACTAAATTCGCATTTTGGCATTTTCGCAGTACCTACAGTAGCATTGTATAGTGTAGAGATCCTTTGAGTGTAGAGCCCTCCTTTTTTGTGTTGCAGAATTTCCTCAACCCAAAGCAAAAGTTTCAATACACATGTTTTTGCATATAACAACTCACCATCGCGTACCGGAAGACGCAGTGCAGGCAGTGCTCCAACAATATGGTCCGACGACGGTAGAGATCGCGGGTAGCCGCTAGATTATGATGACACTATTGACACAGCACAAGACCAGTCTTGGGGGAGGCTTTTGTCTAACAGCTGTCGTCGTCTTTCGGCTGATGATGATGTTGATGCATACTTACGAGGTGATGAGGAAAGCCTACTTGACGGGATCGTTCCAGAGCAGCTCCCAGGCGATGGAGCTCTGCTCAGCGGGGCGCGCTAGAGGCACCGGCACCTTGTCTATGGCCGAGATAAGTGGGCACACCCATGGGGGCGGGATGCCGCCGTGGCAGCAGAACACCTGCCGGAAATATGACACTAATTATGTCACTATACTATCTATACTTACGAGAGCGCATCCAAGTTAGAGCGTTATCACATTTTGTGACTCAGCAGCGCGGCTGTGTTTGAGAGGTGAAAACAGTCTAACGGCCCGACCACGACCTTGCCGCTGTGAGCAGAGCGGTGAACGGATACTCTGACCATTGCGCGTTTTACTACGGCGCTCTAAATCAATGGTCATAGGAAGGACGCAATGAACAAAGTATCGCTCACAGCGGCAAGGTGTGGCCGAGCGTTAAAATATAAATTAAAAATAAATTCGGCCGTAACATGACAGAGGAGCTCGATGGTGCCGCGGCTAATGCGTTCAAAGTTAAAGTCAATCATTAAAGTACCTATTCAATTCAAATAAACTAAGAAATAAAATAAGAAAGGGCGCAAGAAACTGTGTAGTTTCTCAAGCGATGTTATCACTCATTTTCATTATCATCTATTGATAATTGATAATTGATAATTCTTTATTGCTTACACATGTGGTACATAAGAGGTGTTAAAAACAGGTGAAGATCAACACATGAACCCTGCAAGGGTATAACAACTTAGATATAATTTATATATAGTTAAACAAAGAAAAAACAAAATTTATTAATAGGTGTTACTTATGACACGTTAGTATAATATTCATTAAGTTTATAAAAGCATTTATCTATTAAATAGTTATTTAAGGATGTTATAAATTTTTTATTATCTTCTATTTCTCTTATTGTGTTTGGTAATGAATTGTATATTTTACTGCCATGGAATAAGGTCCTGATCTCACTATAGATAAGTTAGTTTTAGGTAGAAGTAGCTTATTTTTCTGTCTGAGTCTTACGCTTTTATTTTCAGCTCTCAGAAACAAGTCAATATTTTTCCTCACTAATTTGCATGATTCTACTTTTTGGAAAGAAAATATTCACTTTAATATCTTACTTGACACTGGCTAAATGTGTGTGTTGACCATACGAAGCCATTATTTAAGCACAGAATTTACGACTTCATTACGTTGTTGATCGTCCACGTTGAGTGTACTAGAGAGCTTAACTACTTAAATACGTTTTGACATTATACTTAAATATAAAACTTAAAATTTATACTTACATTATAGTTTTCTTTCCGATTACTTTTTTTTACTCGTCATAGTGACTTCATCCTGCCTGATGGTAAGTAAGCAGCCGATGCAGTCCAAAATACTGAGCGCTCCTCACCATAGAACAAGCACGGCACAAGCGCACCTATTCATGACGGCCTGCATAAATGCCGTTTCACGCCCCACTTAAAAGACCCGGGGTTATAGGAGCTGGGAAAACACATGCGCCGGCAAAGAATTCCAGAGCCGAATAGTCTTACAGAAGAACGACTTGCCAAATTTTTTGGTACGAGTGCTGATAGTCAGCACAGTACAAAGGTGGTTCCTAATACCAGCACGTGTAGTCCGGGAGAGGAAAGGAGAGAATTAGATTAAAAAGTTCTTCAGAACACTTTCCGTATTAATTCCGGTAGAAAACACTGAGAGAAGCAATGTCTCTACGCAGCTGGAGGTCGTCAAGAGAGAGGCTGTAACCTCAGCATCTCAAATAATGCGTACCGCTCGCCTTTGCAGTCTATCAAGTGCATCGAGGGGGTAGTTAGCGTAGCCGTCCCATTGATGGGAACAATACTCCATACTCGATCGCACCTGATTCTTGTACAGCAAACAGCGCTGCTCGGGAGTGAAAAACCGCCTCACCTTATTAAGAATACCCAACTTACAGGAGGCAGTTAAAATAGGTAACTCTCCCGATGTAGCATTTTGGATTAAGTTCCTGACCGATGTCCATGCCAAGAATGCTGAGGTCTACCGAAATGGTAACGGAGAGTTCTGAAGAGAGGGAGGAGTAAGTAAGGGAGTTGCCTTGGACGTGAATGCACAAAATTGGGTTTTGCTGGCATTAAACTTGATCAGGTCCCCACTTAGAGACACGATCGAGAGTCTGACCCCTCAAACCCCAAGCGGTCGCGTGAGACCGCACCTACAAAAACACACTTGACTTTGTACCGTGTTTTCATAGACTTACAGACTACTTTAGTATGAACAAGTTTGGTTATTTCGGTTCTGTGGTCTCATCTTATGTATTGTTATCGCAAAATATCGTATAGTCTATGCTCGATTCTATCAAATTTGACGTTGACAGTTGCTTTCTGAGGTTTAAGCGAGCACTACACATTGAAATGAAACACTTTTTACGGATTAACTCGCGTTTAATTTACTATTTACATAGTTTTTATATTATCCTGACGTTTCGAACCCTTTACAGGGTCCGTGGTCACAGGGAGACTGAGGTGTTGGTCGTCTCATTGTCAGAAGTTATTTGCCTACCGTCAATAATTTTTATATTTTACCGGGTGCGTTCAAGTTTACACAATACGAGCTAACAATATTTTTAGGTCTGGCAATGTGTTGCTGTTGGGGCTGGGATTTGATGACCTGTATGATGGGGTCCCAGGCAGGTGGTAAATTCCATCACCCATTGTCGCCGATATTTTCATGGAAGACTTCGAGGAGCGGGCCCTAAGCACATCACCCGTAACCCCAAGGTTCTATAAGCGGTACGTAGATGACACTTTCACTATCTTACCAACTGATAAAGTATCTGCTTTTCTAAGTCATCTTAACTCCATACACCCTAAAATACAGTTCACAATGGAGTTAGAGGCAGACAACAAGTTAGCTTTCTTGGACACTTTAATCATCAGGAATCCTGACCATAGTTTGAGCCACACTGTGTTTCGTAAAGTAACCCATACAGATAGGTACCTCAATGGTGATTCTCACCACCATCCTAGACAGTTGGCTACTGTAGGGAAATCTTTGTTTCAGAGAGCACGCGGCATCTGTGACACCCAACACCTGGCTGCTGAACTTCAGCATGTCAAGCATGTACTACAGGATAACAAACTGCAAGTACCGCGGCTTCGTCACAAAAAAACGCAAAAAACCAACCACAGTCGAGCGCCAACCTGCAGTACTTCCATATATGAAAGGCGTCACTGACAAGATTGGTCACATCTTGAAGCGAGCTTCAATCAATACTTACTTTAAGCCGCCAAAGAAGATCAACCAGTTCTTACGACCTGTCAAGTGCAATATACCCCTTCAAGATGCAGGCGTGTACAAACTGGACTGCGACTGTGGGCTCTCGTACATCGGGCAAACAAAGAGAAGTGTAGGAACCCGCGTAAAAGAACATATAGCCGACGTCAAGCATAGGCGCGAAAATAAGTCTGTAGTGTGTGAACATGCTCTCGAGGGACCCAACCATTACATCAGATTTGACAAACCTCAAATACTCGCCAAGGAACAACGATTCATCCCTAGGATGATACGCGAGGCTATTGACATTAAAAAACATCGTAATTTCAATAGAGAGGATGGTTGGAATTTACCACCTGCCTGGGACCCCATCATACAGGTCATCAAATCCCAGCCCCAACAGCAACACATTGCCAGACCTAAAAATATTGTTAGCTCGTATTGTGTAAACTTGAACGCACCCGGTAAAATATAAAAATTATTGACGGTAGGCAAATAACTTCTGACAATGAGACGACCAACACCTCAGTCTCCCTGTGACCACGGACCCTGTAAAGGGTTCGAAACGTCAGGATAATATAAAAACTATGTAAATAGTAAATTAAACGCGAGTTAATCCGTAAAAAAGTGTTTCATTTCAATGTTGACAGTTGCGCCAAAAAAAATGTCAAAAAATTTCCAGGTTCAGTTTGGCAACCAGTTCTCGCCTTTTCACCACGATATCGCCTTGCTTTGCCGCAGGATGTCCCAAATGCACCGTACTGTCATCTGCATAACAATGAATATTGCCCAAGGTAATTATTTTTATTTTTATGTCGTTGTAGTTGTTTTATGTTTTTATAATTGTAACGGAAAGTGCCCTGCTATGATAGGGAGGGCATTTTTCAATTCTAATTGACGCTGTAAAAGAAAGGGAGAAAAGAAATGCCCTTACTGAGGTTTTTGCCGGTTCTTCTCAGTAGGCTACAAGCCTACAAGGCTCCCGCCCCATAGTTAGACTTACGAACCGATGGCATAATGACTTTCATAAGTGCTGTATCCTAAACATGGCCTAATCTGAATAAATGATATTGATTCTTGATTCAAGGACAACATGTCATTGATATGCAGAAGAAATAGAGTAGGTGAGAGCACAGAACCCTGCGGCACTCCGGAATTGACTTTGTAGAACTCTGAGGAGCTACCCTCACAAAGGACACGGATCCTCCGCTCTTCTAGAAAGTCTGGAACCCAGGCGCACAAACGGGGCGACACACCGAAGGCCGGCAACTTGGAAAGAAGGAAACGATGCCGCACTCTATCGAAAGCTTTGGCGACATCAAGGCTTACTGCCAGAGATTCGCCACGCTTGTCCATCACTTCTTGAAGATTTTTATTAGTTTTGTGATCTTGTCAGCTAGGCAACTTTCTCAATGGTTACGGTACCGAATGTAAAAAAGCATCCTCGAGCTCGTCCATGCCTCGGACGGCTTGTAAATAATTCGTGTACTTAATATGAACCTTTTCGTCGACGACAGCCGCCAGCGGCAGCGCGTCGAACACGTGGTTGATGGCGTTCCACACGCGAGTGCCGTCCGCCTCCCCGTACTTCGTGACGCATTCGCTACACACACAAACACAACACAACGCTATCAACTACTCACCTACGTAAATATCCTCCCATCCCAATAAAGTCTTCACAGAACTGGTTGCGATTGCCAACTCTGTCATCTCTCTTCTACACTTTAAATAAAGCTAATTAAGATTTGAAGAAGACAACTATACCTACAAATCTTTATTGAAGAATATTTTCTGAACTATGAACTTACTTTGTCAGTTTCTTTTTCAGATTTATCATCTTTGAGTGATTCTTTTTTAGTTTATGTATTTTTGTCAGCTTTACTTTCTGTTTCAACCTGGATCATGGCAGAAACCTCTGCAGTTTGTTTTATTTGAAGTGTTAGGTTGAAACTTGAGTACCTACCTAAGTACCTAATTGGTTTAGTATATTTGAAGGTCTCCCTTGTGGGACGTGTCAGGTTTGAAATTTTATAGCTGTGAAATTAAATTGTGCTGTTTAGATGTCTCTTTCATATTATGAGTTTTTTTTGATCATCATCATCATCATCAGCCTATAAACGTCTGCAACGTCTCCAACACTGCTGGGCACAGGCCTCCCACGTGAACAATAGCACGTGGGGATATTGGGCCATAACCCACCACGCTGGCCCAATGCGGGTTGGTGGGGTAGTTTTTTGATACTTTAGGTTTAAATTCTGTTATTACTGTACCATTTCAAAACATGTCCTTCTCAAGTTGTCCTACATGTATTTGATGTTGTGGAATTACAGCATCAGTTTTGAATGCCGGCTTCTCAGGATATCTTCTCTGCACTTTCCCTATCTCCTTCATATGCCCATAAACTAAAGGTTGTCTGGAAGAGATCGCTCTTAGCGATAAGACCGCCTTTGCCCATACTAGTTTTAAGATTGTGTCATGTGTAAATGTTTCTTGTGTATGTGCAATAAAGTGTTTACCTATGTATCTATCTTCTGCAGCAGTAATTGTTTTTACCCCCGACGACAGTATCTTTACCAAAGAGTACCTTGTGAGGTAACAGTTTTATTGAAAGATTAGGATCTAAAATAGGTGCAGGATTCTGGGACTAGGTTTTATGATTAAATTCTCTGTAATATCAACTTTTTCCATGTTATACCCTTTTCTTCCTTTTTTGGCATTCCTTGAATAACAACTAAACCAGATTATTTACATACTATGAAATAATAAGAATATTAATTCAGATTATTATTCTGCATTAGATTTGACGACCTCCTTGGTCGAGTGGTTTGTACACCGGTTTTCATGGTGACGCCATCTCTGAGGTCCCGGGTTCGATCCCCGGTCGGGTCAATTTAGAGAAAAACTGTTTTTCTAAATTGATTTCGGGTCTGGGTGTTTTTTCTATGTTTATGTATATTTATCCGTTATCTTACCATATAAACGAGTTTCACAAGAATACTCATCTTGGTCTAGATAATTGGTGTGAGCGTAAACAAAATTTATTTTATTTATTTTATTTATTAGCTACGCAAGCAATGGACAATGCCCATACTTTTGTAGACCTGGTAAGCTTGTATAAAATGATCATGGTAGCCAGATGTCTCTATTAAATATATTACTGTTTATTAATCTAAATTTAGATTTTTTATTAAAAGCCAGATTTATGTGAAAGAAAGTTTAAAAATAACAATTTTAATTTTGTGGTTGGACGTTGTTTTTTTAAAGTTTTTCGGCAACATACAATCATAGCTAAACCTGTTTTATACCACTTTTGTTTCAAATAATCATCCACAATACATATTTAATAATAAAGAAGCCAATGATAATCAAGACTATAGGTACGTGACTTTTATTAAACTAAAAATAACGAAGCGGACCACCACACCACAGACAACAGTGACGGAAAGAACTGACATTGAGCTCAACGGAGTTGAGCATTGGTGGGTGGGTGACAGACAAGACAAAAATACGTTTCGTTTTACCCTTGTATCAAACCCTTGTAACCCTTGTAACTACAGTATAGCCGTTCAATCAATTCGTAATGATGAATTATTGTTTTAATATTTATTCATAAATCATTAAACGTATTTAATTCGATGATAACAATTCTTAAAAAGGAGAACTAGAATATTATTGTAGTTTTATAAACATCAAATTAATTAATATATAATTAACGTTAACAATCTGTTAAGAGAAGAAGTTAGAGTTGGTTACTACCTTAAGGGGATCCTGCACGAAATTGTGAAAATTTATGTATTTTTAAGTCACTTGTACTATGCGCTGAATTAGTTGAATACACTAAAAGAACTTACGTAAGTTAGCTTGATCATTGCACAAGGTCGTGGCCTTGTTGAAATTTTAAAACAAACAGTACATATTTCTAATGACTCCTAAAAACATTTTTCTTCGACAACTTTCTTAATTTTACGCATGAAACAATAATTCTTACATGACATGACAATATTTGTACTGATATTTCGCAGGTCGCCCCCATCTTTATCAAAGTAAATTTTAATTTCTAACACAAGCGCGTGATGGTTTTGTACATTTCGCAAAATAAAAACATTGCTCTAATCAAATTACTAGGTCTGAAACTTCAAAGCAGAATTGTTCTAATTTTGGATATTAATATGATTGATTTTGCTTTGAAGTTCATTATGAGACTTATGTCAGTTTTTGCGATCGCGCGGCTCCGCGCGGTGCCCTCTTATTTCGGTTTCCCATACAAAATTCCAAGTCGAAATTTTTAAAAACCAATAACCCAATTTAAATAAAACTTTGCATGCTTAAGCAAAATACAGAGATCTAAATAGTTTGTTGAAAAACATAAAAAAAAAAGGTTTATTTAGCTGAGTTATTGCGATTTAAAGTCCATTAAAGAAAGTTTAAAATCGCATTAACTCAGTTATTTAAGCGTTTTTAAAAAAAAGTTTTCAACAAATTATTTAGATCTCAGTATGTTACTTTAGTATGCAAAGTTTCACTTAAATTGGCTTAATGGTTTTTAAAAATTTCGGATTGGAAGTTTGTATTGGAAACCGAAATGCGTAAAAGAAAATAAAACTTAGTACCTACTTACTTAATGTATTTTTTCCCGAATTTAAAGGGAAACTATGATAGCATGGTTAGATTTGGTGAATTTGAGTTATTTTTGCCAATACGATTTATATTAAAACATTCTCAAAACAAAACCGCTCAAAAATGGGCATTGACTTTTATTATTTTAAATATATGAAAGTATTTCAAACTAGGTATCTGTTTAAACTTACTTAGTTATTTATTTAATTAAGTAGGTACATATGATTGCGACAAGATATACCTACTTACTTGGCATTATATAAATATTTTTCAAGCAAGTTTGATGATGCTTGCCAGCTCTGGGTCTTCACTACATGGCTGAATTACCTACTCCACCTTCATTGCGTAAGTATAGGTTGTCTGTGCTTAGCTTCCGATCTCATTTTTTCCCACAATATTTTTAATGAATCTTTGCTCCTGCTTACGGAATGTAAGAATAATTTCATTTCAAATGTAGGTAAGTATCTACCAAACTACTTTAATAAGATCACAATTTTTTTTTGAGGTAAGTAGGTACCTAGGTGGTTGCCTTTACTGAATGAAGCAGTGGCGTTGTATTTTGAAGCGATTACGTCCCACAACACTGCTTCTTTTTCTCTAATCGAATAAAAACTGTTTTTTGTGTTTGTAACCATGTCTTTAGGTAGTTTTACTAAAGCTATAAGCTTATGTCTTTCATTAGTCGTATAATTAGGATTTCTCGAGTGTATCTATAGACATGTTTAAAATTTCCGAATCAAAGATAATTTAAGACTTAAGTGAACGTAAGTGAGTGCTATGCCCTGTAATCTGGATGAATTGCTGGATTTGTATATTATATTAGCATTTCTGGAAGCGGACCGTTCTAGAGAACAAACGCTCCAGGAAATGTGCGTGTGCTTTGTTCCGATGGCGAGCGGTGCGATGGTAGAAAGAGAAAATGGGCACCAAATTAAAGAGTTACTCACAGCATTCTCCATTATAGATCCGCCTGGTAGAACACAATGAGCCGATGTTACGTCGCAAGGCTAGAGGTTCTAACCGGTCTGTGAGTTTGGGATCGTTGACCAGTCGAATGGCGCGACGCTGCAAAGATTCTAGAGGGTCAAGCTGGCATTTAGGAGCTCCGGACCAAAGATGAGAACAGTACTCCATGTGAGGTCTAACTTGGGCTTTGTACAACTGTAAAAGCTGGTTAGACGTTGAAGTACCGTCTCGCATTCCTAAGAACTCCTAATTTCTGTGATGCCATCTTTGCTTTGTCCTATCTAGTTACTTGCGGAACTGTACATCACTGGATATATGTCAACACCAAGGATCCCAATGCGGCTTGAGATGTTAAGTGAAGTGCTATGGAACTGTGGTGCTACGACAAATGGATCCTTTTTGGCGGTGAACACGCAAACCTGTATCTTGGAGTGGTTGAACAGAACTAAGTTCGATTCATCCCATTCTGAGACACGTTCCAAGGAGTTCTCTTTCACGTTAGGTATTCCGATGTGCAGGGCGTCTCCCGTAATCCGCATAGCAACGCATACTCTCAAAGTTAATCATTTCATTGATATGCAGCAGAAACAGCGTGGGAGACAGAACCGAGCCCTGGGGAACGTCAGCATTTATGGGCATGACATCAGAGCAGCAACCGTCGACAGCGACCTTAATGCTGCCCCCACAAAGGAAGCTAGCGACTCATTTACATGGTCCCTCGGGTAATCTGTGTGCTAGTAAATTCGCGAGAAGCGCTTTGGGCCAGACCCTATAGAATGCATTTGCAATGTCTAAGCTAACCGCTAGAGCTTCACCTCGACTCTCTATGACCTCTGCCCAACGGTGTGTGAGAATACCAGAAGATCACCCGTGAACCGCCCCTGACGGAAGCCGTTTTGGCGGTCGGAAATCAACTGGCGATCCCCGAAATATCCCAGGAGCTGTTGTTGATGATATGCTCCATGACCTTTGAGAGAAGGGATGTGATTGCTATGGGCCTGCAGTTCGAAGGGTCTGTTCGATTTCTTTTTTTAGGAATCGGGTGCACAAGAGCTAACTTCCACGGAGACGGAACGCTATGGACTTGGAAGGACAATCAACATAGGCGTGCTATTACTGGTGTCAACTCAGGAGCGCACATTTTCAGTACCACTGCAGGTACACCGTAGGCCCACTCGACTTTTGGATGTCAAGAGCAGAGAGTTCACGTTTAATTAGGATTTCTCGAGGACACGAGGGTATTCTGGGAGAACCGGATAAGTAGCGTAACTGTTATAATGAGAAAAAGGCAATTAAAGTTTTGGATGGTCATAGGTAAACGACGAATCAGAATTACAGAAAATTTTCACTACTTTTACCTAGATACATTATCTAAGATTGTTTTGATACATTAATTTATGCAATAATTGTCATAAAAAATTTAAAAAAGGGGAAAGTTGGCGTGAAGGTGTTGCAGTTATTTGTTTTACCTAAAATACGTAAAACGACTGTAAATCTCTTAAACACACATTAATCTTTACCTACTGCATTAAGAATAATTCTCTGTCCCCTATTATATAAGTTGATGTAACAATAAGTTGAAATAAAATTCTTATTAAGGTGGTAAAAATATTTTTTTCTCAGTTATCTGTTTCTACCTGTAAATTTTTTGGGAATTAGTGCATTAAAAAAACAAATAAGCGATATTTATGTTATTTCTTGTAAGCTTTCTTAAGTTTAAATAGTTTAATCCTGTAGAGCAAATAGCATTTAAAAATGTTATCAATCAAAATATTAGTGAAGGAAATTACGAAATAGTTTCCTCGCAAGACATCTCATCTTGCTCGTCAGCCTCTTCAAAAACATTAACGGTTTTCAGTTTTTATACCAAGACTCCAATTCTTCTAGTATTATATTTCTTTTTAACCAAATAGTAACGCTATATTTTATCATGACAATTCTCCCGAACATCGTAAATGTTTGGCACAGTATGCAACAAGAGAAAAATTGTTAGGAAGATTGGACACACAAATAGTCAAACAATATAATGAAGCGGAATCTTACTGGCGAAACTCATTACTACGTGTAGTTGAAACAGTAAAGTTTTTAGCTTTTCGTGGTCTTCCATTTCACGGTCAAAATAAAGTTATTGGATCTTTACAAAATGGAAAATTTCTTGGTTGTATTGAACTCATATCTAAATTTGATCCCTTCATGGCTGAACATTTGGCCAGATTTGGACATAAAGGTAGTGGAATTCCATCATACTTATCCTCTAAGTACCATAATTGGTGAATTTATTTTATTGCTTGCTGACGAAGTGCGACTATTCATTGTAGCAGAGGTAAAAAAAGCAAAATATTATTCAATCAGCATAGATTCCACTCCAGATATTTTACACACTGATCAGCTGACATTTATTATTCGTTATTTTTTGCCTGACGACGGAGAGCCCGTTGAACATTTTGTCACATTTTTACTTAATTGGCGAAGACATGGAGAAAGCTGTTTTGGCGACAATTGATGAAACTTTGCAACTTGATATTAAAGATTGTCATGGCCAAAGTTATGATAACGCCAGTAACATGTCTGGTCAATACAAGGGACTTCAGTAAAGAATTAAAGCTGTGAATCCTCTGGCAACTTTTATTCCATGTGCTGCTCATTCTTTACAACTCGTAGGCTCAGCAGCAGCAGAGAGTAGCGATGAGTCAGCTGCTTTTTTCGCTGGAGCAACAAATATACATTTTTTTTCTAGCAGATGGAAGGTCTTGCTATCAAATCTCGATAAACATTCGACAGTTGTAAAAAACCTCTCGAAAACGAGTTGGAGTGCCCGAGCAGATGCCAGCAAAGCTTTATACAATTCTTACAAACATGTTCTTGCAGCATTAGACTACATTTGTGAAAATGAAAATCAAACTAGAGAGACCAAAACAGAGGCAAGAGGATTAATAGAAAAGTTGAGAACCCTGGAAATGACGATATTGTTGTGTTTTTGGAACTCTGTGCTGGTCAGATTTCAAAACGTTAGTGTCCAGCTTCAAGCAAGTTACGTTGAATTATCAAACGTTGTTACTCTATATTCGTTAGTCATTATATTCACATCTTGAAACATTACGAGACGAAAGCGAGTTTGAAAAATTGGATTCGTAAGCAATTGAAAGGTGCGGTATCACCGAATACAAAAAAGATTTAGGAAGAAAAAAGAACCAAAATTCCATTTTGACGAAGTATTAGCTGGACACACCGAATTTGAATGCAAACGATCTTTCATCGTAGATAAATATTACGCTGTTATTAATTGTCTCAAAGCCCAGTTGAAAAACCAACAAACTATCTATACCGAATACAAAATTTGGTTTCTTATAGAAATAACCATGGCAAAAGAGTTGCAACAACTATATGATTTGGATATAGAAGACTCGTTTCCTGACGAGTGTGTCCATCTGGCACAGTTATTAAAAGATAAAGATTTCGTTGATCCACTAAATTAAACCCCAAGAGTCTGCTACAATTGTTAAAAAGCATAAACATTGGTTCTATTTTTCCCAATGTAGAAATAATATTAAGAGTTTTTTTTAACAATGAGCGTCACAAATTGCAGCGTTGAAAGATCTTTCTCTGCATTAAAATAAGTAAAAAATTACTTACGCTCAACTCTTCACCAGCAGAAACTTGACTTTAAAAAAAAAAATTCTAGAACCAATTTTGATTGTAAAAATATGTGTAGAAATTATTGAGTTCCTTTCGTCTTTCGTTTAAGTACCTACTTACTGACACTTTGCTTCAAAGATGTTAGATAACGTAAGCTTTTTTCTGTAAGTAGGTACTAACTTAATAACCTTGTGTTGCTCTGTCATTGATTATCAAAGATACAATCTTCTTTCCTCTGGAACCCATTTCACACAGATTCACTTAACATAACACAGTAATTATTCGATATAGGCTCTCGATGAAATAAACACGTGTGCACGCGACGACTTTTAACTGAGACTAATATACAAAAATTTAGCAAGCAAAACAGACTAAGTAAGCCTTATCTCTGTAGAAGAGGATCAAATTACATTACTTGTAGCATGCAAAATACAACAAACTCGCTTATTCTGTTTTGCCTGTCAATAAAACAAAGAACTCGGTTTGTTTTACCAATGAGAAACAAATAAGATGCAATATTTGGTTTTACTTGTTAATATAAAATACAATTTTCTTTAAGTGTTTTGTGGGTAAAGAAAGTAAATTGTTTTATTCCGTTCTCACTGTATTTTTTTTTAATTCTGTTTTATAAGAGTCTATATCACTTATTGCCTGTAAATTTATTTAAAAAACGCTAGATATTTTCTTTACCCAGAAGAAAAAACCGTTGTTAAAGCTTCGACAGTTATATGGTTTTGCCAGATAAAAAATGCGACAAAAACGGATTATCCTATGTTTCTAACTAAATTTTAATTTTTTTTGCACTTATTCGGTTTTGCCAGAATACCCTCGTTGTTTTGTAAATGTCGTTACTTCTATATTATTATAAAGTTGTGGAGTTTCTTCTCCACTAAAAGACGTCCTGAATGGGTTTTGCCCATCCATCAATATAGAGAAGTAAATTTAAGTTTAGACGATTCAAAATGCTTATTTTAAGCTTACTGAATAAAGAAATTTTGATTTTTTTTATATTGCCTTTTGTGTAAAGCGAATCTCTAGCATAGACCTTTTCTGCCGCAGAATATTTGGTGGCATAAGTAGTAGGTACCTTTGTCATCCAAAGTAGAGTTTGAGGCGAAGAGCCTTTCCAAAAGGTAGGCTTTTCTTTTTACTCTCTACTACTCTACTAAATTACTCTCCTAGTGCAAACGAGGCTTTACCGCTCATCCACGCACCACCATGAACCACCTAGTATAGGCACCGCGCAACACAACAGATTATTAACTTGAAAATATAGAACTTTGAAGTTTGTAAGAGACACCGTGACGTCGTGAGCGTAAAGTGCCTCAGCAATCAGCATGTTCATTAGGATCGCTTACTTGAAGAACGTAAACATTTTCTGTATGTCCCTGGTCTCGTGGTTCCCGCGCACCAGAAACACTGCGCTGGGCCGCTGCAGCTTCGCGGCGAGCAAGTACGCCATCAGCTCGGCGCCGTGCGGCCCGCGGTCGACGAAGTCCCCGAGGAACAGCAGCCGCGTGGGCGCCAGCGCCGTGCCCGACGGCCACAGCACCGACTCCATGCTCAGGAGAGCGTTTAAATTGCCGTGAAGGTCTCCTGCCGAGCGACATTTAATACATACATAGCTAGATTCACGAATATTAGAATCTGACCAACGAAACGTGACTAGAAAGAATGGCGGCAAATTCCAAAATTCTTGGGGTGTCAACACTCATTAAAGGTACTCTGAAAAAACGACGTTGATACTTGTATAATTTTTAATAAATAAAATAATCTGATCAAGGCAACCGATCCAGATGACATGCCGACGTTTGTGGCGAGAGACCTCAACAAGTTGCCTCCCGTCACCTTCGACCATGTAGACGTCACCTGCTTCCTGAAGGACATCGTGTCCCTAAAGGCGAGTTTGGCTGCAGTGATGCTGAAATTTCAGACATCCGAAAATACCGTGAGTGAGTTGCGCAAGGAAGTTGATTTTCTACGCGAATCGCTCGCGGTAAGTAGGTCATAGGGTCGTAGGGCGGGCACATACGTCAACACTCGACGAGGGGCCTGCCTCGATACGTCGATGTCGAGCTGCAAGTCAGCAGTTTCGGCCCCGTCTCCGATACGACCCGAGCCTAGCCGAGCGCTGCCGGCGCAGCTGTCAGCCGCGAGCGCAATCTTTACGCCCCGCGCGCCTGCCGCCGCCACCGCCGCCTCGCTGCACGCAGCGCCGGCCGTGACGACGCATGCGCCTATCACGTGTGCGCCCGTCAACTGCCGACGCCGTGATTTCGCCGCTGTTGTTGCCGCTAAGGCAAAAACACGGTCGCAGCGACCTGTCGCCGAGACAAAGGCCGCTCCACGAAACGTCGCGCTCCCGGATCAAGACGAGGATGGCTTCGTCGAGGTTCGAAGCAAGAAGCGACGTCGTCAGCGAGCGAGCCAGAACCGCTGCGGTACTGCACCGACAGGGCCCGCCTTACTGCTGCGTGCCGCCACACCGACCACGGCCGTGTACCTGTCCCGCCTGCACTACACCACCACATCGCAGGAGGTAGCAGAGTACATTCGCATGAAGTCTAACTTCAATTTGAGGATTGGACAGCTGGAGTCGCGCCATAACACGAGCTTCAAGGCGTTTGTGGTGCGAATCCCGACATCAAAGCTGGATACCTTTTTGAAGGAGGACTTCTGGCCTAAGGGTGTAGTCTACAGGCGTTTCCGAGGGAAGCTGCCTGTTGCTACCGAGTTGGTACCGCAGGTGCCAATTAAATAATACTAACGTTAGTTATTAAGTTATTTACTAACAAAACATTGTATTTTATTTGTATGTATGTTAGTCTGTAAGGTATATATTATATGGGCCTATGTAATTTACCATCTGTACATTTTGTTGCCTGAATTAAATGATTATTATTTATTATTATTATTCACGTGTTTATTTATTTTCTTAAGTGTAGGTTTTTTATAATATCCCATATAAAAATAATAAACAAAACTACTATAAAAAATAAAACATTTAACATTATAAAAAACCTAAACCTAGGGTGCCGCCAGCAGCGGGGCAGGGCCCAAGCTACCGGTGGTTAGGGCTGCAGAGAGAGGAACTTCCTGACGATGCGTGCCGTGTCAAGAAGTACCGCCTTCTGTATCTGGCCCTTGATCCAGCCGTCTAGCGAGAGTCTCTTGAGATGTTGGTCGAGACTCTTCGCTATTAGGCCGTTTGCAGATACGACTATCGGGACAATGATAGTCGAGTCAACATCCCACATGGCGGTAACCTCGTAAGCCAAGTCAAGGTACTTGCACAGCTTGTCCTTTTCAGCCTTCACGAGGTTCTCATCATGTGGGACGGTGATGTCGACTAGCACTGCCCGCCGCTGGGACCGATCGACTATCACGATGTCAGGCTTATTGGCAACAATAGTCCTGTCCGTGATAACCGATCGGTCCCAATAGAGCAAAGCACGACCATTTTCGAGAACTGGCTCAGGTGCGTACTTATAGTACGGCACCTCGGACTCCACAAGACCGTATTGAAGAGCAAGTTGCTGGTGAATGATCCTGGCTACAAGATTGTGTCTGTGCAAGTACGCGCCGTTAGCAAGATGAGAACAACCGGAAATAATATGCCTGAGTGACTCTCCGGGACGGCGGCATGCTCGACATATGTCGACCGTACCGTCCTTCAGGATATACTTCCGGTAGTTGTTCGTCTTGATAACTTCGTCCGCAATTGCACAGACAAAACCTTCGGTTTCCCCAAAGAGGTCCCCGAATCGTAGCCAGTTCACCGACGCGAGCAGGTCCACATCGGGCCCTGTTAAGACCCAATAGAACCGGCCGTGCAGCTCCTTGCTCTTCCATACATCCTTGCGATCCTCGGTGCTCAGCACCTGAGGCTTGCGCCAGTTCTCTTTGCCTAAGGAGAGAGGCGTAAAGGTCCTGTCAACTGACACCACATCGCGATGCATCCCACACTCGTTGTTGAGGAAATATTCTCGGAGACTGCACACCTCACGGTTGTGGACGGTCTTGGCATTTAATAAACCTCGACCACCCCATTTCCGCGGGATGTACAGTCTCATAACAGACGAGCGTGGGTGGAGCATGCGATGTGATGTCAGTTGCTGTCGAACCTTTCTGTCCAGGGCGTCTAACTCGGTCTGAGTCCACCTTAGTATGCCAAAGGTGTATACCAGTAAGGGCATAACCCAGCCGTTGAAAGCGCGCACCCTGTTGCCTCCTGACAAAAGACTGTTAAGTACCTTTGTCAGGCGACCAAAGAAGCGTTCTTTCACCGACTGTTTTATACCCTCACTCTCTATACCCAATGACTGTGACATACCAAGGTATTTGTAGGTGTCGGCTTCGGAGAGAGATCTGAAAGTCATCGTCTCAGAAAGTTGCAAATTCGTAGAATTTACAACTTTCCCCCGCTGTACGTGCATGACCGCGCACTTGTCTACACCGAACCCCATGTTGATGGCGCTGCTAAAAGTCTCAGTGACTTTCAGCAACGCCACCAATTCATGACGTTTCGGTGCAAATAGTTTGAGGTCATCCATGTACAGCAAGTGCGAAATAACTTCACCCTGCCTCCTAAGCCGATAGCCCAGCCCTGAATCCTCTAGCAATGTGCTAAGAGGATTCAGGGCTAGACAGAACCACAACGGACTCAGACTATCACCCTGGAAGATGCCTCGCTTAATCCTTACGAAGTCCTGCGGACCAGACGGGCTGTCTCCACCACCCGCTGACGAAGGACTGTGGTCCACTGTCTCATACAAGAACCTAGAAAAGATCTCAGAGTTGTATTAATTTTATACAGCTCTAAGATCCTCTCCAACCAGGTATGAGGCACCGAATCATAGGCCTTCTTATAGTCAATCCAGGCGGTGGAGAGAGCCCCTTTGTTCCGCCGGACTTGTTGGCAAATGGTCGTGTCGATGAGGAGGAGCTCCTTAGTACCACGAGACCCAACCTTACATCCATTCTGAGTGGGAGCCAAAATATTGTTCGCAACAATGTGCGAATTAATTTTAATTCTCAGAATGGATGTAAGAAGCTTGTAAAGCGTCGGCAAGCATGTGATGGGTCTATAGTTCTTCGGTTCCGTGGTACTACCGGACTTGTGGAGCAGGAAGGTGACACCGGTGCGGGATCCGTCAGGGCAGTCGTCGAAGCCGAGCCTGTCGGCCCCTGCGTCAACAACGCCACATGCGAGTCCCGCGCTAAAGTAAAGGTAGTATGAATAGGTAACGCCTCCAGACGCAGTCGATCAAGCGTAGAGTCATCCAACGACTTGAGCCGCTGGATGGCCCGCACCTGATCCGACAGTCGTTGTGCAGAGACGACGGCGGCTGGTTCAAGGGACTGAAACAGAGGCAGTATCCTATCGCGGTACGCGGTCAAGTTAGTTCCTCCCTCTGTAGCCCCGTAGTAGGCGCGCATGCAGTTCTCATTCATAGACTGTGTCCATCGCATGCGACGCGCTACACCACCGGTAGCGAGGGCCGGGCGCGGAGCAGGTTGCCCCACAGGCCCCAAGCGTGCCGGCAGCGGTGGCCGTCCTCGTCGTCGCGCAGGTGGTGGTAGCGGCGGCGGCGGCGGCGTAGGCCCGTCGTCATCACTCGACGAGCTGCCCTCCGTGGGAGTGACGAAGTCGTCCTCCAACGATGAGCTCGGAGATGACGCGACGGGTGGAGGTGGTGGGTGCGCGCTAGTAGATTCCGCTAGACGTTTTTGGGATCTTGTTATCATTTTTATCACATTTGCTTGTAGTTTGTTGACAATGATGACATTAATGTCAAATGCATAAAAATAGGTGTAGATCAAATATTATAAATTGTTGCTGGTTTTAGCACTATTTCTTTTTTGATATGTTTGTGGCATTGTTTACTTAGTTATATTATAGTTTTGGCTGTCGTAAAGGGTGGAAAAAGCAAAATTGCAATATAAAAAGAAAATTTTCCAAAAAGACGTCTTGTTTGAGCGGTGTCAATTTTTTTATTATTATTATTATTTAATAAACTCTTGATCAACCAAACACATAATTTATATAAATAAGAATAATTGAAGAAGCATTTGTGAAAATGAAAATACCATAATTAATATTAACCGACTTACAAAGTAGAATAGAATAATTTTATTTGTTGGAAAATGGATCTGTCTTTGACGATAATTGTTTCCAAACATTGCGTTTCACTAGATAAAACTCCTTTTGTTCAAGTGATGTAATATTCTTGTATAATAAGTATACAGAATTAACCTAGAATTGTTTACGATTGTAGTATGTAGTTTTTAGAGTAAAATGTAAAATAATAGACGAGAACAATAAAAGAAGGTATGTTAAGTATCAAAATTATAAATTCAAGTACACAAAACTAACACAATCGTTTGACAGCTTAAAAATGTTGCCATAATAAAACTTTTGAAAATAGACAGCGTCACGTTTCGTTGGTCAGACTCTACCCAAAAAGGGTTATCAGAGACTAGGCAATGGGGACCGCAGAAGCAGTCCAACGCCATTGTTCACGTTTCGCCAAGTTACAACTGCACATATGCTCAGTGTGACTGGTGGTGTGCTCATCGCCGCTGCATGCTGTTGGATGTATTAGTAATCTTTGGACATTTTCCACAAGTGACTGCCGTGAACCGAGTGTCTCACCAACAGCGTAGACGGGGGACGATAGCCGCAGCAGCCGCGGCTCGGCAGCGCAGATGGGCCGCACGGCTTCGGCCAGCTTCGTCAGCAGCGCGCCCAGGGCCATCTCCTCGGACGGGATGGCCCACGCCCACGCGGGCTTGCTTTGGGGCTGCGGGCCTGATCCACGGATCTTGGAAGAAACGATTTCATGTCTTAACAGAAAAAAGGGAGAAAAGCTAGCGTGTTCTAGAAGCGCGAGACTGTTACCATAAGTACCTCTTCTAATAAAAAATCTTTATTCAAAATAATTAAACGGCCAACACTTTATTTTAAGGGGCGAGGAAAACGAATCACTCTTGTTGAAATTAGGGAAGGCCATATAAGAGCTGTAATAATAATAACAGAATAGCGACAAAAATCTGAGAAAACTTCATTTTTTAAAATTCAAAGCCAGTACATGGTAACTAAGAAGATTTGTCTACTTCATTGCATACCGTGTTTGAAAGCAAATAAAGCATAAAAAAAAAAAAAATGAAATGAAATATTTCATTTTTTTATTTTTTTTCTCTCTCATACTAAGCCCGGCAAAAATGACCCCACTCCACCTGATGTTAAGTGAAAGTGAAGTCCAGGCGCGAGGACAACAGGTGCAGTGTAAGAGATACCATCAGTCGCCCTCACTCTGCCGACCCACAAAGTGCCTCTTCACGCCTCGTTTGAAGGACCCTATATAGGTAGAAGGGAATACGTGTGCTGGTAGACTATTCCATCTTTTGGAGTGCAACAAAGAAACGAGTCACCAAATTTCTTCGTGCGTGATGGAATATCAGAGACTGTAAATTGGCGACTCCAGAGAGCAGCACGTGTACTCCCATAAAGGAAGGGAGAAGGAGGGATGAGGTCAAAGAGTTCTTCAGAGCACTCGCCATGGTATAAATGGTAAAAGACGCTGAGTGACGCAATATCTCTACGCAATTGCAAAGGCTCGAGAGTGTTAGTGACCTCTGCATTGCCGATAATGCGCACAGCGCGTCGCTGCAATATGTCCAAGGCATCGAGAAGGTACTTTGCGGAGCCGTCCCAAAGGTGAGAGCAATACTCCACGCAAGACCAAACCTATGTGTCTTGTATAATACACACAACTGATCAGGCTTGAAGAATCGTCGCATCTTGTTCAGGACACCGAGTTTACGTGAGGCTTTGAGGCGTGAGATTTTAATCACAGTTTCGATGTAGTCCTTTTGGTTCAGATCGCAGCAGATTTCCATACCGAGTATGTTAATACTGATCTGCAGGCCTAGAGATGTACCCTGAAGAGAGGGAAGGAATGGCGACTTTTCGCTGTGACCGCGCACACCTGTGTTTTCTTGGCATTGAACATCCAGCTCAATGACAAGATTTGTTCGCTTCATTTCGGTATCTACCCGCCCAGCCGTTGGGTGACCGTTATATCCCCCATGCATTGTGCTATCATTTGCATAGCAATGTATGTTTCCAAGAGGAAGCATGTCATTGATATGCAGAAGGAACAGCATGGGGCATAGAACATAGCCTTGAGGAACACCAGCGTTCACTGACATGAACCGCGAAGCGTATCGATCCGAAAGGACACGAATTCTTCGCTCATGTAGGAAGCCAGAGGGCCTAGTCAATTGGCAAACAAATTAAACGCTACGAAATCTTCGCTACGATAAACTGAATGTATGGGATTGACATAAGCAAAAGTTACCTACGACGTAAAATTTACGCTAAAATAGACCTAATTGACAGTTTGACAAGCCAAGAATCGCTAATCTAGCGATCACTCAAACATTGAAGATAAAAATTCACACAAAATGGCGATTGCTTGATCAGCTGATGAAGGAATAGTTGTGTTGTGTTGAAAGTTTTGTTTAAAATGCTCTTTTTAGGGCTATTGTGGACTGCGATAATCAAGTGCTCAGGCGCTAAGGAAGAAATGTTTCCCTACGTTACTTGGAGCAAATTAACGAAATCGAGTTTGTTGTACTTGTGAATAGTTCTCGGAGTTCTCGTTTACGAACTTTCAAATATCTAACTAAGGTCTGCCGGGAATTGCATGCTGATATAGTTGTTGCGATGTGAGTGACCAAATAAATGTGTGTCATGCAACATTTTCCGCAACGAAGAGCAAGTCGCTGCATAACAATTTGTAGGGGCTCTCAAACCATACAAACATTTGGGCCAAATAAATCCACCTAAGTACCTGTATTCATGACAAGAAAGGTCAAGAATAAGACAACAGTAAGGGACTTTTTGTATAAATATTAAATGTAACCTATCCATAATGTCCATTTATCAATTTATAACTTAGATTGCCTATTTGTTTTACAGGTTCCAATGAAGATTTAATTTGCCAGGTAGCTTAGAGTATTAAACCAAGGCTCTAAGTGTAGTAAGGTGTACCTATTGACTATACCCTATAAATCTTATACAGACAAGCATCTTTCATAATAGGAAAAGATATCAGTCCTTATGTTCAAACGGTAAGTTTTAATAAATAAATTATTCCTTACATAATAAAGGTAAGTATTATGCCTATTATTATATTGGGATTTACCAGGAAATGTCAGTTTTGTTAAAATTGCTAGAATAAAGAGTATTGACATAAAGATAAAACTATTTTATGTGGTTTTGCAGATTTGAGACGACGATTCAAAAATCTTAAATGTTACCTCATAATTTGGAGGATGGACTTCCTCAGAATGGTGAACAAACATGGTTATTTGGTAAAAAACAATATCAAGCAATTTTGAATTATACATAGGTACTTACCTACTAACTTTTTATATATGACAATTTTCTATAAGTAAGTATATTGTTCTAATTTCTTAGGAGATTCTGGATACCTTCAAAAAGCATGGTTAATGATAATAACAACAATATTTAATGCTGCATCAGACTCACAAGAAAGGAGGGGTGTGTACCACATGTCATATCCAACAATGAAACTGCATTGAACATGGCTTTGGCATCGTTGAATTTAGTTATTTATATGGTTTTTTTTTGTGGAGCTCTAATGTTGACAACGTTTTTATTCTACAAAAAGGAGCAGTCTGTGCCATAAATATATTTATCCATAAAATAGTAATTTCGTTTATTTGATGAGGAAAAATTAAGTATAAAGTTAATTTAGTTCTAAGTTTATTGTGCTTTATTTAAAAAGATTTACTTATGTACAAAAAAACAGTACCTTCGTTGACAACATTTTTATTTTAAGAAAAGGAACAGTGTGCCATAAATATATTTAACCCATAAAATAGTGATTTGGTTTATATGATGGGGAAAAATTAAGTATAAAGTTAATTTAGTTCTAAGTTTATTGTACTTTATTAAAAAGATTTACTTAGGTAGGTACTAAAAAACAGTACCTTCTTATACACACAATTGGCATTTATTTTTATACACATATAGTTTTAATGTCAATAAGAGAAAGTGAAGCCTCATATTTAATAAACTTTGACTTTGAAAGAGTTACGTAAGGAAATAAGAATATATTAAGAAATACAACATTAATGTTATTTTTTACTTGATATTTAATTTTACTTGCAGTAGGTACCTATAGAAAATGTTTAAGTACCTACTTATATCAATTTCTACTAGTCATAACATTAAGCTATTGAAGTTGTACTTGATTCATTATCAACATACAAAGGTATTTATATGTATTAACTTGCATTATTATTATCCGATTATTAAATCTGGTGGGTTCTATTGTGTTTGTTATAATATTGTTTTTTTTTTATATAGGTGGCTTAACATAAGGTGGCTTGTTATACATATAATACAAATTAAGTTCCATATCTAGCATACTCTGTAATAGTTTAGTTATTATCAATTTGGCGATTGTGAAGTAATCGATTGTAATTGTTGCTTGAGTTTGAAATGTTACTATCACATTTTTATTTGTGTGAATCTGTAAATGGTTTGCTGTTTCACATTTTCAGTGTTATACTTTTTATAGAACTGTCGATTCACCTGTGAATATAAAATAAATTAATAATATTAATTGTTTTTAAATTATTTTTGGTAAATATATACTACCTACTAACTTTTTATGTATGACAATTTTCTATAAGTAAGTATATTGTTCCAATTTCTTAGGAGATTCTGGATACCTTCAAAAAGCATGGTTAATCATAATAACACCAATATTTAATGCTGCATCAGGTTCACAATAAAGAAGGGATGTGTACCACATGTCGTATCCAACAATGAAACTGCATTAAACATGGCTTAAAGTTGTACTTGATTCATTATCAACATACTAGGGTAATTATATAAAATTAATTGTTTTAAAATTATTTTTGGTAAACATATAAATAATCCTATGTTTTATTTCGAAACATTATCAACCAACTCATAATGAATGGCAGTGAAATAAATAATGTAAAATAAATAAATATTTTAACTTGTCGCGTAGAGACCACGATCATGTCATTGTGTCTGTGAAGGCGTATATTTAATAAATTATTTGACTTTTAATTTCAATTATTTTCGGTACCTACCGCTATAAATAAGTAACAATGAAACAATCCTATATTAAGGCGATGTTGTCTTCATCGTCATCCTATGAACGTCCTGAACGTTCCCACATGAACGACAGCACTAAGGCAGACTGGGCTATAACAGGCTTAAGCCCTGAGCCAATACAACCGCAGTGTGCTTTACGTGCCTTCCAAAGCACGCAGGAGCTCGAGACGCTTTTTATTTGGTTACCCATCCTTTAGCTCGGTAATGTGAAAGTTGCGTAACTAACTGGCAAGATCACAAACCGGTGCGGCGCGTGCGGGGACTTTTTGCATTAGTTGAACCTCTAGCATTACCTTTCAAGTAACAGTAAGTACATTGCTTCGCTAGTTTGCATATTTTAAAATTAGTTTTAATTTAACTAGCAAAACCATGTACTTGGAATGTTTTTTATTTTATTTTATTTAGGACAATAATCAATTAGAAAAGTAATGTGATAGGTGTTGTAGTTAGACAACTAAACCCGAAAGCCTTAGCCGCTACGCCATAGAGTTACTTTAGGCGATGTACTCATACAAGATGCAAACGTTTTAATCACTACCTAGTGGGTACTCGCATCTAAGATCAAACTGTTTAAATGTTCGCGCGGTTTGTAACATTTAGTGTTATCACTTATTTCATTACAGACGGACGTCAAGTTGTTAATATTTGAGAAATTCTTGGCAGCAAGCGTTTGCTTGTGATCTTCAGTCTTAATTTATTTATATTATAAGCTGAAAAATGGGTTTGGTCTCATATCAATATCATATTATGGTAGGTAAGTCACTCGTCATCATTATAAGTACTTATTTACAAACGTGCTTGTCTGGCGAACTTCCGGCGAAAAAAGCGATTGATTCATTTTTTAAATTGTCTCAAGGAGTCTACCCGAATTTCTTAGTAAAGTGACATTCAATTCACTAAAACTCAAAAGGATCGGTGTGGTTACTACCTATTTATTAATCTTACTTAAGCGTTACATTATCATCAAACAAAAAATACTAAGACAAGCCTGTATGTTCTATATCCCTTAGCTTATCGATATCGATGTAGCCTAGCGAATTTGATGAGCGATTTTGACGCTGTCACCGGTCGAGCGTTTGCCAGTTGACTAGGCCCTCAGCAATCCAGATACAGAACTGAGGGGGCAAACCGTATGTCGGGAGCTTGGAGAGAAGATCTTTGTGCCAGACCCGATCAATAGCCTTGGCTATGTCAATTGTCAAGGCTAACGGCCAGTGACTCGCCACGCTTGTCAATAGCCTCACCCCAGAGATGTGTGACGTACGCTAGAAGATCACCCGTTGACCGTTTTGGCCGAAACCTATTGACGAAGATAACTTTTCCAGGTCCGAGCTTGTTGTTTGCGCGTTCTTTCCTCGGCGTTATGTTACGCTGCGACTATGTGCTTGTACCTTCTTACATCGATATTGAAATCATTGAGCTCACAGGAGGTTTTTCCATGGGGGCGGCGAAGTAGTGCACAGCGGCGAGCGCCTCCACCGGCGTGGAGGACGGGCTCAGCACCTCCAGCGACGCCACTGCGCCCGTCAGCAGCCGGGTCGTCGACGCGCTCACGGCCGCCTCTGCCCAATAACACCCTACTATCAGTCAATTCTTTTTTCCTGGTGATGGGATTCTGCCCAATCAAACCAATTGTCCACTACTCTATATCTGCCACTAAGACGCATTATGAAGTCCGTATTGAAGGATAAACCAATCCAGTGAAATTACAGGGCAAATGAGCATAAATGCAAAAATCATAACAAGGCACTACCGGGTGATAAGGCCCACAGTTTTCCAAGGCCCAAGCGCAGAAAACTATGTTTATTAGATTTGATCCGTGCCAACTTCGTAGCATGCATGAAACACATCAATATGAATGCCGAAACGCAGCAGCGGACAGCGAGCGGCCACCATCTTGTCAGTGACACCCGGTAGTTCGCCGACATCGGTCGCGGCCACTCATATTACTAGTTTTGGCTCCTAAAAAACGTCAGTTTTTACTTGTTTATACTACGATTTATTAGTAGATTTTTATTTAGTGTGTTTATTGGATCATTACTCTTTTGATATTTACATAAACATGTGCGATTTTATAGCTTTTTATTTTGTAAATATTCAATTTGTGTTGTTGCCCACAACGGTTAGGAAGGCCCAACGAAGTAGTTGCTTGGGCCTTAGGAATATAAACAATAATTACTTTATTTTGGCATAAATAACAATAATTTATAAGTAACATATAATATTATTACAATAAACACTTAAAAATTCGATACCTCGGCTGTTTTATTACACAATGGAAAAGTTTTTTTTTTTACAAAATTTTGATCATTTGCTTTTATCGAAGTTTATGAATGTTACAATTTTGATGTGTATATATCCTTATGGTCTTTAATGCTTACTTTTGCTCCAAAAGACATAAAAACGGCACGGGTCTTATTGGACATACGATTTTTAGTAAAGCTCAAAATAAGGTTTTTTAGAAATGTTTAAAAACCTAACTAATTATCGTTGTAGCTTCAATAACTACTTTTATTTGGATTTTGAAATAATCATAGCTTTCCTTCTAAATGATAAAATATAGGTTTTATTTCAATTTGTAAAAAAGTGGGCCTTGTCACCCGGTAGTACCTTACATGATAGATAGGTAAGTACCATTAGAGTAGCAAGCATCCATTGACTACGGTGGCTGCTTCATCCTTCAGGCGCCGCACCCGTTTTGCGGATGAGGGCTGGCGCCCACTGCCGGCACGTCACGGCGGGCGTGTCATGGCAAAGGATTTTTTTACTAATCAAGTTATTTTGAATCTTATTTCAATGATTGTAGAATTCATGTTACTTTATTTCGCCGCAAAACGAAGCGACGTGCCGCAGGATGCGGCACGACGCGACGCGCCACTGGATGCTGCGGCATGAAGTAGCATGCCGTTTCATTCCACGGGCGCGCCATGTGGCGCCATTGCATCCCGCGAGACGTATGGGTCACTTTGAGGAATTTTGATTGCTAAGCTAGTTGAAATAAGGTTGAAACTTGTTGTAATGGGGCGCAGTCCGGTCGTAGATCTTGTTCTCCACAAATTATGCACCCAGAATTGTCTTTTCGTCAAATTAGCAGTTTATTATACCAACCTATTTTGGCATGCTACCGTGGTTGGCTGAATGGAATGAGCGTAAAAATTTAACATCTCCCCATGTACCCTATTCATACGCAAATAAATAATTTCATTTCAATTCATTTCTTATTTATCTCTCTTCAGCTAGAAGTGCTCTTAATCAGCGTTGCCAGACGTGCGATAATTATCGTAGATCCACGATAATTTGGAGGGGCATGCGATAAAAAATAATAATTAAGTATCGCACGATAATTTGTATAATTCGTCGACTTTCCACGATATTTTTTGTCAGTTCTACGATAATTTTGTGACAAACCTGGTTTAGCATCAGTCGTTCAGTCACACTTTGGAAATAACGAAATTTAAGGTACCACAGTCAGTCCTTTTTCTAGGTGATGAGCTTTTTTTTTTTTAGGTCGTGACGTTGGATGTTACCATATTTGGAGTGCCCAGTCGTATAAATTCTGTCTTTTTGGATGCGATAAAAACACGATAATTTTGCAGTAAATCTAGGATAGTTTTGACCTACGGATCTGGCAACACTGCTCTTAATACTTAATCCCAGTCTGACATAACGACACAACTAACTTCGAATCCGCGCGGAGCAAAATTGATTCATGCCAGAGTGTCTCGGCTTTCAGCAGGATGCCACGGAATGCCACGGCATGTCATGGAACGCATCGGGGTGCCGGAGCACAACCTGCCGTGCTATGCCGTCAGTGGGCGCCGGCGCCGGCCCTAAGAATCATAAAATGTGTCGGTCGGTATAGTAACCATCGAAGTGGCTGAGCTCGAGCAGCTCGTTGGGCGGGCGCCGGCGCATGCGCACCGTGTACGCGGCGATGGCGTAGTCGCCGCCGCGCCGCCGCCCCGCGCTCGCCGCCGCCGTGCCGCGGCCGCCGCCGCCGCTCTCGCTGGCGCACCCGCCCGGGCCCGCGCTGCGGGCCACGGTGTTCGCAATCACAGTACCTTGGCATTTTAACAGACGAACTGAATTTCAGCATGTAATTATTATGATCTAATATTTAATATCATGGATGGATTTGCACAAAAGATCCCATTGGGTCGACTAGCTACTGCGAGAAAAAGACCTCGGCAGGCCCCACTAAGATAACATGAGGTGATGATGAGTCATCCATCATCGTAGTTCACATTATTATGGCCAACAAACTTACTTATTTGAGTCTGCACTTTTGCTGCATTTGCATTTTGGCGAGCCAGTTCACGATCTCTTTCCCTATAACATTGCAATTATTAATATTGTACCTGCATAAAACATACAACTACAAGTGGACAGTGGATGGACAAGCATGGCGAATCTCTGGCAGTTAGCCTTGATGTCGTCAAAGCTTTCGATAGAGTATGGCATCGCTCCCTTCTTTCCAAGTTGCCGGCCTTCGGTGTGCCGCCCCGTTTGTGCGCCTGGGTTGCAGACTTTTTAGAAGAGCGGAGAATTCGTGTCTTTCGTGAGGGTAGTTCCTTCGAGTTCTATAACAATGCCGAAGTGCCGCAGGGTTCTGTGCTCTCACCTACTCCATTTCTTCTGCATGTTAATGGCATGTTGTCCTTTGGCAATATTCATTGTTATGTGGACGACAGTACGGTGCATGTGCGGTACATAGGACATCCTGCGGCAAAGCAAGCTGATATCGTGGTGTAAAGGCAAGAACTGGTGCCAAACTGAACCTGACTCTCGATCATGTCTCTAAGTGGGGATCTGAAAACCTGGTCGAGTTTAATGCCAGAAAAATCCAGGTTTGTGCATTCTCGTCCAAGATAACTGCCTTCCTTACTCCTCCCTCTCTTCAGAACTCTCCTTTACTCATTTCAGTGGAAATCAGCATTCTTGGCATGGTCATCGGCCAGGAACTGAATTCAAAATGCTACATCGAGAGTGTTATTTTAACTGCCTCCCGTAAGTTGGATATTCTCAATAAGGTGAGGCGGTTTTTCACTCCTGAGCAGCGCTGTTTGCTGTACAAGACGCAGGAGCGATCGAGTATTGTTTCCCATCTATGGGACGGCTCCGCTAAATACCACCTCGATACACTTGATAGACTGCAAAGGCGAGCGGTACGCATTATTGGAGATGCTGATTTCTTGCTGGTTGCAGCCTCTCTTGAGGACCTCTAGCTGCGTAGAGACATTGCTTCACTCAGTGTCTTCTACCGAAATTACTACGGAGAGTGTTCTGAAGAACTTTTTGATCTAATTCCGCCCTCTCCTTTCCTGTCCCGGACTACACGTGCTGGTCTTAGGAACCACCATCATACTGTGCAGAATATCAGCACTCGTACCAAAAAATATGGCAAGTCGTTCCTCTGTAAGACCATTCGGCTTTGGAATTCTCTGCCGGCGCATGTGTTTTCCAGCTCGTGTAATCCCGGGTCTTTTAAACAGGGCGTGGAACGGCATTTATGCAGGCCGTCATGAATGGGTGCGCTTGTTACCGTGCTTGTTCCACGATGAGGAGCGTTCTCATTATTTTGGACTGCATCGGCTGCTTACCATCAGGCAGGATGTAGTCACTATAACGTGTCACATTAAAAAAAAAAGTAAATTAATTAAATGAACGGCAACTTACTGCAAATCGGCAAGGTACCCTGCTATGCTTCTAGGCGCTCGCAGCAATGAGCTGGTGCCACGAAGACGCAGTTCGCCCACCCCCCGAAGAAATTCAGCAAGTGGGAGCTGAGCATTAGGTTGGAGACCCAGCTGTCTGTAGGAAGAGTAAAGATAACTAATTATTTACCTACTCAAAATTATAAAGTGAAAGTTGGTGTGACTAAACTATCCGTTTACGTATAAACATGAATTTTCAGAAAATTCTGGAGAAGGGAGCTAAGGTGTTCCTCTCTTTACCCCCCTTTAGCATCTAAACTACCTCCATTCGACGAAAATATATCATCATCATCAGCCTATAAAGGTCCCGCTGCTAGGCACCTTACTTCAACAGCACGTGGAAGGGCATTATTACCTACTACCCAACACGCTGGCCCAATGCAGGTAGATGGATTTTAGCGACTTCTATCTAACGACAGCAACCGGGACCAACTGCTTTAAGTGCCTTTTGAAACACGGAGGAGCTCACATGTCGAGCCCTAAACATGGTCGCGATTTCGCGAAAGTTGCTTAAATTAAAACTCGCGTAGCCCGCACAGGCGCACAGTGATCAATTTTGTACTTTTAGGTGGACGAAAATATTAAGACCCAGAAATGTATGATTTTATTTAATTTATTGATTATCCCGCTTTATTATTTATAAAAAAACACAAAGCAAATGATTTAAGATATACACCGACATCTTCATTTTTCATTTTTCTCGTAACTACACAAGTTTCGTCTAGTAACGCAATAACATCGCAGGAAAGGGCACCTTTTCTTCTGAACTTTACTGAGTGAAGACTAGAGACTTGGGGATCCGATGTAACCGATAAAATATTAAATAAGTCACCATTGGTTGCTTTGCGCGACATTTTTCTATCGGTATCTATACTATAACAGTATTACAGGGAAATAATACCATGTTCCCTGTAATACCGTTACCTAAAAATCATAAACTTTGTTTAAGAAGTGCAAAAATGGGCAAAAAAATCTCATTGAATACAACAGCTGAAGGTCTGATAGTCCTAAAAAACTTAAAATATCTATGTTTATTTAGGTTTCTCTAAACATAATGGCCTCAAAAACAAAAAAAAGAGGTAAAATCTTGTATATACTTAATTGATTTTTTTTCTGACCAATGATAACAATGATAATAAATCATAAATACATTTAAGAATATGCACTATTTTTTTTAAACAGTAAACAATTTACTCTAAAATAGACAATCAACTTCATTAGATAAATCATTATTATGTAAACAGCAATTATTAATGCAGTTTGCGTAGTCGTTATCTTTGAGCACTAATATCTGATCAAACAAACATTGTATCGAAATAATATTGTAGCACGATGTGGACACAATAGTTCTAAGCACGTAGCGACCTTTTTTTTTGAACTACCATCATTTTGAGAACATTAATTCGTCATCAAAACTCAATAATTGATCGTTGTGAGGCGTAAGCGTAACGTCGGCGCTTCACACGCCCTGCGTGTTTTGCCGCACAGCTGTCATGTCACAGCACAGCTCACAGCGTGTGCGTTACCCCAGCAGGAAAGTAGCTCCTAGACCTAGAGTGTTATGAGTGGAATGTATAATTAGTGCGTAATCTGTAAATATGCGCCGCATAAAAAAATTATGCGTGTTGTCGTTTTGAAGAAAAACGAAAAAAACGAGTCCTGCTGCAGTAACGTTGTTCCACCAGGAAAATTGTAAACGAATGATCGGAGAGAGAAAAATTGTGCATGGGCAGAGAGCTTACATAGTGCAAAAAAGTGCACCGAAAATAAAATATGTTCTTCTTTAGGTTTCGAGATATTGCATTTCTTGCTGGAGTAACGTTTGCATAATCGTGTAATGTAAGCTCTCTGCCCATGCACAATTTTTCTCTCTCCGATCATTTGTTTAGAATTTTCCTGCTGGAACAGCGTTACTGCAGCAGGAATCGTTTTTTTCGTTTTTTCTCAAAACGACAACACGCACAATTTTTTTATGCGGCGCACATTTACAGCAGATTACGCACTAATTAAACATTCCACTCATAACACTCTAGGAGCTACTTTCCTGCTGGGGTAACGCACACGCTCCCAGCTCAGATGAGATGAGAAAAATGTCAGACACGCCTAGCAAGTGCGGGCCGCAATCACGTCGCATCGTGAAAAACACTCAGGGAGAGTTTTCACTTTTTGCAGTCAACTGGCAAGATTGCAAGGCCAACGCTTTAGCCGCTGCGATATCGAGCTCTAAGATATCGAACAATATGTGCTGATCAAAAATAGTTAAATAAACCGGCATTAAGTCCGCCTCTGTACTTTGTGTGCATTAAGTGATTTTTTAAATAAAATAAAAATATCAAACAATCTTATTGGTGAATTTTTATTGCTCCTGCTCACCATTATCTACTACTTAATGATAGGTACTTTATCATCCGCCTTTAAACATCCCACAGCCAGGCACCGGGCTTCCCGCATGAACAACAGCACATGGGGAGACCTGGCCGTAACCCACCACGCTGGTCCAATACGGTCTGATACGGGTTGGTGTAGTTCATTATTGCAAAGGTCGTGAAATAGGCAATTACAGGTCGAGTGTGAGTTTGAAGTCCTCGCCTACGGCTCGGCCTTCACTAGGTAAGATGGGGGAATGGCGGTCAGTGGGCAATGCCGGTCATATCAAAATCTAATACTTCCAAAAATATTAAACAAACGATATCGGTAGCACCATCTAGTATACACCTGAGTAAACTAATTTACGAAGCGCCGCCATGTTTCTTTGCGCGCAGTGAGTTTGACAGCTGGTACAAGTTTCGGACGCGCTTGGTCATAAAAAATTTGAAATTTGTGCTAAAGGTAAGTTAAAGTGATTAAAACCATTTAATATCTTTGTACAAGTCATTTATTATAAATGTTTTAGTGTATCATAAGTGATTGTTGGATTTTACGAAAGTTTATTACGTTTTCAATTGTCAATCAAATAAACCGTTTTTGTATTTTGGGGTTGTGACAGTCATTTTAAGCGGGTAATGGTAGTCACTGACCGGTATTACCCCGTATGAAATTATTAGACAATTTTGAGCTAAAACTATATTATCTCCACTGCCACTTCCAAAAACGACCAGCAAACGCATATGCTCCAAACAGCATTTTGCCATTATCACAGGCCGGGTTTTTTTTAAGTAAAAAAAAATTCAAAAAATGTAAACAAGAAAATTAATCAAAAAACCACAAAAAAGCTAACAAGACAACTCAAAAGAGAAAAATTTGTACCAATTTTAAAAAAAGACAGTTCAGTAATACCAAATCAACGTCCTCGGAAGAAAATTTTTCGTCATCAGATGAAGAAACTTTATCTCCTAAAGAGACCTCAATTAAATTCTCCATCAAGCACAACAGAGGAAGAGGATGTAGAAAACATTTGTGATGACAATAGTGACGATGACATTTATCCAGAAAATACAGATGAAACGTGTTCAATCTGTAAAGAGATCGGAAAGAACGAAATATGGTACAGATGTCGAGGTCGTGGGCGGTGGGCTCATGAAGATTGCAGTGGTGCAGATTCTCCTGAAAAGTATATATGCGATTATTGTGACACACAGCGAGTTATGAGACGTCTTGATCTGTAATTCATTTTTAGATAGGTGTTTAGGTACCTAAAAGTATAAAAAGTTGATTATTATTGTTGATTATTGGTATATTAAGTGTTAAATAAAGATTTTTTTGTTTAATTTACGTTAAAATATAAAATAGAATGAATATGTATGGTTAAAATAAATAAAAAGTACATTTTAGAAGTAAAATTGTTCTAATTTGGAATGACTAGTAATACCATAATTGTTGACCGCCATTACCCGCTGGTTGCGTGTAATGGCCTCACTGAAAGGTTTTAAAAAAATATCAAACAATTACAAAAGCTTAATATATTGAAAATATGTATCATATACAACTTAAGTCCACTAAATAAGCTATGTAAAAAGTCTGTTATTTTTGCCGTAAGTCCTTTCAGTACGAAGATATTTCGTTTCCTGCTTAAGTGACCGCCATCTTACCCTAATACACATTTATGTTTGTTTGTTGAACTTCTGATGAGGTTTGCAGGTTGGGCCTTGGATGTAGTGGTAGATGGCTGAATATGCTGTTTTGAGGTGGATGGCTGTAGACTTAGATTTTGGCAAGTGGCAAGCGGGTGAGATTATGTTTTCGAAATAGTTGCAATGTGATGTTTTTATTCACTTTATTATTTATATCAGTTTTATTTTTTTATTTTCTTTAACATTAAATACATTTCACATTCTTAATAAAAAAATACACAATTCATATAAGTATACTAAATGATCTATCACTGATAGAAGAACACAACATGCGCTATGATATGACATCTATAGGATGGGGGTGGCATCAATAAGCCAGGAAAAATTTGAAGCGCCATATTTCCGCATCCATAAACATGACAGAAATGTTATGTGTGTCAACGGTATGGAAATTTAACTGACTATCTAATGGCGAACTCAGATTTGTTCCAAAATCATACTTAAATGAGCCAATAGCTTTTTTTTAAATGTGAGAAATGGCCTATTGTGTACACCCAGCGGCACACAATGGGCATGGGGGCACACAATCAGCCAGGCATGTATAAAAGTATTGTTTTTTTTTTATTTTTTATTCAAAAATTTACGAGAAAAACACAAAATTTATATTAAAGTTATTTATTGCAATCGTTTGAGGTCTTTATGTTCTTACAAGATTTTGTTAACAGTAACTTATAAAATGTTATCTTAATTTTTTTTTAAATATTATATCATTTTTTTAACATACCTTGGATAAAAAATATATTGTATAAGACCGAAGGGGTTCTGCGTCATCATTTTGATCAACTGAAGTACTGGTGGAGACCCGCCGATGATGTCTTCTGCGTCTTGTCATCGTTATCTTCAGCGGCAGGTCGTATGTTACACAGCTTGGCAGAAAGTCTAAAAAAAAACTTGTCAGCACATTTCGAATATGTAATCGTGAATGGTCAGCTCCTGTTCGTGGTTGAAAACCCTGTTTACTGGATAATTTGGCTCAAATCGCTGCGTTTCACCTTTCTTAAATTTTTGACGTATCTTTGTAGCGTTTGATATAGAATTGCGCATTCATTGGCCGCTCTTCGAATACTATGTTGACCTTCATTTCAAATGAAGGTCTATTGCGCGTGCATTTGGGTAGCGGTGGTAGGTAGTTCCTTTTTCCTCACGTTCTTCGCGGTTCGACCCATTCTGTAACTTTACAACAAGTAAATGCAAATGTGTTTTTATTATTTCACTCGACCACCGAACAACGTTGACCTGATTTAAATACCAGTACTTAAAGATGTGAACTAGTTCCTCTGGCATAGATAGACCACTTAGTTTTTGCCACAAGATGTCATAACAGACCAGGTCAAACGCCCTCGAGAGGTCGAGAAAGCACGCATAAATCGGCGTATTACGATCGGCATAATACTTGACAGTCTGCTTCAAACACAGTATAGCTGTCTCAGTAGAGAGGCCCGCTTTGAACCCAAATTGGTTGTCATGAGTTTTCAAGTATTGATCAAGCTGTGTGTTTAGCAGGCCATCCAGCACTTTTGCTAGTATAGTTGCTAGTGATATCGGTCTGTAGTTATCACGGTCACTTATGTCACCGGTTTTACTCTTTGCAATTGGCACCACCAAAGTCCTCATCATGTCCGCAGGTAAGTAAGAGTGTCCAACACATAAGGTGAAGAACATTGATGCGCTTTAATATACAAACCGTTTGATACATGATTTCTATTATTAATGGAAAAGCAGACGTATTGCGTCTTGTCGGAGTTAAGAGTAAGCATATTATTTTGTAGCCATCTGGTAATATTATTAAGACCCTTTTGACCAAGCAACCCCATGTGGAGGACCGTGGAATGGCTACGGGATTTGGGTCCTGCTGGGATCTGTCCCGCCGCCAATGCCGGACCATCGCGGCCGCAGGAACTGGGTCCTCATAGGAACCAACCTGGCGGCCCCAGGTCTGATAAAGGGGGGGGCAGGGGCAAGAAGCCGAGGCAAGGCTCGGGCCACCGCAGGCGTCTGGCCAAGCTGCAGAGGCAGCGGGCCCAGGAGGAGACGGCGGCGGCTGCGGTGGAACGTACTAAAAGGCTGAGGGAAATCAGTAATAAAAGTCAGGAAGCGCTTGATGCCAAACACGTTAAGACTCACGGGTCTTACGCGAGGGCAGTGAGCGCCTACAAAATGGCTATCATTGCTGATGACTACCCAGCGACTACGCTGGGAAAGGGTCACTACGTGGCGGTCTAAGGGATCATTTGGGACCTGCTGGAAGCCGCGCCTGACTCTCTGCCAATGGTCAATATCGGAGGCATCTCGTCGGGTGCTATTCTCTTCACTTGTGAGGGGAGTAGCTCGGCGAGCTGGCTCCGAGCACAGGACGGCCTTACCGTAGAGGGTGTCGTGCTCAGGGTGGTTGACACGAAGGATCTTCCGAAGCCGGTTAAAATGGCTTGGAAATCCTGTAACGTCAGCCGCCTTGATGCTGGTAGGGTGTTGAGGATGATGCAGAGGTACCATCCGGGCTTGCGGACTGCGGGCTGGAAGATCGTCGACACTAAGGTCGAGGGTCTGACAGTTCGCAGGATTGTTGATGGATGGCGCCTCTGCATCATTTATCAAGGCGGAGGGCAACTGCCTTAATACGGGCATCGACAAGAGCGTCTTTAAGCTTCTAGAGGAGAGGCCTACGGACGAGCTTGTCGATGCCCAAGGCAGTAGCGGGGTTGTGAGCGTGGCGGGAGTGACTGGAGGTAAGTGCTCCCAAAATGCTTTAGAGGCGGTGGTGCAGCCGGGAATTGGCGCACCGGTAGCGGTAGCCGAGGGTGTTGGGGAGGAGATCACAACAATGGAGTGTGGGGGGATCTCCTCGCCTAGATCCGAGGTTTATTTGGGGGAGCTCGCCCTGAACGAACTGCTTCTGGGAGGGTCGTCTCCGTTGACTGTGCATACGGCATCGGATGGCGAACTCCGCTCAGAGGACGGGCGCTAGGCTGCTTTAAAGAGCTAAGGAGCAAATCAATTTACATCATTGCAAGGCCGCAACTTCCCTTCTGGCACGCGAGCTTGCAATGAATAAATTCGATATTGCCTTGATCCAGGAACCTTATCTTTATAGAGCCAGATTAAAGGTTTAAGTGGAACTTCTAGTACATTATTCTACAACTGTTCTACTAATGACATGAAGACTTGCGTCTATGTCAGAAATGACCTACACGCAATGCCTCTAATGAAGTTCTGTTGCAGGGATCTGACGGCTGTCAAGGTCCTTACGAGGGAAGGGGGTGATAGGCGGACGGTAATTTTAGCGTCAGCTTACTTCCCCTTCGAGAAGGCGGATCCAGTATCAAAGGAGATGCGGGAACTGGTAACCTGCATTGGCCGAGAAAACCAAGATGTCATCATCAGTTGCGACGCCAACGAGCATCATGTGATCTGCGGCAGTTCAGACACCAATGAGAGAGGGGAGAGACTGCTGGAGTATCTGGTGAGTTCACCCATGCAAATTCTTAATAAAGGAAATAAGGCTACCTTTTTCAATGCCCGGAGGGCTCAGGTGATTGATATAACTATTGCTAGTAACAGAGCGGTAAGTAACATTACAAACTGGCATGTGTCAGACAAGGCATCACTTTCTGACCACAACTACATATGCTTCAGGTACAGACTAGGTAAGATCATAGGAACTGTGCAAAGGAAGAACCCTCGAAACACCAACTAGGAGGGCTTCAGGAAAGATCTCAGGAGGGATCTAGATGGTCAAAGCGACAATCTCAACTCAGCTGTGGATATAGAGTTTGTAGCCGACAGACTTACAGAAGCACTGATGACGGCCTGGCAAAACAATTGCCCAGAAACAAATCAGTGGCAAAGAAACTACCATGGTGGACTTCAGAGGTTGCTCAAATTAGAAAAGCGACACGACAGGCGTTCAATGAAGCGAAGGCTAGAAATGATTTTAGATTTTAGTGAATACAATGAGGCTTTAACTCGCTACAGCAGTGCGATTCGTAAAGCAAAGAAATCAGCTTGGAGAAAACATTGTGAACAGATACAATCTGTTCTCAGGAACAGATGAAGCAATGAAATGAATGATGACTGAAGCAATGAGACTAACTAAAGCAATTTCTACAGCAAAGGCGATTCCATTGTCTACAGTTACGAGGGCAAATGGAACTCGGAGAGAAACTGTGATACACTAAAGGTTATGTTTGATACTCACTTCCCTGGATCAAGTATCATCCAGGATGAACATGACCCAATCAGCTGGAAGGAGCAACATACTGGAACTTCCAAGTATGATTGGACAATAGCTAAAAAAGTAGTAGATGAATCTAAAGTTAAATGGGCGCTGGGGAGCTTTCAACCATTTAAAGCACCAGGGCCTGATAACATTTATCCCATCCTACTACAGCAGGGCACCTCCATACTGGGCCCCCCTCTGCAGACTGTACAAAGCCTGCATTGCGTTCGGCTATATACCCCGAATATGGAGGCGTGTTAAAGTAATTTATATACCAAAAACGGGTAAAACGGATTACGAAGAACCCAAAGCTTTTAGGCCAATTAGTCTTCAATCTTTTCTCCTGAAGGCCTTGGAGAAGATGGTAGACAAATTTATCAGAGCGGGACCATTGAAAAAATTCCCACTTCATGGACTTCAATGCGCGTATCAGCCAGGGAAGTCAACAGAAACTGCTCTTCACCATGTGGTGGGTAGAGCGGAATCCGCCTTGGAGAACAAAGAGATCTGCGTCGGCACATTTGTAGATATTGAAGGTGCATTCGATCGCACAACCTTTGACTCCATTAATGTTGCAGCCAGGGATCATGGCGTGCCACAACCGATCTGCAAATGGTTTGAATGTATGCTAAAGGGTAGTATCATCTACTCGGAACTACTAGGGGACAGCTTACTTGCTCAGACAACTAGAGGGTGCGCGCAAGGGGGAGTTCTCTCTTCTTTGCTATGGAGCTTTGTGGTTGATTCACTCATAGCAAAGCTGAACCATGGACCATTCTTTACGGTTGGTTACACTGACGATCTAGTTATCACGGTCAGTGGGAAATTTCCCTCCACGGTATCGGAGCTAATGCAACGTGCCCTGGGTTTGCTGGAAGGTTGGTGTAATACCAATCATCTATCGGTAAACCCGGGACAAACGACCGCCATCTCCTTTACTAGAATGAAAAACCTTACGAAACTGGGAAACTTAACGCTTTACGGCACCCAGCTTCCTTGGTCCAGAGAAGTGAAATATCTAGGCTTAACACTAGATAAGGAACTCACCTGGAAACAGCACATGGATACGACTGTCGTCAAAGCCTATAGGGTCTTTGGTATGTGCCGGTCCACTTATGGCAAAATGTGGGGACTCAACCCCAAAATCATAAAATGGATCTACATGATGATGGTGCGGCCGGTTCTCACATACGGCAGTATCGTCTGGTGGCCTAGGACCAGGCTGAAGATCTGTAAGAATGCTTTGAGCAAATTACAGAGAACAGTATGCCTAGCGATTACCGGGGCATTTAGAACCACACCGACAGCAGCGCTGGAGGTCCTCACGGACCTCCCACCCCTGCACAGTGTCATAGAGATGGAGGCAAGAAAGGGGTTCACAGTCTAAAGGTGGCCGGGCTGTGGGACGCATCTTTGCCTCTGACCAGACACACAAAATGAAAACCTAATGATACCCTTGATAGGATCATGGAAATGAGGTGTGACAAGATTGCCCCCAAGTACATGTTCGAAAAGAAATTCAGTATACATGTCCCAACTCGGGACCCATGGAGACAGCCACCGTCTCCAGAGAAATACAGCCTGATCTGGTACACCGACGGATCGTAAAATTAAGTCGGGCACTGGAGCAGGTATCTTTAGCAATGACTTTAAGCACAGTCAGAGTATGGGAAAGTTTGCTACTGTTTATCAGGCAGAAACTTTCGCAATTCTCCTGTGCGTGAAAAAGAATTTAGAACTCGCTCCCAAGAAGCGTAACATATTCATCCTGAGTGACAGCCAAGCCGCGCTTAAGTCACTTATAACGCCTCGAATCAACTCCAGCCCTGTGCTTGAAACCACGACAGCCTTAAACAAGCTAGGTAGGCACAACAGGGTGAGATTGATCTGGGTACCAGACCACATGGGAATCCATGGCAATGAGATGGCCGATGCACTTGCTAGGGAGGGCTCAGAGACCCCATATATTGGTCCTGAGCCGTTTGTGGCACTAGCATCGAGTACTATCAACAAAGCCTTCAAATACCACATCCAAAACGGGCATAAAACCGAATGGAAAGAGCTACCCGGCATAAGACATGCAAAATCCTTCATAGGCGAAGGCGCCCTAGGACAGAGTAAGATCATATGCGGAGGTAGCAGAAGGCAGGCCCGATTAATCACCGGAGCCCTGACTGGGCACTATGCCACAAAACAAATGCTGAAAACCTGTGCAGGACATGTGGAGGGGAAACGGAGTCTATGCAGCACCTACTGTGTGACTGCGACTCTTTTGCCAGGAAAGAATGAATCTTCTGGGATCGGCCTACCCGAAACCAGAACTCAGAAGAGGGACTCCGTACGTAACTGGTTGATACAAACTAGTGTAGTTACCCACTTGTACACATTGGAATCGATTTGTAAGGTAATCTTCAAATAATTTCCATTGTATGCCCCGTTCACCAATATTGTAAAGTTTCTTAAGTGGTAACGGGACAGAAACTGTATCAAATGCCTTTGCCAAATCCAAGAAGATGGCAAGGCACTTCATTGTTACCACTGTCTAGGTTCCTTTGAACAAAGTCTGTTAATATGTGTACTGCACCATCAGTAGCCAGAGGTAGCTCTGGGAAAACCATACTGAGCGTCTTCAAAAAAACCCGAACTTTCCAAAAAGCCAACCAGTCTGTTGTTTATAATCTTTTCCATAATTTTGGACAGTACAGTTAGGATAGAGATTGGCCGATAATTAGTAACAACGTCTTTTTTATTACCCTTGTGTATCGGACGAATGATTGATTTCTTTAATGCACCGGGAAACACTTCAGATTGCAGACACTTATTAAAAATATGTGTTAGCGGTGGGGCTAAATCATCCATACAGTATTTAAGAGTCTTATTTGAAATACCGTCCCATCCAACACTACAATCAGTTTTCAAATTTAAAATTAGTCTTTTAACCTCATCTTCATCTGTTTCTAACAAAATGAAAGAATTTTTCGATGTAAGGTTTTTGCTTGGTGTATATTTATAATTTGTGCTACTTGTTGAGGCTACTGCTTCTGCTAAATTTCTTCCCACTTTTGCAAAATAATCATTTATTAAGTTAACTGAGTTTTCTGGAGTAGTTGACATACTTAAGAGCTCCTTAGGGTATTCAGAATTTTTATTAGTATTTATTATATTTTTAATAGCACCCCATATTTTTTTATTGTTATTGCCTTCTTTGTTTACTTGGTCACGATCATTGGCTCTTTTAATTTTTTTCAGCAAAGTATTACAGAAGTTTCTATAGCGCACATAAGTTACCTAATATCATTTTCTGGAGAAAGTTGACCTTTTTTATGCAACCGATCTCTCTGTCGCAGGCATCTTAAAAGTCCAGGTGTCATCAACGGCTTTATTAACCTTTTTCTTCTCTTTTTATGAGGTAGGTAGGTATGTATGTATACAGGACTTGAGTTTCAAGAAGCGTTCCAACATTGTAGCTACACTATTCCATGGCGTTCTGCAGTCTGGAAGATGTGGAAGCTCTTTACCGAATTCAGTTTTGACATATTTTTGTAACACGTCATCATTCTCAGTTGGTGAGTTTTTAAAATTATTCACCACCATGCGAACTTTATTAATTACGTTCTTGTGACTGCGAGGGGGGAGTTGTTTAACGTGCTCAAATGGCAAAAGCAGCAGTAAAACGCCTAGAGAAAATTTGGAAAAATCGTAACATCTTTCGCAGTACGAAAGTTACACTATAGCGTACCCTGATTTTCTCCATTTTCATACGCCTCTAAAACATGGACAATATAAGCTCAAGTTTTATCAAGGATAGATGCGTTCGAAATGTGGTACTGGCGTAAAATGCTAAATATTTCGTGGACTGCTCGCCGCACTAACTAACACTGTCTCCCTCGAAAGCTCGCTTTTCTTTTTTGGTCACGTCGCACGCCGGGAGAGTAATTTGGAGAAACTTGTTCAACCCCCTTACTCTTGAAACCGATCGGTATTGGATCGGATTGGTATTTGAAATTTCGTACTTTTAAGTTACATACGACACCAGCGCTAATTTGGATTTATATTGGGTGAACTTAATGGCATTGAATTTTGTATTTTTTTTACTTAATATCCGCGCAATATGAATCGATATTAGCTCTGGTGTCGTAACTTAGGAGTATGAAACTTCAAAATACCAATCTCGATCGATCTGGATCGGTTTCAAGAGTAAGGGGGCTGGTGGGCCACGTTGAGGCACGCAGAAGCAGAGGCAGAGCATCTGCCCGGTGGACCGATGCAGTCCTTGAAACCCTGCAATGCAACACGTAGGCGGCTATCCGCCTATAGCCTAGAATAGGACCTCTTGGAGAGCCATGGTCCACAAATCTGTTTTTGGTGGTCAGTCATGAGGACTCGACGAAGAAGAAGAATCATCTATTAATGACCCCCTGTTGACTTCTGTTCTTAATTATAAATCCGTCATCAATATATTTTTTAATTAAAGCAGATGATATATATTTAGCGACAAAGGTAAATATAATTATTCATTATTTATTTGAGACACGGTTAAGCCGAAATGGCCAGATGGATTTGTATGAATTTTTATAGGTACACAGGATTTAAGAGTCTTATTAAATATACTGTCCCTGGCTGTAGCTTGATATTTAGTTTTGTTTGTTACAGGTTGCTATGTTATCAGGCGTTAACGGAGCGTCGGAGTATCGAACTCTATAATATTACCACAAAATACATGAATTTCTTGATGACAAAGCATCGCGCGACACTAAAACAAAGATTTACTGGATTTTTGTAATCTAAGGAGAGTTCCTAACGTAAAAAAATATTATAATCTTCGTCCAGCGAACACAACATCAGATAGGTTTTTTCTTAACTTTCAGAAAGGGAAGTGCACGAAGCAGGTCATAGGAAGACACAAAATAGCTAAAATACCTAAAGAAACAGCAACTTATTTAAACTTGACAAATTCTGTATGTTACACTGGACATTGTTTCCGTAGGTCTTCAGCCACTCTTCTGGCTGATTCTGGAGCTAATTTGACGGCTCTGAAAAGACACAGAGGCTGGAAGTCCGATAAAGTGGCTGAAGGCTACATTGAGGACTCAATTGAAAACAAACTGATACAAATAATAAAATAAATCTAAACATCATATTGCAACCTAATTCAGAAACAGAATCTCACCCGCTGGCCACTTGCTCACATCTAGGTCCACAGCCATCCACCTCAAAACAGCATATTCAGCCATCTACTACTACATCCAATGCCCAGAAGTTCAACAAACAAACATAAATATTAAGCAGAAATCAATAACATTTTCTTTTAGTAATTGCTCCAATATGACTAATGTAACTTTTAAAATTAATTAAATTAAATGTAATAAAAAGTATGTTTTATTTCCCTGCATTCTTTTGAGAGAAAAGCACTAGGTATATAAGCCTCGGCGGAAATGGCAATTGCCTGTCTCGTATTAGTGAAGTCCTTGCCAACGGCTCGGCCTTCAAACTCGTACTCGACCTACAATTGCCTATTTCACGGCCTTTGCAATAATGTACTATTTACCTTTTCGCTAAATATATATCATCAGGGGCTTTAATAGGTCAAGGATCATGACGTCTAATACCCTACCACTCCATAGGGGTGTCATTCAAGGCTCAATATTAGGTCCAACTCTATTTTCTGTATACACAGCGGATATAACAAAGGTCGTAGCACACTCGAAATTGCACTTGTATGCTGAACATCCATACTCTGCCCACCTACCCTGAAATTTCTTCAGTCGTGCCTAAGCTCAATGCCGATCTCGTTGCGATTTTTGAGTGGGCTACAAGGAATGGACTTGTTCTAAACCTTAACAAGAGTGTTCGCATTACACTGGGTACTAAAAAACAGGTTAGCGCAATTAACGAACTCAGCCCATCAATTAAAGTAAATGATATACTAGTGCCTTATGAAATACCTGTGCGTAACCTTGGTCTTTTACTGGATGAAAATTTGAAATTCGAACAGCATGTACAGCGGAAGGCTGCTATTAGTTATGGTTCTCTAAAGAACCTCTATAAAATACGTCCTTTCCTTAAAACGGATGTCAGAGTGCTGCTTTGCAATAGCCTTGTTCTATCGCATTTATCTTATTGTGATATAGTTTTCGGACCTTGCCTGTTCAAAAAAAGTATTAAAATTATTCAGCGAGTGCAGAATTCATGCGTACGATTTTGTTTTAACGTGCAAAAAAGAGATCACATTTCTCCACATTTGGTTGATAAGGGTTGGCTTAATATTTGCAACACAATCAAATTAAAATACGCTTGCTTCCTGCACTCACTGCATGATGTCAAATTACCGGCTTATCTGGTCAGTAAGCTAATTACTAGAAACGCTCAACCGTCGCTAAGAGATAGAGGTCATTTGTATTTAGTGCCGAAGACTAAACTTGTTACCACTAAGGGGATGTTTCAAGTACGCCGCTGCGAAAATCTGGAATGATTTACCTCCACCGATTAGAGCCGCCGTAGAGCTATCTTTACCAACTTTTCGGCAAAGATTTCGCAGATGGCTTGTGCTGGAACAATCCCTGGCGTTGACCTCTGGTCGTCCACTCCCCAGTCATATTGTGTAGGCACTTTTTTGTTTATGATTTTTCGTTTTGTTTTGAGTGATTGCTTAGTATGTAAATGTTTTGTTCCGTCCAGTGATATGGCGACTTTTTACTTGGCGAATTTTTATAAAAATTTCGAAGCGTGTGTCGCAATTCGCAACTCATGTCGCGTTTTATTACTATGTACATTTTTTTTGAAAAGGCTGTGGCAGAATAGCAGAAGCTGTGGATATTTACTATCTGCGGCTTCTGAGCCATAGACCGTTTTGTTCTTCATTTAACTTTACCATCTGCGTACTAATGTTCCCTGTGTACTTTGTATTTTAGATTGAAGACAAATAAATTCGTTATTATTATTATTATTATTATTATAAGACCGCCGGCGGTCGCGAAACAATTGATTTTTAATTGTGTCTGGTTTTACGATCCTTAAGGGGTTAATTAAAAATTGCTTTATATTTTCCAAAAATCTAATGAAAACTTCTACCATACATTAGATTTTAAGTACAGTCGTGCACAATTTCTCTCGCAACTCGCAATCACCAGTTATAGCTATAAAGAAAGAGAAAGATTTGTTAAAAATTCAATAAAATTAAAGTTTTTTAGAAGTTTGTTTATACAGTTAAAGTTCATTCTGTTTATTTCAAATTTTATTTCCATTTTATTTTTTACACTCATTGTTATCGGTTTTGAGTTCAGTACGAAGTGTTGTTTTAAAGTTTTGGGAACCGCATGTTTACTATTCCAGGAATTATTCTTTTGTGCGCATCGCTGCAGCGTAGTTGCTAGCGAGCCTGCCTTTTGTTCGTGTTATCGCTCGGATACACGGCGGTATTCAATAGATGCTAGGACAAATAATTATGTTACCCGCTTTTATGTAAAACATAATTTTATTATTTTTGAAGCTTTTATTTTCTTTTGTTTATTGATGTGTGTTTTTTGCATAATTTTTCATGTGGCTTTCTTTAATTCAGTTATTTTATTTTGTGCTATTAAAATAAATATGTGTAAATTCTACCACAAAATTAGATATGTATGTTGCAATTTTGTGAAGTTACCTTTTAAAAATGCATTTATCTTGTTCGAAGGGTATTGTGAAGCAATCTTATTAATTTGTTATTTTTTAAATAATTTAAATTGCGTAAATTCGTTTTGTTTGTCGTTTAAACCTATTCAGAAATGGCTAATCTTTTGATTTACCACCAGAACGTCAGAGGACTCCGGACCAAAACGGATACTTTCCTGCGTAATCTTAGAGTTAATAATAATAATAATAATAAATTTATTTATTCAAGTACAAGACTCATTTTGTTAGTAACAATTGTGCTTATTCTAGGTTAGTAACAATAATTGCATTGGATTTATTTTAATTTTTACAACTGTCTGCACATGACTCATCGCCGCACCACCCCGGCAGAAGTTGAGCAGCAATGACCCATGTACCGACAGTCCAGCCTGCTTGCAATCAGGCGCAGAATACTGTTGGTGCTGCCCCGCACCCTGCGCACCAGGGAGGCACACCGCTTCCGCATAGTCGCGTAAAAGCAGTCTACTCGCGCCTCTGCAAACATCCCCGACGCGCTATAGTAGCGTGGCAGCCGCAACAGCACCCTGAACGCGTTGTTGAATTGGACTCGCAGGGCGCTGTAGGCCCGACGAGTGCACTTGGCCCACAGGCTGCACGTGTAGAAAGTCGTACAGTAGGCCCTAAAGAGAGTAATTTTCACATCATTTGTACAACGTGCAAACCTGCGAGCCAACATGTTTGCCCTTACCGACAGCGCCCTACGCTCCCTTTCAATGTCAAAGTCATCATTAAGATCGGGAGTTAATATATGGCCCAAATATTTAAACTTGTGCACCCTTTGCAACTCACACTTGTCCAAAATTATTGGCGGAAGTCGATCAAAACGCTTACTCCCCACCTCAAAGAGCATGACCTGGCTTTTCTGCACGTTATATACTAGTCCATGAGACTTTGCATATTTCTCACAGATGGATACAAGCTTTCTCATGCCACACACAGACGCACTTAGCAACACCATGTCGTCCGCATAACTAATGTTATTTACGCTAACGCCATCTATGTAGCAGCCGACCCTGGTGCCGCTTAGCTCGCCTATCAGTTCATTCACATACAGGTTGAAGAGCGTTGGCGAGCTTATCCCCCCCTGCCTCACTCCGCACTCCAACCTGTATGGTTGAGACAACAAACCATCCCACCGCACATGGTTGACCTGGCTCTTATACCAATGTTTGAGGATGCTTATAAGCTCTTTTGGCACTTTGGAGTCTTGGAGCTTTTGCCATAACAGATCATATGAAACAAGGTCAAAAGCCCTAGAAAGGTCCAGGAAGCACGCAATAACGGGTGTTTTACGCTCCTTATAGTAATTAACAGCGTGCTTAACAGACAGGACAGCTGTTTCAGTTGACAGCCCAGGCCTGAACCCAAACTGATTATCATGATGTGTGATATATTTGTTAAGTTGCTTATTAAGCACGCTATCAAAGACTTTCGATATTACCGTTGCAAGTGAGATAGGCCTATAATTATTTTTGTCGGATATATCTCCTGTCTTATTTTTAACTATCGGCACTACTATTGTTTGAATCATTTTACTGGGTAGATAACTGTGCCCCAAACAAAAACTATATAACATATACAAGACTCTAGTTAATGAGATCCAGCAAATTTTAGATGTTCTATGCTGAGTCCGTCGTGGCCAGGGGATTTACCTCTAGACATAGATTTTATAATGACTTCAATATCTTTAATAGTACATTTTATCTCCCTTTTTACTTCGAACTCAGCATCTAGCATCGAGTGCGAGGGCCCTAAAGGAGAATTTACAAAAAAGTGATCTTTGAACATGTCAACAATTTTTTTCAGGATCATCTTCCTTACCAAAGCTCACAGGGAGACCCGGCTTACATTGTAACTTGCTCGTATGCTTCCAAAAGGAGCGAAAATCGTTTTTCGAATGATGTGAGGCTAGTAGATCCATCTTTATTTCATTCTCGTGATCTTGGCACCATTTCAATCGCGATTTAAATTGCCGTCTAGCCTCACACATTTCCTTATAGATACTACCACAAGATGGTCTACCATGCCAAACCCAGAGACGAAACTTAAGCCTAGCCTCCCTGTGTGCCCCAGCTACATGTTTGTTCCAGCCTGTTACGGTCTTTTTTACCCGTCTCATACATTTACGGCTTACTACAGCCGCTTCGCTCAAGGCACTAACAATTTTATTATACAGGTTATCAATAACAGATTTATGTTCGGGATTACAACACATATTATCACAACAACTTCGAAGTTCGTTTGGAAAGTCAATTAACCGTAACCTATCATGACATTCATTTTTAAACGTATCTATTTCCTGTTGGTTTCTTTCACCCCATATAACAGTGTTTGGTTTTAAAATTTGTCTTTGTAATTTCTTAGGTAAAATAACATTTAAATTACATTCTATGAATAAGGGAAAATGGTCCGACCATGAAATATCATATACGACATATGCTGTAAGTACAGAGTGAGCTGCTGCTTTAGTAGTGATGCAGTGGTCAAGCCAGCGCTTCGAGCCATGCGCTTCACTAATGAAAGTGTGTGTCGTCGAAGACACACCTAATATTTCAATGTCCATACAACGCCACTCTTGATCTACACAATAGTCTAACATCTCGTTATAGAATAACTCCGTCGGGTGTGCATTAAAATCACCCAACACATAAGCGCAGTCTATACTACAGCTATCAATTATTGTACTTACCAAACTAAGTACATCCGTGAAGTCCGTTAAGTTTGTCACTGCATCCGTTGGCATGTACACGCTCATCACTAATAATGACTTATCTTCTAACACAATTTTAACGGCACATATACGGGGGTTATGACATTGAAGAACAACCACATCACGAAATACACTCCGTCTCCACAATAGGGCTACCCCTCCGTGGGGCCTTCCACGTAACATTCCTGCCGTAGTATCTACCGCTGATACACCTGTGCAGCTGAACTCGTCACTTATACTATTAAGGAATGGCAACTCGTCTGGTAACAACCATGTTTCCTGCAATGCTATTATATCTGATCTCTTACACAGGTCACGTATAGCTTCTATAGAACGTTTAACATTCTTGCAATTAAATGTTACAAATTTATAAATGTTATCATTCATTAAAGATTGCTTTCTGTGCCGCCACCCATTAAGGCATCGTCGGAATTACGCTTGTTTTTAAAATTAACAAAACGTCGGAAAATTATTCCCTTAGGCCATAATTTCTCATCCATAAACAAATGTATTTTGCTTTGTGATACAAAAAATTTAAATGCATTGTATTCGCACTGGCGTCTTATCGACAATTTTTCAAGTTTAACTTTTTGTTGAGTTTTTCTTTCGATGTATTTCACTATGTCCGAATCCAAAGTATTCTTAGCTACATTTGTGATAAACATAGGCAATATTCTATCGGCAGCTCTAAACTTTTCATCGGGGTCTACAACGACGATACCCGATTTGCCTTCAAAACGGTTTTTTATCTTGTGTGTTTTCTTTTGAACAACCGTCCACTCGTCTTTCGACCTTAACACTTCGGCATACGATTCATTCTTCCGTGCGCAAATATCAACTGTATTGTTGACAGCGACGGCGTCGGTGACTGGCTCGGGCGCTAGTGGTGACTCATGATGCACGTCCGCTCGGGATTTCTCGTCACAACTTGTTTTATCGCAGCACTCGCCGTCGACCGTTTGAATTTGTACTTTACTTGCGTCGATACTACCCTCTTCGCGATTAAAATTGATACTTGTATACTGTAAATCACTTCTATTGTCTTGATAATCATTAATTGAAAATGAATCATTCACAAGCGATAGTCCCACTGGGCCACTATCGCGGTAAGCGCCCCTCTTCATATTGATCTTTACCGCTGAGAATGGAGGCGACACCGATGATGTTTGCCCGATACTGAGGCACTCCTTCTTGACTTTCTCCAATTGCTCGGTGGTGACGTAGGATGATTTGATTGTTTTTATTTCAGTTTGTAGTAGAACCATATCTTTTAAAAGTTTGGAGACATCAAGATGGTCGAAGGTTATGGGTGGTAGTTTCTCTAAATCCCGGGCCACAAACACTGGTATCACGTCTGGGTCCGTGACTTTAAAGAAACTGATAATATCCCACAGTGCACGACTTTCCTTTCCTTTTACTCTGCGTATGGTTCTTCGTAACTCATGTGATACAGAGTCAAACAATAACTTGTTTGACTTTTCAATTTCTTCACCCGAAAACGCCGAGGCACAGATTCGTACTAAACTTTCTTCGTCTGCTATCGATATTTTATTCTGTATATATGATAGCAGTTCATCAATAACAATATTACAATTGTTACACTTAACTAAGCACGACATTTTTGCGGAGCGTACGCAGCTTCACAAACGGCAGAAACACGCCCGTCGCTTAGAGATGCGCGGACGCGACTGCGTTACTTGACTGTATAATTACGATGACTTTATAATTACGATATTGTTACGTTAACTGAGTCATGGTTGCTGGATAGTATTTTGGACAGCGAACTTTTTGACGATAGGTACTTAGTTTGGCGTCGCGATCGTGATTATGCTTTGACGGGGCAGACAAGAGGTGGCGGTGTTGTGGTTGGGGTCCGTCGGGACCTACTTGTGACTCATAACGCTGACTGGTGTTCTAGCGCAGAGGACCTGTGGGTCTCTGTAACAATACGTGACTCTTATAAAAAGAATTTTTGTAAATTACATTTATGTACACTTTATCTCTGTGATCAAAACAAAGGTAATTCATTTAATGTTCAGCTACATAACTTTTTACTAAATGTTAAACATCTTTTACATAATTATCCTTTAGATAAATTTATAATTGTAGGCGATTTCAATATGAGTAATATACACTGGTTGGACAGTGAAAACGCACTATGTCCCTCGAATGTGGCTGGTGTTCATCAGTTCAATTTTATCGAAATTTTGTACGATTGTAATTTACAACAATTTAATACTTAATATTAAAAATGATCATGGCGGTATTTTTGACTTATATTTGGATTTGTGGAGTTTCATGCTCTCAAGACGCCTGAACGAGTTGTCTTTGTGTACCAACGAGGCGATTATAAGAAAATAAGATCATGTCTTTCCGATACCAACTGGTCTTCGATTCTGAGTGGGGGTAGTGTTGATGACGCAGTTGACAAGTTTTATTCTGTCATTTCGCAGTTACGAGAGCTATATATACCTACCCGGCGAATGCGCAACTCTAACTATCCTCCTTGGTATAGACCATTTCTTATCAAGGCGATTAAAGAAAAGTTTAAATATTTTAAAAAGTTTATAACATACGGTAATAAATCTGATGAAGCTACCTTTCACTTGCTTCGCGACAGAGTTAGGGTTTTGGAGAACCAATGCTACAAGGATTATATGAGAACAATTGAAGAATCTATCATTAAAAATCCCAAGTTGTTTTGGTCCTACATGAAAGCCAAGCGCCAAAGTGGTTCTTATCCTGCGAACATGACTTTTGGAGGCGAGTCGAGTGATAATGGGAATGGTATTAGTGAGCTCTTCTCCTCGTATTTTCGATCAACTTTTTTGGCCTCTGAAGCATCGATCGGCTATTGCAATCTTGGCAATGTCGATGAGGTTACCGTTTGTAATTTATCTTCCATTGAGATTAATGCCGAGGAAGTCTTTAATCACCTTAAGTCGCTTGATCTTAATAAATCAGCTGGCCCAGATGGGTTGCCTGCTGTATTTTTGGTTGGTTGTGCTAGTGAATTGTCTGTCCCAGTTACCATTTTATTCAAGAGGTCTTTGTCGGAGGGTGTGATGCCCAATCTATGGAAAAAAGCTTTTATTTCTCCAGTTCATAAAATCAAAATTAAAATCAAAATAACTTTATTCAGTAAGCTTAAATTAAGCGTTTTGAATCGTCAATTTTTTTTTTTTATATGGTTGGATGGATAGGCACAGGAACCCACCCACCCACCCCACCCATTCAGGAAGTCTTTTAGCTGTGGAGAAGAACGGGCACAACAAACTCCACAGCTTTATAATAATATAGAGGTAACGACATTTACAAAACAATATGTCGTTACCAAATTATACAGTCAATAGTCATAAAACAATTATATAAAATAAAAGATAAAAACAAAAGTGAATCTACACACTATGAACGCATTAGAACAATGTATGCGAAACTAGAGGAATGTTAATTCCATGCATTTTTGTCATTGATGTAATCGCTTACAGTGTAATAGCCCTTTTCTAAAAGTCTGTCCTTAACATGTGTCTTAAATTTGTCAAAGGGCAAAATTATAACATCGTTCGGGATTTTATTGTAAATTATGACACTTTGTCCCATAAATGATCCATAAACTTTCTGAAGTCGAAATTTAGGAATTACAAGTTTATACTTATTTCTAGTATTTAGTTTGTGTATATCGCAATTTTTTTTGAAATGAGTAATGTTTTGACGCACGTAAACAATACAGTTATAAATAAATTGTGATGCAACTGTAAGAATATTTATTTCTTTAAACAGCTCCTTAAGGGAGTCACGTGATCCTAGGTTATATATGGACCTTATTGCTCTTTTCTGCAAAATGAAAATGGTTTCTATATCTGCTGCTTTACCCCAAAGTAGTATACCATAGGACATAACACTGTGAAAGTAACTAAAATAGACTAATCGAGCAGTTTCCACGTCTGTAAAATGCCTAATTTTCCTAACAGCATAAGCAGCTGAACTAAGTCTCCCCGCAAGGGTGCTAATATGAGGGTACCACTGTATTTTTGAATCTAAGGTAATACCTAAGAAAACTGTTGAATCAACAAGGTCCAACAGTACACCATTCAGTTTAATTTTATTTCCTATAATATTCTTTACGTTAGGTAGAGTAAAATTTATACATTTGGTTTTCTTCGCGTTTAATTGAAGATTATTAGTAGTAAACCAATTCAACACATCTGTTAGGGCACTGTTGATGTCATCAAAACTATTTTTATTTCGATCAGTCTTAAATATCAAAGATGTATCGTCAGCAAACAAAACAATATTGCAAAAGTTTTCCGCATAAAATGGTAAATCATTAATATAGATTAAGAATAAAAATGGACCTAGTATTGACCCTTGTGGGACCCCCATTAGCACAGAAGATCCAGATGATATGGATCCGTTCACGCTAACTTTTTGGATTCTGCCGCTAAGATATGATTGAATCAATTTCAAGGCATCAGAGTGCACTCCATAGTGTTTTAGCTTTATTAAAAGGGTGTTGTATTCAACGCAATCAAAAGCCTTGGAGAGATCACAAAACACTCCAAAAGCATTCTGCGATCCCTCCCAAGCCTCAAATATGTGTTTTAGCAGAGCTACACCAGCATCAGTAGTAGACCTTCCCTTGGTAAAACCATACTGTTCACTGTGAAAAAGGTGGTTTATAGCGAAGTGGGAGCCGAGTTGATCTAAAATAAGTTTTTCAAAAACTTTACTAAGAGTAGGTAAAATCGAAATAGGCCTGAAATTGCTCGGGTCATCTTTACAACCCGATTTGAAAAGTGGCAGAACTTTGCTATGCTTCATGAGATCTGGGAAAACTCCTTCGTCAACACAGCTATTGAATATGACTACAAGAAAAGGCGCAATGGACTCGATAATATTATTAATAATTTTTGTTGAAATATCCCACAAATCACAAGTGTTTTTTATTTTTAAAGATTTAAAGGATTTAAGTACGTCTTTACAGTTTACGTGTTTAAATTTGAACACTTCATTACACATGGGTACATACTTTTTTAGCAGAATTTCTGCATTACTTGGTGAAGAGTTGAGTAACATAGTTGTGGCAATTGGTATATTTGTAAAAAACTGTTCAAAAGCATCAGCAACTTTATTGTCTTCACTTAAAAAGCTATTGCCTATTCTTAAAGAAAACTTAGTATCACGTGGCTTTATTTTACCAGTTTCGCGGTTTATGCAGTTCCATGTTGCCTTTATTTTGTTATCAGACTTTTTAATTTTTTCACTAATAAATAATGACTTGGCACATGCACAAGCCTTCCTAAAAGTTTTCGAATACTTTTTGATATACTCTAGAAAACTTGGACTATTATTATATTTTTTCTGCTCATATAAGTCATACAACTTAGCCCTACTTTTATGCAAACCAGCTGTAGCCCAATCCCTAAATTTCATTGAAATATTAGTTTTAAACTTTTTAATAGAGAAAGTTTTATTAAATTCACCGTTTATAAGATCATAAAAAGGGATCTAAGGCTCAGATTGAGAACTACAGACCAATCTCTAAATTATGTCTGCTTGCTAAAGTACTTGAGCGAATCGTGTACAATCAGCTTTACAATTCTTTTAAATCAAGTTTTATCGATGAGCAACTTGGATTTTTAAGGGGCAGGTCAACAGTTTCTAACCTTATTGTGTTCAATGATTTTCTTACGCATAGCATGGACATGGGTAACCAAGTTCATGCTATTTATACAGACTACAGTAAGGCATTTGACCGAATTGACCATGATATCCTACTCGCGAAATTGCAATCCCTCGGTATTCACGGTGACTTATTTCGTTGGTTCACCTCGTACGTTGGAAATAGATCTCAGGCAGTCGTCTTGAATGGTTTCTCATCTTCTTGGGTGGATGTGCCGTCCGGCGTGCCCCAAGGATCATTGCTGGGTCCACTTCTATTCGTGTTGTTTATCAATGATATTCAGTCATGTTTTCATAATTCTAGTTTTCTACTATTTGCTGATGACATGAAGATTTTTAGAGTGGTCAACAATATCTTCGATGCGCTTCTTTTACAAAACGATTTATATCGATTAGATGACTATTGTCTCCGTAATAAACTGGATCTCAATGTTGGCAAATGTCTGTCTATGAACTTTACTCGTAAACGTAATACATTTAACTTTGATTACCAACTTAAAAATCAGGTCCTTGCTAGATGCTTTGATGTATGTGACTTAGGAGTCATTCATGATAGCAAATTGTTATTTAAGAAACATATAGAACATGTCGTAGACAAATCTTACAAGGCCCTTGGATTTGTAATAAGATCGTCTAAGCCTTTTAAAAGTATGAAAACTATAAAAATAATTTATTGTGCCTATGTTCGAAGTCATCTTGAATACACGTCTCAAATTTGGAACCCGGATTATGATATCTATATTGATGCTATTGAGAGAATACAGAAGAAATTTACTCGTTTTCTTTGCAGCAAGTTTCGTGTACCGTATGACGCTTATGAGCAACGTTGTACAGCTTTTCATCTTTTACCACTTTACTTACGCAGAAACATTGCTGACATCTGCTTTCTTTTAAAAATTGCTCAAAATAAACTGGATTGTCCGGAGCTCCTTAGCAAAATTCTGTTAAAGGTACCAAACAACAAATTACGTAATAGGCGTAAATTGCTTCACACTCCCTTCGCACATACTAACTATAGAAATAACAGTTTTATGATACGATCATGTGAGAAATAAGCTCAGCTCAGATAGCCGCATCGATCTCTTTTGTACTAGCGTTGGCCAGGTAAAAACTGTTTTAGCTACATAAGGAATGCAGAAAATTTTGTTCGTTTACCTATATAGTATTTTTATAAGTTTCATTCCACTTTTAGATGTGGTAGCTTGTTATTAGCTTGTAAGTTACTATATGTTCTGTCTCTTTGTAAATGATGCTGTAAGCTCCCCAAATAAAATAAAATTTTATTTATTGACTTAAGATACTGACATACAGTCTCATTATTTTTAATTCAAGTCATAAAATTACACTTAAATATACCGTTGTAATGCCAGTTTGACGTTATTTCTATGGAAACTTATGTCAAGCAATTTGTAATTTTAGTGACTCTAATTTAAAGTCTCGGATAGTGGTGGACGAGCGAGTGTCGCGAACGACCAAGAGATGGCGTGATTTTATTTACGTGCGGTGAGCCGGTGATACGATAATGGTGCGCGAAAAGTTTTATTTGTTTGTATTTAAATTGGTAAGCAGTGAGTACATTTGCATCAGAAGTGAAAGTGTTTAAATCGTTTAATAACAACCTACATTTTTATAGGTACGCAGCTTTTTTCTATGATGGTATTTACAAAAAAGATATACCTTGGTACGGTCGGGGTCATCGTCGCTTTACCACTTAGCAGCGATTTTCGTGTGAAGCGCACGGACCGCCCGGGTATTAATCCTTTATTGCACATAGAAACATACATAAAAAACACGTTATACAAGACATAATACAAAGGTGAGCTTATCTCTAGAAGAGATTTCTTCCAGCCAACCCTAGCTTCAGAGAAAAAGTCTGCGGGACTAATGATTACGAAATACTTTCATACAAGAAATATTAAATAATATAATACATACACTAATTATTTTATATAAATATACATATACTTACATACATACATTATATATAATAACAAGAAAGAATAATCAGTTAAGATATTTCTAATTGTTATTGTTGGATAGGTAGTGCTCTTTTAGCTTAAGTTTGAATGCTGATGCCACCGATGGTCTCTCACGCACATCAGCGGGCAGCTTATTCCACAATCTGGTTGCGTGGACGGTGAATGAGCTATGGAAATATTTGGATTGAGGAAATACAAGGGTTCTTGTGTCACATGAACGTTTGGGGCGGGAAGTAACTGGCAAGAGAGTAAAACGAGAACGAAGGTAATGAGGGAGCTGAGGGTAGTGAAGGATTTTGTAAAGGAGACAAAGGATGTGCATATCTCGGCGACGTCGGGTTGGGAGCCATTTTAATTTCGCTCGAAATTCCGAAATGTGGTCATATTTGCGCAGGCCGAATATGAACCGGATAGCCAGATTTTGTAGCGCTCCAGTTTGTTAAGCAGCTCTTCAGCGGCATCCAAGTAACGCACATCGGCATAGTCAAGAAGAGGGAGAAGAAGCGACTGAGCAAGCCTAATTTTGGTATTGTACGGTAATAAGAACTGAAGTCGCTTGAGAGAATGATAAGAATAGTGCATGCGCCGACTCACTTCGTTCACCTGTGATGTCCACGACAAAGTACAATCAATAATAAGGCCAAGATTTTTCGTCTTATCCGTATATGCAAGATGCACTCCATCATATGTAACTTTAGGAAGGGCATTTAAATCCAGTTTATCGTACAGTCTGACGCTACCAACGATCATAGCTTGTGACTTAGTTGGATTCACAAGTAATCCAAACGCGTTTGCCCACGCCTTTACCGCAAGGAGATCTTTATTAAGAGCTTCGAAAGCCGAGTGAATATTAGCCGCAACTGTATCTTTGTAAAGCTGCAAGTCATCTGCGTATAAGTGGTATGGACAAGATATTACTTTACCGAGCTCATTAATAAATAATGAAAAGAGGAGAGGTGAAAGTACCCCACCCTGTGGCACACCTGCAGTAAGGGGGACCCATCCGCCTACCTACTATCCGCGTACCTACGTGCCCGTACCAAATAGACAACGCGATGTGCATGGGATTTTGACCTTTACACTGGTACAGCAACGGAGTCCGCCATTGTACCTAACGTGAGGTAGATATTTTCTCAGTCATTCAAAACTTTTCATATTTACTTCTCGACCAACATAATTAATCGCATTAAAGCTAGACGTTTATCATTATTGTTCAATGATTGACAAACTAAATATATTGCACTTCAATTAGTTTGCACATGCTGAGTGGTCAGATTTTAAAATGGAATATCGAAGAAGATACGTTTAGTTTGTAAATTATTGAACAACTATGATAAACGTCTAGCTGACATGCGCCTAATTGTGTTGGTCGAGTAATACGTATAACTTCGTAGGTACTTATGAAACTAGCTAATCTTTCGTAAAGTTAACTAGGGTTAAGTATATTCCTAGTGCATTAAATATTAATGTTACCTGCCTAGTCTTTTATGACTAATAAACAAAGAATAAGCTACGAATAGTTATTCCGTGTTTTGTTCTAATTAAAAATCTCTTTTACTCTAATTAAAAATTACGTTTAAATGACAGGAGACTTTTAATTCGAGTCACTAAAATTACAAATTGCTTGACATAAGTTTCCATAGAAATAACGTCAAACTGACATTACAACGGTAGATTTAAGTGTAATTTTATGACTTGAATTAAAAATAATGAGACTTTATGTCAGTATCTTAAGTCAATAAATAAAATTGTGCACGACTGTACTTAAAATCTAATGTATGGTAGAAGTTTACATTAGATTTTTGGAAAATCGCAACGAAGAATTTTTTTTTATTAATATTGAATGATTCACAATTTCACACACAATTTTTTCATGTATTTATTTGTTTAAAACTTCAACCTGTTTCTCTGGAATCGCCATCGCAAGAAACGTCAAGTTGGCAGCCCACTTAGGGTGAGATTTATAGAGCGTGCTTACGAGAAACTTTGACTTTACTTATGGCGAACTTGGCTCAGTGCATACTAAGTACGAGCTTTGATTTCGAATTGATAGTCATACAAAAGTTGAGACTAGGCTGAGCTTAGTGTTCCATTTCAAGCATAACCTTCTTAATTGTTCTTTAAACTTAGAAGAAAATAAAATGATTTAAAAAGTACTTTTAACTTGTACTAAATTTAATCATTAATTTGAATCATTAACAGTTATAAATTACAATATTTTCATAAACTTAATTAAAATAAGTCAAAAACTTTTTGTCGGTGTTGGCTAACATATTTTTTGAAACGGAACGCACTGGCCCCTCTGACAGTGACATGACAACTGCAGTCTGTCAAGTCAAATAAATTGGCTTTTGGTTGTTTTTTACGATCCGTACGATCCATAACGAATGTTTAGTCAATTGTCTCGTATAATTAAATCAATTTGCTATGAAATACAATAACTATCCTTAAATTAAAATCAATTAATTGAAGAGAGACTGTTTTGACAGAAAGATAACCCGTAAAATTTAAAAAGGCAAGGAAACGCCGTAGAGCTGTTGACGTAGTGTGCTATTATTCACGTTCGGTTAATATCCTGAGTTTTTCGTAAGTCACCGATTTCGGTGACTTAACCTGTGCTAAGTCTGTGCTGAGCCAGCGTCGAAGCGTTGATTATAAATTCCAATTTTGTCTTAGCTCGCTAGATAAGTCTGAGTAAAGTGTAAGTACGATCTATAGATCTCAGCCTTAGAGACCGTAATATCTCGGTCTCGGTAATTAGTGAAATTTTGCGTATACGATTCACTATTTATGCACAGTTTTTTGACTTATAAATCACATTGATACGAACTGTATTTCTTGAGGTGCCTGCTATCTTGACGTCAAGTTAGCAGCCCCACCAAGATACTCAAATATCTTTTGAACCATCATAGTATCCACTCTATTTATACACAATTTTTTGACATAGTCAAAATCATCTAATTTTGTGGTGTACCTGCCAACTTGACGCTCACATAAAAAGTGCGTTCTGTGTGGATAATGAACAGGTCTTTCCTGGTAGGAACTAGGAACAGGTAGTATAATACGACCCATCTCTAGTAGATACTGTCTCAACGGCTACTTCCCAGAAAGGAAGGACGATGGCGACGGATGCAGTCCTCAAAAAGAGATATCCTAAAATTCCTAAATTAAAAGTAGCAGTAGGAAGGAAGGAATGAAGTCCCGACACTCCTAACTCTCGAGCTGCCGTTCCAATTAACACGACACCCAGAAGCAACAATCCAACGAGACTGCTAATTCAAATGTTACCATGGGTATATATCTAACGCCACAAATTCTCGTCACCGCGATTTAAAAATGGTATAAAACAGTACAACGCCATCTATTAAGAAACATCGGAACTAGATACATTAAGGAACTTCGTATCTAACTTAATTTTATTACAATAACGTACGGTTGAAATTTCCTCATAATGCCACATTACGGAACTGACAATTTTTAGTGACGTCCGCATACGTTATCAGTATGGAAATAAAAGGTCATTGGTATGGAACGATAATTTTATATGAAGTTTAGGAGATATACTATGATCATCATGGTAATATTACATGACAATTTCCTGACAATGCCACAGTACAGAACTGATATTTTTTAGTGACGTCCGCATACGTTAACTGTATGGAACGAAAATTTTATACGAAGTTTAGCAGATATATTATAAATATCATGGTAATATTTCATGACTATAGTCATGTTCTTTTATCAAGTATCAATAATTTCTCTATTTTCATGTTATAGTATTAGTATGTAATGGTAAATCTATAAGGCGCGTCATGGGAAATTATTATTCTACGATTAACAGTTCAGAGCTTGCTAATTAATTCGACGACCTCCTTGATCGAGTGGTTTGTACACCGGTTTTCATGGTGTCGCCATCTCTGAGGTCCCGGGTTCGATCCCCGGTCGGATTAATTTAGAAATTATTGTTTTTCTAAATTGTCTCGGGTCTGGGTGTTTTCTATGTATAATAAGTATGTATTTTAAGTATGTTTATCCGTTGTCTAGTAACCATTTAACGAGTTTCATAATGAAACTTCTCTTGGGCTAGACAATTGGTGTGAGTGTAGGAAAGTTTATTTATTTACTTATTTATTAATAGGTACTTACTTATATCATGATAATGTATTATTATGAAATAGTAGACTATCAAGACGTCACATTATATGATCACGTCGTCATCATCGTCATATCAGTACTGTTCATGATATATTAAAATTCTCGTCAGGATAAAGGATGATGACGTAACGACATGCGTGGACCTGTTAATTTGTTTAAACAAACGCATCATAATAATACATGCTTATAACGAAACTTCAGCAGTTTACTAATATAATATATATATAATCGTTATCAAATGAAACCATTTCTCCCAGTGTGCCACGTAAACGCAATTTGTACTAAGCAAAGAGACTTTTACTTTGGTATCTCAAGAATGATTTAAAAGAGATTCAATCATAGAGTATTTAGTGCCTTCGCACACGGCGTCGTATCGTAAGCGTATCGTAATACGTGGCAAACCTTGAATGTTCTCAGCCATCTCAGGCAGACGTTGGCCACGCTGAGCGCGTCCACAGACTCTCTAAGCGACACATAGACGCTGCGCGCATAGCTGTGATCTGCTGTCTCTTTCCAATTCTATGAATATGGAAGAGACAGAGTCGTTTCTCAGCGCTGCGGCAGCCGCAGCTATCAAGGCTTTAGCTTAGAGAATCGCACGGCAGCTGCCTTCAGCTCCTTGAACTCCACATGGACAAAAGGACATGGGGATAGTGGGTCATGTACATAGCTCACCTCGCTAGCCCATTGCGGGTTGGTACGGGTCGTTGATACTTAACCTTAGACCATAGACTTACAGACTACTTTAGTATGAACGTGGTCGATTATTTCGGTTCTGTGGTACATTTTATGCATCGTGATCGCAAAATATTGCATGGTCTATTCTCGATTCTGCCAAATTTGACGTTGACAGTTGCGCCAATTTCTGTGTCTGAAAACTTCCAAGAGTGAGTGGTGTGGCAACCCTTAAATGCGTTCGTCACCTTAGGCATACGTCGGCTTCCCGGGACACGCTGAGCGCGTCCACGGGCAGCTGCCGGGCGGCGCGCGCGGCTGCCACCAACTCTTTGAACTCCACGTACTCGAGCTTCAGGTCGCGGTTGCCGTCGAAATACCTAAAGCCGGGTACAGATTATGTGCAACACGACACATTTACCATACATATTTTAATGTATTCGCGAGCGCACTGTGCGCCCGCTGCATCTGTAGGTACTGTCTTACTAGCGGGAAAAAGTAGGTACTGAAGTCTTGTTCGGACTAGTCGTGTAGCGTGTATGCTTCGATAGTTCTTTGCTTGATTAAAACAAATTTTAAAATATGCGAACTATTTAGGCAATGTACTCCCTACTGGCTACTTGGCTAGATTGCTCGACTAGTGCGAACAAGGCTTTTTTCCTATTCATTTTCATATGACAGATCAGCATAATACCTACATTGCGCGCTATTCATATTGTCCCCAACGTTGGACGTTTGTATTATTGTCTATCTATACCTACCTTACATACGGGGCCTATTTATTAACGCGACATATATGAAGATGTAAGTTCCAACTCTGTTCATCTAAGTTTAAAGGGTAAGGTTTTCCGCTCCCAGCTAATTAGAACGAAAAATATGATTTCATTCTAATTTAAACTACAAAAGATTAAATATAAGTACAAGAGAAACCTACCACCTCCTTGAGGGATCGGCCATATCCAGGGATATATACATCAACATAATTATTATAAGTAATTTCTCTTGTAAAATATTTGATAAAGACGCGTGCATTGTTGTCGATGACTCTAACGTTACAACCTAGAGTGCATTCTTAATATACTTAAAGCAAAGCATTTGGAATTACTTGCAAAGGTTAGAGACCACACACTGGCGTCTTTCGACGTCGGCGTCGAGCCGGCGTACACGCGGCGTCAGTGCAGAGCTCGCGCGGCGTCGACGCGACCGACGCGCGACGCCGCGCGCCGCATAGACGCCGGCATGACGCTGATGCTCGAAAGACGCCAGTGTGGGGGGTCTCTTAGGTTGGCATTTTACCTAAAGATATATCTGCAGCGTATTTCAGCCGGCACCCCGCTGTGCTGCGTCGCGGGCTCCAGCGCCGCCATCCACAGCACCAGCTCCATAAACGAGAGCCCGCCGCGCCCCGTCACGTCTGCTGCTCTGTTTCATACATACTCACGGCCATTAACCCAAGAGTTAGTCAGAAAAGTCAATAAGGACCGCAAAAGCGGTGCACTGCAATACACTCCACGTTTAACTTAACAAAAACTGCACATGGTGTTAAGCACGATTGATAAGACCCAAGAACACCCAAGAGAAGAGATGGGGGTTGGCTTGTTGGTATTTTGTTTATAATGATCCGCCACCCTACAGCTTTGTCTTACTCCAAACAAATAAACAAATTGTATTATTATTATTATTAACTAATTCTTTTATGCCGTCCCAGAGTCCAGTACATGTGTTACCTCCTTTCCACAACATGGGCAAAGAAAATATACACTAACATGGGGTCCTTCAAACGAAATAACTAGTAACACAATCCTGTTTCTCTAGAAGCCTTTAGAACTTAACCCCAATCCCGTTTAACATCAGCTGGAGCAGAGTCATGTTCACACACGTAATAAAAATACTAGTCTTAGATCCTTAAACCTGATTAGCAAATAAAGATCGGCGATGAAACCATTCCCTATAAAAACTTAATCTGTTGGAAACCTTAAATAAAATGGAAAATTATGGACACATCATGAGAACGCAAATGGGTACCTACACTATACCTAATGAATAAACTAACCTGAAAAGACTTGGACATTGAGTCCTCTGCCAGCCAAGGTCGAGCATAAATAGCGTGAACATGTAAGGGCTCATGTACATCGCAGGATATACCATGACCAAAAATTCTCTGTACATACATATTTGATCTGTAAAAAAGTTAATGAGGCTGAATATATTGAGAAGTTTTTATTTTTAATATTAAAGTCACCATATTTTATGACCATAGAAAAAAGTAGCTAGGCTACCTTCCTTGGAATACTTGGCAGCCTGTAGCAGCTGACAATTGGGCGAGGTGAGTGATACCGCGCCGCCGCCTTCCATTCCAATTATGACGTTCTCTTCGCAAATTTCGATCAGCATACCATTCTCCATGTCCTATTTTCAGTCGGTCAGGAAAATAAAGTTTTGTGATGTTTATAAATAATTATATTGCTTTGAAATTTAGACGTCATTTAATGACTTGCATGTTTAAAGTCGAAGATAACCATCTCATCTCAATCCATGAGAAATTATAGAATTTTTATTTATGTGAAAAGTGACCAACGAGCCGGCGGCGGGTCACCTGATGGAAAGTATTCACCGCCGCCCTGGACACCCGCAAAACCTGAGTCGCAGATGCGTTGCCGACCTTGATGAGTAAGGAGTAGGAATTGTGATGGAGAAGGGGGAGAGACGGGCCTCCGTTACCTTTACTCAACGGCCGAAACACAACAGTAACGAGTGCCACTGTTTCACGCCGATGTTCCGAGAGAGGGTGGTATTATGCCGGGAGAGCCGGCCTAATTTGTACTGCAACGCAGTTTACGCAGTGTGGCTTCTACAACTCAGTAAATAATTCTGCGCCTGCGCTTACCACCAGCTCTGCCTCCTTGGGCTGTTCGCCGATGACCATCTGCGCGAGCACCGCCAGCTCGGGGCTGCGCAGCGTGCTGTGCATGCGCTGCCGCTCCAGCTCCACTGAATTGAACCACAGCACTCTGTTGCGGAGACCCTGGAATACCCCGCCAGCTAAATCTTTAAACTAATACCGATCGATATTGAGCAAGAACAGCAACGGAACGTTAAATGCATTAAGCTAAGAAAGTACAGTAAGCTATAAACTATTTGCTTCTGTAGCCCTCTACTTCTAAACCGACTACAAAAGGGGACAAATGCGACAGGATATTATGAACAAAACGATGACTGCTAGGATCTGGCATGTCACTTTACATTGCGGTGTTGATGTGTAACTAATTCTAATCTACAATCTATCTTAAGACGTGCGAATATAGCATACATAACCAACCCTTATCTTTATTCTCTTCTTGGTTTCACTTTTGATGATAACTTTGTAGATGACATGGTAAACACAACATTCAAAGTGGCCAGGCACCCAAATCTTGTACACCCGGAGCGGTATGCACTGGGTACCAAGGTCCATGCCAAAAAGCTGAAATTAAATGCATTCTTGACAGATAGCAATAAGCAAGAAGACAGTGTGGTGGTCGCGACACAACTATTATAGGTACCCGTTCCACTGAGCTGAAGAGAGCGTGATAGTTTCATTTATGTTTTAATCTCCATTCAACCATGTCGACTGGAATACTCTCTGGTGTTGCAATTGTATCATACAAATTTTCGTTTTCATGCTGCGTGATTTACCGGAGAACAAAACTCGCACTGGACACTAAGTACTCGGTTCACATATATGTTTCGGAGTTCGTGGTAGCAAGGGAGAACTTGCTCTCACCCAGAACCTTAGTCTTAAGATAGGTTCAGTTAAAAATATTGTGGTGCTCAGACAGAGGTCAAATATTTAACGACATCAGCTGTTAACTTAAATTGTAGCGCGGAAAAACCTAAAACTTCAACATCTATCCCAAAACCTTTCGAGAGAAGTAGGGTACATAATAATATAGATAGATGGTATGGTGCATGGGATGGAATATAGATAATATGGTAGCTTCGATTTAAAGCAATTAAGTCGTGTGTTAAGCTATATTGAAGGCATAATGACTCGACCCCAAATAAAACTGGGAACATGGCAGGCGAATGATAAAAGTCGTAAAGATAACCATAACGAACTACACTACAGGGCAATATTGTTAAATGGAAGTAAGTATACCTCGAAAGTGATTTTGTGGGCAGTCATTTTCCAGCAGTTCTTCTCAGCTTTAGTGCACGGTAGCCAGAATTCTCCGCTAGCTTCCTTGGTGAGTAAGAAACATCTCTCCGAAGGGCAGCACACGATGAGTGAAACGACATCGCTAATATCTTTGTAGTTTTTAAACATTCTTGCAAATTTATTAGTTCGGAATGCAGAACTCTTCACTCATACAATTTTTATTATACGTTCCGGCAATTTCGGTGACTGTTCTCCGTCAATAAAATAATGTCAAAGAGTTTGTATTGTTCATGCATTGTCAGCACGTCACAGGACAGACCATCCATGGATCATGGACCATGCACAGATTTTCTTACTTAATTAAAGTGTATAATCATTTACCTACTGATTTAAAGGCATTGAATGGTCATATATTTAAGTACCTAAGTTAAAAACTTGGTTTTTTAATAATGTTTTCTATATTTACACTAAATGAATACTTTGGTTTCAAGACGAATTACTTAATTCTTAAATTCATAATGAATTTTGTTAATATTAATGTTAATAATATTTATTTGTGTAGTACTACATTGCATGCCCGATCATTGGCAAACTGTTGATCCTATTTTATTTTTTTAAGAACATAATGTTACACAGTCTAAGCAATAAAGAAATTCTATTCTATACTATTCTATACTTAATAAGAATACATAAGCGGGTTTTGTTTGATTGATTTTTGAGTGAGCGGTAGTCATTGATGGCTGCTCCTCTGACTTCATGGCTATCGACGCCGGAGTTCCTCAAGGGTCTGTTCTTTCGGCAACTCTTTTCCTGCTTCACATCAACGACCTGCTTCAGCCGGGGATAGTTGGGTAAGCAGACGATAGTACTGTTGCAGAAAGATACATTCCGGCTGCGGGAGCCAGAGAGGGAAACATTCACTCTCTAAGAGAGGCCATGGTTGAGCGAGCAGACGCGACCTTAAACCTCGTCTCCAAATGGAGGAACGACAACCTTGTACGTTTTAACGCCTCTTAAACATAAGCGTGTCTATTCTCCGCCAAAAGGAGTCCATTTCATCTGACTCCTACTTTCCGTGGTACGTCCGTCCCAATCAAGGGCACCCTTGAGCTGTTTGGCATAGAGTTGACTGCAACTCTCAACTTCGGCTCAACCATCGAGTCCAAAGCTCAGACTGCCACAAAAAAATTATAAAATAATCTAACTAAAAAATAATTCAGTGCTTGTGCTAGTAAATCCAAGCCCAGCGTACAAAGAATGCCCTGCATTATTGTGAGATGTACATTACATTCTTCCCGAATGAAAAATAAGGCTGAAACCATCGGCTTCCATCGGTGACTAGACAACAAACCAATAATTTCCTAAAACTCTGTACAGAAGTGCAATAGTGTCTAGTAATTAAACTTTATTAAGCTGTAGTCATATTTTAAACAAGGCTGCAGGCCATTCGATTCAGTAATTTAAAAGTATTCTTGATTTTTACCAATTTGGTTCATCATGTTCAATAGTGTTGTGCTGTATATTAAAATTGTGCCGCATTGTCAATAACATAGGTCATTCCTTTGACTATATACATATCTAGACGAAGCATCGCGGTACAAACGCTTCTCAAAATCCGCCCGGTTTTTGTATTGAATTTGAAGTGTGTTAGACAGCCGCGTATGGTATGACTGACACTAGCGCGAATGGTTGCCAGCGAATGCCTAATTTATGTATGTCTATCCATTGAGTTAAACTATATATATATCAATGTGTCTATCGTATATGTAGGTATAATGCATAAAAGAAGCTGGTGTGTTTAGAAGAAATGGATGATTGAAGGCGAGGCCGAGGGAACATCGATGGCACAGTATAAATATTAGCTCATATTTATACTATGTCGATGGACTAAGTGCGTACAGTTGAAAGGAGATTATGTAGAAAAATAAAAAATATATATGTAAAAAGAGCGTTTGTTCTTTCCAAAGTCATGAACTTATCAAACCGCCCTCGTATATAGTAAGATGGTATAATACAATAAGAGGATCACACATTTAGCCAAAGTGTTGGCATACAAAATGTATATAATAAAATATCATTTCAAACATAGGTACATAGGTTACAAACATAGGTTACACAATATTAATGAAACAAATAGGATTAATAGTATTTCAATATATTAATAGAAAAATTACATTGTCATGCTAAGTATTTGATTTATAATTTAAATATTCGACAATTGTATAAAAAGAGTTCTGTATCAACCATTTACGTAACATAAACTTAAATCTATTGAAGGGAAAGCCTTTTATGAATTTTGTTATAAATTTGTATGTACATTGCATAACAATTTTTCCCAAAACGTGAAGTCTTCGGTCTAGCATCCATTACCAGTCTATCAGGATTTCTGGTATTGGCCCTGTAAAAATCCCTTGCTTCAGTGAAAACATGGTAAGTAATTTAGTTTTACAAATTTTCCAACCTCCTATATGTAGATGGATGTTAACATACAAGTTACTTTGTGATGTTAACGTAAGTATGCCTATGTTTACGAAATATGGTCGGCATGATATATCTGGTGCAATACCGCATATCGCTCGAACACATCGTTTCTGAGCTATAAACACTGTTTTTGCTTCCACACTATTTTCCCATACTATTATACCATTCTTAGAGCAAAAGAAAACCCATTAGTTTTTTTGTTGCAAACTGCTCAGAGTGAGATTTCCAATTTAGTTTAAAGTCTAAAATAATACCTAAAAATTTTACCTCATTTTTACTTTCAAGTAATTGACCATTGTAATTTATAACGATATGTTTATTTTTTAAATTGTAAAAAATAATGAATGTGTTTTAGAAAAATTGATTTTTAAATTATTTTCATAAAGCTAATTATTTATTATTGTTATGGTTATGACTATATCATGTTTATGCTGGTCGAGAGAAGCGTTTTTGTCCGTCGTCATTATGATTGATACGTCATCCGCAAAAAGAATTGATTTATGTGATAGGATATCTGGAAGATCATTAATGTAAATCAAGAAAAGGAGAGGCCCTCGCACGCTACCTTGAGGTACGTACTCCAAGCGTGTTGCTCTTATAGTCTGATCTACGTGTTTGTATCGTGTTGTGTGTGTCAAGATACGATTTTTCAACACATTGTCGTTAATTGTTCAGATAGGATTGAAGCCATTTAAGGGCTGTTCCTCTGACTCCGTTGTATTCCAGCTTGGATATAAGGTGTTCATGCGATACTAGATCGAATGCGCTCGACATGTCTAGAAACAGCACTGTTGTAAATCTATTTTCATTGTTATTTTGAATAACCTTATGAACCATTTGAAACATAGCCTGCGATGTACCCTTCTGTAAACTAAATTGGGCTTCGCCAATGATATTGTATATAATATCATTGGGCTTCGCTAATAACACTATTTTTACTAAAAAAAGATATTAACCTTACATGCATATTTTTTCAAAAACTTTGGACAGCACTGGGATCAAAACCACTTGTCGTTAATTTGTAATGTAAACTCTATCTCCTTTTGTTGTAGAGTGGTTTTACAATGGATAGTTTTAATTTTTCTGGAAAACATCCCGTTTCAAAGGAAAGATTAATAAGGTAGGTAAGTCAAAACAGGACTTATTTCCTTTCTACATGCTATAATAACCTTATACCTAGTAGCGATGATGCCATCATAATACATAGCCCTCTGAGGCTGTGTTGTTTAATGACATACCTAATTGTTTTTTCCGTTGAATTGACATCCACCGGTGATCAATGATAGGTTGGTGATAGGTAAGTACCTGCTTACTTAAATTGTGTTTGTTTATTTTTATTGATAATTTTTAAGTTAGCGTTACTTAGTTAAGTACCTGTGTATTGTGGTACTAGGTAGGGAGCACAGAACACTATTGTAGGGAGCCTGTAGCCTGTAGGCTCAGCCTACTACTACACTACACTACAACCACAGTATAATTATTATTACCCTTACCCTGCTACAACACCTATACAACCAGCCACTATAGCCACAGCACAGACAGATTATTACCTATAGCTAGCTACTTCATTTCATTATGATGACGTAGAGATCACGCCACCTTTTCAGACTGGTTACGGAATTCTCATTGGTCGAAACTGCCGTTCTTCTATCCAACAACCAATCAGACGGCAGATGATCACATTCAACATGTCTAGTGATGCTCGAAGACTATCGATTTCTACCTGAAGGTCCTTCTTTACTCGATTCAATCATTTGATGTTTTATTATTTTCATTCTAATAACGAACGATGAAATCTACACACATAAAATTGCTTGTCTTTGTTTAAGATTATTTATTAAAATGTTTGAAATTTAAAGAATATGAATGAGAAAATAACTATGTTACCCCATGTCCATCCAGTGAGCCAGGGATTTATAGCCAATAATATGTAATTTAATTAAATAAAAATATATTTTTCGGACAGTCTAGTATATTATGTAACTTATCATTAATAAAAAAATATAAATGACCAATTTGGTTATATCGTCTAAGTATGATTATGAATAATGTTTTGTTTATTTAGATTATTGTGTAATGTGTGTATACTGTAATTATATTACACTAGCGGCCCGCCCGCGACTACGTCCGCGTGAACCCCGTAACCCGTAACAAGTTTCAAAAACAAGAATTATTTTAATTGTTGATTATAATATCAAGACATTTGTTATGTCAAATAAAATTATGTTACTTTTACGATAGATCATCATTATTTAAAACAAACATTATTGTCTAGTTACGCATTGGCTATCAGCAACAAACTTATTCTTATTATTAGGTACCTTTTTTTCTACTGAGACTACATTACTCGCCTAGTGCTAACAAAACTTAAGACTTCCAGTAACTTTTCATAAAGTTTATCGAATATTTTGACATTTTAACATCTGAAATAAGTTAGAAACTTTAATTACTTTAGTTTCAATCCATTAGTAAATTTTAATCGAGTTAATACTCGAGGTTTTGTCATGTCAACTATTGTCAACTGTCAAATAAATAGAATAAGGGACGGCACTATGTTCCGATTTGTGTGACGTTACGGCTTTACTGTTTACCTCTAGTTTATTTGAAAATTTGGTGATAATTTACAAGTGTAATATTCATAGTGAACGCAATTATAGCAAGTAAGTAACTTGTATAAATAATTCTTAATTATGTTAAGTTTTAGACGGCTTATTGTTTAATTATTTTCATTACTTTCTTTAACCTACAAAACACGGTTGCTCTTGATAATTATTTTTGTACTCATCGTTGCCTAGTCTTCGAATTTAATCATAGATGATTACAAATTATGAAGTGACTGCCGCCTGAGTCTGCTCGCAACCTAACTTCTCATTGATATCCAATATGTTCGAGTAGATTCATTATTTAGTCGCGCATGTTCTCTTACGACGAAGAAACCCTTCATTCAAAGGTTTAATTAAGTACTTTAAGACCTTTTAATTACCTTATAACCTCTTATAATTTGTCTTGGCTCAGCTATGTGTAGACTTTCTTTTATATTTTTAAGATTTAATTATTTTACAGTATATTTTTCTGTAGGTAGATACCTACTGAGAGTTTCTTTGTACACCACTGAACACTAATGTTTTAATCTTTATTTTTTTATCAAAATATAATGTTACATGTTCAAAATTAAAACAATCCCTATTTGTTGAAATTCTAGATTTTTGTATGTAGAAGTAAATATTATTAATATCAAGTTATAATACCTACTAAGAGTCACATACTGGTGGTCTATAATTTTAACAGCATCTTCATAGCCTTTTTATATCTCCAGCAGTTTATTTTCTAAGGTTGACCATCAGACAAGCATTAGAATTAAAATTATTGGTACCTATGTTAGTTGGATTGGAGAGCATCTGTATACTGACTTAAACAATCATACTTAACTGCATCCTATTACTATTCAATTTAATTGCATAACATGTGACAATACTAGATTTTATTGCCTAAGTTGTGGTCGACACAGTTGCCTGTTGCATGCTACGAGGCCCACATACACATGAAGATGATTTGGAAAATGTTGTGCTGTGGCATTATTTAATCACATTTAAATAAAACCGACAGCAGTGACACACTCCTGACACCCTTGGCTTGACGGTTTAATGTGTGACAAGGGGTGTGACTAACTGAGGCCCTACTGTCATCTCTTAGAGCAGTATTACTTTAATGTTACAACCTATGCATAACTCGTATGGGAATTTGCATAGTAAGGTTAAACTGTCACTGCCCGCTGCAGGGCAAAGGCCTCCATCATTGAAATCAAGCCATCGCTACAATGGGTGACTATTGGCTTTGTCACCACTCTTGCCGAATTCTGGTTGGTGATCTCAAACCCTGGCGAACATCCAAATAGACACTGCCCAACTTGGGGATTGAACCCGGGACCTCCGGATATCGAGCCGAGTGCTTGACCACTCGGCCAGTGAGGTGTTTTTTTAATTTATTCTGATAAATTAAAACACCAGTATTCTGCGAAATTGTGTGTAACAAAATGTGAAATGCTCTAGTAGAACTTAATTTGTTTAACATTAAAATATTACTGTCTACCTATATACCTGTCGACAGTTTGGTCTCCATTCTGGCATAACCATTGGAGTACACAATTACACTATCTAATCTCATCACTTCTTTATAAGTGCTCTTTGCTATTTGTTATGTGACTTCTTAATATTTTATTTATTGTTACACAAACCGGCCGTTGAGACAACTGGTCTAGTTTGTCTGTATCCTGTTTTCTCCTCTTAATATTGTTGCGAATCCAGTAAAAAGAGAGATCACAAGCAGACTCTATTGTCTTTAATTTTTCATTCAAGATCTTTTAAGGCGATTTATCAACTTTGTTGTTAGCATCCATATCTCACAGGCATATGTTACTCGTATACTGATAACAAATCCTACACTTGTCTTGTTGTACACACCATTGTGCATTAAACTTATGTGATTCTTACAACCACTTTTTTTTTCCTTGTCGAATCTACAATCAGTCCCCAGACTATAGGCAGATGTGTTTAGTGGCAGGTCGAGTGGGCTCCCCAGTAGCCTCTACTCATGAGTATAACGCTAGTAGCGATGTTCAAATTCCTGGAAGTCATGTCGCTTCAGTCGTCTTGTATACTGCTGTATGCTAAATTGGCGAGCCAGCTCGTTAGGATGATGTTTAAACCGCTTCTTTCTTGTATTTAACAGCCGTAATTGTAATTTCCTCCCTTACAGTGGTCATGTTGAGGTGTTCATGGATTTCGAGTACCACTCTTGTTTAAAATTGTAAGAAATCAACTTCCGCCGCGTTACCAGTCCTAAGGCCCTGGTGTCACTTTAACATAAGGACCAAAATTGCACTTGTTATGTACCATGGCACATTCGCGACGGATCGCCGGATCTTATTTTGTAGGCATTGTAGGACGTTTATTTATATTGGAGTCGGAGGCACTACCCCAGAGCTGGATACCATTACATCCATACGGGGAGTACAACCTTGTAAAGAAGGAGTTTGTTGTCCATGGAAAGTCGCGCATTTCTTCCAAGCATCCAGTAGAGGTTCCTATGTTTGTTCACTTGCTCCGTTTCTTTAGCACAAATGTGTTGTCTCCATGTAAGTCGTCTATCAATATGGAAACCCAAGTATCTAACACAGTCGTCATGCGGCAAAGTGGTTTCTCCTAGTTTTACTGGTGGACAATTTCCATTCCTAGGAGCAAATGTTACTTGAACGGATTTTGAAGTGCTGGCTATTATTTTCCACTTTTTAACCATTTGTGTACTGCATCCAGTCCCGTTTGCAACAGTGCGGAAGATTGTGCTGCATCTTTGTGGCTCGCAAGGATCGCGGTATCGTCTGCGAATGTTGCATTGGGAAAGGGAAGATCAGAGGTGTAGAAGTTGTAAAGCATGGGTCCAAGCACCGACCCTGGGGCACGCCTGCTTTTATTTCATGAAAAGCTGAATAGCTTTCAACCACATTCACAAAAAAAATACGATCTGAGAGATATGATTCAAGTAATGGGTAGTGTACGTATGAGTAAAGACTGCTTGATTTTCGACAATAGCCCATCATGCGACACCTTATCGAACGCCTGTTGGATGTCAAGAAATCCTGAAGAGCAGTACTTGCGTTCATTTACGTTCTGTCGAATGGTATCACACACCCTGTGTATCTGCTCTATTATACTATGTTGTTGCCTGAATCCGAATTGATGGTCTGGTATAATTTTACTCTCTGACAATTTTGGCAACAATCTTCTAATCGATCTATATGATGTCTTTTCTCCTTTGGGTTTACCAGCTTTGTAGATCATGGTGACCTCTGAAACTTTCCAAGCTCTAGGGATGTAGCCCATTCTAAGCACCGAGTTGTAAATTATAGTTAGTAACACTATCTCCTTGCGCGGGAGTTCTGTTAGAACTTCATTCGAGATCCCGTCGAAACCTGGGGCTTTCACAGTCCAGCCGTTTTATTGTTCCCATGACTTCTATAGGTGAGACTGACTTCGCTGGCAGATCCATTTGGAATACTTGACCGAATATGGTGGCAACCGCTTTATCTGATTCAACGTCTGGGCTCTCATTTGGCCTAAACACCATTGACAAATGCTCGGCAAACAAGTCTGCCTTTTCTTTACGCGCATCGCTACTTTGAATAGGTGGATTTGGTAACTTCGGTCTACAAGTCAAAGAAACTGATTTCCACAGTGAGTAGTCTGTTGATTTGGTAGCAGTAAATGACTCCAATCTGGTCTGTAAAGTAATTTCTCTTACATCTCTAAGAGCTTACTTTAATTGAAAAATAACTCTGTTAAATTCCCTCTTGTCGGATTGGAGCCGGCTCTGGTGCCAGATTCGGCGCAACCTACTTTTCTCTTCTACCAAATCAAGTATACCAAACGGTATATTAAAGAAAAACTCTCTGCGTGTCACTGGTGGTGAGGCTTTCCAGCACGCCCCTTGTATAAGATTGGTGAATTTTAGAACAGCTGCATCCAACTCTTCCGGTTGTTTAAGCCTTACATTTAGGTTCAAGTTGTTTTCAACGTACACTCGGAATGAGTCCCAATCTGTGTTTTTATTAAAGAATCTTTCCTTTGTTTTCATTTAGTCCGTAGGTCAATACGTTGGCCCAGAAGGCGATACAGAGGTGAGGTAATAGGTATCAAAAGCTAATTTCAATTGCCTTCCCCTTGTGGTTGTTAGTCTGGAGCCCCAGTGCACGTGTTTTGCATCCCTGTCACCCTTAGCCACAAATCTGTTCCCTAGTGTTAAAAACAAATGGGAGAAAGTAGTGGAGTCTATTTTATGCCTTGGGGGACAGTATTCAGCCGACACGTTAAAATGACCATATTTGTCTTCCACAGCAATGCTTGTGGCCTGCAGGTGACCGGTTTTGTACTCGGTACTATTATTTATTCTGTGACTCGGGCAAGAGAAGATGTTTTATTGTATCTCGGAACACTATGGCTGTGCCCGCATGGCCTGTGCCATCAGGGTCTTGTATATGCGATATCCTTTTATTTTAACATTGCTTTTTATTTGTGCAATGGGCTTCAGAAATCAAAGCAATGTGTATTTTTTATCTGTTATTAACAACTCCAGTTTATTCGGGGCAAGCCCGTTGATGTTCCAGATGGCAATCCTTATTTCAACTTCTGTAGTAGAGAGATACTCATGTCATGAGTGAGCTCATCGTTGTAATATTTAATTGTGGAATACGTCGGCAAGTTTTCGTATTAATAAGCCTTTTTTGCCATTCTGTCTTTTGTTTTTTTTTAAGTGCACTCAGGTAGCCGTTTGACTTCACTTGCACGATCGTTGTGCCTACCTCTTATCAGCGTGGGATCCGATTTGACATTCCTTATCCACTTTGTCTGCGTCGCTGTGTTGTTTTTTAGGCCCTGCTGACGCTATCATCACAGATTAAATTCGCTATGCTAAGATCGATGAGCTGTTTTTAGATGCTACTTTGTTCGGCTAGTAGAACACTATCGTCTCCGACCGAATCGGACGTGGTTCAGGTACTGTCTATTCACGTTAAATGGTAAGGCATCTAATCGAGAGTCGTAAATATGTCCTTCAAAGCGTTTTGATTCGGAGTAACACATATCTGGCGAATGCTACGATAAATTAGAATATTTATCGTAATAATTCGTACCTAATCGTATGATGGGTAACTTTTAAAACTTTTATAGAAGACTGATACACCTATAAATGGCTTTCTCATCTTTTTTATTTATTTATTGATATAAAGCAGCACAGCTGCACTGAATCAAATGTTAACTTCACGAAGCAAGGCAAGGTTTAACCACAGTATAAAGAGAATGTGTAACGGTCGATGATATTCGCTTGATTTCTCTATTAGGTACCTGCCGCCCCACTGCGACAGTGCGTGTTCTAATATGCTGCATACGTTTCCATACCGCCTGTTGTTACGGTTGATCTTCATCTAGTTGCTTTGCGATCAGTGAAGAGATAAAACGTGAAAGCCCACACACAACAAACACACAGTCAAAGGCTCCAATCGTACGATATAATGACACCTTTATGCGTCAAGGATTAATCATAACGTGAAATAACCTTTTCTCTCGCCAGAAGAGATAAATAAATGAGATCACCTAATGTCCTTTGTACTGTTTTATCGATCCCGATCTAACTGCGTCTTCTCGACATATTTTTAGCTACCTCTTGACTATAACGAGGTACGTGCCCACAATAGGAGTTTGTTTACCCGATAACACTTATCAGTCGCTTTTTTAGTTTGCAAAGAACTTGAGTTAGCGGCGAAGTTTGCGCGGTGCTATGCAAAGTTACTGTAATACAATTGTTTTTTTGCAACAAATTGATTAATGATTGTTAGTCTGCGACTACGAATGCGAGAAAGTTTGTTTGCTTGTTCTTCATTCTTCGACGCGATTTTTGCACAGAGATTGAGGGAGGTCTTGAAAGGCTAAAAACTTAAGACATGGATTGGTTTAATAATAATATTTTAAAATGCTAATAACAGTTATATTATAACCATTCGCTAGATAACAACACCTTTGTCCACTTAACACTTCAATTATCAATGTTGTTGTTCTGCATATCGTTGCTCATTACCGGTGTAGCCGTGTAGGTGGATCCTAATCCTAATTGAATGAGATGAATGATGAATTATGTTAGACCGGGCCGTGCACGGCGCGTGCCGTGTGCGTGGCCCGGACGGGGCACTGATTTGAGACGTTGCATACATTTTGTATTTATACTAGCGCGGGCCGGACACGGATCGTGCACTGTGTAATATGAACTGCTTCATACAAAATGTATGCAACGTCTCAAATCAGTGCCCCGTCCGGACCACGCACACGGCACGCCCCGTGCACGGCCCGGTCTAATATAATTCATCTCTAACGTTAGCTCTTGGCCTCAAACCTTCGGAAGCCAATCCGGCTGATAAGCTGACCCTTGATAGCTAGTGTCGTGCAACACTATATTGCATCAGCATTGCATGGTCTCTGGAGTACTCTGGGCCCCGATGTTCTAAGCCGCGCCGCGAGGTGACTTTTAAGTCAAGACAAACTTTATTAACTTAAAATTTGTTTGTTCTATAAAAGCTATTTTTAATAAATAAAAGCATAGTCGATAGCATCGTGTAAAAATTGCGCAAGAGACAAAATCTAACACATTTGTGACATAGACAGGATTGTAGTACCCTTAATTCATGTACTCTGTACAACATTTTAAAAAACCTACAGGCTAATATGCTAAAATTACCACCATGCACTCTCGTCATGACAGCCAAAGCCTTACCTTACCTGCTTCCAATTAAACGATAACCTTCAGATTATTTCCGTAATTTCCGAGTCGCGTGCGCAGCGCATGCCGCGCAGCCGCACTACAGTCGTAGGATCACAATTTGTTCCCGTTAGGGACGTTGGACTTCGGCCGGCATCATGCGGCCATTATCCCATTGGTCCCGTCTGCGGCTCGCTTCCGGTGCACGCCATCCGTTCAGAGAGGGTCGAGATGTGGGCCAAATGCTGAGACAGTTACGTAAGTCACGTAATTGTCACAAGCATATGAAATTATCTCACTGCAACTCTTTCGTCTGTACTTCTATCCGTCCTTGAGAGGATTTTGGGTTGAAAGGATTGGCGTCCTTGGAGGCTGGAATGAGGCGCCATTTACGTTTTGAATCAGAGCATATATCCGTTTACGTCAAACTTCTAAGGATTCACTGCCTGTCCATGAAGTTTGTGTGTAATGCAATGTCAAGAAACAATGCTCTATAATTTTACATCATAATTCATTTGGGTAAAGAAGGGGCAGACCACAATTCATTTATCAACTGTACCTACACCGATTTATAAAGAAAAATAGAAATTCAGACGATATTTTAAATTACATAATCGTATTTTAATTGTAGGAGTTAAAAGTAATTGTGATAATGAAATTTATCTTGTACGCCACCAACAAAAACATTTAATCATTCTTTTTAGTAGTGCTCAGAGGTCTAAAGATAAAATTGCGGCCTAGATACCTACTTAACCTGTGCTACATGAGTGCTCTTCGATCTCCATTGTCTTTTAAAAAATAAAACGTCTGAAGAGACTTCCTCCGAGGGCTACGTTCTTGTATTAAAAAGAAGATACCATCTTGCTACCTCGCTACCTGTATTAAATGTCATTATACACTTGCGTGCAAAAAAAATCGACTCACAGTTACATTTTATTTATACAAACGGGGTTGCTTCAAAGCAAGATGGTAATGGTTCACCAACAGGGTTTGGACCGTTGTTAAAATTAAATGATGATAGCCCTCCAGAAAGTGAGAAGGAGGCATGGAGGAGGTGGAGATCCAGAGCTTAATGTCATTTAACTGATTATCTTAAAAGTAGCACAGATTAAGTAATAGTTACTACGTCCGTTCTATAAACTACAAACCCCATGGAGTTCTCAGTTTTAGGATTTCTTTATTTGGAATTCGGAACCGATCAGTTGTGTGGATATAGTAATCCGTTCACTTTCTGAACGGCTTCAACTTCAACGTCCCGATCATCAAACTCTGGCGGAGAAGAATGCCTTTGAAGTAACCGCACGAACTGGAAATAAAAGTATATAAACATACTGAACCGTGTCGCGAAGCGGGAAAGAATACCACCACCCCCTCTCTTCCCTTGGGTGTCGTAAAAGGCGACTAACGGACTAAATACTGCACATACATCCAACAGCATAGTGCGGCGATGGGTTCACCACCTGTCACGTTGAACACAATGTGTAGTCGCTATTTTTTGAAAAGGACTATGTCAGTGGAGATAAAAATAGAAAAAATTTGACAATAAAAAAAATATTTTGGATGGTTCAATGAAGTGAAAACTTCGAAACCCTAGGCCCTAGACTGAAAGAAGAGGAGTTCGCTAGGGCCAAGAGCACGCAACTGCCGGCCGCGGCTGTCGAGGCTGCATGCCGCCGCGCTTCGATTCAGTACCGGAACGCGCGCCGCCGCCGTCACACCGACATTCCGCGTGCGTTCGAAACGCGATACAATCAAAAACAAAAATATACTTACTCGTATTTTTCTACACTATACCCATTCTATTTTCAACAAGTGGCTGTGATAGTCTATTAGTGATATTTTACAAAGTTCCTTCTTATACATTAAAAACCTGTTTTACACGGTGAGTTACGCTTTTGTTCCAGTCGTATGACCACGTGAAGCGATGTAACTGGACAGTCCACTCGAATGAGAAGTTACGTGAATTGAAAACTTTGTGCATCTATTATTGTTTCAGGGCGTTGCGTGCGAGAAATGCAACTTTATTATCATTATCATATTTTATTTTAAGTAAACAGAACGCTGTAATTTGTACAGTAAAATGATGTAGCTGGCGTGCTGTCAGGTGGTTGTTAGGAAAAATTATACTTAGGTAATCGACGCAGTAATGATTTGGCTCGTTATCGTTAGTCTAAAAAATATTAGGACACGTGTAAAATTCTGCTTCATCTGAAATTCTCACTGCCTACCCACATAAATGGCAAAATTTTTTAATTGAGTAATAAAGTTTAAAAAAAATGCTTTCTGACACCATATTTTGTGTTTCTCGAAGATTAAATATAAATAAAATACCCAGGTACATAGACATGATAAACAAAATAAAGAACGCAACCTGACCTAGCTTTATTTCCAACAGCTCGATCGCATATCATCGATATCTATGAGACTTCACATCTACCGATATCTTAGCTGTCTGTCACTAAAGGAACTTAACACTGTAATGTAGCAGAATTTGCTAAACAGCGAAAATGATGGTATTACAGACCTATCTAACTGCATCAGAATCTGCCTGCAGTTGTCACTGAGAGACTTTCGAATGCAGATGCAGTACTAAAGGTAAAACGACAATGTAATGTCTCCATGCGTGACGATCTCCATAAAAACCGAGGTAATTTGCTTGATGGCCTTTAGGACCCTAGTTTTAAAATCCACAACAATTTTAAATATTTATCTGTTGTTTGTTTATTTCGTTATCAGTATACTTAAAAGATATTAGAGCGGTGTTCCATGGGAGCCTAAATTTTTATGCCTACGAAGGTTTCCTTCAAAAATTCGACTATGGCTCTCCTACTACTCTCTTCTTATTTTCATTTGTTACCTACACATGGAGTATCATAGGTAGGTTCCTTCGCCGGTTCGAAAACCTGACGTTTATCACTCACCAAAACAAATGGCAGTCATTCATTAGTTTCAGACGCATAATCTTTGGAGATTCTAGAAGGCGTAATACAATGTCTTCTAATTCCCTTCGGGGGTAGATACACTCCGTATGTTATAAGCAAATCGACTTACATAGTATTGAGTATGTCAATTATTTATCTCTTCCAATTACTGGAATGTGCCCGCGGCTGCGGTGACGTAGCTAAACAGACATAACAGCTTCGTTATGTTTATAATACCTGCTGTTTTTACGCTTCGCATCAATTACTCTAATTATACATTATGTAACTGACTGTGTTAAATTTTATTCTGACTTACTTTACTTGCGTTAATTTAACGCAACGAAGTTGCCTTTAAATGCTGTTCGTCCAGATAAGCACCAGATTATTGTTGACAGGTATGAATGTGAAGTGTTTAAATGCACTTTAGATTAGAACAAGGTTGTTCTAACTTTTACCCAGTGAGTATAGATCTCTTTTATAACGTATGTGTAAATGTTGTTTATTTGTACAATAAAGGATTATTAAATAAAAGTTAGGACAACACATACTTTCATTACTATAGTTTAGACTGGACCATCATCGTACTTATTAGCATATGCATCGTAGTATTCAATGCCGCGTAATTTTCCAGAATTAGCCGGCGAGTGATATATCTGTGGCATTAATTATGCTTTTGTGTTCCTTAATTGGTCGGTAAATGAAGTCGTCTAATTTATTATTATGTAGTTTTATTCATACATTGTAAATTTACAATGTCATGAAAATAAACTATGACTATAAAATAGATAAATATAGTGATCAGGGGCAGCGCGTTAGTTGGCTTTGTATGAAGACAACGATTTTATTTAGCGCAGCGTTAGATAAAATCAGTAGAAACCACGTAGAAACCTTTGTTTGTAGTATTTTTATCAACATTGATTATAGTTATTTTGCGACTGATGATCGAGAATACATTTAAATCAAGTATTTCCTGAAATTCCATAATAATCAACCAAATGAACTACTATACAATACAAACAGCCAGTTTGACAATCCTAGTTACTACTAATCGTTACTAATATCTAGTAATAATATAGTTTGACTTGACCTATAAATAGTAAACAGTTCTGTTCTCATATTTAATATCAAGAGACTCATGTATAAGTGGTATATGTGTGAGCTTGTGGTCCTTTCGACCTTTGGAGCAGTTAGGTTATCTTATCTGGTCAGCCCAGGCACCTCCAGCCTGCCGACCCCGATAACCTCCCGCGTGAGGATACCTCGTGATGGACGCCGGATATCGATAAAACACCACCCGTTTATGTGTTTTCCATCGCTCCGTCAGACGCGTCTGATTTCCTTGATGAGAAAACTTGTTTTCCTTACCGCTTTATTGATGAAATTGACCTTGCAATCGAACCGTAAAATCTAATTTTAAACTTTATGTAAGCACACGTATTATGTTAATGTTAACTGAAATCAAGTTAATAAATATATTACTGTTAATTAATTATATTTTTATTTATTTCTTTAGTCTCTTTTACTTTCAAAACCGCAAAAGGCGGATTTAACGCCACAAGGCATTCTCTACCAGTCAACCGGTAAGGATGAGGGAGACTTCAAGTTAGGCGATATTCAATACAGTTAGAATATTATTAACAATCACAAACAGCTTAATAAAAAATTTAAGTAGGTACAACTACATAATAATTATGTGGTCGATGATATCAATGAATGGATAGTATAGAATCTTATTTTATTACGTATGTATTATTGTTTTATAGTGTAATAATCTTCGATCATGATCGAAGGTAATTTTTTTCAACAAGTCGTCCTGGTCATTTATAATACTTTGAGTAAGTACCGTACTTATAGTTTTCTATTGAATATTGAAATAATTTTTTTTTACAGTAAAGCTTCGAAACTTAGTAAGACAAAAGTATTGAGAATGTATTTTTTCTCGTCATGTCAGCAGTTTAATAAGGTAGTAACAATATGCGGAACAAAAGTTAACATTTTATTGACAGATTCTGCGGGAGCATTACAGTAAGAGCCGGTGGATTTAGCAAATTAGCTCGTCCGTCATAATAAAGCATGCCCGGCATCATGTGGCGATCTCAATTTAAAGTATGGCAAATGGTAGCTCATACATAACGATACGTGCCCTTGACTCCGTTCAATGGGACAAGGCCGAATTGCCGATTCAATTGTTTCCCGAAACAAATCTTATTTTTGCTGTAAGTTTTGTGAAAAAACTGGTTGAGTTAGGCGTTGGATGTGCACGCGGGCTCCACACACAATGTGACTCAACCTTACTGGTGGCGTGGGGTCGGTGACATGTTGTCTTGTCTTGTAGCTTTTTTGCCTTTGTGTCACGCCGTCTCTCGCATTCACTTCTTTGTGACGTTTAGTTTATTTCTCTCAAGATTGTGATTACCTACATGCTTATTTTTTACAACAATTCATTTTATTATTGTACCTTTACCAATGTTTATCATACCATTTGAATCCGATGTCTACACGTTGGGTTTAACTTCAAAAGGTTTTTTAAGTTGCAAAGAGCATAGGTACTTTGTTTGAACTAAAATTTGTAGCATCATCAACAACAGCAACGCAACCACAACATTTAAAGCAGAGTAATAGGTATTAGCCGCCCGATGAATTTTGCAAGTTCTGTCTAATGCATGCTCTTTCTAAACTGGTTGTTTTTGCCAATCACATAATACTTAGCATCAGTAGTTGCAATTTCAACACTACACAAATTGCGTGGTCAATGCAGAGACAGATCTTGTATTAATAGTGTATTATCTCCGTCTCGAGGCTGCAGCCTGCGGGCGTGTGACCACTTGATCAAAACGGGCTCCAAAGTCCGTGTTGTTCGCCGCGTCCATTGTGTGTCGTCACACTCGTCAGCGTCACCCTAGCACAGAATAATATACAAGACCCCAGGTCGGGTCACGTCGCCAATTGCTTTTGTTGATGTTGGCCATTTCTGTATGGTTTAGGGTTCAAGCCGTTGGTTTGATTATCCTTGAGCCTTAGGAAAAAGTCTTTGTAAGTTTTAAATCGATTGACTTTTTTTTTTTCGTGTTTATGGCTGCATGGTAAACTATGCTCCGCTCTTGTTGAGGTTTTTGTCGGTTTTATTTTAGCAGTAGATACAAGGTCATTCACCGTAGAGCTACGAACTCGAGGCGTAGTAACTTTTTAAAAACTATACCTCATGAAAAAAGGTCACATATACATAGTTACATTAACAACCGTAGATCCCTATAGAGTTAGTCAGAGACTAGCGATGGACCGCGGACGCAGTGCACCACCACACTACACTCAAATAACTTTCTACGCTCACACCAAATTATCTAGACCAAGATAAGCTTCTTTTGAGACTCGTTATTATGGTTAGATAACGGATAAATATACATCTGTATATTGTACCGTATATATCATGGGGTGTGTCCTGAGGAATTGTTCGACTTGATCCCTGCCGCTGATTTCCTTCACCGCACTACACGCAATCGACTGTCATTCCATCCACATCACCTTAATGGATAGCGGTCTACTACTGTGCGTTTTTCAAGAAATTTCTTGCCTCGAACTACAGTGTTGTGGAACCAGCTCTCGGCGGCGGTATTTCCGGACCGTTACGACTAAGGGATCTTCAAGAAACGAGCCTATTCCTTCCTTAAAGGCCGGCAACGCGTCTGCGATTCCTCTGGTTTTGCGGGTGTCCATGGGCGGCGGTGATTACTCTCCATCAGGTGACCCGCTTGCTCGTTTGACTCCTTCTGCTATATAAAAAAAAACAAATATAGAAAACCACCCAGACCCGAAATCAATTTAGAAAAACAGTTCTTTCTAAATCGACCGGGAGTTGAACGCAGAGATGGCGCACAGCCAGAATCGGCGTGCTAACCACTCGACCATGGAGGTCGTCAAAATAACAGCACATGAAAAATATTTATAAAATTAAAATGTTGGGTGTCAATGTTCTATTGTATGTTAACATTCCTCCATTGTATTTGAGCGTGATCTCACGCTGAGATTTGTAGTTGAAGAGCAGCCTCAAAATGTTCAATTACACTTCACCGCGGCACGCGACCACCTCACGTTAAACATAATTTACAATAACATCCCCGAAGGGGGAACTAAGAAGAACTTTGTAAGGTTGTTTGTTATTTTGTGAAAAGAAAATCTTTTTTACCTATAAACAAACATCTTAAATAAATATACGTAAGCATCTTTTGTGTTATTTACGACAGAATAAGTCAACGTATCGTAATATTCAAGATTGGGATGGGAGAGAAAGTAGGTTTTCTCTCTTCATATTGTGAATATTAGTAAGCTTATTAATTATCTTAGCTGGTCGTCTCTTGATTCTTTGTGTAATTTGTGTAGTCAGTCATCCTTTCGTTGGAAAAACTCATAATGATCACGTGCTTCTTTATTCAGTCGTACGAATAGTGAACAGTGGTCTGTGGCATATTATTCTGTGACGCAGGCTCGATGTGATTCATCCGCCGAGTACCCATATTAGCGAAAATAAAATATGCTTACGTTTCCTCTACAACAAAATTAAATACGGCGTAAGTGTTTAAGTAGGTACTTACCTATTTTTGGAAATCAAGATCAAGAAATTCACTGTTCTCTAAAACTGCTGTTTTACTGAACAGATTATTATTATTATTTTATTATTTATTTAATTATTACGTACAAATAATAACAAAAATAAAAACAATATGTCCCGCAAAACCGCCTAGGCGGATTGACTGCCGGATCAAGTTTAAGTAAAACAAATTAAAATACATTATCTAAGAAATAAACCTAATATAAAATAAGAAAAGGCAAGAAAACATCATCTTCATAATGTACGTTAATAAACAAAATTATGTAATATTATTATACTATTTTAAACTACTTAAATCATCAATGAAATAATTTTTAAACTTAATTTTGAATTTGTTTTTGTTTGGTTCATGTCTAATGTCTGATGGCAAGCTGTTTCGTACATAGGGTAGGCGCTTAGATACTATTGTCCATTATGATGGCACTTTAATGTTTTTATAATATCCAATCTAAATTTGGAAGTCCTTTCTTCGATCAGGTATATGATTTCCAAGCAGGTATATTCAGCGATTAGTAGTTACATCTCTTCTCTTATTAAAACTACTCGTTGTTAAATGCCAGATGTAGAGATGCACGAACTTTATATTACTGCACTCCAACAAATTGCAGCGACATCAGCACGCGCCTGTCCTGAACTCTGCCCTTCAGGCGGGAGCCGGCGTACCGAGGAATTAGGGTTTGCAATCTTGGTACTGAAATCGAATTTTTATTTCCCGACACTGGAGGAGATACAGTATCGGGAAATACTGAGGAATTCGACACTTTCGGTAACAATAAAAAATTGTTAAATATTGGAAATAGTAAGTATTAAAGAAGTTTAATCACCAAACCTTTGAATTGAACACACCAGTTTTTGGTCTTAGGAAATAAACCACAAAATTTTAATCTATAACAATGACATAACAGAAACTCGTAATAGCCAGTAACTTTTAAACATAACGTTAGTAAAAATAAAATTATTTAGGTATCGTAAAACGTTTACCCAATACCTATATAGTGCGTACGCAAAGAAGAGGGTAATCGCATCTAGGCTAGGCTTTCGTCGAGGTAACGGCGCATGGCTGTTATGGATTTACTTAAATAAAAAGTTATGTTTCAAATCACCGGCGACTATTACAGCATTTAACTGCTTGATAATTGGTTTAATAAAAGTGGTACAACTTTTCCTAGTAAGTACCGGATTTCCCGGGAAATGGGTTTCGTTTTCCCTATACTGCAGGCGATCAAATTTCTTGGGAATTCCCGAGAATTTCAGTGAGATTGTTCCCTTCGCGTCGCTTCATTCCTCTTCAGATTATTACCTATGTGCAAAGGGGTTACTTTTAAACTAATTGCTTTAGGTAACAGTTAAATATTGTGACTACCTTCACAATCATTCATAGGTTTCCATTTAAAGAACAGAACCTGTGGTAAATGTAGTGTAACCTGTGTAACATTGTGTGATTCAAAGGCAGTTCCGTTCTACTGTAGCGTGTTTAAAACGTTTATTATTGCAACTTTGATATCTCGCGGATCCATGCCCTTCCTCGTTTCTTGCGTGACCTTTGTACCGATCTTTAGCGGCCGCATGTTCGTCACGGAGTCAACAAAAAAGGTAACAAAAACATTGGTCTCGAGTAGTGTTGACAATGCTACGCCGCGGAAAGACAAATCGGCATGAGCATGACCTTTTATTGTCAGCAGATTACTATTGAGTTGAGTGTGACAAGTGTAAAGTTCAATGATTTAGTTAATTTAGGAACTTATGTAATAAGTAATGTCAAAGACATGTCAAATAGGTGCCAGGAATATAAATATGTAAATTCCTTCTTATTGTCAGCAGATTTGTATTGAGTTGAGTGTGACAAGTGTAAAGTTCAATGATTTAGTTAATTTAGGAACTTAGGTAATAAGTAATGTCAAAGACATGTCAAGTAGGTGCGAGGAATAAATATGTAAATTCCTTCTTATTGTCAGCTGATTTGTATTGAGTTGAGTGTGACAAGTGTAAAGTTCAATGATTTAGTTAATTTAGGAACTTACGTAATAAGTAATGTCAAAGACATGTCAAGTAGGTGCGAGGAATATAAATATGTAAATTCCTTCTTATTGTCAGCAGATTTGTATTGAGTTGAGTGTGACAAGTGTAAAGTTCAATGATTTAGTTAATTTAGGAACTTACGTACAGTAATGTCAAAGACGTTATGTCAAGTAGGTGCGAGGAATATAAATATGTAAATTCCTTTTTTTTTTTCTAAGTTTGTTGATTATCTATTAACTTCGGGTGCCCTTCGGTTCGCCAAAAATTTTTGTTTCTAATTTCATATGGCCGAACTATGTTGGCTTCAACTTTTAACGCAAAATAATTGTCTAGCCTAACAGTTGTTTTCGCACTAATATAGTTTTGCCTAAAAATTTAAAATCCCAATTTTTGAATCCCTAATATTAAATGCACTAAAATGTATCGGCATTACATTCTTTCGGCAAAGCTTTAATTTATTATTATAATTTAGCAAGTTCAAATTTTAATTAATATTTTAATTTTTTTTTATAACAACAGAAATACCTACTTGCTGCCTTACTCCTGTAGGTCACGTGATAGGTTAGAAATTTAAGACAATCACGAAGCGCAGCGTAGCGATTGTCTTGAATTTCGAGGTTATTTTTTTTATTAGACAACATAAATACTAGCTGCCGTAATCCTGTAGGTCACGTGATAGGTTAGAAATTTAGGACAATCGCAAAGCGCAGCGTAGCAATTGTCATGAATTTCGAGGTAGGTATTTTTTTTATTAGACAACATAAATACTAGCTGCCTAACTCCTGTAGGTCACGTGATAGGTTAGAAATTGAAATTCGAGGTTTTTATTTTATTAGACAACAGAAATACTAGCTGCCCTACTCCAGTAGGTCACGTGATAGGTTAGAAATTTAAGACAATCGCGAAGCGCAGCGTAGCGATTGTCTTGAATTTCGAGGTTATTTTTTTTAATAAGACACCGGAAATACTAGCTGCCCTACTCTTGTAGGTCACATGATATGCATGCACATGCAGCATGCTGCATGCGAATTACAATTTAGTATTTGTAAATTGTAGGGATTACGAATGGTTCCGCCCAATGTCGCATTTGGAAAGTTTAAATTCGGCGATAAAGAGTTAGGCGAAGTAAAAATAGGCTTAACACATGTAGGAAAAGTAAAATTGTGCGAAAAAAATTAAGGCGTTACGGTTTGTGTGCCATTGACAGTCAAGAGAACAAAAAATTCGGCGATCCATTATAGACCCATTAACTTCATCATAGAAAATAGATAATTCTGGAAATGGTGGAAATATGCTGTCTGTGGAGAGCTCCTCGTTGTTGGTTATTTTGCGAACGACCTACTTTCTCGTGTTTGCTCGCCCCCACCGTGCTCGGCATCACGCTTTTGCTTTCCATGAATGAACATGGACGTGTAAAAATATGAAGCTTTACTTTTAAATTATCCTGTTGTGTACTCACTGACCGGTCAATAATAAGCAGTACTTTCAATGTGTTACTAACAGTCCAGAGTTCATTGGGAATATCGAAATAATGCTATTGTAATATGCCTGTTCGGTTTATGACTAATTGCTATAACGAGTTGTCTGCGATTTAACTCTTATAGTTTTAAATAGCATACGTACATAGTATGTATGTATGTATATGTACTACATACATATATGCTCAAGCAACACTATTATTCCCGAAAGGTTAGTCAGAGACTATGAATCGGTATTTAGAGAATTGCTTGTCTAATTCACAGATATAGTTATGTAAGTACATAAAAAAATAAGAAAAAATACAAGTACAATATATAACTACTGTTTGTTATGGATATTATATTGTAAATAAAATATAATAAACCCACTTTCATTAGGCCCGGGGGACGTGGTGGGTTACGCCCGATGTTTTTATATAGTTTTATTCATGCGGAAAAGTCTAACCCCAGCTATAGAACGTTTATATTGAGGGCTTATAATGAAGATGATTGTAAAATCATAAATAGTTGTTATCCGCTAGGTCTTGCACAGGAGCAAAACTTGTTGCGTAGAATCCTTATTCCAATTGGTAAACTGACATCCAACATTTCTTAATACTTCTTTGGTGTCAAATGATGAATGTCTGTAACTCTGTACCAAGTGGGCATAATTGAGTTACTTAAGATCAGGGACGCTCCGTCGCCTCGTCTGGTATATTCGTTTGTACTTGCTAATTAAAGAGCAAATTAATAGAACGCAGACGCTTGTGTCTGTCACCTAATATAGGGTATCCTGCCTTTTCGCCGAAAATTGTTTGGCAGATTATCACTTGCCAAGCAACGTTTCGCCGATGTTTCACTCTGTCAACTAACGATTAGCAAATTTTTGTATGACAACGTTTCATTTGGTAGAATTATTGTTAAGCTGATTATTATAATTAAACAAAACGTGTGGGACATTTATCATTTGTCAAATATTTCACTAGGCCACACAACTATTAGATGAATAATGTTTTGTCAGTGTAACTGTTCCCTGCCCTACTCCTGTAGATCACGTGATAGGTTAGAAATTTAAGACATCGCGCACCGCAGCGTAGCGATTTTCTTAAATTGTCTTGAATTGTCTTGAAAGTTGGCATTTAGAAAAGTGTCATTATGAAATACAGACCAAACGTACAGTTGTAACTGTGAGGTTGGAAAATAAAACAAAATTAAGTAAATGATAAGTTGGCAAATGATTATTCGGCAAAATAAAATTCTACGAAACGTTATGGCAAGTAAAAATCTGGCAAACAATTTTCGGCGGAAAGGCAGAGATCCCCTAATACTCGTATCTCATGCGTACCTTAACTAGCGCCCGTTGTGTCGCTAGCTTAAATTTTGTGTTTCAACGGGGAAGCGCTTGACTTTCACCTCACGGTGGCACACCGCATAGTAATATATGACGGTGGTGACGGACGATAAAGTCGAATGTGGAAGCGCATTTTATCCGGAATTCACAACCTCTGCAGAACTGGGTACTAAATCTCAAGCTGACCGTAAACAACACTGTCGTTAAGACGACTTTAATAAGGTGGTGAGAGCACGCTGGCCTGGCGAGTTAGAGCAAGCCAAGCCCGAGTAGAAATTATACCCTCCTTCAGGTAGTCGAACTCGGGATCTCGGGGTCTGAGACCAGGTGACCTATGGGTTAACCACTAGACTACATGGCGGTTGTATAAATTGAATTGTCATTAATTTTAAAACAGTAATAGATTCAATTTTAATTTGAGTAGGTATTCCTAAATTGCTGTTTGTAAACCAGGGATGTTATTTTCTTCCTCAAATAATATTCTAAATTATGTAAATTTTCTACGAGTAACTTTGTTGGTCAACAAGCGGTAGGATTTCTCAATGAAGGCTCTAAAAACATTTGTTTGCCAAACAAGACTTTCTGCCAAACGAATGTAAAGTTTAGTTGTATAACTCAAAACCCGTTTGGTTGTATTATGTTGACTCTGTATTGGATAATAGCTTAGCTGGCAGCACCAATCATGAATTGTATGTAATTGTATTTGTTGGAGACTGAGCTGTCGCAGAAAGCCCAATAGCCTTTTTAGATTTTTCAAGTTAAAAAGTTTTTCAAGTGTGTCGCGTAGCGGCGAAAGAATACTACATGTATACATACACACACATAATAAACACGACTATTATCCCCGAAAGGTTAGTCAGAGACTACGACTAGGCAATGAGGACACTGCAAAAGTAGGCGATATTTGGTGAAAAGTAGACCATCTAGTCTCTAACCCTTTACGAACATAGCATGTTACCGGAACTAATTAATAGTGCAACTAATGACTGTGTAATCTGCACCCCAGCCAAGTGCCAACAGCTGTATCCTTCGCTGCCCTTGCCCTTTGCGTTCGAGCAAAACAAGTCCCCGTTATCAGTAAAGATAAAAATTGCAGTTAGCGACAAACTTTATCAATTATGTATCATATACGGATTATTTAGTTCCGCGTGCTATTATTCAACATAACATAATCTATCGTCGTTAAACTATGCTAATAAATCGATATTCGTAATATATAATAAAATGTTATTATTTTATCAATTCAATAATACTTTGTCAACAAATAAAATGGGTTATTGCCCGAGGATCACATTCCCCGAGGATTCTAGTCGATACCTAATAAAAAATGAACTGTTTGCAGCGGCGAAGAAAATAACTTTTTTTTGACCACAACCACTAGTGTAGGTAGTGTAGGGTACTATTATGTATTCTATGCCAAGGTGATTTTATCATAAGCTAGCGGCTCGCCCGAAACTTCGTCCGCGTGAAGAATTCCAAAAAAATGTTTCATACAAACTTGGTCCTAACAACAAAAAAAATAAATTGGCCAAAACATGTTGGAGTGATGCGCGGCTATTGACATTCGTGGCTATTGACTTTTATTAAGTTGATAGAAGAATCGTCTAATACCTAACGCTCAAATAAACTCTTATTTAAAATATATTTTTTGAACGTTTCTTTAAGTATCTTAACTAGAAAAGGTTCATATAGTAAAATCCTTTTGATTAAACTGTCTAATAGTTTCCCAACAATTCAGATGTGAAAATCATCCAGGTATGCTAGGTAGTTGAACGATCCCGTGCGAGTGACAGCGGAATGGCAGCGCGCCCACGGCTGAGCTACGACCATTGAGAGACGCGTACTACTAGTTACATGACAAATTGTTTGTTGTTTTTACAAATTAATCTGTTTATGATCTAACGGAGCGAAGTGTGCTCGTGTTATCTTTGCTGTCAAATATACCGGTAAAGTCTATGTAGTTGTTTGTTTGTAATGTTCACGAGTACAAAGTATCATGAAAAGCATACATATATAATAATTATTTAAATACCGACTAAAAAGCAAAATGAATGAAAAGTATAAGCATTGTCATACATAGTTCTTTTAGTGACATGCATTAGCTACACGCATACCAAAGATTATTGGCATTTCACGTAAGTCTCGCTCTCGACCTAGATCCGTTCCGTAGCAGACAAGAGAAAATCTGCGCGCGCGCCGAAAATAGTGCAGGAGGCTCGCCGCAGGCGTGGCTCTGGCGGGCTTCGTGATGGTTTGGCGCCTCTGGGTAAAGCGGCGCTTTCGCCTGACGTATTGGTATTTGTGTGCCAAACTAGTATTTAAACATGGATTCCATGAAGTTTAGTCAAGATTGCAATTGTAAAGTAATGCTTTAGTATAAATCCCCCAACGCACATAAACACAATATATTTTATATCACCAGAGTAACGTAAAATGCTATATCTAAACACTGTTAAATATTAGAGTACAGGAACAAGAGACCGTATCTATTCACCTTTACCGTTACTGATGGATAAGGAAGAAAATTGTTTCTTTTTCAATTCATAATTTATGTTTCATTTGTTTCAGGTTGAAGAATACTGAAATGTTTATAGACGAAAATGAGACGTAAGTACTTTTAAACTTTTGAGTGTATATTGTGACAAACTTTAAAAAATGGTGTTGCAAAGATTTGAATCTGAACATCCGAGCTGTAACGTTGCACGTGGACTCATAATGGTGTCTTATTCGTCTTAAAACGAGTACTTCATGAACAAGTAGTGGAGCGGTGTCGATCCCAAGTGAGTCCGTTGCTGGTCATGCGCCGCCAGTCAACCGTGATTGCACTCATCGGTGCCGCATTATCACATACGTCCGTAACACCAATTAACCACACACTTTCTACCTCTTAGATGATACCAATATTTAAAGAATACTATTTTTGATATGAAACACTTTATACGCATCTATTGGCCTCTATTTTACATCTATCTTAGCCCAGATGTTACTGAAGTTATTATTTTTTTTCGATCTTGGTGATATTTGGATGTGATAGTTAAAACTAGTCACAATAACTGGGAAAAATAGCAAAATTATTTTTTTCGTGCCTTTTAAAAGCCCCGTCGCAGTATCTGGGTAGACCTGCCAGTCTCCTATCACGCTAACGCAACGTTAGAAAACAATAATAATTTCCGCAGTAAGGACTATCATTTACCTGTAACAAAAGCCGTTTACTGTAATGCATTGTTGTGTGGTCCTGCTACTTCTGCTACATATGAGCTTGTCATTGACTTGATAGTGTATAAGTAAAACTTAAAATTACTACCATGCAGTTAGCCCAACGTTTTTGCATTTTTCATGAAAGTAACTATACTTACTGTAATTATGTCCTTAGTAGCGTATTCTACCTACGCTGCGCCTATATCTCGTTTCCACATTCTTTATTGTTTTCCTGGCTAATCTTTTCGTATTTATATTGACAGATTATGCCGAAGCTTAAACCGATAAAACGATTTTAATGAATTGTAGTCGGTTACATAGAGTGGTTAAATATTACTTTTTCCTGCGAAAAATTAATGCGTTGGAAGCTGCAGGAGGACAAAGCTAGTCAATTATAAATAATGACAAGGCGTGTATGATGCGTGTAATGCAACATTTTTAAATACAATATTCGTTGTCTATATTTATATTAAACATTTTTGTTGAGTTTTTTTTATAAAAATGTACTTATATCAGGCTTGCAAAAGGATGTAGATCTAAAGAAACAGGTTATACGAGTAATATCCACTTGCACACACGAACAGGGAGACTTGACGTGCAGAATCCTAAACGTCAACATAAAATAATATCCAAAAAAAATGCGAGTGAACCATTTGAAGTGACACTACCACAAATACAATTTATTCTAAACCTTTTTAATTTTAAATTAAAGTTGCTCGATTCAATTTATGTATAATTAATTACCAATTTAGTGGCGGAATGCTGAGGGCAATTTTCTAATTAATCAGTTAATTATTAACTGATCGATTTTCCATATCGCACAGTTATTTTTATCGGGTACAGTCACTCGGTCCGTCTTCATATCCGTCTAAGCAACCTCTTATCGGATAATGGCTCCATATCGGATCAACATAGTAAATGGCAGATATCGCTGGATATATTATCGCCGCGCTTATTTAGTATTTCCAGTTGTGCACCGCGCGTGCGTGCTTAGTGTGGCATTTGTGGACAGTTCGGTAACCGTGCTTTAGCCTCAAGATACACAGAATGCATTACTGGCAAAAGAAGTGAGTAATTTTAAATGTTAAATATATATTTTTAGGCCAATACTCATAGATTGTTTTGACGACCTCCTTGGTCGAGTGGTTTGTACACCGGTTTTCATGGTGTCGCCATCTCTGCGGTCCCGGTCCCGGTCGGGTCAATTAAGAAATTATTGTTTTTCTAAATTGTCTCGGGTCTGGGTGTTTTCTATGTATAATAAGTATGTACTTATTTAAGTATTTTAAGTATGTTTATCCGTTGTCTAGTAACCATTCAACGAGTTTCATAACGAAGCTTCTCTTGGGCTAGATAATTGGTGTGAGAGTATGATTTATTTATTTATTTAAGACTTTATTTCACTGATGGAGTCTCTTGCCGTGGGACCTGTATATAGGCTATTATACCTACTTAATTTTTGTACGTTTTATTAGCAGACATTTTTTTTATAATTCACTAAAATTGTTTCTTAACTTTAACATGCATGCATTGGACTTGAATTGACTTCGACAACAATTTGATATTAGAAAAGAAAACTGATTGCCTTTTTTCCCCAATAAGTCCTATTCCTGAGGTAGTTCGATCTGCCTCGAAGTGTTACATTATTTGCGATGTTAAAAATTATAGTATCGTGTTTGAGAAAATAAGAAATTGTTATTCTCCATTAATCTAGCCTCAAAAACTGGAGCCTCCTTTTTAAACCAAATTCAGTTATTTCTTATCGGTAACCAATAAGTTCGCTCTAATCCTACTTCGAATGTGTTTGCTTGATGGTCGGAGAACACGCTGCGTGAGGCACAACTTCTCACAACCGTAACAACGAGATAAACAAACATGCTACTCCGCCATTAACGTAAGCACGGAGCATTAACGTTGAGTACGTACTGATAACTGTGGCTCGGCCCTGCTACGACTACTAGAACTACCGCGTGAGTGAGCATAGGTAATAGTACCACATGAGTAACTACTGTGATAGTACACCGTAAGCTGCGAATGCTGCGATACGAGCCTCCTGTCCCGCTCAGGACCGCGCTGAACTCACGTGGAATAAGCCCAACCTAGAACTGCGCTCAGCTCACACGACACGACAGGAGAAATTGTAAATATGCACAACTTGGGACATAAATATAAATATTAGAAAGTCAAAATGTAATATGTTGATCGGACTCTTACCGATTTACCAGGTTACTTAAGGGAGCACAATAAAACATGTTCGTCCTGTATAGCTTCTAAATTATCAAGAGAGACACAAGTGCATGAGGCACCGCCTTCGGTACTTATACCAAAATATATAAAAGTCATCCTAAACCTACGTGTACGTTACATTTTTGACTTTTTAGTAATATTGCTATTAATAATATTAAACGTAAAAAATTTATGATTTTACACTCAAATATTTGGTTAATTTGTGTTTAAAATCATATTTGAACAACGAACATAATATGTTTATCTTCGCCATAAAGTTTTATTGCTGATGGATGATAAACACACAATTACAACACAATTCAGTGCCTATCCCAAAATTATTATAAATTATCCTTTACATTCAGAGAAATCATTGAAATTTAAATAATATAAGCATAGGGCTGTTGGCAAATGAAGATCATGTTTGATATAATATATCGCTGGCGAGAGGTCGACGCCCTAACATCAAAACTTTGTTGCGCGCCGCCTTTTTAAACTATATTCATTTCACTTATTTATTTTAGGCATTGCATTACAAACAAATATGTTACAAAAAATTATGTAAATATATAAATTAAAATCATTACCGTACCTTATTTCATTATAATTTTGAAGTGTCATTATGAGAAGTTGGAATTGCGAGCAATTGGCATTTCGAGAAGATGGCATCGCAAGAAGTTGGCATTTTGATAAGTTGGATTATTGCGAGCGGTTGGCAATTCGCGAAGTTGGCATTCTGAGCTGATTCGAGAAAAGTTTCTTTCTGTTTTTGCCAATGAACGTGCGCTTATACTTGTTCATTTTGCGATTTGTACATTTTGCGTGTAGTTGGTGTAGAGCATATTTTACGTTTTGCACATTCGGAGTATTGTACATTTTGCGTGTAGTGTACATTTTGCGTTTTGTACATTATGCTCCAAAGGGTCCTAAATCAGTAAACAGAGGCACAGTACAGACCTATATTGACCTAATCAACACTAATTTTGTTCAGTTTTTTTTTTATACTAAGCCCGGCAAATGACCCCACTCCACCTGATGTTAAGTGCAAATGAAGTCCAGGCGCGAGGACAACTGGTGCAACGTAAGAGACGTAGCATCAGTCACCCTCACTCTGCCGGCCCACAAAGTGCTTCTTCACGCCTCGTTTGAAGGACCCTATGTCATAGGTAGGAGGGAATACGTGTGCTGGTAGACTATTCCATCTTTTGGAAGTGCGGCAAAGAAACGAGTCACCAAATTTCTTTGTGCGTGATGGAATGTTAGAAACTGTAAATTGGTGACTCCGGAGAGCAGCACGCGTACTCCTATGGAGGAAGGGAGAAGGAGGGATGAGGTCAAAGAGTTCTTCAGAGCATTCGCCATGGTATAAACGGTAAAAGACGCTGAGTGACGCAATATCTCTACGCAATTGCAAAGGCTCGAGAGTTTTAGTGACCTCCGCATTGCCTTTTAATGCGCACAGCGCGGCGCTGCAATCTGTCCAAGGCATCGAGAAGATACTTTGCGGAGCCGTCCCAAAGGTGAGAGCAATACTCCACGCAAGACCGCACCTGTGTCTTGTATAATAGACACAACTGATCAGGCGTGAAGAATCGCCGCACCTTGTTCAGGACACCGAGTTTACGTGAGGCATTTTTAATTACGGTTTCGATGTATTCCTTTTGGTTCAGATCGCAGCGGATATCCATACCGAGCATGTTAATACTGCTCTGCAGGCCTACCCTGAAGAGAGGGAAGGGGAAGGAATTTTAGTTGGAGGAAGTTTTAGTAGTTAAAGGAAGTTTAGTTCACTAGTTGAAATAATAAATAACTAACTTAAAAAGAACTTGAACTTATTTAATTATAATAATAAATTAGGCTTTCAACACTATAGCGTAATCTTCGTAATGCCTAAAGAAAGTTATGCCGATACATTTTAGTGTATTTAATATTAGGGATTCTAAAATTAGGGTTTTAAATTTTTGGGCTAAACTATAATAGTGCGAAAACAATGAAGGGTTTTTTACAAAAACAAAATAACTAACAATTTTAACGATTTTAATTAATGATGGCAATGTGATCTATGGAAAAAGTTGCACACAATGGTTAAACCAGATTTTACAAAAACAACTTAATTAGCACAGAATCACACTGTATACAAGTATAATACATTTGGCAAAAATACACAACTGCATGCATTTTTTACAAAAATGACTTATCTGAACGAATTTATGTAGTTTTTGTGAAAAATTTAACGTCAGTCATCATAGCTGTCAAAAATGTCTGACTACGCGAAAAGTGAAGAATTTTCTAATTCATTTTTAAAGAGGATACGTAAAGAAAAGAAGAAAACGGTCACTAAAAACAGGCTTTTATAAATTCACTTAATAACACAAAATAAATTATGGATCGTTCAAGTTGTCTCTATTTCTGGGCTGAAGTGTAAACTATGTGCTTTTAATTATAATATTTGATTGTAAAAGCGTGGGGCGCTGGAAAAGGAAAGACTTTTTGTATAAATTGCTGAGAAATCAAGTTAAGCGATGTTACGGGAAGCAGGTTATACAGATTGGCGCTCTAACTGGAGTTGCAGAACGACTAGTAGGTGGCTCTACATTAAACAGTCTGTTCAAAGTAACAGTTTGTCGAACTCAGACAAAACATGCGCCAGCAGCGAGAAGATACGACATTAACCGACATTTTTAACGCTTCCTCTTTTAGGAAATTAAGTACCTACATAAGGGGAATGCATCAACAGTGGCAGAATGTAGAGTTCTTGTTCGTCGACGAGACATCTTTGGTTCCCTTTGGTAACCCTTTGGCGTCATAAACGTTATGCTCTTGTGCGACCTCATGCAGCTTCCGCCAGGAAGTTAGTATTAGTATTTGTTAACAAGTAAGTCTTTCCTGTTCCAGCGCCCCACGCTTTTGCAATCAAATATTATAATTAAAAGCACATAGTTTACACTTCAGCCCAGAAATAGAGACAACTTGAACGATCCATAATTTATTTTTTGTTTTTACGTGCATTTATATAAGCGTGTTTTTCTAGTGTTTTTTAAACTATTAATTTATTTTATACTTTTTGGTCTAACCTTGAAACCTGATCGTGTTCAAAGTCCATTACGTGGCTTTTCTCACAAGTGCAAACACGACTATGACACGATACTCTATCATGGAATGCCAGTGCCTATTTTCCGGCTTCATCATCAGACCTTGAAACCTAATCGTGGTCAAAGTTCATTAGAAGACTTTTCTAAGAAATACAAAACAGCTATGATACGTTTTTCCATCATAAAGTTCCAGTTCATATCTTCCGGCTCCATCATCAGATCAGTTCGACAGTACCATATAATTGTATTGTCATCAGAACTACACACAGCTGCCAATTTTCATTACGCTACGACCCTTGGAAGATGGTTAAATTAGTTACCTTAGATTCCATTACATAGTTTGTTACATAGTTTGTTACATACCGGTCGGCCATATAAAAGCGTGTTAAAAAGAAGAAAGTAAAGGGCGAGGAACATTAATCATAAACAATTTGAATTTGAGAACGTTTTTCTTATTTCCTGTAAAATAGTTGCTAAAAAGTTATGCTGTTTTTGTAAAAAAAAACCCTTTATTGTTCGTTAAAAGTTGAGGCCAACATAGTTCGGCCATATGAAATTAGAACTAAAAATTGTAGGCGAACCGAAAGGCACCCGAATTAATTACCTATAGCGCCCATACTAGTCTGATCTAATCCTGTCTTTGGGGCTAGAAAGAATTTAACTGTTCTTAAACATTAAACTTTCCACAATATTGTGTGCGTTGCGTTGTTAACATTTTCACGGAAAGTACCTATGCCAAATAAGTATAAAAAGCTTGATATCAGCTTCAGCAGCATTTGGGTGATAAACTTTGATCTTACATCTGGTCACAACTTTATTATTTATTGTAAGGATGAAGGTACTCTCTGTGTGTTTTAGCGAATGTGGTGCGAACTGTCGGCGTTGCAATTTTGAATACGCGTTTTTTAAGTAGCTCTTTGTAGTTTTAATAGCAGACGACTATTTTGTGTGTTGTTATACAGCTTCCGCACATTTAGGACTTAGCTGTCTGCGTACAGCTGACTTGTGCGGTAGCGACGTGGCTTATTCAACCTCACCTTTAGAAATGCTCTCTGAGCTAACAAAAATGTAACAATAGCGTATGCTGATGGATGATACATTCTATAGGTCCCTAAGTAGCTTCTGTAAATAGGTATCCCTATAGCGTTTACGCTCGTCGAGTGTAACTACTACCTCTTAATTCATACTGTAGATTTATATAGAAAACGATAAGGCGTTCGTTGTGAATCGACAACATTTGTCTTTTCTTTTACAATTTGAAAGTAGATTAAGATATTCTGCCAACCATCACCATCGTTTTCATTTTATAGCAACATATCGCCACTACGCCATGTTGACGTGCAGCAAACAAAAGCCAGTTTGTGATCGCGACGTATAGCGTCTGAATTCTCCAGTTTTTTTGTGACGGCCCGCGTCCGCTCTGAGAATAGTAAAGTGCAAAGTCCGCGCGCCAAGGCGACTCTCAAGGCGACCGCATTATCTCCCATGCCCTACACACGCGCGCCGCAATTATGCGCAAACCACCTGACTGAGGCAACACGTGTGCTATTGTTACAGAGATTGTACTGCCTTAAGGTTTTATCGCTGAAGTAACGGCGCGGCGCAGTGCCGGATACAAAGGAAAACTTACGCCGTGTTGTCTCGCCAACCTTCCTTATCCAAAAATTAAACATATTCGGATAAGTATTTTTCTTTCAAATTTTCAAAATTTCTTTCAAACTTGATAATAACGTGTGGTAGCGCTCGACCTTTTCCTCGAACTGGAAGAGTTCTCTCGAACCTTTTCATTATGTACTACGGTATAAAATTATCAAGTTAATGAACAGGTCCAAAGGTAGTGCAATTCGACTGGTGTAGTAAAACACCTGCCTGAAGTATAAACATGCATATTGGACGTAAATGCCACTTCGCTAATATGGTGGCAGCAACGGCAGGCAATATCGTTTAGGTGCTCTAGCAATGCTGTTTGCGCTGAGTAATGGGCAGCATACGGCAATTATAAGCACATTTATGAAAACAATTGCAAATTTTTGTCATAATTATCATTGGTTTGGTTAATGTATTCAACACACTGCTGTTTATTTAAATGTATGTGTTAGAAAAACAGGAAATAGGTTCCATAACCCCTTGTCAATCACGAAGTGGCCTAGCTAAGGGTTACTCGCAATTGCATTTCCATTGTGCCTGGTTGTACGGCAGCTGAGCTCATAATGTTATGCGTCATTATGTCATGTCATCATGTTGCTTCTATCTCACCAACTCACTTCTAATCCTAAATCATCCATCACTGAGTATTTCTGAGTACCTATCATTGAGTTAGTAGATCTGGTGCTAAATAGTTTGTTTTGTCTACCATGTAACTTGGTGCTTCATTATAATATTTTATCATATTATTGGTTATTTACATACTCGTACATAAAATTACCTAAGGTTTACATATTTGTTACTTAAATTAAATAAAGCGTCGTGACACACACAATAGATACTATTGTCATTGACAATGAAAATTTGATTTATTTCATTTGATAATTTATTATAAGTAGGTACCTAAGCCATGATGATTTACTTTGCTGGTTTTAGTGGTGGTTTCCTTGCTAGTATTTATGCGCGTCTAAGTAAATAATATTAAATATCAAGTTATTAACTCAGTCGGAACGTTCTCTTGTTATTGTTGTTTCAGCTGTTGTTTATTTAGGCAATTTTCATAAGTACAATAAAATGTATGAATTTTCCAGTGTAGAAGAATTCGTTGTCTTTTTAGAAGAGTCTACGTAAACTTTCTAAACTGCTTGATCAATAGAAACACGCAGTGTCTTTATGAAAATCGACAGCAAATCAAAATAGAAAGTCTTTTGTTATATGAGAATGTTGGCTGTTGGTGGCAGAATGAAATACTCTGGCTAAAAGCTATCTTGTGCCAATGCTCGAGAGCCGTGAAAAAACTAATCAGATAAAAGTCGTGAAAAAAGTAGTTTCTCGTTTTAATTTATTTTATGAATTATACTCCTTGGACTTGGACATTGGATATCGACTATGCAGAGGTCGCCCCGACTTGGAAACGTTCCAGAGGTACTGTAAACGCGCCGTCGTGATTGCCGCACCAGACAATCATACAAACAAATAGTGGAGATAACGATAACGATACACACTTGAAGTTGGACTGAAATCATAATAAAGATGGAGATGGATTCATCAATAACGGTGGCTGATTGTTAGCTAGTATACAAAAGTTGAGAGAATGCTAATTGGACAAGATATTGGATTTTCGAGTTGTCGATGCCAATTATTGTTGTTATCTAATTCCTAACGTAATAACGTGATCTACTTGCAATAGCAAGCCACGACAAGCTTTAAAGGAAACACTACGTCGACGTGGCATGCAAAATTCTCATACATAACACAGAAAAACGAGGTTTCGTAGTCTCTTGTTTCCTCCTTCAGAACTGGACCAATTTTTATTACTTTTTCAGCATCGGTTAAAGAAAGAGATTTTCTATGCCTGTATGTTTGATTTTTTTGCATTAAGTAATTTATATAATAATAACCAGGTGCCTTCAATATTTAGCGAAATCACTCCGTTTTAGGCGTCTTCAGAAAACATAAGTGGCTGGTTTAAAAAAAAAATCAAGCATACATAGAAAATCTCTTTCTTTAACCGATGCTGATAAAGTAATAAAAATTTGTCCAGTTCTGAAGGAGGAATCAGGGGACTACGAAACGTCGTTTTTCTGTGTTTTGTATGAGAATTTTGTATGCCACTTCGACGTAGTGTTTCCTCTTAAAAGTGTTGAATGGCATGCCGCTTAGCGTGCTCGCCAGGTAAAGTTGTAAGTAATCATGTGATGTGATACGATGTCCGTATCAACTTGATAACTTTTAAAATTTTTTAACCTATTTAAATGGCCCAGTATCGACTGTAATCCCTTTATCGTGGAAGTTTAATTATAGCGATAAAGCGTTAACACATTTAATTGTTTTAACGATTGCGAAAGATGTTGAGTTTACAGTTGAATGCCGAAAACTTGTGTAAGTAACATAATTTCGTATTTATTTCGTGACCAACCAGCGAGCAGAATCATTTATGGCAATGTTAATCGTATAGCTAACGCATCTTGTCAACCGAATTTTTTTTGCGGTAAATTATTCTTTTTAGAAACTAACATTTGTTTCACGTAATTGCAACATTGACGACGAAACTAAATATCTACAATTGGAGGAAGGAACGTAACTCCAATGCCGACGAGACACCGTAAAAGGCATTAGACGCAGTCCTTTCCTTATCATTCTGTAATATTTACACCTCATTATTTCAACGTCGAATGGCAGTGTCATTATTTGTCTTTACGACACTGCGTGGTGTGACATATAGCCAACATTGAATATTATTTAACGGTGGGATAACGGTCCAATCCTTATTATTTGCATTAGGCAAATTAAAAATAAAATACCACAAATAAACAGTACTTTTGTTTGGCAAAAGGTACTCAAAGACACAGCCCTTGATCAAGCTAAGTGCTCTGCTCTTTTACTGTGAGAACGGAAGACTCCTAATTGCCCAGTTTTTGTAGTAATTTCGCTAATGCCTTTGTTGTTATTATTTACAACACTGCGATGATTTACGCAAATTCTGCGGTTAAATTCTTTCGGTCTTAATTGCCCTCAATTGTTGTCTCCATTGGTTATCACCACAAAACGAGCAATGTCGTCCCTTGATCCCGTAAACGCCTAATTGGATCTACCCACAGTTTATACCTTTGATCCCACTTTCTAACTTTGACAAATAAGAACATTTGAAATTGTCCTTCTTTTATTTCACAGATTACCTATAGAAAAAAAATTAAATACTTTCAAGTAGCATTAAGATTCCACTTAATAATGTACCCATAATATTAAATAAAATAAAAAATAAGGTGTTTTTTCCGTTTTTTTTTTAAAGTTATTTTTATCGGTAGCCTGCTGTTAATAAAATCAAAAATTCAGAACACAGAGTTCAAGTAATACATGACATACATGTCTGTTTAACATAGTTGTTGTAATTGTGAAGCATCTTTGTTGTACTTTGTTATTTCGATGTAATTGTTATCTTTACATGAAATATAATTTATATTATTTTTAATCAAATTACAAAAACAGATAATTTTCGCTGCAAACAATGTTAAATTTCAAACTTAAGCCCTAAAAAAATCATAACATTACTCTTAAAATTAATAACGAGTGTTACAACCCCTGGCCCTGATGACCGCCTGCATGCGATCAGGCATGCTTTGGATGATGTTTTTTATGTCTACTTGAGGAATTTCTTCTCAGGCGGCCACCAGCACGGTTCTCAAGTTATGGAGCGTTTGTGGAGAGTTAGGATTACCTTTAACTTTTCTTTTTTCCATATCCCAGACAATTTCTATCGTTCCGTCGCGTATGGTCAAATTCGCAATCGGTCAAATTCATTAAAATCGCAGCTAGTCAAACTCGCAGTTAGTCAAAATAGCGAGCGACAACCAAAACATGTTCTTGAAGGATGTCTTCGATGTATTGCACTGAATTTAGACGACCCTCCACCACCACTAACTCTGTACGTGCCTCGGAACTGATCCCGCTCCAAACCATAACGGACCCTCCATGGAAGCTACCAGTTTGAGTAGTAGTGATTGGCAGAAACCGTTCTCCATGCCTTCTCCACCCACGCTGACGACCGTCAGGGGCTCTTAAGGCCACTCTGCTTTCATCATCAGTCCACAAAACTTTGCTCCACTGTTCTGTGGCAAAACGAATCGAGCTACACGATGCTGTTGGAGGAGTTCTGGACCCCGAGCTGGTCTTTGAGCACGTAGATTTCGTTCCTCCATTCTTCGTCTAATTGTACGCTAACTCACATTAACCCCTCTTGCAATTTGCAGGCGTTGTCGGATCTCGGCCGCGGTAAGAAACCGATTCCGCAAAATTGCGAAGGCAATGAATCGATCGTCACGCGCCGAAGTGCACTTTATTTCACCACTTCCTGGCCTTCTGAGAGCTGAGTGTAAGTTTGTAAACGTGCAAACGTTACTATCGCGTTTGAGTTAAATTTTGACAGATAGATCTTAACGCTAAGTAAATAAGATCGAGAATCAAAACTCTTAACTCAAACGCGATAGTAACGTTTGCACATTTTCAACTTACACTCAGCGTTCTGGTATAGAGCCCGATCTGATAGTATCTTGTCAATGTATATCTCAGATTTGTACGCGGTACATTTAAAATCTCAGCCATTTTCCGTTGAGTTTTCCCTTGATTCCTAAGCAATCAATACAGCTTGAGCGACTTGAGCTGGAGTAATGGGCATTGCGGTGTGATTCTGCAAAGGAACGTTACTACAGATTAATTTTAAAAAAAAGAAACAATATTAACTGCAAACACATTTTTAGGACTTCTTGGCGAGAAATTGAAGCGTCATGCTACAGTTTTGTTTTATTTTCTATAGTTTGTGTTTTGTCGAATATTAATGTGAAATAATGGTGGATTATTTACTGTGAAGTATTCATTACGTGCATGAGTGTTAGCAAATAAAACAAAACAGTGCAACATCACTTTTCAAATTATCTCAAGAAGTCCGTGTGAGACCTCAATAAAATCCCACAGCTTTATTGAGTCTCGAGGAGTTTGGGGGAAAATCATTTACCATTAAACGTTCATTATCACTCATTATCATCCATTTAATGTAAAGAAAATAATAATTACTATTAAAAACTTGACTTCGTGCGATCAGCACATTTAGTGCTGATCGCACGAAGCCATTATTTAAGAGAAACACATTTTTAAATTTAATTAAAACTAATTTTTCTTTTTTAAGTCTTATCACAGAAATGCGTTTCAAGTGTCACAAAGGCTAAGTAACGAACATGTTTTTGTAACTACTCCCTTAAAATTATTTTTGTCCTTTTACTGATACATCGTACTGATGATTCGGTCACACAAAGTTATAAGAAGCGACGACGTATTTACTTCTTATCGCATTGGTTACGTTGGGCCACTTTCCGTGCCGCTGAGTGTATTTGACTCCGACTGCTCTTTTATATTTTTAAATCCACTTAAAGTGCTTGCCTCTTGCTTTGCTTGCATAATGTACACTCTTTCTTTCTGAACGCTGCGCTGTAAATACTAAAATAAATACTCGAAGCTGCTTAACAGTTTTGTTAGTTGCGGTTTTGTTATTTGCAATACATAATGCTACTAGCGATCCGATCGCCCGCAACTTTGTTCACGTGACCACCCGTATCCCAAGATCCTCAGGAATTTATTAAAAGCTTTATTTAACGGCTATTTAATCTACCTAAACTATAAAAGAAATTCAATCTTTAAAATTTTAAGTTTGTAGGCTTTATAATTCCTGAGATTTTGTCATAAGTCAGCTGACTTTAAAAGCTAAATATCATCATTATCATCTGCTTGTGTCTCCTGGACATGACCTCTCCCAATGCACGCCACAGTGCCGTATCTTCGGCTCTTCTTATTTAATTGCAATCTGCCAGCCACTTTATGTATTTTGTCGGTCCAATAAGCCGAAGAGCGACCTACACAAGGCTACTGTCGGAGAACACGTCACTTTTATATACATATTCATTCGTTATTGGCTAAATAATGGAAGTCGCTGTCTGCCTAAACTTTGGGCCTTTCGTACTTAGCTTTCTTCAAGGCGAGACAGGAAGTTGACCTTAGACCTTGTCCAGAAGGGGCGAATTCGCCGCGAATCGTTTCGCGCGAACTCATACGCGCGTTGTCGAGGTACTGGCTGCCCATACATTGCGTCCACAAGCATCGCGCGCTTCACGCGCGATTATTCAAACGATTCGCGGCGAATTCGCCCTCTTCTGGACAAGGTCTTAGCTGCGTGAGGTCATCAAACACAAACCGAGGACGAAGTTTCACCTTATAATTATTATTGTAGAAGTGATATGAAATAGCCCATCCATCATACTATATCAGATAACTCACAAACATTTCGTCATCATGCGCCTCCAACGTGATTATGTTGCGATGACTAATTAACGGCGACAGTGTTATCATAATGTTTTTAACTTATGGTTACACTAATCCTATACCTAAACATTATAAAACTTAATAAAACTAAGTATACTGTACTTCTTGTAATGAACAATCTTTGCCACTCGGCCTCACAGGCGTTTACTAGTAAGTTTTCTAAAAACCCGCAAACTTATCGTACCCTGAAAGTGTTCCTGAATACTTATTGTATGTATGTACTATGAAGAAAAACGAACTTTTGCGTGAACTGTGACTTGTGGCACTGACCTAACTTGGCGGTGTGTCCCTTGCATAGGCGATGCGCCGCGACATACAATTACATCGGCAACGCGGCCAAGAGCAAACCGCGCAGCCGACTGACCTGATTGGAAGGATTTTCTATAACTGAATCAATCAATCATTATGCTTGTGCTGTAGAAATTCTATATTCATTCATAATTATCTTTAATTTATTATTAATTTAATAACGTTAAAGTTACTCGCGTCACCTTTACCCGCGTACCCTTGAGACCCTACACGTGACCCCTGGGTGGTGCTAAATGAGTGACACTGACTGAGTGGTAGAGCCACGCTGCGTTGCAGCACGCATTGGGCCGGCTCGCCCGGGGTAATACCACCCTCTCACGAATATCCGGCGTGAAATCTTGGTGCTGTTGTGTTTCGTCCGGCCAGTGAGAGTTCCGGAGGCCCCTTCCCCTCCCACCCCTCATCACAATTCCTATTCCTTCCCCTAACCCTATTCCTTTCTTAAAGGTCGGCAACGCATCTGCGACTCCTCTGGTTTTGCGGGTGTCCATGGGCGGCGGTGATTGCTCTCCATCAGGTGCCCCGCCTGCTCGTTTGCCTCCTTCTCATATTAAAAAAAAAAGTTGAAAGAAACTGCGAAAGTGACACAGTGAAGCCGCAGGTCAAAATTCAGAAATAAATGTTTTCAACGATAACTTGTAAAAGAAGGCTTGTTTGCTGTTATTGTTATATTAGGGCAGGTAGTGGGTTCAATTCCAAAATAAACTAATATATTATACCGTCCAAATCTGTTAGATGAAATACTGTTTTAAGACTAAACTTAAATAATAATTACATATTTTTTTTTAAATTCTGATATAAATAAAAACGACAAAACCGCGATCTTATAGATTAAGTTAACTACATATTAATTTGCCAGAGCTTAGTGACTGAATGAAGGGCAAAATGGCCGGTGATTCATTTATGATAGCGGTTACTGACGGTGGTTAAATATTAATTGTTAATCGCCGTCCGGTTGTGAGCCGTATAACCGGGCTTATGTGCTTTCAATATTGACACGGCACGGTTTTTTGTGAGGTGAACGACATCGAGCCTATTTGATCTAGGGAATGGATATCCTCACAACAATTTAGACAAAAAGGATCCACAACCTTTTATAATATTTATTATTATGGTGGTTTTTATGGCAAATACTTTTAAATTAATTGGGATATTGTAATGACAACATGTACGTTTAACATGGCAACATGCAGATTTTAAATACTTTCCTTTTGTCTTTTAGCGGGATGTTTTGTTCTTCATTATCTCTCTTAGTGACCAATACCTTTTCTATTCTCCTCTCTATTTCTTTATGCATGTTATCTGTTGGTGATGTAACTTTGCCTAGATAGATATATTCTTTGACATATTCTATAAACTCCCTATTAACTACTATTTGTTCTTCTTGCGAGTTGTCATAATTTTTGTTTTATTTGTGTGATAGATGTTGTAGCATTCTTTCTAGGAGCTGCGAAGCGTAAATGGTTGAGATTTTAACAGTAACAATAGACTTACCTACAAATCAAGTATTCTTTAAAATAATAAAAAAAATTTAGAAATGTGACTGGATACCAGAATAAATGATTTATTTGTCAATAAAGTGCACCTGCTTTCACACTTTTTACTTTTACTCTATAATAACTGGATTAAATCAATAAGGTTCCGTTGCAATTGGCATACATACCTACTTCAAAATAACTTTCACATTTCTCATCTCTTACACGTTTACAATCTCTTTATGATCATATGAGAACCAAGAGACAGCAATAGCCTCGCTATAAATCTATACTAATATTATAAAACTGAAGAGTTTGTTTGCTTGAACGCGCTAATCTCAGGAATTACAGCCCGATTTAAAAAATTCTTGCAGTGTTAGATAGCCCTTTTATCGAGGAAGTTTATAGGCAATAATTTGTTTAGGTACGAGTACGGGTAGTAACCCGTGCGAAGTCGGGGCGGGTCGCTAGTCTTATATAAATACATATAGTCCTTCAACGAGTGAAACCTTCAAAATTAACACCCCCTTAAGAATATCGGTAGTTGGCGTGGCGACACTAGCTCTCGAGTTTCCAGGGTCTTATGTATTACACGTAATTAACCACTACTTATATCGCAGGCTTTAATTTCCCGGCACGCTGCATGCATGCATCTATCAGTAATGTGGTGTGCCTTGATCTACATCAGGACGCCGGCTACCTACCAGGCGTTACAGTTGGCAAAACCTTACTCAATTATTCTGTGCTACAAGATTTACCTCAATCTATTAAGGTATCATGGTCTCTAGCGTTAATAATAAGGAAAACAATTTTTTTATCACTGATTTAATATGTGAACACTGCTGCCAGCCATTTTATTATTAGTTTATAGTACTTTGCACCTATTATGAGAAGAAATATAGACATAACCAGTATTTACTCCGTGGTGCATACTTATACGCAACGACGACTCTCCTAAATCATGAAGTTTTATTATGCATTCTTATTGAATGCAAACTCACCCGACTAGATAAACAATGTTCACGTTTTCTCCACGACGAAATTCAATAAAAAGTGTCGGAGAATTTAGGACTGAGGGAATGAAATCAAGTTACCTTATTAGATCTCCTGAAGGTAATGTCTCAGCAACCAAATAAGTAATGAATGGCGGCTTCTGAGCTAGACTAGTTAGGTCACAACCTTTAGACTGGCTTACTTTAAATTGGAAGATACCTTCATATTTATTAAAAGTTACGAGCTACTTGTTAGAGACAATACACGAAGTAGTGTCAACTCACATTTTTTCTTTCATTTTTTTATATCTCTCAGACAAGTCTTACTGGCATATTTATAGCAGGTATGTATGTATGTTTGAACAAGACTCCGATAACGCAATTTATTATTTCATTACAAAAATTGTAATTAAAAAAAATAGTTTCCTGATTAATTTTAGGTTTTAATACCTTAATTATCGGAAGATACAGATCGCGCCACTGTGATTCAGCATTCTCCCAATCGCGTGATCGTGTTCCGATGATTAAAGTACAAAATATGAATTGCAAAAACACAAAATCAATGAAATTATTTGATTTCACGCTAGAGATAAACACATTGAACTTCAATCTTGATTTTTAATTCCACGCGAAATGTTATTTGCTGATTTTGATCAGCTTATTTTGTAAGGCAGTTTCTGAGGCTGAATGTAGGTACTTCTACCTTGGACTTCAAGTCCAGTGTAGAATGCCATGCGATAAAGGTTAAAAAGGTTCTAATAAAATAATAACACGGCATAAACAAAGTAATTCAAGTACATTCTACAACATTGTGTAAACAAAAGATTTCATTCAATGAAAGACCGATAAGAAAATGTTCAAACTTTTGAGAAAGAAATCTTCTGATAACAAAATTGTGTATTGTATAGATTGATATCAAATCGTATTTCGTAGTAAGAATATCAAATTCAAGCCTTATGTCCAGTCAGTACAGAGCATAAATGTAAAATAACTACTAAATGTACTTGTATGACATAGGTTGTCTGAGCTATACCCTTCCAAAATTAACCACTATCAAGAAAGAGGCTAAGCGGATGTGATACCGCAATACCTGGTTCTATTTAGAATACAGAATTCATCCGCTCCTGCAAGCCTGTAACGTGGTCAAAATTATAGACAGAGACAACAAAGAGGCTGCACGATCGCTTCGCCTAGCACACTTTTCCGCCTGTCTTACTTCACAGTTAAACTGTGGACTCTTTCCGCCTGTTTTACTTCACAGTTAAACTGAGGACTCTCATGTCTTTGTTATCATCATCCATCATCATCAGCCTGTAAACGTCGCACTACTGGGCCCAGGCCTTCCCACGTGGACAAAAGGCTCATGGGAACAATACTCACTACTATGTTTACGGATAAATTTAAGCTAAACCAGCATTGAACCTTTTGTTTGGCTGTTTCCAGCCCGGAGTCATGGTGGGTGTCGGCGGTGCTGCGCACGATCAAGGCGGTGGCGCTGGTGTGCGACATCCTCACATTCCCGGTGCACCTGCTGCTGCAGCGGCCCTGGAGGAAGCGCGCGCTCTCGAGGCGGATCAAGGTACGGGCCATGCACCGGCGTGGCACAAGAGACACTGTATCGCTTATTTGATGGATGGTTTTGTGGTATTGTAAGCATTGTACTGCCACGGTCCACATTTCATTAAATAACATGATGGGCTCACCACATTATGCTGAGAACATGTGCTCCGCGTGATGTGGTAAGCTCATTGCTGCTGGTTGCTATTGGATGTTATGTGCAGTCTTCAGTCTGTTAGTCTTTTTTACGATACGTACCCAAAAGAAGAGATAGGTTGGTTTCTTCTAGTGATGCAAGGATTTCTGGTTTTACGATTAAGAATAGGATTAGAAGTATCTGCATCGACAATCGCCGATTAAGATTAGGATTTTCATTATTGACAGAAGGAAATATCACTCGTCAAACGTTTTTTTCCCGACATTTCCAAACATAACACGATACAACAAATAAACGAGGATTATGCTTGCAATGACATTACATAATTATGTCGGTCACGTAACTTCTTTTTGTCAATTTACGGGTAAAGCCTTAAATTAAAATAGGCCATACAGCCAATTTTACTTAATAACAATAATCGTGAACAATCGTATGTAATAATCGGCGATTAGGATTAATCGGAAATATACTGAATAATCGTGATAGGATTAATCGAACCCTAATCTTGCATCAGTAGTTTCTTCTAATAATGAGCCGCCCCCACACAGCTCTGTTGCCTATCGAGCCGGTCCCCGCAGGCGCAGAGAAATATCTGGCTACCTAAACGAGAAAAACGCTAATGTAACTAGAACTTCTGTTTGCAACCGTGACAGCAAGACTCGCGAGTTGACTTTACAAAAACCATTCTGTTAGTATTTTTACCTATCGGTTTATTAATGACAACCAGATGTTTAGTGTAACTGACCAAACTATTTAATACTCACTACAAGGTAAATAACGCGCGTGTTACAATACCAATGTAATTGGAACCATACGTCAAGTAGACATTACTAGATCGATTGTAAGGACTATTATGCAATCTGGTAAACATAAATACTTTTTCTTTTGGGCTTACTAAATACTTTGCTGTATCTACTAATTAATTTGTGTAAAATAACGATGTGCACTTTAATGATAACTATTCGTATTGCAACGCTAGCTTTATGTTTTTAGTAACAAGTACAACACACAATGTAATGCTAGCATCCTAGGTATAGTTACAGCTACTATTTAGTATGCAGTACCTACAGGTTTAGATGAAGCCTGCAATCTAGTGCACTTGCGGTACTAACGGGTCCTCTTAGGCTTTTAGTACACAAAATACAATTTTATTTGTCTTAGCATAAGTAAATAAAGCTGTATTATCTCCATTAAAAGCCTAAAAGGGGTCAGTTGTTGGTGCTGTCAGTCCACTAGATTGAAGGCGCTCCATCTAAACGCAGTCCATACAGAGCCATCAGTAAGTGTGACGTCTATAAAATATAAAAAATGCCTTTTTCATACAATATCCAATGACTCCGACTATCTAGTGTTATAATAAAAATAAGTCACAGAGTTAACAAAGTTAATAAGTACTAAGTTCAACAAGTGTTAGAATCATAGAAATTCAGATTATCGGCATTTTTGTTAAGACGTCGCACGCGCTACGGCTCCATAGGCATATATCTAGGGTTCCTGGTATCAAAACTAAAAAATAAAATAAAAAGTATATAGAAAATAGACATTTATTTTATAATCATCACAATCATTAGTGCAATACTTATATATATTTACCTATCATTCTACACATCTTAGAAGTATTCTAATGAGCGTTTTCACCAAAACAATGTTTTAAACGTAAGATTATCATAATTTGTACTTTTTTTTTCATATAAACTAGTTATAAATTACAAGTTATAGTTATAAATTATAAGTAATAACGTTTCTCAATATAGTTATCTGGGTTTTAACTGGATTTCTAAAGTATATCTTAAATTGAGATCAATTAAATATCTAAATTGAAGATCGTGACGTAACATAATAATATTTACCCTCAACACTAAATGTCAAAATATAGCTTGGCATAATATAGCTGGCAATGTTTCATATGGAAAAGAAATAAGTATTTCTATGACTTAATAATTCTGGGATAAAATGTTTACTAGAAAAAAACAACCAGTCTCAGGAAAGCTCTCGATCCCGTTTGAGCTTTCCTGAGACTGGTTGTTTTTTTCTAGTAAACATTTTATCCTATATTTATATAGCATTGTGAATGCAAAATTTAAATAATAAAGATATTAATAATTCTACATCAAAACAATATAAATGTTCATTAAAACATAATGTATCGTATACCTAATAACTATAAAATTGAATTAAGTCGTACATTTCATTACTTATTAGAAAAAAGAAAACAAATTATAAGTAATTTACATTTTTATATGTAACATACTAATTATAAAACCTAGTAGGTTCCTAGGTAACCTACTCACCTTTGTTTAGAAGCTGAAGTTGTTCCAGTATGTCTTTTACTTCAGAAGTGCGATTGCGTAAAGCCATCGTATTCATTTGACAGTTCATAACGTAAGGTTTCATGTGTCAAACGGTAAATTCTAATTGTCTAAGGACTTCATCTATGGTTTACGATTAGGATCGTCAATTTTATCGATGAGTGAATGATTTACTGATTTTGACAGCTAATTCGAATTGCGTAAGGTTTTTGAGCTCATTGCTAATGTCAAACGATTGCGGTGACTCGCGACCCATGACAATCGATAACAGAGTGTCCAAATTATACAGTAACACCTAATTAATTAATATTTTATTGTAGTGTGTCGGTATACTTTTAATTTGTGATCAATTATAGGTTGTCTTTACCTATATTTCAACAACTTGTTGATGAGCTCAAGCCACATATGCCGCAAAGACAGAGGTCCACAGGGATCTCTGATGCAATGAGATAAAAGTAAGTCCTTTTTTGCAATTAAATGAGTGTTTACTAGGTACTATTACTATTTTTTATGATAAGTAGGTACCTACTTTAATTTTATCTTTTTAAATTACAGATCATGGCTGCCTTAGATTTTTATGCAGGGGCAGCTATCAAAGACGGGTCGGCAAAGACTTTAATTTGGGCATCAGTCAGACTTCTGTTCACAAGTGTGTGGCTGAGGTCACTGATGCCCTCAATCAGCCAGAAGTCCTGCTGCGGCACATCAAATTTCCCAGTTATAGAGAAGACAGGATGACTCTTATGAGAGGGTATGAATAATAGAAAAATTATGAGTGTTTGAATATTCTGTTTTGTTTTCAAAGCCAATAATTTTTCCTTTGGATATTTTTTACAGATTCATGGATGTCTTTGGTGTCCCGGGTGTTGTGATTGGGTGTATTGACGGCACTCACATTGCCATCATACAACCCCACATGTATGAGAAAGCTTTCTTTAATAGGAAGCATTATCATTCTTTGAATGCAATGATCGTAAGTTTTTATTAAATTGCATTTTTATAATAGGTACTGCGATTGTTATATTACAACTAATGTTGTCAAAAACTATGATAAACTAACTTTATTACCATTTAAAATTTGCTATAGTTTCTTAAATGCAATGGTTATATAATTTTTGTTTGTTTTAGATTTGTGATGTGGATTTCCAACATCCTCCATGTCGAGGCTTCATATGAAGGTACCAGCCATGACTCGCATGTGTGGAATAGGAGCCCTTTGGAAGCACACATGCGGCGTCTCCATGAAAATGGAGAAGTTTGCTGGCTGTTAGGTAAGACATTGAACAAAGAATATCATTCCATAATTCAACTTATTCTAGAGTTGCTATTCCACCAAAGACGTGCTAAGCTTTATAATAAAAATGTGTCCACATCATGTAGTCACTGTTGGACCCTCATCTTGTTATTTTTTAATAGGCTAATTTTCAGTAGGCTGCCCTTATGTTTGATAGATAATTGAGTTTGTCTCACAAAAAAAATTACAAAGTTAAGCCTTAAAAGTTACCTTGTGAAGTCATCTGACATTAGACCAGTACAAAACGTGGAAGTTCTGCAAACATGATTATGTAATATCGAATTTATATTAATATTGTATTAGGGCCCATAACTTTGACACAATTATAATTATATTTTTCATAAATTCAAAAAGTCCTAACAGTCACAAGGAATAACTTTGTATGACCTACTGCACTGCCCATTAAAATAAATGTGCAATCGTACTTATAGGACATAAGCTCATTATGAACCAAGTCTTTATTGTGCAGCATACCTAAGTATTTTTTTTCCCTTAAAGGGGATTCCGGATACGCCCAGCGAGAGTGCATGATGACTGATTCTGCAGGCAGTTCCAGATTCCCCAGAATCCCACTATACAGATCTCCACTGCAGCACTCGCAACACAGTAGAACACAGCAGTGGGGTCTTAAAAGCAAGGTGGCGCAGCTAGTCTTTGCCAGAGATGGTGCCACTTCGCGACAAGTGTTAGTGGAAATACTGTGAGGGAATGTTGTCACCACAAATAATAAAAACTATTAAAATAGAAATATCGTTTTTATTTCTATATTGTCAGTCTAGCTCAAGTTACAACACTTTTATATAGATAATTTTTTGTAAAAAAACAGCCTACCTATTTGTACTAGTAATAATACTTGCAACAAACGACTAAGCAGCTTTCAGCCCAAATTTAACTTAAAAACTAAATCAGTATTAGAGTAGTAAATAGAAAGGAATAGGAGTAGAAAATATTATTCACATCACAGCCTTATATTACCTAGTGATTACATTGATACTGATTGTGCTAATAAAGCTTTGCAACAAATGTCTAAGCAGAGCCTACTCCAAAATGAAAATTTCAAATACTAATTTCGTCATTTAACGATCAATATGGACTTTTCAATCAACATTACCTAAATCATTGTGTTTGCGACATAGCAAAATTAATTTTTAGGGTTTGTAATATTGAAGACAGCAAAAAGCTGCTCAAAATTTCATTTGGAAGTAGGTAGCCTTCGGCTATAATTAGCTTACAAACTAAATAATAACTTATTTAAAAATTAAACAAGACTTCTTTTGACTAAAACAAGTTTTAAAACTAATTATATAACACAAAATAAGAAATTACTTTTAAGAACATTGCCAAACCATTATTTATTAGAAATGAAATAAAATAAATTGGCGGCGCTAGTAAGCTGTTCACAGCCTCTTAAACATCATGGCGTTTTTTGATGGGTAACAGACATTCAGAGCAACAGGTCGATGTTTTAAAACAAATTATTACACAAAGTAAGAAATTATTTACAAGACCATTGCCGAACCTTTTTTTTTAAATTTACCTTAATTAGAAATGAAATAAAATAGAAAATGGCGGCGCTAGTTAGCTGTTCACAGCCTCATAAACATCATGGCGTTATTTATGGGTAACAGATATTCAGAGCAACAGGTCGATGTTTAGGAGCTTCTCAAAGTTTAGAAGTGTTTAGTTTAGTATTCACCCGAGTACTAAACTAAACGCTTACTAATAAAAACTAAAAAATAACTTAACTCATAATAAAAATTTACAAATATATAAATATTAATTTTCTAGGCTCCTACTGTACATATTATGTAATTGTCATAGTTTGCAAAAAGATTTGGACAGATTATATGAATATTATAATAATAATAAACTCTTTTTAAATTTCAGAAAATGTTGTATCCTTTACAAGAAAGAAAAATAAAATAAATTATAATTATACACTAAATAGGGAAACACTACCAAGGGTTACCGAGATGAGAGACTTGGGTGTAACAGTTGACACAGAATTATCATTTGAGCCACATATTCAAAAAGTTACAGCAAAAGCGTATCATATGCTTGGCTTTATTTTTAGACAAAGTAGTAATTTTAAAAATCATACCACAGTATGTTTGCTATACAACTCTTTTATACGATCATCCCTTGAATATGCCTCCGTTGTACGGAATCCCCAGTATAATGTACTTACATATTAATGCACTCCAACATAATATACAAAATATGCAAAAAATAGATTCTTTGTTCGTGCACAATTTTAATAATAGTTTTAAGGAAATAAATTTATTTTTCGAAAAATTGGCTCTTTTAAAAGAAGCATTGCTTTCAGTCACTAGCAGATGACAGACACCCCTTAGGCCTTGGCCAGACTGCACGCGCGGGCGCGGCGCGGCGTACAAAATGTATCCCGCGCCGCGTGCCCACTATGGACACTCAAATGAGAACACCTAATATGTTTGAGTACAGTCTGGCCGAGGCCTTAGTGTCTGTCATCTGCTAGTGACTGAGAAAAGTACTGAGAGACTATGAGAGAGGTTATTGTCGCTACATTTACATGTAGTTAATATTTCTAATATTTCTTATAGCAAAATAAAAATGTTATGATTAAGTTAAATATGTAACTTGTAGAGGCCTTCATTGTTAAAGATAAGTTGTTAAGCTAATTTGTATGTTTTTTACATTTGTGAAAACTTTTTTGGCTAACGAAATGTTTATTAACTTCTGTTTTATAAGTGTATAATATGCTGTATGTTTCCCTTAAATAAATAAAAATAAAATTTCCAACGCTTCTTCGGCTATCGTCACTAAGCGTTAAAGCAAGCGCGCCCGATTTCTATCTATACGAAGGCACTGATCTTCGGAACTTGCGTGCTCACTCTGGAGGGTCATCATAACGCAGCCTGCGGTCTGAAACAATAGAAATTTTTGATGGATTGTTTATCTATGTATGTTGACTTAAGAAGCTGGCGACCGGTCACCTAAAATGAGCCTTCCATACTAACGTATTACCAAAATGATTTGCAATTAGACCTTATTTTCTGTACTTGTGATGTTCGGATTAAGACAGTATTTATCTAGGTCGCCATAAAAAATAGTCCAAAATAATTACACAAATTAATCCGAATACATCACAAGTACAGTGAATCACGCTCAATTTTTTATTATTTTATTATAACGTTTGTAACTATGAGAGGCTGACGTGTCGCCGGCGTCTTAATACCCAGCACGTTGCCATTATTGCTCCAATAAAAGCCTCTTCTTAAGAGGCCTATTACATCTCGAATGTGATTTTTGCATTAAATGCCCATTTTCGCATTTTGTAGTAATTTTGCAGTTGTATTTATCGTTTTTATCGAAATAGGATAATAAATTCATTATATCCATTATTATATTAAAACTTTATTCCTCGTGAAGTAACAATTACTCTGGTATTAATTTTGCTGAATAATATTATCGTAGACAGGAGATACTCACAGTTAACTTATATAGCGATTTTCGAAGTTTTTTGGTTTAGAATAAGATTTTTTTCCTATATAAAATCAATGATATCTAAAAATTCCGAGGTCGCTACGCACTATGCGACTATATAAGAGATAACATTATAATTTTTTTATTTCACTTGTTTAGAACAGTAGTTCAATCGATGAGCTCAAAAAAGTGCCTTCGCTTTAAGCAAAATTTACATAAAGCGAGGCCGCTACGCACTATTCCAATAGGTATTCTACACTATTCAATAAGTCATAATGATTAATGTATTTTTGTTTCTGAGATCCATAACGCCGAAATTGGCCATTTTATTGGCAAAAATCACAATCGAGATGTGTGTGTGGCCTCTAAAACCATACAACAGTATTTATAATATAGTAGTTAGTACTCACAAGGTCGAGGGTTGCGCCCTTGAGCCGTTCGACCCCGCCTCGGTCCAGAACCAGCATTTTTGGGCTAACAGAAAAAAATAAATTATTCCCTGGTGATAACTATAAAATAAAATAATATTGAGTAGTCATTGTATGCTTCATAGCTTAGTAAAAAAGTAAGCATAAAGGCTTTGTTAACTACCTATCATGGATATACATTGAGATACGGTGGCATGTTTTGGGGTAACGCAACCGACAAAGAAATTGTATTTAGGTCTCAAAAATGCTGTATTAGAGCTATGTTCAACCTACAACAAACAGACACAGCCCTACTTTAAAAATTACAAGATTCTTACACTTCCGTGTCTGTACATTCTTGAATGCGCTTATTTTGTCAAACTAACAATGAATTGTTAACATTTCTTTCATCTGCACAACTTATGGATAAACTTTGCAATGTTCTTTGTAAAACCGCGCTTATGAGTAAGAGTGTTTTTTGTAATGCACCTCATGTCTATGAAGATATCAATAAGACACAGTGATAATAACTTTACGTTTAAGCAGAAATTAAAGACATTGTTGTTGGAAAAATGCTACTACACACTTAATGAATTTTTGACAGATAAAGATTTGTATATTTTGACTGTATTTAATGATTTTTTTTCTGATTTTCAAAATTATTTTAATAATATTATCTTATCATGCATGATCAATTTGTACTATCATTATTATTTCAATTGTAGTATAGTTAATTCAACTCATCATTGTATACTATCATGTGTTCAAACAAACAAATTTTCAGCTTTATAATAGTATAGGTACATTTAGTTATATTTCTTTTACTTACATGGTGTGCAGATTCTACCGTTGGAGAGTTCTGCACTGCAGTTACAGCTTGTGGGAGCTGCAAAAACAGAAAATAATAAGATCCATGGCGATAGCAACAAGGAATAGCTGGAATGTGACAATGATACATACATCACAAAAACCTCTATTTGATACCATACTGTTATTTAAAATACATTTATTCTTTGTTTCTTTTACTTACATTATGGGAATCCCCCAGTATTAGTAGTATCCGGCTTTTTATAATTGAGAGTGGTTTTTTTGCTAGATCACCGCCAGTCCCACAGGCATGTTGCCGCATATCAGTATCCCGCTTTCGGCTCCGGTATTTTAGTTCATGCCAATACTGAAAAATATAAAAGTAATAACAGCTGTTGTGTTCTCTGTTTATTATTAATTAACTGTTAAAACTAGGTAGCTTTACAGTTTTCCACATATTAGAATAAAAAGAGGTAGATAGGTTATGTCAGTACTAATGTAATGTCAATAATGGACCAAAGCTTTACGATGTTAACATCCCATGAGTCTTAATTGTGTTGTTTCTACAGTGTCGTATTACACAGGACGGCATTTTTAAACTAATTTACGGAAACGAATATACTGACACTGTCTACCACAGACCGCTGTCCACAGAACACATGTCAACGCTTTTCTGAGACTATGCTAAGGTAAGCCAATTAGCAAAGTTTTCTGTTGCCAGTTTTTGGCACATGTAAAGTATTTACCTCTTTTTATTGTAACATCATTGACTCACTCAACATCTCCCATGCTAAGAGCTAGAATATTGCGCCAAAAGTCATCCACGCGCTGACTGGCCATGCTATCTCCAAATTGGACTCTTTGTAATGCAACCTACACTCTCTGCCACAGACTACGAATCCTACGTAGCTATTTCTTACAAACTACATTTCTGTGATACGAGATCTTTTAGTACATTTTTATGTTAAGAGTAAGGCTTCCACTTGATGTTACTGTCGCCTTTGGCACTGAATTTGTTTTGATATGAAATTACCAAGCAAAGATACACATTGAGAAGTTTATTTATTTAGTTTTCATCAATGACCTTTTGTTTTCACAATTTCACTTTACAGTCACATACATACAGCACACTGAAAGATTGTTTACACTTTGTGTTGTTCATTTTTATAATTTATCTACTATATTTTACTTACTTGTGTGTAAATTCGACAATTTAAATACTCTATTTTGTATTTTTCTTGCTGCTATAATGAAAAACTATCAAATCAACGTTGCGTCACATTGACATTTTAGCTTTTTTGTCAGCCCCACAGAGTACTTTGTACCTCAACAACGCTACCTTTTGTCGAGTAGTAGAAAACTTATCCCGCCATCTAGGGTCCGGTAGCTGAAACTCTCGTTTCATTCGTTCCTTGCGTTTAGTTACTTAAAGATTTTTTACATGTTTTTAGTTTCAATTCAATGTTTTTATCAATGAAAAATGACTTTTGAGGTAAAAAATGATACAAAACATACACTGCTTTTTACTATTCGATGATTATTGTAAAATAAATCAAGGTTTCATTGAGTAACTTTCATAATAAAACGCAAATTCATGATACGTTTTTAAGTCATCGGTCTTCATGGAATGGACAATAATTACGCAATTCGAATTGACATGTTACGATCGATCGTCAATTGTAACGATCATCCATCCATGAACAACCTTACGCAATCGCACTTCTGGTACTGGCTTTTAGATCGAGCCAATTTAAAAAAAAATATTTTTATTGTTGGGAATGTTTTAAATATTTTATGTCCTGACGATGGGTATAAAAACTGAAAATCATCAGTAAGAAGCTTATGCTACGCCACGTGGCATTTTTAACACTGGGTATTTTGTTAATGTACCTATGTTTCGATGTTCATTTCTGAAGTCTCTATTTCCTTCAATATATTTTGGCTGTTTTATTCCACTTCTCTACCACTGAATGCCAGGGTTCTGTACAGTTTTGGAAGATATCCAGTGGCTATCTTCATCTGTATCACCTTCTGAAAAGATACATGAACTAATAAAAATAATAAAATAAAGATTTCAAAATAATTTAATTCAATAAAATAAGTTGCAAGTTATTAAAGTTGTTTGCTAGAAAGAGACCAACTTAACGTTGAGGTGATTACTAACAAGATCAAAAAAGGGAGAAAAGTGCGAAAACACTATCTTTGAGTATTCGTAATAATGCCCAAAACCATTAATAACCAGAATACCTACTATACTACCTGGGCTGATTGACAACTTGTCTGCCTATTTGGGAGAGGCCCTATTCCAGCAGTGGGATCACTATGGGCTATTAAAAAAAATTAAAAGCCTTGGTAGGTAATTTCAAACTTGCCTGTTTCATCGCCTTCTAGTGGCTCGTTGCTGTTGTTGTCGATGTTGCTGCAATTTTTCTTTTTAATAACCATGGCCTCCCTAAGTTCGCGGCGCCTATTTTGTAGACAATCATATAATTTGCCCTTTGCACATATTGATTGCATTAGGTCTTTTATTATTATATTTTGCAAACTTTTCTTCGTCCATTATTAGATAATTTGCCTTGTTCTGAATATAAATTTAGCAGGCCCCGTCCTTTGTTTGTTTTAAGGAGTAGTCTTTTCATCGGCTGAAAAAAATACAAAATATTTATTAAAATAATTAGGTAGGTAATTGTGATAAAGTTTTGTTTAAAGACATCTATTTAATTTAGTTCTAACATTTGTATCAATTTTATTTTTAGGTCAAATGGGACTTTATTTAAAGTATTCATCTTACCAAACATACGTCTTCATTACAGATTATCATATCCTGATCCTCACTAGTGGTAACCACTATAATGACGTCGAAATCATTTAGTTGGGTTGAGGTATTATATTGTTTAGAGCATTGAGGATTGTAGGTACCTCAATAGAGGGATCAAAAAATTCACTCACACTCTGTATTTGTTTGTGTTTGGGATTAAGCATATCTACAAAATTAGGGGCCTGCAAAATAAAATTGTAAGTAATTAAAATTACCTAACTTAAATAGCTATACTCATAAAAACAAACCAAATGAGCCTAAACTCGAAGGGTTTAATAGTAACCTTTGAAGAGTTCCACCCTCTATCTCCTGGAACCATTATTGTATTGTTTTGTTATCACTGATAAAAAAACAATATAATAATATAATACATTTGCCAATTTTCAAACCGATGGAACAATATAACTTGGCTAAATTCAACTTCTAAGATTTGTTTACATTACATTACCTACATAAATGGTTACAGGTAAAGTTAATAAAAGCATGTTAAAAATAGGAGGTGATACTTACAGGGCTGCTGCTGGTAAATGGTATTTCTGGGCATTCTGGGTTAGTTAATTTGTTCCAATTGTCCAAGTTTTTTAAAAATTTAGCTCGATCTCTAATTAGTTCTTTAACTAGTCTACTGTCTAGCATCGACAGTGTCGATATTGTTATATTATTTACTGAAAAATCATATAAAGATTATAATTACATGAAAGTCCCAACGCAAAAAGTATATTTTTTGATCTAGGGGGAATCGAATACTTGGCTTGGTTTGGCTTAAAAAAAACAAGCCTATTGACCTAGTTATCCATATCTAAGCTGAGCTAACACATTTGATGACCTGTGTGATGACTGTGTCAAAGAAAGTATAGATCTACATACCTACTAATAACTTATCGTTTTTCCTTCATATTGCAATTCCACGAATAACTTCAAGACTTTTTACTGTAAACTTTATGTACCTACCCACTTACCTTTTTAAATTGAATAATAGCTATGAATAAAGTACAAGAAAATAAAGCAGTTGCCGTGGCCGAAAACAGCCGGGACAACATCAATCAAATCACTTAACTAAATACTATAGAGGTACCAACTTACCTTCAAAAGTATGAATATATTGAGGTAAACCCCACTGCTCCAATAACTGTGGGATATCTCCATTAACGTCATCAGATATCACGTCAAATAATTGTGTGAATTCTGTTTTAATCTAAGTGTGAATTACACAAAAGATTTAAGCTAACTCAAAATGGACTGCGTTGAGTTTTTTTATTGTTTACAAAAACACAGTTTTAAATAAACATAACAAGATACTTAGCTATGAATACCACCTCAATTGTTATTATAACCTTATTATTTTAAATATTTTAAAACACGCTAACAGAATAGCATGGATTAATACGTACATTGTACTTTTTACTGTTTCCGGGGTGGTGTTTACTATAATATTCTTGTTAAACCTTAACACTACTTAAAAAGTAAACCATACTTAACGAATATTATACGACACTTAGAACGATATGTACTGCAAACAATAATGTAGTTGTAATAAAAAAAATATTATTTTGATTACAGACACGCTCGTAGTCTACCAGTAACAACGTAAATCATTAACCGGAACTAGATCATTTATTAACTGGGAATCCCTGTTTCTTAGTACATACAATACTTTATATACATATTATCATAATTATTGTTTAAGATGCAATAATTATTGATGTTTTAATTCAATATTATTTTTTGTGAGCTACATTAACCAAATAATATAATGAAACATACGATTAGTAGGAGTGACTAATTAGTCGTAGAGATAACAAGGACCAAGTATTTCAAACTAGAAATGTTGTAACCTAACTTAACTATTCGATTCAGTAGTTCTGTTTGTCACCAATTTCTCTGCGTGCAGGGGCGCATAATCGAGTGCACCAACGAGAGCGTGACGGTGCGCTCGGTGCAGCCGCCGTGCGCGCTGCACGTGCGGCTGGTGCGCGACGGCGTCGGCACCATGGAGGCCATGCTGCGCGCCGCCGCCGCGCGCTGGGCGTCCCGCCCCTGCCTCGGCACGCGCACAGTCATGGGCGAGGCGGACGAGCCGCAGTCCAACGGACGCGTCTTCAAGAAGGTCAGTTACCAGATTTGCCCTTTACCCCCCAAACTCATAATCAATGTCTGTCGTTTTGCCTTCTAGCTGTGACTAGAGTTCATTAGCAATTTGACGAAATTTGTATGGAGTAGGAGACAAAACAACAGACAGATTAATTATTAATTTCAGTAGTTAATCGCCTCTGTGTTCCACTAGCTAGAATAACAGCACCGTTAGAATCCAAAATTACTAAAAAAGAGAAAAAGATACCCAGTTCCGCATTTAGTTGATAATTTGGAGTAGTGTGCATGTGAATGCACATACTTTTGGCCTTTGTCACCCACGGTAAGATAAAAGGCAATCGTTGTGGAATAAAGTAAATGTAACACTGTCTGAACGACCAGTCTTTGTGAAAATGTTTACCGCCAATTTAAAAATAAATTTAACCGCCCCTGTGATCTAGTAGTGGCTAAGCCACCAATTTCAGACCCAGATGTCCTAGATTCCCAGCGGGGGGTACATCATTGTGTGCTCGGTTTGGTTGGTGGTAGGGCTGTTAAGTCCGCCTGGCTAGCTACCACCATCTTATCTAAGTCTGTCGCCATAACAACGATGTTTATAGCATTGTTGTGTTCCGACAGTTAGAGATAAGATAGCTAGTTTCTCAGTGGTGGATTCCGGGTTCGCGCGCTTCCATCTTCGGCCTTATCGTCACTTACCATCAGGTGAGATGAAGGCCAAGCGCATACCCGTTGTAGAATTTAAAAAAAATTAAAAAAATCCTTGAGGCCAATGTTCAGGCGTGATTTTCTTTAGGCAGATGATGATGATAATGTGCCTGAGTAACACGCAATCGCCTGGCATAACCTAGGCCTCGTTTTAAAATTTTGTTATCAACAAAGAATGTCCATTCAGTAGTCAAATTATGCTTGTCCTGTCAATCAATACTCAACCCCGCTGTGAAGACACGTTGATATAATGTAAATAAACAGCCAGCTAGAATATAAAATGTAATTTGGAATTACATGAATCCTTAATGCATATCGTGAGAAAATGTACACACTCACCAATCAATCATGTCTCGTGAATAATGATACACCTTAATCTATCGATCAGTGTGGGAATTGCTGGGGAATTTATCATGATCAGTCTATACGAGTGCGCTTCCACCAGTGACTGCCAGTGAGTCGCCCAATAGTAGTGTTAATTCATTGTAATTGCCTCGCTCAAGCCACCCTTAAAATGTCAAAATCAAATGGTCTAAAATGAGGTAACCACGCTTCACCAAATAACAACTTTGCTCCGCGTGATAGCTTAAATTAGTAGAGGATCCGAGTATACAACGACCTTCACCGAGCGGTTAATGGATGAAAAGTATTTTATATCAAATTTAATGTGTTAAATAGTAATAATATATTGCGAGTGGGTTGGCTGAAAAATTTCAGTCCAGTATATCATTAATTAAATATTTAATTATTTTTTTTTAAATATTGCACTTATTTCGTTATTAGATAAATTACATAGGTACCAATTGAAAGTATGAGGCCTCTATAATATGCAAACGTTGGGTTGACTATTTTTTTCCTGTCTTAACATTGGGTAGGCAGGTGTAAACAGGCAAGTCAATATTAGTAATTTGCAACCGTCTGGTTAAATAAATAAAATTTATGTTTATATAAAGATAAGCTCACAAACACACACACACCAAACCAGTGCAAAAAATAAAAAAAAAATTTTTTTAATATTAAATTAATCATTAATGGTACTGGACGGAAATTTTTCAGCCAACCCACTCGCGATATATTATTTAACATATTAAATTTGATATAAAATACTTTTCATTCATTAACCTTCTCGGTGAAGGTCGTTCTATACTCGGATCTTAGACTAAATGCTGTTGGATGTACGATCGAGGGACTCGGACCACTTTTGGGCAATATTCACTTGCACACGAATACACGATCTACGCGCACGCTACTGTACTTTTGTTACTTAGAGGAAGAAAAAAGAAAAGCCTCCTGAGTTTCTTGCCAGCTTCTACTCAGTCGAAGGTTCTCCCAAAATCCGAACGGGCGGTAAATTAGTTAGGGAGATAGATTATAGGTAGGTAGAGTAGATTAGTTGTTAAGTCTTAACTACAAGTTAGTTAACTGTTTTTTTGATTAATATTGACGTCAGTATTAGAGTATTAGCGAGACAAACGAACAGCAATTCATTTATATACAGGGTGTAATCGTTAAGTGTGCACAGGCGATTATTCCGAAACTATAAGAGATATCAAAAAAACTTAAAACTGATAACGAAAGTACGTTATCTAATGAGTAAAATGGCATCAATAACTTTTTAAAATCAAACGAGAAGTATCCAAAATTTTGACATTAAACACTCCCCATACATTTAGTATGAGATGAGTAGAAAGGTTTTAGTTTCCTTGATTTAAGTGGTCTAGTATTCATTTTACTTTAATCATATTTTATGATTACGTATGATATGATAATTATGATTTTCAAGTAGATACACGTGTAGATTAATAAGGTATCTTACCAGTTCAAACTTATAATACTTAAACCTTGTTTCAATATCGCAAGTTTAGACGATTCAAAATGCTTAATTTAAGCTTACTGAATAAAGATAATATATTGATTTTGTTTTTTTTGATTTTTTGCATTAATTTGAACATTTAAATTCTAAATTCCGACCCGATCAAGATTTTGAATTTAGAACGAATAACAAAAAGTTACTTTTTTGGTATTTTTGTAGTGTGTTGCTTTTCAGCCAGTTCAAATTAATGTGATATTGAAACAAGGTTTATTATAGTTTGAAGTGGTAAGATACCTTATTAATTAATCTACACGTGTATCTACTTGAAAATCATAATTATCATATCATACGTTATCATAAATATGATTAAGGTAAAATGAATACTAGACCACTTAAATCAAGGAAACTAAAACCTTTCTACTCATCTCATACTAAATGTATGCGAGTGTTTAATGTCACAATTTTTGATACTTCTCGTTTGATTTTAAAAAAGTTATAACGTACTTTCGTTAACAGTTTTAAGTTCTTTGATATCTCTCATATTTTGGAATAATCGCCTGTACACACTTAACGATTACAGCCTGTATATAAATGAATTGCTGTTCGTTTGTCTCGCTAATACTCGAGAATGTCTGCACCGATTTGGCTAATTTTGACCTTGAAATATTTGTGTATACAGGTATATAAGTATTGGGTGATAAAAAATTTTGCTGTTGTTTTACTTCTTCTTTGCGACATTTATCTTTTTCCTGTCAGTTGAGTTGTCATTGTGATTTGGACAGGACAACGTTCTTCGGGTGTACTAGTAATATAATATGTTGTGATGTTAATAAACTCGTCCCCCAGTTCAACATGGGCAACTACGAGTGGCGCTCGTTCACCGCCGTGGAGGCGGAGGCCAGCCAGTTCGCTTTGGGGCTGCGCGAGCTGGGCTGCCAGCCGCGCGACAACGTCGTCATGTTCGCCGAGACGCGCGCCGAGTGGATGGTGGCGGCGCACGGCTGCTTCAAGCAGAGCATCCCGGGTCGGTGCCTCAGTTGGATCCCAGCAGCACGACACCGGCCGTGGCGGAGATTCTTTGGTGGAGGCCTTTGTCCAACAGTGGACGTCCTTTGGCTGATGATGATGAACCCATAAACTAATGACATCGGCAGCAGCGCGATGATGGTTTGTTCTCTGTCACCACCGCCGCTGTCATCCAGTTTAAGGCTGCTTTCAATTTAAGCGTTTAGAGCAGGACCAACATGGTTTAAGTTACACTTGAAACAGACTATTTATTAGTAACGACCAGGGTATTCTGGCCTACGTACGACAAACGAATCGCAGCCGTGCGTGTCTCAATAGTGTAGACTATGTGTGAATCAAGGGACAAAATCATTATTCATCCCAGTGCCCCAACGTCCTGCTAATTTGAAAGCGCCCTAAGGCCTTCCCGTTCATAGACGGCAAAAACTTATAGTTAAAGAAAGTAGTTATCTAATCATTCCCGTAGGTTGTCTAGGAGCATAGCATAACGCAAGCGTTACATAAGATTGTCCAGGGTCACAACCAAGGCGTAGTAAGGTGAAGAACTTAATTTTGACACGTGTTTTACCATTCACAATGGTTTAATGATTCACAGGAAACACTGTTTTAGTTTGATGTTCGGTGTTCTGTTTTCCGAATATCTTTTTTGTAATAAGCTACGGTTATAGGCTTAACACAAAATGACATGTTCGACTATCCTACTGGCAGTGGTAACAATCTACGCGACGCTCGGCGACGAGGCGATCGCGCACGGCATCAACGAGACGGAGGTGTCCACGGTGATCACCACGCACGAGCTGCTGCCCAAGTTCCGCAAGATCCTGGCCAAGACGCCGCGCGTGGCCACCATCGTGTGCATGGAGGACCAGCTGCAGCCCACCAAGAAGGACGGCTACAAGGACGGCATACGCATCTTTGGCTACAAGGAGGTGCTGCAGATGGGGGCCAAGTCTAAGATCGGTGAGTTACGAACTTTGGGTTCATAAACAAATTTCTATCATTGTGGTAAAAAAACACTGAGACGGGTATTTGTATTGCAACGATGTTCGTGTAGTTAGATAGTTAATAATAAACGCAGCGTTGTCGCTACTTACCATTATAATTATAAGTCATCTTCCACTTATTAGAAAAATTGTTCTGCATGCCAAAAGTGAAAAAAAATTAGTTAAACCTGGCAGTTTTATGTATTTAACAAAAAATTTAAAAACGCTTTGTAAAATTTTTGACGACCTCCTTGGTCGAGTGGTTTGTACACCGGTTTTCCTGGTGTCGCCATCTCTGAGTTCCCGGATTCGATCCCCGGTCGGGTCAATTTAGAAATTATTGTTTTTCTAAATTGTCTCGGGTCTGGGTGTTTTCTATGTACAATAAGTATGTGTTTAAGTATTTTAAGTATGTTTATCCGTTGTCTAGTAACCATTTAACGAGTTTCTTCAAAGCTTATCTTGGGCTAGATAATTGGTGTGATTGTAGACCCGTAAATAAATTAGAAATACCAAAATTCAAACTACGCTTGCCTGACAAAAATGCCTGCGGGATGGCCGTTAAAATATTTAATGCTCTGCCTGATGATCTACGTCTGTTGGATGGCACCAAATTCAAAAGTAAACTACATAGGTACCTCACTGAAAAATGCTTTTACTCCATACAAGAATATTTAAACAGTAATTGTTGAGGGGCTGCTTTGTATTGGCTTGTTTGTGCTCGCTGTTGTTATTTACTTACATTTAAAAATATTTGCATGCTTACACTATATAAGTAGATTTTGAAGGAAATTGTTTTTGTTAGAACACCTCATACTATGTACCCAAAATTGAAGCAAATAAAAGATATTTCATTTCATTTCATAGAAAAGTTTTATTTATTTATTTATTCTTTAAATATTTCTAAAATATTTTTTTTGTATATTGAAAGCGTTTAGTGGTAAGAGACTACTATAGAAATGAGGCGTATACTCTCTGATGATGCATGATGATTATGACACCGTCGTTGATACTGCAACACCGCTAAACCAACAGTGAAACCAAAATAATCCAAATTAAAGATATTGCGCGTACATGTTTTTGGGGATTTCCTGGGACTCATTGTCTAACTTCAACACCTATCGCAATCCCTTTCAAGTACAAGTACGTTACTTTGCTAGTTTGCTTATTTAAAACTAATTTTAAAATAACCAAACTAGCGAAGCAATGTAAACTCTTAAGTACCTATTAAGAGGGTTTACGCATTTCGCTTTCCCATACAAACTTCCAAGTCGACATTTTTAAAAACCAATTAGTCAATTTTAATAAAACTTTGCATGCTAAAGTAAAATACAGGGATCTAAATAGTTTGTTGAAAACATTTTAAAAAAACGTTTATTTAGCTGAGTTATTGCGATTTGAAGTCCACTATAGAAAGTTTAAAATCGCAATAACTTATTTAAATAAACGTTTTTTAAAAATGTTTTCAACAATCTTTTTAGATATCGGTGTTTTACTTTAGCATGCCAAGTTTAATTAAAATTGACTAATTGGATTTTAAAAATTTCAACTTGAAAGTTTGTATGGGAAACCGAAATGCTTAAACCCTCTTAATACCTTTTACCTAAAGCCTATACGCACGAAATCTCAATGTTTTTTTTTGGATTCGCGGAATTCGCGCCGATACGTTACTTATAAGCTTTAATCGGGGCCCCGCAGAGCCGGTGCCGCCTTCGCCGTCCGACACGGCCATCGTGATGTACACGTCGGGCTCCACGGGCGTGCCCAAGGGCGTGGTGCTGTCGCACCGCAACATGGTGGCCACGCTCAAGGCCTTCGCCGACGCCGTGCCCATCTACGACGACGACTGCCTCATGGGCTTCCTGCCGCTCGCGCACGTGTTCGAGCTGCTGGCCGAGAGTCTGTGCATCATGGCCGGTGAGTTGTTGTGTTTGTGTAATAACGTTCAAATTTCTTTAGCTCCTAGCTCACTCGTTTTATATGCTACCTGAAAATCTCTGCATCGTGGCCGGTGAGTCCTTATGTCCGTGCACTAAGGCTCTAATTGGACAAAAATATCCAAATGGGTCGACATGCTGCTGCGTGAGGTAGACCTAGACCTAGACTCTGTAGGTCCCACCAACATAGATAAGGTTCAAAATTCTTCAGCTCTCCTTTTTTTGTCCCAGTGAATCCGCCTTATGGATACCCCACCCCCAGAGGGGAGACAGGGTTATGTGGGGCTCCATCCGTCCCCCTTCCACAGAAAGAGTAAGAGGGAGGGAAGTTTACCCACTAAACACTGGGGAACAACAATTCGAGAAAAGTGAAGGCCGGGGCACCTGTCCACTATGGAATTAAATCGTGGAATAAATTCTTCAGCTCCTAGCGCACACGATTTAACTGCTAGTTGAAAATCTCTGCATCGTGTCAGATAAGTCCTTATGTCCATGATTTAAGGTTTAAAGTCCGTACATTAAAGTTCAAGTTATATATGCATTTGCCACCGCTAATTTACATCCCGTGCACGAATTCCTATTGCTCGCTGAAAATCTTTGTATCATTACATTCGCATAGTAAAGTTCAAGGTTGTTCAAACATTACTTTAATTTAAAACCCTTCGTCTTAAGACATTGTGTATAAGCCAGGAATCCTTTATGTCCATTTCCTAATAAATAGTAATACATTGAATTGGTTTTCCACAGGCGTCCCGATCGGCTACTCCACCCCGCTGACGATGCTGGACACGTCCAACAAGATCATGAAGGGCACCAAGGGCGACGCCACCATGCTGCAGCCCACCTGCCTCACCACGGTGCCGGTGAGACAACACACACATACTCACATTCACGATATAGGCTATTTGACAGTTGTAACAATAAAATATGAAAAATGTCGGAAATGGTAGTTTGTGATTTAACGATAATTATCCAATAGTTTTTTTTATTAAGATAATTTGTAAATATTTTATTTTTACAAAATAAATTTGCGAGTTTTTGTCTGTGGATTACAAGACCGAAACACGGGCGGCAAGGGGCGGCCATGATTGAGCTTCATGTGACGTCACATTTCACAAAATTATCAAAAACTATTGACTGACTATTGAAATGTGACGTCACAGAGCAAAATGTCACGTGACCAACCGTTTTCGCACAAAATTTGAAATCAATAAAGAAAAATATGTTTTTTTTCTTTAAAGGTTTTTTCGAGAAAGAAAATATTGTACGGGTGTGACGTAGCGTGGGGTACGTGAAATGATAACACCCACTTACGATCAAACAAATTTATTTACACTTGGTCTCAGGGCGTGGAGTACATAAGGGCCTAGCTGGGTAGTTGGCTCCCGTCCCTGACGTAGCTTGGGGGACGCCGGGGTGTTGGGAGGCGCGTCGCTGTACAGGAGCTGCGAGCTGCGTGGTGTGTCCACAAAATGGCGGCCGCGCCGAAATGCGAAGACGGTCGCGTAGAACTCCAAACGTAGAACGTGGAATGTAGGAATGTAGGACTCCCAATTCAAGCTTGAACCCTGGAACACAACGCAGCGTGAGCCGGTTTGTCCAGCAGCCGCCGATTGCGATAGCCACCTCACCCCAAGTCAATCCGAAAAAGTCAGATGAGAAGAGACTGTAGTGTGAGGTGGGAAGCGATCACAATCAGAGCGGAGTGCACAAAACTATTAAATCTAAAACCTAGCTAAAAAGCATTGCGAGAAGCGCTAACAACTAAATCATGTTCCAAAGAAAACAAATTAAAATTAAATTATTTAAGTGCGGGTTCGAATCCCGGTCGAGGGTACATTAGTATTACATTAGTAGTACATTTTTAAAACATTTGGTTCCCATCCAGTAATTTAAAATTAAACTAAATTTGAGATCGACCGTAGTAGTACCGGTCTCAATAATAATTAAATAAATTAAAAGCAAATTACATATGTGCGGGTTCGAGTCCCGGTCGAGGTTACATGTAAAACATTTAATTCCTCTCCGCAATTTAAAGTTGAACTAAATAAGAGATCGACCGTATTAATACCGGTCTCAACAGAAATTAAATAATTACAACCTCTAGAAGTCGTCCTGACAGACAAGGAAACAAATAGAAATTAGCAAACGAGTTGTACAACTAGAAATTAACATTATACAATGACGGTCACCCATTAACGGTTACATGTTATAACACTTTTGAAAATCACCATTACATGTTTAAATCTTTGATTTGAAATTATAAACAAACCTTCGCACGCTTAGCAATGCTATCTACACGCACTGCATAAGCGAGCTAAGGCTAAAATAAAGGATTAACACACAACTAAATACTTACTAGCTAATAACCACTCTAATTTTAAAACTGTTCAACACTTACCCTAACGGGGATTAAGTAGCTCAATTATTGTAGAATGACGATAAGGCTGGATACTTTATAAAAATAATAGCTTTGGTCAAATACGTGACCTATTAAATATTTATAAAAAAACGTATGAGATTGCACAAATTTACAAAAGCAACGTCTGTTTAGTATGGCTGTCTCTCGAGCGTATGAGACGACGCCAACTGCCACCGCGCAGGTAAATTAACCTACCTACTTTCATCAAATAAAAAATATACGAAAGGCATGTTAGGTTACCGTGCGCGCAATGATAAAACCAAATGAAACAAAATACGATTGTTTTGCAGTTATCAAAACTATTAAGATTTTATTTCTTTGTCTCTCCTAAAGCGCATCTGCTTATAGTCTGAGGACAGGCGCCCAAGTCTGTTAATTTACGAATGGCATAATTGAATCGTAATTGTATCGCATTGTAATTGTTTGACACATTTGGTATTCGTAAATGAGTAAGAGAATACCAAATGTGTCAAACAATTACAATGCGATCCAATTGCGATTCAATTATGCCATTCGTAAATTAACAGACTTGCATGATAATCGAAAAACAAAAAAAAAAAAATTTCTTTGTAGTTATTAGATAAGTAATTTGGTTTAAAGTAATATTTAGAATTAAGTTAATTAGGATAAGATAATCTATGTTTGTTTATTTATAAATAAAAATTTTATATAAGTATTTAATAGCTATACGTTTATAGCGTTACACGGGGTATAAAATAAGCGTTTGTAATTTTTTTAATACTTTTTCGAAAACTGTCAAGTAGCCAATTGGGACCGCAGAAACAGTCCTCTGCCATAGTCCACCGTTGCACCAAATTCAACTGCACGGGTGCTCCGCGTTTTAGGTGGTGAGAAGACTCTTCAGCCATAAGTACTTAAGTCAACTTCTGCCTTAGTAATTTGTTTGCTATTAGTTTTGACATAAGTAAAATTTTTCTTTGCTATGTTTCGACTTAAGTACTTATTACTTCCGTGTCTAATATAATAGATATATTAATTTATATAGTGAGTGCGCTGCTATCAGCTGTAGTACTACCACTATCACTTATATCTTTGATTTGTCATTAAAAGTAATGACATACTTACACTATGATTAAATTTCCAAGGAACTCATAACCTAGTGTAGATCGTGAATCATGATAAATTACGACGAAGGTATTAGAAATCGTAAAAGATGATAAGGTGACGCCGTGGTAACAGGTTTATCGAAATGTATGCACCCATACATTGGCCATAGTTATAGTGAAAAACAAAAAGAAAATGTAACTGTTATTAAAATAAGTAAGATAGGTACAGTCACGAGCACCAATATGTATACACTTTGACTCTTATTCCATTGTATTAAGGGCTACAATTGTTTAAATATTTTTGCTCGTGACTACATATCAGTTTGCACACGTTATGTAATAGTTTGTTTTGTATCTTTTACTACTTGACTAGAATGCGGATGAATGGTATAGGATGGGTTCTTTGTTTTTATATAACTATTTAGATGGATGTTGGTAATTTAAAAGTGTATAAATACTTGTTAACTCTTCGAATGGCGTTGTTACATTCGCTATATGACACCACCCTGCATCTTTGCTCACCATTGTTTGTTATGTATATGTGTTTTTGTGCCAACTAATAATGCATAACCATCCCGCCGCAGCTGATCCTGGACCGCGTGAGCAAGGGCATCACGGACAAGGTGTCGAAGAGCGGCCAGTTCGCGAGCGCGTTCTTCAAGTGGGCGTACGCCTACAAGCAGACCTGGATGCGGCGCGGCTACGACACGCCCGTGCTCAACCGCCTCGTGAGTCACAGTCAACATACCGCATGTGTTATACGCTTCACATTTTATTATTTCATTTTTTTATCTAAAAAATTAACAGCGTACGATAATATAATATTAATATGACTTTATCCATGGCGATGACGTAAGTAGGGCTATCTCTTAATTTCTTAAAATTATTTTTGGAAACAAAATAATATAACAAAAGAACTAGGTTATTATACTATCAAAATTTATTCAAAATTAATTTAGAAACCGAAAGAAATATATTATTAATATTTATTATATTATATTATTATGTATATAAACATTTAGAACGTAAACTCGATGTATCAAATAATAATGTAAAATGTAAATACGGAAACATGTAAACAAATATATTATACTTATGTCAGTATATAAGTCGCGCAAAGGATATAAATATTGAAATATGTAAATATGTAAACATTCAACATGTACACATCAAACAGTACGTTATTGTCTACACGTTTATGTACTTTTAGTTTTTTGTTATGCCAAAATAATATTTTTTGTTTCAACATGTGGAATATGTATGTAGTGATCATCTATAAATATATAGCTGTTTTAGTGACTTTTATCTGTCGGTGTGCTTTTGTGTCCACAATTGAATACTGCCAGCCCAAAATAAAACGAAGTCGGGGCGTTAAAGGAGGCCTTGGTTTGATGTACATAGTTGGTAGTATTATAGCTTTCTTGGCAGCTAAACTTTAAAACGAAGTCTCTTTTTCGTCAATTACTCTAATGGTTCATATTAAAACCTTTTATTAATGTAAGAACCGTGTTGCGTAGTGGTGAAATAATACGACCACTCCCTCTTTTCCCTTGGGTGTCGTAAAAGTCGACTAACGGACTAAAGACTGCACGTACCTCCAACAGCATAGAGCGGCGATGGGCTCACCACCTGTCACGCTGAGCACATGTACAGTCGCTATTTGGTAAAAAGTGGACTATGGTAGAGAACTGCTTTTGCTGTCCTCTTTGCCTGGTCTCTGACTCACCCTTAGGGGATAATAGTCGTGATTGTATGTATGAATGTGTTATTATAAGCTTTTAACAAAAAAATTAAGAAATAATAAACAACCTTGTCTCGCTTAACGCCCTACCGCATTGGGCTTTTCAGTCACCGTAAGATGCGTAGATAGTCAGATATGAATTGAAAAGTCTTGCGGTATGTCTCTTCAGATCACCGAACAAAGGTATTATCAAATCGTAAATCCGTACTACCTAGTGTCGCACATGCAATAGTGGTGTTCCCCAGGGATCCGCCCTGGGTCCGTTGTTGTTGCCTCTTACCATGAGCGCTTGTGGCGGCAGGTGTTCAGCAAGGTGCGCGGGCTGCTGGGCGGGCGGCTGCGGCTGATGCTGTCGGGCGGCGCGCCGCTGTCGCCCGACACGCACGCGCAGCTGCGCATCTGCCTCTGCGCTGACGTCATCACGGGCTACGGGCTCACCGAGACCACCTCCTGCGCCACCGTCATGGACCCCTACGACAGGTATGCATACACGCCCATTCAACTAAACAAACTTTACTTCATCCGGAATGATTCCAGATGAAGTGCACTTTCACATTTCATTCTATAGTCACTTACCATCAAATGAAATAAAGGTTGAACACGTTACGGGGACGTAATGAAACTAAAAAAAACAACCATCATCATCGTTATTATTATAATCAGGTCGCTGCTGAACATAGGCCTCTTCTATTGCATCCTACTGAGGTCGATCTTCGGCTCTCGTAACTGCCGCCAGCCACTTTACGTATGTCGTCGCTACACCTAGCCGGAGGGCACCCTAACACTACGTTTGCCGAGACCTAGTTAGCCTAGGTCTTTTCAAGCCAAGAGTGAATAGGCATCTTCTGGGTAAGCATGCAACACCCTAGGCTACATCCTGCTCACCAATCAGGTTGGAAATCAAATGCTTGCCCAGTTTATTACAAAAGAAAGACATTATTATTGTTTTACCTTATTATTATGATTAGTTTTGAACCTTATTCGTGAGATTGCAGAGATGTGTGTTTGCGTGTGCAGGTCGACGGGCCGCGTGGGCGCGCCCACCACGGGCACGGACATCATGGTGGTGAACTGGGAGGAGGGCAACTACCGCATCTCCAACCGGCCCTACCCGCAGGTGAGGCACGCCGCAGGCAAACCAAACTCCCTACTCACCAAGTTATTTTTAAATTTATTCTGACCTAGTGATATTTTAAAATTAAAATTTTATTGATCAAAGCGTAGGTACTGTATGGTCAAAAAATATGCGTAAGTTTGCCAATATGTTTCTGACCACTTCTGTTGCATTAATTAATACATAGTCCAAGATATTAATTACTACCAGACAGAAAAATTTATGAAAACAGCAACGTAAGTACTTTAGATAGCTAGGTTCATTATATTTAAATTAGTCTACAATAAAAAGATTGTCATTGTTGACAATCTCTTTATTGTTGATAAATCATTGTACGTTTTTAGTTTGTTTTTATTGCAAAACTGCACAATTCAGGAGTTCTGGATAGACAAAAGTGTTACACAGTTTATATGTCAGTGGAGGTAGTTGCACAAATGAACCTAATGGGTTGACGTTCTACCACGAGAGGGGGACCTCGGCAGGCCGCACTTAGATAATATGAAGTCCACATATTGTTTTTGAATGTGTCGTTTCCAAGTTGTGCTTGTGCGTAGGGCGAGGTGGTGATCGGCGGCGAGTGCGTGGCGGAGGGCTACTACCGCAACCCGGACAAGACGCGGGAGGAGTTCGTGGAGGCGGATGGCCGCAGGTGGTTCAAGTCGGGGGACATCGGCGAGCTGCACCACGACGGCTGCATCAAGATCATCGGTACGTACATCTTATAGCACTCTTATGTATGACTGCTATTTCAATCTTAATGTTAAAATTATCGTAATTATCGGGTTAGATTACACCGAGAAAGCTGTGATGTGAAGCTGCGCGCATTTGTTGAGGTTGCAATATTAGGTGACTGCTAGAAACTGCAAGAAACTTCAAGGGCTGGTCAGGTCAAGTGTTTTAAACATGATAAAAATGACAATAATACCTTATATAGTACACATTTCGTTGAGAGAATTCGAAAACGTCTTGTACGTGAACAAAATATGCACCTTATTGTGTAACAGATAAGTTCTATACTGTATTGCAACCTCAAAAATTGCGGGCGTCGTCGCGTCATTTTTTTTCATGTGAACTAACATAGTAAGTGTAAAATGTTGTTATCATTACATAGTATAAAGTAAAGTCGCCGTTTTCCTCTGTCTATGGCACCGCACCACTTCCTAAACCACGCAATGGATTTTTTATGCGGTTTTCACTAAAACATAGAGCGTTCATTGAAGATTGTTTTTCTTTATATTTTGTAGATATATTTTTTTAAATGGCTGAACTATGACGGTCTTTCTAAGTTAGCGTGGACGAAGGCGCGGGCGGGCCGCTAGTAAATATAATAAAGATAAAATAAATTACAATCATTGTTAGTTATTTTAAAATGTAATAAGTATCTTCATTTATCGTATTTTTTTTAATTCGAAAATAATATCTATCAATTCCATTAAAAGCATACCACCACTAATCACCACCAACAGACCGCAAAAAGGATCTCGTAAAGCTGCAAGCGGGCGAGTACGTGTCCCTCGGCAAGGTAGAGGCGGAGCTCAAGACGTGCCCGCTGGTGGAGAACATCTGCGTGCACGGGGACCCTCGGCGCGACCACACCGTGGCGCTGCTGGTGCCGCACCCGGCGCGGCTGGCCGAGCTGGCGGCGCGCGAGGGGCTGCCGCCGATGGACTTCGAGCAGCTGTGCCGCAGCGCGCCGCTCGAGAAGGCCGTGCTGCGGGAGCTGGCCGACCACGCAAGGAAATGTTAGTACTTTCATGTTTGTTTCAAGTAATGGCTAGTTTCGAGTTGTACGTTTGTAAGTGAAAAGTCTTCTAACACTTTTTTGTTATTCACTCTGTGTCAAACGACTTACGTTACTTAATCTAAATTGCCACTATATCACACAACTATTGCATTGTACAAAATCTGTAATAAGTTTCCAGTAAATATAAATAAGAATCATACGAAAACTTATATTTTACGTCGAGATAGTATCATAAAAACAAATCACAACAACACAACTTTTCACCAATATGGCTGACGTGCGATCATAACTGCAGTAACATTTTTTTTCTCAATAATATTTTGGTTTAAATCCCATTAGCTATGTTAATTTAATTTATACGAACCATAGAAAATTCACTGATAGCCAAAACTTGTGTACTACAACTCGGACTGGTTAAAATAAAACAACCAATCCAAGCCAAGTATGTTGTACAACGGTACGTACAAGAGACGCGCTGGCCTCTCAACTCTTTTGTACAAAGGTACGTACTGATGGCGTTCGACGAGTAAAGCACGCCGCGAAGAATGTATATACGAATTAAGTTGACTGAACATTAAATTAATTTACCTGTTATGGTACCAGTAATTTTGTTATTTTTATAATTTATCCGGATCTGTTATCTTAAGTGGTTAAACCAGATGTCATGGGTTTGATTCCCCGCCAAAGCTACACGTTTAAACTCTTGTTTAGGTAAGACTTGTTTTACGTTCGCCTGACTAGCTACCAGTTTACCACCATCTAATCTAAATATGTCGCCATAACATCAATTTTACTAGCATTGTTGTATCCCGATTGGTAGAAATAAAATAGTCAGTTTCTCGTAGAGGAGATCATAAGTAGACGGCCTTTTGTTATTTCGAGTAGTTCCATACAGTAATGTACATATTTCCCCGTAGGCGGGCTGGAGCGCTTCGAGGTGCCGCAGGCGGTGAAGCTGTGCACGGAGGTGTGGTCGCCCGACATGGGGCTGGTGACGGCGGCCTTCAAGCTCAAGCGCAAGGACATCACGGAACGCTACAGCGAAGACCTCAAGCGCATGTACGCCTCGTGAGCACCCAGCCACCCAGCCACCCAGCCGGCACGGGGACTCTGTGTTTAGTTACGTTAACACTTGTACATATTTATTTCTGTCTAAATAATCGTAGTTTCCTATTTCGGGACGCTAAATTGTGAGCGCGAGTGCGGACGGCCGCCGGGACGCGGGAAATTTGCAGTGAACCGAGCTCTGCGGCGAGTCCCGTCACGGGACTCGGGGGACTCGCCCTACACCTCCCGAGTGGATCGTCGATGAGATTCGAGTGCTATGTTATATTAACGTATAGATCTGATCGAATGCGCAAGTCGAATGAATGCGGTGCGTGCGTGAGTCGAGTCTATGTGATAGTGTTGTTGCGATAGCGATAGTCTATCGTTAGTATCATGATACTATCGTGACCTTGAAAATCAGTCATGCTTTCGATAGTCCTGTCGAAACTATCGACTCTTGACGATACTATCGATTGATAAAAATAAGTAATAGTATCAAAACCGACCAATAGTATCGATAATATCAGTACAAATACTGGCTATCCAGTATTATAAACTATCGATGGAATCAATACTATTATCGATTCTATCGATATTTTTGCCCTATCGATAGTCGAACATTTTACGATACTATTGCTTGTTCTTATGATGATTATTACATAGTTCATCTATACATTCGGAGTTCATTCATACATTTGTAATACTTAGCCACGCGCTACCATGCAACATTAGGGTAAAACATTTTATATAAAAAGGGGAAATAATAGTTGTGTTTTGTTATCATCCATAGCGTCGTTCGTTCCTAAACTCTTTCGTAAACATGCTGTATATTTGGGTCCCTGTAGTACCGACCAGGTATCGTTTTATTTCGAGATGATAGTATCAAAAATACGTCGATAGTTATTGAAGCAAAACTATCGATACTATAGAAAGGCATCGATAGATCATAGATAGCAACAATGGAATCGATTTTTTTGACGTGATATTATCGATGCCATTGATACTTTTGTACTTCGATAGTATCAATAGAATCGATAGTATCTACAAAGTTCAATAGTATCGCCTAAATTTCACTATCGATATTATTGCGGCATGTCGATATTTTCGATAAGACTATTTGCGCTATCGACTGGTTTTTAAGGTGAACTATCGATAGTGAAACTATCGCTATCGCCACAACACTACTATGTGAAACGTTTAGGAGCATAATTGATAAAGTTTGTAGATATTGGCCTAGCATCTCAGACGTATAGTTAGTGCGATACGCAGGCTCGTAAGAGTAACTAATCGTTAAGTACTTAGAGGTATGGGGTTACGTTCACCATTATTATATAATACGATGTCATTTTTACGTTTATCATGTGATAGCGAGGAGGCCGAGTACTGGGCGATTGCATTATCCCTAAGCCAAAAATGGTTTGTTTAATTGTTTACGCGCGGCCGCGCGGGCCGCGCCGTTTGTTGATTAGTTTTATAGATAAATCATGGCTTTCGTTTGTATGAGTGTGTGGCGACACACGAGGGGCTAGTCAAATATACATGGACGTCGGTCGTTAGTTAGCATTACTGTCCGCCGCATTTCGCTGAGCATTTATGTTCTAGGACGATTCGACTTTTTTGTATTTAATCACGTTTGATTCACCTCTCATCGGTAGGTACTACTGGTTACAAGGGCCTCATTTTTGCTGTTTTAAAACGTCCATAACTCCGTTTTTGCGGCCTGATCAGCCGTGGAAACCTTCCAGATCCGGTTTCTTATTCAAACCGCGTTAAAATAGCAGAAACGAGGCCCTGAACATTCATATGATTCCAACCATTATAAATGTCATAATAATATATTACATTGTGTGTTACTATAATAGGTAGCGACATATTTTTCTATACCTATAGAAAGTTTTTAAATTAATTGGAGTTAAATAAATGTGAAATCATTATTGTTAAGTAGGAGTTATTTGCTCAGTTGATGTGACTGTATTTTGTGTTTGAAATTCTTAAATATTGCAACTGAAAAACAATTTTGTATTATTTATTCAATAAATGTTAATAAAATCAATTTGAATATTTTATTTAAATTATTTGATAGCAAAATAAACGAGCAAACTAAAGCCTGCCTGCGCCGACTTACAGGAAGGGAACAGCGCGGGTTTTTCCAATCAACTTGTAACCATCTTTCACTCAAACGCACAAAGTTATAGTTAACATTTAAAGCCAATAGGCCAACATTAAAAAAATTAAACCAACATCGCGTGTGCATGCCACCGTCGAGAGTCGGTATTGTTTTGTGTCGTTTTAGTTAGTGACTGCGTGTGAAAATAAACTTCATACGCAATATTGTGTTCAATGCACAACATAATAATTTTAAAAGATATGTTATCTAGGAAAAAGTTGTAACATTTTCAGTATTTTATATCGTTTTTATAAAAATAGCACACATATAATACGTCTGTGTTTAATATGATCCTTTTACTATATTAAAATCGTGGTTTTAAGTTATTGACGCAGTGACCACATGTTCCCTCCCAAGAAAGGTGGTTACGTGGTAATTTTAAGACATTTCCGTTAAAGGCTATCTAATAAAGGAAACACAGTAACACCTTACCAAAAAAAGATATTATACCAAAATAAGCTAGGTAATATAAAACAATAAATAAATAACTTCGTCACAGATTAATTAGTAATAGTCACTTGGTATAGACATCGTGTAAACACATTATTATAAAAACTTAGTTCAAAAAGTAAAATACAGTTTTACTTAATGGGATTGAGTTGATTCTATTTTTTGGCGACCTAACTATCTATGCAAGAATGTATGTTAGTAAAAAATATTGTATTTATTATTTATGAGCTTGTAGAGTACTTGGCTAATAGACTACACTACTGCATTGCTTCGCTAGTTTCATTATTTTAAAATTACTTTTAAATAAGCAAACTAGCAAAGCAACGTACCTGAAAGGTATTGCGATAGTTGTTGGAAGTTAGGGAATAAATTAGCCTCTTGGTCGTAAGAAGACACAATGGCTGCAGAGCCTCGCTGTCACACGCCAGCCGACCAACATATTATCCAAAACTGACAAATTTCTCCAATCGAAATTGATTTTTCTTCCCTAGGGACAAAGTTCAATTTGACTCTTCCGAACCGCAACTTTACGGACCCAAGTAGCCGTAATGTCATAAGTAGAATAATCATGAATAAAGACTCGACTTATTACTGTTTACACAAATCAACAACTTTTTTGAGATATTTATTTAAAGTTTATGGTAAAATTAGTTTTATTACTATTATTTTGTGATCAAACATGGGCTGTATGTGCAGTCTTTCCATCTCTTCGACTAACAGACTAAAGACTGCACATACATCCAACAGCATAGAGCGGCGATGGGCTCATCAAAATAATACTATCAACCCCTCACTTTTCTTCGGTGTCGTAAAAGGCGACTAATGGACTAAAGACTGCAAATACATCCAACAGCATAGAGCGGCGATGGGCTCAAAAAATAATACTTCAAACCAAGGAAAGGGTTTCCTTGGGTGTCGTAAAAGCAACTAACGGGTTAATTTTTAATAAAATAAACCAATTCATATTGTACTGGATTGTTTTATTTTCTCGCATTCGTAGTGAAAACACGGCGGTGTAACACACGGCGCTAAAAACCCATTAAAACTCGGTTTCTATTTACTTCCTCGCTAAAGCTCGGCAGTAAAACTACCTCATATATAATGGGTCATTTTAGCCTCTTGTATAACAATCAACTATACAAGTGTCAGCCCGTCATCGAAGGTACAGACGCCAGCGGCAGGTTAACCAACCACAAAATTCGTAATATTTCATTTTTTGCGTTAATATCCTTAAATTAAGTCGAAGATAAAGTAAAAAAGGATTGATAACACTGTTGCTGTAAAAACATAAGACAATAGCGTTGAAGAATTTCGACCTCTTTGGTTGGTTTACCTCGGTGCCGGTGTAGCAGAGTGGTCAATGCAGCCGCTCGGATTGCGGAAATTGTATCTCGCTCCACTGTGAGAGTATTTTTTTTTTCGTTAACTAGCATTACTAGCAAATTTATTGAATCTTGAACTTTATCTATTGAGTATAGGCACAGCGGTGACACTCCGTGTACGTGTGAGCTCTAGCGCCGGTGACCTTGAGCAGAACGTGTAAACGCTAGGGTTGTTAACGAAACGGAATTTAGACTTGTGCCAAAGAAGATGTATATGTTACATAGTATGTTATGTAATGTAAACCTGTGCAAGGACAATTATGTAGGAAAGTGAAAGATAGGTTCAATTTAAAATCAAATTTTAATATAAGTATTTACGAATTGTAAACTTGCTTACTTTAATAAATTTTCTGTTTTTTTATTAGTTTTATATTTTTTATTCTTTGGATTTTTATATTTTTTGGAGTGTAATGGAGTGTTCGCGCTATTTAACCTCCATAATCTCTTCCCTAGTGGCTCCAAGAAGCTGTAGTTCCAGCGGTCACACTCCGGTAAACCACGACAGTGGGCTAAACCTAGGGAAGGGGGCTGCATCTACGACTATCTGTAGAGTAGCTATCGGAAGATCCACGATCACACCTGCATCGTTATGGCACATTTCTCGACCAACGTTGCAAAAAGGTAATGCGAAGAACCTCAAGGGCGTTTGCTAGGATTCATGTAGTGGTTCACGGCCTTTTCGCTGCATCCCAATCTCTGCCGATCGTACCGGTTCTCCGGACCATTGGACTACAGAGGGCGGGACGAGAGAGTGGACTTACACCAGCGCAACCGTTAGTTCACTTTAAATAACTTCACGCGCAGATGACCCTGGCTATTTACTCATAGTGGATCCGAGCTTTTAAACAAGTCCTGCGGCGATAGGGTGTTGGCAATGAGGTTAAGGCAACGATGTGTCGAGGCCTTAGTTAGCATCCTGCACGTAGGCGGTCAGGAGAGAGTGGTCGCTCCCGGAGTCGATATAGGCGGAACTCGGGGTTCGGCAGCACGACTGGCGACAAAGCGGCCCTATTTAGGATCGCTCTGCTTTCCTCTGCACAGAGGAAGGGCCTAGAAATAGTCCGTCTCACCCAATATCTGGATGCCAAACCGCGGGCATCTAGACATCGTCAACGCGGTCACAACAAACATTATAATAATCGATCTACTATAAAACCGAAACGACTTTGCTTTGCCACATGGAACGTTCGATTCTTACATGTTATTTTGATACCAATTTAGGTTAATTAATATAATAATTATTATAGTCAGGGTCGCCGTCGTCGAAATCGATGAGGAGGACTATATTTTTTATTATTATTTTTACTACTACTACTTACCTATAGTTTATATTGTATTCTCATAGTAGTATTAGCAGTTACTCTATTAAGTAAGTAAGTAGGTACCTACCTATCTACCAACCTAAATTCAATTTGTTTACGCTCACACCAATTACCTATCTAGACCAAGATGAGTATTCTTTTGAAACTCGTTAATATGGTAAGACAACGGATAAATATACATAAACATATAAAAAATACCCAGACCGGAAATCAGTTTAGAAAAACAGTCTTTCTCTAAATTGACCTGACCGGGAATTGAACCCGGGACTTCAGAGACTGCGCGACGCCAGATCCGGCGTGCTAACCACTTGACCACGGAGGTTGTCAACCTAGTTAGGTGCAAGTACAAGTAAAGTGTAATAATATAGGTAAGTACTTAATAATTGTAGGTGACTAGTAGATTTGATATTATAATAGGTACTTAAGACTTAACTAAGTAAATAGGTACCTACTTACCTACGTACGAAGACATACAGACGCGGGGGACTTTGTTTTATAATAAGTAGGTAGGTAGGTAGGTACACTAGGTAGGTAGTGATGAATGATATTAGTGTTATTACGAGTACCTACTTCAAACGTCGAGAGTGATTTACATATATACTATACAGAAAGTAGGTAAGTACGAGGGCCACACCGAAAAGATCGGGAATGGAATACTTTTGAATAAATTAGACTTAAAATCTTTTTGGTATTTGAAATTTAGTATTCTTACGAACTTAATTCCATTTTTGAAAAATAAAAATTTTCAATAAAAGAAGAGTGGTAGCTATTTCAAATTAAGAAGTCAGTGAGAAAATGGAGCTTACGCGGGAACATTTCCGTGCGATAATTTTTCACAACTTTCGCCGAGGTTTATCTCAAGAACAATGTCTTGCCGAGCTTGTTTCTATTTATGAACTTGAAGCACCTAGTAAAACGACTATATATCGCTGGTATTCTGAGTTCCGTCGAGGACGTTTATCTCTTACCACAGTTCCTTCTACTGGTCGGCCAAAAACAGCGGTAACACAAGAAAACATCGGTGCTGTACGCCAATTAATACAAGAAGATAGACATGTGACATACGAGCAGATACGGGCTTCCCTCAGCATTGGTATGACAACCATTCAAATAATATTGCATGATGAACTGGGTGTCAGGAAGTTAGTTTCCCGCTGGGTGCCCCATCGCTTGACCGAAGAACAAAAGTCGGCTCGTGTTAATTGGTGTCGGTCTTCTCTGCAACGGTTCGATAGAGGGAGCTCAAATGCTGTTTACAATATCGTCTCGGGTGATGAATCGTGGATTTATTCATATGAGCCCGAAAGAAAACACCAATCGGCTGTTTGGGTCTACGAAGGTGAGGTCAAACCAACAAAAGTTGTGCGCTCTCGTAGCGTGTCGAAAAAAATGGTCGCTTCGTTTGTATCGAAAACCGGACATGTGGCTACAATTCCTTTACAGGAACGGAAAACGGTTACTGCTAAATGGTACACAACAGTTTGTTTGCCGGAAGTCATAAGAGAACTTCGTAAAAGTAATCCGAACCGTCGCATAATCCTTCACCACGATAATGCGAGTTCCCACACCGCTCGGCAAACGATCGCGTTTTTAAATCAGGAAAACGTGGAGTTGATGGACCATCCTCCATACAGCCCTGACCTGAGCCCCAACGATTACTTTACATTCCCAAGAACTAAAGATTTGCTACGTGGTCAACGGTTTCCAGGTCCAGAAGAGGCAGTCCAAGCTTATAAATCGGCCGTTTCGACTTTGTCTACTTCAGACTGGAATTACTGTTACAATAATTGGTTTGAACGAATGCAAAAGTGCATTGATTGTCACGGAGAATACTTCGAAAAACAATGAAAGTAAATATTATTGTGTTATCTTTGTAGTTTTTTCTATTCCCGATCATTTCGGTGTGGCCCTCGTAATAGAATATTAATATAAAGTAGGCAGGCACTTACTTTTCTGGATCGCTGGGCAATGTGGAGAAAGTTTTATCAGTTTGTTTTTGGTTATTACCACTGCCGTATACACAACAATAATGAAAACCGGGCATGATTACTCGTGCGCGTACTCGTGAGTCGTAGGTCAGTCCGTGCGTGCGGTGCGCAATATTATACAGACACAGACGCTCGCTCGCTCGACTCAGCCCTCGCCCCCCCCCCCCCCCCGCGCAGACCCAGGCACCCACACATAGTCGCCAGCGATTTTACGAGCACACATGCGTAAGTGTCGCTTCTTTTCACGGTAGTGTATATATTCTCTGGTATAGGCACATAGGGACCAATAACTATCAGAGAAATTGGGCAGTTTTGAAAAGGTTGATGTGCAGGCATGCATGAATATGCCATAAACATTTTGGGAATTTATGAGCGTATTTGAAAGAAAAACAAAACTTAATAGTATTTATTTATTATCAGTAAATAACAACTAATCCATCTGACTGCATTTTTGAAATGAAATAAGTAACATAATGTAATTGCGTAACTTTAGTTTCGATACAACGGAAATTCATCACAATCTGAAAAATTGCAATACGAAATAACGTATATTTTTTGACATTAAATAAATTACTTAAATAAATTTATTGACATTATTTGGTAGAATTAGGGTTTAACCGAAGAAGCCCGAGAGAAGGAGATAGATGGCGATGTTTAGAATCGTCGTAGGTTTCGTTACGATTTTAAATGGATATCAAAATATTTATACTTATGTGTAACAGCGGTATACGGACTACAATAAACATTAAGTATATCTTTCACTTAAATATATTAGGATGTCGTTTCTCATAAATCAGTATAGAATTCATTTCGTAAAGCCAGACGTTTAGATACAATCGCGAAGAACGAAATCGGAAGATCCGACATCGTCCCGGGCATCGTTCACCCAGAAACGAGCTCACAGCGAGCTCATCTTGCAGAGGTGGCGCAGCTGCATGATCTTGATGTCGTCGGTGCCGAACTTGACGACGCCCTCCTGGTTCTCGATGGAGATGAGCTGCCCGACGGCCTCGCGGTCCTCGCCCGCGATGACCTTGACGCGGTCCCCGCTCTGCGGCACCACGGGCTCCAGCAGCCGCGCCGGCACCGTCACCACGCGGTCCTCCTGCGGCAGGTACACGGCGCACGAGCCTGCCGACAGGCCGCGCAGCACCCCGGCCTGCCCCGCCAGCGCCCCCTCCTCGTGCGCCCGCAGCCGCACCTCCACCTCGGGCGTGTGCCACTCGCCCTCGGCCTCGGGCGGCGAGCGCGGCGAGTAGCCGGGGCTCGGCGTGCCCAGGTAGCCGGCCGGGCTGGGCTGGTACGGGCTGTACGTGTGGTCCGAGCCGTACATGGTGCCGGGCGTCTGCGGCGTGAAGGGCCCGGCCTGCGAGTAGCTCGCGGGCCCCTCGTAGCCGGGCGCCGGCGAGTCGTCGAGCCCGTAGTCGAAGTCGGGCCGCGCCGGCGTGTTGGCGGCGGCCGGGTCCCAGGCGCCGTGCGCCGGCGTGCGGCCGCCGTCGTGCGACGGCGTGGCCGAGCCGTAGTGCGGCGTGCGCCCGCCGGCGTCGTAGATGGGCGTCTGCGAGCCGTGCATGGGCGTCTTGGCGCCGGCGTCGCGGTACGTGGGCGTGGCGTGCGGGTGCGCCGGCGTGCGGCCCGGCGTGCGGAACGAGCCGCCCCCCGCAGCGCCCGCGCCCGCGCCCGCGCCCGCGATGTGGCCGCGGTCCACCGAGATGGTCTGGCAGGTGGAGTGCAGCTCGACGCGCGCCGTGCTGCCGGTGGCGTCCTTGACGATGCCGACGTTCCCCTTGTAGGGCCCGCCGGTGATCTTGATGGTCTGCCCGATGAGGTCGCGGTCGCGCGAGGCGCCGCCCCCGCGGCCGCCCCTGCCGCGGGGGGTGCCGCCGCCGCGGCCGGGGTGCGGGTGGGGGTGGGGGGACTGGATGCGGGGGGACATGAACCCGAGCGCGGGCCCGTGCGGGGCGCCGCCGCCGCGGTTGCCGCCGGCCAGCTGCAGGTGGCGCGTCTTGCACACGAACACGCCGCCGTTGTCGAGGTACATGCGCGACTGCAGGAACGCGAAGTTCCTGTAGAGGTGCTTGATCTCGCCGTTGCGGCCGGCGTGCGGGCCGTCGATCACCTTGACGATGTCGCGCTTCTGGATGGTGTTCTCCTCGGAGTCGAGCGCCTTGGTGAACCGGTTCTCGCGCCGCTTCTGCAGCGCCTGCGGCTTGCACTCGATGACCTTGCCCTGCATGCCCAGCACGTGGAAGTTCTCCTTCTCGAGGCGCACGATGACGCCGACCGTCTGCGGGTCCAGCTGCACGAGGTCGCCCCACTGGAACTGCCCCAGCGAGTCCACGCCCGTGGCCATGTCGGAGCACAGCTGCAGGTCGCGCGGCAGCACCTCCAGCTCGTGCATGGTGAGGTCCGACACCAGCACCACCCGCGCCGCCTCCACGCGCACGATCAGCCCCGTGTCGCCCTCGTAGCGCCCCGCCAGCACCTGCGCCCAACAGTACAACCGATATATTTATATACAAAGCAACTGGCATAATCATTATTTTATTTTATTTATTTAATATCCTATCCTGTCGACTTTACTTATTTTTAAATGACCAATGTGGAGTGGCCAATTTGTGATAACGAATTAAACGATCATATTGAACGTGAAGTGAGTTGACGCACCTTGACGTGGTCGCCCTGCTTGAAGTACTTGCGCAGCTCGTTGGGCTTGAAGACGAGCGGGTCCTTGAGCGCGTCGTGCTTGGGCATGACGGTGATCATGGAGCCGTCGATGGCGATGATCCGCGCCTGCAGGTTGGCGAGGTCCCCGGAGCACACCTCCACGTTGTCGCCCATCGAGAACGAGTGCAGGCTGGTGGGGTCGTCCTTGGCGGGCGCCGCCAGCTCGATGTCGATGCCCTCGGGCTGCTCCTCGAAGCGCTCCAGCTCCGTCAGCGTCGGCTTCACGCCCTCCGCCAAAATCGTCGACATAGTGAAGTTTTTGTACAAGAAACCCTTTCTTGAATAGCGATTACCTTCGAATATCAGGAAATCACCGTCGGATGTGACCTCCCCGCCTATCGCGCGGATCGCTTCCGGGTCGAACGGTTTCGCCCCGGGCCGTCTCTTCTTCTTCCTTTTCGCGGCCTCGCTTTCGCTTTGCACCGTTCTCAGAGCGCCCCTGAGACGCGTGTAGTCTATTCTAGGTAACAGTTTCAGGTGGACTTGGTTTTGAGCCAAATCCACGTAGTCCACTTGAGCTATGTCGTCCTTGTACAAGCCTCTCTTTAGTCTGACCCATTGTTTAGGTTTCAAACCAGACTGCTCCTTGACGACTCGTAAAACGTCTGTCATTTCCTTTATAGGCACCATGTCTTGCTTCCAGATACCTATTCTGAGAGTGCCGACATTGTTAATAAGGTTCTTGACGTGGGTCTGTTTGTATGCCTCGATGTAAATGTAGCCTTTGACACCTTCCGGTGCGACCACTGACTTGATCTGGAAGGGTTCCTCAGAGAACTGGTAGGCTATAAACTTTCGCATGAGTAACAATACGGTAGCCTTTTCTTCGCCAATGCGACATTTTACCATCCATAAGTTAGGGTCCTTGATGCCTGGAAGGAGAGTCTGTTGTGTGATTTCATCCGACATTTCCTCGCCTCCTTCGCCGAAGTGCCGGAGCGCGGCGGACTCGTCTGCATACTTGTTTCTGAGGTACTCTTCTATTTCTTCTTCTTTCTGAGAGTCCCAAAGATTGGTGCCTCTTCTACGCCCTTCGATTTCTCTTGCAGTGGGTCCAATTTCATCAACCTCATTTCCCACAATACCCATTTCTTGAGCCCCTTCCTCCCATTCATCATCTTCGTCAACCTCGTCATCCACCTACAAAACGATATGACTTATTTATTTATTTTTTTAATGAAACAAATAGAAATTAAAAAATAAAAACAAAAAAGCATGATAAATTATTGTTTAAAAGCTAAATTCCTATTTAAAACATGTGACAACAATGACAATTAATAAGCGTTCATGTTAAAGTTTACCTAATGTAAAACTAGGGGAAACGATATAGTTATTGGCCACTATACAGTTACTGTTATTGGCCATTTCAACTTTGATGTTAAATAAACTAGCAAAACCCTGGACAAATGGTAGATTTGAAACGAGAACAACGGCAAGACTTTTATTACCGTTTAAAATTTGGCTAGGTGGATTGTTTCTTTTCCAATGTGTGATTTTTTACAGAGGGAGGGGAGGGAAGAATTTTTTGACAGGATGTTTTAAAAATTATGTATTGTAGAACCGCTTTTGAAATTATAAAAAGGTATAAAATTTGCTCAATTATATTATCGTAGATAGGAGAAATTCACAATTAACTTAAAGCGACTTTCAAAGTTTTATTGGTTTTGAATAAGATTTTTTTTCTAAGATATAAATTCATTGATATCTGAAAATTCCGAGGCCGCTAGGCACTATACGACTATATAAGGGATAACATTCTAAATTTTTTATTTCGTTTGTTTAGAACAGTAGTTCAATCGATGAGCTCTAAAAAGTGCCTTCGCGTATTTTATGAAAATCTTTCTCTGCAATTTTAGGTTTAATTAAAAAGAATGGCAAAATTTACAAAAAGCGAGGCCGCTACGCACTATTCCAATAGCTATTCTACACTATGCAATAAGTCTTAATTGTTAATGTATTTTTGTTTCTGAGATCCTTATCGCCAAAATTGGCCATTTTGCGCAAAAATCACAGTCGAGATTTAATAGGCAAGGCAACATGCAATAGAGAGAGAGAATAAACGTGATGCAATAGCAATTTGAAAATGTGTCTCGTTTAACAACATTTCTTTTATCTTTATAATTATTACATACTTTTTTATATTGTATTTATGTACTGTGTTTGTTGTAGAGCTACTCTTTGTGTCCTGAATTTAATCTGTATGTATAATTTAACTGTGGAAACTTTACTGATAACTGTGTAAACTATTTTGTAAAATTTTTATGTGTTGTTAAATTGTTTGTTTCCCAAATAAACTAAAATAAAATAGAAAAGTAAATAATAAAAATATAACAAATTGAAAACTTATTCTAGGTCATGTTGACAACTTTATTAAAGTTTTCCGGGCCGAGAATTTCCCAGACATTCTTTTTAACCCTTAATAGATAACCTATGTCAAATCGACGTAAATCATTTGCACGTTGATTCAACATATTCTTATCTATAGTGTACAGTGAAATATGGTTATCTATCTAGGGTTAAATTCATGTATTCTCATGGAAAATATGTCCATGTTGTTATTGTGCAATATTTTAAACAAGTAAATTAAATCATCTTCTGATTATTACTATTACACAAGCAAATGCAATCCTTTCATATCAACAATAAAATGTATCAATCTCTTACCTCAGCTTCGTCAATAATAAACCCTCCATAGCGACTGTCCTTCTTGCGCTTTTTGCGGCGACGCTCTTCTTCCTCATCTTCATCATACTCTTCAGAATCAACTAAATCTTCTCCTTCAGGCTCTTGCTCATCCTAAAACAAGGTTATAAACTAAAATTTGTTCAAGAATTAATTTATTTCTGTTTATCTTTTTACTTAATAATACAATGCATTTATAGGAGTGCCATTTATATTGTAAAGACAAAATTAAGGTTAAGTGATGATAACTAAACTAAGTAAACTAGTTTAAAAGAAACTTTTCTTTAGCATCTAATTGGTGAATGTAGGTTAGCTAGCTAACTTATTATTTTATTCAATATCATTACCAACTTTCATTATGATTGTGTTGATCTAGTATCATGTTAACATTGTACTAGCTAAAGTATTTAATAATATATAATAATAAGTAAATTTGATAAATAATAATAAATTCAGTGTAATTATGTTTTTCTTTATGCAAATTTAAGAAAACAGGATGCATAATTATATACCTCAACCTCCTCATCTCCTGAAGCCTCTTTGGCTTCATCATCCTTGTTGCGGCTCCCATCTGAGCCAGCAGATCGACTTCTGTAATAGAGTATGAAACTTATTAGTTTATGTAGTTTCATTAAAGAGTAGTGAAATTTATTAGTTTTTGAGTTTCATTATTGGTAATTTATTTTACATTTAATAAGATGAATTGCAGTACTGTACAGGCAACTGTTACTTATTAACTTATCACATTTTTTAATGTCTTTTTCCTATGTATTGCAATGCTTAGAATTAGAGCAGCAAAAACAGCTTTACAAAAATATATGTGGCAGTGGTATATACCGGTAATCATAATAAGTATTGGCCCCTGCAGCAGATACTAGGCTAAATAAGACTTGTGAAGCTATTTAGGTTGGAGCTACATCCACATCAACAATACCAGAGAAAAAGAAGGTTATGTTTTGGGCTTGCCTGGAACGGGATTTAGAAGGTGACCGTGAGCGCGACTTAGAGCGCGACTTAGAGCGTGACTTAGAGCGTGACTTAGAGCGCGAAGGGCTTCGTGAAGGGCTTCTGCTACCCGAACGAGATCTGGACCGCGAGCTCGACCGTGAACGCGCCGAGCGATTCGACGCTGCACTCCTGGCACTCTTGCGGGACCGATTAGACGCAACACTGCCCGCGTCAGACGCGTTACCAGAGAAATTACTGCCCTCTGAGTCGGACATTGTTCTTTAACTATGACCTCGACTTTAGCATAGCAGGCAATAGCGATTTACTAACAACTAACAAACAAACTCGACTCAGAAATTCTGAAGGAGCAAAAGCTACAGACGTCATTAATTTCTTGTTTACATTCTCTTTGACTTTTGGAAAGTGCTCTGTACTCTGTGGTGTTTCTTTTTCTTTTATTTCAAAACAGCAAAGGGAGGTCCCCCTTACATGTCGGATATTTTAATTTTACTGTAACGAAAGTAAAATCAAAATAAAGTAAATAGCCTAAAGACGCTAAGCTTCGTATCCACTTGCGCAGCCTCGTGTCGAGCTGCCTCAGTCTGAGCGTGCCGCGGGCTGAGGAATGTTCATGCATCTCCACTTGAACCTACATAATATCGTATCGAGCGGCAAGTCTCAACCCGACCCACGATTTTCTCATTTTATCATTGACCTGACCACTATGGTTGATGCACGTGAAGTAGCTGCTGCATTAGTAGTAATTAGTCGCTACAAAAGGAAACACCGTCAGAAACGAAAACATCGATGATGAATTAAAGAATTATATCGTTAGCGAAATAGACAAATGCTATCAGATATGACTTTTGAAGACGTAGAAGAAACTATTATAGGTTTTACCAGAATGAACACTGAAACCTTTGAAGATATGTATCATGCTTGTACGTACTTTTTAATTGGAAAAAAAGATACCAAAGTCATTTTGCAAAGTCGGTGGTTTTCGTATAACTAAATCAATTCAATACACATACGCACAAACGTATCTACTAAGCGCACGCCTCGGGCCACGGACTGAGGCGTATTGCTTTATGAAAAATCGCTACATTAAATTTCGCAAATAAAAAAAAATACGATTATGATAAAATGCGATATGAATAATTACTACATTAAAATTCGCGAATAAAAATAATTACTATTATGAAAAAAATCGATATGAAAATTTGCTTCTATAAAAATATGCTTTTGTGAAAATGATCTTACAAATACTTTTGAGCGCGCAAAGAACCGACACAATATGGCTCGGCTCGCGGCGACGAATTTGCCCCAGATTGAGGCACCGTCCCCACTTGTGCTGCCCCGAGGCAGCGGCTCGGACCGAGGCTGTCTCTAGTGGATACGCGGCTTAAAATCAGGCGGCTAAAAATAGCGAAAAGACGCTAAATTATTGTTTTGACCGTATTTTATATATTTTAAAACAGGTTGGAGAATGTGGTCACACAATGGGATTCTGAGACCTCACCACTTTGTATCAATAGACAAAGTAGATTTACAAAATATTTTAATTTTAATATTGTATTGCAGAAAATTGTAATGAAACAAAAAGTTATTGATAATTTCCACAGACATCTATAATTTCTTAGTCGTTTTGTGATTTCATTATAAAAATGATAAACTGGATTTATAAAAACATGACAGGCTCACTCACATAATTTGATTATCTCGCTCGTAGTCGTATCAAAAAAAAAAGTATTTTTTGTCTATTGATTCATTTCATTGCTGCCCCACCGATTTGTGTGAAATTTTTAGTAAAAATTACAATAATACAAAAATTACATTACTTTGTCACACACAGTATTCCAATAAGAGCTGATTTTACGGTCGAAAGAAGACTGAGATTTGATTTTTTTGTTTCAAGGATCCTAAGTTGAATAATGCATTGAAGGATTAACTTGACGTATAGTGCTCCCCTTTCGCTGATTGCTAGCTTTCGATCGAATTTTCGCACGTCTCGTTATAAAAAATAGTGTGTTATTGCATCGGCGCCTGTGGGCTGATCGATCGGTGGTCGTGGTGCAGTGCGGAGGCGCGATGTACCAGTGAGTGCGGCTGGAGCCAGCGGCCGCCCGGGGTGTCATGTTGGAGACGCGGTCCGTGCGCGCCGCAGACTCGGTGTGGGTGAACAAGCCGCTGCCGGCGCCGCACGCCATGGCCAACACAAGGCACGGGAAGAACGCTCAGGTATGCTGCGTGCACCATCATCACAAAAGCCTCGTGTCTCTCCTCTTAGCTAGTTCACTAGCAGACTCACCTGACCCTCACTACTGAATTACTTAAATTTGTTTATTTTTGTTCTAGGATGATGTTTGCTATGTAGTTGCAAAATATGACTATGCCGCTCAAGGTGCTCAAGAGTTAGACCTTCGCAAAAATGAGCGCTACCTCTTACTTGATGACTCAAAACACTGGTGGAGAGTTCAGAATGCCCGTAGTCAATCTGGATATGTTCCCAGTAATTATGTAAAGAAAGAGAAACCTTCACTGTTTGACAGGTAAAGCACACACAATTATTATACAAATTATAGAATCAAAGTAATGCAATGAATCTGTAGTTAACACGGACCAATCGTAAACTGTAAACACGTGAAGCTCACAGATAAGTGAGACAAGGCCTTGCTATTTGAAATTATAAATATGCTGAAAACTCATAATGATAGAATACTATCTAAAATTTTTAAGCCTGAGGTTGTCGTCTTTTTTCAGTGTTTAAAAATTTTACTGAAGTATATTTAAGCGTTAATAAAATGCTAAAATATAAAACATTAAAGAATACTAACTGTAAATAAGTACCTATAACAAATATAACAATACTAAGCAAGCTAATAGCCAATAGACATTTGCAACACTAGAAGATGAATCACAGATGTGTTGCCCACCCTGTTATGAACCTTTTCAATCCCATTGTCAGAATGCATATTTTGAGAGCTTTGAGAATATTTGTAAAGACCCCAGTAGGGTTCTTAAAACCTACATTCAAGAATACGAAAAATTAAGAGGAATCTTCATTGTTCATGTATTTTATATTGATATAATACTATATAAGGTATAAACGTGATGACATTTGCATTTCATATTTTCCTTGTACTATCGCAAAATATTAAGTCTCTCACTTAAGAGGCCTATTACATCTCGACTGTGATTTTTACGTAAAATGGCCAATTTTGGCGTTATGGAGCTCAGAAACAAAAATACATTAACAATTATGACTTATTGAATAGTGTAGAATAGCTATTGGAATAGTGCGTAGCGGCCTCGCTTTTTGTAAATTTTGCTTAACTTTTTAATTAAACCCAAAAGATTTTATAATAAATTTATTATCCTATTTCGATAAAAACGATAAATACAACTGCAAAATTACTACAAAATGCGATGCGCCGGCCGTCTGAATTCAACTTATGCTCACAGAATTGAAATTTGTAATATTAGGCACAAATTTACTATCCTATTTCTACAAAAATTACTACAAAATGCGAAAATGGGCATTTTACGCAAAAATCACATTCAAGATGTAATAGGCCTCCTAATATCTGTCACAGTTAGGAGACATATCAGTGCTAAAATTATTATACTCATAATATTTGGTAGCTTTATGGGTGTCACCCTCATAAAGAAGAGACATTCCTGTTGGTACCACCATAGTGGAAATTGAATTAGATTGTCTTTCTTACCTTACAATCCCGGGTACCAAATAGGCATTGGTAAAAAATAATCTAATTCAGTGTTTAAATTGCCCCCATCAGCAACAATGAACCAAAATATTATTTGTAATTTAAAAAGTAAATATTAATATTTTTTAATAAATAGAAAAAGAAAATTAAATTAAATAGAAATATGGTATGACCATGAGGATAACATCGCTTTATGATGTTGGTACAATATAATGTTGTAACATATTATTATTATTGAGTTGAAATGTTTATGTTAATTATTATTAAAGTGATTCATACATTTGTCTGTTACATTGTTTACTATCATAGAAAATGTCATATAATGGCATTAATGTTATTGTTCACCAAACCACAAATTAGGTTGAAGGGGAATGAGATTATCTAATCTTTTTTGTAGCACTGTTGGCTATAATACTTTATTTATATTATAATAAAGTAAATATAATTTTAAGTGTAGTTTTCTTAGTTACAAAACTTCACTTCAGGTAGAAAGTTATTTACTTATTTTCATAAATATAATATACTTATTTAATGTAGGGTTATCCACATACACATTAACAATAATGAAAAATAAAAGGAAAACACTTAAAAGGAAGGATTTTAAATAACTAAATAGATATTTATATAAAATTTTGCATGCCTTTCTGACTTTAATACATGTAACAAAAAAGTATTTAATATCCCCTTGTATGTCACGGACACTCCTAGAGGTTGCTACAATTCAATTTCTATTGTTATTATGGCAGCTGAGCCCTTAAACTAATAATATAATGTATTCTTGTTTTATTAAATATGTACAAGTAGCTGCAAGTACATGTAAAAGTACCTACTGATCAACTAGGCATTCATCTCAAGTGATAATGAGTGATTTTGAGAGGCTAAACCTTGGAGATGAAATGACACTAAGCCCATAATCCTCAACCACAGGCTAGAGGCTAAACCTTGGAGATGAAATGACACTAAGCCCGTAATCCTCAACCACAGGCTATCTTAAAATCGATTCTGGGACACCTTGCTCTTGCAATAATGTAATTTTTACATGTTCCAAACCATATCAGAGCTACAAGAAATAGAAAGAAAAAGCTATAATTGAGCGCGAAGACCACCAGGCTGACCATCGACTCAGTAGGTGAATGACGTGTCAGACTTGTTGGAAAGCAATGGATCAGGCTGGCACAAGACAAAGTTAAATGGAGTGGAAAAGAGTAGGCTATGCAGCAGATATCGGCTGATAAAAGATATATACATAGGGTGCAACAGAAAAATAACCAGCCTGGCGGTAGGATTCTGCCCTGAATACAACTGGGTTCTGAAATTTTTGTTGCTGTACTCTGGTTTAAAGGGTACTAGATCCAGCAAAGTTGCAGGTCACAGTAGAGAATAGGTCGGAACTTTAATACCTTTATTTATTTATTTTATTTATTTTATTTTATTTGGAAAACAATACAGTAACGAAAAACACAGATAGACATAAAAAAAACATAACAGAGTACACAATTAAAATGTTTTCACATATAGTAACTTACTTAGCTCATTTGAAAATTATATGTAAACAAAAAAAAATAGATATCTAGAAATATTAAATGTAAATATTTGACACTACTACAATCACTATTGAGGTCCACAATACAATTCGACATCGACATCGACAGTCGACAGTCAAGGAATCACATTGAACCAATGTTTGGAAAGAATTTGTGTAACACTATTAGGTTTGCTAAAGAAGAGATCTAAATCGGAAGCTTCTGCTAGATTATTAAAAGAATTTGCTGATCGAATAAAAAAAGAATTTTGTCTATAGTTGGTGGCACTAGAGGGTACAGAAAGAGTGATCGGTTGTCTCAGCTTTCTGTTAGGAACTCGTAGTTTTACCATAGAAAGAAGATAAGGGGAGTCTATTGATGACTGGGCTATTTTTAATAAGAGGACTATGTCTGCTATTTTGCGTCTTTCTTGAAGAGGCAATAAATGGTGCCTTCGAAACCTCGCATCATACCCATTCTTGTAGGTCGAACACTTAAATTGTAAGAACCTTATTAACTTACGTTGAATGGATTCTAACCTATCAATGTAAATACCATACTGAGTATTCCAAATCGGCGAACAATACTCGAGGATGCTACGCACATATGAGCAATACAAAATTTTAATAACCTTTACACCTGAGAACTGAGAACATGATCGGATGACAAAACCAAGGTTCCTGCTGGCTTTTTTGGCGACATGATCTACGTGTTTTTTTTTGTAAGTTTTGAGTCATGTATGACACCCAAGTCCCGTATCTCGTTAAGTCTATCAAGCATCCGTCAATTTAGTATGGCAAGCGTCCATGTTCTTCATTGTCCAACTTCATTTAGGCAAAAAAATGGTGGTACGCTTTTCTGTACGCTCAGTATTGTAAAAATAACGTCAGTTTAACCTAAACACATTACAGTATTAAGAAAAAAGTGAAGAAAGGTTCGGGCTCGAAGACGCTGCCATCCAACTCGTCGCCGGTGCGCGGCGGGGCGGAGTCGCCGGGCGCGCGACGTGCCGAGCCGACGGAGGCGCTGGGCACGGCCGTCGTCAAGTACAACTACCAGGCGCAGCAGCCCGACGAGCTGGCGCTCACCAAGGGCACGCGCATCCTCATCCTGGAGAAGAGCAACGACGGCTGGTGGCGGGGGCAGTACCAGGGGCACGCGGGCTGGTAAGCGAACAACATTATTGTCACATTACATTACAAATTACATTTAAAGTTTAGATTGTCGAATTAGGTTAGAATTACATTCCTAAGGAATCAGTGAATGCGGTAGATGGATAGATAGATAATACTTTTAATGTAACATAATAACACAAACATTTACATAAGACATAATAGAGCAAAAATACAAAGTTACATTCTGGCGGTCTTATCGCGATTTCTGCCAGTTAACTAGTCTGATTGAGAGAACTTATAAACTCTATGATCGGAAGTGCAAACATTTAAAACATAGTTAAGTACACAATAAACAGCAAAAATAAGAAACAAAATAAAATATATTATAAAATTTATATTTTTATAGCGGTATTCAGTTTTGAAAAGATTATTAGGCTAAAAATATTGTTAAATAAAAATTTACTTTAAGACATTCACACATACAACATAGAAATAAGTACTGCAAAGATTTTAAAACTGTGTGCTGAAAGCAATATTCATTGACTAACTTTCATCGCCATCGTTCACAAGAATTTACGAAGTTCATAATTAATATATGACAGCAACAGCCAAGCCAATCATAGTAAAAGTTCGTATAAGGACCAAGTTAGTGATCATGAGAACAGACTGGCGAAGAGTCTTATGGGACCATTGCAGGCAACACTCCTAAAGAGACTGCATGCTTGGGACAACATATCATTATATTACCAGTTAGGGATGAATTATATTCGACCGGGACGTGCCGTGTACGTGACCCGGACAGGGCACTGATTTGAGACGTTGCATACATTTTGTATGAAGCAGTTTATATTACACAGTGCCTGTGCATGATCCGTGTCTCGTGCGGGCCCGGACGGGACACGGCCCGTTCTGATATAAATACAAAATGTATGTAACGTTTCAAGTCAGTGTCCCGTCCGGGCCACGTACACGGCACGTCCCGTGCACGGCCCGGTCTAATATAATTCATCCCTTAGGAAAACTTGAAGGCAGCCAGACAGAGAAAGGCATGCCTACCAACATATCAAACAAAAAAGGCATATTTAAAAAAGGCGGAACCTGGCGGAACCCGAGCCCCACAGCCAGCAGCTACCTGGGCCAGTGAACCCGAGCCCCATAGCCAGCAGCTACCTGGGCCAGTGAACCCGAGCCCCATAGCCAGCAGCTACCTGGGCCAGTGACAAAGCCTTGAAATCCAGTGAGCAAATGCCGCTAGCCTACTGACTACTCTGCCTGATGGAGATGATCTGGGGCAATTCTTTCTCTGTTGCAAATATATTTAATCTTGATTTTAATATTAATTAGGTGTTAACTTGTTTCTTGTAAAGAATTATTATAGTTTAATACTAAGAAACAAACAAAATGTTTTTCGTACATTATATATATATGCGTACATGCGTACATACGGCGATGACAGATCGCCGCAAGTTTCTTATTATCCTTGGAGTTTCTACCAAGTATCTTCCTTATTTCAAACAAGGTTTGTATGACGCACTAACGGCTGGAGGAAATTCCATCTGAAACAGCTAGATAACTCTTATGCCTAGTTCACAACTGTGCTAGTAATTTAGTAGAGTAGAGATACATTGCTTCGTCACTTTGCTAATTTAAAATTAATTTTCAATTAAGCAAACTAGCGAAGCAATGTACTTCTACTCGACTAAAATACTAGCACAGGTGCGAACTAGGCATTAGTGCTCGGCCAGAGTGCACACGCGGGCGCGGGGCGGGCGCGGCGCGACGTATAAACATCCCGCGCCCGCGTGCCCACTATGGACACTCAAATAACATTTCATATGTTTGAGTTCGTCGCGCCGCGCCGGCGTGTGCACTCTGGCCGATCACTTAGTTGCACACACTTGCTAATCCATATATTTTATGAGAATACATAATTAAATTCAGAAAAAGTGATAAACGATTTTTCTATAATTTGAATGATAACAATTGAATTAAAAGTGCTAATTGATAGTTGAAATAAGTTCCGACAACCATTGTTATGGAACAACACTAATGAGTAGTGAGAGAGCATGCAGGAAGTGCCACTGATGGTATTTTAAATGAAGCGATTAATAGAAGAGGTATTATGCTTGTTAAACATTAATTACCATCAATTATGAGGAATATGCCCCTGAAATGTTAAGCATTCAATCTCTTTGGCTGTGGTAGAGATTACTCATAGAACCCGTCTATTAGCTACTATTTTATGTTACCATTTTAATATGCATGCCTGTATTTAACTAATATATATCTTTTGCAATTGCCGTACATAAGAGGAGGTAAAAGCGTCAACGCTGCATTAAAATCAAATGTACAGTCAGCAAAGAAAGTAGCTAAACGCAACAGTACGATTTCTAAGCAACTAAATAATTAAAAAGGCAATTCTAAAACTTATAGTTCTGTTGTGTTCTGGGCTTATAGTAAAGCTATCACATGGTGCTTAATTATTTAGCTACTTTTACTGCTGACCGTACCTATATGGCGTCCATAAACAACAGTTTCCGTATATTTAAAGATTGGTCTTCTATGCTTGGAAAGGACCTAAGTAGCATGAAAAGGAGTTAAACAAAATCTAGGTTAATGTAAAATCTATAAAGTGGCAGGTTGGAATACATTATTTACAAAGATTAAAGCAAGCTATTGCATATTAATGTAAATTTTCGTAACTGTTTGCAATTAGTTATCTTAAGCGGTTTTAATACAGCTTGCAGCATGCGACGCAAGCTCATAGACTATGTTAAATAATGATAATTATACTTACTTGTTAGAAGTTGGGGTTTTAGTTGACGAGTTAATTTATTGATTCTTTTTAAGAAGTTGTTTGATTGATTGATGTCAGTATACCGTTTACCTTCCTTGCGTCAGCTTTTATTAGCGTTAACCCTATTATCGTATAATTATTACAAATAAAACAGTAGACATAATATGTCTAAATAAAATATACTATATTTTATTTTTATATATTTTGTTTTAAATAATAAAATGTTTATTTGGAACATTTTAACAGAAATACATAATGTTTACGGAAATAGCTGCTTTAGTGTAAAACTGCGTTGTAGCTATTAACGCCCATTTCCGGCAAACGAACGTGTTCCTAAAAATGTTATTTAACCTAATATAGGTAAGTAAAAAAAAACTAAACAAATCTAAACAAACAGAAAATATTTAACGAATATAACGAACAAAACAATAATAACAAGATACCGGTGTTCACGTGTACGAATAGCCGGGCAGGCTTTGCAATATATTAATACAAAAATGTACCTCAGAAAGCTGCACACACACAAGTAGATAAGTAGGTACCTCTGTTAAAAGTAACGTTTCTTAATGGCTCGTAAACCACGACCGACGCCTATGAAATATTTTATTCATTTTGTAGATTATCTGTATCATTATGTATTCTCTGTATGTAAAGATTAGTCTCTTACAGCGCTTTGAATATGTTTTATTACTTACTACTGCATTGCGTAGCGTTATATTCTGAGGAGCTTGATGGCGCAATGTGAATGGCTAAGGTGTGCGGGTTGCGATTTTGCAAGTTAAGCAACTTCCGCATCGCCGAGTCACGGGGTGACCAAATATAGAACATCTCGAGCTCTTCATTGCTTCGGAAGGCACGTTAAGCCGTTGGTCCCGGTTGCTGTCGTAAGATGGCAGTCGTTAAAACCCACCAACCTGCATTAGGCCAGCGCGGTGGGTTATGGCCCTGTGTCGCAATATGCTGTTGTCCACGTGGGAGAGGCTGTGCCTAGCAGTTGGACGTTTATAGGCTGGTGAAGGTGATGATCAGATTGTGGCTTTTTTGTTGAGTATAGAATGTTTGCGCAGGTTTCCGTCAAACTACACTAGCGAAGAAGGCGACAATGAGGACCCGGTGCACACCTACGCCATGGCCGAGAACGTGCTCGACATCGTGGTGAGCTCACACGAACCAGAAATACATTTTAAATTATTTTCTTGATTTTATGTTGTTAAGTTATACGTTTGAACAAGGTGATGTGAATATTTAATAAAAAATATAAATTTGCTATTGACTACTTATACGAGTATGATAAAGGAAACCAGTTTTATTTAAATTTTAATGAATTAAACAAGAATAAATACTATATAAATTTTCAACATGACGTTTAGTTAGACATTTTTAAATCAGAGCTGACTTTGTGACGAAAGAAAATACAGGATGTAGTGTCTCATTGGTGTGTCGCCGCCCGTCGGCAGGTGGCGCTGTACTCGTTCACGTCCAACAACGAGCAAGAGCTGTCGTTCGAGAAGGGCGACCGGCTCGAGATCGTGGAGCGGCCGCCCTCCGACCCCGAGTGGTTCCGCGCGCGCGACTCGCGCGGCCAGCTCGGCCTCGTGCCGCGCAACTACCTGCAGCAGCTGCACGACTACCTCGCGCAGCCCTACAGGTATCGGCATCGCTAATGATGCTCATTTTGCTTTAATATAACGAGAGTCCATTATTTATTTTACCGACGTTTTAAAATTCTAGATAAACTTTTTAATAATTGTATGATATAGGATCAGATCGCTGAGTTCGCTGTACCAAACCTACAGTGTTCTTACTACTAACTTATTACTAATTAGAATTCAAAGTCAAAGTCAAAGTCAAATTATTTATTCAATGTAAACCTTTACAGGCTTATTTATTTACTTATTGACGTCAATACTAATAATAAAAAGACTCAAACTCAAACTCAAACTCAAAATATATTTATTTAATAAACTCAATTAATAAGTACTTTGAATCGTCCAAATTTTTAACCTACCACTCATTCAGGACGTCATTTTTTAACTGTGGCAAAGAACGGGCGCAAGAAACCACAGCGCACAGAAGCAACGACATTTACAAAAAAAAAGATATGTCGTTACCAGGTCATAAAATACAAAATAATGATTTGAATTTAAAATATACGGTACTATAAATTAAATATATACAATTAGAAATTGCTTTAGGAGTACTTGGAGCATTTCAGTTCAGAGCCAAGGTGTTTTGTCTTCTGTGTAATCTGACACTTTATAATAACCTTTTTTTATAAAGCTTTTCTTTGATATGGATTTTAAATGTATCAAGATCTAATTTCTGAATATCAATTGGTACTTTGTTGTAAAATTGTACACACAGACCCATAAAAGAATTATTTATTTTATGAAGCCTAGTATAAGGTACTGCTAATTTGTTATTACTTCTAGTATTTAAATTGTGAATATCACTGTTTTTTGAAAACATATCAATATTTTTATGAAAATACATGAGATTTTCATAAATGTAGTGTGATGCAACTGTCATTATACTTATATCCTTAAATCTCTCTCTGAGAGAGTCACCAGCCTTTAGGTTATATATTGCTCGAATAGCCCTCTTCTGCAGCACAAAGATAGTTTGAATGTCGGCAGCATTTCCCCACAGTAAAATGCCGTACGACATTACACTATGAAAGTAACTGAAATAAACTAATCTAGCTGTATCAACGTCAGTTAATTGACGGATCTTATTACTGCATAAGCTGCAGAGCTAAGTCTATTCGACAATTAAGCTATATGTGGGCCCCACTGAAGCTTGGCATCCAACGTGATGCCTAGAAACACAGTGGTGTCCACAGGATTCACATTCTTATCTTTAATTTGTACACTAGTTATTACCTGCTTAACATTAGGCAATACAAATCTTATACATTTGGTTTTTCCCTCATTTAATAGCAAGTTATTTACACTAAACCAGTGAACAATCTGTGAGACCGCATTATTCACATCGTCATAATTTGGGTGTCGTCGTTTCACTTTGAATAAAAGTGAAGTATCATCAGCAAACAATACTATCTCATGACTGTTTTTTACAAAATAAGGTAAGTCATTAATATAAACCAAAAACAAGAATGGACCAAGTATTGAACCCTGTGAAACTCCCATTGTAACCACTGATCCCGGAGATCTTTTACCGTTAAAGTCGACCTTCTCAATCCTGTTACTCAAGTATGAGATTAGAAGACTCAAAGAAGTATCTCTAATTCCATAGTGGTTAAGCTTCCTGACCAATGTTTCATGTAAAACACAATCGAAAGCCTTGGATAAATCACAAAATACCCCTAGGGCATCCTGTGAATCCTCCCAGGCATCAAATATTTGAAATAAAAGCTCAACACCGGCGTCAGTTGTTGAGCGACCCCTGGTAAAACCATACTGTTTAGAATGTAAAAGTTTATTTCTATAAAAATGAATTTGAATTTGGTGTAGCATCATTTTTTCAAAAATTTTACTATATGTGGGTAGCACAGAAATAGGTCTAAAATTAGAGGGGTCAGAAGTGCTACCTGATTCAAACAATGGAATTATTTTACTATGTTTCATTAGGTCAGGAAAAACACCACAGTCAATGCATTCATTAAATATGCAAGCTAAAACTGGAGCTATTGTCATAATTACTGATTTGGCGACGTCCACGGAATTACCCCACAGATCAGCGGTCTTCTTTTTATTGAAAAGAAACAGTTAACTAACTTGAGTTAAGACTTAACAACTAATCTAACGAACTATAGTCTGTCCCAGACAAACGCGCATCGCTACCCCCAGTACCAAGCCAGGTGCACTCCGCGCTTTAGGTATGAAGCTACAAGTAGCTGGGTGGGGCCGACCGGTCGGACCGACTCAGAGGGCTACCGCTGTCAGCAACGTTAGTTAGTTCGAGTCACGCACGCGCCACGGTGCGTTCGCGTATTGTCGTCGTTCGTTCGCACATTTATGATACTTATTTTATTTAACCAAAATGAAGGCATATTGCATCGCAATCGCAATGGACTGCCTTAATAATAATAAATAGGATCCGACCCTCACGTTTTTCACACTTTCAAACGACATCGACATCAAACGAAACGCAAGAAGAATAGTTGTCTACTTACTTATAGCTAGGCTACCCGGTTGCTAGTATTTAGTAGTCCGTTTATTCTTAGATACCTACTGTCTTATTTGCTAAACAATCTTCACCCAACTATTTACATAATGAAATAATAATTTGGTCGGTACTTACTTACCTACTTACGAAACTGTTTACTAAATAACTAAATAGGACAAGTAAGGCTAAATAACTAAATATTTACCTACCTATCTAGTATCTGTACTTTAGGATAGGTATGTACATTCCTATTACCTAAATACCAAAACCAAAAGTTGACTTTGTTTATCTTTATGTCTCCGGCATTTAGGTACCTAGGTATCTAGTTAGATGATTAAATAAATATTATAGTAAATACTTACTTATAGTTACTTTGAAATGTAGGTACTTACCTACTTAGCTTTGATAAGTACTTATACGTAGGTTGGTACCTATACACATTAATTTGTGTGTTTTATTTCGTCTTGGTACAAGCACAGAATAACTAATAATACTACCGTAAAGAAGGTACACTCTCTAACGACTTTCACGCGAAATTGAAACTTATTGTGTGACCCGAGCGTTCATATTCCGATAAGCAACGCTGACTCGATCTCGATTTGACGTCAGGAGCGCAGGGTTTACGCGCGCGCGGAGGAAAATTACGAGTTAAGGCTAGAGGTCGCGCTTTGAGTTTTTTTAAACCATCTGAGGGATGTGGGTCCGGATCCATAAATTTTGTTTACATATTTTAGCTTGTCATAATAACCATTGACATAACAATAGTTTGTAATAATGTTTATATCCATAACTGATATGCCATAATAAACTTTGTCATAATCTCACTCGACATAAGATTCGCAAATCATAATTACATTAGTACTAACGTTAAATAGTCATAAACTTATATGTATGTGTCTTATTGGTTCCACAGAATACCAGCGCCATGGCATGTAAATGTCACGGCATAAGCTGAGTGGCGACCATTTCGGCTGCATAATGTCCACGTTTTTATATCCTTATTTTTAATTGTCCTATTTATGCTCCGAATAAACATTTTTCTATTCATTCATTTCTTTAATAACCATAAATTTCATTATAATATAACTCATATAACAAAATTGACATAATTAATTTATTACATAAAAACAAACATAACCTAACCTAAAATGATCAATATTCTTTTTTATAGTACATGGTTTTATGAATTTCATTCATTATGTGACATATAATTATGACAAAAGAAGTAAAGTTCACTATAGAAAGTTTAAAATCTCAATAACTCAGTTAAATAAACGTTTTTTGAAAATGTTTTCAACAAACTATTTAGATCCCAGTATTGTAGTTAAGCATGCAAATTTCATTAAAATAGGCTTATTGGTTTTTAAAAATTTCGACTTGAAAGTTTGTATGCCCTTCGCCTTCGGATCTTAACCAGTAACGACGTATGTGTCGCATAAAAATATTAGCTAATAAACTATCGCGTGTGAATTAATTCATGTTAAATAATAGGAGTGCATAAGTGCCAAGGAAGTATCGTCTTACGTGTGAGCGAAACATAGTGAGCAAAAAAGGGACAGCTACATAATTTTTTAACCATCTTGAAATCGGCCCGCTCGTTTCGTCCACTCTCAGCTGCCGTGGTCCCCACCTGTACCACAGTCCAACCCCACTAGACGCCACCCTGCGCGAGCGCAAACCCCGCCCACGTGAATCATCGATTATCCAACGGAACATTTAGGCCTACAATCGCGCCCGACGGCTAAATTATAAGGTAATTGCTTAGCATGTCTATCCGAAGGACCCCGCCTAAATCGGACAACCAACTTATGACTCCGCAAATCACCCACCACAGCTCCGATTCTGCACTTAATATATCCTCGAATACGGACCGAGCGGAAGGCCAAATAAACATTACGAAAAGGCTTAAGCGAAACTTTAACACCGTAACCGATAGCTGCTCCTCCGTTTCTCCCGACTTTAAAGATATGATTACCGAGATTCAAACGCAGCAGGATAATAAATTTGAGTGCCTAACCATTGCTATGAATACAATAATCTCACAGAATCAAGCTATCAAAAATTTCGTTGAATCCATGAACCAAAAATATGATGTTTTAATGTGCAAAGTAACACATCTAGAAACGGAAAATGTCGAACTAAAAGGTCAGATCGCGAACCTCGAAACCAAGATGGAAAGCTTAGAAAAATACATTTACAGCTCCACAATTGAAGTCAGGAACATACCAACCCAAAAAGAGGAAAATAAACAAAGATTGACCGAAATTATCCAAAACATAGGCTTGTCAGTTGGATTAGAGGCCCCACTAAAGTCTCTGAAGTAAAAGAAATATTTCGATCCAAACGTGGAGCTATTGTGGTTGACTTTACTAATTCAACCACGAAGCAACAATTCATGAAAGCATACAAAACATCGAATAAGTTGATGAGAGAGAGAAAAGAAGGCCAGCTAAATACTTCCCTTATCAACATCCTGGGACCCAGCCAAAACATTTACGTCTCAGAATTCCTTACCAATACCGCACGTCGCATTTCATACTTGGCACGACAACACGTTAAAAATAAGAAACTATTAGCTACTTGGACGTCGTTCGGGAAGGTGTACGTGCGTAAGGAGGATGGTTCTGCGCCAACTTGCATTATGGAAGAAAAGGACTTAATAGAAGTGCTTAAATGACTAATCATGGTATTGTACTCACACTCTTGCATGGTCCCTCAGACATTCACCACAATTACAATTAAACTATTATTTAATTTGTACTTCTTTATTTTTAATAAACTACTAGACTTATATATAAATATTTGTACTGACATAACTCTATACATATACTACTCTCATCTCGCTACACTATACATTTCCAACCTACACTATAACAACATTCTACTCCCATACACAAAGTATAAACACACCCATCTATATACTAAAATTAAAGTAAATAATATTGAACCACTTTGCTCTCATCCAGTTATAAGATTTATTTAAAAATACACATTATAGTAGCTGCAACCGAAAAGCTATATTCCCGACCTGGCCACATAAAAGTATTCATTTCATTCTTTATTCTTTTAGAAAATGGTTAATTTAGACATAAATAACATTCACTCTGGTCTGGATGCTTTATCGGTTGCAAAAACAATTAAATGTGATATTGAAAACATAAAATCTTATTTACCTTACTCTAAAACTTGTCGTGGTGCGATTAATTTGATCACTCAAAATATAAGGAGCATAAATTGCAATATTCATAACGTAGAAACCCTGTTACAAAGATCAAACTTGGACTGGGATATTATCGTATTAACGGAGTGCTGGCTCAGTGGCGTGCCTAGGGCTTCAGATTGGGGCAAGCCACGAAACCTGAAGTTCCTAATCTTGCTACCTAGGTACAATGTTGGTGCCCATTTGTGACACTAGCCACATTTTTTACTCAAATCGTCATAGGCCTCGCTTTTTGTAAATTTCGCTTAACTTTTATTTAAACTCAAAATTGCAGAGAAAGATTTTCATAAATTGCGCGAGGGCACTTTTTTGAGCTCCTGGATTGAATTGAATGAAATTTCATTTCAATTTATTATCCTATTTCGATGAAAACTATAAATACAACTAAGTACAAAATTACAACAAAATGCGATGCGCCGGCCGTCCGAACTCAGCTTATTCTCGCAGAGTGGAGATTCGTAATATTACGCATGCATTTATTATCCTATTTCGATAAAAACGATAAATACAACTGAAAAATTACTACAAAATGCGAAAATGGGCATTTTGCGCGGGAATCACAGTCGATATGTAGGCCTCTACACTTAATTTATTAATTATTACTTATTATTAGAATGGAAGCAACCAACAATCCAAAGAGTTTTTTACATAGACCTATTATAATTAATGCCCTAGATGACTTTTAATAGTTTGCGAAATACATAAATCATGTGTGATGTTCAAAGAATTTATTTACCTCTGCCTTTCGTATGCCAATCATCAACACGTTTAAGTACACATTTGTTTGCAACACATCACATGCTCAACACATCTTAGTTCGTCACAGAGACCAATAAAGCGACGAACTGAACTCGGAACACATTTTTTATCACAAATTACGAAAACACTTGTTACTTAAAAACAATCCCTCAAATAAAGTGAAGTGTGACAATAACAAAGAATAAAAAATGGCTGGCTGCTGCCTGTGGCTGCTGCACAGCACAATCGCGTATTAACGCTCGCCTCTGATTGGTTCGCCCGAGCTCGAGCTGTCGTCGGTCGCCTCTGATTGGTTCGCCCGCGTTCAAGTTGCACGTGATTCGGTAGAAATAAAGCCTGATTTGAAGAAGGCCTTACTTGCGAACTTCATAACGCAAGCTGGCTTTGACGAAGAGTATGAATTTCTCATAGAATCTATACATACTTACGCAGTATTATGTTTATAAAGTAGCAATTTTGTTAAAGTTAGAAGAGAGCGGATATACTTTAAATCCGAAGCCCGGTTGCAAGCCAACTTGTGCGAGAGAGATGTAAAGCGTCGCACGATTTATAAGCAGCTTTATGCGATTTGTTTGGTGATTATTGATAATTTGAATGCTGATGAAAGAAAATTAACAATATTAAAAAATATTAAGTGATTTTAATAATTGCGTTTTACCAGTAGTGATATTGAGTTTTTGTTAGGGCAAGCCGGGCTTTTCGGCTTGTATGAAGGTACCGCCACTGTGCTGGCTCTCATCAGCCAAACGGATTCCTACTATGGACGGCTATTGCCACGTGTCTACTACTTCCCACCTCACATAGAATGAGGGAGTTGTAATTTATTTTAAAAGAAATCTATCTCCTATAGTGGAGGAACCACCGACTATCGACGCTAATTGTCTAATACTCAAACTAAATAACGAGACGTGTATTATTGCGATTTACCGCCCTCCTAGTCATTCTAATACTAACAACTTTTTTCATTCAATTGACACAATACTAACAAATTTAAGTAAATTTAAAAATATAATATTGTGTGGTGACATTAATATCGATATTTTGCCGGGCACAAGCGATTCTCGATCGTATGAGTATCTCAACATCTTAGCTAGTCATAGCATCCTCCCCGGGCATAACTTAGCCACGCATAGCAAGACATGCCTCGATCATATGATGATTAAAACCAAGCTAGAGGCCACATGCTTTGTGGTGGAATCATCCGTTACAGACCACGATTGCGTCGCTTTGAATCTCAACAAATATTCACTAATGGCTTCTGTTAACAAAACAATGACCCTTATCGATTTCAATAATTTAGATAACGCCGTTCAACTTTTAAACTTTGAGCCTATATTAAACTGTAGCGATCCAAATCTAGCTTCCGACCTATTCATCAGTCTCCTTTCGTCAGCAATAAAGGACAACTCCAAGGTGGTCTCCATCCCTAACAAAAATAGAACTAAAAGGCCCTGGATCACTCAAGGTCTATTACGCTGCTTAAGAAATAGAGACAGTTTGCACAAAAAACTCAAAAAGGACCCTGAAAACGAGGTTCTTTTAGTTACTTACAAAAGGTATAGAAACTACTGCAAATCAATCCTAAAAAAAGCCAAGAGGGACTTCGATAGGCAGGAGTTGGAGGGTGCTTATGGTAACAAACGGAAACTGTGGGAAGTCATTAATAAGGTTACCAACTTAAGGAAAAAAACGGACGCCTCGTCTAGTCTCCTCTCTACGGGCGACCCACAGACTACCATAAACAGTATTAACAAATACTTTGCCAATGTTGGCATTAATCTGGCTAACAAAAACAGAGACTCTTCTACATCTTCTCAACCAGGGCTTTCTTTAAATTCGCTTGACGCCCCTCTTTGTTCCCTAGTCATGCTCCCCCCGGACGAGACCGATGTCCGGGTAGTAATCGATGGACTAAAAGAGAGCTGTGCTGTAGGAATCGATCAGATATCGGCAAAAATAATTAAAAGATATGCCCTCTTCCTGGTCACCCTGATCACTCATATAAGGTGACTGCTAGAAACCGCAAAAAACTTCTAGGGCTGGTCAGGTCAAGTGTTTTAAACATGACAAAAATGACAAAAAATAAATTCGTGTTTTTTTGATTTTTTATTAAATAATTCATTTTGTAAATTTTAATTAGAAGGTCTTTGAGTATCTAATTAATTTTAAACCAATATCATAAGAAAAATAAATTTAAAAACAATTAAAAATAAAGATTATTTACAACGCGCGAGCAATGAACGGCTGGCCGGCCGACTGTTGACCCGTGCGCGTTGTCAGCTGGGCGGTAAGTACCTACGTCAGTCTGCAATGTTTTGAATTAGGCGTAGGTATAAGGTGCAGTTATTAAGTCCAACGATTATCGATAGCATCAAGTTATGTTATGGCCACATTTTAACTGTAATTATGATAAGTGTATGAAAGTAATTTCAAATCAATCCTAGTAAAAATCTATTACACCACACATTATGAGAAGTTACAATTATCTTTCCTTACAAATGAAAGATCAATGGGTAGTTATCTAATGTCGCGTCCGCACGCTAAGCACTTGCCGCTAACTCCAAACCAAATGACCAGATGACCTTTCATGTCCTCGACAACTAAACAGCCTAAAGCATTGAGATAATAAGTATCAGTCTTACCTATTTATTTACACTAAATTAAGTTAAACTAATGTCTTGCAATAAAGGCAACGTTAATACCTAAAAAGCTGTGTAATTAATAGGTGTCGGTAGGTACTTACATGGTGTTAAATAGCATTCCAGTTTATTCCAGCGAACAGGAAAGGTGATAAGCTTCCCATCACACTTAACAGGCTTTCAAACTAATGTAATATTACATAAAAATTAAACCTCCGCCAAAATTACGAACTTAAATAAAATAAAATTTATTGAAGGACGAACTAAAATAACTTTTGTGATCGGCACATATTTATTATTACACATAATCAACGTGTTTAAAAAAACACCACCTATTCTATACCTACAAGTCTTAATACGACTTAACACCCATTTGTTACTCAAATCATTAATTTGTTACTGAACTGATTACTTTATTCACGATAGCCTATTCATAATAATACTAATCCTTCACTAATTAACTCATACTAGTTATTAGTTTAATCGCGCATACACAAATGCACCGCACATACCACAACACAACTAGGTACCTACACTACACAACAAAATTTCCCCGAGGAAACTGAACACACCTGCTGCGCATGAGAATCAGTGAGTTCAGTGACTGACTCAGCACAGACAGCGCAGCGCAGTGCCACAGTGCGATTCTCTAAGTTAAAGTCGTAAAGTTGGTGCCGCTGCGATGAGAATGACTCTGTCTCTTTCATATTCATAGAATTGGAAAGAGACAGCAGATCACAGTCATGCGCACAGCGTCTATGTGTCGCTTGCATTCGCATGCAGTCCGGCAGATCTGACGAGAAATCCGTCAATTTGGCAACACTGTGTGGCGGCGTTTCTTCAAAGACGCTTGCGACGATCCATATCTATTTAGGGCTGCCGCTAACTATGAGCGGTTCTTTTTCGATATGAATTCGAATTCGTAATTCATATCGTGTGTAAATTGTGTAATGGATGTAAAGTGAAAGAGGTTTGATGAGACACTGTTGCTTAAAACACAAGTCAAATGCGTTGAAAAATTTTGACATGTCAAAATTTTTTTGTGTGGTGACATTAATATCGTCAAAAAATATCTAGATGGCGGAGTGGTTAACGCCGCCCGCCTCCCAGATTGCGGAGGATGTGGGTTCGATTCCCATCTGAGGTAGTAAACTTTTTTCGACGTTTTAATATCTCAATGTTAATAAGATAAGAATTCGTGATAAAAGAAAAACGTTGTTTATTAGAAAAAAGAAACGGTGGCGCGAATAATTAATAAATTGATTTCAAGTACCTATGTAGCATCCGCATAAAAAGACCTAATTTTGTTGTTGATTTATTTTTCTTTTTTCAATTAATTCTGAATTCACGTGATGCAGACCAAAAACAGCTAGTCGCATTAGTAGTGATGCGATGCGTACCAGTTTGAATCTCAATCATTACCATCAGTAGCTTGTTTAACCATTATGTTATGATCCTTTTAAACTTTTACGAGCAAACATTTTTGGATATTTTTATGACCAACACAACAAATCCCATAAAACTGTAGTCAATACAGTAACATGTTAATCTTAGAATTGATATTCCAAGTGTGTTAGTTTGTGTACAATGTAAACCTGCTGGTGCGTTGTGGTTATAGATAATTAAAGTTTTTGTTTTCTTTTTCTATTGAATTGCAATCCAGATTTATTAACATTTACTTGATAGTATAAGTTTTTTAACAGATAAATTATTGATCTAATCTAATAACTTTTATAATTGTAAATTCGCTTAATATGCATGTTTGGACGATAGCTTTAATTATTCAAGTTTGTCTATTCATGTTTGTAAAAAAAATGTGAAAGAGTTTGTTATCAACAAAAGGCCAAAGTTTTGACATGTCAGTAACTTCTAGGATCTAAGTAAGTAATGGTTTTATTTTCTTGTGCGTGCCAACCCTAATCACGTGACCTACACACGGCTGCTTTGATTTTTTCGGCAGTCAACTTATGCATTCTGGTGCATTCGCGTCGCGTCGCGTGTGCGTAAAAATGCTTAGGTATACGAACCAGCAATATCTTGAGATGCTATTTTGCTATCGTGAGAGTGACGAGGTAGTAAGTGGTGCTATGCGCTTAAACGAAGAGAGAGTTTTTTAGTTTTAAGGTGTAAATAAGACTTGTAAATACATAGGTGATGAACTTTTAAACACGCCGAATTAGTGTAATAATAATCATGTGCCGATCACAAAAGTTATTTTAGTTCGTCCTTTAATAAATTTTAATTTATTTACGAAATTTTAGCACAGGTTTTCACTTTTATTTAATTATTATTACATTAGTTTGACAGTCCAAAGCCTGCTATGTGTGATGGGAAGCTTATCACCTTTCCTGTTCGCTGATGTAATAAACTGGAATGCTATTTAACACCATGTAAGTACCTACCGAAACCTATTAATTACGCAGCTTTTTAGGTATTAACGTTGCCTTTATTGCGAGACATTAGTTTAACTTAATTTAGTGTAAATAAATAGGTAAGACTGATACTTATTATCACAATGCTTTAGGCTGTTTAGTTGTCGAGGACATGAATGGTCATCTGGTCATTTGGTTTGGAGTTAGCGGCAAGTGCTTAGCGTACGGACGCGACATTAGAAAACTACCCATTGATCTTTCATTTGTAAGGAAAGATAATTGTAACTTCTCATAATGTGTGGTGTGATCGAATTTTACTAGGATTGAATTGAAATTACGTTCATACATCATAACACTTATCATAATTACAGTTAAAATATGGCCATAACATAACTTGATGCTATCGATAGTCGTTGGACTTAACTGCACCTTATACCTACGCACATTTCAAAAGATTGCAGACTAACGTAGGTACTTACCGCCCAGCTGACAACGCGCACGGGTCAACAGTCGGCCGGCCAGCCGTTCATTGCCCGCGCGTTGTAAATAATCGTTATTTTTAATTGTTTTTAATTTTATTTTTCTTATGCTATTGGTTTAATATTAATTAGATACTCAAAGACCTTCTAATTAAAATTTACAAAATGAATTATTTAATAAAAAATAAAAAAAACACGAATCTCTTTTTTGTCATTTTTGTCATGTTTAAAACACTTGACCTGACCAGCCCTAGAAGTTTTTTGCGGTTTCTAGCAGTCACCTTATGTATGCAAACTAGCTATTAATACTGGTGTCTTTCCCTCATCCTTTAAAACTGCGGTAATTAAACCCATACATAAGGCAGGTGGAAGGGACTCTGTGGAGAATTATCGGCCGATATCTATCCTCTCTTCTCTATCTAAAATATTAGAACGTATTATGAATAAACAATTAATAACATTTTTGGAGTCGAACAACCTTTCTTCATCCCAGTATGGTTTTCGTTCAGAAAAATCTACAAGTGCAGCTGTCCATGACCTTACTAACTTAGCTATAACAAACCTTGACAAACGAAAGAAATGCTTGGCTATATTTCTTGATCTAGCACGCGCCTTTGATACGGTCTCTATCTCTCACCTTCTCCTAAAGCTTGAACACTCTGGAGTCAGAGGTATCCCCCTGAAACTCTACGAGGATTACCTTACGAACAGGAAACAAGTAGTCAAGATTGATGGCGTGCTTAGCGAAGAACAAACGACCTCCTATGGCTTGCCGCAAGGCAGCATAAACGGTCCGACCCTGTTTCTCGTATATGTTAATAGTCTCTGTGATATTCAACTACATAACGGCAACATCCTTACGTTTGCTGACGACACGGCCCTTTTCTTCAGCGGGGACACCTGGGAGGATGTTTATACTAGTGCGCAAAGAGGATTAGACATAGTTGTCAATTGGCTGCAAAGTAACATCTTAACGCTAAACGTCTCCAAGACCAAATACGTCGCTTTCGCTCACAGACAAAATTTGCTTCCTCCTGCAAATCTCTTTATATATGTCCATCAGTGCAATAAGTACATAGATATTCACTCACAGAATTGCCAATGCCCGCCATTAGATAGAACTGAATCCATCAAATACTTAGGGGTTACCATCGACCAAACTTTAACTTTCAAACCACACATCGAAGCTCTTGTGCCCCGACTACGTAAACTAATTTACGTTTTTAAAAATCTAAACCACGTAGCCAACCGGAAAACAATAAAAATGGTTTATTGTGCTCTTGGTCAGTCATTAGTGGACTATTGCATTACATCGTGGGGCGGCGCAGCCAAAACACACCTCATCCAATTGGAAAGGGCACAGCGAGCTATCCTAAAGGTAGCTGCTGGTTTTCCATTTCGGTTTTCCACAAGCGCATTATACAAGCATTGGGAGGTCCTTACAGTGAGACAATCGTTCATTCTCCAGGCTGCCCTTTACATACACAATTCACTCTCATACGACCCTAACATCAACACTAACAGCCGGAGGAAGGGAAAAGTGTGCAACATACCATATACACAGTCGAGTCACTCTCACAACTTTATCTTTTTCCTTGGACCATTTATGTATAACAAACTAAATTCAAATTGAGGAATATACCACTTTACAATATTTACGTGTAAAAAACTTATTTCTAGATGGCTTCAAACCCTAGAGTATGACGAAACCGAACAGTTCCTATTACCCATATCTTGATGTCTCCTATACCCTTTCATCGTACAGTCAAGAAGCACACACACCCACATTCACCCACATACACATTTACTCACGCTCACACTTACACTCCCCCTCACACACTCATACCTAATGTCAGTTCAAATGTATTGTCAAACTTATCGAATAGTTTTAGACTAAGTACATTTTTATTGTTTTTGTGTTATTTTTATCATGTTTTCTTTTATTTCCTAAATTCTTTTCCAAATATAGTTTTTAGCTTCATAATACAACCAAAGTACTTGTTCACAACTAAAACCGGAGTTGCGGGGGCACTGGTGACCGGTACAACGGGTTTTATACTAAAACCTTTCTCAGGCTCCAGTCTCTCACATAAATAACGGTACCTTATCATGTTGTTACTTTTGTCAAATATTGTACCACCTTTATGTGAAAGAGAAATAAATGACTTCTTATCTTATCTTATCTTATCTTATGGGAAACCGAAATGCGTAAACCCTCTTAACTATGCGCTGAATTAGTTAAATACATTAAAAGAACTTACGTAAGTTAGCCTGATCATTGCACAAGGTTGTGGCCTTGTTGAAATTTGAAACATATACTTTAAACAATAACAAACGATTCATAAATCTAATGACTCCTAAAAACATTTTTGTTCGACAACTTTCTTAATCTTTCGCATGAAACAATAATTCTTACATGAAAATATTTGTATTAATATTCCGCAGGTCACCCCCATCTTAATAAAGTAAATTTTATTTTTTAACACAAGCGCGTGATAGTTACATTTCGCAGAATAAAAACATTACTCTAATAAAATTAGTAGGTCTGAAACTTCAAAGCAGAATTGTTCTAATTTTAAATATCTATATAATTGATTTTGCTTTGAAGTTCTTAAGAGTGTACATGTATACATGTCAGTTTTTGCGATCGCGCGGCACCCCCTTCAGGATCTAGTCTAGTCAAAGTCGCATTCATTTACAAGATCCAATGAACTTCACTCGATAGGAAATCTCCCATAGTTACCCCTTTTTGTAATGTTTTTTCAATATTATGACTAAACTTTACATTTAATTTTTGTACTCAACCAAAGACACACATATTTCGCGGGTGTGTAATGTTTGATATAAATACTTATGGTCTAACGTTCAGATAATATAATTTCATTTCATATAATTTCATTTGATATAATGTACATTTGATATAATAATCAAATGATATAAAACATTACTCATGTAATAAGCAAGCAGCATGCAAGCAAGCAAGCAGCATGCAAGCAAGCATGCAGAATGCAAGCAGGCATGCAGCATGCAGGCAGACATGGAGCATGCAAGCAGGCATGCATCATGCAGCAGGCATGCATCATGCAGCAGGCATGTTTTCTGTCACGGCTCCGGCGCTGCGGGACTCCAGCGGTCCCACACGAGCTTATCGTCGCAGATGGCTTTCGCTCACCGAGGCGAGCGTTAAACCCACCTGCTCCTCAGCTCGTGGGTCGCCTCGCCCCTCCGCGCCTACGCGGGATTAAATTACACTCTAGCGTAGGGCAGACAAGTCTACGTGGAGTCGGTTTTGCCTCGATTGGTTTCTGTCACTGACTTTTTTAGCACAACCATAACGAAAACACAACGTATTAACTTTTTAAGACAATATTTGAAATCAATTTAGGGTTAATATGTTATTTTTATATTTAAGCACAAATTATATCAAATGAAGTTGTAGAATATGATTATTCTACCAATATAGCTTTATAGAATAAGTTGTTAGAGAATATGAGTATTATATCAAATGAATAATATACGTACTGTTGTTATAGAAAGTGTATTTAGAACAAGTAAAAATTATATCCAATGAACGTTATGTTCTTTGAAATTAGATCATTTGTCATTATATAAAATGATACGCACCCCATATTTCGCAGACAAATTTTCGGAGTATCCTAAAAAGTCTATACATATAGGCAATAAAACCTATAAAACGCGCCGCTTCGCTGTTATCGCAGCGGCACCCCCCTGGTACAAGTGGGGCAAATGACCCTTGATGCACATCTAGCTGGTACAGACCATAATCTACTCTACCTACCTACCTAATCTACCACCAGTTCGGAGTTTTGGGAGAGCCTTCGACTGAGAAGAAGCTGGCAAGAAACTCAGGAGGCCTTACTTTTTTCTCCCTCTAAGTAACAAAAGTTACATTACAGTGTCATTGATCTAATTAAGTACCATTTATTAAACATAATTAAGTACAATTTGTACGCATCAACAAAATTGTATTACAAATTAATGATAATAAAATTAAATAATTTCAATAAAATACAATTCATAATAATTGAATGAAACAATAGATATTAATAGTCTAAAAATACTAATAATAAACACTAGTACAGAGTACACTTATTTCCACGCATTTTTGTCTGCAACATAGTAGTTGATCTGATAATAAGCTTTCGCAATTAACACACGTTTAAATGTGAGTTTTGAATTTGTTGTCTGTCCATGCAGTGATGTCGTTAGGTATTTTATTATAAAAACAATTTGAGTTGCATATAAAAGATAGACTACTTTTACTAAGTCTGAACTTCGGAGCACACAGTTTGTTCCTGTTCCTTGTGTTATATCCGTGAACCTCATTGTTCCTGGTATAAAGGTGTAGATTTTTACGAGCGTACATAATATTTACAAATATGTACAAGGACGGTAAAATAATGATGTCTATATCTGTAAATAGTTCCTTTAATGAATCACGTGTTTTTAACTGATATATAAACGGCTCTTTTCTGGAGAATGAAAATTAAAGAAGTGTCATCAGCGAATAACGCTATTTCCGACATTTCTTTAACAATGAGTGCAAGGTAATTAGATAAACAAGAAACAGAAACGGACAGAGAATAGATCCCTGGGGTACCCCCATTTTTACTATCGAACCTCCTGATACTACATCATTTATACTTACTTTCTGATTTCTATTGTACAGATAAGATTTTATTAATTTTAGTGCATTACCACGAACGCCACATTGAAATAGTTTACCAACTAAAGTTGACCAACACAATCAAAGGCTTTAGAGAGGTCGCACAAAATACCTACTGTATCCTGCGAAGATTCCCGAGCGTCAAGTAAGTTTTTGATCAGTTTTGCTCCAGCATCTATAGTTGACCGTTCTTTCGTGAAACCAAACTGATCAATGTATAAAATTTTATTCATTCTAAAGTAATAATTAATTTGCGTATAGATTATAGATTCGAAAATTTTACAGAGTGCCGGAAGAATTGAAACCGGTCTATAGTTAGCATCGTTAAATTTAACACATGATTTAATGGGAGTTACTTTACTATTTTTCATTAAATCTGGAAATGAACCTACTTCGATACATTTATTAAATATTCCTGCTAAAAACGGTGCGATTGCTTCTATAATAGGCTCCAAAACTGTCACAGAGAGACCCATAAATCTACCGTTCTTTTCTTATTCAAGCTTTTGTACGTTTTTATTATGTCTAAATATGTTATCTGTCTAAAATTAATAATTGGTACTTTTTTATTGAAACTAAGTTTTAATTAAATTTGTGCTGCAGTAGAGGACGATTCTAAATGTCTAGTTGTTTCAATAGGTATATTGGCAAAAAAGGAATCAGAAATGTCAGCAACTTTAATATTAGAATAGAATAGAATAGAATACATTTTATTTGCGTCAAACATGGTATAAAGGTGTTGATAAATAAAGTTGTTCTCATGTTTAGCCATTTTCAAAACAGCATGCAAATCTCAATATTTTAAAATTACATTTATACTATAAAACTGAGTCACAAAACTACCAATTACACATTCACAAACTTACATTCTTTGATTACATACATGTCATGTCACTTACATTATTTTATCTTATTCGGTAAAATTATTACATATTAAATAAAAATAATCCAAAATACAATACTTATTTTATAATACTATGTCAAATTAGCTCCGCTTATTAAAAAACTCCTTAACACTATAGAAGTTGTGACTCTTAAGCCATTTCAACAATTTCTTTCTGAATAACCCATATTCTAAAGTTTTAAATATTAAAAAAATAAAAATATTATCTATACTATGCTCATCATTCAACTTAAGCAGACAGCCTGACTCATTTTTACTCACTTTGCCAGTTTCTGAATTAATAATTTTCCAAGTGATCCTTGGAACCTTGATCTTTAGACTTTATAATTTTGTTGCTGATAAATTTAGACTTTGCAATAAAACATACATTTTTAAATATTTTGGAATATCTTTTAACATAATCATGAAAAGCTGGATTAGAATTTAATGATTTCTTATCATACAGTTCATAAAGAAAACCCCTACTTTTCTTATTGCCTTTGTAGCCCAGTCACTAAAAACTGTCTTTTCCTTTACATTAACTTTTTTTTGTATATATTTTGTCAAATTCTTTAGTAATCACACCAAATAATTGATTGTAATATTTGGTTCGTTAAAATTGCAATCAGATAACGAGAGTCTCTCAACGATTTTATCTTTAAATATTGCAGATCAACTACAAGTTAAGGGCCTATAAGTAATTACTTTATTTTTCGATATTTTTTCCTTGCAAAACAATAGCACAATAGTGCAAAGGCCAAAGGTACAATGACAGTTGGAAAATATGACAATAGTATCAAAAGTAAAGTTAATAAACAAATAGTTAAGAGGGTTTACGCATTTCGGTTTCCCATACAAATTTCCAAGTTGAAATTTTTAAAAACCAGCAAGCCAATTTTGATGAAACTCGGCATGCTGAAGTAAAATATAGAGATATAAATAGTTTGTTGAAAACATTTCTAAAAAACGTTTTTTTAACTGAGTTATTGCGATTTTAAACTTTCTATAGTAGGCTTTAAATCGCAATAACTCAGCCAAATAAACCTTTTTGAAAAATGATTTCAGAAACCAAACTAAACAAATTAACGAATAAAAACTAGCGAGGCAACGATTCGTCTGGATTTGTGCGTGTGCACCGAACGCAAGTCTAGATTAAAGTGCCTTCCGCCCGGTGAAGCCGACTCCGACGTTCCGTGAGCACGTGTCCGCCCCACTCTAACGCCAACGGTCGATGCGGTAAACACGTGCTGTGCCTCGGAAGTAGTCAAATCAGCGTTCTTTTATCGTTTCGCCGACAAATATTTTGGCAAATGCATTCAAATTCATAAAATTCATAAATTAATTCAATGTTTTAATCAGGTAATGTATGTAACCTATCATTTTTTCGTTTATTGATCTCCTTTTCTTCTTGAAAGTGCGTTCTTAAGAAAATAAGAGCATCAAGCGTTTTGTCCTCTGACAAAACGCTCGACGCTAAATAACGTATTTTATATTAAATGGTCAAAAATTATAAACCTGTCTCTTTTACTAAATGCCGAGAGTTGGAATAGGTATTAGTTCATTGGCGAGACGGTTGGTTGATGGTTTAAACTAGAAATACTGAACTCCGGGGTTGCGATATTGAAGCCTCCAACTCCGGATTTGAAACACCGGAAAAAATAGCCCGGAATTCCGGAGTTACGAAACGCCGAAGTACATGCCCTAATCATGATGTAGATAATAGGTACCTATATTACCTACGTAATAAAATGTGGTTCTTCAACTCGTCATGTCGTGCAGTGATTGTTTGTTTCTAAGACTTGAGTGCTTGTTTGTTAGATAGGTAAATAGGTACATTTTGCATAGGTGTGCAATCTCAAAATTAGATTACTTACTAATGTAGGTATTGCGTAGGTATGTACATTTAGTCTATTCGCTGTCATCCCTAACACACGAGTCGACGGCGTAGGTACGTACGGTAAAAAACGCATCACAAAGTAATAACTACTCTTCGTGTATAAAGATAAGGTGCTAATTTGAATGCACACGGTGCCTATCTAATATTGTAGGTTATTAAAAAGGCGGCTTTCTTCAATATCAAAGGAGTGCAACTTCTGTACGTAGTACTATTATTTATTCTGTGGTACAGTTAAGCGACATTTAAAAAGCAAGAAATATTTTTGTGTAGGTAAATAATAATCCTTGGTATAGGACAGAGGGTCGTATGAACATGCGTGTGTTGCCCGACAGTAATGTAGTAATGAAGCTACTATCTTATTATACGCCAACTATACGTCTCTAATGCCTGAGATGTGATATAATTATACGTCTTTTCAATTTTATTATTTACACTTTAAAATATTATATTAGGTAGGTACTTGGAAGACGAACCGAATAGTAAAAAAAAATAAAGCATTTTTGCATGTACGCCTCTATTCCTTGAGACCCGCGATTGACAATACAACGGGTCACCTGATGCAAACCATTAACCAGAGGAATCGCAGACGCGTTGCCGGCCTTTAAGGAAGGAATAGCTTCGTTTCTTGAAGATCCCTAAGTCGTAACGGTCCGGCAATACCGCCGCCGAGAGCTGGTTCCACAACACTAGTTCGAGGCATAAAATTTCGTTAAAAACGCGCAGTAATGGACCTCCATCCATCAAGGTGATGTAGATGGAATGACAACCCCTCTCCTTAATTCACTAAGTTTATTTGTACTGGCACCTCGAGACCAACCGTTAGGTTATGCAAGAAGTGCCAGACGTCCCTGCGCCAGTAGAACACTCGCGCAGGAGACCACCAACGTTAGGTCTTGACGCCAAATTAGTGCCCGCCGCAGCGCGCTCTTCATTCGGTACTCATAAGACTAGTGTCTCGGGAGAGTATCCCCGTGAACACGTGTAGTTCACTGCCTATTGTCCAGATAGGTAGCCGGAGCTGTCGAGCTCGCTCACTTCTCGTTGCACGAAGGGCACAACTCGCAGTTGCCACTGCTAGGGTCATCGACTCTAAAGTCGACTCCCAAGTGTCCACCTTGGTAGCGGAGTAGTAAGCACACTCACTTCTCGGAACCCATCCGGGAGCCTAGCCAGTTCCCACGTCCTACGCGGCTGGCTGGACCGGAGACCTACGGCATCTAGGAGGCCGTCTCTACTAGTTATCCAGACTAGTACCGGAGATGTCAACACCAATGTCCAATGAAAACCACCGGACAAAGCTGCCAACTATAAGGGAAACTCACGTTCCCCGCAGGACTTTTCGCTTCTGGCCCCTCAGAGACCGCTACTAGGCCCCGCTCGCTGTGCACGAGTTTGGAAGTCCTGGCACACAATACCAGGACAAACGAACATTCCCAAGCTCTACAGCTAACCACATGCCACTACGAGTCCAACCCATGTCCGGATCCCGCCGGAGGCGCCTGGTTAAAGGCACGACCAGCGGGGGGCTAGAACCGGAACCCCGTAGTACCTCTGAAAACACAACCGGACCCGTAGTTCCAGTTGCGATACCCTATCTATTGAGGTCGATAGATAGGGTAGATGGAATGACAGTCGATTGCGTGTAACACTCCTCATTATATATGCGGTAAAACATTTGCGTGTAGTGCGGTGTAGGAAATCAGCGGTAGGGATCAAGCCGAACAATTCCTTAGAACACTCCTCATAATATATGCGGTAAAATATACAGAGAGACGTTACGTCTCTCCGAAGAGCCAGGGGATCGAGCCGACCTGAAATAACCACGTCGTCGACAATTCGAGCAGCTGTGCGTTGAATGCGGTCAAATGGAAGGAGTTGGTTTTGGGGTTCTCCAGCCCAAAGATGGGAGCAGTATTCCATATGCGGTCTGACCTGTGCTTTATACAGTTGTAAGCGGTGGGCCGGCGTACCCGCTCCATTAAACACACCCAGCTTTTTCGAAGCTAATTTAGCTTTACCTTCCAAATGACCTCGAAACTGAATGTCACTCCAAATATCGACGCCAAGGATTCCAAAGTCGAATTGGTATCAAGGGAAGCTCAAAGTTCAGAGCTACGACGAAGGGGTGTTTTTTCGCGGCAAATGCGCAAACTTGTGTTTTAGAAGGGTTAAAGTAGACTGGGTTATGTCGGCCCCAACTCGAAACATGACTTAACATGTTCTCGGTGTCAGTCACAAGTTTATTCCGGCTCTCGATGACGTTTTCTAGTGAAATATTAGCTCGTCCGGTGTAGTCGTCCGCATAGCAATGAATGCTGTTGTTATGCAACATGTCATTAATATGCAGAAGAAACAGAGGTGGGGGATAACACACACCCCTGCGGGACTCCAGCATTCACGGGCTTCATGTCAGAGCAGGAACCGTCAACTACGACTCTGATGCTACGTCCAGTAAGAAAGCTGGTAACACAATTTCTCAGGAAACCCATATGATAGAAATTTAGAAGAGCCCTGTGCCATACCCTGTCAAACGCTTTCGCTACGTCCAGGCTAACTGCCAGTACTTCCCCTTTACTCTCGACTGCCTCCGCCCATTGGTGAGTAAGGTTCACTAAAAGATCACTAGCCGAACGGCCGCAACGAAAACCATACTGGCGATCACTTAGTAGCTGGTTCTCTTCAAGGTACGGTCGGGGTCACCGTCGCTTTACCACTTTGTAGCGATTTTCGTATGAAGCGCACCGACCGTTCGCGTACGTGCCCGTACATGAAGTCATGAACGGCTCTACCCGCGTGGTCAGTTGTGCGTGAACCAAGCCATTGGACATGGTGGGCACTGAAGTCTCCCAATACCACAATCTCGGCCGAGGGGATCCGTTGGAGAAGGGAGTCTGTCGCCGTTTGGACGATCTCGATGAGTTGAGAGAGAGAGACGGTCTCAGTTCCGTTGTTACGCTGTGGGTGGGGAGGAGGGGGTGGGTGTCTAGTTAAGTTCGCTCTCATATTAATTGTGAGGGGGGGAGAAGGGGCCTACGGAACTATCACTCGCTGGACGAAACACAACAGCACAGAGGACCATTGTTTCACGCCGAATATTCGTGAAAGTCAGTGTTGCGTCGCCGCGACGTCACAAAATCACTACTGACAGCCGTTCTGTCATAGACATTAAAATACAATAAAGAGTGTTGTGTTATACTACGTTTTATTCCGAACAGGTGGTATTACGCCGGACGAGCAGGCCCAATGCTTGCTGCGTGGCTCTACCACTCAGTCAGTGTCACTCATTTAGGTCACGTGTAGGGTCTTAAGGGTAAACTTACGGACGCGAGTACCTTTAACCCCCATATTACAGAAGTTTTCTACAAAGAATGGCAAGTCATTCATATATATCAAAAATAGGAAAGGGCCAAGAATTGACCCTTGTGGAATTCCCATTTTTACATGAGAACCGGATGACTTAGTTCCATTAACAACGACAATTTTTGTTCTAGAACTAAGATACGACTGTATTAAATTAAGCGCAAAACCTTTGAGACCATTAACTTCATCACCAGTGTCCGGTGCTCAACGCAATCGAAAGCCTTGGACAGCGTTCTGAGACCCCTCCCAGGCATCAAATATGTTTTATTAGAGCAACACCTGCATCAGTAGTGGAACGACCCTTAGTAAAACCGAATTGCTTACTATGTAAAAGATTTTATAAGTTAAAGTATTCCACTAACTGTTCGAGAATTATTTTTTCATCAATCTTACTAAGTGCTATTGGGACAACCAAATTGGATACACGCTACGTGCGTCCTTGAAGCCCCGGTCGGCTCACATCAAATTTACACTGCTCGCAAACAAACCGTTGTTGTCGCGGTACGCGCCCAGGCGTTGATTACTCAACCAAGATAAATTCCAATACCAAGCTGGCCCCGAATGCCAAGCAAAGTTAATTTTATTACCACAGGCGAGCCGCCGCCATTTTTGCACACGCCAAAAAAAAAGCCCAAGTGAAACGTCACTGATAGCCGTCCTGGCCGGAGTTGCCATAGATTTTACTTTTGTTTTTTTCCATTTTAAAACACAAAAAAGCCTGTTATTCCTGGAAAAAAATAGGGCTTCAGTCGCGTCCATCTTACATAATTACAAAAGAAACAAATGTTTTATGTATCGTAAATGTATTTTATTACAGTAGGTATACAATGAAGAACTTCTATAGAAGTTCTGGCGTGGGGGGGGCACGAAAATCTCGAACTGCTATAGAAGTCGTTGGCGGTGGAAAGGTTAAAAGAGTTCGATGGATTGTTGGCTAATGTTTTAAATAGGAACGCGTTTTGGTATTTGTAACCTGGTTATGATAATAACTTTTTGATTTTTGATAACTGCGTCCGCAGTGAGGCGGGCGGCGGCGCGCCGGGGCCGGGGGGGCCGGGGGGCCCGGGGGGGCCGGGCCCGGCGGGGCGCGCGTGGTACTACGGCGCCATCACGCGCACGCACTGCGACGCGCTGCTCAACCAGCACGGCCACGACGGCGACTTCCTCATACGCGACTCCGAGACCAACGTGAGTGCTTTATATTACAGGGGGCGTGGGAAATCCCGTATGGCTTAATCTAGCAAGGGACTATGCCATTTTACTGCTAAATTAGTAAGAAATTTTTAAGTGTGCGGCCTTTATTTAACCTGATGGTAGGCCATAATAAGGTCGAAGATAGAAGTGCATGTCGCCCACAATTCTCAGATATTAAAAAGCCGACTATGCTTAAAACTCAATTATCAGAACACAACAATGTTACTAGCAGTGGTATTATGGCAACTGTTCAAAAGTCTGAATGGCGAGCACTGTCTATTGTTGGTGTCGACCAGCATTGTTTCATGATGCCGTGTTGGTCAGGTGGGCGACTACTCGGTGTCGCTGAAGGCGCCGGGCCGCAACAAGCACTTCCGCGTGCACGTGGAGGGCGCGCTGTACTGCATCGGGCAGCGCAAGTTCCCGGCGCTGGAGCAGCTCGTGCAGCACTACCAGCGCGCGCCCATCTACACCAACAAGCAGGGCGAGAAACTCTACCTCGTGCGCCCGCTGCCGCGCGCCAACCAGCCCTGCTGAGCCGGCGCCGGCCCTGGCGCCCCGCATCCCGCAGCGCCCCGAGCCGGCCCTGGCGCCCCGCATCCCGTAGCGCCCCGAGCCGGCCCTGGCGCCCCGCATCCCGCAGCGCCCCGAGCCGGCCCTGGCGCCCCGCATCCCGTAGCGCCCCGAGCCGGCCCTGGCGCCCCGCATCCCGTAGCGCCCCGAGCCGGCCCTGGCGCCCCGCATCCCGTAGCGCCCCGAGCCGGCCCTGGCGCTCCGCAGCCCGCAGCGCCCCGAGCGACTCGGCAGCCCTGTTGAACCGGAGCGCGGCGAGCTCCCCACCGCGCCTCGACCGGCCCGTATATTACAGCAACCAGTCCTGCAGTACGTGTACAGTATCTTCAAAGTCAAACAAAACTAGGAACTCCTTTCAATTGTGTACTCTTTTTTTATCGAGCAGGGAACCTGGTGCATCCGAGGCGACTCGCTACTGAGTTAATTTATTGACGTTTAGTAAACTTATCAATTGCCAGAATACGTCTTAAAGGTTATGCACGTCTCCCGTTATTACTAATGTGCGGCTACTAACCTGACTAAACGATATAAGTTGTTCTTCAACCGATTTAACAATCCTACTCTAAGGCAGTGCGTACACCAAATAATATTTTTGATGAACCCTGGGTCCTCAAATGTAATCTGGCTGAGTTGCTCCGGCGTGACAAATCGTTATAATAATATTTTAAATTTTAAAAGACGAAAAGGGTAATTTAATTTTCAACCTGAGAGGCGATTTAATAAATGTGGTATAATTAGGATCTACATTTGAACGAGAGAGCTCTGAACAAAATAAGCTAGAACCCATTTAGACTGTTGTAAGACAATTTTCTATTTTATTTTAATGTAGGTCAAGATACTATCGTTCCACTTCCGCTATGTACCAATAATATATTTTCTTCTCATTCGACATAATGTCTTAATTTATGATCACTACTATTAAGCCAATTATAAACTGTATATACGGCAAAGTCTGAGTATTATATAAATTAAAAGATTGATTTTCTTTATAAATAGAACAGGGCTTGGTTAAAGTATACTATCGTAGTTAGCTCGGAGATAGCGCCAGGCAGCGATGTGGCGGGGCTTGGGTCGGAGGCTGCGATCGAAAAAAAATGTAACGAGTTCCAGGACGCGAGCGCTTCAGAATAGTGTGAATTTAAAGTTCTGTTTTGTTCGGAAAGGGGCAGTAAATCGTAGACGTAATAAAGCCGAATCGTACAGATTCCAGAAGTTACGTGAGTGCATTGTGTCCGGAGGAATCTGTTCAATTCCAGCCACTATAATATAATCCCACGTCTAGTGTAATAAGGCGTTGATGCAACGTCAAAATAATAATTATCACGATAATAAAACCAAAAATTGGCTTCTTACCGCATCTCTATTAGTAATGTAATAAGAGCGATTTTCTATATCATATTATATTATTTAGATAAGTTCCCAGTAAGTGGTAGCGTAATTTAAAATGTTTTTATAGTGAACAGCGTTTTATAGGTAATTAATTAATGTATCATATCGCCGCGCGTGTGCCGGGGAATGCGTCCGCGCATGTGTGTTGTGTGCATATGCGTGCGGCGCCATTCCCGCGCCGATCCATAGCTGCATATGCGACGCGCGTCGCGGGCGCATCGTGAACTGCTACACGATAACCGTCTGTGGATTTTAGCACTTCACGATGCGTGGCCGATAGATATACGAAAAGGTACACTTATACAAACACATGCATATAATTAATACGTTGTTTGTGATGTTTGGCTACGTAAGTTAATATTAGTCATTGTCAGGGAATATCGTGGATGGAATGAGGGGGGAGGGAGGGAGGGGGAGTGATACGAGGGATTTTGTACTTTTTTAGAATTGCGCGCGGGGGCACCGAAGTAGTCCTGTCGGTTGTGATAGCGCTGCTGCGAATGTATTAAAGTCTGATTAGCTCAAGAACAAGTCTTAATCTTGTCTCTAACTTTTTAGTCTTATTACAACGAATTAGTGTCCCAATTGAACACGAGCGGCGACCGAAGTTTAAGTACACATTACAAACGTGACATCAAATGTAAACCATGTCGCGTTGTGAAATTGTAACAGCGCCTATCGTTTGCTTCTACCTGCAAAGTTAGTGAAAGTATGTAGATTTAACTTGCGGAAGTTACTGCACTGTAAAAATCGTCATAATATTTATGACAGCTTTAATATAGCAACACCTACTAAACTACTAATTAAGATGGTAAACCGGTTGTAAATCTGCCTACTGTAATGTTGTAATGTTATTTAAACTTCTACTGCGGGTTTGGAATCTCAGGAGCTGGTATCCACTGATGTGACTGTTGCTAGTCAATAACGCCGGCATCACAAGACGCTTCGCTTGTAAACACACACTGACACATGTTCCGCGGACATCCACTAACGCGTTCCGTTTACACCTAAATGCAGCGCCATTTTGTAGTAGATTTGATTTATATCGTTGTGAGAGTTGACAACGGCAGCTGTTATGTTGTTTATTTTATCTTTATTGAAATACGAATCATTTTATTGATTGATTTTAAATGCAATATTTTTATTTAATTTGTATTGTCCGATTTCTTTATATATACGCATTTACAAGATCATTTTACGTTCTCTCAGTGCAATTATTTGTTTGGCATACGGAGGATTCTAGGTACCTATTATAGCTTTATATAAAAGCCCCCTTGAATGTTGTGCGCGAAATAGTGGTTAGCCGTGTCCAGACTGGCCAAGCACGGGTCGCGAGCCGCCATGCGAATGAGCCGCGGGTGCCGCGGGTCGCGAGCCGCCATGCGAATGAGCCGCGGGTGCCGCGGGTCGCGAGCCGCCATGCGAATGAGCCGCGGGTGCCGCGGGTCGCGAGCCGCCATGCGAATGAGCCGCGGGTGCCGCGGGTCGCGAGCCGCCATGCGAATGAGCCGCGGGTGCCGCGGGTCGCGAGCCGCCATGCGAATGAGCCGCGGGTGCCGCGGGTCGCGAGCCGCCATGCGAATGAGCCGCGGGTGCCGCGGGTCGCGAGCCGCCATGCGAATGAGCCGCGGGTGCCGCGGGTCGCGAGCCGCCATGCGAATGAGCCGCGGGTGCCGCGGGTCGCGAGCCGGTGTGGACGCGGCTATTGCCTCGAGCGAGCCGATATTGGAAGGTACTTGTTCAAAGTGATAGTAAACAGTGAGAATCGTGAAACCTAGTTTTAGGGCTGATCACAGCTACCCCAAACAATTTGCCTTATAGATGTTAAACTTTATTAATTTCCTCGCGGTTACGAGGACAGGAGAGAAATAATCGATTCAATCCAAAGTTAAGTAAGCGGCTCGCTCGATGCAGTAGTCGCGGGCTGAACCCGTTATGAGCTAGTGTTTCGCCCACAACACTCATTGTAGACAACTCCACATGGAAAGTATTAAATAGCTTTTAAATGGAATGATTTATTTTTGTATGAACTTTTTTGTTTACACACAATGTAAAAAGGACTCATTTTTGTAATGCACCAAGTGTAGAGATTTTGTACGCGCAACGTAACGTTTGAGATTAGGGTTATGTGAACTCTGTATGATAGTCCGTTAGGGGTGTTTTCCATACAACAAGCAATTGTATCAGCATTTCTGTGAGCGATGATATTTTACATGTTTAATACATTTACGTACAATTGGTATAAGATGAAATTATTCAGTAACTGTAATTCACAATTGATTGATTAGGAAAACATCCTCCAATGTCCCTATAACTACAACTGCACGTTATAAATGGATTGTGATAGATGAGCTACGAGTTGCGTGGACTGCCGTTGGCTCGGCACTGAACCGCCGCGACTCTCCGGCCGGTTCTGCGTCAAGTAAACCCGCGTCGTATTTCAAGTCGCAGTGATCGTAAGTTACTAGATCTTTTTGATGTATTTAATACGTTTTATACTCAATAATTGTAATTAGAGTATAAATGCGAGGCAAACTCAACGTAGAGATTTATTAGAACGAAATATTAAATAAAAATAGATAAATGTACGGACACCTCTCGCTCGCGGCCGCGGGCGGCGGCGGTACCGTCTCGAAATTGTGTTAGTTTTAAACTTTTGTTTTGAACACAACAAGCAGGCACCGATGCTGGTGGACTCATGTCTTCCGATTAAACGAGGGAAGCACCAGCACAAAACATTAGGAGGCTATAATGGAACTATTGGTGTATAGTAAGTAAGATGACCCTAGCATGCAAGGCGATGGGTTTTATGAATGGATATTTTGTACATGTGTTTGATACACAAGCATGCTCAAAAAACTTTCCTTGAAATTTAGATTGTAACATAAGAACGTTGCCATTTAAAGCACCTCCATCTTGAATGCTAGGCTTGTCTCTCGGAAATAAGTATCAATTAAAAGAAAACAAAGTTTTTATAAGTGAATGATTCAGCGAAGTGTCACAGCTAGTTAACGGTTAGAGATAATTTATAGAGAATGCAACAAACACTAATTCTATTAATATCGAAAGCTTTACGAATAATGAACATTGCCAAATGTACGGAATTAACGCAGACTTACATTCCTAAGCTTTTATGAATCCATCGCGCCGCGGTAGCAGTGGCCACACCGCCCGCCTACCAGTCGGAGATGGAACTACATGCTGTATTAATATGGTTTCATAATAGTTTGTAGGTTATAGCGAGTGATTCAGTTTTTTATTTTTATATTGCTCAAAGTATATTTTTTATGATTTGTATTGTAACCATGTGTTTGAATGTTTTCATGTATATTCTCTGATGTAACGAGCATCATTATATGATACCATTGTAAGTGCAGTGTATAATATTTAACATTATAATTTATTTATTAATTTGCAATCATGTTTCAATAACACTTCCTGCCTCCTTGCACCATTTATTAACATTATTGAAGGTAATTCAACTGTATAATTGATCAGAGTTAGTAACTACACTTTGAGAATCATCAATTATGTTATTTTATTTTCTAAAAGGCCTCACGGACAATTGCGATATATTTCACAATCAATACGGTAGTCCCGGTTACTAAGATATCAAAGTGTTTTATTATAACAAGCCTTTGCACGTAGCACCAGTATAGCGACTGGTGCGGCGTATCCAAGCGACCATCGGCATAACAGCGGCGGGCCCAGAGTGCGTCGCCGGTAAGCCCAAGCCTGCAACATGCTGTCGCGGCGCGATAAGCTGTATATCCAGCCGTGGGAGGATCGCCGCTACAAGGACCACCGCTCTAAAGTAAGTTGTTATTGAACCGCCCGCTAAAACGGTTTGTCATACATACCCGTGCACTACATACAGTAGTAGATTATAGCACGTAAGTTAATAGTCCATCTGTTGCTCAGTTTTGACGTGAAGGTAGTAGAAAATAGTGCGACCGAAAAAGTTGGAACATAATGCTCGAAACCTATAATTACTCGCTGGTAGAGTCGCTCATGCCTTCGCTTTGACGCAAGATCTGACACAACTGGTAGACCAGCCCACCAGGATACCTGATATCGTAGGTCACGCGCCCTCCTAGTTGGACTTACTGCTGACGAGTCGCCCTGCAGGATATAGTGTCGGTGCTTGCACCTCTAAGCTCGTCAGATCACTGCTTGGTCATTGCCACAGCACCGCATAGCGCTGGTCCACCGAAAACGGTGGAGACCAAGCGTCGTCTGTGGCACTACTCGTCGGCAGATTGGGACGGATTGCGTGATTACTTTGCATCCGTCCCATGGGGCCAGGAATGCTTTCTTGGAAAGTACCCGTAGGTGTGCGCTTCTGCCATCGCTGATGAGATCTTGTTGGGAACGGAATATAATATTCCACATTATATTCCGTTCACAGATCTTGTCAGCGTTGGTAGAAAACGGCCTTGGTTCAATCGCGAATGCGCCAAAGCTGCTGAATGGAAGCAGGCGGCGGCGTATCGTGCTTGGACGAGGGCTTGCGCACTAAATGACCCTAGTACCGGCTCCTTAAGAGGGTGCCGCGCGATCGTAAAAAGTGACATAAGTTCAATGAACTTCAAAGCAAAATGAATCATATTGATATTTTAGAATTAGAACAATTCTGCTTTGAAGTTTCACACCTAGTAATTTGATTAGAGCAATGTTTTTATTCTGAGAAATGTACAAAACCATCACGCGCTTGTGTTAAAAATTAAAATTTACTTTTTTAACACTACGGTACACGCGCCTCTATTCGGAACGCCAGTACTCGCGCGCTCTACATACGTAGAACAATTTCAACAACTTGTTTTTCAGTGAATATCAATAAATAAAAATAAATAATTTATACTATAACAAAACACACTTTATTATAAATCTACTAGAAACAAAATAGGACTTTTTTTATTTATGAGGAACTTTAAGTCAGACTTCTAAGAAAACTTGACGAAAAACAGTAATTTTATGATATATAAACTTGAAACACTTTTATTTTTATTCACTCATTTTTTCTACACAACTTTCTTTGGTTTTACTACAGTCAGTACAGGGCATTGTAGAAACTGATGCTCGAGACAAATCCATTTGTTGCATGTGTAACATTGCTTCCTGGTAGACATTTTGCGCGCTTTTCCACAAAAGGAACATTTTCCGACGCGCCCAGTATTTTGAGGTAATACTTGATGATGATGCGGCTCCGGTAGATTATCTGGCCCAATAGCATTTTTCTTTTCATTTTCAATGCTTTCGGAAGGATTTCTAGCGCAATCCTGCGATTTATAAATGGAGCCACGAGATGAAAACCAACTTCATACAAAAATCACTTATGTCCCAAAATCTCAAATATAAACTCAACTACATAAAATAATAATAATAATATTATATTCAATTATATATTCTATATACTAAAGTAATATTGAATAATAAACATTAAATAAAAATACTAAAATCACTTCCCGCCCTAAGCAAACTCGGTGAAATATCTCAATAAAAAGTTACACGACTACCTGCGAGCGCTACACTAGTAGAATTTTAGTTTTGAAACAAAATATGTCACTCGTATGATCCCTCGGGTTGCCTTGCGGTCACTAATTGTGTTCATGACTTATTCGTGGAAGTATATAAAGAGTGCCAGTGTTACTTACCCTCAACATATTTACTAAATAAACAAAGTGCATGTCTGTTCTACGACGGTAGAACGCGCGTGTAATGGAGTGTTATGATGGGGGTGACCTGCGGAATATCAATACAAATATTTTCATGTAAGAATTATTGTAGGTACTTATCATGCGTAAAATTAAGAAAGTTGTCGAAGAAAAATGTATTTAGGAGTCATTAGATTTATGTACTTATTGTTTGTTATTAGTAAGTAAGTAAGTAAGTAAGTATCATTTATTTCTAATAAAATATGGTAACATTAATAAGATGGATCAGTTAAAATTTTGATATCACATATTTTTGCCGTAAAACAGCGCAGAAATGTTTAAAAATTTAAAGTTAATATAAAACATTTAACAACAATTAAAACATTAAAAAATATATATATAATAGAATCATAACAAAATTAAATAGTTTGAATACATTTTTCATGCATATTTAAAAAGATAAAATAATTTAATTCATATAATTATAAGAGATTTGATTGGGTGTATTTTATTGAATTTATACAAAAAGAAAAAATAACAAAAATAAAACATCACAAGTCATCATTTAAAAAGTCACTAACAGAATAATAACATCTATCCAACAAGATGGACTTTAATCTCTTCTTAAAGAGTGACAATGGCAATGTCTTAATATTACTTGGTATCTTATTATAAATTACCGGTGCCATACCAAAAATGCTCTTTTTTAACAGTGCTGTGCTATATCCACCAGTAACTAGTAAGTTTTGATATTGAGCACGCAAATGTCTTTTAGTTGCATCTGTTCTTTTAACAAATTGATGTTGGTTTGTTTTTACAAATATACTTACTTCTAAAATATAAATGGATGGCAATGTCAAGTCATCATTTAAAAAGTCACTAACAGAATAATAACATCTATCCAACAAGATGGACTTTAATCTCTTCCTAAAGAGTGACAATGGCAATGTCTTAATATTACTTGGTATCTTATTATAAATTACCGGTGCCATACCAAATATGCTCTTTTTTAACAGTGCTGTGCTATATCCACCAGTAACTAGTAAGTTTTGATATTGAGCACGCAAATGTCTTTTAGTTGCATCTGTTCTTTTAACAAATTGATGTTGGTTTGTTTTTACAAATATACTTACTTCTAAAATATAAATGGATGGCAATGTTAATATCTTTAGCGATTTAAACACCAGGCACACAACTCTCTCTAGGATTTATACCACAAATAGCTCGTATACATCGTTTTTGTGACTTAAAAATGCTTTCTCTTTCACAACAGTTACCCCAAAAGATAACCCCAAACCTCAAAGTATTGTTTAAAGAATTTGTTTTAAATTTCACCAAGGCCACGACCAAATTAATGTCTTTGGCCACGACCTTGTGCAATGATCAGGCTAACTTACGTAAGTTCTTATGTATTTAACTAATTCAGCGCATAGTACAGTCACCAGCATTAAGATGTGATGGTGCAAATATATCTGATCATTGGTGAAAGTCATATTATAAGCATATATACAGTCGTGGTCAACTAATTAGGGACATTCAAGATAGTGAAGAGCAATAACCGGTTATGTACATATAAATATAAAACCCTATTGATTTTTCAGCACCTATTATTTGCATAATTTGGTCCGATTACTATACTATAAATGGCTGTAAATAAGAGAATAATTAAATAGAAAAAAGTATTTAATATCAAAGGTTGAACATGTATTAAATTTTAAGGTATAATTATGTAGCTGGACATTTAATTAAGGACAGTAAAGTATAATGATGAATAGAGTTAAACAAAACGAATAATCTCCAGTATTATAATATTTTTAAAAGCTCCATTTTATTACGTGTAAAATCAGTACCCAGTAGCAAAACCTTTGTTAGTAATTACCGCTTGACACCGATGTGGCATAGACATTATCAGTTTCTGATATGTTTCGATAGGAATGTTTGCCCATGCCTCACAAAAAGCTTGATTAAGTTGATCTAAAGTTGTGGTACGATAAGTTGAAACTTTTTTCTTGATTTCGTGCCAAAGGTGCTCAATTGGGTTGAGGTCCGGGCTATTTGCTGGCCAATCTAGCACCGATACTGACTGACTGGTAAGAAACGACTTGACTGAACGGGCGGTATGTTTCGGGTCGTTATCATGCTGAAACGTCCATATAATAGGGAGATGCTCCTCAGCATAGGGAAGCATAGTTTCCTCCAATATTGTTTTGTATTGATGTTGGTCTAAGTTACCCTGAACTTTTCTCACAGGTCCCACTCCACGTCCAGAAAATGAACCCCAAATTTTAATGTTTCCACCGCCATGTTTCACCTGCTTTTTTGTGAATCTTGGATTCATTTCCGCTTTTACAGGACGCCGTACGTATTGCCTTCCATCTGAAGAAATTAAATTAATCTTGGTCTCGTCAGAGAATAATACATGTTGCCATTGGGCGTAGGTCCAATGTCCATATTTACGTGCAAACGCCAAACGAGCATTTCTATGTTCTTTCTTCAACAACGGTACTTTGCGAGCCACTCTTCCGAACAACCCTGCTTCTACCAGACGTCGTCGAACGGTCCTCGCTGATACACCGGCTCTTTCGTCTGCCCCAAACACTTCGTGTTTAATTAAAATAGAGCCTAGAAACGGATCTTTCTTAGCTAACCTGGTTATCATTCTATCTTCTTGCGGAGTTGTTTTTCTCGATCTTTTTGTCCTGGGCACATTTAAAGCTGTGTTATTGCGCCTGAAATGTTGCACTGCATTGCATACCATAGTTTTTGAACAATTTAAATGTTCTGCTATCCCTCGGTATGACCAACCACGCTCGACAAACTTCATGATAATTGTTCGTAGTTTAGCAACTTTTATTTTTGCCCATATTTCTTCAAAATAATTCTCAAAACTTAAAATTAAAAATCTGGATTGCCGCCAAAACTACCACAAAACAATAAAAGAAGAAATAAAAAAGTATTGAGATTCAAATTTTGAAAATAGAACGCAATATCTCAGTGTCCCTAATTAAATGGCCAGCCAGCATTCTTTGAACAAATAGCACACTGATAATCTATCAGCTATACTGTAAAGAGGTTTAATGTTTAAGAAGTTGTTATTGTTTGTATAATCGGGCACATCAATGACTAATTATACTTACGTGTAAAAGATATGGAATATTGTTAAGACTCGTTGGAAAATAAAAAATAAATTCACAATTTGGCTTAACTAGAGATTGTCCCTAATTAGTTGACCACGACTGTATATGCCTTCCGCCAATAATCAGATATTTATGCAGGCAGTAAATAGTCACATCTTAATGCTGGTGACTGTACAACTACGAGGGTCGTCTGAAAAGTTTCTGGCCTCACCATGAAATAAAAACTTTTTTTTTAAATCCTCTTTGGCATTATAATAAGAGTTTTTTCAGGAGTGACATGCATTAAGATGTGATGGTGCAAATATATCTGATCATTGGTGAAAGTCATATTATAAGCATATATATACAGGGTATGAAAAGAAGCTTAACGAAGCCGAGAGCCACGTAATCTGTCCATTATTACGAAGTTTTTTCTGTACTGAGCCATACCTGGGAACCTTCTAATTACGGAGATATTAAGTGTTAAAGTCACAATATTGTGACTTTGGTTTTGACAAAAATAAATGTAAAACGTGATTACTAAACTTTATTCTAAAGAAGCATTACCAAAATTATTTAAATTTCTTAGTCAAATAGGCTTATGAAATTTCAAAACGCAATGAATATCGAGCGCAGGCAGCGCAGCCACTGCCGCACACGCACACAAATGTACGCGTATATCAGCTCAAATCAGCTGTACCGGCAGCACGCGAAGATACACGACTCAGCACGACTCGCCGCCGCGAGCAATGACCTCACCATAATTTAGATAAATAAGTACCTACATCTCAGTAACTGTTAACTTATTTATCACTTAATTTGTATCGATCGGTTTTTTGTTTTTGACCGAACCTACTACTCCATCTTCATCATCAGCCTATAAACGTCCCACTGCTGGGCACAGGCCTCCCACGTGAACAATAGCACGTGGGGATATTGGGCCATAACTCACCACGCTGGCCCAATGCGGGTTGGTGGGTTTTAACGACTGCCATCTTACGACAACAACCGGGACCAGCATCAGCTTAACGTGCCTTCCGAAGCATGGAGGAAGCTCGAGATATTTTTAATTGGTCACCCATCAGGCGTCCCGGCATTGCAAAAGTTGCTTAGCGGGCAAGATCGCAAGCCAAACGAGCTAGCCACTGCGCCATCGAGCTCCTAACCTACTACTTACGCAAACTTAACAATTACGAGTTGCTAGCAGGTCTTCTGCATGTTAAAAAATAAGATTACCGTCCTAAATTAAGTTTCATTAACTGAACTAGGAAGAACTAGGAGCTCGATGGCTCGGTAGGTATGTGGGTTGCATGCAAGTTCAGCAAACACGGAATACAAATAATAAGACGCGAACGGACAAGCTACTAACAGTTAAAAATGTAGTCTAGGAATACAAATTACTTTTACTAAAATTAATGAAATAGATCGACAATATTGTTAACTAGTAGGATAATAATAGGTAATCGAATCGCTCTTCTCTTTCAAATGATCAAAGGGAAATTGCTACACATTTCACTAAGGCGCTCTGATTGCTTTCAATTGTATGGAAAAATGAAGTTACGTTTATTAGAAATTCTGCGTGATAAGCAGTATGATTTTTAGTAAATTAGAAAGAAAGTATGTAAGTGGTATTATGTAATTTATTATGATTTGATGTAAAGGGTTATTTTGTACTTTGATAGCGAGATAGATATTTCCAAATGCCTTTCATAGATAGAACACATTCCTGTTTAAACGACAGTGAGCATTGCTATTTTTTCTCTAGGAGTTTAATGCTACGTTTAGGCTTTGTACTAGGAGTATGAAAAATAAAGATGTTTATTTAAAATCATGCATAAATTGACAACCATGGAGTCCGCCAATTGTAAACACTTTTTCTTTTGCCACAAGTTTTAATAATTTATTTGTTTAATTTATTAATTTGCCTCTACCGGCACGGTAGCAACAATGTATGTCGTTTTCATTTTTGTGTACCGTCAGTTGTCAGTAAAATGGTTATTTCCGGGGATTTGGTTGTAGTGCGCTTCACTACACTTCTTCACTACACAATACTACAATTACTACAAGTGCTTACCCGTTACGAAATAAAAAAAGTCTTTTTAATTGAATAGGTACCTACCATAAAGTAAGTAAGTAGTACTTAGTTTACTAATGAAATAAAAATTTTCGTTTCATTTCATTTTTCCTGTGGGTATATTTGAAAGCTCTCATGGTCTTAATCTCAACCTGATGGTAAGTGACGATAAGGAATAAGACGATAACGCACTTTGGATCTCCGAAGGAGCTGAGTATTTATTCATTCCAAAACGAGGAAGCGCTTGGCCTTCATCTCACCTGGAGGGTGATAAATGACGAAAAGGCGGAAGCGCACTTCATCTGGATCCCTCGACCACTGAGAGGCTGGCTATCTTATCTCTTACTGATGGAACACATTGCGCCAGACTTTAGGTAAGATGGTAGTAGCTTGCCAGGCGGACTTAGCGCTAACCACTAGACAGCAAAGGCTTCTTCTTAGTCCGTTGGCTAGCTCTCTACCACCATTTTAACTAAGTCTGGTGTCATAACAATAACGTCGTTTTCTTTGTTGTGTTTCGTTAGTTAGAGGTGAAATAGCCAGTTTAACCCACTGCTAAAATAAAAATAATGGACTTCCGAAATTACAATCAAAATATGGAAAACTAATTTGAAGTTCTGATTGTAATGATAAACTAAAAGAATGAAGCTCAACCTAGTCCTATGAATGACTAGCCAGCCCCCAGCCGTCTAGCGCGCGCGCTGCTTTTGAAGGGGTGTGCGGGGGGCGCGCCTCCGCGCCCCCTCCCCCTACCCCCCGCCCCCCGCCACGGCGCCGCCGCGGCGGGCGGCATAAGTCAAAGGAGTACCTTGTTACCTACTATTAGGCCGGCTTTTAAATTCTTTCAGTTCGGTTTCTTCTGTGATCGAAAGCGCATAGTTTGATAACTTGACTGATTCTTTCGTCTATTTTATCTCTTCTCTTAGCGTTGTGGTTCGTGGTTGTGTATGTTGTGTGTGTGTGTGTTTGCGTATTTTCTGTGAAAGATGCCTTTCCATGCATTTAGTGTTCGCGAATACGTTAATATGGTGCTGTGTTACGGCATGGCCCATGGAAATGCCTCCGAGGCACTAAGACTTTACGGGATTGAACACCCAACCGCAGTTCAACCTCGCGGCCCGCGAGTTTTTACTCGGGCTGTACAGCGCCTGCTGGACAATCAGCCGATAATGCCGGTTTCAGAGGGAGGTGGCAGGCCAATACGTTTAGCGACAGAACAAGCGATTTTGGACGTGGTGCGCGAAAACCCACGCCTTGGAATGCGAACGGCAGCAAAAGTTTTAAGGAGACGCCATGGCCATCGCGCACGACATGTAGTGTCGTATAACACGGTGCACAAAGTGCTCACGAGAGACAGGCAACGACCCTATAAAATTCACAGGGTTCATGCGATTGTGCCAGGAGACAGGCAACGTCGAATGGCTTATTGTGCGTGGGTCCTAGGCCAGAGCCGTCGGTTTTTGGAAAATATTATTTTTACCGACGAGTGCACGTTCACCAATAACGGAATGTGAAACCGCAGAAATGCCCATTATTGGTGCTCGCAAAACCCACACCAGATGCAAGAGACTGGATTTCAGACACGCTGGAAACACAATGTTTGGGCAGGTATAGTCCGTAACCAGATTCTGGGACCCGTCTTCTTACCACCTAGAATGAACGGTTCTGCGTATCTAGAATTGATAAACAATTATTTAGCGGATACTCTCGACGATATGCCACTGGCACAGCTGCAAGTAACTTGGTTCCAGCATGATGGCGCACCCCCACATATCGTGAGCTATTCAGCGACCATTGGATTGGGCGGTATGGGCCTCATGAATGGCCTCCACGATCGCCGGATTTAACCCCCCTGGATTTTTTTTGTGGGGCCACGTCAAAGACAGGGTTTTTGACCGCCCTTGCCAAACAGCTGATGAGATGCATCAAAAAATTGTCGCCGTTTTCGAAGAGCTTAAGCAGCGGTCTCTACGAGAAGGAATCATGGAGTTGGTCCACCGGGAAAATCTGGAACGGGCGCGCTTATGCCTACACGTGGGAGGTCGGCAGTTTGAGCCGCAGCTCGTCAGTGTCGAAAGGTCCCTTGATGATATCGATGGAGAGTAGGTAAGTAGGTAGACTAGCCTAGACTTAAACAAACATTTTCTACAAACAATCATGAAGCGAAAACAATGAGTTCATGAATAAAACCGCGCATCGTGCGTGGTACGGTACAGACATGGCGCGCGCTTTTTTATCCCACTCATACGCTTATTGACTTCTCTCTCGTCCCGTAACACACACACATGCACACTTTGTTGCACGCGTTTCATTGCGTGTCTTAGAAAACACCCGTTTTTTAATACCTAAAAATTTAAGTAGTTTCCCAGCAATTATTTTTACTGAATGTTTCTTAGTTTGATGTACACTATGTGTATATTACGGCTTCGTTAAGCTTCTTTTCATACCCTGTATATGCCTTCCGCCAATAATCAGATATTTATGCAGGCAGTAAATAGTCACATCTTAATGCTGGTGACTGTACAACTACGAGGGTCGTCTGAAAAGTTTCTGGCCTCACCATGAAATAAGAACTTTTTTTTTAAATCCTCTTTGGCATTATAAGAGTTTTTTCAGGAGTTATATGTCAAAATTGCCGCCATTTTTGACGGCTAGTTTTTCCATATCGGCTGATTTTGCAAACCAGTAGTTACATGTGTTCTTTGAAAAATGAATAAAATTGAGTGTCGAGCTGTGATTAAGTTCTTATGTCCGTGACCCCAGCGGGATAGCCCCTTTAGATCGGCTTCAAATTACGCACCGATTTAGTTGATAATATGTTTAAATTTGTTAGCAAGTACCAAAATTTGTTGATCAATAATTATCGAGATATCCCATGTTAAAGGGTATCCCGCTGGAGTGACGCTCGTCAAACTTATTTGACCTAAAACGAGCAGGAACGGTACACGCTACTGATATAGTTATTGTGCTAAGTTTTTGTTGATTCAATTACGAATCCATCAGTGAAAATTCCAGGATTCTGTAGTTACCGAGTAATCAAATAGGTACCTACTTTTCGTCAAAATCATTTCAAAAAGTAAGTTCTAGTTGAGGTATAAGAAAAAAGGCTACATTCATGAAATTTGGGGAAGATTTTGTTGACTCTGAGAGAAAATTTGTTAGACAAAAACGAGTACTCTAGCTACAGTACATCCTGAGATATAACGCATATTATGGTTATCCCGCTGGAGTCACGGTGTTGATACCTAAACATGATTTTTACAGAGGAATGGAGCAAGTAGCGAGTTTATGACTATAGCAAAGATTTTGTTGATGTTAAAATCTAACCAGTTACAACTTTTCAGTTTCCTAGGTACAGTATTTTAGGAGAAATTTAAGTTTATAACTTTTTCATACTGAAAGTACGCGTATAAGCCGACCAAATTAAGTTGATTCCTTATAAAGACCAAGATGTTAAACGGTATTTTTTTTTGTTTATAGGCCGATTCCGATAAAATGGGGTTGGACATTCAAATATTGGTACACCATAATGTAATACACCTAATATCACCATATAGCTAATGTATATGCAGTAATAGTAGATTGTTATACAAGGGGCTAAAATGACCCATTATATACGAGGTAGTTTTACTCCCGAGCTTTTAGCGAGGGAGTAAATAGAAACCGAGTTTTAATGGGTTTTTAGCGCTGTGTGTTACACTCTGCTTTTCACTACGAATGCGAGAAAATAAAACAATCCAATACAATATGAATTGGTTTATTTTATTAAAAATTAACCCGTTAGTTGCTTTAACGACACCCACGGGAAGATAATGGTTGGTAGTATAATTTTGATGAGCCCATCGCCGCTCTATGCTGTTGGATAGTAGGTATGTGCAGTTTTTCCATCTCTTCCCTTGGGTGTCGTAAAAGGGGACTAACGGACTAAAGACTGCACATACATCCAACAGCATACAGCGACGATGGGCTCATCTAAATAATACTACCGACCCCTCTCTTCTCTTCGGTGTCGTAAAAGGCGACTAATGGACTAAAGACTGCTCATACATCCAACAGCATAGAGCGGCGATGGGCTCATCAAAATGATACTACCAACCCCTCCCTTCCCTTGGTTTCGTAAAAGGCGACTAATGGACTAAGGACTGCACATACATACAACAGCATAGAGCGGCGATGGGCTCATCAAAATAATACTACCAACCCCTCTCTTCCCTTGGGTGTCGTAAAAGCGACTAACGGGCTAAAGGCTCACCACCTAAGTACATGTACAGACTGTGCAGTTTTTTCTTGCTGAAGCGTGGTCTGTGTTGTCCATAGATTCAAATGATTACTAATTTTACCATATTAATAACTATCTTAAAAATTTTGTTGATTTAAGTAAACAGTAATAAGTCGAGTCTTTATTCATGATTATTCTACATAACATTAAATACTTTTTCGTTGTTGTAGGCTCATGGTCATGTGACAGACAAAAATTAAAAAAAAAAAACTTTTTCACCTAGGGCGAGAAAAGCTATTTTAGCCCCGCTCTAGTGACGGTCTTTTTGAGCAAGATGAGTGAAAATATATAATGTAATAAAACAAATAAAAAAACCAACGAGCATTTTGGTGTAACGTATCATCGAGCAAAGGGGCGGGTAACAGGGGGACATTTATTTTTTATTATCCAACGTTAATAGGAAAACGCTAAAAGTTTGCCTTTGTATATTATGTTCATTTGCCACCATCTTCTATTTCAATTTTTCTTTTTTTCGACATTTCAACTAAGAGTCTACGTAAGGTAAAAAGAAGTGTGACAGGCTCACTCGCCGTGAGCCTTACGTCAAACACAGCGTCAAGCATTCGCAAGAACGTTACACTACATCGAAATGTTACATGGAAACTGAGCATTTGCCTGTATTGTACCATTCGTAAGAGCGTTACATTACACCGTAATGCTCGAGCAAATGCTTTAGTCTATACTTACCTTATTAATACAAATCTATGACGAACTTTTTCGACGAATATAGATAATATTAGGTACGTCATTTTTATTATTTTGTACACGTGTGATGTTAATACGGCGGATCAATGTATAAAAGTACTACCTATGATTGCAAACTGTGTTTTTTTCTATAATTACAATAAAAATAAACACTTACTTACTTTGCTAAATTTTGATCATTTTATTTTAACATGCCTTAGATTAGATAGTAAATCATTAAAGGGTAAATCTATCTATCTACATTAGTATAGGTATTGATATGAATAGTTATTCATACATTACATTAGGTATATGGTGATATTAGATGTATTACATATATTGGTAATATTTGAATAATTTATTGTAAATTACAACCACAACCACATCATATCGACAAAAAAATTGGCCGTCATCTTGGTCTTTATAAGTAATCAATTTAATTTGGTCGGCTTATACGCGTACTTTTATATACATACTTTAATTTCTCCTAAAATACTGTAGGTACCTAGGAAACTGAAAAGTAGGAACTGGTTAGATTTTTACATCAACAAAATCTTGGCTATAGTCATAAACTCGCTACTTGCTTCACTCCTGTGGAAAAAACATGTTTAGGTATCAACACCGTGACCCCAGCGGGATAACCATAATTAGCGTTATATCTCAGGATGTACTGTAGCTAGAGTTCTCGTTTTTGTCTAACAAATTTTCTCTAAGAGTCAACAAAATCTTCCCCAAATTTCATGAATGTAGCCTTTTTTCTTATACCTCAACTAGAACTTACTTTTCGGAGGAATTTTGACTAAAAGTAGGTATTTGATTACTCGGTAACTACAGAAGGTAGAATCCTAGATTTTTCACGGATGGATTCGTAATTAAATCAACAAAAACTTAGCACAATAACTATATCAGTAGCGTGTCTCGTTCCTGCTCGTTTTAGGTCAAATAACTTTGACGAGCGTCACTCCAGCGGGATACCCTTTATTATGGGATATCTCGATAACTATTAATCAACAAATTTTGGTATTTGCTAACAAATTAAAACATATTATCAACTAAATCGGTGCGTAATTTGAAGCCGATCTGAAGGGGTTATCCCGCTGGGGTCACGGACATTAAGTTCTTATATTTAAAAAACAATACGCCAACCCAAATCAAAACTGAGATGGATGCTGTTTACGGCAAGTCTGCTCCATCATTTTCTACAGTAAAATTTTGGGTAGCAGAATTTAAACGCGGTCGTACCTACCAGCTTATACGATGATGAACGCGTAGGACGGCCAAAAACTGCGACCAACCAAGATAATTTGTCCAAAAAGTACACCGATTGGTGCTCGACAACCGTCGAATCAAGGTTATGGAGATTGCAGAAGCTGTAAGCATATCTAAAGAAAGAGTTTGTCATATACTAGTTGAAGATTTGAACATGCGAAAGCTAACTGCACGTTGGGTGCCGCGTCTGTTAAATTCGGACCAAAAACAAGTTCGAATGAACATTTCCAAAGTCCTTTTGAAGCGATTTAAGCAAAACACGTCGGATTTTTTGGTTGATAACCGTCGACGAATCGTGGATCCATCACTTCACGCCGGAGACAAAATCACAATCCAAACAGTGGACTGCGACGAATGAGCCTGCTCCAAAGAAGGCGAAGACAGTTTCTTCGGCCGGAAAAGTGATGGCCACCATATTAGTTGACTATCTAGAAAAAGGAAAAACTATAACGGGGGCTTATTATTCATCGCTACTTAACAAGCTAAATGTAGAAATTTCGAAAAAACGGCCGCATTTTCAAAAAAAGAAAGTGTTGTTTCATCAAGATAACGCACCATCTCACAAGCTAAAGATTGCGATGGCAAAAATTCAGGAGTTGCGATTTGAACTGATTGAACATCCACCGTATTCTTCAGATCTTGCTCCTAGCGACTTCTTCCTGTTTCCCAGACTGAAAACTTGGGTAGGTGGACAGAGATTTTTAAGTAACGAGGAGGCCATAGCCGCCGTGGACGCCTATTTTGCAGAGCTAGACGTCAACTACTACCTGGTAGGCTACTCTTGAAACAGAATTGCATTAATCAATTTCCAATCACAAATCTAAAAAATGTCAAATGGCACTTTTGTAAGCTACAATAGCGCCACATTGGAATTACATTGCGTGGAAATTGATTGAACAAATTATTATCGAGATGGCGTTCCGGAATTATCTTTACTTATCCCAATATCGATACATATTAATCGCATTGGAATTGTATTAAGATTGAGTTTGCGTTCGAGAGTAACCCCCCTGGATGGGTTGAAGTCATGGGAGCATCGCTGGGAGAAGTGTATAACTTTACAAGGAGACTATGTTGAAAAGTAGAAAAAAATCGGACCGAAAAAACACGTCTTTCTATGTTAGGCCAGAAACTTTTCAGACAACCCTCGTAACATAAAAATACGTAAAATTTCATAATTTCGTGCAGGATCCCCTTAATTGAAGTCGGCTTACAAAAGAGGGCTCTCGCAGGAGCGGATGCACAAAGAGTGGCGAGGGTAGGGCAGGTGATCTCGCACCCTGGTAGCCGTAGCTATTGGCGGCTCGCTAAGGCCGTGCAGGCCAACTTCTGCTCTCCCTCGCTGCCCCCGTTGAAACATCCAGATGGATCGTTAGCCTACCAGCCGCTTTAGAAAGCGAACTTGTTGGCTGATCTTTTCGCTGCTAATTCGCGCATCGACGATTGTGGCGCCGCTCCACCTATCATAGCACATTGTGGGGCCACCATGCCTGATATTCGTATCAGGCAGTGTGATGTACGTGCCGTGCTGCGGTCGCTCGACGTGCGGAAGGCTAGCGGGCCGGATAGTGTTCCAGCGATTGTGCTGCTCAGATGCGCGGCTGAGTTGTCTCCTGTGTTGACACGATTGTTTAGGATGTCTTACGATACCGGTATTGTGCCGGTGTCTTGGAAGGAAGTGAACATACAACCCATACCCAAAAAAGGGGGTCGCTCGGATCCAGCCAACTATCGACCCATCGCTGTAACTTCTGTGTTGTGCAAGGTGTTTGAGCGGATAATTAACTCAGCTCATTCACTACCTAGAGGATCTCGCTGCTCCATGATCGCCAGTATGGATTCAGACCCAAGCGATCAACGGGTGATCTTCTAGCAAACGTTACTCACGCATGGGGAGAAGCGATGGACAAGCGTGGCGAATCTAGCAGTTAGCCTTGATGTCGCCAAAGCTTTCGATAGAGTATGGCATCGCTCCCTTCTTTCCAAGTTACCGGCCTTCGGTGTGCCGCCCCGTTTGTGCGTCTGGGTTGCAGACTTTTTAGAAGAGCGGGGGATTCGTGTCTTTGTGAGGGTAGTTCCTCCGAGTTCTACAAAGTCAATGCCGGAGTGCCGCAGGGTTCTGTGCTCTCACCTGCTATATTTCTTCTGCATATCAATGACATTTTGTTCTTTGGCAATATTCATTGTTATGCGGATGACAGTACGATGCATGAGCGGTACATAGGACATCCTGCGGCAAAGCAAGCCGATATCGTAGTGAAAAGGCAAGAACTGGTTGCCAAACTGAACCTGACTCTCGATCGTGTCACTAAGTGGGATCTGAAAACCTGGTCGAGTTAAATACCAGAAAAACCCATGTTTGTGCATTCTCGTCCAAGGTAACTCCCTTCCTTACTCCTCCCTCTCTTCAGAACTCTCCTTTACCCATTTCAGTGGACCTCAGCTTTCGTAGCATGGACATCGGCCAGGAACTGAATCCAAAATGCTACATCAAGTGTTATTTTAATTACCTCCCGTAAGTTGGTTATTTATTCTTAATAAGGTGAGGCGGTTTTTCACTCACGAGTAGCGCTGTTTGCTGTACAAGACTCAGGTGCGATCGAGTATGGAGTATTGTTCCCACCTATGGGACGGCTCCGCTAAATACTTCCTCGATGCACTTGATAGACTGCAAAGGCGAGCGGTACGTATTATTGAAGATGCTGGGGTTACAGCCTCTCTTGAGGACCCCCAGCTGCGTAGACATTGCTTCTCTCAGTGTCTTCTACCGAAATTACTACGGAGTGTTCTGAAGAACTTTTTGATCTATTCCCGCTCTCTCTTGCCCTGTCCCGGACTACACGTGCTGGTCTTAGGAACCACCATTATACTGTGCAGACTATCAGCACTCGTACAAAAAATTTGGCAAGTCGTTCCTCTGCAAGACCATTCGGCTTTGGAATTCTCTGCCGGCGCATGTGTTTCCCAGCTCCTACAGGGGACTGTAGAAAATAGACCCGGGAGGGTCTATTAACAGAGCGGCGATAGGCAACCTTTATGTGCTAAGCGTATAGGATACCTATACGCTTAGCACATAAAGGTTGGTTCACACTTTTCAGTGAAGTCACAGTTCCGGCACAGTCTTTTTCATACATTCTCTATGAACGCATCCCCATTTGTCAGTGTTAGCTGTGGTGTTAATGCTCTGTGTCAGTGCCGCCACCGGCAAATCACGGATGTATTCGTTTTGACAACGTTCATAGAGAATGTATGAAAGAATATTTCGCACTGTGCCGGTACTGTGTCGGAACTGTGACTTCACTGATATGTTCGACCTTAATAGTCTTGAAAGCAGGGCGTGAAACGTCATTTTTGCAGGCCGTCATGAAGTGTACCTACGCCTGGCGTACTCACCATGGAATTCTGTTATTTCAAGAATGCCAAAAAACTGTGCCCAAATAGTACCAAATAGTGCCCAAAGGAAATAAATAGTACCCTTATGGTTCAAAAGTTATAGACATAAGTTATAGTTTGGTGAGTACGCTAGGCGTAGGTTACGCCTAGCGTACTCACCTCAGTTTGGGAAATCTGTGTAAGCTACAAATTTAATTAGTATGTCAAAAAACTGTACCCATATAGTACCAAATAGTGCCCAAAGGAAATAAATAGTACCTTTATAGTTTAAAAGTTATAGACATAGTTTGGTGAGTACGCTAGGCGTAGGTTCTACGCCTAGCGTACTCACCTCGTTTCGCGAAAACAGAACCAGCAATGGCTCTCATTTCTATCTCAATAAATAGTACCGGAAATAGTACCCTCTAAGAGTGTAATTGTTATTTGACATTTACACTAGAAAGTCATTAAATTTGATAGCAAACTTCTACATACAAAAATTACGTGTGGTACAGTCGAGCACAGTGAATAGTAAAATATTATTTTTATTACCAAAGGAATTAAGATTGGAATAACTATGGAGTTCATTAATAGACGACGACCTAAAATAGAATAGGTACATATTTAATAACAGTAAACCAAGGGTGGCCAAAAAAGGGGGGTCTTGAGGTTGGTGTGTCTGTCTTTGGCACCGTAGCTTCTAAATATCCTAGATTTGGATGCGGACTTTTTTATATGAAGGCTGGTTTTTAGCGGTGATTCTTACTTCGACTATAAATCTAGTGATAACTGTTATAAATCACAAAATTTGTAGTCGAGGGTGAATGAGACCCACTCCAACTTATATCTATGTATCAAGCATTGCTTATTTATGATTTGTTGATCGTGAATGACAGCCCGCCCGCAACTTTGTCCACGTGAACCCCTTACCCCGTGACGAATTTTCAAAAATGTTTATTTTTATACAAACCTTGTCCCGACAATTACAAATACAACAAAAAAGAATTAGCCAAATTGGTGCCGCCGTTTTGAAGTAATGCGCGTACAAACATTTTGGCAATTGATTTTTTATTAGTAGTGAGATATTGGGCATTCTAACTCACTTTCGTTCGGTCGCAGATGCGACCTCGCTTGTTCGTTAGAATGCCCAATATCTCGAACGTATCGCAGTTTTGCAATGGATAGCATACCATCTTCTGTTTTCATGTCGTCCGTTTTAGATGTACAGATATTGTACATCTCAAACGGACAAATATTGTTATTTGTAAAAATGTACAAACATTTCACCGTTCGCTCACTCCGTTCGCTCTCTTGAAAAAGTGAATTAGAACGCCCAATAATCGATGTGGATTATTGGTATTTTCGTTATTTAAGCGTAGCAACCATTTTATGTTGTCATTTCTGTAAAATCCTTTTAACACTGCAGTCAAATTTAATTTTTAATCATAATATATAATGAAATTCTTAAAACAAAAAGAATCGTTAAAATTGGAATGTATTTGTCCAACTTCATTGTCAGGGGCAAGTCGACATGGAAAGTTATTGCCAAATACAATCCGTTGTATTGTTTGCGGTCCATCTAATTGCGGGAAAACCAACCTAGTAATAAGTTTATTATTACATAAAGATGGTCCACGATTTCGAAACCTGTACGTGTATTCAAAATCTTTGTATCAACCTAAATACAGTTATCTCGAAAAAGTTTTAGAATTGGTTCCAGGTACATCATTTCACAAATATAATCATAATAGCGAAATATTGAGCCCTCACGAAGCGTCACCTGATTCCATTATTATTTTCGATGATGTTGCTTGTGAAAATCAAAACAACATCCGTAACTATTTTGCTATGGGGCGTCATAGGAATATTGATTGTTTTTATATCAATCAAACTTACACCAAAATACCTAAACAACTCGTAAGAGACAATTCTAACATGATTATATTATTTAAACAAGACGACGTAAATTTAAAACATGTTTATGATGAGCATGTAGGGTCTGATATGTCATGGCTTCAATTCCGTGAAATGTGTTCAACTGTTTGGAAAATACCATACAATTATATTGTCATAAATAAGGATTGTGAGCGAAATAAAGGATGCTATAGAATGACGTTTGATACATTTATAGTCGTAGATTAATAACTACATATACGGATGTTATTATATTTATAAATCATTTCCACATGAGATTCGGAGATAAAAGGAAACCCAATAAAATGGAAAAAGATCTAAAGAGACAAATCGTTAAATCAGCATCAGCTGTTAAAAGAAAGTTCGACATGATAAAGGATGCACAAACTACAAGAAATAATACTTTAGAAACAATATTCAAACCCATAGTTGACCCTCTTAATATGATAGCAAATAAAAATGATGAAAAGCAACATGACAAAGAGACTTTTTATAACCCTTTATTTAAAAAAATAGAGAATAATGAAAGCGAAGAGTCGTATTCGTCTATTGAAGAATTTAACGAACAAAGTAGCGAAGATGATGAAGAAAATCATGAAAAATTCCGAACAACCGACAAAACCCTTACTGTATCACCTACTCAAGACCATGATGTGAGTGAAGGTTCGTTCAAATCGCTACAATCATCGCCAAACGTTAAAAATCAATCTTTATCATGGTCTACTTCATCTGAAGTATTTAGTGCTATACCTTTTGGAATAAGAAATGAACAAGGAAAACTTATGCTTGGAAAAAGTCGCGTTTATGATGACGGCACCACTCTAATAATTGGAAATCATAATTTGAGAAAAACTCTCGGTTTAAAAGAACTATTGTTTAAAAAGAAACCAAATCTAGATGATATCACAGATAACGACCTTGAAAACTATAAACTACTACTTATCGATACTAATGCACACAGACGTAATTATGATCCCTCTATCTAAACCAATAAATAGCAACAAGGGATTTAAATACATGAATATTATAAAGCCATTATTCAAAATCTCTAGAAAACCGACCACTAGTACAGAGAGTATTCCTCGAGGAAAAGGTATTGAACTCGTAAAAAGAGTAAAAAGAAATACAGATTTAGTTTACTGGGACGATCCTAACGAGTTAGTAAAACGACTGAAATTACTGTTCGCTTCACGAGATGCTGGTAACACTGGGTTAGATAATGAAATTATTGCAATCATCGAGGAACTTCACGAAGCCGGTATCATAAACAAAGAATAAAAACAAATAGCATCGGGAAATTTGTGCAGTATACTTACAGTAAACAAAGCATCGGGACCGCAATGAATATAGATAAATTTGGTCATCACGTTCATAAACGTTTACGATTATCTGAACATATTGATATCTATAGCGATACGTTACAGAAGTCTGAAACGGGAGAATACATTTTAATTCTACAATAATTTTTACGATTTAAAATCATCCAAACTAAAAGGCTTGTCGTCTCCAGACAAGGACGATGAAGCTGTAAATAAAGCATATTTGGATAAAACAGTTCAAGAGCTGAGAAACGAAATAAGCCAAGTTAATAGTCGTGTATTAATTTATTTAAAGAACTTGGAATCAGCGAGTACAGACCGTTTGTCTTCTATGTTTTACTCAAAAATAGAAATAGACCGTATGATTCAAGCCAAACAAAAATGAGTAAGAAAGAAATTGTAGACGAACTTCACAGAGCGGCGAGAAGAAATTTTCCACGTCGAAGTACAATCATAAAAGGAATAGATGATTTATGGCAAGCAGACCTTATAGACTTTCAAAAGTACTCACAGTTTAATAAAGGATATAAATATGTTTTAGTCGTAATTGATACTTTATCGAAATATGTGTGGGTTAATCCTTTGAAGTCAAAGAATAAAAGTTGTGTTACAAATGCAATGCAAAATATATTAACCACGTCATCTCGAAAGCCCAAAAATTTACAAACAGATTTAGGCAAAGAATTTTACAATAAAATTTTTAAACAATTGACGATAAAATATAACATAAATCATTACTCCACTTACTCTGTAAAAAAAGCAGCAATTGTTGAAAGAGTAATAAGAACTCTAAAAAGTCATCTTTACAAATTATTTAGCGTCTGCGGTAAATATCAATGGATACAAAAAAATTTGGAAGACGTTGTACTATGCTACAATAACACTATTCACCGTGTAACAAAACTAAGGCCTATTGATGTTAGCAAAGAAAACCAGATGATTGTTAGGTCTAACATTATTAAATCACAAATTACCAGAAAACATCAAAAATTTAAGTTCCATGTTGGTGATCAAGTCCGGATAAGTAAATACAAAGGGGATTTCTACAAAGGTTATACTCCAAACTGGTCAACAGAAATATTTTATGTTATTAAAGTCAATCATACAAATCCAGTTACTTATCACTTGGAAGACAAAAATAAACAGAGAATTTTAGGATCTTTTTACGAGCATGAATTACAGAGAACCAAATTTCCAGATATTTATCTTATTGAAAAGGTTTTGAAAAGAAAAGGAAACAAACTCTTTGTCAAATGGTTAGGTCTCAGTGACGGTGAAAACAGTTGGATTGATAAAAATTTATTGGTGCTTTAATATAAACTAAGCATTATTATTTATACGCTCACTTTATAATCATCGATGACGGAAGGAAGTGGTATTATTAACAACTTAATAAATAACATTCCGTTTGAGTTACATTTACCTGGATATCAATTTTGTGGTCCAGGCACAAAACTTAAGAAAAGATTACTCAAGGGCGAACGAGGTATAAATAAATTGGATGAAGCTTGCATGTACCACGATATCGCTTACAATAATAAAGATTGGAACGTTAGACATAACGCCGATTTAGAACTTTTAAATATGGCAAAGAAAAGATTGAAATCGAAAGATGCTGGGAAAGGAGAAAAGATTGCATCATGGATAGTAAAAAATGCAATGAAAGCAAAACTTAGAGCCGGAGCAGGAGTACGGTCATTCATGAAAGGTGTTAAAAAAATTCAAAAGCAAATGAAAAAATTAAAATGTAATGACAACCGAAAGGCTATAAAATATGCACATGCAGCTGCAAAAAAAGTGTTTTCTAATGTAAAAGGAATACGCTTCCCACGCTGCATTCCTGTTCCGAAAACTGGTGGGTTGTTACCTCTCATACCAATCTTTGCTGGTTTATCAGCTCTTGGTTCACTTGCTGGAGGTGCTGCAGGTATAACAAAGGCTGTTAACGATTACAAGGTTGCTCAAAACAATCTTCAAGAATCTGAACGACATAACAAGATGATGGAAGCCGTTGCACTTGGGAAAGGATTGTATTTGAAGTCTCGCAAAAAAGGAGCGGGCTTGTACTTACAACCTCCAAAAAACTAATTAAACGGTTACCCAAACGAGCACTCACTAATTTAGATATATTAAAGCACTCGGTTCATATTCCATATTTTCGTGGCGTTTTTATGCGAGATACGTTACCATCAAAACCAAGAAAAATTGAGTGTGCTATTCTAAATTTAGATAGTTCCAGAAATCCGGGAACTCACTGGGTAGCCTATGTCAAGCAAAATGAATACTGTGAATACTTTAACAGTTTTGGTAACTTAAAACCTCCGTTAGAATTAATAAAGTATTTGACAAATATGCACATAAATTATAATTACAAACAGTATCAAACTTTTGGCACTACGAACTGCGGTCATCTTTGTTTATTATTTTTAAGAAAGTATTGGAAAAAAATATTTATATAAAGGTTAAAATTAAAATAACTTGACAGTATAATAATGTCTTTCACTGTATCCATAACTGGGCAGGGAGCCTCCCTCGTAACAAACTACTCACCTACTTTTGAATTACGTGGAGAATACGAGTGTGGACTTCTGTACTTTTCTACATTTAATTCTATTCCTAATATAGATGAAAGAAATAATAAGTTTTATTATGGTAATAATGAGGTCATTGAAATTCCAGAAGGATCATATGAACTTCAAGATATTTGTGATTTTTTAAAAGGCAACGTCAAGAATACTGCATTAAAATTGAGTTGTAATAATAATACACTCAAAACCAAAATATTCTGTTCAGAAGATGTTCACTTTGGGAAAAGTAATTCCATCGGTAAAATTTTAGGTTTTGCTAGGGAAACAATAAAGGCTAATATAAGTTGTGAATCTCGGTATCCAGTCAGCATTTTATCTACAACCATCGTGCGCATCGAATGTGACGTAGTTGGAGGATCATTCGTGAATGGAAAAGCAAGCCATATAATTTATGAATTTGTACCTAACGTGCCACCAGGCTATCGAGTTATTGAGATACCCAAAAACTTAATATATTTTCCAGTCAACCAAAATTCAATTAGTGCGATTAATATTAGATTACTAGACGGTCATAATAAGCAAATTAATTTACGAGGTGAAGAAGTACAACTATACTTGCACTTTAGAAAAAAATGATAAATTTCAATAAAAACACTGCTACAGTTTGTACTCAAGTCAGTTATAAAAGATCATCTACTAAAAGAACACCGCTTTTACTAAAAAAGAAACTTACTAAAAATAATAAAGATTTCCTAAAGCTAGTAGGCTTGCTAAAATGAATTATTTAAATATATCTCAACCAACGTCATATGATAACAGCATTGAAAGTTTTGAATATCATTCATACAAACCGTATGTAACAAGTTTCAACAATAATGATGAAATACGAATACCCATTCATCAACAAGATTTGTATGTGTTGCCTTCACTCAGCGCTTTGTATATTGAGGGCAAAGCGGATGTGTATAACAGTACTACTAAAGAAAAAGTGTCAAGTGTGCATTTTGTTAATAATCCAGCGTTATTTCTATTTCAAGACATTCGCTATGAATTAAATGGAATCGAAATAGATAAAATTAAAAATGCAGGCATAACAACAACAATGAAATCCTATTTATCGTTAAATGAAAATGAATCCAAAAGTGCTAGAGTTTGGGGTTGGTCTACTTCAGGAACCACCAATGTTAGTGGAGGCGCATTTTCTGCTTCAATACCATTAAACAAACTATTAGGTTTTGCAGAAGATTATGAAAAAATTATTATAAACTGTAAACACGAGTTAGTACTTTTGAGAAGCAACACAAATGTCAATGCCTTGAAATTAAATAAGGAACAAGTTGTAGAAAATATAATAATAAGTAAAATTGTTTGGCGCGTTCCGCATGTTAAGGTGTCAGATCGTGAGAAAATTCATTTGTTAAAACATTTAGAAAAAGATAGAGCTATCACACTAGCATTTCGTAATTGGGACTTATATGAATACCCATTACTACCCAAAACGCGTAAACATTCTTGGTCTATTAAAACTTCATCGCAAATAGAAAAACCGAGATTCGTTGTTATAGCTTTACAAACCAACCGAAAACATAATGCGGAAATGTCTATGGCAGAGTTCGACCATTGCAATATACGTGATGTAAGAGTATTTTTGAATTCATCGTATTACCCTTATGAAGGACTAAATGTCAGTTTCTCAGATGATAAGTTTTCTTTATTATATGAGCAGTACGCCAGATTTCAGCAGTCTTATCACGGTCGCCGATCAGAACCCTTGCTGTCTTTAAAAGAATTCAAGGCTATTGCTCCTTTATTCGTAATTGACTGTTCTCGCCAACACGAATCATTAAAAGGATCGATTGATGTGAGAGTTGAAATCGAAGCAGATCAAGAGATACCTGATCAGACCGCTGCATACTGTCTCATACTGAACGATTGTATATTTGAATACAAACCTTTGAGCAATATTGTAAAGAAGATATCATGAACAGCAATACAATAATAGTGGATCTGCAAGGATTTAAGGATTCAAAAAATAATTTCATTATTAAAGAGTTAGCAATAGCAACCAAAGACCACACACAAACATTTTTAATTAAACCACCCTATACTTTTAAAACTCTATCAAATGAAGAAAAAAAGCAAGTTCGATGGTTAGAAAAAAATCGAGGGCTCACTTGGAGTGAAGGATTCATCGATTATCGTGAATTTCGAAGAGTAATTGTTCCTTATATAAATGGCAAAAAAGTGTTAACCAAGGGATTGGAAAAAATAATGTGGATTCGAGAGTTATGTCAAGATTGTGAAATAATAGAATTAGAGGAAAAAGGTTGTCCCAATTTTTTAAAATTATATAATGATTACTGTGAGAAAGAAAACACAAATTTGTATTGTGTTCATCACAATAAGAATTGTGCATTAAAAAATGTACTATGTCTTAAAATGTGGTACTACGATAAATTTAAGCATGATTTCTTTTAAAAAACATGAACTTTTTATTTTCGTTTCTTTTTATTTTTGTTATTATATCTAATTATAGCAAATTATAATGTATTTAAAACATTTTTTTTAAATAAAGGTGTAATGATAATAAATGTATTTCTTTTACTTTTTGAAATAATATATGATCTTTAGTAAAGAACATTATAAAAAACTACATGTTTTTAAATCTGTTTGTCAGTGTGTTAAATTCTCTAATTAGGAAGTAATATTATTCATAGGTCATTTATATTTTCTTTGTGCATATTTTATTAAATAGAATAAAATAAAATTTTAGATATAAAAACATTTTCTTTATCTACTTTCAACTTTAATAATAATCAGTTACATAAATACCTACTAATATTAATAAACAACAATAAACAATAATTATTTATATCACATAAAGTATATTTACAGTCTTAATCTTATCCTATAAAATTAATAACTATCACCGCACAATCTTTTCGAGATCTTTCTAACTAAGGTTTCCGTAAGGTCCATAATTTCATCCACCGGATCCTGCACCACGTACTGGGCACTGAGCACCACACTTTCATCGTCGTCGCCATCGGCTCCCTGTGCCGTCGTCCTCGCTGCCTGATCCGCTGCCAAATCCAATATTTTAATTTGTATCAGTCTTGATCCTCTTTGCTCCTTACTGATGACGAATGACTTCAACGAAACACCATTCTTTTTTGAAGGTTCTCGTTTTTGCTTGCTGTTTCTCTTGTCGATCTTTAATTTGGTGGGTTGTTTACCAAACAATTCCTCACATTGCTGAGTAAAATTTTCAAGAGGGTCTTGGGCGTACTGCGAAAATACGATTTCCGACGATTCAGTCATGATCTGTAACAGAAAGAACAAAAGTTTTTTTTTTTTTTTTTTTTAAGTATAAATTTTTTAAGTATTTACACTTACCAGAGAGTTCAAAACGTGTCTTTCTAAGCAACGGTGATATAAATATGAATTATTATATTACTAAGCGAGCGAATTACGAAATTGCATGGTTTGCACTTAGTGGGCGTTGACCTTAATGCGGGGCATGTACTTTGACCGTGAATGAAATAAATAAAACCACCGATATTAGACAACTTGATTTACTAATTATTTATTTATTTATGTATATATTAACATCGAATACGCATTAACGTAAATCTAACACAAGCTAGACTTTCTTATAACTATTACAATGTTGAAACATATTAGAAGTAGGTTTACACAACGTTTTAAAAAATTCTCTTCCAGACAACTATTTGAATAGAGAGAGCTAATAAACTGCAAAATCGGAGTTGCTAACAATTTAATTCGGTATTATAAACTATTATTACAGGTTTATAAAATAGTTACTATAATAATATAATAAAATAACTATATAAGTTACCAAATAAATTTCAATGAAACGCCTTCAACACAAAATTGAGCAATTACCCGTTTAAAGATAACTTGATTTATTATTTATTTTTATATATTAACATCGAATACTTATAGCATTAACGTAAATCTTACACAAGCTAGACTTTTTTATAACTGTTACAATGTTGAAACTTATTAGGAGTAGGTTTACACAACGTTTTAAAAAAATCTCTTCCAGACAACTATTTGAATAGAGAGAGCTAATAAACTGCAAAATCGGAGTTGCTAACAATTTAATATAAACTATTATTACAGGTTTATAAAATAGTTACTATAATAATATAATAAAATAACTATATAAGTTACCAAATAAATTTCAATCGAACGCCTTCAACACAAAATTGAGCAATTACCCGTTTAAAGATAACTTGATTTATTATTTATTTATTTATGTATATATTTAACATCGAATACTTATACTTATAACTTTAACGTAAATCTAACACAAACTAGACTTTTTATGACAATGTTGAAGCATATTAGAAGCAGGTTTACACATCGCTTTAAAATATTCTCTTCCAGACAACCATTTAGATAGAGAGGATAAAATAGAAGTTGCAAGCTATTTAATTCGGTATTATAAACGATTATAACAGGTTTATAAAACAGTTACTATAATAATATAATAATTTTACTGTACAAGTTACCAACATAAATTTCAATAAAACACCTTCAACATAAAATTGAGCAATTACCCCAAGCAACAGTTTCAATGCTGTTTTTTGATATCAAACGCTTATCATCGTTTGAAGATAATACAACTTTATTGACACTGCGTGTAAGTATCTCGTGTTTTAGTGACTTAAACAGTAAATTCTGTTTACGTATCAGTTCACCACTGATTAAAGTTTTTTCGTAGTCAGATTTATTTATATCTCGGACAACACATTTTTTCACACCTTTGGCTTTTTTCAAAGTAACCTTCTCAGATTGAATGCAATATAACTTTGGACGTAACCCAACAAATTCATTTATTATTTTACCACCCATTTCATCTTTGAACAGACCTGGTACTTTCTTATTTAAAAGTGATAAGTTATATGGGTTACTTGGACTATAGTTGCTGGTATCAAAATAAGCTAAAAAATGCTTTTGGAGATCATAGTAAAAATCACTAGTATGTATTTTATAGATAAAACTGTCTGTATCAGTGTAGCACAGTTTAACGAGATCCCTATAATGCGGTTGGATAATGGAATAGTGAAAATCGTACATGTGTTTTTTTGATAGCTCTAAAACAGAAAAACCGATGTAAATGGGTTTATCTAAAACTATCTTTTCTGGTTTCATTTGAATAGCAACCAAATTCTCTGAGAATATAGATGCACTGTGAAAATTTGGTCTAGCTATTAAGGAATCAGCACTTAACTTTTTTTTTGTTTTATTGTCATAATCGCTCCATTGGTTCACTAACTGAACATTCACTCGGTTTTCACTATTTTCAAGGGTTTTACCGAATATACTATTGTTAAGTAGTTTAAAGAAATCCTGCTCAAATGTGGAAAGAGCCTTTTGTCTAAGCTCAGTGTTAAGGTCAATATATTTCTTTAAAAAGGCTTTTTGACGAAAAGTTATAACACGATGTATTTTTTTCAATATTAAACCATGTTTAATGCAATTTTTTAAGTGAACGTAATGTATAACGTATTTATATTTATCATATAAATTGGGAATAAGTTTCGAAGTCTTGCCTCCAGGAGGAATACATTTCTCTGGGCAAAATGGTAAATCATTATGCGTGCTGTGCAAGTGTTTAGGATAAATCAAATCTACTTCTAAAATATATCCATGATCCGCGTCATCTTTTACATCAGTTATTTGTAGGTTTTCTATCTCTTTTTGATTTAGAAACCTGAAATCAGACAAAGGCAAAGGTTGACACATAGCATATCCATATAAGTTATTGCAATCTACGTATACAATAAAAACTTCATCTTTTCGCGGGTCAAAATGTTCCATATATTTGTTATTGCTTTTAGCATAACGATGCGAGCACATACATATACCTCCTCTTATCCCATCTTGTATCATTCTTATGATTGCTAAGTCATCAATAAGCTCTAACTTTATACCAGTCTTCAAAAGCATGGCGTCAAAAGACAAACTAGGAGCAGTTACATAAAATGCAGGGTCGAGTTGATAATGTAGTTTTGACGTATTTCTAAAATTTTCGAAAATATCTGTCAGTAACAGTACATCGGTCTTAAGATAAAGATCAGTGTATTCGCCGAGGTTTTTTATCTTAAACTCTGACCACACTAATTGTGCATGCTGGTAATCAGAAGACGAAATATTCTCATTGTTTAATGAATTGTAAAAGTCATCAACGCTTGGGAGATTTTTTTCCGCATAACGCTCTATACAGTTCATATAGTCATAGGGATAGACACCTTTTCGTGTAAGTAATTTGAATTGCTTTGAACAAGGGAAAAAGTTTCTCAAATGTTCAAACTGACTCGGTGTCATATTTTTAGCCAGTTTATCTAAGCTAGTTGACAAGAACTTAAAGGAATCAACAAACCGTAGTTGTACGCATTCATTTGTTGAAACTTGTATAAACTTTGTAAACGAAACATAAGATTCTTTATTTTTAGCTATTATTTTAAGTGCACCATGAGCTTCTCCTAGTTTAGTTATAAAAAGATGGCAATCGTAACCCGAAAGATTATGAAAGAAGATTGGTATAAATTTAGGAAGCTTAAACATCAGATTACAATAGTTATGTGCCGCCCCGCGATATCTACCAGTCAAATGACAATGGTCTCTAACTCTGTCGTTGAATAGTAAATTTTGACAAATATGACAACGAGTGGTCATTTTAAAATCAACTGCGTCTTCCTTATTAAATATGATCGGGACGTTATTCGATAGTTGGCTATTAATCCAATGAACGTCATGATAAATACTTTTAACAAATTTATCTACACACTCGGTTCCACGGTAAGACACAAGACGATTTCTACTGGGATCGAACGAACAAACTATGTAGTAAGCGAATGCTATAGGAACGTGCACCTGACGATCAGCGGTGCTCGCGATACCCGGGTCAGCCTCGCACCCCTGCACCGGGACCAACATGGTTTCAAAGTCGGCGTAAATTACAAAAGGCACATTCTGTTTCCGATCATAATTCTTAAACTCGATTACCGAACCCTTTCGAGGCAGTTGGGTCATTACGAAAGCACATATATGAGAATCTATATCATCGTTAGATCTGAAAAATAGGAGACATTCATCACAAAAAAATAATTTACCATGATGTTTTGTAATTTGGTTTCTGACCAAACGAGACAAATCTTTGATAAGACAATAATGTGAGCACTTATCTTTTTCTAGTAATAATAGATTAACAGTTTTTCGGTTTCGTTTGCTGTACTGTGATTTATACAACGGTCCAGTAATCTGTTTACCGTTTTCTAATCCATAAACATTGATTCTTATATTTGCATTATTTTTTTCAAACATACTAATATCAGAAAAAGTTACAGGAAAATCCATTCCGTCAATGTTGAACAGATTACTGCAATGTGGATACGACGATACTCTCTGAACGTTCTTACTGACAGGATAAAGAGCCGCTGTGACCGACCACAAAAAACAAAACATATCTTCATTACGTATATTTACACAAGCCTTTTTAGTTTTAATGCTTTGCGGCAAATCAATGTACATAGATCCACGAAGCGGTTGGTATTTATTTATGTTAATTTCAATGTGACTATTACTGAGTAATGTCCACCCGCTATCCCGTTGTTCAAACTCACTTACCTTCTTCATTAAATTGCTAACTATATCTGAGAATAAATTTGTAAAATCATAATTGAAGCAAATCGTTATATTTTTAGTTCCAAATGATTTTACTTCCTGAGTGCTATTTTTTATCATTAAAAATAACAAATATACTTCAAAATTAACTTTTATGCAGTTGTGGATAGCAAGAGACTGGTCTATCAAAGATTTAACTTTATCTCGAAGGTTATCAAAGAAAACAGATAAAGATAGTTGCTCACTCTCGTCTCGAGCAGTTATTCTATAGGTAGCTAAACGGTTACGAAAAGCAGAGTTCACTTTTTCTATACCCTGACCTAAACTAATTACGTTGTCAGTATGTTGCTTATGCTTTCTACTTCTTAAGTGCCCTATCCACTGCTTGCTATCCACAGTCAAACTACAAACTGAACAGAAAGGCATGATTAATTGATTAATTACTTAAAGTTATGTTAATTATTGAAGCCTGATTGAAATTTATGTTGGTGAATTATAAACGCTCGATGTACAATATGTATTTATTTTGTTTATAAAGTATACTAATTAAATTACAGACTACTAATTTAAATTATTAAATTAAATTAAATTACAGCCTACTTATTTAAATTTAATATTATTAGAGTAGAACGTGGGCTCCGATTCAAATAGAGAGCTCGCTTGCCTCACAAACTTCTGCACGTGATCCCAGTGCGGAGTGTCGTTGTTGGTGCGCAGCTTCAACCACAGCAACGACTTCTTCCACAGGTCGTCGCCGCCAGCATCGACGTCCTCCGAGTCGAAGACTTTCAACTCGATGTAGAATGAGCCGTCGAGGTGCGCGGTACGCCGCGTCTGCCCGTTAGCAACACGATTGTATAGCACCGACGTCGCTGAGCTCTTTCGGTCGCGGTCGGTAGGCAGTTCACCTTCTTGTAGGTTGAACACGTCGAAACTAGGAGCCGGTGCTTTTTTCTTATTAGTTCTGAAAAAGTAAAAGCGTTCTGTTAAAAAAGTATACAAAATCTACTAACACCTGTGAAGAAAAACACACATAAGATTACATTTGCAGTGATAATCCACATTAGACAATGCAAGAGACAATGTAAACTACAATTATCGCTATAACAATAATTTATTATACCTCGAACGGTCGGTCGGAACGCTTCTGTTAGCCGAGGTCTTGCGCTTAACAGACTCCTTCACTTGCTTGGGCTTGGCGCGCTCGCGCTGCACCGGGCCGCTACTCTCGTACTCAGAATCACAGGCCGACGACTTGCGCTTAACGGACTCCTTCACTTGCTTGGGCTTGGCGCGCTCGCACTGCACCGGGCCGCTACTCTCGTACTCAGAATCACAGGCCGACGACTTGCGCTTAACGGACTCCTTCACTTGCTTGGGCTTGGCGCGCTCGCACTGCACCGGGCCGCTACTCTCGTACTCAGAATCAGACCTGTGAAATAATCAATCATTAGCACATGCAAACAGAAACTAGCCTTTTCCATCACTGGAGAATGTGATAGTGAAAAATATTCTAAGTGTTTTAACAAGGTTTAGGACTTAGAATATTTTTGTTAGTTACTTGAAACAACTTACATTTTAGTTGTAGTAGGTATCGGGAAACTCACTATGAACTGTAGACTGTAGAGATCGACGTGGTACAGCTTGACGAAGAACTTCTAAGACTTCTTGCAGATGTAGCGCGATGGTAATGAAGGCACAGACAGAATGAAGCACTGATCGAATAATACTCGATTTTATTGGCAAAATGTGTTAGGGTTGTCACAAAAAGTTTAGAATGGAAAACGGCGTCTCACGTCACGTATGTGAAAATAAATCTATATAATTTAAAATGAATATTGGTAATTTAGGTAATTTTATTTAATTAAAACATTCTAGAGTTTTGTTGTGGTTTTTAATTGTTTATTCGTTTCTAGAATTTTGTTGTGGTTTTTAATTGTTTATTTGGTTTTTAATTGTTTATTCGTTTCTAGAATTTTGTTGTGGTTTTTAATTGTTTATTCGTTTGGTTATTTCATTGGTGTTCTTCTATATTATTATTGCATGCCACATTGGTGTACATAGTAATGAAATAGATAGGTACAAAAGGTGTCAAAATAAACAATGTAGCGCTCTGTAAGGGCATAACAATAACAATTTAATGAGTAAATGTTTTTTCTTTCTATTTTTCTTAACATAAGTTATTGTCTAATATCATGCTAATCATAATTTATAATCAATATTATACTGGATTTTCATTAGGTTTACTGACTCTTGATATTTTTGTAACAAAATACTGATTTCCATTAAACTATTAACAGAACACTATTGTGTTCATCAATTATTAAACTTTACCATAGCTTTCCGTTTTAGAAACACAATACTTACAAAATAAAAACAGAAATAATTAATACAGAAAAAAGTAAAAAGCCTTAAAATTGCTTGATATCTCCATTATAAAAATTCATCAATATGGTTTCGAATGTGAAAACGTTGCGATGAGAGCAACGTTTGCTGTAGCAATATTTTTGCCAACCCTAACGCATTGTGCATTTGTGCACAAAAGCATTTCTGCAGCAACGTGAATTTGCGTGAAGGACGGAAATAGAGTGATGAAATACGTACAACCTACATATCGTATTGGGACCAGTGTTCAACACTTTCACACCAGTGTTCAACACAGTTTTCATCACAAAAAATAACAGATTTTCATTGAAATTCTACGGGATGACAGCTAGGAGGCAGGTGTTCTGTATTCAATTGTTGCTAAATACTAAAATCAGTTTTTTATGATTAAAAGGAAAAAATATGTTGAACACTGGCGCCACTACCCTAAATGTCCGCGTTTAAAATTTTCAGTTATAAACAAGTTTATAAATAAAAAGAAAAATGTTCATATCATTTATCTTATTATGTCCCACTGCTGGGCAAAGGCCTCCATCATTGAAATCGCTATCATATTGGCTTAATACCCATCGTGGTGATTACACCACGCTTGTCAAATGCGAGTTGGTGATCATCACAAACACACTTTGCCCGACCTGGGAATTGAACCCAGGACCTTCGGTGTCGGTAAGAGCGCTTTGCCACTCGGCTACCGAACCTATCATTTATAGTAAATAAAATAAATGATTATAGGAATCTAACCCGGGACTTCTGGTCTGAGGCCTGATGTCTTAACCACTAGACCACAGAGGCGGTATTAAAGGAATACTAAAAAAAAAAACAACTTGAATATTAATTATGTTAACTATCTAGAATGCATAACTATCCAGTCATTGACAAAATTTAGGAATTGAACCCATGACCTTCTCGAGTATCGAGCCGAGCGCTTTGCCACTTGGCCACCGAAGCGATCGTTTATAGTAAATAAAATAAATTAATATAAAGGAATCAAACCCGGGACTTCTGGTCTAAGGTCTGATGTCTTAACCACTAGACCACAGAGGCGGTATTTAAGGAAAACTAAAAAAGTTTATAACAACTTGAATATTATTTATGTTAACTATTTATAATGCATAACTATCCCATCATTGACAAAATTCGTAACGAGTAAAGAATGTCACGGTAGCTCAGTGGTTAGAGCAAGGATAACGAAAAGACATTTTAGTATGGCGACATCTGTGACAGTAAATATTTTAATGTAAATTATTTTCTCTTCTTAATTTTAAAACGAATCACTAGTAATTATAAATCCCACTTTACTATACTTAGAGACTTAAATTACTAGTTGGTTAAAAACACTACACACAATCCAGATTCGTTCATAGCAGCTTACATAATATTGTTAGCGCTGGGAATCGAACTTCGGAATACTCTTAAATACGTTAATGTTTAATCACACAAAGAATACAGAATATTTATTTTTATATTTTAGAACTTAATTTATCATTGTGTAGTATAAAATTAACAAGATGCAGTTTCTTTATGATGATTTATATGTATATTGTGAAAAATTGTTACAACCTACAATATTTATTTCTTATTTTAATATATTAAACATCTATGTCGAAATAAGAAAATCGGTTTTCGTCATATTGAATCAATCAGGAATCAAATTTAGAAATCGTAATTTGACGAAAATAAAATGCTCTCTGTTTTGTTTACTAAACATCTTATCATCCCATATGAATTTTACTTAGTTTTGATAAACGAATACAAACGTCGGACCACATTCAAATAATATTTTGTTTCATTCATCGATTATAGTAAATAATCAGGAACGGGTGCATTTAGGTAGTGATTTAGGTATGAGTATTGGTAATGCGTCATATCGCTACATCCGGCATCCGCATGGCGCAACGAAGCCGCGCGCAGCGGGAGGCGGGCAACTAAATGCTGATGATGCGTTTTAAAGTAATTACGAAACTGGTGTTTAAATAATTGTATTATGAACCAATTAATTGACAACATCGGCTATTTACATTTATTTTGTTTTTAACGTTCTTAATATAATTGCATACTTTTCGTGCCGATACTCATTCTAAAATATTGTACATCTCAAACGGACGACATGAAAACAGAAGATGGTATGCTATCCATTGCAAAACTGCGATACGTTCGAGATATTGGGCATTCTAACGAACAAGCGAGGTCGCATCTGCGACCGAACGAAAGTGAGTTAGAATGCCCAATATCTCACTACTTTTATTAATATACAGATTGTATAGATTGACCTACATAAATAAAGACTGCACATGTGCTCAGCGTGACAGGTGGTGAGCCCATCGCCGTTCTAAGCTGTTGGATGTATGTGCAGTCTTTAGTCCGTTAGTCGCCTATTACGACACCCAAGGGAAGAGCGGGTGGTAGTATTCTTTCACCGGTAAGTACGCGACTTAGTTAAACACTTTATACAGTCCAGAAAACTAAGAATATGATTTAATTTGTTATTTTACGATTAATAAAAAACAATAACGTATTTCTGTAGGTAAGTATATATAATATATTCAAACTGAGTAGGTACCTACCTAGCAAATGAAAGATCAACTGCAAATCGACATGAACATAAAATGCTATTACAGATGAAATATACATAGGTACTTACTCATTTATAGATCACTCACATCACAATGAAACAAAATTCACAAGTTTTTTCATTAATTGTTTCACAAATTAATTAAGTATTCACAAGCCTTTGCGGTTGCGGTGGCAAGGCAAAGTAAACGACTAAAAAAATCGGTTGCCGAAAACTATGCGTTCCCACCGCGGCGTCAAGCAAATTGTTGTGAATTGCAATATTGATCTTTAGCACTTTCATAATACAGGTCAGTTTGTAAGTAATTAAAGTAAGAAGTGTGATAAGCGACATCTATTGTAACTTGTTCATACTAAGATGCATCGCTGTCGATAAGTTGCACTATGATCAACAAAAGTAACTGATTGTTCTCGCACAATATTGAGCTTTCAATTTCAGACATAAGGCAAATATGTAGTTCCTTAAATAGGTGCTTTTACTTTATGAAATCCGGCAAAAATACGATAGTCAATGTTGGCGCTTAAGGCACCAACATGCGGCGGAGGGAAATGATAAAAGAGGATAGCTGGGGCTTACTTGGTTCGGGCTGGAGCTGGTTGAAGCTGAAGGCAGCTGGCGCTCTAGGCGCGGGGTCGCAGGCTTGAGGGCGGCAACACACAACACAGTTCACTCAGGGCACTGGTCGGTGGCGTTTTAGGGGTAGTTGAGCTGGTAAACAAGCGCTCTCAATGCACATACACTTAACACATGTCTGGCGTGTTCACGGGCTGATTTCTTGCGCGCGCGCGCGTGGGTTCGCCTGGAACGCTCTAAGCACAATGCGTGGGCGACCGCGCGATCCCGCGGTCTAGGAGGTTCGTCTTGTATATTTGTCACCTCGCTCTGATTGGCCGATCATTCGTTCCACATTCGTTGCACCAATATGCACTTTAATTGACCGGCGCAGTGACGGTTATCCGTTGCGCTGTGGCGCAAACAGTCAATATTTTGGAAAACATGGATCTTATTTATAAGAAAGATAATTATAATCAATTATATAACTGACATTAAACTTCCTCGTTACGTATAAACACCTATTAATTTCAACAAATTAAAAGTAATATGTAGTAGGTTCATAATACGAAATTTAATAATATTAAAATTATTATGAGTTCGCCTGTACCTCATGTCAATGTATGTAGAAGTTTGCTATCAAATTTAATGACTTTCTAGTGTAAAAGTCAAATAACAATTACACTATTAGAGGGTACTATTTCCGGTACTATTTATTGAGATAGAAATGAGAGCCATTGCTGGTTCTGTTTTCGCGCAACGAGGTGAGTACGCTAGGCGTAGAACCTACGCCTAGCGTACTCACCAAACTATGTCTATAACTTTTTAAATATAAAGGTACTATTTATTTCCTTTGGGCACTATTTGGGTACAGTTTTTTGATAACCTAGTTAAAGTTGTAGCTTGCTCAGATTTCCCAAACTGAGGTGAGTACGCTAGGCGTAACCTACGCCTAGCGTACTCACCAAACTATGTCTATAACTTTTGAACCATAAGGGTACTATTTATTTCCTTTGGGCACTATTTGGTACTATTTGGGCACACTTTTTTGGCATTCTTGAAATAACAGAATTCCAAGGTGAGTACGCCAGGCGTAGGTACACGTCATGAATAGGTGCGCTTGTTACCGTGCTTGTTCCACGGTGAGGAGCGCTCTCATTATTTTGGACTGCGTCGGCTGCTTATCATCAGGCAGGATGTAGTCACTATGACCTGTCACAATTAAAAAAAAAAATTATATGAGACTAACTCTTACTGTGACTACACCCACACCCATCCTGTATAAGGTTCACGACAGTATATAAAATGTGTATCCATTTGGATGTGTGGTGTACGCGAAAACACTTAAAAACAAAAATAGATCACTTAGAATTTAGATGCGATCTTCGTGTCCATCGTAAGGATCTTTACACCGCGGAGCGACGAGACGCGCACTTTTTATTTTATTTATTATCGGTTAAGCACTTTGCCTTCATCTCACCTGATGTTAAGCAGCAATCGTCAACTACTGAACAAATGACTATCTTATCTCTAATTGTCGGAACACAACAATGTTGTTATGGCGCCAGACTTTAGATAAGACGGTGGTAGCTAGACAGGCGGAATTAACAAGCCCTACCACCAACCAAGCTAAGTGGGGTACACAAAGATGTACCCCCCGCTGGGAATCGAACCCGGGACCTGTGGGTCTAAGACTGGTGGTTTAAACCACTAGACCACAGAGGCAATTTTTGAGGTTACGATACAGTAAAGAGCTTATCTGCTACACGATAAGGTGCATATTTCGTAAAGAGAATTGGAAAACGTCTCGCGGCTTTGCAGCAAGAAGCGTCTGTGAAATTTTGAATCTTAACGTGTAGCAGGATAAGTTTTATAGATACCTATCTATAGGTATAAGATATTGCAAACTGAAAAATTGCGCGCAGCGTCGCACAGTGTTCCCGCTCCATACTAAGTAGGTGACAAAATTATTTCAGAGGATTTTTATTATTCGATTGTCAGAATGTTACTAAGAATAAAGATTTTTTAATAAAAAACGATAAATTCTACATGCCAAAGTATTTATTTTGTATGATTGAAAGGTTTTATAACAAAAAATGTGTTAAAAATAACTATTACATTATTCAATCACTTGAATTGCTTGACATAATATTATCTATGCCACTGGACGCTTCATCAATGTCTATCACTCGCGCTTGTTCATAATTATAAGCTTTAAGCATTGCAATAACATCATTTGGAAAAGCTTTGCTAATTTTAACAGGCCTATTTCGTAGGCTTGATATAAACGGATCAGACGTAACTAATATTCTATTAAAAATATCTCTCAATGTTAATTCTCGAGAACATTTTCTGGAAAACTGTTCACGATAGCGCTTCACGTCCTTATTTCGAGCCTCGTGGGCTTCTTCGGACATAAGGCCAATGGGTAACAGGATATGAGAAATAACAGTTGATGAATGCATTAAAATTTAGTGCACACTCGTTGGCATGTTGTACCAAGGGCATAATTTTATAAACACCACAGCCGTTTTTAAGAAGTAAATATTAAACTTTTCTGAGTCAATATCAAAACCACTAGACAATGTCTTCAAAATGACATAAAAACGGCAAATTAATGATTTATGTACGCCTGATACAGAAGCTTATATTTCAGTTTAAAAAAAAAACGCCTAGCTGTGTTACCATCCTTTGAGTTTCCATAACCAGGTTTAGGGCGATCAAGAATCAGACCTAGTTTTGTTTTGAATTCATGCTGAATTTTTGTATTTGTGCACAGATAACTGTGCATCTAGAAAGACGCTTAAAGATTATTATCAGCATTGAATAAAGACAAATACGATTTAAATTGTTCAGGTGAAGCAGTTGATACTTTTCTGATAATCTGTGCCTTAACGTACGTACGTAGTGTACTTCGTACACTTTATAGTAATTCAGAAAAGCAGCAAAACTTCTCTTCGTTTTGACCTAGCACCTACTTCGTCAAAACTAGATGATGGACGACCTGGTCCAGGTGCTGGTCTAAAAGAAGGATATATCTCCTTTTTTCCAACCAATTCTTTTATTGAGTATAAAACAAATCTTTTTTCCGACCTGTATCAAAGTAATACCTAGATTTTAATTTATCAAAAAAAATTGAGATTTTGAACGTACTTCAGTTTTCCGTTCTGACGGACAGTTTGTCTCTTGAATAATAAATTCTTGTAAATTTAAGCCTTTTCGAGTCCAATTATTTTTCACAGGATCGTCAAATAAAACAGCTGCTTGTTCGCGTCGATTAAATTACCGAACGGGCCCTACAAAAAAATATTTTAAAAAAAACGCGCAATTTGCGGAAAAAAAAATTTTTTACAACCTTTTATTAGAAGGTCTATACTTTATTTAGGTTAATATTCAATCATGGAAAGTAGTGCAAAGTACGTTCAAATACACTCGGCGTCAAAAAAATCGCACCTTTTAAAAATCATCTTTAAAAATTCTTAAACCTTATGTAGAGGATAGTGTTGGGTATCATTAGAAAGGTAACAAAAAGGAGTATCAAAAAACAATTAAATTTAACTTTCTGTTTAATTATAATTATACAAACAACATTAAAATTAATAAAATAATAAAAATCCTTAATTAAGTCCTAATTAACAACAGATAATTTACAAAGAAAAATGTACAAAAAGTGTCTTAAAATTAACTTAAAATCTAGTGTTACCCCCCCTTGCCCTGATCACGGCTTCCATACGGTCCCTCATGGACCTCACCAACTTCAGGAGCTCTTCTTGAGGGATAAGCCCCCATTCTTCAATCACCGCGTCTTGGAGCTCCTGTAGAGTCGAAGGAGCTGGATCCCGAGATCGAACCTTACGTTTAAGATGGTCCCAGAGGTGCTCTATAGGATTCAGATCCGGACTTCGCGCTGGCCACTGCATCACAGAGATTTGGGACCTCTGCAAGAAGTCGCTCACGATGCCTGCAGTGTGAGCGCGAGCGTTGTCGTGCATTAATGTGAACCCCTCGCCAAAAGATTCGGCAAAGGGGACCACATGCACTTCCAGGACCTCAGTGACATAGCGGCGAGCAGTCAGCGACCCTTGTCCGCGAGCACCTCCAGTCCGGGAGACGCAGACAAGGTCGGTTTTGCCGGCAGCAGACATACCGCCCCAGAACATGCAGGATCCGCCACCATATTCCACCGTCTCCTGGATGCAGGCTTGGGCGAAACGTTCACCCTGCCTCCGCTATACTCTTCTCCGTCGGTCGTTGCAGAAAAGACACACTCGCGTCTCGTCTGAGAAGAGAACAGCTCTCCACTGCTCAAGGGTCCAATCGACGTGGTCACGAGCAAACTGCAAGCGGGCTCGCCGATGCGCTGCAGTCAATTTTGGACCCGTAGCAGCTCTGTGGGCCGCTATCTTCTTCTCCTTCAATCTTCTTCTAACCGTAGATACGCTTACGGTGCGTCTGCGAACTGCCTGGAGCTGCTGTTGCAACTCAACAGCGTTGGAGAAACGATTTCTCAAAGAGTTCGACACAACGAACCGGTCGTCTCTTTCCGAAGTGCAGCGACGTCTACCCGAACCGTGTCTGCGGATATAGCCACCGGTCTCTATGAAGCGCTGGTACACTCTTCGAACGGAATAACGGCTCAGGTTCAGTTGCCGGGCGACATCACACTGCCGCACCCCTGATTGCAGTAGTGCAACCACTTGAGCGGCTTTATCAGCTGTGGTATCCATCAAAATCTGTGCGTGTGTCCTCTTCAACGGTTGAATAGCGAATGACCCACATTGAACCCGTGTTGACCGTTTTATACCCACAAAGGAAGCGCAACTAGCAACTCTCACGGGTAGCAAAATTTGCATCGAATTTTTGTGACACTTTATTTGTTGCATTAGGTTTTATTTGATAATGAAAAGTAATGTTTTTTATTAAGTTAATTAAGTAACCTTGTAAATAAAATCATAATTAATGCGACTGCATGTGCATATCAAGAGTAAATGACATTTGAAAGTGATTTTCTAAGAGGTGCGATTTTTTTGACGCCGAGTGTAGTTTCGTGAATTATTTTTTTACTCATATTTCGACGTATCACCAACAAACACATGTAGGTATATATCTAAACTACGTAAGGTTTTTAAAACATAATTTGTATATCTTAGAGACAATACGTCTCCAGAATCCATAGTAGAAATTGTTCAAAAAGCTATATTTAAACTTCAAACATAGTATCTTAACAACAACTTTGCGCAAGCGAAACAAACGTAAATAATGTTAGCACTCTTAGATTAAAACAAAAAGGAAAGATACGGCATGCTCCATACTTGTAGTCATTCAAAATATAGTCCTACTCAACTACATAAGCAAACACTCACACACGCACACCTATAAAGTGTAAATCGAGCGAGCGAGACAAAGCGGTAAGTTTCAACGTCAGCACGAGGGAGTCAGCGAGTAGCGCGTTGACGTCTCGGTCGCTTTGCAACAGACGAGTACGTACGACTGATTCCGACGCCACTGCGGAGTAGCATCTTTCTCTTTTTCACAGAATAAAATATCAGCAATAGTGCGATGTAGCCTGTTCGCTCGGCAAATTGTGACTGAAGTGAAATTGTGCCTTTAGGCCTAATTTTGGCAGCTCACTCACGCGACGCTAATGCCGTATCTTCCCTTTTTGTTTTAATCTAAGTTAGCACTACTTTAACAATTAATTAAGTACGTTTACCGTGCGAAAACTACCCTCTTTTTTACATATTGATTGTCAATTATTCTGTTAAGATAATCGATGGTCATTTTTGACCTACCCCCAAATTTTGAAAAATCCTTTTTGTCCTAATGCTATGCCGGGGACACTGTGCGTCGCTTTCTCGGTGTGAAGTGACCCTGTCTCGTCACAGCTTTGTGATAAACTCGCCAGTAGTCGTCCTTCGCCTCGCTATCGTAATTGCGTGTCCACAGGTGCGGTCCGCGCTGCCGGCCATCGACGCGCGCGCGCCGGAGCGGCGGCCGCACGTGGCCGTGAAGCTGAAGCAGCTCCAGCGCGAGCAGGAGCGCGCGCGCAAGGTGCAGCGCGACAACCGCGGCCTGCTGCAGCGCCTGCGCGAGCTCATGGCCACGCGCCGCCTCGACAACTGCTGGCCCCGGCCGCTGCCCAAGTGCCCATTGCTCATTACAATACCTAACTATGCCCTTACACACCGACGGGTGTACGTTACCAGGAAAGTAGCTCCTAGTGTTGAGTGGAACGTATAATTAGTGCGAAAAAATTCCTGCTGCAGGAACGTTGTTCCAGCAGGATAATTCTAAACGAATGATCAGAGAGAGAAATATTGTGCATGGGTAGAGAGCTTACATTAGTGCAAAAATGTACGCCGAAAATAAATAAAATATGTGCTTCTTTAGGTTTTCGAGATATTACATTTCCTGTTAGAGTAACGTTTTATTTATTTATTTAATAAAGACACAAAACAGTATACAGCCAAAACAAATTACAATAAATAATTAATAACGTTTTGCAGAATCGTGTACCTATCTCTAAAGCCATTGTATATGCGCCTGTAGAATAAACATATACGAGTAGCTCTTGATTTGTGCGTATTAGTGACAGAATTAGATTTACGAAAATATTCATAAATTTCAAGTAATTGCGTTTTTTTTAAATCAGAAAAATATTCGCAGCGCCTAAACGAGAAAACGTATAAGCTCACTGAAAACTGTATTCGACCTATATAACAATACCAACTAGATAACGCATCACGTACAAAATCAAAGCTAAATTCTGTCCACGTGAATAAATACTTTTTCTTTACTAACGACCTGAGACAAAAGTTATAAAACAGTTTTAAGTTCTACCTAATTACAACCATGTCACCTAGCTATAAAGTGACAAATCTTCTAAGTATTATCATATGATAATTGTTTTTGCTATAGAATATCGTAAGAAACTTTGCTTTGTTCGTTGTTTGTGACGAATGATCATAAGTATATACTTATAAGTATATATAGAGTCGGAAGATTTTTAAACCGCGCTTACGCTGATGTCAGAATTATACTGACCAATTTAAAATGGATATCCTAGCGTCGCATCATTCCAGGAGCGACTCCCGCAGTTTCTAGTCTACGAACAAACTTAATTGTAAGCCAGTGAGTGTAACTATACCTACTAACTGTAACTACCTGTGAGTGTCGACGGTGCCTGTGACCTGCCGGGAATAGCAGACAAAACAAAACTGGTGACATTAGTGACAAGTGTAATTATCGTCCGATTTCTTTGGCCACTATTATCGCGAAGGTGCTTGACAGTTTGCTTAACACTCAGCTTGATAAACACATACATATACACGACAAAAACTTTGGTTTCAAGCCAGGTCTCTCTACTGAAACGGCTATAGTGTGTCTGAAGCTAACTGTCAAGTACTACACGGATGAAAACATGCCCATTTTTTAGTGTTTTCTTGATTCGTCGAAAGCGTTTGATTTGGTTTCTTACGATATTCTATAGCAAAAACAATATAAAACATCGATGCCCTAGGAATTAATCCGTACTTTTAAATATTGGTATGGGAACCAGATCAACGTTGTTCGGTGGTCGGGGGCGTATTCGACACCATACAGGTTGGAGTGCGGCGTGAGGCAGAGGGGAGGGGGCTGACATCGCCAAAAACTTATTAATCCGTATGTAAACGCACTTGTGGAGGAGCTTAGCACCACACATGTCGGCTGCCATATTGGTGAAGTCTGCCTTAATAATATGAGTTACGCGGACGACATGGTGCTGCTGAGTGCATCTGTAGGTGGACTGTCGCAGCTGCTTGGCATTTGCGAAAAATATGCTAAACAACACGGTTTGACTTATAATGTGAAGAAAAGCGAGTGGATGATCTTTCAGGCCCGGGGAAAGTCCCTAAGTCAAACACCTAAACTTAGACTGAATGGCTGCCCCCTTATTAGAGTAGAGCAATTTAAATACCTTGGGCACATTTAAACCCCGGACCTGAAAGACAATGCGGACATTGAAAGGGAGCGTAGGGCGTTGTTTGTCCGTACGAATATGATAGCCCGCAGATTTGCTCGCTGTTCTAGAGACGTCATGTTGGGTCGATAGCTCAAATAAAGAGTGGACTGTATTTTATACACTTCTGCACACATCTATTGGCCCACCTTAGAGTTTAGGTTTCTATGGCCCTACGGTATTGAGGGATCATCTCCCATTCCTCTTCTATCTGCCATAGATATTCCTTCTATTTTCAACTCCTGCATCGTTTGGGCAACTGGCTGACGAGCCCTAACACGTCTTTTTGTATCCGTCAGAAAGGCGGGTGTGTGACTTCCAAATTGATCAAAAATAAACTATGTAAATGTACGGAAAATGTACGTTTTTGTACTGAAATAAGTATAAATGTACGTTTCTGTAAGCGTAGCAACAATCATTTTAAAGTGAGCCGCCATTATGATGTCAGGTTGGCGGGTGAAATCTTTTACAAATAACTTTTTTCAAATTTAACTTTAGGAAAAAAATGTACGTCAATTGTACTTAAAGGAACACTATTTAAAAACTTCCTAAATGTTATAAAAGCTCTGATATTGTAAAACGTGCGTGAGCCGCTATCCTGACGTCAGAATGGCGGATACGTCATTTTAGCTCTTCCCACTTGTGCTCAATCGGGTTCATGTCTGGGCTTCTGGCTGGCCAGTCCATAACTGTGATGTTCACATCCCGAAGATATTTCCTGACGATGCCGGCCGTATAGGCTCTTGCATTATCATGCATAAAAAGGAAATTTGGGCCCACATGGTCCACGTATGGCATCACGTGAGGTTCTAAGCACTCACGAATGTACCTTTCAGCATTTAATGTTGGCAGCCGTGGTCCCGTAATAACATCAAGTTGAGTTTTGCCGCTCGCGGATATACCGCCCCAGACAGTCCATGAGCTACCGCCATAAGCAACCCTCTCTTTAAAGCAGCATTGTGCAAAACGCTCTCCCTTACGTCGGTAGACCTTCTTCCTTCCATCATTGCCATGTAACGCAATTTTAGACTCATCAGAACAGAGTACACGGCTCCAATTTAAATGAGTGCGCGCGAAATGAAGACGCGCTGTTCGGTGGGCTCGCGTTAGTTTGGGGCCATTAGCTGGCTTGTGTGGTACCATATCGCGTTCTTTTAACCTTCTCTGAACAGTTCGAGCGCTCACAGATACTCCGTGGAAGTCGCGAAGATGGTTTTGTACCTCAATGGAGGTAAGGTGAAGATTTCTCAAGCTGGTCGTCACGATGAATCGATCCTGCCTTTCAGTTGTGACCCGAGATCGTGGCCTTCCTTGGCGACGAACAAAGCCGCCAGTCTCTAGGTACCTCCGATAAACATTTCGGACCGCAGATCGACTTAAATTAAGTTGAGCACTCACATTTCTTTGGCTGTGTCCGGCCTGGATAAGTGCCACAGCTTGGGTTGCGACTTCAGGCGAAGTATCCATAGATTATTGATAGAACCTCACCTTAATGTTAAGAATAAGTAATGTTTGTTGCAATACCAAAGAGAAAAATCACACTTTCAAGAATTAAATCCAAGTAAACCAATAAAATCAAGTTTTCTTAGTATTCGATTGTTTGATATCAACGAACAGGCTTCAAATTGTCTTTTGTTTCTTTAAATTCTGTGTTCGAAATTTAAAAAAAGACTATTTAATAAAATTATGAATGTGCCTGGTTCAAAACTGTATAAAAACTTTTTGTTCGACCTAATATAAATTTTTAGCTAGGACTAAACGAAACTGAAAATGCAAGGTGGGCCAATTGATGTGTCCAGAAGTGTAGGTTTAATAGTTACAATAAACTGATTCGTGTGCCCGTACAAAATGGGATCGCCCGGTGCCTATGCGGTCGTGAAGCAAAGTGGCGTTGCGCGGCGGGCTTGTCCCACCATCGCCGCGCCGTGAGCTGTCGTGCGCCGCCGCTCGCGCGCCGACAGTCAAAATAACCCTGTTCAAGGCATTTTGCACGTCCTTCTACACGAGCAGTCTGTGGGTGAGCTATACGCGGAAGTAGTATGGCGCCATACGCGTCCAATTCATTAATGCATTCAGGGTTCTGTTGGGGCTGCCCCACTTCTGTAGCGCAGGATGTTCGCTGAAGCGTGCGTGGATTGTTTTTCCACAAGCATGCGCAAGCGGTGCACATCCCTGGTGCGCGGGTGCGGGCCAGCCCGAACAGTATCCTGCGCGCTTTCGCCGAGCGTTTTGACTGCCAGTTTACGTTTTCACTATGACATGTACATGTACGGGCTAATAATGTAATATTATTTTAGTTTAATTCAATTTTATGTTATTTTAATTTGATTTTGTTATTTTAATTTACTTAATTCAATTTTATTTTATTTTAAATTTTGATTTGATTAATTTTATGTTATTTTATTTTCAATTTATTTTATTTATTTCGTGATTTATCATATTTTGTAATTGGCCCATTTGTTGACTTTGAATAAAGTATTGATTGATTATTGAATAATATTACTAAAAGTCAAAACGATGGTGACATAACTTTGACATCGACACAAGAAACCGGCTCAACCCAAGATGAGCGGGTTTAAAGCAAAAAGTAGTATGTTTAGTCAAATAACATAGTGAACATTTTCAGCTTGGAATGTTTCGCATATAAATAGATATAAACAAAAACAAAAACATGTAAACAACGGCTGGTTATCCGACCAAATTCGAATGACTACAAAAAAGCGACGGTTTCGTACTACTAACGTACGTACTAACTAAGCAGTTGTCCGTACAATCGCGTTTAAACGTTTGTTGGCAAATATAAGACCTAATTTGGGGGACTAATTAAAAAAAAAATTGAATGCACCTTGTGACCATATTAAATGAAAGAGCTTGTTGATGTGGAAATAATTATAGCAAAAAAAAAGCTGGATTGGTCGTCGAAAGGGCTGTTATTTTTATTACAGGTTTTTAGAACTGTTATTTTTCTGAAACAGGAACAAATGTAACAGGTAGACAATTTACCCTGCTACAACCCATGTCTATTTACGAAACGCTAACCTAAACGCACATTTTATTTTCGGCGCACATTTTTGCACTAATGTAAGCTCTCTACCCATGCACAATTTTTCTCTCTTCGATCATTCGTTTAGAATTTTCCTGCTGGAACAACGTTACTGCAGCAGGAATAGTTTTGTTAGTTTTTTTCCCAAAATGACAACACGCACTATTTTTTATGCGGCGCACATGTACAGCAGATTACGCACTAATTATACGTTCCACTCATAACACTCTAGGAGCTACTTTCCTGCTGTGGTAACGTACACCACGAACGGCTGTATGCCGACAATCCACTGTTGAGGCACGCTACAACCTTCTACTGCAACCGTCGCCATCTGCCGGCGGCAGCCGCCAACACGTCGACGGCAAACTGTCGTTCATGTGCAAGAATGCTACAGACACTTAACTTTATCCTTTTGACCGTCACAGCCGTCGTTGGCCTACAGGTGTGTACAGGCCTCGGTTGTCGATTCGATTTATAGCTAACTGTGGCGGTCATAAGTGAAGGTCGCTCCTCAACAGGAGCATTCACACGTAATGTCACAGATCAGATTCGAGCATTACATCCGTTAGTGAGGACAACCGAGCATTACAGAGTGCAACGCAACCAATATAATAAAGCAGTAAATTTGTGACAATATGATACATTGTTACATTACGGGCGAATGCTCGTCAGTCAGTGAGCAATGCTGCCTGCATTGTAACGCAATGCTTAAAATTATCTCTTGGATTGTTACATTGCATGTAACTAATGCGAGCGCTTTAAAACTGACAGTTTATAGAATGGCTAACTAACGTTTATCAGAGTAGCTGCAACTTGCAACTTGAGACTAACTCTTCTGTCTTAACGCGAAACACTAAAATAATGACTTTGTTATGTTACATTATAGATTAAATGTAAATTGGAAACGCATTTTGAGTCAATGTATTATCTAAAGAATTAAATTGAAAATATATTAAAATGTCTTTTCGCGGTCTTTTAGGGATAGAATCTTTTGACCGTTCTTTAAACAAGCTGGTATAGAGATTTAAATACTTTTTAGGAAACCCCTGCTATGGTTTGGATTCAAATGCTTGTGTCAGATAGCGCTACTACCATTTCTCCCATTTAGAAACTGGCAACTTTTTATCTTCTTAGGTGTCGGATCTCATAGGCTTTTTTCACAAGCAATCGAGAATAAAATGCAGTTTGTCTCCGAAAGAAAATAAACAGTAGTAAACAAAATAAATATTTATTTCTAACATTGGAGTTAACTGCATTTTGTAACTACCATCAGTATTAATATTATTGTGGATCCACTCCGCAGTCACTATTCGTAGTCATGTTTATTTCACGTCAAGTTTACCGGGCAACATTTGATTACGAGGAGTATTTTAATGATTTCATTCAGCAAAACGTTGCTACACAAATAGCAGCTGCGGCGTGGATCCATTACGAAATAAAACAAACATTTAAATTTACAATATTTTGACAGCTTCCAACAGAAAGTAGGGCTGTTCTACGACGCGGAGTCCCTGCGGCGCCGCCTCGGCCGCCCGCCGCCGCCCCCCGCCGCGCCCCCCGCCCGCTGCCACGCGTGCGAACTCAACAAGGTAGCCGCCGAGCGACCGGCAAAGGAGATGCACTAAATACCAATACATTTATCTTCACCTCATCACAATAACGCTGGTTCAATATAATACAATGATCTATTTTACTTCCAGAGGAGCTACGACTACGCAGCGTCGGGACCGAGACCGCGAGAAGATTCGTCGCCTTCCATTTTTTAATGTAACTTAATCGGTATTAAAAAAATAAAATCATTTCGATATTGGACAGAATTTATTGGTATATAGATACAAACGGGCTCGACGTCAGAACACAATTTCATGACCGTAAAATGCGGCGTCAGCTCTAGTCCTGAAGTCCTTACGATATTACATTCGGAGTTAAAATCGAAACATAAATACTATGTTATTCATTATCAAAAGCGTCGATGGGCGCGCGGGCCCCTCGTCCGTCGTGTAAACGATACAAACAAACAGCGCTAGCTGCGGCACCGGTGCGGCCGCGCTAGAAGCGGAACCCGTCGTGTGGGCCCGCCGCCGGCTCGAACGCGAAGCCCGCCGCCGCCGCCGCCGGCGCCAACGACGCGTCCTCCTCCTGGCCGAACGGGCACATTATACTACTATACCTAGCGGAATAGAGCAACAGAGGGCTGAGCGAGCAGGATGTCACTAGCAACAACACTGTGGGATTAAAAGAGATGCGTGATGCGACGTCACAGAACTGTTTTTGGCTACTGTTTGTCAGCACTCGTCAACACGCTAAGAATTTTGGTTTTGTGAATTTTTTGGATATTACGTGAAATCGTAGATATTTTCCCATCCCATCCTATTTTAGTTCTATTAATACTATTACTGTTAGTAATTAATATAATCGATATCGATGTTAATGTGAAAAACGACATGACGTAAAATCACTGAACGCATTCTTTACACACACAAATGCCATCATATTTCGGTTTCGTTTGACAGCTCATGTTTGTTGCTCTATTCCGCTAGGTATAGTAACTTTATGCTGTGGACAAAGTGCCACAAGCGGCATTCTAGTACGATAGGTTACGATGCCGTAATTAGGGCATCCTATAGTCTGTTCAATATAGCTCGATACCTGTGACAGATGCCATCAAAAACGACGACGTCACTTTGTAAAAGCGTATGAATATATTTGACTACATTATAATAATACTATTTTTTATAAACCATCACTTAACATACTTCAATTAATTTTTGTGATTATCTATTATACGTTAGATAAATTTTATCCCAATAAACTCACATAACACACATTTATCACAATAAAAAAACGTACCCCTTCACAAAATCATTCCGATACAAAAAAAATACTTGTGTTGGGATAATGAATCAATTTAAGTTCAATTGATATTCAATAACCAATTACTTTAATTTTGTATTAATAATACTAGCTGTATTTATTGATTGTTAGTCTTTACTTATTTTTCTTGGTGTATAATGACGATTATATTGAAGTCATGTTACCCCTGATGATTGGAAAAAAGTAGTTTATAAAATAAAAAAACTAAAAGGTGATTTTAAGCGTGTAGTAAAATTTGACAACTTTAGTGACCAAGTATTAATAATTAATTTACAGGACTGTTCTAGTGACTCAAGTAATTACAGTGATGATTTAGGTTGTGCACCAATACATTATTAAGAATTTGTTCATTATTAAAACATTTAAAATCTATTCACGTATTTTTATTTATATATTAATATGTATTTCTAAAAATTAAGTGATCTAAATTAAAGCATCCAAAATGATATTTTGAAGCAAAAAACGATTAACGACAGATAATGATATTCAATTAATATCTTCAATTATCATTTGATTCAATTACGTCTGTAATGTCTCAACCCTAGGCATGACAATTTGACACCTGTCACAGGTATCAAGCTTTATTGAACAGACTATAGTACAAAGTGTAGGCAGTGCATAGAGTGCCACAAGCGGCAACTTATTACAACCGGTTACGATGCCGTAATTACGGCATTCTAGTACAAAATGTATAGAGTGCCACAAACAAGCGGCATTGTATCTCAATCGGTTCGGAAACTATCACGTGACCTACAGGAGTAGGGCAGCTAGTATTTCTGTTGTCTAATAAAAAAACTTTACGGCAGATTAGGGGGCGTCACTGTTATACCTCAAAACGTACAATTCCCGAACCGATTGAGATACAGTGCCGCTTGTGGCCCTGTATACACTTCCTAAATAATAAGTAAATTTGTTGACGCTCACGCCAATTATCTAGACCAAGATAAGTATTCTTTTGAAACTCGTTGTGGTAAGATAACGGATAAAATATGTACATAAACATAGGAAAAACACCCAGACCCAAAATCAGTCTTTCTCTAAATTGACCCGGGCGGGAATTGAACCCGGGATCTCAGAGATGGCGCGACGCCAGACCCGGCGCGCTAACCACTCGATCACGGAGGTCGTCAAATAAGTCGTTATAGCAAGCCTATGGGGCCGAGACCCGCCATAAAAAAAAGCGACCAACTCGGGAAAGGCAATTCTTTTCTCACTATCTTTTGCACGGCTTGTCCGGACCTGTATCATTAGTTATGATATGACTCATAACGTCGAGCAAAGTTAACTTCCATCGTTAAAATCTCTCCGACTGCCGGCCGGTTTGATCGCAAACGAAGGGCTACGCATCGAAAAATCCGAAACACCCACCTGGGAATTGAACCCCAAACGTTTGGATATCGCGCCGGGCACTGCTACTCGCCCACCGGCATTAGCCGGCTTTTTGGCTCAGACTAAGTTAGCTGTGGGGGTCGATGGCGTAGAGGTTAATCTTCTAAAAATGCTAAACATAGTTGTTGTGATAGTGGCAAACGGATCAACTAGATGAATTCCTTAAAGTTGCGTGGGTGGCATCACGTAATGAAAGCGTACAACGCAGCGACGGAGTGTCGAATAGAATCACTTTGGAACTTTGCCATTTTTATGTGCAGTCAGCAACAAACACATACATACATACGGAGTATACTTATCAAATATATAATACTTGTAAAGATATTTCGACGTGTCGCTTGGCCAATCCTTAGTATAAACATCAAGCTTCCACCACCGCCTAGGTCGGCCCCGTTGCTGTTTAACCCCACGTGAAACCCAGACCGCAGTTGATAGGGTAATCAAATAAAAGCAGGAACCACTCACCTCTCCGGCGAAATACTGCTCGATGATGTCGTAGGCCATCTTGTAGATCTCGATCTTCTCGTGGCTCTGCAGCGCCTCGATCTTGTCGATGCCGCCGCACTCCTCGATCATGTTGGCGACGTGCTCGGCGCCGCTGCCGGCCATCTTGAGCATGTTGCTGAGCCCGTCCAGCACCACCTGCGGCAAGGGGCCATTCCATTCGACATCGCTACTTGCACTTAATATGACTTCCAAACTCGTGCACAGCTAGCTAGTTAGCGTCCCGGTAGGGCCTGAAGTCGAAAAGTCCTGCAGGAACATGAGTTTAACTACCACTGCTAGTGCTACTGCGGAAGGGGCCCTCGGCAGGCCCAGCTAACAACAGCTCACGATCATTTACATCAGAGTCATTTTATTATTAACGGAATTTTCGGGTATTTTTTTTTTTTATAATGGCTTGTCATAGTGACTGCATCCTGCCTGATGGTAAGCAGCCGATGCAGTCCAAAATAATGAGAGCGCTCCCCACCGTGGAACAAGCACGATAACGAGCGCACCCATTCATGACGGCCTGCATAAATGCCGTTTCGCGCCCCGCTTAAAAGACCCGGGACTGTAGGAGCTGGGAAACACATGCGCCGGCAAAGAATTCCAAAGCCGAATGGTCTATCTAATGGTATCCTGTTAATTATTATTCCAGTATGAAATTTGAATGAAATGAAATCACCTTTAGGCACTTTGGGTGAGATGCTGCAACCCATTAGGCTAGACACGGAAGGAAGACACTTTTTCTGCTTGAGCTGGGCTTTTACCCAGATGAATTTACAACAAACCCTACCTTCTTCCAGAAGTAGAAGGTATTGTGGAAAGTTATTGTTACTCAAAATGCAAACCTAGTTGCTTAAGAGCTGTATGAAAACGTATAATAGGTTGCCACACTCTATTGAGTGCTTGATGTGCCTAGCCTATATTTAGAAATAAGCTTTTAAATTGATTGAAAATGAAATGTTGTTAATGGTACTTATTCAGTTAATAACTTTTTAAGTTGTAAAATTGGCATTTAATAAATAAGTAATAAAATATATTTAATAATATCTAATATAATGTAACTAAAATCAACTTAACGTAACTTAAATCGAATTATGAAAATTTAATAATATAAGAAGTTAGTATTTTATAATTTACAATGTTGTCTACAAATATGCATGTGCTATCAAAATATAACTTTAGATTCACACATGCTGGCTGGCTGATAGACGAACATACTCCACATATTGTCTCCATTTTATGCAAATAAATTATATTTCATTTCTTCTTTCTTCATGAGACCACAAAGTCATTGTTTTTTAAATTTTTAAAACTTTTTAAATAAATTGCATCAAATGTATTATCGCCTACAACCAACAGGCAACAAGTGAGGCATTTCATTTATGTGTTACAAAACCACACGGTTTTATAAACACAGTCTGAACACATTGCATTCAACAGCACTCACACACTGCTGAGAAAGGACTACTCACTCTATTTGGAATAGTGTTATCTGCAGACAAAAACCAGTCATGATATTTTCATAGCTTTAAGGCATAAGTTTAATGCAACCTTCGGGTTAATATTGTACTCAAAACCTTGGGTTGACTGTCAAATTGCTGAAATAAGTTTTTAAGAATAATTTTGTGGCAATTTTTTATCCACTATGGGTAAGCACTCGGCATGTATCTCGCATTATGGTGTCGGTAAGGCCGGATGTAGCGCGTTCTATCCATTATCCTCTGAGGAACTGGGGATCTTATCTTTAAACTGTCGCAACACAACAACGCTACTAACATTGTTGCTATGGCCAGACTTTAGATAAGACGGTAGTGGCCAGCCAGGCGGACTTAACCAGCTCTACCATTAACCAAACAAAGTACACAAACATGTACCTACCGCTGCTGGGAATCGAACCCGTGACCTCTAGCTCTAAGACCAGTGGCATCGCCACTAGACCACAGGCAGTTAAAAAAGTTAAATTTCAAAACACAGAGAACACCCAGACACTATATTATTTACTACTACACTCTTATTTTTTAGTAAACATCGCATAAAAATCCATTGTGTGGTTTAGAAGAATAGTGCGGTGCCAGACACAGGAAAACAGCGACTGTACTTTATAATATGTAATGATCAAAATGGAGCACGGTCATACTTCGAGACAGAGCAAACTGCACGAGTCGAATTAAAAGCAAATCAAAATGGAATACGTCCAGCTTAGTACTAGTTGATGTGGGCACTCACGTTGATGACCTGCGTGTCCTTGCAGGCCAGCAGGTTGCAGAAGGGCGGGATGACGCCGGCGCGCAGCAGCGCCTCGACCTGCTCCTTGGTGCCGCTGATGCTGAGGTTGGACACGGCCCACGCGGCCTCCTTCTGCGTCTGGAACTCGCCCTTGCGCAGGTTCTCGATGATCATCGGCAGCAGCCCCGCGTCGATCACGGCCTGCACTTGGTGCTTGTTGCCAGCGGTGATGTTGGACAGGAACCATACGGCTTCCTTGCAGATTTTCTCTTTCTGGAAAGGGATTTAGTGTTATTTGAATGACGATTCAGATTTCAAGAGGGTGTTACTTTGTTTTCCTGAAATATAACATTGACAGCTTATACTTCATTAGTATTGCGCTGTGGTTTCTTGCACCCGTTCTTAGCCACAGCTAAAATATAACGTCCTGAATGGGTGGTCGATTAAAAAAGATTTGGACAATACAAAGTTCTTATTGATTGGGGTTATTGAATAAATATATTTTGAGTTTGAGTATTGATGTCAGTAACTGCCTGTGAAAGCTTATATACATTAAAAATACAGAAACTTAGACTATAAATGTCCCACTGCTGGGGAGTTAGGGCCATCACCAACCACACTGGCTTACAAAATAATTGTGTAAAGCCTGGATATGATTAGAGGGTCACAATTTCTAATGCTCATGCATGCTATAAAATATTAAATGGTTGTAAGTGATCAATGCTCAACTGATAAATCAGCATAATATTACATCACAAAGACAGATTATATAAATTTTGGGAGACAATTATTCATTTCATTATGCTGGGGCCTCACCTATCGCCCTAGCGCGATAATTCGACGTCAGGCCGAACACTTCGTTATAGCGCGATGCATCATCGCCTTAACGCGCTACTGTGTCGCGTAGTAAAGCGACAATTAGAACACGAAGTTTTTTAGCGCGCTAATGTGGCTCCAGGGTTACACATTTTGATCAAGTAGGTATTTGCTTTGGTAGGTATTCAAAAGTGGGCCAATAGAGAAAGTTTCACACATTGATGGGTTGTTTCATCACCTTTTGTCATATTACACTGACAAAAGTATCTTGAAACTGACCTGATGTGTCAATAGTGCCGGGAAGTGTGAGAGTGCGTCGCAGTTGAGCACGACTTGAGTCTGCTCGTCGGTGCCGGTGACGATGTTGCCAACGGCGCGCAGGGCCGCCGTCTGCACCTTCATCTCCTTGTGGGATAGCAACGGGATCAACTTCGGGACGATGCCCGACTCTATCACCATCTGAATCTGTTCGTTGCCACCGTCTGTTAAATAACTGATGGCCCAAACTGTGTCAACTAGAATCTGAAATATAATTTTTTTGTAGTTGAAATACATTAAAGATAATATTCAGCAGTAAATAACAACATTAATAATTATTCTGGTATTTAGTAGAAAACAAAGAAAAACAAACTTTTAGGAATAAATTTCAACAAAAAAATTGTTGAAATTTATTCCTACAAGTATTTGTACCACACCTTTTGGTAAGCAAAGCCAGATACTAGGTGATAGTTCAATAAACTATGATAGATAGTCGAGTTATTTGCCTATTTATTAACTTCCTTATTTTAATAACAGTTCATAATATATATTAACTATAATTAAACTATTATGATTTAATCCAAACTACAATAGCTTGCACGAGATGTACACTAGGTTCTTAACAATATTGGTAACTAACAATTTGATTTCTATTGGGTAAGTCCCAGTACCTGACAGGATAAAGTAAAAAGAACATCTTTAACAACTCTACAACTCTCGAGAGTCTATCTAAATGATTGTGTAAATCATTCAAACATCTGTCACACATAAGACTTGAACCAACAATTGCATTGTACTATTAATTAGAAAGCCTTACACATAATAGTTTTCTGTTAAGTCACTAACTGTCACTGTAATGACACATACATTTATGAAAATCTGGTGTATGTTCATAAAAATATTGAAATGTTTCCAAAAAAACAGTGATATTAATAATTTAAACACTAAAAGTAAGAACAAATTAGCAGTAGCGTATACTAGGCTCCATAAAATAAATAATTCTTTTATGGGTCTGTGTGTATGTTTTACAACAAAGTACCAAAATGATATTCAGAAATTAGATCTTGATAACTTTAAAATCAAAATCAAAGAAAAGCTTTGTAAAAAAGCTTATTATAAAGTGTCAGATTACACAGAAGACGAAACAGCTTGGGTCTGAAATTCTCCAAGTACTACAAGAGCTAATTCTAATTGTCTATAATTAATAATTGTAATGTATTTTATGACCTGGTAACAACAATTATTTTTTTGTAAATTACATTGCTTCTGTGTGCTGTGGTTTCTAGCCCCCATTCTTTGCCACAGTTAAAAAATGACGTCCTGAATGGGTAATATGTTAAAAAAGATTTGAACGATTCAAAGTACTTATTAATTAAGTTTATTGAATAAATATAGTTTGAGTTTGATTTAGCTGTTCATTCTAATAATTAATCATACTCAATTCATTAGTTTAAGTTTATATTGGTACTAGAAGGAACTGATATTAATCATTGTTTCAACTTTCTAGATAAAAGAACTGTGAGATGTAAACACTAGTTATCAGTTCAGCTTTATCAAGAGGTCAGGCTTTTGACCTTAACATTAGCAATTAATGTAGATTCTTTACTAGCAAAGATAAATTTAAATGAACAGTTTCATTAAATCATCATTCCATATAAGTAATTCAATATAAACAATTCTTGTTTTATAAGTGGGCCTTATTGAGAAATAGCTAACTATTTTATTGTTATTAACTTAAAACTACAAAAAATGAATAACACTTACACTTGTATCATTGTGTACAATGAGCACATTGAGAGCGGGAAGAATTTCTTGGATAGTTTTGGCTGGTGGTGGAGGGTCCTTACTCCTGCACAAATTGACAATCACCCAGGTAACATTACGTAGAAATGATATCGGAATTTCAGGCTTAATAAAGCTTAAAAGAGGCTTCACAACTCCCATTTCTATTACAAAATCTCTGAGTACTGGTCCATCTCCAATGATGTTTCCAAGAGCCCATACAGACTGTTCACAGACATTCTCGTGTGGGGACATAAGAAGCTGCAGAAACAGAGGCACTGCGCCAGCATGAACTACTTTGTTAGTCTGTGCAGATGTGCCAGATGCTATATTGGTGAGGGCCCAGGATGCTTCAAATTGTAGTGTGGGATTATCTGCTCTTGAAAGGCATTGAACTAGGATTGGAAGAATGCCGTTCATTATTAGCTCGTCTATTGGGGGGCTCTTGTCGGAAGAGAGCAGTTTTCTACATTGCTGTACGGCTGCTAGCTGGATCTCTGGGTTCTCTGCGTTGGCGGCATTCATCACCAGCTCTTTGAGGTTTGTGGACGCCAACGTCCTCTCGATCTCATCTTCGTCTGTCGAGTCATTGATAGGCACATTACGACGTTTTTGTAAAGTTTCGTCTCTTTTATTCTTTCTAAGCTCAACTGTCACTTCGTTCCTCCGCCTGCGCATTTCCTGAAAAATCACACGTGAGTGGAGTGGGTATGCCGTGCAATAGATATATATACGAATTTTTATCATGTTAAGAGTATTTACGGAAGTGTGATACTTACATCGACATCTTTTCCAGTGTTCTTGAATACTTGCATGCGGTTTTTCACTTGGTCAGTCGCCATTTTATTTGTGCTAGTAGTTTAGTTTTACACCAAACGTGGAAATTACACAATGAAACAAAGAACTAACATAAATAATGTCACGGGAAACTAATCAAACATGTTTTAACGGCACTTATTGCGTTGCTGATTCATTTAACCTCTTTTTCTGTACAGATTATTCTACAACACGAAACTAATCGTCAGTTTCCTCAAAATTCCTTTACTTTTTTAAACCATAAACAATGACAGAACGACAAGGTAATTTTTTTCTTTTAAACAATGGCTTGGTGCATTAAGTGCATTTTGCCAGTAGATTCTGGATAAAGTAGATGTAAATGAGTGATAATATGAACATTTAATGGTGAATAATATTCCCCCAAACCCTAAGTTTCAGTAAAGATGTGGGACTCTTGACTGATATCTCACACGGATTTCTTGAGAGAATTTGAAAAGTGAAGATGCACTCTTTTGTTTTATTTGCCAACATTCATGCACGTTGACGAACACTAAACGGTTTGTAATAATCCACCATCATTTCATATTAATATTTAAATAAAACAAAACTGCAGACATGACTTCACTTTCCTGCCAAGAAGTCTGTTGTCCGTCCACAAAGTACTTTGTTGTTTGTGAGCACCACAGATTAGAAGTCAAAATAATGCTTTACTTTAACGTTCTGAAACTAATAATTTTTAATCGATAGAAAATTCGTATTCGAATGTTCTTCAAGTGTAAGGAAAATAACAATAAATAATCTCTAATCTGTACTAACTGTACTGTATTTAACAAGGGATCCTTTTTGCAACTAGCAATTTTTTCCTTATTGATGAATTTCCGCAGGCGCAGAAAAAATAAATAAGTTTGGTATCTATCCAAGTGCGTACCTAGCTATTTGGGCAGTGGACAGTATTGATTTATCTGGCGAGTGTCCTAAATAGTTTATCTCAGGTGCACAACATCAGATTTTATTTATTTAAATCAAGATGACTGTGTTGACGAAGGCCAGCGATTTGATAAAGAAAGCGGACATAAACAATGCCCCGCTCGTCGTAGATACGACTGGATTCGATGAGGTAAGTTTGTTTGGAGACTTTGCAGATGTTTTTCTTCAGGCACTAACATTGTACCTACTTGTATAATTCAGATATATTTTTTACTGATCACAAACTTTCTTAACGCAAAGTATATTTTTTATCGTTTATTATCATTTATGTTTGTGTTCACTCACTACACGGAATAATTATTTTATTATTCTATTTACGTGTTGAATTTATGTCCATGTGTTGTTATTACTACCTATCTAGTTATACAAAATAATGTAGGTACCTTTTGTACCTTAATTTTTCTTTTGTATAACAAAAATTGCCGATTTCAGCTTATTTGCGATGTAGGCGGTTTTATAGTACCTGCTTATTTATTTTAGTTAGATTGATATATTAAAAATAAAAGTAACATCATATGCAAAAATGTTTTATTTCTCATTAATCTAGGTACCTATTGTATTGATAGTATTGATTGATGTCTGCAACATTCTACAATTTGACTGCGCAAATGTGCAGTGTAAACAGCCTCCACCCTTGCACCGTCCCCCTACCCCGTTGTTGTCGGCGCAATGCGTGCGCACTACACTTACTTGTTGCGTTTCAAGTGCAAATGGTCGTTCATCTTTGTCTTATTAAATCAGAAATTAGAAAGTGTAAAAATAACTATATAATACTGTTTAAATTCAGTTGTAATCGGTGCTAAATCTGACAATAACCAATTTTTGCTCGGAAAACTTATAAAATAAAATGTCGGTAAATGTGAAAGTCGAGCAGATTGACCAACTGCTGTTGGACACGCTGTATATAGAGCACGCATTACGGAAAGCTGTAATTATCTTTTACATTTACATTGTTATAAAAAAAATAGATACTTAACACCTTTAAAAATTAAAATCAGAATTACAAAACCAAAATAAATTTAATCGACATCTGTTACGTAAATATGGGAATTTGCATGTAATTTTATAGTAATACTGTTCTAAGAGTTGATAGTAAGACCCCAGATGGCGGCGACCGATTCCGAGCTGCATCAATCTAGCATAACCGTCCAGGCTGCTCTGCCGGACATGGACATCGCTTTCTGCTGCGTATCGTCTGGGCTGCGCCTGCCGGACATAGTTTTAATGAGGCTGTAGCGATTCGTCCAGACTGTAGATATCTGGCGAGCACAGATTTGTATCACGTGTTCCCTCTGGGCTGCGCCCTGGCGGACGTCGCTTTGTATTACTTAAGCGTTCTGTCCGCATGCAGGCTGCAGAGCTTTCTACTGCGCCGAGCTGCGCTTATTGTACAATTACATCATCGTTTTATATGGCTGTAGCGTTACCTACGTCCGATCCGTAGACGTACTACTTATGTGAATTGCTGCACCTGCCAGATATCAATTTGTATTGCTGAAGCGTTCCGTCTAGGTTGTACTTGTCAAATTTTATTTGTATCGCTCGAGTGTTCCATCCCTGCTGCGCTTTTACACATCGTTTTGTATAGCTGTAGCTTTTCGTTGGGGCTGCACCTACAGTTTTGATATACCTTTTTACTGTTTGAATATCGTCTTGTAGATAAAGCTAGAGCTTTTCGACCACGCTTTACCTGTTGGTTTTACATAGCTCGAGTGTTCCGTCCGGTCTGCTTTTGCTGTGCCCTACATCGTTTTGCATAGCATCGGACAATGTCTTGCCAGTTTTCTACCTACGAACTTCAGGAATCGGGAAAAATGTTTGTTCAACCGAACAAACATTTTTATTGCCATAAAATACCTTTTCCTTTATTAAAATCTATAATCTTTTATATACTGATCTGTCTGTCTTGTGTTCGTTCCTCAGAACAATAACTAAAGCATTATTGCAGACCGTTCGTTCGTACATCAACTGTAAAGGAGATGTCCCATTTCTGCCCAAGACGTTTTATGTTTCGATAGTGAAAAATAGCGTGCCACCTGACAAACATAATTTCAAGAAATTGTAGTCTAATTTATAGTAAACGTATATTTATATTGACTTCGTACCTAGCCGTGTTTTATGTTATGTTGAAAATTACGTTTAAAAAGGAATTAACGAGTAACTTCTGGTATTTTGTAATAATTTACGGCACTGGCATCAAGGATTTTTAATCCTAAGTTTATAAATAAACTAGCGGCCGCTCGCGGTTTCATCCGCGTGGTTCCCGTTCCTGTAGAAATATCGGGATAAAAAGTATCCTATGTGTTAATCCAGGTTATAAACTATCTGTTTGCCGAATTTCATCCAAATCCATTCAGTAGTTTTTACGTGAAAGAGTAACAAACATCCATCCATACGTTTTCGTGGGAATATCTTGATAAACAGTATCCTATGTGTTAATCCAGGTTATAAACTATCTGTATGCCGAATTTCATCCAAATCCATTCAGTAGTGTTTACGTGAAAGAGTAACAAATATCCATACATTCTTACAAACATTCGCGTTTATAATTTAGTAGGATAAAAAAATCTAATTAATTTACATTTTATTCCTTGAAATTTAAGAAAAAAGGTAAAGTTCACAAGTAAAGAATTAAGTTGTCACTACTATACAGCATTTATTTGAAAACTTATGCTAAGCACAAATTACGTATCACGTTATATTAAGTCTGTATGAGATTAATCCCTTTGCTTTTAATAAAATCTTTGGCGGCAATGTCAAATGTGACAAGGAATTTATTAATAAATTACAAACGCTTAATTTATACCCCGTACAATAATTCTTTCTCGAAAAAGCTTTATTTAAATTTATATGAACATTTTTTTCTTTGTTGGTTGGTTGGTCACGTGACATTTTGCTCTGTGACGTCACATTTCAATAAATATAGAAAGGAGACCCGGCGTTAAAAGCTTATGTTGTATACATTGAGATGGTTAAAGATGGAACAAATCATTGATAGCAGTGAAAAATCATATGATTTAGTTTTTCATATGACATAACTGCTATTGTCATTCGCAATCGCAGCGATTATGATTTCTCACTAGTGCGTGCGTGTATGAATGATCGAATGAAATCGCGCGGAGCGACCGCGGCGAGCATGCACGACAATCATACGAGCGCGGTGTGAGCGGGACGCATCTACTCAAGCAATCCCTGCGTGCGAGTAGTGCGTCCGATTGACCTGTGCCCCGGGTCGCAGTCGCAGTCGCGGTTTAAAATGAAATGACATTTCACATGTGCGGGCGGTCGTCCTCGTCAGTCATAAGCACGTGCGCGTTGTTGTGTGACATATATTCATGTCATGTTACATCATAGTCATTATTCAATTACCATGTCATTTCATTTCACTATTTGCAATGATAAATAGTAGGAAAATCACTCTCAATGAAAAATAGCAGGTGTGAAAAATAGCAGGTCAAATCACTGTGATAAAAAAAATCATATGATCTTAAGATTATGATTTCTAAATAGCAATCATTTCCATCCCTAGAGATGGTTGTATACTTTTTAAATTTTTTAATTTGTTAAAAGCAAAAGAATTATGGTTTATGCAGCCACGTTAGACATTTTTAAAGTAACATATCTGTTTTTTGAAGACTTAGTGTTTCCATATTAAAAATATTAATATTTAAATAACGCTTATCCGCGATTCGATAACAATAAGACAAAACTTGGTTTAGGTAGCAAATAATATTAGCTTTACTTTATGACCAAATTCTATTTTAATAAATTAAGCATTTTTTCTATGGAAAGTGCCGGTTCTCCTTTTTCTTGAAACCTGACAGATAGTTTTTGATAATTGTGTGAAATGTGACGTCACATGAAGCTGAATCAATCATGGCCGCCCATGTTTTGGGTCTCGTAATCCACAGATAAAAAATCGCAAATGTAGTTAAAATAAAATTCCTATAAATATATTTTTTTCTCTTATATAATAGTTCCGTGCGATCAGCACATTTAGCCATTGTCAAGTAAGAAATGAAATATTTACAAATTATCTATAAAAAAGTAGTGGATAAATAACGTTAAATCGTAAACTACCATTTATTGTTACAACAGTCAAATAGCCAATTACCTACGGAGAATGGGACATCTCCTATAAAAGACTATGTATCTGTATCTCGCACTTACTAACCCAGTTTTATGTCATTGTTACAGGTACAATTCCAACAGTTAAAACCAATGGTAGTCAGTAGTTCTTTAAAATAAAGTCTCTGATAATAACACTATCTAACTATCTTGTTTGGGTCTCGCTCGACGTAGAAAGACAAAAAACATTACCTACATACCTACACCATTTACACCTACTAGAAAAAACCAACTTTTTTAATTTTGTGGTTTCTAATCTTGTGGTTTGATCTATAACTGTGGAAGTAGCTAGGTGCTTTTAGTTCTATAATGGGCGGAAAAGAAGTCTGTCGTCATTGCACAAAGCCTATGACCAATTCGACCTAGAAAAATTCATTATTCTTAGCTTAGAATGATAGAATTAGTGATCTAGAACTAGTGTCGTTGATACACAGCATGATCTCAAATAGAAAATAAATATTTCACCCATGGTAGTCCGCCATCACATGGCGTACTATTCTTAGGCTTCATTAAGTGGTAGAGCCACGCTGCGTTGCAGCACGCATTGGGCCGGCTCGCCCGGCATAATACCACCATCTCACAAATATCCGGCGTGAAATAACGCCCCCCCCCCCCCGTCCTCACAATTCCTATTCTTTTCGGCAAAGCGCCTGCGATTCCTCTGGTTTTGCGGGTGTCCATGGGCGGCGGTGATTACTCTCCATCAGGTGACCCGCCTGCTTCTACTATAAAAAAAAAGAATTTACAAGAACCCTCATAGTTAGAGTAAATACAACGGTCACGGTAACACAAGTGTCTTAAAAACTTAGTTTGTATTTTTCCAATCTTTGGGTGTAGGTATATGATGTATTGAGGGTTCCAGACACTGCTGCAATATTCGAGAACGCTCCTGACATAAGTGTCGAAAAGCATTTTTAAGCAATATGTAAAGTGACTGGTAGAAACCGCAAGAAACTTTAAAGGTTGGTCAGGTCAAGTGTTTTAAACATGACAAAAATGACAAAAAGGAATTCGTGTTTTTTTAATATCATATCATATTCAATAGCAATATCATAAGAAATTTAAAATGAAACAATTAAAAATAACGATTATTTACAACGCGCGGGCAAGAAGTTGACCCGTACGCGTCAGTACCTACGTTGACGGGTCAATGGCCGGGCGTCTGTTGACCCGTCCGCGTTAGTACGTTGGCAGGTCAACGGCCGGCCGGCCGTTGCCCGCGCGTTGTAAATAATCGTCATTTTAAATTGTTTTTCATTTTATTTTTCTTAAGTATTGCTTTAAAATAAATAAGATACTTAAAGACTATCGAATTAAAATTCACAAAATGAATTATTTAATTAAAAAATTTAAAAAAACATGAATTTCTTTTTTGACATTTTTGTCATGTTTAAAACACTTGACCTGTTTCTTGCGGTTTTTAGCAGTCGCCTTATATATCGGAGAAGGGTCTGCTCACTCGTAAAATAAATCCAAGGTACCTACTTAAAAGCTTTAGTTGCTATATTATCTATGTGATCTGCGAAGGTTGATTTTGAATCAAGTAGGATTCATAAATCTCTAATTTGTTTTGTTTCTGTAATCATAAAATTATTTATTCTGTAATTAAACTTGAGCGGTTTTATTTTACGAGTAAAGGAAATGAAAGAGCATTTACTGACAATAATGTTTAATCTACACTGGCCTGCAAAAATAAGTATCACACTTTTAAAATTGCAATATCTTTTTAGGTACACAAGATATACTTTCGAAACAAAAAGGACTCGAAAAAGAGTTAGTTAGTTACTATAGTTACAAAGAAAACTGGTAAAAATTGCTATAAAACGTTTTTTGTTTTAAATCTCTAACTTCTATAGTATAGAAAAAAATGATATTTTAAAAGTGTGATACTTATTTTTGCAGGCCAGTGTATTTTCAGTGTAATATGCGCTCAGCCTATTTATGTCATCCTGCATATTGTGACAATCCCTAATATCTCTGATTTCCATATACCTACACTTTTGTATCATCAGCGTACATTAAAAAAAGTTTGCAAACCTAAAACATGTTTTGACATCGTGCAAATAACAATCATATAGCAACGGCCCTAATATAGACCCCTGCGGCACGCCCGACAGAATTGGAACGATATCCACCGCTTGACGCCTATTACGTAAATAGGTTCGAATCATCTATAAAGACTACCTTTAATTCCAAGTTTTTTAAGTTTCTTGAGAAGTATGATGTGGTCCACACGGTCAAAGGCCTTCTCAAAATCCGTGTAGATAACGTGCACTTCTGTAGTATAACGCAGGTCAAAAGCTCCACTTGTTCATAGCGGCAAGGTCGTGACCGGGCCGTAAAACTGGGTAATAGAAGCCTTAAGTGTCCTACAAACAAGAAGTTAGTTGTTATCTCTACGGTATGTGGTGTTGCAGGAGAGCGTGAAGGCGCGCCCGGTGCGCCCGCGCACTCGCGTGTGGGTGTACCGCTCGCAGTGCAACTGCGTCCTCCTTTTCTTCACCTTCGTCATGGGGCTGATGCTGCTAGTGGGTGCCATCCTGGGGCTGGTGTTCTTCAACGACCACTTCGACAACACCATCCCGCGCTACAAGGGCTACTGCTCGGTCCCGCTCCCGATGGAGGTGGCTCAGGTATGCTGCTATTTCTGATTTGTACACACACCTGCAGCACAGCGATTCTGTAAAGGCTCGATAAAAAAAACTCGATTCTTATCCTCGAAGGGTTAGTCAGAGATCAGGCAATGAAGACCGCAAAAGCAGTCCTCTGCCACAGTTCAGGTTTCACTAATGCTCTCAATAATGTTCTAGCGCTACAGGTGGATGTATGTGCATTGTTTGGACCGTTAGATGCCTTTTACCTTTTACCCAAGGGAAGAGAGGGTCGGAAGTATTCTATGAATGAGCTGCCGCCACTCAGCTCCTGAATCCGAAGGGAGTTATCATATCCGCATTCTCTAAATTCGACTCTACACCAGCGCCACAAAGGTCACTCACTTCACTTCACTCACTCACTCCAAAGTCACTAGTAAATTAGAAAGGTTTGCAATTGCGTTAGCGTAATAATGATCCTAGTGCTGACCAGTATAGTTTTACGCTTTAATAGCAATACATGCTATTGCTGTTGGTGGGTGGTGGTCTGTGGAAGTTCAGGCAGAGGCTTACCTCATGAATTGCTAACGCGGGACGTTGAGGTCATAGATAGCGTTTTAATTTTGAATGACAAAACTGAAGAAGGAGCTGATAATTTATTTAGAAATGGCTTCTACAGCGCTTACAGATATAAAATTCACTACAGTGAATTTTATACAAAGTTACAACTTTGTTACTCAAGTTGACCTACAATGGCTCAACCTTCGTTATGAGGTGCGACCCTGCTATTGAATAGTGTAAATTTATAAGTGCTACTCTACAATTGTCGCTGTTGCTACTGCTGTTATAATGTTTACAATTGCTTTAATAAACATAATGAGAATTTATTAGTTGGCACCTAACACATGAATCATATAACATAATTATTACTGAAACGATATGAACAATAAAAAAGCAACTACCTACTACGAGTGTCTGCAATTTTCAGTATCAATATTGTGTAAAATAATCCTCCTCCGTGCTTCTTATCCTCATTGCTGAGGGTCGTGACCTCCTTCGCCATATAAGCGACATTGGATTATAGAGCGTGCGTGTAATAATAAATATAATATACATCTATGTTCCTAGTGAAATCACCTCTGTGTGGTGGCGGCTTCGTTCGATCTTGGGTCGGTGGCGAATCTCTTACCTTGGGTGTCGTAAAACGTGACTAACGGACTGAAGACTACGCTCATACATTCAACAGCACAAAGCGGCGACGGGTACCAACTATCACGCTGAGTATATGTGCAGTTGTTATTTAGTGAACCTGGAACAGTCCAGGTTCACTAAAATAACAACTTCACTCTTCCTTGCCTCTATCCCATGGTCCCTGACTAGCCTTTTGGTCGTGAGGCTATGTACCTATGTATCTAATGAAATCAACTCAGCTTTCAATAATGAAACTCCTAGGCGTCTTCCCAAGTGCAGAAGTCGACGGCGTCCCGCATGCCGCTGCGCTTCAGCTCGGAGCCCGACGTGACGCTGTTCGCCGAGGAGCCGCAGTCGGAGGCGCTGAACAGCCTGCTCGAGCGCTTCGAGATCGAGGCCAACGTCGAGAAGATCTCCGTCTTCAACAGCGGCCGCAACGTCGAGTTCATACATGACTTCAACACTAACAATTCTGGTGAGTGTGGTTAGCGGGTGTGGTATGATTCAACATCGTCGTTAGCCTAAAAACGTTCCTCTGCTGGCCTTACCACGTACATGTTCGACAGGGCATGAGGAGTTTGGGCCATACTTAAGCCGTACTTAAGCAAGCATTATATAAAACAAACGTTTAATATGAATAGAATAGAATTCCTTTATTGCTTAAACTGTGTAACAAGTTCTTAAAAAAATATATAGTATCTACCTACAGTTTGCCCATGATCAGGCATGCAATGTACACAAATAAATATTATTAACATTATTATTTACAAAATTCATCGTGAATTTAACAATCAATTAGTCTTAAAACTAAATTATTCATTTAGTGTATAGAAAACATTATTAAATAACCAAGTTTTTAACTTTAATTTAAATATATGACCATTCAATGCCTTTAAATTAGTAGGTAAATGATTATACACTTTAATACCATGTATGAAAGTACTCTTATCATAAACTATTATGTTTATGTTTTAAATGTTAAATGTTATTTTATTTATACCAATAAAGATTTTAATTATTATTTATTATTAGTAAATGATTTAACGTTTGCGTTTATTTTAAACATCAGGTAGGTACTGCTACCTACTCTTTAAACATTCTGTGGCAATTTATTATTTTTCGTCTCATCTGGGCCCTGATTCTGTATCGCAATCTATAGATTCCACACCTAAACCTTACCGCGCACAAACGTCAAACGCATACGTTTTTGGGAAGATATCGTAACTTTATAAGGAATTGACGTGGTTTTGAAACAAGGAATCGTTACAGAATAAGGGCCCTGCTCGACAATTTCAAATTATACTTATGTCATGAAAACCTAACTAACCTAAAGTAAGTCATTTAAGACCTGAGGTCTATCAGGGCATTAACAGGCCTATACATCACGACTGTAATTTTTGCGTAAAATGCCCATTTTCGCATTTTGTAGTAATTCTGCAGTAGTATTTATCGTTGTTATCGAAATAGGATAGTAAAATCATGCTTAATTCTACAAATCTGCACTCTGCGCGAATAAGCTGAGTTCGGACGGCCGGCACATTGCATTTTGTAGTAATTTTGCAGTTGTATTTATCGTTTTTATCGAAATAAAATTTTCATTATAAAATCTTTATTCCTCATGAAGTAACAATTATTCTGGTAAGTATACATTTTGCTCAATAATATTATCGTAGATAGGAGAAATTCACAGTTAATTTAAAGCGATTATCGAAGTTTTTTGGTTTAGAATAAGATATTTTCTCTATATAAAATCTAATGTACTGTTTTGTTTTCGAAAGGCTTTTAAAATGCCTAGATGTAATACAGTTTTACGTCGGCAAGCTAGAAAAAATATTTATAATGTATCGGAGATTATGAAGAAAGAAGCTGACAAAGGTATACAAATTGACCTAAACATGCACAAAAAAGAATTTCAGCTGCTACTAGATTCAGTATGAACTATGGACGGTGCGCAATAAGTCGGATCTTAGGACAGTTTTCCGTACTACCGATAAGGAAACACACTGCTTCCACAGCTTCTTAAAATGTTATTTTTTTATATATATGTATGCTTATAATTTAATTGTTGTTATTAATTTTGGGTATTAAAAGTAAGTAAAACGCCTTATTTATAAATTATCTTGATGTGTTATTGTATAAATATTATAAAGCTCTAATTATAATGTTGCTAACTGTACACCTGCGCTTCGCAACTTCAGAGCGAGCTAGAAGTTTGGCGCTACCTTTTTTTTGTACCTATAGGTACATACTAATTCCATGCATTCACCAAATTGTTTGAAAATCGAACTGGCCACCACGAGTAGAATATAAGTAAAAGAAAAATAGAACACAAAATAAAAAGAGGCGCCAATACTGAAAATTGCTTTGTTTTACTATTGATTTTTATTGTCTCGTAGATGATGTGAAAAGTAGAGTATTCTCCTCGGTGATAAACTGATAAAGATGCCTTCGTCTTGGGCGACCTTGAATCCCACGCTGCACTTAGGATTTTTGTCTTGACTCCCTCGCTATTCCATGCATTCACCAAATTGTTTGAAAATCGAACTGGCCACCACGAGTAGAATATAAGTAAAAGAAAAATAGAACACAAAATAAAAAGAGGCGCCAATACTGAAAATTGCTTTGTTTTACTATTGATTTTTATTGTCTCGTAGATGGTGTGAAAAGTAGAGTATTCTCCTCGGTGATAAACTGATAAAGATGCCTTCGTCTTGGGCGACCTTGAATCCCACGCTGCACTTAGGATTTTTGTCTTGACTAACTCTAAACACCCTCGCTATGCTCGGGAGTTAACGCTAGAATCCTTCGTTTTGTTTGGGATTCAATACGGGCGCCCGCCACATAAGACTCTATTTTATCCCCTTGGTGCGTAATCTACTATAAAATACATAATATAAAATATATAATAAAAATATAAAACAATTAATTATTCGTATTATATGATCAAACTACCAACCAAGCAGCGCCATTGGGCCAGCGTGTGGCTAACGTAGATAGGCCAGCTGTGGCAATTTTAATATGGCTGATATTGATGTTGACGACATACCTACCTACTTATTATATACCTATAATCAAAATGGTTTCGTCGAATCAACAATGGCATACCCTAATCTGTATACCTATATAAGCTGTGTCCGTCTGGGCGAGCAGGCATCGTTGACACGCAGCGCTGCTTCGTGATGTCGCTGGACCCGTCGGCGGTGCTGCCGCCGGGCGTGTTCGTGCTGCACATCGCGCGCGGCGCGGCCTTCGACGTGTCGCGCGTGCGCCGCCGCCTGCGCGCGCTGCTGCCCGCCGCCGCCGCCGACTCGGCGCCGCACCACCTCGGCAAAGTGCTCAGTGAGAAGTGCAGCGGCCGCCTCACCTACAGCCTGGAGAGCCACGACGACGACAACATCAGTGAGTGCACTGCTCCCGCGCGAGGGCGCAAACCTACTCACTTTCTGATGCTTCCCGCCGCCGCGATGGCTGGGCCGCCTGCTCAGCGAGAACTGCAGCGACCGCCCTACAAACGACCTGGACAGCCACGAAGACGATAACATCAGTGAGTCACGCGCAAACGTAGACACTTTTTGTTGCTCGCCGCCGCAGCCGCACCGCACCGGCTGGGCCGCATGCTCAGTGATTGCGCAAATATCAGGGAGTGCACATTCGTCATGTGCAAACGTACATACTTTCTGTTGCTTCCCGCCGCCGCCGCGCACCAGCTGGGCCGCAGCTGAGTGAGCGGCACAGCGACCCTCAACCTAGAGACCAGCCAACAAGACACTGGCATCAGTAAGTGCACACTCGTCATTGTGTTAACTCAGCGCTGCACCAGCTGGACTGCGTGCTCAGACGCTGCGACTGCTCCACTACAACCTGGAGACCAGCCACCGGGACGGCGATGGCAGTGAGGGCCCACTCGCTGTCCGTTATCGTACAGGTAGACGCCAGCCAGGTCAAGTGTAGCACAAAATATCAAACGTTGTTCATAAATATTGAACAGTAAGGACCAATGTCGACTAGAGTAGACCTGCTAGCCTGCTAGCGTGTGCACTCAACGGCAAAATCAGTTTAAGAAGAGTTTTGACTATACTTCTACATCACTTACCATTAAAAGTTAGATCATCATCATCAAAAAAACCTTATGATTTTCATATTTTATTTTTAAGAATTAGTAATTTGGTATAGCTACTCGTTCAAAACAGCAAAATCAAACCTGCGAGAACTACAAAACACTTTCGTACTAACATTTCCGTCATTCGATTCCAGTCCGCAAGCGCTCCGTCGCCGAGCCGGCCCAGGACTACATGCATTTCTCCGGCAACTACGTGCAGGAGATATCCATCGACAACATGGCCGAGCTGCTGGCGCAGGAGCGGCGCGCGGCCTAGGCCCGCGCCATGGCACGCGCACACTCACTCCATAGATATAAGGTTTCCGGCGGTTAGGGCAGCGCGGCGCCCGTACCGCGGTGTGGCGGTAGGATTGCACGGTCCACCGGCAGACACGGCGAAGAAGGACTTTCATATTCTTCTTAAATATTAAAATTCCCACTACTGGAATGCCCACATTACGAGGAGCAGCTCTTCCCCTCGGGGGTACCGTTTAGTTTACATTCCGGTTTATCGATAACGTTACGAAAAACACATTATAAAAGAAGTTTTAAACTGACACTTTCGATCCATTAGCTCTAAAACTAATATTAGGTACACGAGTTGTTAAAATAAAAATCCCATTGGTATCAAAAACATACTAAATATTATTCTGTGCGAAAAGCAAATAATAAAGAAAATAAAATTAAGTCAAACGATCTCCTTTAAAATTCACACTTTATTGAGGTCCTTCTGCATTTTATTTTAAGAATAAAGCATGGCTTGAATAAACTACGAGTAGCGTAGGCAGGCGGTCGGTCTGAGGGAATAGCATAGCTGAGTTACGGAATGATAGGATGTAATTTTGTTAACATCTAGCGTAAAATATTGATTTGAATCGGAGCGTTGGGGGTCACAGAGATCTCGTATGATAAACTTCTCAACCAATGAAAAACTTTCCTTGAAGTTTTGGGAAACCGAATTTAAGTAGGTCAATTATAGGTTTGTGAACGGTGACGCCCAAACAGATGTGCGGAGCTCGAATAAGGCCACTGAAGTTTAACGTAAACTTATTAAAAAATGAATGAGATGAAATGCGAATTTACATACTTGAGGACATAACAGAAATAATCCTGCGTCCACACCACAGGGAGGCCTCGATGTTAGTCCCCCGACTTAGGATTAAGCATTTTGTCGTTAGTGTTCGGTGTATTGAAATATCGATGTCTCATAGGCTACGTTTGAATTTCATGGGTCTCTACAGAGTTGATTCATTTGATGACGAATGCGATGGGAGAAAGTTAACATCTTGGATCACGTTATGGAGCTTTGTTGAAGCGCAAGGTGGAATACAGTATACTTATTTATTTTTTGTTAAAATTTGTTAAATTAATTTTTAAGTTGTTAACACTTTTTAAACAGATTGTTTGCACGCAGTATTGAAGTTGTGTTAAATTTAAGTGCGTTCTAACCGTATTTCAGATTTTACTTAAGTTATAATAAGTTTTTACAATCAATATAAGCACAATATAATATAACTGTTTAGAAATCAATCTGAATGTTAGAACTCTACAGGAAGTAATCTAGATTAAGAAAATGGTGAGCGAACCAAACCTTACTTGTAAGTCAATCCGGATTTTACGACGACTCAGTACATTATTGTTGGTCTTAAAGGCAAATGGACACATTATTTTTCGGCGAATATTGTTAGTATTTTATCAATTAAAGCCTAAATAATAAAGTGTCTACACAAAAAATGTGTTTTATTTCTAGCTATTCTCTATTTGCTTACTGCTCTATAAACACTGAACTAAATTTCTATGCTGTCTTTTGACGGACACACCACGATGGAAATATAGGCTGATAATAATTAATGCCGATAACGGGTAAAAAATTGGGGACCGATCTATACGTCTCCAATCTTAAAATAATTTTTAATACTTACATTTTTTTTTGAATAAAATAAATTAAATGTCTGTGGTTGTTTTCCCGTTATAAATCCATTCTAATGACGTTGATCAATTGCTTGGCTCTAATCACCGATTCAGTCACAGCAAGACTGCAAAATCTGCTATTTCAGTGAGTTAGGACCCTTGTGCCGACTGTCCCTGTTTGTCGACTTCGCACCACATTATATGTAATTAAAATCTTCACGGAATTTGATGAAAGCAATGCCAAGTTTAATAATAAGTTCTTCACTTCAGCTTAATGTGTCTTTCTTTAAACACAATGAGCATGAGACACAATATTCTGACAATATCATACGTCTCCTTTTCAATCTTGAGATTGAAGATGCTACCACTTTAGAATTGAGGGCAACAACCTATCGCAATAAAGGCTCAGTCAATTATCAAGACGTACGAGTTGAATGAAATCGGCCGGGCATAAAACCCGGGTAATAAAGCCGGGCCCGAGTGGCGCGCGTTCGTCGTGCCATTGTGCGCGAACAAAACTCCGCGATGTACGGCGAGCTTCCTCGGCGGCCGGGGTTCCTTGGCCGAATGACAACTGCCTACATGAGAGCTTTTTTATGTGCAACGAACTTGGTAAAGAAGAATGCCGCACACTCCTGGTGCGAGGTGTCAAGGGCTAACAAACAACTTAACGTAGTGAGTTAGCGTCGTCGGAAATCAAAGAAGACTATGTTAAAACATAATTTTACATCCAACAAAATTGACCAACATTTTGCAATATTGTAGTTCTAAATTTAGAAAGTTACCTACTTAATATTGTAACGATAGTAGTTAGGTAAAGTATACGAGGGTTGTATATTATATTATCAATAATAATGAAAATCAATTGCCTAACTAAATGTTTGCATGCGCATCACTTCAGAACGGCTGCACCTATTTGGCTAACTCTTTTTTTGTCGTGTTTGTAACTGTCAGGACAAGGTTTGTAAGAAATATTTTTTTTTGAAACTCGAAACGGGGCACGGGCCACGCGGGGTAGTCGCGGCCGGGCAGCCAATAGTTTTAATTTAAAGTGATGATAAAGTACTTTAAATCTTTAAAAATGTTGTTCAACGTTCAACTGCGGCGTAAATTCAACATAATAGTATATTCCACGAGACTTACCACGGTCCTGCGATCTGCTGGGGCAGGAGGGAGGGGTCAATCATGTTTTTAAAATGTGATGAGAAGTCAAACGAGCAGGCTGGCCACCTGATGGAAGTAATCACCGCCGCTCATGGACTCTCGCAAAACCAGCTCAGGTGCGTTGCACGCCCTTAGGAAGAAGTAGGACGTTTGAGGAAGGAATAGGAATTGTGAGAAGGCGGAGACACGGGCCCGCACTACTTTCGGTCACCGGACGAAACACAACAACACCAAGTGCCATTGTTTCACGCCGATATTTCGCCGGTGGTATTACGCCGGGCGATATATAATGTGCCACATACGCTTCTATAAGAATATGTATAACGAGACGGAACTCTTATTCAAACGTGACACTTACCCGGGCCGCGGTTTGAATGGCACATCTAACCCGCGGCCGCACCGGCTGCAGCGCGGCGCATTGAGCTCGGCGCATTGAGCCGGGCGCATTGTGGCGCCGTGAATGCGCCCTTTGACGCTTCCACGTGAATTTGCTTGTACTTTTTACGTGCGTCGTCGCCGTGAACGAAATTTCGCGAGTCGCGTACCGCGGAGTAGGCAGCAGCATTGTTGTTCTTGTTTTCTGCAACTCTTTGTGTACCCAATAGGCGTACGGATACGTTGCGCACCTGAAGTAGTATCATGAGATTTTGTATTTTCGTATTTATTGGAGTATCAATTCAGTAGGCCACCTACTCGCACATTTACCATTGTTATAACTCGTATTTGTATAACCTAGCTAACTTTATACTACCCTGGAAGAAAATGTTGTGCTAAGCGATTATAGCAGTAGGTAACTTCCTACAAGGCAATGCTTACTTTCATATCTGAACTTTGCTACACGTTATATAGTATTAAAATCAGGATCGGTATCTTTAATATTATAGTTGTAGACATTGTGTTTAATCAGTTCGCCGCCGAGTATCCGGGGAATCGCGCTGTATAAACACTGGCGAATCCTTGAAAAGCGGCATTAGTCTCAATTTGCATATTCCAACAATTACTTGTACGTAACTAGATCCATTATTATTAATCCATAATTACGATTCGCTCATCGTTCCTGCTTTGTTTGCGCAAGCATGTACCTTGTTTATTGAACCAATATTAGCTAGTATCGAGAGGCAGATACTGGAGCAGCCATTTCCGCACGATCTTCTTGAATAATGGAATATACATACATATAATCACGACTATTATCCCCGAAGGGTTAGTCAGAGACTACGCAATGAGGTCAGCAAAAGCAGTCTTCTACCATAGTCCACTTTTCACCAAATAGCGACTGCACATGTGCTCAGCGTGACAGGTGGTGCGCCCATCGCCGCTCTATGCTGTTGTAAGTATGTGCAGTCTTTAGTCCGTTAGTCGCCTTTTACGACACCCAAGGGAAGAGAGGGGGTGGTGGTGGTCTTTCACCGCTACATAATGGAAGATTCACCTATACACCTCAGGGCCAAGCTATTAAATCGATAAAATAAATTACATATTGGCTGCATAAGTGTGTGCTTTGTTCGTTTCTTCAAAACGTCAAATTTAACATCAGGAGACCAAAATAAATGAAGTTAGATAAACTTTTAAAATGTAAATGTTTTCAAGTATTTCTAATTTAGTTTTCAAATGTAATTTTGTATCTTTTTGCTGTTCTCTGATTACGTGCACGCTACGTTATAAAGGTACCATTGTCCCAGTCAGCAGCTATTTTACGACGGCATAGGAGCTTATTACGAAAAACTATCGTCTAAGTAACTAAGCAAACGACAGTGAAGAAATACGTACATGTAGTCGACTGTCTGTTCATTTGCAATACTTATCGTTCTTTGGAAAAGCAGTGTGCTGGTGAAGTTTACCAAGTTCAAAAAATAAATGTGAATCAATCGAAAAGCAATGATTCGATGAACTATGTATCCTACAGTTAAAGTCAAATATCGAACTTCATTTGTTTGCCAGATTCGAAGAAATTTGGTGTTAGCGGTCGCCACAGAACAGAAGACTTCTTTCTTCTGTTCTGTGATGATTGTAAACCGATGAAGCCGTCAACGAACATTCGTGTGTTCGTGTTTCACAATAAGCCGCCGGCGTCTCGGGCCGCATTAAGATATGCAAATGTTATTAGGAGACTACACTCGCATTATCTTTTAACTGGCGCGCGCTGTAAGCCGATAACGGTGACGCTCAACTTCGCCAATAAGGATTAACTCCCGATTGGACTACATTCGATTCTATGCAAGGATGCTGGTAAATTTTCTAATCGCACATCTAATGAGTATCAGCAGCTAAGTTTATTGAGACTATTAACATTAAGTGCTACCATTTCTTTAACTAGTGTGTTTGAACTTTCGTATCTTCGTATAGTCATAATAAAATGTGCTGATATATATATATTGGGGATAAATTAATTATGCATTTTACAAATAGATACCAGAAGGCCTACTTTCTTTCTCCGAAACGAAATGTCGGCCGATTTCCGTTTGCTATTTCCATTATTTTTGAAATATTAAACAATTTTCTAAAAACTAATAATCTAAATGCCAAACCCATTTTGTATGAACGAAATTATGAAAGGAATGGGAACCGCTGTAAATAGCAAACGAAAATCGACCGAAATTTATTTATTTTTACTTTTAAATAAACATAATATATTTTGAAAATATATTATGTTTATTTAAAAGTAAAAATACTATTGTTCGAATTTTTTCAAGAGCCAAATTAAATTATCGTGTCTCATTTAAAAATGGATCTGCATCGAGTACATTTCCGTGTAAATATTTTCTACGATTTTAAATGTGGCCTAAAACCTGATGACTGAGTCATTTGATCGACTTCAAATGGCTTTTATGGATGAAGGGCCTTCAAAAGCAACCATATACCGTTGGCATAGCAAGTTCAAGCGCGATCGCCTTACTTTGGGGGATGAACAAAGGAGTGGTCGTCCTACGACGGCTGTAACGGCAGAAAGGCGAATCACATACGAAGACATTCAGCATACACTATAGACTAGATTGGATCGGGAAGCGTTAACAAGATTCTACACGAGCACCTTCGCGTGAGGAGGATAGTATTGCGCTGGTTGCCGCACAACCTCACCGAAGCTCAGAAGCAGGCCCGTGTGGAGTGGTGCCGTGATATGATTTAAAAAATTTAAGTAGGCTCGTCTCGGCGCGGTTACGACATTTTGACAGGTGGATTTATCAATGCGATCCAGAAACAAAGCGTCAAGAGTCAACAGTTTGGTTGTTTCAAAACGAACCAACACCTACGAAAGTAAATCGATCGGGAAGCTCAGGGAATATCTTGATCGCTAGTTTCTTCACTTTGACGGGGTATCTGGTTTCATTTCCATTACGAGACCAACATCAAATACCATGCCGAATAGTATACCATAAAAAGCCTGCCAGAAGTTTTGTCTGCAATGAGCAATAAGCGACCGAACACCGGGCTCCGCGGGGTACTGCTTCACATGACAAATGCGCCCGCGCACTCAGCGCTCAAAACGAGGGACTTCCTGAACACCACACCGGTTAGAGTTTTGGGTCACCCAGTCCTGATCTGGCTCCATGTGACTTCTTTTTATTCCCTAATATAAAAAATCAGCGAAAGGGATACGAGAAGGCCGTGGAAGAGGTGTCTGCGGCGGACTGGAAAAAATGTTTCGAAAATTGGTTCAGACGCATGAAACTTTGTATAGAGGCTGGTGGAGAGTTCTTCGAAAAGATTTAATTAAAATATTTTATCCATAGAAGTTAGTTTTTTAGTTTCTCAAAACTTTCTGAGTGTCCCACGTATGTGTTTGTATTAGCCAACAAATTAAAAACCATATCTACCCACCTTTTTAATTGATTATTGCCGCCTTTGAGCGTCCCACTGCTGGGCACAGGCTTTCCTACATAGATAACAGAAATTACAATTGCAATTGTATGCTTGTAATGTCGCAGAGAGGTCTAACTACATTCTTTTAATTTCCCTGTCCTATTTAATTATGCAGTTTACTGAAGCCAAGACGCAAACACACCTATTCGTACTGTACTATAAGCTACTCGACTGCAGGGCTTGCGCTCGGATTCCCCTTAATTTTTCTACATACATACTACATACGCTCACGAATATTATCCTCAACGGGTCAGTCAGATGCCAGGCCATGAGGACCGCACAACCAGCTCACTTCCACACTATGGGCACACCACATGACAACAGCACATGTGCTCAGCGAAGGCGGTGAGCCCATCGCCGCTTAAAGCGGTTACATGTGTGAGCAGGCTTTAGTTCCTTAGTCGCCTTTTACGACACCCAAGAGAAGAGATGGATTGGTAGGATCCTACGGAGTCGCCACAATTTTAAATTTCTTTAAAACACTCATCTCCTAGTCCCTTTTGCTATTTGACATCTCCTAACCACAGTTTTGGGTCACCCAGTCGCTAAGCTTTTGCCACTTCACGTACTTTAGATATCAAATATAACTGCAAGAGTAGTGACAAATGGACATTTTAGCGATTGGTCATTCTGACACTCTTTCATTTGGTCATGAGTACATTCTGACGAATGGATATTTTGTCAAGTATCAATTGTACATTTTGACGCTCGTGCTATCAGACTACTAATATATTATGACATGCTGACTAATGTAAGAATGTCACGATGATGGCGCTAAAGAAAAAGAAATGTCGCCAATAGTGCTGCGTGTAGCTGACGTGGTAACCCTACCCACGCCATACAAATGACTGGCGACGTTCTGGCCTGAAGCTGCCGAGGAAGCAATAAACTTGGGCGCACAATACCGCCGTGCTCACTGCGGCTCTGTTGGCATTACCTAAATAGCTATTGTTTACCTAGCCTGCCATGCGAAGACCTCCCAATGGAGCTATGGCAGCTACAAAAAGCTGCAACTCGTAGATGTGTGTGTGTGTGTCCGTTGTAAGTGGATTGTTCCGTATTCGTCTCATTCAATAGGTAAAGCCTGTTGTTTGGGACGACAGTTTGGGGTTGAAGTCTGTAACTGAGCGATATGGTTGAATTTTACGTTTGTAATGCTCTATTATTATCTGATGTTTCATTTTATGTAAATTTAAATAAAAATATTAATAAATCAATAAATATAAATATAAAATAAAAAAATCTACAATAAAAGGAACGCACCCGATAATAATACTTGACGGTTGGTAGGTACTATTTTTTTTGAGACCTCGGACGCTGCAAGGTTCGAACCGTCAGAAACAAATATAATTTTAGATAGTATGGAGTATACAGGTGATCTGAATCATACTACGTAATACGTTTAATCAAAGAAGTCGGGTCGCACAGCATGACAGTAATTAAACGCGAGACTGGTCCGAGATCTAAAATAATGTGTGTCTCTTAAAACACAAAACCATTTATTCTATACGGTTATTTTTTGTCTTACCAACGCTTATTAAGCATTAAAATATTAAACATGTATTCTCAAGTTTTATTCAGTTAAATACATGAACGAAGTTGTTACACGTATAGGGGATCTATTTATAAAAATTACAAAATTTTTGCGGTCCTCATTGCCTAGTCTCTGACTAACCCTTCGGGGATCATAGTCGTGATTATATGGATGTATTTACAAAAAACTCCACCGGTTGGTTATGTACCACAATTAACAAGTAGTCAGCAGATATTGTGTATGACTATGTTGTGATTAAATCGTCGTCATGAACAGGGCCGCACTAAGAGGAAGCGATAAACTTGGCGCAGACAATGCGCGCTGCCACCGTAACTGCGCCGGCTCTGTTGGCGCGGGCCATTGTCGCCGTGGCCGCTGCAACTCGTTATGCATTTAAAACTGCCTGCTTCATTAAACTAAGCATCGTCACTGTTAAAACCTGCTATAGATTAGGACTTTTTTGTATAGTTACAAAAACCATGTCCCTGCTTTAGAAGAACAGAATAAATAGGAAGGCTTTTGTCCTGCAACAGAATTCTACAGGCTATAAATAAATAACGATAAAACAAACGGATCGATGGCATTTTTCGGATTTGTATAGGTAGTAAAATTAACAATCCCAAAAAAGTACTAATTCTATCCCGGGGAAGGCAAAGATACACGAAAAGAAAGAACCGTAAATTTTGTGGCATAGACTTGTGGGACAATGTATGCGATAAAAGGTGCTGGGAAATTTTATAAAAGTGAACTTTTCTCATATTCGGTTTAAGCGCGGTTTTTTTTTATATTTTGTATTATATTACTTTTGATTTCTTATAAAAATCTCTCTGAAAGTTTAATAGATTATTATGTAGCCATCTTAAAAGTCTATAGGTATGTACCTCAGTAATTGTTCTGAGGTACGTACGGTGAGTGACATATTGTCTCTGGTACCAAACACAGGAATGGTTTCAGTCAGTGCATTCGTAGCATTCGTTGTAACTTTGTAAGTTCGTGCCTCCGGGTAAGCAGGACGTGTTTCCTAGAATTTATTATAATCACAAAATTACCTATGCCACAATAAACACACTATTTAATCAGCACCAAATTGATCGTCGCAACATAAGTGATCAAAAATATTAACGAAAAAACGGCGTTTAAGAAAACCTAATATTGATTTAAGTATTAAGAGATTACAAACTTAAGCTGTAAATCTACTTTAATGCAAAGTACTTATGTATCTATTTGACTATTTAGACAGTTACATCTACCAGATACATGTCACATTATATAAATAAACGTACGCAGCGGAGATTCCGGATTATATTATAATCTCCGTTTCGCAAGTAAGCCTAGGTGTACCGTGTCGGCCATTCCGACAGAATTAAGATATGCAAATCCAACCGACGCACCTCGGGCCGGCCAGCCATTGCGTGTAGCGCCCATGTAGCGCCGGCCACACAAACTCGCCGTCAAAACATACTAACTTAGGGAATCACTTAAAAAGTCTAAAATAAGTCAACGTACCTACGTAGCTGGTCAAAATATGAATGACTCTAAAATTCTAGACAGTTTAGAGGTCTGAATCTGGATAGTATTCAAAATAGTATTAAAAAAAACAAATTTAGACTATTCAAAATGCTTATTTTAAGCTTACTGAATAAAGATATTTTGATTTGATTTGATTTGAATAGTGTAGTAGATGCCTATGGCTTGTTGTCTGAATATTTTCCAGTAGCTGACGTTATGTACCTATATGTGGAAAGCAATAAGTATACCTTATTTTGACTTTTAACCCAATAGGACCTGAATTATTTTAGGTTTTCAGAAACTGATAGTTTTTGGATATATTCTTGTTAAATGTCCCATTTCTTGTTTTTGATTATTAAAAGTTTTGTCAATTTATTACTTCTGGAAAAAACAATAGATGCCGTATGGCACCGCGATGCTCAACATCCCTTTTTTACTTAATTTTAAGATACCGTTATCAAGTTTATTGTCTCTCTGTATATTGTAGCATATATCATGGGGAATGTTCTGAGGAATTGTTCGACTTGATCCCTACCACTAATTTCCTTTACCGCACTACACGCAATCGACTAGCTGTCATTTCATCCACATGACCTTGATGGATGGCGGTCTACTACAGTCCGTTTTTCACGAAATTTCTTGCCTCGAACTACAGTGTTGTGGAACCAGCTCTTGGCGGCGGTATTTCCGGACCGTTACGACTTAGGGATCTTCAAGAAACGAGCAATTCCTCTGGTTTTGCGGGTGTTCATGGGCGGCGGTGATTACTTTCCATCAGGTGACCCGCTTGCTCGTTTGTTGCCCCCTTCTGCTATAAAAAAAAAGTTATATTTATTAATCGTTTATTTATGATTTTATTGTTTTAATGTGTATAAAGATGAGTAATAAAAAAGAGCAGCATTTATACATACATACATTACCATACGCTATTACGATTCCATTTGCTATGATATCCTGCCACACATCCTTAAATCCTTTGCTTCACTGACTCTCATAACATTCTTCATACATACTCGTCGGTGTAGGGTACTCTTGACCTGACCTCTAACGAGAAGGCAAGCAGCATTTATTTTATGAATTTATACAAAAGTAATACTATTACACACAGAAACTGGTAATTGAAGGGTGCACAGAGCCCTACGCTTCATTTGACAGTCTTGTCTGACTCTTGCATACCTCGAAGGCACATTTCTCCACACTTCGACTACCTTCCGCGGCGTGAAGAACGGCCTCGTGAAGCACTTGAACCGCGAGATGGCGTACAAGATCCGGCTCCGGATGGCGTGGTCCTCCTGCAGGTTGTACATTTGGTAACACAGCTGTAATTCTGTGGCTAGTGGAGTGTGTCCGGCGTGGAGACAGAGACCGAGACTCCAACACCACTTCGCACCGGCGTTAAGTTGACAACATGTGAGGTTATTTATAAGATCTTCGTCAGCTTACTCTTGATCAGAGTTGATTGCAGTCTTTTTTTTTTTTTTTTTTTTTAATTTAAAATGGGTTTGCGTTTGGCCTCAGTCTCGCCTGGTGGTAAGCGATGACGAGGCCGACGGTGGTACACGCTTACCCAGAAAATGCCTATTCACTCTGGCCTTGAAGATATTAAGGTTGTAAGTATCCGGAAACATAGACGCAGGGAGAGCGTTCCACTCCTTAGCGGTGCGTACTAGAAAAGATGCAGCAAACCGCTTCGTACGGATTGTTGGAAAGTCAACGACATGGGGGTGGAAGCCCTCCCGGCGTCTAGTGGTCCGGTGGTAGAAAGTCTCCGGAGGTTCAATATAGTGCATCCGAGACTTGAGCTCATCATCATCTTCTAAAGGCAAGTGCCTCATACAGTGTTGTACATCCCGTATAATGACAAATAAATACTTTTACCCACAGAAAACCAAGAAATAAACATTTACTCACATATTTAGAAAAAACAGCATATAGGCCTATAGAGGTGTAATACGGCACCCGTGACTTTTCACGAACGATAAACCAAACATAATAACAAATCTTCACAATATTACGATATCATTTAGTCCAACAATAATTATACAAAATAAAATGCACTTTATTGTAATTTATTTGAGAGTGAAATCCATTTTAGCAAATAATTTCACAATACTAACTTATAAACCCTAATGCTCGTCGCAACAAGTGCACAGGTTGAAGCAAAGTAATGAATTATGAAACTATTAGCTATCTGTCTCTAGCGTCGCATCGATGGACGACCATCGGCTTTCAGACGCGTTATATTGGCGCGAAAATATTAACGCATTAAATTGGGTGCCAAACGGCACCGCTAGGCTATAATGGGTTTATCTTATATTGCTTAATCCTGGTGTATCTTTATAGTATTATTCAAACCGGTAAGAAAGTAAAAAAATAGTTAAAATATTTAATAACTAATTTATTACACTCAACTATTAAAACAACCTTAAAACTAGTGCCATACTAATGTTTTAAACCAAGTGCGCTGCAGTTTAGTGCAACCATTCAACCGGAACACCTTGATCTACAAACATTTTAGCAATTTTGTACTTATTGTTACTCTTCTTTACACTTACTACATTTATAAACTTACGCACGTGTAAATAAACACGTACGGGTCCAATGTTCCTGGAAGGGAGAGTCCCGTTCATCTCCAACGACTTTCAACCCTTTGACCCCCAAATAATAGTTAAATTGGATACTGCGCTCCACTTGCTCACAAACAATGTTGTAGCCAATATGTTCAGCGGTGCAGCTGAGCTATTGTACAAATAATTAGTGCAGGTTACCTCCGATATCAGCTGGCGGGCCGGTCAGTAAAGTTCGGGGTATATCATGGCTTACAAGCGCCGGTATAGTCCCCCGGGCATCTGCCCTCGCCGGAGCGCAGACATCTACAGTAATTGAATGTAGGGCTGACTAATTGAATTGATGCCTACCGAAGGTGGATAAGAATTAGGGATAACTTATCTATTGGATTACTTCTCTTGAGTAGAACAAGATTTTCACTATGATGTCACAATGTTTATTTATATGTTTATTTTTTGTCTATTTATACACAAACACATGTTATGCCTATAATATTAGTAGTATAAAGGTGATTTTTAAAGAATAGTTTTACTTTATTAAGATTTGTATATTTATTTACAGTATAAAAAGGAAGCCAATAGTTGTATTTTGTTATTTATTTGCCACATAAAGCAAAGTTTAGACAAAAGACCAAATACATTAAAGTATATAAACAATTTATTTTTGGAAAAAAAAATAGTAACGTACTTTTGGTTCTTTGTGATTTCCAAAAAAAGCTCAATTATATTGCAATATTCCTACAAAAGCAAAAAAGCCTCCAGACGTACTGAAGGATATCATCCCCACCTAGTAGAAGTTCCACTTAAACGCTTATTGTCATCATTTTTGTTGCGCACTGGCAAGGAGTGGAATTCTCTGCCATCGTCTGTGTTCCCAAAAACTTATAACCTGAATGCCTTCAAGGCAAGAGTTAATAGGCATCTTCTGGGGCAGCTCGCTCCATCGTAGACCTCATCTACGCTCACCAACAGGCGAGATTGAAGTCAAGAGCTGTCTTATTAAGCATAAAAAAAGCAATTTAATACATATAATTGATAAAAGTGAAGGTTTGAGCGGCGCCGCGGCCCCGTGTCATATGGGGTACCTCAGGGCGAGTTCCCGAAACTATTTTAATCTAAGTTGCGCCGCTCGCCCGCCCTTTGTAAAATTCGCAGCGAGTCCGCCACGCTCGTCTTGTTTAACGTTTCTTAATAAATACCCCAAATCCCGACCCACCAAATCCCTTCTTAACGGTAACCCCTTAGAGTTTACTTTTAATTGTCTTATCACAGGGCTCTCCGTATTTGTACGGAGCCGAACTTTGGAGGCCTCTGTTATTGAATTTGTTACTGAAATAAGCTTTATATAATGATCTAAAGACGATGATTGATATTGGTGTGCTCTTTAGGTTGATCTGTACCGATTAAAAGTTTGTGCTTTTTGTGTTTAAAGTTATTAAATTTTGCTTGTTTTGATGGTCTTTATGATGTAGGGAAGCCAATGGTGGGTAGATTGGATCACGTCGGGGTCACCACTGTAGGTGGCGCCGCCACAATGATACATAAGGCAGAGATAACATAACAATCGGCTAGAATAAAACAATATTGTCCAATTATTAATAATTTCTTTATAGCGTTAGAGAGAGTTTTCATTTATGGATGGGAATGTGGCATAAAGTGCATGCAACCTCAATTATTCATGTTGGAGCTCTTTATTTGCTTTTTACGTCTTCACCGCCTCTGTGGTCTAGTGGCTAAGCCACCGGTCTGTGACCCAGAGGTCTCGTGTTTGATTCACAGCAGAGGTACATCTTTGTGTAGGTACTTAGTTTGGTTGGTGGTAGGACTTGTTACGTCCACCTGGCTAGCTGACACTTTCTTATCTAAAGTCTGTCGCCATAACAACAATGTTTATAGCATTGTTCTATTCCGACAGTTTAGATATAAGATAGCCAGTTCCTCAGTGGTGGATTCCGAGTTCGCGCGCTTCCACCTTCAGCTGTACCGTCACTTACCATCGGGTGAAATGAAGGCCAAGCGCTAACCCGTAATGGATAACAAAAAATAACACACAAAAAACCTGTAAAACGTATAAGTACCAGAAGTAATAACAATCAAATTTTGATATTATAATTAACAAAATATATTGATAAATAACTTTTGAACATTTTTACGTAATAGTTATAGAAATGTGCGGTGATTCGTAATATTTGATTATTTGCGTTAAAATAAATTATTTAAGATAACGAAACGTTGAAAAAAATGTGTACCCCACCTGAGGTAGACTTTTTTTTTCAACGCTTCGTATATAAATGCGGTGATGCAATTCGCTTTTTTAAATAATATTTAAACTAGCATTCACGTGTTGCAAAGTGATATATTTATGGCTACATTAAAAACATAGAAATGGATATTACATAACTAGTAACTAGTTTAATTCTGTAGCGTCCGACCGCGTCGTAGCATCGTAGTTTAATTCTGAAGCGTCCATCCGCGTCGTAGCATCGTAGTTTAATTCTGTAGCGTCCATCCGCGTCGTAGCATCGTAGCGGCACGACTTGACAAGTTTTGAAGGATGCTGCGGCTTGGCTGTGGAAAAATCAAAGAATAACTATTATTACTGTACTTGAACAGAATACTTGTTCACCCAACGGTATTCAAAAATCTAGTTATAGTAAAAAATATATCAAAATATAACTATAACGTGGGCATTTTTATATTTGTCTTGTGACTTGTACAAATGTTAGTTTTAGCTTATTGGTTGGATCTGTTTGCTCCGCCTCCCTTGGCGGAAGCGAGTACGTTTGATTCCAGTTAAAATAATAACTTGCTCTTCGCTGAGAAAACATTACATTGTAATTATAATTTAACAGTGAATTGTACGTGAGTAGGCTTAGGCGTTGCTTAGGCGCTGCTGAGTGTTATTTTATTGTAAATGTTGAGATGTTGGAGTGCCGTTCTACTCAGAGAGTAACTAAACTAAGTCCAAGTACATTACTTGGGTAATGTTGTTGTAATGAATAAGTCTCATAAACTTTGGAAACTGGTTATTACCGTTTACAGTTGCCAAAGGAGCCGCAAGAGTTCAGCTTAGGTACGTTATCCTAGTAAAATTTAGAAGAGTATAAGAAGCAGAATATAAATCTGTATTAATATAAATCAATTGCCGATATGTTTGTAAGCGCATCACTTCAGAACGGCTGCACCTATTCGGCTAATTCTTTTTGGTTTTGTTTGTAATTGTCAAGACAAAGTTTGTATGAAACAAAATGTTTGGAAACTCGTCGCGGGGTCCACGCGTACGTAGTCGCGGGCGGGCTTTAGAGATGAATTAATATGATGAGTTTACTTTTTTGTTACATCGAATGAGTTATATTTTTTTCTATTCGTCCAATCATCTCGCTTCCCAATAATCCAATGACAAGTGAAAATGGCTGGAATGTCGATGCGTCCCATTAGCAAACATCCTGGCAATCCGGGTTGGCCCCCTCCAGGATTGGCCCAGCGCAGGTACAAGCGTAAATCAGCCGCAACTGTTCGGAACTCGGCGTCTCCGGGAAAATATGAAGAAAGTATCCGCCCGAATGTGGATAATATTAAAATGTGGGGGCGATATGTAAATCCTATCGCCCCCCCTCGTGACGCGCGTAATCCGCGCCTCAAGTTTAATATAGTTATTATGGAATTGAACGGAGGTGGAGTGCGCTTCGGCAGCTCGGCATCGGGGGCTGTTTATACGGGACGTCATCACGTTGTTCTGATCCCAGGCCAAAGTACTAGTCTCTGTTATGGTAATCTGGAACAACGATGCATTCATATCTAAAGATCTAGGTCATCTGATGTCGTGGTTAAACCAGGAAAGATAAAGGCTAACTACGAATAATTTTATTATATACTGTCGTACACACTACGTAGAAAGCTGAAATTTTGCACGAGACAAGAAATAAGGCTGGATTTTTCGAGATTCCCACGGGATCATAGGATACAAGTGTGCACGCCGACGAAGTCGCGGACGGTCGCTAGTATGTAATAAAACTAAACAAGTTTATTTGCATAGAACGGTGTTTCTTTAATTGTTTGGAAACACCGCCTTGTTGAGTTATTTTGTATATTTAACGTGACCTACCAAACCATACCAAACGCATTTTTACAACAATTATCTGCAACCCCAACCGTAAAATGTACTTACGAGTATGAATAACTTTGTTATGATCTCTAGAGACTTAAGCACATACAATCAACAACCATCTTCCATTGTTTGCGCGTACTTACATAATATATATGGCACATTTTTGGTAAATAAAAAGCATGGACGTAATATACAAGCTACGTCCATTGTTTGCTACAGAGAGATCTGCGAGTGATCTCCCTACAGCACGACAAGACTTATCACTAACCTAAACAATAATTTAGCAGCACTTACATATAATGAAGACGGTGGCTGCGAATCCTTGACGCTGACGCTCCTCGCGTGGAATCTGCTCGGTGGCCGTCTGCACGACGCTGGTGTGGTAGTTTCCCTAAGCTTACCCACCTACCCCGAGAGCTCTCAAATACCCCAAGATAAATGATATGCACCAGCTTACAGGCAGTTCTCCAAGGACACGTCACGCACGTGTCTCCGGGACAGTCGCCTCAACTGCCGACAACAGCTGTCGACTTTTACTGATATTTACACGGTACATAGACACAAAATAATTAATAATCGGTAGCCGCGCCGTCGGCACAATTAAAGTTTAACCCGAATAAACTTCAAACACAAAACAATTTTAGTTACTCAAAAGTGGTCTAGGCGCCATCAACTTAGCAGCAATAGTGGTGGGAAAAAAGTGATGTGACACATAACAATTGCAAATAATTGGAACTAATTGAATTGAGACAGAAACACAGAGCTGAGTGCCGCGCGACGTCACATCGGCCGAGCGAGACAGAGCGATGTGTTCTGTTTCACGTTTTATTCCATACATCCCCCCGCTTCGGTCTGAAGGGCCAACCTCAGACCGCTAGCTCATTCAATCTGGAGACGAGAGAGAGTTGCTAGGGCTCGTCGCAGAATCGAACCGCCGACCAACACCTCCGCGACGCGTGGAGTTGCGTCCTCACCAACTAACAACTTTAAAATGCGGCCCCGGCGCCAAACCAAGGATGACAAGTTAGCCTCCTTCAACAAAACCAAATCTCCCTCCCGAGGAGGCTCAGTCCTGTCTGTCCACTTCACCCTTTGCTGCAGCAGGTGCAAGTATTCAACTGACCAGCGATTCCAAAAGTCCTGGCCCATTTGTTGCAACATCTGATAGCGTGAGAACCGGGTTGTACGCTCTTCCCTCCATGGGTATTCCGGCAGAGCAGTGAGCGGCTGCCCAATCAAAAAATGACCAGGAGTCAGGACCTCCAGATCGTTGGGATCCGGGGACAGGGGACAGAGAGGACGAGAGTTGAGGACCGCCTCTACCTTGCAGAATACTGTAGCAAGCTCCTCAAACGTTAGAACCGTTTCTCCTATCACGCGGCGGAGGTGGGTCTTTGCTGACTTGACGGCAGCCTCAAAGATTCCTCCCCAGTGGGGGCAATTTGGGGGACTGAACCGCCAAGTTACCCCCCTCCGAGCGAGGAGTTGACTTAAATTATCTACATTAGTTTCTAAAAACTTATAAACATCTTTTAGATAGGTAGCTGTACCCCTATAGTTTGTGCCATTGTCGGAGCGAATAAGTGAAGGCAAACCCCTACGCGACACAAAACGATCCAACGCGACGACGAAGGCTTCCGTGGACAACGCCGAAACCACTTCCAGGTGGACGGCCTTGGTGGCCAGGCACACAAACACACACAAATAGACTTTCACAACCCGAGCGTTGCGAAGCGTGGTCGTCTTTACCGAAAAAGGTCCCGCAAAATCTGTTGCGACCCCCGAGAATGGACGAGACTGAGTGACTCTGTCCGAAGGCAGATCCCCCATCTGCGGCTGCATGAGTGACGCCCGCAACCTGTAACAAGGCAAACACCGGAAGAGCACTCCACGGATGGCTCTTCGAGCAGACAATATCCAAAACTCCCTTTGTAGGATGGCTAATAATGCGCCGCACCCTGCGTGCGTATTACGGATGTGTCGATCGGACGCCAGGAGCTTGACCAAGGATCCATCTTTCGGTAAGAGTAGGGGGTGGCGACTCCCGTAAGACAGGTCGGCTTTCCGAAGTCGGCCTCCAACACGCAGATGCCCCTCCGCATCTGTAAAAGGATTTAACCGGGCGACCGCTCCTTTTAGTTTTGCGCGGCCCTCACGCAGAACCAGAAGCTCAGCCTTGAAGCGGTCCGCCTGCAATACCCGAACCCAGTGCAGTAGCGAGCTCCGACGCTCCTCTGCACTCACAATTGGGGACAAAGATCTTTCCCGCGGATGTCGACAGTTATGGATGAACCTTTTCATCCAGCTGGTCACCACCAGCAACTTGTCCAAACTGCTGTACCGCCCAGGAAGCCAGTCGGGGTCCAGGGCCGTCTCCACGGCCAGGGCATGCACACGCATCCCAGGCAAGATCTGGACCGTCCTGTCCAGCCGCTGGACAGGCCAAGAAGTCTCAGGCGACTCCAGCCACGCTGGTCCCCACCAGAGGTGGTGGTCCACCAATTCCGGAGCAGTGCAGCCCCGAGAAGCACAGTCCGCCGGGTTAATATCACCCGGGACGTATCTCCAGATGATAGGAATTCCAATGCTCTGTATTTGGAAAACTCGGTTTCCCACGAAGATCTCCAGAGTATGTGGCGCCGCGCGCAACCATGCCAGTCCGACTTGGCTGTCGGACCATGCAAAGATATCTTGTATGTCAACGGTGGCGGCCAACTCCCGGCGAACGTGACCTAGCAACCTGGCTAGTAGATGAGCCCCGCTCAACTCCAATTTAGGGATGGTTAGACGAGTTCTTATTGGAGCAACCTTGCTTTTAGCTAAAAGTAATACGACGTTGACCCGGCCCTCGGAGTCAACAGTTCGTAGGTATACTGCAGCAGCGTACCCCCGCTCGGAAGCATCGCAAAAGCCGTGTAGACTTACCTGGGATTTGCCCGGCGGCAAAATTCGACGAGGCAGGGCGACCCGGTTGACTTCCTACATGGTAGAGATTAGCTCGAGCCAGGTATCTAATGGAGGCCCTATGAACGGCTCGTCCCACGTGACGCCCAGCATCCACAGCTGCTGCAAAAGGCACTTGGCCGAGAAGATCACCGGACTGATCCACCCGTTCGGATCAAACATACGGGCAATGGTGGACAGCACCGTCCTCTTACTCCAGACCCTCTGGGGCTCCAGGTCCACCTAAAAAGTGAAAATGTCATTGACAGGTTGGTAATTCATACCTAAAACCGCTATCATGTTGGGGTCCTCCGCCTCCGCACACAAGTCAGGGTTCTGTTGGTGGTCCACCGGGATCCCTTCTAGAAGACCAGGCTCGTTGGACAACCACTTCCGCAACTCGTATCCCCCGGCTGCAAGAAGTGCAATAAGTTCATCCCGCAGTGTGAGAGCCTCCTCAACACTTTCGGCCCCGGTGCAGACATCGTCGACGTACAGGTCACGTGTCAGCACAGCGGCCGCGCGGGGAAAGCGGGCCCTTTCTCGCTCAGCCAGCTCTAACAAGGATCGGATGGCGATATATGGACTGGACTTCAACCCATACGTGTTGGTGTTGAGCTCATAGACGGTCACCGGGTCATCCGGGTTCTCACGCCAGAGTATCAGTTGGAACCGCCTATCATCCGGGTGGATGACCGTCTGTCTGAACATCATCCGGATGTCGGCTCCAAACACCACCTGATGTCTTCTGAAGTTCAGGATAATATCAACGACATCCCGGTGCAACTTGGGACCAGAATGTAGACACTGGTTCAATGACACCCCTGTAGTCGTGGTGGCTGATCCGTCAAACACTGTTCTCAACTTACCCGAAGTAGCCTTTACCACGGCATGGTGAGGCAGGAAGTAGTGCTCAGTTGAGCTCCAATCCACTCGAGCCGGAGACATGTGACCCAATGCCTCATACTCGCGCATAAACTCTATGTATTTATCACGAAGTACGGGGTCACGCCGCATGCACCGTTCCATGGCCAGCAGACGCTTTTCCGCCAATATCCTGGACTGCCCTAAAGCAGGAGGAGAAGCTATAAAGGGCAACCTAGTTACAAACCTTCCGGACGGCAACCGTGACGTGTTGGCCTGATAAAAGGCCTCACACTCCGCATGGTCAGGGTCCACCCTAGGGACCATGGGAAGTTCTTCTATTTCCCAAAACCGGTGCATCGTTTTGGCAAGAGACGCAGACAGGATGACTCTAGACTCATCCGGGGTCGAGTCATCAAAGACTGGTCCCATAATTGAAAGACCAAAAAGAGTCGACACTGCCACCAGTGAAGAGGGACCTAGAGCTTTCTGTGTGCCTAGTAGGATCCATCCTAGCACATCGGAGCCCAAGAGGAGGTCCACCGGAGCCGGATGATAAAAGAGTGGGTCGGCCAGATCTAGACCCGTGGTACGTTCCCGTATTCCTGGGAGCAGATCGGTAGAGGGCTGCCAGCCCACAATGGTGTCCATTACCGTGACCATAACCGAAATCCTCAAAGTAGAGGAATGCACCGCTGAGAAGGTGACGTGGGTCTGCCCCGTCAGACCTCTAACTTGCATGCCCCCAACCCCCAGTAACGGCACTGAGGGGGCCTCGAGACCCAAGCCCAATTTTTGGGCCACTCGTGTTGACATGAGACAACCTTGGGCTCCCGAGTCCAACAATGCTCTGATGGTGACAGAGTCTCCTTGAGGGCCCCAAACGCGGACCGCCGCAGTAGGTAGCAGAACCGTCCGCGGTTCTGCTCTTTCAGAGGGGTAGGCTAGTTATAGACTCCCCTGATGCTCCGTCTCGAAGGGGGCCCCCGGGTAGTAGTAGGGGCGGCGAATGCACATCACCATATTAGGGGGGACATATCCGGCCGCTCTACCATACCGATGGTACGGCGGGTGGTACTCCAGCCGTGGGTACTCGTGCAGCGGCGGCGAGAACCGCTGTGGCACCGTTGGGTCGCGCTGCTCTATGCTAGCGCGCACAGAGCCCGGTGCGGGGAGGGGTCCACCCTTTGTGCCCTTTGTGTCCACCCAACTCACACTAGGGCCGGCCGTGTGGTAGCCTGCAGGCGCGGGGCCCTCTATGGGTGCGCGCGCCAGCGCATGGCTCACCTCCCGATAAGTGGGCGGGCCGCGCGCAGGACTGCGCCTCCAGTCCGTTGGGGGTGGGCTCCGCCCTGGAGCACCTCCGCCCATGTTGCGCCGCTGTTGTGGGGTCGATGGAGCCGCACCCGACCTGTTGGCACATAACAACAGATGGTGGGGTCCGCCACACGCACTGCAGCGCTGGGGCCTAGGACAATTTCGTTCAAAATGGTCCCACAGGCAGCCAAAGCACAGACCCTTGCGCTTTGATATGCGCCACCTATCCGCCACTGGCAACCCCTGCCATTCCTGGCATCGCAGCAAAGCATGACCCGATTGGCCACACTGTAGACAGGCCGGGTCTCCGCCGGCCGCTAACGTGAGCGCCGCCAGTCGCGCAGTAGTGCGTCCTCGTTGCAGCTGTACAGTGGGAGGCGCCCGGCGCCCCTGCGAATTCCCGCACCTACAGGCCTGCGCCCCTGATGGCGGCAGGTCAGGTTGGGAGGTCTCCACGGCCCTAGCCTCGTATTCGAGGAACTTCATGAGGTCTCCCAACCCAGGCAGAGTAGTTCCCTCCTTCTCTGCTGCTTCCCGCTCGAACCGGGAGCGAATGTCCGTGGGCAGCTTGGTCAGTAGGATGTGGACCAGTAGGAATGACCACTCCTCTACTGGCAACCCCAACGTTCGCAACGCGTTGCATGCAACGGTGACCGGCGTCAACAGCTGCATCCGTAACTCATCCCGGTTAGTCACCCTAGGGACCGACAACAATTGTCGGGCATGTGCATCGGCTAATAGCCGGACGTTGTGGTACGGGTTTGTGAGAAGCTCCCACGCTGTCTCATAATGGTCGTCCTCGACCCGTAGGTGCTGGACGAGTGCCCTGGCCTCGCCTTGCAGCGTGGACAGAAGATACGCCATCTTTTGTCCACGTGTCAAATCTGCTCGGGTGTCCACCAATGAGGTGAACATATTCTTATAGGCGACCCATTCCTCCATAGCGCCGCTAAAGTTACCCAACTGTAAGGTAGGCAGCCTACCTGTTATCGCGGGTCCTGCCGTTGGTGGTGGTGTGGACGGTACAACTTCCCCCATTCGTCGCCTCTTGATGTCGCAGGCCGCCTGCACGACATTGTCATGGATTTCCATGATCTGGGCAAAGTAAAGGCTCCTCGTATGCCGACCACACCTCTTTGCTGGGCGGCGGCGCAGTCTCCGACAAAGCCTCCATGGCCGTCTCAGCCGAAGAGACCCGCAATCTCAGCTGTTCCGCCCGCTCCAAAATGGCGTCGTCTCGGTCACTCCGGGACAGCAGACCTTGCACGGACACGAACCATCGCAGCTCCTTGGCCAGGACTGCCTTCGCCATCGCGTTGTCACCAAAAAACTAAATGTACGAGAGATGAGAATAATTCTCCAACAATAGCACAAACCCGGGGTAAGATTCCCTAAACACACTTTAATTACAATGCAGCAACAAAAAAAAAATAATAGGTACAAAAAAAACTTATACGGGTTTGTAACGAGAAGCGCACTTACAAATAAGATGTGCAATTATTATTACATATACCGTTATGCAAAACCAACCAAATTTTAACCAATGTATTAACCAAATAAATCTAAAATGGGTTTCCAAAAATGACGGCACCAACAAAACAAGATGTGCTATTACTATTATTGCATAAACCGTTATGTAATAATCCAACAAATTTAATACTAAAATTGCCTAAGTAGTTATGCCACAAATGAATCAAACTTGAATTAATTTCCAAGAGAAAAAAAAATAAAAGTATTAATTAAATAATGTACGTTGGCCAGTCATGAGACTACCACAAGTTAACAAACAATATATAATGAAAACTGCAATACCTATTTAAAATATGTTTTCAGAATGAGAACAACAAATTAACTTTACAACAATTTTCAATGCTGCTGGGCCCACTGTGTTTTATAGACTTTAACTTTAAATTCTAAATTAAGTTTTCAAGTGTTCAAGTTTAAGTTTTCAAGCAATCAAAAAACAAACAAAATGCTTAAATATTTATCGGACAATTACTAACTCACCGCCGCGGTGAGTCAATCTTATTCAACTAAATTCAAACCCAAATGTAATTGAAATGTAATTATAATGTAATGGAAATTGTAAGCACTACACTAATCTATTCTAAGTATTTGGTTGGTATAACCAACCAACTTTAAAACTTATAACTAATTGAGGTTATCCGTGGATTAACTACGCTCTGCTACCAAAATTGTTTGCTACAGAGAGATCTGCGAGTGATCTCCCTACAGCACGACAAGACTTATCACTAACCTAAACAATAATTTAGCAGCACTTACATATAATGGAGACGGTGGCTGCGAATCCTTGACGCTGACGCTCCTCGCGTGGAATCTGCTCGGTGGCCGTCTGCACGACGCTGGTGTGGTAGTTTCCCTAAGCTTACCCACCTACCCCGAGAGCTCTCAAATACCCCAAGATAAATGATATGCACCAGCTTACAGGCAGTTCTCCAAGGACACGTCACGCACGTGTCTCCGGGACAGTCGCCTCAACTGCCGACAACAGCTGTCGACTTTTACTGATATTTACACGGTACATAGACACAAAATAATTAATAATCGGTAGCCGCGCCGTCGGCACAATTAAAGTTTAACCCGAATAAACTTCAAACACAAAACAATTTTAGTTACTCAAAAAGTGGTCTAGGCGCCATCAACTTAGCAGCAATAGTGGTGGGAAAAAAGTGATGTGACACATAACAATTGCAAATAATTGGAACTAATTGAATTGAGACAGAAACACAGAGCTGAGTGCCGCGCGACGTCACATCGGCCGAGCGAGACAGAGCGATGTGTTCTGTTTCACGTTTTATTCCATACATCCATGATGAATAGTAACTCACTTCCCACACCCGCGAAAACTGAAACAAACTTCAAGGTAAAATTGACAAGGCCCATGTATGCCGTTGCCGGGATTACGTTTAAAACTAAAATGTTGTTCCTTTTGCTTTTTGCATGATGAAATAATGTTTGAATGTATATTGTACGAATATTTGCTTATATCCCTCTCGTGTGCCGTTAGTATTATTAGTTTTGCTAATGAACTCGTGCCGAAATGCACTAAGTGCGCCCCGGGCAACAAAACATTTTTCGCTAAGACACTTTCGCTGTAGCCATAATGGAGCCGCTCGGCTTTTTGCATTATTTTCAACAAATCATTTTAAAAGGTAACCTATTCCTATGATCGGAAAACAATGCAGGTTGATAAAGAGATTTTGCTACTAATATACACCCTCTTTTTTATTAGTTTTTAATGAAAATAAGGGTGTACTATTGTCGTCAGCTGATCGGACAGTTTTGTATGGGAGGTCGAATTTTTTTGTCATTTTTGCACATAGGTTTCATTGGGAAAGTTGTTCAGTTTCATGGGTGGAAAATACCCTTAATTTCATTATAACGAATAAAAAATGAGGGTCTATAATATTTTTCATTCCTCATATACAGAAAGTAGGTCTGAAGTTGCCTGAGAAGCGAGAGGAAAGTAAGATTTTTCCGCGCTAGGGAGAATCGTTTTGCTAACTGTGTAATTGGACTTATTAGTAAAATAATACTAACAACATATCTCTTCCCTTGAGTGTTGTAAACGGCGACTAACGGACTAAAGACTGCACATACATCCAACAGCATAGAGCGGCGATGGGCTCATCAAAATAATACTACCAACCCCTCTCTTCTCTTCGGTGTCGTAAAGGGCAACTAAGGGACTAAAGACTGCACATAGGTACAACCAACAGCATAGAGCGGCGTAAGGCTTATCAAAATAATAATACCTATCCCTCTCTTCTCTTCGGTGTCTTAAAAGGCGACTAACGGACTAAAGACTGCACATACATCCAATAGTATAAAGCGGCGCTGGTCTCATCAAAATAATACTACCAACCCCTTTCTTCCCTTCGGTGTCGTAAAAGGCGACTAAGGAACTAAAGACTGCACATACGTATTTGGAGATGAGATGTGTAGTGTCTATAGTATGGTAGGTGGTAAATAAGTCCAACACTTACGTTATAAACGGGTATATTGTCCCAAACACAATGGCACATATAACAGTCACAAATACAGTCAGAAGGAGAATAACATCCAAAGCACAAGCACAATAATAGTCCGGAAAGAAGATCAGAAAGGTACACTTAAGAAAGAATAGCAATTAAAAGCGATTTAAGCGGATAACATAAAAGCATATAAGCAAGTGTCCTTCCGTAAGGTCAAAGCCGTTAGCCAGAGTATCGTGAGCTCCGCGTCGTGAATGAATGTATCTCGACTGGTGTGCGCGCGCGCCGCTCGGTACGTTCGGTCGCCTAGGCACATAGCAAACAAAAGGCGTTATATACCGTCGCAGTGGTTTTGCGCGTTTCCACAGCGCATGACTATTATCGGATGGTTGACCAACTAGCGAAAGTGAACATGTGTTATTATTAAATAAAAACTTTAAATCTTATACGTGTGTAGTGTTATTAATATAATTTATGTATTTGTTTAATATGTTATAAATTAAATTTGGAATAAGTAGATAAATATTATTTTAAAAATTTAAATATTTATAATTATATAAGTAAATAATTATGTGTGGTGGGAAAGTCACCTTCAGGTACAACCAACAGCATAGAGCGGCGTAAGGCTCATCAAAATAATACTACCAACCCCTTTCTTCCCTTCGGTGTCGTAAACGGCGACTAAGGGACTAAAGACTACACATACGTACAACCAACAGCATAGAGCGGCGTAAGGCTCATCAAAATAATACTACCAACCCCTCTCTTCTCTTCGGTGTCGTAAAAGGCGACTAACGGACTAAAGACTGCACATAGGTACAACCAACAGCATAGAGCGGCGTAAGGCTCATCAAAATAATAGTACCTATCCCTCTCTTCTCTTCGGTGTCGTAAAAGGCGACTAACGGACTAAAGACTGCACATACAACCAACAGCATAGAGCGGCGATGGGGTCTACAAAATAATACTGCGAACCTTTCTCTTCTCTTCGGTGTCGTAAAAGGCGACTAACGGACTAAAGACTGCACATACATCCAACAGCATAGATCGGCGTTGTGCTCATCAAAATAATACTACCAACCCCTTTCTTCCCTTCGGTGTCGTTAAAGGCGACTAACGGACTAAAGACATTCATGTTTTTGTTTTTACTTTCCTTATATTCGTAATGAAAAGCACAGTGTTTACCCCGGGTGAAAGGCTTATTTACTCCCTCGAACTAATTGGCTCCCTCGCTGCGCTCGGGCACCAAACCCCGCCTCGGAAGCTGCTTTCACCCCTAGAGTAACAATGTACTATTGTTTTTCTTTATTTTTTTATGAATGAAGAGAAATGAAAGGAGATCGGCGAAATTGGACCTAACCATTACAGGAATCAGACTTTAACTAAAATCATAGTGTAATTTTTAATAACTTGTGGAATAAAAAACAACTAATAATTCTATGGGGAACAATTTTTTGTAATTAATTATAATAACCACCTAACCAAGGACGCATAGCACGTGGTAGTCGAAGGACAATTCTGCCAGTAGAAAAACTGCCTATTGTTTCGATTAGTACAAATTGATCATTGTATTTTTATTCAATTTAGGTAGTATTGAGGTTGACTTATTTATTGATACTTCACATAATAAATAAATTAGTGATTTTTGATTACGCTACGTATTACGGACTTTGACGATAGCTGCCATTACGAACAACCCGCGCCTGCACAACGGACATTGATCACTGCTTTTTTGACTTTCTAAGTACTACTACGTACTCTCTAAGTAAGTACTGTCTAAGTATTCTAGCAGTGGTGAGACACCGACCATTGCTTCCGATTGTACTTATTTTAAAGATACACTTCATAAACTATTGCGTTCGTTTTACTCGTAACAATGCTTTAGGTTCGCATTTGACACAAGACGAAGCAATACTGTCAGTTATTTAACAGAGAATACTCTTACGGTAAGTGCATATATGTAAACATTTCAGTTACATACCAAATACACAATATAAATAGTAAGTAAACAGCTATTTGTTTAATTTACGTTAACTAACCTCACTTTTAGTTACTTAACTCCCAATATTTGTGTTATCCCGTAGAACAGATTTATATTGTTATATTGTTGGAATCCGCTGGTTTTGATCTACAAAACCGCATATAAATCATCAGTGTAACGGTCAAGGCCCAAGGTCCTAAGGAATTTCGCCGGTCTCCTTTGTAAACGAATGCAATAGATATTTATTATACATTTTCCATTTTACAAGCAGAACGAAAATGAAAATAAAACTAGGAACTATTTTAGTTACGTTACTATAAAAAAAGATTGCTTTCCCGTCGACAGCGACACAAAATCAGGTACAGAAATGTTTGCTCCCCGAAGTTGTGTAATGCCTTTTTCGGAAACCCTCGCTGGGATTGCTGTGAAGTGCTAACTGTCGTGGCGGAGACGACATATCTATTTGGATGTCCTCGATGCAGCGCATGCAAAGCCGGGGGACAAACCGCTGGGGAGCCGGCGCCGCGCGCCAGCGCAGGTGCCATTAGGAATCGTTGCATTTCGAATCACGGAGTCGCTCATAAATGTTTCGTGGAACACTCTTCAACGACAGAAAATAACTGCCTACATAGGAAAAAAAATTATTTTGGTTAAAAGGCATTAACTAGGGGTGCTATCATTCCACCAAAAATTACATTACTAATTTTCACTTTACAACCAACGTTTGTCAAAAACATTATTTGTCATTTCATCATTATACACCGAAATAAATACTTAACAAACAATTTAGTTTAAAAAAGTATACCTGACAACCTTTTATTTCACAACGTATTATTGGACTAACATATTAAATAAGATATAGTTCTGGGTGTTCTGGTATTAAAGTATTTTTTCAAAAGCTATGTTGTCTACTTTCATTTACTTGTCAGTCAACCGATCGAACCGACCGAAACTGACTTTAAGAACATACGCTCGAATTTAGGGAGTTCAATGTTTATAAGGATATACCCGTATTCTTTAAGCGTGGACATAAGTGATCACAGTATTAAAAAAATCGGATCTAATGTTTAACCGAGTGTAATGTAATTTTTGGTGAAATGGCTTGACCTCGAGATATTCCTATTTCCCTTAATAATCACGAGCATTATTAAAAATCTCTTATCTTGGGTGTTGTCTAAAGCGACTTGCGGACTAAAGACTGCAAACACATCCAACAGCACAGAGCGGCGATGAGCACACCACCTGTCACGCTGAGCAGTTGTTCTTCGGTGAAATGTGCACGTTTCACCATCCATGGATTGTGGCAATGGATTGCATTTGCGGTCCTCTTGGTGTCTGGCTAACCCTTTGGGTATAATATCCGTGACTGAATGTAAGCATGTAAACACTAGTACAACCACAGAACAGCACAGAGAGGTTCAGTTCTGTGAGCGCAACCCTCTACTCGGCGTGAGACTGCCTTGTTCAAGTATAAATACTACCTATTGAATTTTGTGAAATATGACCAATGAAAAATTTAGTCAAAGTAACAAAGTAAGATAACTAACTAACTTACTAACGATTACCACTAAATATTAAACATCTTCGTAGAAGGCCAAAGTGAACTTTGAACTTTAAAGCGCCGATACGTTTACGTCATCCAATTAAAATGTTGCCAATTAAAAGGATTAAGAATAGGTAAGTAAGCCTTATTTGTTAATATTAAAAATGTTAATAACGAAAACGTTGATAGCCAGAAAGATTGATAAAAAAAACCGGACAAGTGCAAATCGGACTCGCCCACCGAGGGTTCCGCACAAAGTTATAAATCGTCGTTCTTCGTCATAAATCGAAAAATATACATCATAAAAAAATCTGTTTAAGCTTGTGCCAATGAAGCCCTTTCATACGATGCCCCACATGACACGGTTAACTACATTCAAAATGTGGCCCGCCGCCGCCGTCCCTGGCATAAACACCTTGTTTTTAATGATTTAATTATAAATGTATAGTTTTCAGATTTATCCCTATAATTGTAGTATATGACGGTAATACTTGCCAAATTTCATAGTTCTAGGTCAACGGAAAATACCCTATAAATTTTGATTCCCTTGGTACGGTTACGGTTTTTGCGGCATAAACGGCGGTATCTTTTTTTACGTTAACTTAGGAGTTTGGTTTTTTCACAGGTTTAAGAGACTGTATTCTTAAGTATATCGTTTTAATTTCAACTCGATACCTCCACGCGTTCCCGAGATACCACGCGTTCCCGAGATAAAGGGTCTTGACAGACAGACGGACGGACAAGAAAGTGCTCCTATAAGAGTTCCGTTTCTTCCTTTTGAGGAACGGAACCCCAAAAATATATATTTTCAATTTTAAGGTTTCATCTCAGCAGCTTAAAGCCAATTTTCGTTAGAACGTTTTTTTGCGAAAATTATATAAGTACTTACGTCCCGTAGTACTAAATGAAAAAAACTTGCTTCGCTTACCCCATCTAACAATACTCCATTCAAAGTGTAAACATTTATGCACTCATATGCCAAAATGCGATGCACCACAGCCCAGCTACTTCAAACTGCAATATCAAAAATAAAAAGCGGCGCTGGCGGCGTCGTGCCTCTTAATTTAATTCAGCAGCTTATGAAGCTTGCAATGCATAGCGTGCGTTACGGCAGCATCACTATCGAGTGTCCTAATTCCGGGGAATTTTTCCTCGGGGCGCTGTTATGGAACGTGGCCAATGCACTATGGATCTCGCGGCGACCCCTGCCTCCCCCACTATGAATATCGGACAAGGGCAGTTAACTGCTCAGATCCGGCGGCTCATAACCCCCAGTGCTCTATGAATTTCTATAAGTTTTATAAAGCGGCCACTTTGCGGCTGTAACACTTTTCATGGTTAGACGACACTTTGCCGAAGCTAATGTGGGTGGAGCGTGTGAATCGCATTAAATATTAGCGCGGTACACAAAGGAAGTCTTTAGCGGGAGCCTTGAAACTTTTAGTAGGCTCTGACACAAATATGACGCGGCGCCCGACGTACCCATTGTAGACAAAGCAGCGGGAATTAAGTCCATATTCATGAGCATATCCAGGATACGTTTTTATGTTATTTTGCAAATTCAAAAACAATATAATATCAAAGACGGTAATATACATGCACATTCCTTTGTTGTTTTATTAGACTGTAACTTGAAATTTAGAGACACATGTTTAAGAAGTAATTTAACACTACCAAATAATATGCCACTAGAAAACGCGACTGCTTCAAGTGAAACTTAAACCCACGACTCATACAATAGATATTACGACTACATATAGAATGGAATAGTTAAATTTCGACATTTTAACGCTCGCCAACCTGGTAGCTGTGAAACAGACTGGCGTCATAAAACGAGTCCATGAAAGCCATCAGCTTGTGTGCAAGGCGTGTCCAATCCGGCGGCGCTGAGCTTGCACCGTGCCCGTCTATTGGCCCTATTGGCCGTCTATTGGACATTCGCGTGATTGCCTGATGAGAGTTTTCTCGCTGTTCAGGATTAACCCCGCCCCCGGTGCCGGTCGCGGCGACCGCTGACCGCGCTGATTATTGCGCCCGATTGAACGGCGCACGTGACCACGGAACGCTTGAAGTCTCGACAGGAAAAACGGAATGTAGTTACTGGTTAAAAATTAAATATGTTATTGTTTAAATTCACTAATAAATTATGATTGACAGGAGAGACAACGCAAGTGCAGCTTTAATAGTAACTAGCATTTGCCCGTTTCTTAAAATCGATTAAGCGTGAAAGAAAATATCGACGGTTCCGAAGAATAACGTAATATCTGCGATACAACTCTCTTGCAGATGAAGTTATTCTTCGGGACTGTCGAGATTACGATTTGCAGGGAAATGCGTTAGTAATCTAAATGTTTTGTGATTTCAACCCCCTTCAATACTTATTATAGCAACAGCTTAATTTTTTAAAACCATCGCGTATTTTGCTAAAAGCAATATAATTTTACTGTACTTATTAAAAAGTTTCTAATAACTCTATTTTTGTTAAAAATAATGTTAGCTCTTTACATTTTGCGTCGTAAACTGCTCGCCGTATTTGTACGTTAAAATTCACGGAGGCGACAACAAAGTAGACATTATAGGCGTCACGCGACGTCGCGCAACATTTTAAATCGCTTAATGACCGCGCGAAGCCCAGCTGTGTGTGGAGTGCATTGTTTGCACAATGGCTGCAGAGACAAAACCCAGCTCCGTGCTTCCAGGAAGCATAAAGATAATTTATACGCGCAGTCCGCGCCGCGCAAGGCACGATCGCCTCGTGTGCCTTCTTCGTTATTGTTTAATTAAAGTATTGCCGCTACGTGGAAATTCGGTGCGACGACAGCGCCTCTGCACGACGGTAAGCGGGGACGTGACGAAACAACTTAGGAGGGAGGCGGTGATCTATGTCGGGATGGCATTTTATTTAACCCCCAAATATAAACTGACAGTTCCTCAAACAGTTCCGTCGTTCACAGCGATTGCACTTACTTTAAGTATGGCTCTAACCGATAAATTATATTGCATCAATAAATGAGGATTCCGGTGTTTAATTGACCGTTAACTTGCCGCCGCACTCGGAGACGTTCGTGATAACTTACAACCTAACTTTTTATTCCGTCCGTATAAATTTATATTAACCTTTTTTTGAACCTCCATGATCCGCTTAGGTCTAAAAGTTAAAAAAGATAGCCTTTACATAACATCCATAATTTACACTATCTATGTACGAGTACAAGTGGTTTCACTACAAACGATTTTCTAGTTGCTTGCGAGTATCGTAAATAACAGGAAATAGTAATCAGAATTTTAAAGAATACAAGTTCTGAGAAACGTTGAGCGTCTAGAGTCTAGACGTGGAATGAAATGTTCGCTTCGATAAGTAATCCATTACCTTAGACATTTTCTAGCCAAAGTTTCGAGAAACCGTAATACTGTACAAATGCAGCTTTATATAAGCAGAATTATAAAGAGTATAAATCTCCTAGTTGGGATAATTTTGTGTGTAGTATAGTGTTCTGAATAAGAATATACGTAGTTGTGTAATTATTATATTTATGCTACAGGCTTAATGCTCTAAGTACAGAAGAGGCTAAATTATGACAGACAATGAACGATCGATTAATTACTAGCTTAATTTCTATAGTTTGTGTAGGACTATTTTATATGTAAAATACAGAACTAATATAATTTTAAAAAAACGTAAATTAATAACATAATAAATCTTTCGAAGTAATACGACCCACCTAAATACGCTTGGCTCTCATGACGTATTATGAGGCATAATTCAGTTTGTAAGTCACTTGAAATTATTCATAGACTTCGATCACTAAGGTAATGAGTTCAATTTGTAATTGTCGGATTAGTGTTTGTCGCGCGACGTGTGTAGGCGTCCTTAATTGGGTGCTTGTTAATTGAGGAACAAAACAATGCTCCATCTAGAGTACATGCACTGTGGTGATAAGAGCCCAGGGCGCTAGTGATAATATGTTGTCCAAATATTACTCTAGTACTCGGAGACGTTAGTCAAAATTGTACATGCAGAATTAGGTCAAGAAAGATATAGCTATGTGTAACATACCTGTCATTGTGTTGGTCATTACACAAACTAAGTAATTAAGGTAGTATGTTTTGGTTTAAAAGTTACACTTTGATAAAGTTTGATAGACCTAATTTTAAAGAAGCATTCTTTTTTAATTACATAGAAGGGAGTATTTTGTTTGTGGTCGAGTAAAAGCACCGGGCCGATTTATCAAATTGATGCGCGTGCTTGAATGTGTCAGTGGAAGGTCAACCATTTGCAGCACCTCTCACTCCAGGTCACACTCAGTAGAAATGTTTCGAACACATCGTATTCCTTCTGCAGCTATCCTTCTGTCCCTGTTTTACTCATGTGGTTTGGAGTGAAGGACAATTCAGACGTGTCAGCCAAGGGCGGCTAGCAGCCATGTTGTTTGCATAGCCTTTGATGTTCAATACTGTTCGAGTATATTAGTTTACCTTTCCATTTGCTTAAGGCCTGTTAAGTGGAGAGCGATGCACGGTTCGGCAGGAACGGTTATGTATTTAGCTAACAATTATCGTTAAATTATAAAATGTAGGTATCTACAATTAATATTTTGTAAAAAAAATATCTAGAGTTTTGAGTGCTAAACTTTTTATATAACTAGCATACCCAAGTTTAATAGTGACTATTACATTAACTGTCTTAGTATTGGTTACTATCGAGTATATTATTTATAATAAACATTGACATAGATTACAATTATTTAATAGCGTCTTATTAAATATTAAATGTTGTCGTAAAAGGCGTAAAGTAAAAATTCAAGGTTTTCAATAGGTCTTGCGACTTTTCTTTTCAAATAAACCGCTTCGTCGGTCTGTCTCCCAATAAAATTCCGAATAATTCGCAGCTTGAACAATGAAGCGACTGATAGAATTGAATCCAAAGTTGCCGCCATTAAAAAGTCTTTAAGTGTTAAACTCGCCGGGCGCAGTATTTTTCCTCGCAGGATTTTGCTGCATTGTAAAAACTGTGTTTTAGAGCCATATTTTTTAAATAATTGCGACTTAGTGAATTTCAAAAAATGCAAAGATATTTCAAACTTACTCGAAGACTGCTTATAATTATTGTTTATGGTTAACAATTTCGAGAATTTATGTTTTATAGTGTGAATTAAAAGCAACGGCTGCTAATACAAACGTATAAGTAACTATTATCGTGTCAAAGCTTTTGTTAGATAATACTTAATTTGTTTTTTTAAGCGAGGGAAATTTAATAGGTTAAGGAAGTTAACACAGTTAACGAACGAAAACATGTATCGAATTAGTTACAAAGTATATCTAATTAATATATAACGATCTCGTCTGCTATTAACCGTCGGTCGCGAGCAAAACGATGATTTCGCATGTCTACAAGTTGGTTCATTATGAATGTGCTATATTAATGTGACAATTTATCAAATAATGCCGCGGTGCGGTAAGTAGATCATCAAACATAGATCACGTGGCAGCAGCCGCCGAGGCGCGGTTTAGCGCCTAATCCGCGATTGATCCGCCAATTAGCCGGATTACTGCAGCGCCGCCTAAGCACACGATTATAACACTACACGACTTATTTTTGAAGCTTATGAATAAATATTGGTAGCATAATGTGTCGTAGTAGAAGGATGATTGTAGTAGAATAGAGTGTATGTAGCATTTAAAAGTCCCTGATTTTCAAAGTTGTTTTTACATATTTTAAGAATCTTTCTTAGATACGATTATGGAGTAAGTGAGTCTAGACACGTCATAACGCTTTAGCAGCTTTATGGGTCTATACTAGTTGTGATCAATGTTACATTTCATACAAAAGTAACCCTCTTCTAAGGAATTATGGTTTGTATTTTACGAAATAATACTCTACCTAATGTAGCAAAGATAAATTAGTGTCGTACTGTCACAGGCGTGCGCGCGTGGCTGGCTCAACTGGAACATGCATTTAAATGTTTGTTGGTTTGTATTGTAATCATTTAAACTACAGGAGTTCATAAATTTTAGATGCAAGAGAAAGGGGCGGCACAAGATAAATGTATTTTATTTAAGGTGGACGTTTATTATTCTTGCAAAATAATTTCTATACAGCTACATTCTAGTTCTTTTACCGCCTCTAGGGTCTAATAGTTAGACCTCCGGTTTTCGACCCAGAGTTTCCAGGTTAGATTTCCAGAAGGGTACATATTGTACTCAGTTTGGTGGTGGTAGGCCTTATTCCGAGTCCACCTGGTTGCCTACCACCAACTTCCACATCTGCTTTATTTTTGTGTTCTGACGGTGAAAGGTAAGACAGCAACTTTTTCAGTGGTATTTTGGTGAAGTAAAAAATTGTAACTTTAACCGATAAACTGTCTTATAAATTCGTAGTCAAAGTGTTAATATTTACCAACACATTAAAATATAATCGTGAGCTGATCCGATTTACTCGCAACTTTTTATTCATTGTCTCGTATCGTTTTAAATTTACTATCGGGCAGAAAATATAAAGATATTATTAATTTGTTAAAAGCGATCGCATTGAGCAGCCAAGAAAAAGGTAATGAGATTTTATAGTTCTTACTTTGAAGGATATTTTCTCAAAAAGAAAAATCATTTTGGATTTCTCGTTTAACTAGTTTTTAGCTTTGGCTTTTGTAACACACTTACCAAGCTTCCTTTTATGATTTCAAAGAGCCTTACGTTGGAGCCGTCGATAAATTATATGGCGTTTTTCGTGACTTTGAACCCTTTTCCGTTTCTGTGACGTTTCGCGCGGTTATTTTCCGCACGAAGTGTTGAACGTACAGTTTGTAATACATGCGAGCCGGAAACAACGGCGTGAAAAACACTATTCACACACATTTTGTACAATAGATAAATGGTATTATCATTGTCAGTCTATAAGCTCAGTCGTTCCCACGATGTAAAGAGCTGTCAGCTTTAAGTACGACAACCCACCACAACGAGCTCCAATGGTTTTTTGGTGTTCACAATTGTATTACATTAGGTTTAACATCGTCGAGCCGTGTCGCGTATTAGTGGCTCATTAAAAGAATCACCCCTTCTCTTCCCTTGGGTTTCGTAAAAGGCGACTAACCGACTATAAAGACTGCACATACATCCAACAGCTTAGAGCGGCGATGGGCTCACCAACGCTGAGCACATGTGCAGTCGCTATTTGGTGGAACATGGACTCGGCAGATGACTGCCTTTGCGGTCCTCTTCCTCTTTTGTAATGTATGTAACATTGATAATAAAGAGCTCGATGGCGCACTTGTTTACACGCTAATTACGGATTTGAGCCGTCGGGTAGGATTTTTAAAAACTACAGATTTAGTTTTACTTATATTTATTAGTTAAGTATTACAAAATTGAACCTTATGACTAATCTTCCTAAACTAATGATCTCAATGATCAGAGTGACCGCTCGATTCCGCGATTGGAAAGTCAAAAGGCCCCGAAGCCACATTACAATATCCTAAGTAAACTTAAATTGTCAGGTTAGCACTTTTGTCACTGATTGCTCAATCGAGCCACTGTCATTGATGATTCACGGATGTGTATGTAAGAGGCTTGCCTCGTAACACGCTTAAGTGGACATTTGTTTGTCGATAGGTGATTGAATCTTTTTTATTAGGTTTGTTGGTGTTGTAAGTTGGCAGCCGTTGAAATCTATCAATCCGCATTGGGCCAGAATACCCGATTAACCAATATGTGTTTGTGTGGGTAGGCCTAAGTCCAGCTGTAAGACATTTTGAAAGCTAATGATGATGTAGCTAGCATTAGCACAATTTTCAACGTTTGTTCTTAATTAGCATTAGCTTTTGATATTTAAGATGCCAAATCACATATCAGAAGCCTTTACGTTAATCCCAAAGAGTTTGTTTTTCACAAAGGACAGGGTAACTTTTTATTGCCCCGGGGAGTCCGCAACCCTACCTGGCAGCAGGAACAGGCCATTACAGGCCGGCCCACTCGGCCCACTCGGCCCACCCGGCCTAACTCGCGGCATCCTGAATCACGATGTGTGTGTGTACTACATTACCTACCGCATACCCCTGTCCGCGGAGCTCATAATTATTAATAACCCCATGCTTTTAATGGTGGAACATTTAGGCCCATTCTCGCCCGCCGCCGGTGCCCGTTTATTATTTAAGTTTACACATTTGTTAAGTACGCCTTGTTTTTGGGACGAAAATCCATTTTTAAATAATTTTTATATTGATGACAGAAGTTGTACACATTGTCGCGAAAACGGCATTTTTGTCTTTTAACCAGTAGCAACATTGCACTCAGTACAATGAATGACCGAATGCCCGCATATGTCAACTATTATTATCTAACGGAAATAAATATAAATGATCGATTTATCGGTAACTTTATTTATAAATTAATAAAATAAATAAGTTGCAATCATGACGATGTAGATGTAGTTTCACTTTTCCATTCTGAAAGGTAGGTAGCGGGAGGCCGATGACCTGAAGTTACAGGTATAATTACATACCGACTCCGACTCCACAAACTTAAATTGTATTAAATGTTTACTTTGTTGTGTAATATGAAATAAAATTGATAATGTCGGGAACCGACGTTGACCTTGGTTCCCCGGCTTGAAAGGCGCATAGCAGCGCCTACGCAGTTGCGTTTGAGCCTTGGTTCCCCGGCTTGAAAGGCGCATAGCAGCGCCTACGCAGTTGCGTTTGAGCCTTGGTTCCCCGGCTTGAAAGGCGCATAGCAGCGCCTACGCAGTTGCGTTTGAGCCTTGGTTCCCCGGCTTGAAAGGCGCATAGCAGCGCCTACGCAGTTGCGTTTGAGCCTTGGTTCCCCGGCTTGAAAGGCGCATAGCAGCGCCTACGCAGTTGCGTTTGAGCCTTGGTTCCCCGGCTTGAAAGGCGCATAGCAGCGCCTACGCAGTTGCGTTTGAGCCTTGGTTCCCCGGCTTGAAAGGCGCATAGCAGCGCCTACGCAGTTGCGTTTGAGCCTTGGTTCCCCGGCTTGAAAGGCGCATAGCAGCGCCTACGCAGTTGCGTTTGAGCCTTGGTTCCCCGGCTTGAAAGGCGCATAGCAGCGCCTACGCAGTTGCGTTTGAGCCTTGGTTCCCCGGCTTGAAAGGCGCATAGCAGCGCCTACGCAGTTGCGTTTGAGCCTTGGTTCCCCGGCTTGAAAGGCGCATAGCAGCGCCTACGCAGTTGCGTTTGAGCCTTGGTTCCCCGGCTTGAAAGGCGCATAGCAGCGCCTACGCAGTTGCGTTTGAGCCTTGGTTCCCCGGCTTGAAAGGCGCATAGCAGCGCCTACGCAGTTGCGTTTGAGCCTTGGTTCCCCGGCTTGAAAGGCGCATAGCAGCGCCTACGCAGTTGCGTTTGAGCCTTGGTTCCCCGGCTGGAAAGGCGCATAGCAGCGCCTACGCAGTTGCGTTTGAGCCTTGGTTCCCCGGCTGGAAAGGCGCATAGCAGCGCCTACGCAGTTGCGTTTGAGCCTTGGTTCCCCGGCTTGAAAGGCGCATAGCAGCGCCTACGCAGTTGCGTTTGAGCCTTGGTTCCCCGGCTTGAAAGGCGCATAGCAGCGCCTACGCAGTTGCGTTTGAGCCTTGGTTCCCCGGCTTGAAAGGCGCATAGCAGCGCCTACGCAGTTGCGTTTGAGCCTTGGTTCCCCGGCTTGAAAGGCGCATAGCAGCGCCTACGCAGTTGCGTTTGAGCCTTGGTTCCCCGGCTGGAAAGGCGCATAGCAGCGCCTACGCAGTTGCGTTTGAGCCTTGGTTCCCCGGCTTGAAAGGCGCATAGCAGCGCCTACGCAGTTGCGTTTGAGCCTTGGTTCCCCGGCTGGAAAAGCGCATAGCAGCGCCTACGCAGTTGCGTTTGAGCCTTGGTTCCCCGGCTTGAAAGGCGCATAGCAGCGCCTACGCAGTTGCGTTTGAGCCTTGGTTCCCCGGCTTGAAAGGCGCATAGCAGCGCCTACGCAGTTGCGTTTGAGCCTTGGTTCCCCGGCTGGAAAGGCGCATAGCAGCGCCTACGCAGTTGCGTTTGAGCCTTGGTTCCCCGGCTTAAAAGGCGCATAGCAGCGCCTACGCAGTTGCGTTTGAGCCTTGGTTCCCCGGCTGGAAAGGCGCATAGCAGCGCCTACGCAGTTGCGTTTGAGCCTTGGTTCCCCGGCTTGAAAGGCGCATAGCAGCGCCTACGCAGTTGCGTTTGAGGCTTGGTTCCCCGGCTGGAAAGGCGCATAGCAGCGCCTACGCAGTTGCGTTTGAGCCTTGGTTCCCCGGCTTGAAAGGCGCATAGCAGCGCCTACGCAGTTGCGTTTGAGCCTTGGTTCCCCGGCTTGAAAGGCGCATAGCAGCGCCTACGCAGTTGCGTTTGAGCCTTGGTTCCCCGGCTGGAAAGGCGCATAGCAGCGCCTACGCAGTTGCGTTTGAGCCTTGGTTCCCCGGCTTGAAAGGCGCATAGCAGCGCCTACGCAGTTGCGTTTGAGCCTTGGGGAGTAGCGCGCCTGTTTTTCGGTTCGCTGGGCGGTGGTCTTGGTTTTAAGTGCTTAGCGCTCTTGTGTGTTCCCAGTTAGTCCCTTGAGCCGTTACGTCAGGTGACTAAGTGACTAGTGAGCAGTCGTACTGGCGCATTTGGACTCCGTGGTCGTTTGTAGTGTCGTAGTGACGTGCCGCCACCTTAAAAGACGCGATCAAGCCGTTGGACACAGCGGTAGTTTTGTCGTGTGAGCAACTCCGCGTTTTGTGAGAGTAAGGCGTAACTCAGGTGGTTCTTGGCGGCCTGAAATAGGGCCCCCTGTACTTATCGTGTAATTATCGTGTAAGTGCCAGCCAGTGTTCCTTCTAACTGAATAGCCTTTGGACGGGCCATCACCAACGCACCGGGTCTTCATAGAGACAGAGCGCTCTCTCTTCTCCGCCCTCCTGAGGATGCTGTTGGACCACTGGCAGTAAGTGACACTATTGATACTAACTAGATTAGGACTAAGCGAGGCCACTTAAACGTGCCATCCTAGACGTCGTATTTCGCGGTATAAAGACTTCCACTCTCGGCTGTGGTTGGTTTGAACAGGGCAAGGGATTTTGCTGCCATGCCTGCGGCTGGTGAAGGAAGCCAACAGATAATAATATTTAATATCAATGCAAAAATTAGAATATTAGTGCGAGCACATACAGACATACTTATAGTATACATCTATACATAAATTACGACTATTATCCCCGAAGGTTTAGTCAGAGACTAGACAATGAGGACAGCAAAAGCAGTGATCACATGTGATCAGCGTGACTGGTGGTGATTCCATCGCGGCTCGAAGCTGTTGGATGTATGTGCAGTCTTTAGTTCGTTAGTCGCCTTTTACGACATCCAAGGAAAGATAGAGGGTGGTAGTATTCTTTCACTGCTACGCGACACAGTTAGAACGGCAAAACGGCGAACACATATTAGCCATTACCGCGAGGAATGCCCAGAACGCGCCCAACTTTTATAACTGAATGAGCTGGCTTCCAGAACAAATCATTATTATAATTTCAACGCACTTGTTCTCCAATTACCTATTAATAAACTAAATCAATTTGGCTGTAAAGAAACACTTATATGGATCTACTTTTGTTTTCTTCTAAATCGTATCACATAGGACGCCGACGCGTGCGCGGACAAGAAACCATAAATGATCGCTAAATTCAAACACTATTTTGTTACCTGTACTTTTGTGCAGCGCCTAGCAACCGACTAGAAATTAATGTTTCGCATAGCGTGAGTCATTCGCAGTTGCACAAATTGAAAGGAGCGCATCGGCATCGGGTGTTTATTTACTAAGCAGTGCAAATGATGGGGCGTCTTAGCCGGGACCAATTATTAGCGCTCGGCAGCGAACAAAGCAGCGTTGCGTCCCGCGTAGGCGCTACACTGTGGAAACGAATACCTAAAGCTAAAGTCACTTTACAACAACCTTTGTTAGATACTTTTTAGTATTCTTCTTCTGTAGGAGTATACGCAAGGTGTATCACTTAGTTATAATGTAAAATTTACCTGTAAATACTTCTGCAATTTATTTTAATTAATTCGTTATAAGATAGATTATATCATTTGGAATACTTGAATTGTAATTTGTAACGTAACTGCTGTACCCCATGAGTGTGCATTGTAAAAGAAGGAATTTGTTATTAATTAACTGACTTTTAATTCTCGTAGCAGCCTCGTAGCATTTCGTAGCAAATGATTTCAGTTTGATGGTAAGCGGTCTGCAGTTAAGCCATTGAGTCTATGCACATTTTTTAAAGCTGATATTGATTGATTGTCTTTAGAATCAGTATTTAACGGCAAATCATAAAAAAACACGAGTACGAAATCATACTGCGCAAATAATATTAAAGCGTATGTTTTATCATTAAGCTTTTTGTTAGCAAACATTTTTAGTTTTCTCTCACAAGCGATTTAACTTAAATAACTAGTCCCTCGCATGTAGAATAAACAAATGACGCCAATCAAGTCCGCCGAGCGGCGCGGGGACCGGCGTAACGCGTCTCGCTTTTCGCCTCAAATCAGGTGGAAATGGACCCGCCCGCCATTATCCCAAACGCTATGGTATCATTGTCTCTTCGGTTACTCAATTTATTCCCGCAGGTATGATACACTAGTTGGTTTTTGCCGCTCCTCTTGTGTATTATAGTTATACTCTTGTATGTCGTACATTGTAAAGAGAAAAGTCGGAAATTAATATAATTGTCATATTAAAGAGAATAATGCGTATAGGAAACTGTTAAAATTGTAATAACATTTTAAACTTTTATGGTCACTGCAATAACTTTTAGGATAAAACGGGATTTTTACCATGTTTTTGTTGTTGGTATTGAGTCCCCGATATGTCGGCGCAGTTGCACGCGCCATGATCACGGAAAGACCGCGGAAAAACATGGTAAAACTCCCGTTTTTTCCTATAAGTTCTTTATTATTGTTGCTGAATTTAGTGGCATGGGCCGCTTTATTAAAACATATTCTGGTAATTAAGCTGTTAACAATATATTTAATTTTATATGAACAACAGCATGTGAGTTAGCAATTTTGGAAAAATGGACAAGCACACTGTCATGCGCGCACAATAATGTCCTTATTAAAGTTTGGGCAAAATTGTGTTATAATAGGGCTACTATTGTTTGGGTGGAAACCGATTAACCAGCTCATGCCATAAACAAGGGGCCGGCACTAACCCGAATATCGAGTGCTCACAGCGGTAGGCTAGCAAAAAAGGTTAAACTAACGGCGTGCGCGACGCGGACAGACGAAATACTACTTTTCGCTGAAATTCAACTAAAATTTTATAGCTTATGTGTGATCAACAATAGAAGCAATTGGTATTGGCTTACTCATTTAGCGCTACACCACATACATGTGAGGCATATTATGCCTTCCCATTACGGTTTAGTGGGTTTTATCGGTCAGACAATTTTAGAAAAAAAAAATTAATAAAATTTTTATTTTATTTTTCGTTGGTAGGTTATTGTTTAGATTCATCGTTATGACAATCACGAGCATTTTTTCTTAACTACTTATCAAACTTAAAGATCTCTTCTTAGCGTTTAGGTGTTTTATAAACAAGACCAATAGTTAATTTTAAAACAGTAATAAACAAAACATTTAAAATTAGACGGATCACTAAAACATAAATGTGGCGTATATTCCACTAAAACACCTCATTTAGGCCGCACCGCTACGCGCAGGATACAAAACATTCTCATTGTTGGCAACCCTGCCTGTTCTCGGGATCATAATGAGCATATTACATAAAGGGTTGAGTCTATTCACGGAAATAAATTAGATCCGCACACAATGGCCGGCGGGTGGGACGTCTGCGTCGATAATTATTGTGTTCCAAACACTGCGCCTTAGCTGCAGGCCGCTACCAGGTATACCGGGCTAATTCACCACGGGGAGACGCTCTTCACCATCATCATCATCAGCCGAGAGACGGCTACTGTTGTACAAAGGCCTCCCTTAAGAATTGCCTACACTGCGTCTTCCGGTGCGCGCTCGCCACTCAAGAAACGTTCCGCCCCAGCCATCCCTAGCCGTCGGTTTTAGTCGTCGAGATCATAAATTATTGGAGCTATGTCGGTCACCTTACTTCCTATACGAATCTCCTCATAAGCCGTGTGGTGGCGGCTTATTATTAAAAGAAAACGTCTGACCTATCCTTTCCCTTGGGTGTCGAATAAGGCGACAAACGGACTAAACACAGCACACACGTCCAACAGCATAGAACGGCGACATGCTCACCATCTATCACACTGAGAACATGTGTTAATTGTTCGTTAACAGTTTTTTAGGCCCTGTGAGAATACCAGCGTCGTTGTGGTGTTTGTTGTCAGCACCGCAGCGGCACGAGCTGAGGTAAGGTCCTAGTTGACTCTCACACACAACACATACATTTATATTATATTTTTGTTACTATACCTACTGTTTCATTGTTTTCTTTTTGTGTCCTATTTTTGTTACATGTACGGTCGGGGTCCCCGTCGCTTTACCACTTTGCAGCGATTTTCGTATGAAGCGCACTGACCGCCCGGGTACGTGCCCGTACCAAATAAACGACGCGGTGTGCAAGGGATTTTTACCTTTAGACTGGTAAAGCGACGGACTCCGCCATTGTACTTACTGTATGTGATGTACTTTACTTTACTTTTACTTTATGTGCAGTTGTTGTTGTTGTTGTTGTGGCAGTATACTTACTGCTTTTGCAGTCCTCATTGCCTAATCTATGACTAACCCTTTTTGGAGAACTGTCGTGTCGTGTCGTATGTATGTATGTTTCTGATTCGATCTCACGATTCGATCTTCACCTCACCTGGTGTTAGGTAAATGACAATGAATTCGTACACGGAAGCGCACTTTGCCTATTATGTGATTTGTTTTCGAGACAAGCTTGTAGCCTTCTCAGCAGAGTTAGTAAAACATAAGTTTAAAATTTGGATCGTGCAAATATGGCGTGAATTTATTACAAAGTTGCTCGCCGCCGCGCATCAATCACAATTTGGCCATAATAAGTAGGAAGTGAAAATTTGTGTCCGATTAAATAATTGGGCAACGGTCCACTTGATTGATACTTCTGAAGACACCGAGATTGATGATAAGCCATCGAGGGTATTAATTTGTCATCAGCGTGTTTTCGAGCACCTGTCGAAGTGTCGAGTGACGCGGTAATTGAGGTTTTCGAAATGTTTCACATCGGAACCGGGAACAGCTTGTTTTTTTAAGCCCACCCTCCGTTGAAGATCGGTTTATAATTCGTTAATTTCAGATGTAAGCGATGTTCATTTTAATGCTACGTCATACAAATAAAATACTCCAAAAGGTGAGCTTTACTTTAAATAATGTTTTTTCTTAAACCTTACAAAATATTTTGCTGCAATTATTCAGGGATATAATGGTATTAGGTAATAGATTTTTTTTTGTTTTTCTTTGGGATTTTACTTTTTACTTTTATTTCATAGTATTAAAGCGCTTTGCCTCCACCCACCACCATCTACCCACCTGACGGTAAGTGACGATAAAACCAATGGAAGCAAACTTGACCCAAAATACTTGAAAAGACCAACTTATCGAGGCCGTCCAAGCGGCGACGGACTCCCTTCTCCAACGGATCCCCTCGGCCGAGATTGTGGTATTGGGAGACTTCAATGCCCATCACGTTGAATGGCTTGGTTCACGCACAACTGACCACGCGGGTAGAGCCGTTCATGACTTCGCTTTAGCCTACAGTCTGTCCCAATTGGTAACAGAGCCAACACGGGTTCCAGATGTGGAGGGCCATGCGCCTTCTTTATTGGACTTTCTGCTGACCTCGCACCCAGACGGCTATCAAGTTTCTGTTGATGCACCACTAGGCTCATCAGACCACTGTCTAATTCGCAGCACTATGCCTCTCACAGAAACTTCAAAACCGCAACCAGCGCTAGCCGTCGAGTCTGGCATTATAGGTCAGCGGACTGGGATGGGATGCGAAGTTTCTTTGCGTCCTACCCGTGGTGGCGAGTTTGCTTCTCGCTGGATGATCCTGATGTCGCCGCTGACTCTGTTGTTGATGTGATACTGCAGGGAATGGAACTTTTCATTCCAAACTCTGTGGTTCCCATTGGCGGCAAGTCCCAACCATGGTTTGGTCGTTGCTGCAAAATGGCGTCTCGCCAAAAGCGACAACATTACCAAGCCTGGGCTAATGCGGTGTCATCAAAGGATCCAAACACCAGTGCGCTCAGAAAGAAGTACAACTTTGCCGCCAGATCCTTTAAGAAGGACATTGCCAAGGCGAAGTCATCATTCATAGGTAGAATTGGCGAGAGACTAGTGCGCCTTCCTTCGGGGACGCGTGCGTTCTGGTCTCTCGCCAAAGCTACCTTAGGGAATTTTTGTCAGCCGTCCCTACCACCATTGCACAAGACCGATGACTGCCTGGCCTATACTGCAAAGGAGAAAGCCGATCTCTTGGGCTCTCTTTTCGCTTCAAACTCGACCTTGGACGATGGGGAAAACTCTCGACCAACCATACCGCATTGCGCTTGTACAATGCCAAACGTTCAGTTCCTGCAAAGGTCAGTTCGTAAGGCTCTTTTTTCCTTGATATCCACAAGGCGAGTGGGCCTGATGCAGTTCCACCCATTGTATTTCGGACGTGTGCTCCTGAATTGGCACCAGTTCTAACGCGCCTTTTCCGGCTCTCTTACACTACTGGCGTCGTCCCGAGCTCTTGGAAGACAGCCCTTGTCCACCCGATTCCAAAAAAAGGCAATCGCTCAGATCCGTCCAACTACAGGCCAATAGCTATTACCTCTTTACTCTCCACAGTAATGGAGTCCATTACAAACCGCCAGCTCTTAAGGTACCTAGAAGAGAACCAGCTACTAAGTGATCGCCAGTATGGTTTTCGTCGCGGTCGTTCGGCTGGTGATCTTTTAGTGTATCTTACTCACCGATGGGCGGATGCAGTCGAGAGTAGAGGGGAGGCACTGGCAGTTAGCTTGGACGTAGCAAAAGCCTTCGACAGGGTATGGCACAAGGCTCTTCTCTCTAAACTTCCATCATACGGGCTTCCTGAGAAATTGTGTTCATGGATTGCCAGCTTTCTCACTGGGCGTAGCATCAGAGTCGCAGTCGACGGTTCGTGCTCCGACATGAAGCCCGTGAATGCTGGAGTCCCGCAGGGGTGTGTTTTGTCCCCTACTCTATTTCTTCTGCATATCAATGACATGCTGCATAACAACAGCATTCATTGCTATGCAGACGACAGTACTGGGGATACGCTCTACACCGGGCGAGCTAATATTTCTCTGGAAAGCGTCATCGAGAGCCGGAATAAACTTGTAACTGACACCGAGAACATGTTAAGTCATGTCTCGGATTGGGGCCGACATAACCTAGTCCGCTTTAACCCCTCCAAAACACAAGTTTGCGCATTTACCGCGAAAAAACATCCCTTCGTCGTACCTCTGAACTTTGAGGGAGCTCCCCTTGATACCAATCCGACTATTGGAATCCTTGGCGTCGATATTTCGAGTGACGTTCAGTTTCGTGGTCATTTGGAAGGTAAAGCTAAATTAGCTTCGAAAAAGCTGGGTGTGCTTAATAGAGCGGGTCAGTATTTCACGCCGGCTCACCGTTTACAACTGTATAAAGCACAGGTCAGGCCGCATATGGAATACTGCTCCCATCTCTGGGCTGGAGCACCCCAATACCAACTCCTTCCATTTGACCGCATTCAACGCAGAGCTGCTCGAATTGTCGACGACGTGGTTATTTCAGGTCGGCTCGATCCACTGGCTCTTCGGAGAGACGTTGCGTCTCTCTGTATATTGTACCGTATATATCATGGGGAGTGTTCTGAGGAATTGTTCGGCTTGATCCCTGCCTGATTTCCTTCACCGCACTACACGCAATCGACTGTCATTCCATCCACATCACCTTGATGGATGGCGGTCTACTACTGTGCGTTTTTCAAGAAATTTCTTGCCTCGAACTACAGTGTTGTGGAACCAGCTCTCGGCGGCGGTATTTCCGGACCGTTATGACTTAAGGATCTTCAAGAAACGAGCCTATTCCTTCCTTAAAGGCCGGCAACGCGCCTGCGATTCCTCTGGTTTTGCGGGTGTCCATGGGCGGCGGTGATTACTTTCCATCAGGTGACCCGCTTGCTCGTTTGCCTCCTTCTGCTATAAAAAAAAAAAAAACCACAGCATAAACGTCCCACGAGTTGGCACAACAACAACACGCGGGACCTTGGGACATGACTGACCACGAAGGATTTTATGCCATCACGGATTATGTGTTTTAAATTTAATTTGTTTTGATGTTGTATCAAATAATATGAATAGTTGTTGATTTGTTCTCTTTCTTTCTCTTTTCTTTGGGATTTTAATGTATGGAGCAGTAACTCGAGGATACCTACGTATGCATTGAAAGATGAAGCGTTCTCGTACACTTAGTATTTGGACTTTATTGTATATTAGTGTGGTTGGATAGCGAAACTCAAAATCAAGAGTAAGTTGGTAAGTACAGCGGCAGCTTCCCTTTTTTTCAATTGTTAACTCCAATACACATTTGGCCATTTAAAAAGGAAATAAGCCGGAACACTTTGTCGTTAACGAACCAGTAAAGATGGCATCTTGTAGGCGATTAGGGTCACGTGCGCAATCTGCTCGCATCCAATCGTTACGGCACAAAGGAGCCGAAACATTCAGCTCTCGGCGTCCTGGGCCGTGTTGTGTTGTTGATATGCAAATGGCCGACGCAAGACCCGGAACGCACCGCGCAATCCGCTAAGTTCATGACGGATCGGACTTAATATACAAAATTGTAAGTCAATTTCTAGCAACGACATTGCACCATCTTTAACCCCAGGTCTTGTTGTTTCTGGTATTACGTCAGCTGAGCTCTTCACGGAATAACGCTAGTCTTAAATAAAAATATGGAGGTTTTAAAGTTTTTGAATATTAAACACGTGAAATAGTGGCGGAGTTTGCTACTTTGTTATGTAATATAAATAACTGATGCCTACGCAGGCTGCCTCCCGGCGAAACAAATGTTACGTCAGACAACAGACAGGTTAGGCTTACATTTGAAAAAGTTATATTGTACTTAGGAACAATAATGTAGTATAAGTAGTATTTTAATTTAGTAGTTAACGCATTTTGTCAACAAATTTTTGTGTTTTTTATTATATCGAGAAGCTCGTGGGCGCAGTGCCTTGCGTAATCGGTTTGAATTAGTGCAAATAAAGCAACTTTCGGAACACTGGGTCAACTAACGGTTGACTAAATTGAAATATCTTTAGCTCTTCTGTGCTTCGGAAGGCAAGTTCAAAATTTCAATATCATTTACTCAATTTAGGCTACATTAATTGGGCACTTATGAATGTTGCTATGCCATCGGTTCGTAAGTCCTAATTATGGGGCGGTCCTAATTAGCCTTGTACTGAAAAAACCGGCAACAAACTCAGCAACGGCATTTCTTTTCTTCTTCCTTTTACAGTGTCAATACAAATTGGAAAATGCCCTGCCTATCATAAAAGGACATTTTCTATTAGAAAGAAAGAAACGTTTATTTGACATTTCACAAAATTATTAAAAAGTAAATTTAAACTAAATAAAATCGCCCAAAAAAATTAAATGCCATAACGGCTTCTCCTCAGCTTAATGTCACAGCAGAAGCCATGACGCTCATTTTCAGGAGGAACCGGTTTGAAGGATAGATAGCGCTACATCAATGCTTTAGAAATACTACAATAACAACTACTACAACAAAGTATTAACAAAAACAAATTATAATTGATAAATATAGGTACATTATGGTTATTTTTTTAAATGGAATATGAATACTTCTCAGAAATAATAGTTCATTAAGATACAAGTGTGCTATGTTGGTCATTATTACAATCGAGGCAGGTTATAAACCCGCGCCGAAGGCGAGGGCTTACCAATGCACACGCGTTGCATACGACGTTTTTCAACACACTTGTGAGGAAAACACATTTACTGAAAACGACTGCTTTTGTTGTTTTTCTAGTGTATAAATCTTTGGTAAGCCATCATATATTTTTCTTTGGACTTAGATGGTAATAGGCTGTCAATAACATTTTGTGTTTCACTTAATATTTCCGGCGGTGTAGACTGTAAATTTAGTTCTTTATTACTAGAACTAGACATATTTATTTTTAAACTTTCAAAGTAATAAGTATTGAACAAGAAGGCGCTGTATGTTTCGACATAATATAGGCACAGTGTTAAGAACTTACAGTGGTCCAACGCCTTTCAAGTTGCGCGAAATGCCGCCATCTTCTAGACATTCGTCATTGTCGCAGGGTTGTCATATTATATTTTTAGTCTATTTCATATTTTGCTTGTTAGAAGGTACGTTTATGTAATAATTTTATATTGACAAATTATTGAAATTTAATGTGTTAAATTAAACAAATACTTCTTTAATTGTAGATTGTATTTTAAGGCAGCAAAATAATATTTTTACGGCAAGGGCGCTTTTTTGAATCCAGAGCGAAGTGAGGGATTCTAGAGTAGATTCCCGAGTGCAGAGAGGGATTCTTTAGTAGAATCCTGAACGTAGCGAGGGATTCAAAGTACGTCGCCCGAGCCATAAATATATTTTGCGCCCGAGTGATACACTCTACTTTTCATCACCCACTATGAGAAAATATTTGTTTTGATGAGCCCATCGCCGGTCTATGCTGTTGGATGTATGTGCAGTCTTTAGTGCGTTAGTCGCCTTTTACGACACCCAAGGGAAGAGAAGGGTTCGTAGTACTATTTTGATGAGCCCATCGCCGCTCTATGCTTGGATGTATGTGCAGTTTTTGGTCAGTTAGTCGCCTTTTACGACACCGAAGGGAAGAGAGGGATTGGTAGTATTATTTTGATGAGACCATCGCCGCTCTATGCTGTAGGATGTATGTGCAGTCTTTAGTCAGTTAGTCGCCTTTTACGAGACCCAAGGGAAGAGTGATTAATACTACAAAAAGTGCGCGGCAAAGATAATTTGCGGCGAACTTATAAAGAGGATTAAAAACTCATTACTAAATGTTTAAATGTTTGTTTGCCCGCTAAAAGTTTCTTATAGAAAACATCACCTTTGGGTGCACTTAAAGGCGAAACAAGTAGTCCTTTTTGAATAGATGAGATAAAAAATGATTTTATTTCTTATTTCTTTTAAGCATATCCAAGGATATAAAATCAACGCCCTGTGCATTCGATTTTAGGGAGTTTAATATTTTTAAAACATCGATCAACAACAAACAACATTGATACATTAAAAAAAATGATTAAACTTATTGAACTCAAAATAGAGTATGTCCGACATATAAACAGTACTAGCTCCAGGGAAATCATGGAAATGCTTATTAATATTTTTTGCGGAACACAGATTATCAGGCAAATCCATGTCGGCTTTAGGGGGAAGGAAATTTCTTTTAAGGTTTTTCCACAATACTTTCGGGTCTTTATGGTGCGGGTTAATATAATGTCCAAAGTAGGCATGTTTTTCAAGATGAATGATCATTACAACAAAGAAACAGTTAATATTATTTTAACGGGATCTAACACGATTAATTTTGTGCGACGTTTTTTGACGTTTTTAATCGTGTTAGGTCCCGCTAAAATAGTTTTAATGCATAGCAACACGATAGTTTAAAGTCTTAACATTTAATACGATTACAAGACCACACAACACATGCAAAAGAATATCCAATAAAAACAGGTATTGCTCAGTTTAAAATAAAATGAACAACGTCTTACGGTATCTTTGAAACAAGAAAAAGAAAGACTATTTTTACTACAAATAATAAATAAGGTTGCAAGAACAGACCAGTCTCTACAGGCGGCAACCGTTCACGAGTATGACGTGTGAATGAGCCAATCAAAATCAAAAAATCAAAATCAAAATAACTTTATTCAGTAAGCTTAAAATAAGCGTTTTGAATCGTCTAAATTTTTTTTTTTTATATGGATGGATGGATAGGCACAGGAACCCACCCACCCACCCCACCCATTCGCAGGAAGTCTTTTAGCTGTGGAGAAGAACGGGCACAACAAACTCCACAGCTTTATAATAATATAGAGGTAACGACATTTACAAAACAATATGTCGTTACCAAATTATACAGTCAATAGTCATAAAACAATTATATAAAATAAAAGATAAAAACAAAAGTGAATCTACAAGTTTTACTCGGGCACTATGAACGCATTAGAACAATGTACCTATGCGAAACTAGAGGAATGTTAATTCCATGCATTTTTGTCATTGATGTAATCGCTTACAGTGTAATAGCCCTTTTCTAAAAGTCTGTCCTTAACATGTGTCTTAAATTTGTCAAAGAGCAAAATTATAACATCGTTCGGGATTTTATTGTAAATTATGACACTTTGTCCCATAAATGATCCATAAACTTTCTGAAGTCGAAATTTAGGAATTACAAGTTTATACTTATTTCTAGTATTTAGTTTGTGTATATCGCAATTTTTTTTGAAATGAGTAATGTTTTGACGCACGTAAACAATACAGTTATAAATAAATTGTGATGCAACTGTAAGAATATTTATTTCTTTAAACAGCTCCTTAAGGGAGTCACGTGATCCTAGGTTATATATGGACCTTCTTGCTCTTTTCTGTAAAATGAAAATGGTTTCTATATCTGCTGCTTTACCCCAAAGTAGTATACCATAGGACATAACACTGTGAAAGTAACTAAAATAGACTAATCGAGCAGTTTCCACGTCTGTAAAATGCCTAATTTTCCTAACAGCGTAAGCAGCTGAACTAAGTCTCCCCGCAAGGGTGCTAATATGAGGGTACCACTGTATTTTTGAATCTAAGGTAATACCTAAGAAAACTGTTGAATCAACAAGGTCCAACAGTTCACCATTCAGTTTAATTTTATTTCCTATAATATTCTTTACGTTAGGTAAAGTAAAATTTATACATTTGGTTTTCTTCGCGTTTAATTGAAGATTATTAGTAGTAAACCAATTCAACACATCTGTTAGGGCACTGTTGATGTCATCAAAACTATTTTTATTTCGATCAGTCTTAAATATCAAAGATGTATCGTCAGCAAACAAAACAATATTGCAAAAGTTTTCCGCATAAAATGGTAAATCATTAATATAAATTAAGAATAAAAATGGACCTAGTATTGACCCTTGTGGGACCCCCATTAGCACAGAAGATCCGGATGATATGGATCCGTTCACGCTAACTTTTTGGATTCTGCCGCTAAGATATGATTGAATCAATTTCAAGGCATCATAGTGCACTCCATAGTGTTTTAGCTTTATTAAAAGGGTGTTGTATTCAACGCAATCAAAAGCCTTGGAGAGATCACAAAACACTCCAAAAGCATTCTGCGATCCCTCCCAAGCCTCAAATATGTGTTTTAGCAGAGCTACACCAGCATCAGTAGTAGACCTTCCGTTGGTAAAACCATACTGTTCACTGTGAAAAAGGTGGTTTATAGCGAAGTGGGAGCCGAGTTGATCTAAAATAAGTTTTTCAAAAACTTTACTAAGAGTAGGTAAAATCGAAATAGGCCTGAAATTGCTCGGGTCATCTTTACAACCCGATTTGAAAAGTGGCAGAACTTTGCTATGCTTCATGAGATCTGGGAAAACTCCTTCGTCAACACAGCTATTGAATATGACTACAAGAAAAGGCGCAATGGACTCGATAATATTATTAATAATTTTTGTTGAAATATCCCACAAATCACAAGTGTTTTTTATTTTTAAAGATTTAAAGAATTTAAGTACGTCTTTACAGTTTACGTGTTTAAATTTGAACACTTCATTACACATGGGTACATACTTTTTTAGCAGAATTTCTGCATTACTTGGTGAAGAGTTGAGTAACATAGTTGTGGCAATTGGTATATTTGTAAAAAACTGTTCAAAAGCATCAGCAACTTTATTGTCTTCACTTAAAAAGCTATTGCCTATTCTTAAAGAAAACTTAGTATCACGTGGCTTTATTTTACCAGTTTCGCGGTTTATGCAGTTCCATGTTGCCTTTATTTTGTTATCAGACTTTTTAATTTTTTCACTAATAAATAATGACTTGGCACATGCACAAGCCTTCCTAAAAGTTTTCGAATACTTTTTGATATACTCTAGAAAACTTGGACTATTATTATATTTTTTCTGCTCATATAAGTCATACAACTTAGCCCTACTTTATGCAAACCAGCTGTAGCCCAATCCCTAAATTTAATTGAAATATTAGTTTTAAACTTTTTAATAGAGAAAGTTTTATTAAATTCACCGTTTATAAGATCAAAAAAATGCTTGTAAAGAGCATCTGGATTTTCCTGTATAAATGGTAAACATGCAAGTTTAGCAGTTATGTTATGCTTGAAAATTTTAACCCGTTTCTCTGTCACTGGCCTACAAGATATTTCTTCTGAGCTAGGGTGTCCATATTCAGTAAAAGCAATTTTTTGCCCACAGTGATCTGAAGATAAATTAGTTAGTATGAACTTAGACTCAGGAGCAAAGTTACAAAAAAAATTGTCTAAGCAGGTTGCAGTGGTTGCTGTAATTCTAGTCGGTTCTCTAAATTGGTAATCCAAATGAAATGATTTAAACAACGAGATTAATCTTACACTAGTTGAATGACTGTCTAATAAATTTACATTGAAATCCCCACAAATTACTATTTTCTTTTTAGATTTACAAATCTTCTTAATTACATCTTCCATAGTGGCTTCAAAGACACTAAAATTACCAGAAGGAGGTCGATATACACAAACAATTATAAATTTCTCTAACTCGACACATGACAGCTCAATAACGCGTTCAATAGAAAGGGAAACTACATCCTTTCGTTCCGTAATCTTATGTTTACTGTAATTAACAAATATTAAGGATCCGCCGCGAATTGCATTTGCTCTAGTAAAAGCACTGGAAAGCTGAAAGTTTTTAATATTAAAAATTAACTGATAATCTTTAAGCCAGTGCTCAGTTATACATAAGATGTTTATATCTTCATGTAATAAAAAAAGTTCAATTTCTAACTCTTTGCCGGCCAGGCCCTGCATGTTTTGATGAACTATTTTAATTTGGATAGGGCTGGCTTTTGTCTTACCTCTTAGTTTAAACTAGAGGTTGTGCAAGACTTATCAACTAAATTTACATTAGTAGAAATACTAACAGTGCGATAATTTTGTGTCGACATTGTTATACTACTTATAACTGTGTCTTTTAAATTATATGCTAGCAATGGTGCTATCTGTAGCCTGTCTTTGTATATTAAATACATAGAATCAGTAGTCAACTTAAAACTAGATATAAATTTATTTGTATCAAAAAATACAATACTGTTACTGTGACGATAAGTGGAGTTATACAAAAGTAAGTTCAAATCAAAGATCTGTTGGTTTTGTTTCCACGATAAGTTACAGGCATAGGGAAAGGCACAAACTATTATTTTACAATGAGTTTTAGATTGTATAATCGCTTCGCACAACCATGTTTTAGGGAACGTAACGACCCGACGCACATGCCACCACCGCAGAGACACTTTGAAAGAGCATGACACACTCAAGCAACTCCAAGGAAAGCAAGAAACATTAAGACAACTTTAAACGCAACATAAATTTTGTGTAGGTACCTTTGTCCGTAAAACACTGCTGAAAAAGGCTACCATACCAGCGTAAAATTAAATATTTCTAAAGATAATTGACTAAGAAAATATAATGTAAAAATACTATTATAACCAGGCTGTTTTGTCTTCTAAATATTCCTTGACTGTATTACAACCTTTCTTAAGTAAACAAGATTTTACATGATTCTTAAACTTATATAAAGGTAAATCTAGTACAGTACTTGGTATTTTATTATAATAGTGTATACCTTGCCCCAAGCAAGAGCCGAGAAGCTTTTGTAACCTAAACAGTGGCATTACTAGTGTTTTAAATTGTATACATCACCGTGTTTTTTAAAAGAGTTAATATTGCAACGCACAAAAACTATACAATTATAAATATATTGCTATGCAACAGTAAGAACACCAACTTCTTCAAAAATATTTTTCATAGAAATTCGTGATCCCAATCTATAAATGGTTCCTATTGCTCGTTTCCGTAAAATAAATATAATAGTTATAATTATTCATACACCTAGTCACATTAAAATTAGTGAAGTATCATCTGCAAACAATACAATATTACAGAAGTTTTCTACAAATAATGGCATGTCATTGATATATATCAAAAATAAGAAAGGGCCAAGAATTGACCCTTGTGGAACTCCCATTTTTACATGAGAACCGGATGACTTAGTTCCATTAACATCGACAGTTTGTGTTCTAGAACGACGACGCGTGAGCTTGGGCCCAATCCGCAGCAGGTACACAAGCGTGGTGGCTGATGACCCAATTTATTAAATGGGATGGTCTTATGCCACCGGCCATGTGCCGGGTTGGGCCATCGTGCATCGTAGTGACTACAGTTCTTATCGCAAACTCGACGCTACAAACGAACTCTACTCACAACGATACAATATAGTTAAAAGCGTTAAAAGCTATTTTTTAAAAATATTTTTATGTTGCTCATCAAGTCATTAGTGAAGCTCACGTCACGCTTCATCTCTACCAAAACATTTGTCTGCAATTATGCTTTAACATTTATCTCTCCAACCGTTTGGTTCATTTAGCATTTCGACGGTAAAATAATTACACTTCCACCCGAGGGCGTCACTTAATTAAAATCATTATAATTACTGTGAACACATTGTGCCATGTATCGTCATTAAATGATAAAGTGAAATATGTTCTTTTATTTGCTATTAAAAGAGCTTTTTGTTTGATTTTAGTTACATTTCAGTAATTGCACCTTGTGTCAGCGCAATTTTACTCGAATCTTAAGTACCTATCGAGAATAGTGCATTAGACACAGAGTGCATGCTACGTCATTATCTCTTTCTAATTTAATGTTCCTGGACCAGTATAAGACTTTTAGGAAAAACCGAAAAATTACGCGGGCATAATCTCTGACGGAAGCAAGTCTTGATTAGTCAAGCATAGTCAAGAATTAATGAGCTTAATGAGGAACCGAAAAAAACTGGTGTTAAGACTGACCACACACCTCAGTCTAATGAATACGTCATATCACTTAGTTAAAGCTTATTTCCTCAGGCACGGTACGACTCTACCACCTACTTTTTGCAATTGAACCGACTATTTATCTGCCGAGACATTATTTTTCCGTATTGATTTTATAGTGCTTGTTTCTAACATTATAAAGCAACGTCGTTTATAAATTGATCGTGTAACTTTATGAGATGCGATCCTAATAAGATTGTAATATATATGGCAGCGTTCTCATGAATGCTTATAGAAGACGAAGATTTTACACAGTTAACTGCATAAGGAGCTCTTTCATCGCCTTTAGGTATATTTACCTAAAGTGAGGTACTAAGTGTACCTACCAAAACTGTTTAATATCCAGGGTTGCCTTATCAGCTGGGGCTCAACAAATATCGGATTTATCGTGTTCGTGAGACGTTGTGGCTAGTCGTCCGATTGCGTGTGTTTGCCGTGTACCCGTGTGCAATGGGAGCTGGTACGTCGGTATTACGTAGGAAAAACAATTGCGCCCCGTGGGACATGCTCCGTTACGTACACTGCGGGACATTATAAATACACACGTGATGGAGTTCTGGTGTCACTGGCGCCTGTGAAATTGATACCATCTTGTGACTTTTTTTGTGTAATAGACGACAAATTTGGTCATAAAGTTAAAATTTTTTGAACAAATCTATAGAAAATGGTTTGTGCAAGAGTTGATCTTCGATTTTTTCAAAGTTATTTTCAATAACTAAGAAAAGAAATATTATTTCAATAAGGGAAGGGTTTGTTTTGATAAAACACTATCAATGTATTTATTTTATTGCAAACAATTTTTAATACACGGAATATATTATCTGGAGATGCGAATTCATAGACTATGGAATGGAAAAGATCTAGTATTTTTTTCTGTATTCACTTGATATTTGTTTTATTATTTATTTCGGTCGTGATGTCCAGCAGTGTACGCCACGAGTCAGCTCCTGAGCCCCGTCTCCGTCCAGCTGTTTGCATAGGCCGGCATCTTTGCTTAGCAAATATCATTTGCTGCCGACTCCGCCATAATAGTTTTTCATTGGTCCAATAGAGGCGGGGCAGTGGAGCGATAATTTGCGATCCCTTTCGGCTTGTACGTACACATCAAAAAGATTGTGTGGACATACATATAGTATAGGTATACGAAATTACTTAATATTAACATCTTCTTGCCTATTGTTTTAGGAAACAGTGAGTCTGAGTTAGGTACTGAGATTTTACTTGTCGAACTATATGTGGTTTGAATCATTAACACAACGTGTTCAGCTGTAGGTATTGTACATAATGATACGTTTATCATCCCACTAAGGCTGGGTTCTGGCCTTCTCATGAATTTTATCATAAACACACTGGGAGATCGGGTCATCACACACCACGTTGGCTCCATGCGAATTGGTTGTTTTTGATGACTGCCATCTTACAACAACAACCGGGATCAGGATACGGTCAACGACTAAACGTGCTTTTCTAACCATAGAAATTTCTTCCGTATTCTTTCAAATATCCCATCTCTGCGCCCACTGCACTAAAGCACATATAGCTAACAACGCTAGCTAGCCTGCTGCGATTTCGATAAAATATAGATAATCTATCAAAAACAACCGGTTAGCAATTAGTTTCACTAAGGAACCTTCATACAAAGGTCAGAGAGCTCCACGACCCTGTAAATAAATAGATAATAATATTACGAAAGTCCTGCCTTCGAAGTTACTCCAAAAGTAAACAATAGGTACACTTACGCAGTCGATTAATAATGAGCAAATTCAAAGCCTCTTACGCCCTCTGAGAATAGAACCTGCAACTTGATAGTTCATACCCGTTTGCATAGTTAAAGTTGTGTGTTTTCAATAGAGTTCTCGGAGTATTCGTTTTAAAATACTTGTTGCGATCTCTGACTGGGGCCGCGGTTAGTTTTGACTGAGTAGTTAAGCAGTTAGAGTAAGCCTGTCCTAAGTAAGCACGCCGGCTCGCAGCGGTGCGGGCTCGTGGATCGGCGATAACGTTTGGCTGCCTTGATTCGGGCTCTGCTAACTGTGTGATGTTATGCAAATTTGTTACCTAATATTAGATTCAGTGAGTGCCTTTTCGTTGATTGTGGAATATCATTGGCCGGGATCGGAGGCCCTTTGGCTTTATAGCGTACGTTTACTATCACGTAACAGACACATGTAATCTCATAGTGTAATTGAGATGTATGAAACGCTGGCGCCACACAAAGTGGCCAGACGCCTTCATATCCAAAGAAAAATCTGACTTTGCTAAGATCGTTGCCGGCCGTTGCGGACTGCCTAGCGCGGACCTACATAATGGTTGGCTGACGTATATCGTAACGTAAAAGTTTTACTAACACGTGCTAGTAAATCTTTTTGAGCAAGAATCAAGGGCCACGGATTTATAGAACGAAAACTAGAAAACATTTAGCTGTTTAATACTTTCTATCATAATTGTTTGCTCTTAAATCTGCTACATTCGAGTTTAATGCCAGCGTGGTAGAGTTTAATGCCAGAAAAACCCAGGTTTGTGCATTCTCGTCCAAGATAACTCCCTTCCTTACTCCTCCTACTCTTCAGAACTCTCCTTTTCCCATTTTAGTGGACCTCAGCATTCTTGGCATGGACATCGGCCAGGAACTGAATTCAAAATGCTACATTGAGAGTGTTATTTTAACTGCCTAAGTTGGGTGTTCTCATGGTGAGGCGGTTTTTCACTCCCGAGCAGCGCTGTTTGCTGTACAAGACTCAAGTGCGATCGAGTATGGAGTATTGTTCCCTTCTATGGGACGGCTCCGCTAAATACCTCCTCGATGCACTTGATAGACTGCAAAGGCGAGCGGTACGCATTATTGGAGATGCTAAGGTTATAGCCTCCCTTGAGGACCTCCAGCTGCGTAGAGACATTGCTTCTCTCAGAGTCTGCTACCGGAACTACTACGGAGAGTGTTCTGAAGAACTTTTTGATCTTATCCCGCCCTCTCCTTTCCTGTCTCAGACTACACGTGCTGGTCTTAGGAACCGCCATCATACTGTGCAGAATATCAGCACTCGTACCAAAAAATTTGGCAAGTCGTTCCTCGGCTTTGGCTTTGGAATTCCCTGCCGGCGCATGTGTTTCCCAGCTTCTATAATCCCGGTTCTTTTAAATAGGGGGTGAAACGGCATTTATGCAGGCCGTCATGAATGGGTGCCCTTGTTACCGTGCTTGTTCTTCTTCTTTTTATATAACTGCTTTATTTTATGATTATTGATTGTATAATTTGGTAACGACATATGTTTTTGTAAATGTCGTTACTTCTATATTGTTATAAAGCTGTGGAGTTTGTTGTGCCCGTTCTTCTCCACAGCTAAAAGACTTCCTGAATGGGTGGGGTGGGTGGGTGGGTTCCTATGCCTATCCATCCATCCATAAAAAAATAAATTTAGACGATTCAAAATGCTTAATTTTAGCTTACTGAATAAAGATATATTGATTTTTTGATTTTGTTCCACGGTGAGGAGCGCTCTCATTATTTTGGCCTGCATCAGCTGCTTACCATCAGGTAGGATGTAGTCACTATGACGTAAAATAGCTCAGCACTGCAGGTAGAAATCAAGCCACAGCTTTACGAGTGGTGTAAGTGTAACACTTAGAAATTTGACTGCATATCAAAAGTTTGTGACCAACTTTCTACAATAACGCATAAAACCGACCCCAACTACCTTCACAATTATGTTATTAATGCGATATTGATCTGACATGAAAACCACCGTATAAGAGAGTTTCAATAATAATTTCTGAATTGTCGAAACTTCAGAGATAGATAGATAGCGTATCCAGGTTAGTGCGAGGCTGGTGTCGCACTAAAACGGCGCGCTCGTCTTAATAACTTGGTGAACTGCAATAAAACTTAGGCTGGGGCACGGGTAGGATTCAATAAAATTTATGGCAACCTCCTTCCTGCCATTGTTATTTGCATCACGTAAGTTTGATTGCTGGAGCGTCTTGAAGAGGTCACTGCGTTTAAGTCAAATCAAATTAGTTGGGTTTCATTAAAAAGATCTAAATATGCAGCAACAGAAGTGTGTCAGGATTGTAGCAAACGGTGTAGTCTCTGCCTGCCTCTCCGGCCCCTCAAGCCCCTCCAGCCTCTCCAGCCCCTCCAGCCTCTCCAGCCCCTCCAGTCCCTCCGGGCAATGGGCATGAGGTATTGGTTCGTATGTGTACAAGTATAATAATTACCCATGTGGCCCATGTATAATAATAAAATTACTTTAAACATGTACCCCTGGCTGGGAATCGAACTCAGGTATTCAGGTCTAACACCGGTGGTACAAACACTAGACCTCGTGACGGCGGTTACATGAAGATGAACCTTTGTGAAAGTGCGGTGTCCAGATATTGATAATCATTTAATAGAGAGTTCGCAATGCAATGTAAAACTTGGATACCGATAAGCGATATGTTTTTGTGAATTGGTTAGTAGAAAACATTAAGTAAATCATGTTGGCCACGATCCTGTGCGCGGATTGAGCAACTCCCGTCCTAAGCAAGCAGCCGCGCCCGTAAGAAAACAATCTCCGTGTTTGGCCGCCCATTTGCTCTAATATGAATTTTTAGGGAGCTACAGAAAAAATCAAAGCCTTTTTGTAATAGGTACCTGATATGTGGAAAACAATCGATATACTTAAAGTTGATATTATGTGTTAGGAATAAATATAAATTTAAAAAAGGTTTGATGCTTCGTTGTTTTAGAATGTTTTCTGAACAAAAACAATTGTTTTGTTTGCTGAGGTTTACGCGAGTACTACACATTGGAATGAAACACTTTTTGGTCCGTTTTCAGAGAGACTGTCTCCCTGTGACCACGGACTCTGTAAAGGGTTCGGAACGTCAGGAATAAAAAACTATGTAATGTTATAATTAAACGCGAGTTTGATCCGTAAAAAGTGTTTAATTCCAATGTTTTGTTTTCGATCAAAATGCCGTGACGAATTAAAAAAAATCATATATTATATAAACTTTGTCCTGACAATTACTAACACAACAAGAAAATAATGAGCCAAACATGAGCACCGCTCTGAAGTGATGCGCGAAACGTACATTCATGGCAATACAATTTTATAATTTATTAATTTGATGTTTAAAATTTTGTTGCAAATCAATTTGAATCAGATGAAATAAAGACAAATGATTTTTCTAATACGATGTTAATTGATATTCCAACCTTCTGTTGCCTTGCCAAAGCTAAACGTTAGTGACTCGGATAAGAACTGATGGTCCGTGCGCCTCGCATTAGGCCGCATTAGCGTCCTAAGCAAGCAGACTCACCGCGGTTCAGTAAGAACACAATCTTTGCGTTTGTCCGCTTTATTCACCATTGCGATTTATTTGCATTGCGCCTAGATTGAATGGAATTGCGCCGGACAAAGGCCTGAGCCGAGCCTTTCAACAGTGCAACCTGGACCGTGTTTTAACATTGAAAATGTTTTTTCGATCGCTCCTATAGGGCCCCATTTTCGCTGAAAGTGTGTTTGCCCCGGGGTATATAGTGGTTTAGGGCCATGAGGACCTATAAAGACTGAAAAGACGCAGAATTTGAATGGCTTTCAGATGGTGAATTTTTTTTTGTAAAAGTCGAAAACTTTCTCGAATATTGAAAAAAACAAAAAAAAACCTTGATTTTTTAACACCTTTCCTCGGAATATCTTCGATATCTCGTGAACGAGGTCGAAAATCGAAAAACTGAGAGACACGCCTAGAGATATTGAGACAGGAAACATTTTATGTCTTTTACTTTTTTTTGTGGGAGTGATAGGGGTGGCGGTATGCTCCCCCTAGCGGCGCGTGGAGCGTCGCCGTGCGGTATTGCTCGGGCGTCATAGCCCTGTGGAACTTCGCAGCTTTGAGATACGAAGATCTATTAGGACTTAATAGACGCGGAAAATTAAGGGCTTTAGGATAGTATAAACAAATTTTGGAAAAGTCGATAATTTTTTTTGAAAATAAAACAAAATTTATTTTCATTAATAATCTATAATAGCTAGGTTCATTTTAAATGCCCTTTTAAGTCGTGTAGAGCACGAGATCTGTGAATTTTTCATTTATGTAGGTACTGACGGATTACGGTTTCAGATTTGCAGTATTCATTTAAGTACTTCTCTGTAGGCTCATCTTATAAAAGCAGGGGCTTATTATTCTACTTTGTGAAGTGCCAAACAAAGATACAAAAGTAAAAAAAACTGTAAACTTCATCAGCGTGTCATAGAGATGATTAATAGTTGTAAGATATAAAATGATAAAGCCACTAGCTAATAGATCCCGATAGAATGTTCAAGTCGTAAAACTGAAACTGTACAATGTATGTTAATATAAATCTCTAGTACATTCAGTAATTGCTTGTTCAACCAGCACCACTTTCGGCAGATTTAAAGTTATTTAGTAGACGAGGTGACAAACAAGCAATATAGTGCCCGTTACGAGTTTTATTCACTACTAGCAGCCTGCCCGTGACTTCGTATATACGTGGAAACTCTGGGTCCTTGCTGTATTTAAAAAAAATAACACAAACTTTGTCCTGACAAATACAAACACAAAAAATAAAGGTGCATCCATTCTGAAGTGATTCGTGGGAATTGATTTTTATTTATACTTAGGTATATATTCGTCTGAGATTACTTCAACTACAATTGCAAATCCCTTACCAATTGTATTCAACTTGACTCATTTGAATAGTGAAAAAAAGCCCGTACCCAACGCACAGACAATTGACGCGCGCCGCAGCAGCAGACGCACGAGATATATCGCGCGCTGCCCGCCGGCGACGCTTATCATCGTAAACCGCCCGCTGCCGCGAACACTTTTATAGCTTGCCGAACGATAAACACCGCTGTCTGTATGAGTGGTTTTCAAGTAGTTCCCCGCCGAACCGTAATCGAATAGTGCACTTAGGGTTGGAACTCAATAAATGTTGATTTGTTTCTTTATTTGTAGTTGTGAGCTTAGCTAAGACGAAGTTTACTCGTCGACGGTCCATTATGATTGCAAGCCACTTGACTCTTTCGCCAACATGTTGTCCCAGTAATTGGTAATATTTCAAATTCTTGTTTCACTTACTTTATGTACTATATTATTATTGAGTCGTTTATTTCAGATGTATTGATACTGTCCAACAGTGCGCATAATACGCTGTTAGGCTGACGCCATAGTGATAACACTTGTTTGCTCATCGGGGTGTTAAAGGCCTCAATGCGAGCTTTCGCAAACATTCCGGAAGCTTTGCAGTGGTATCATTTATATTAACAATCATTGCACGTGGACAGACCGGGCCATAATTTGTAATGTTAGCCAAATACAGGTGGGAGCTTTTACTGGAGATGTATCGCGTAGCGGCTCGCTAAAAGAATGCTACTACCACCTCTCTTGCCTTGGGTGTCATAAATTGCGGGAGCCAACAGCATGGGCGCACCACCTGTCACGCTGAGCACATCTGCAGTTGCTATTTGTTGAAACGTGGACTATGACAGAGGACTGCTTTTGTGGTCCTCATTGCTTAGTCCCTGACAGGCCTTCGCGGGTAATGGTCGTGTTATATGTATATGTAGATTTTATCTACAAATATCATAGCACATTTTGTTTACTCAATACTTAGTTCCACCCAACAATGTTTTCGAGATAGGTAATAATAGGTAAGTCGTACCTCATACATCGTTCTAGCCCTCATTAGTGAGACTTACAAGTACCTACTGTGTTACAAGTACTATCCTTACAAACATATAATATTAATGTCTACAAGTATTTTCTCAGCTTTAGAACACAAGTCAGTTGGCTAGTTTATACATATTATAGCCCTGGCATGGCATATGCTTTGTAAATATTATTTGAAATATAATTGTAATTTATTTGAAATCCCCTCTGGCAATCATTATAATATAACGCTGTTTCATAAGAGAACATTGTAGAATTTGTATTACTATTAGATCTAAGTAAGGAATTGCGCTAACTTTTAATAATTCTCATAAATTAATTCTGAAATACTGTGACAGCTTTCTTCTTTAATTATGTTTATTAAGTGCAATTGTTTACTTTCTTTTATGCAAAGATGATTAAGTATTGCATATAACGGGCCAACGCGCCAGCCCTGCTTGCACTACGTTTTTTTACGTTTTCGCGAGAAACGGAAACTGAGTGAAATATTGACTGGGCAGGCGCTGCGAGCTTATTGCTTTAGCTAAGAGTTATTTTCTTTAGTAGTGAAATGCTTGATAATCTAACAATCAACTTTGAATGTTTTATTTTTATTGGTAGAAAGTTATTGCAGAGGACGGTCACTGTAAAAATATAATATCTGCTATGTTCTTCGTATTTTTTCTTTTTCCTAAATTCCCATTTGAAGGTCATAAAAGTTGGTGTGATATAAACTAGATAAACTAAATTGATCTCGTCCCTTTTATCTCGTTTTTGTTACAGCTGACTTACTTTAGCCTATGATTTTGTTTACCTATTAATATTAGGACAACCAACCTTCGATCGGTGTTTAGACGATCGAAGCAACCAACAATAAGTTTTCTTATATAACAAGGTTCATTTGCACATTTAGGAGAATAACTTTGGCACAGGAGGTCGATAGTGCAGCGGCATGCGGCGTGTTTGAGTTGCGATCGTGCAAGTTACGCAACTTTCTGAATGTCGGTTACCGGATGAGCGGCCAAATTAGATTAACAATTTAGTGGGGCAATTTGCCTTCGTGCTTTGGGAAGCACGTTCACCTGTTGGCATCGGTTGTTGACGTAACAACAATCGCGTTCCCGCATTGGCCAGCCTGGGTTCATCAACATCATCATCACCCTATTAACGTCCCACTGCTGGGAACAGGACTCCAACGTGGACAATAGCACGTGGGGATATTGGACCATAACCCACCATGCTGGCCCAATGCGGGTTGGTGGGTTTTAACGACTGTCATCGTACAGCTACAACCGGGACTAACGGCTTAACGTGCCTTCCGTAGCACGGAAGAGCGGATGTTTTTAATTTGGTCACCCATCCAGCGGCCCGGCATTGCGAAAGTTGCATAGCGGGCAAGATCGCAAGCTGAACGCGCTAACCGCCGTCGAGCTCCTCGATCCAGCTTGGGTGCGATGGGCATCGGCCCATCACCCAAGCCAAGAGGATATCGATCCTCACGTGCCATTGGTCACATTCCAATGCCTTAGCCCAGCTGTGGAAAGTTTGTAGATTCCTTAATTGTGCAGCCACGGCCTTTATTGAATTTAGGGTAAGTTAAAAAAAATTATTAGATTTACAGAAAAAAATTACCCAAATCAATATAAATATGCCTAAGGCAGCTGTTAGAAAAACAACTCAGAACTATGACTCATATTTGACACCATATTTTGTTGAGCGAAATCTTAGTTTGACAACAAGGGTGTATTTTGAATTTAAATAGATCAGATAAGTATTGTAGTGATATTTTTGTACTAAATATATAGATGTTACTTTATTACGCAACACTTTTCTGGAAGATTTTACTTAATGTTCCTTCCAAGGGACATCAGAAAAAAATGCAAGTAAGTAATGGAAATATTTTGTTTTTATTTTTTATTTTTATTGTTTAAGGAAACATACAGCTTCATTATTACACATATAAACAAAAAATTATAGATAATACAGATGCATTTAAAGTTCCCACTTAGAATTTAACAAAATAAATATATTGTTGATAAAGACAACAGTCCGAAAAGCAAATGAACATAAAAAAAACAAATGAAAAAACAAGAGAAAACAAATTTTAAATTAAACTTTTAGTTTAGGGGGCTGCCGCGCGATCGCGAAAAATGACATACTTAAGTCTCTTAATGAACTTCAAAACAAAATCAATAATATTGATATTTCGACGGTGGAAAGGAAAATAGTAGATTGTTATACAAGGGGCTAAAATGACCTATTAGCGAGGGAGTAAATAGAAACCGAGTTATAATGGGTTTTTAGCGCCGTGTGTTACACTATGTTTTTCACTACGAATGCGAGAAAATAAAATAATCCAATACAATATGAATTGGTATATTTTATTAAAAATTAACCCGTTAGTTGCTTTAACGACACCCATGGGAAGAGATTGGTTGGTAGTATTAATTTGATGAGCCCATCGCCGCTCTATGCTGTTAGATAGTAGGTATGTGCAGTCTTTCCATCTCTTCCCTTGGGTGTCCTAAAATGCGACTAACGGACTAAAGACTCTACATACGTCCTACAGCATAGAGCGGCAATGGGCTCATCAAATTAATACTACCAAACCCTTTCTTCCCTTGGTTGTCGTAAAAAGCGACTAACGGACTAAAGACTGCACATACATCCAACAGCATAGAGCGGCGATGGGCTCATCAAAATAATATTACCAACCCCTCACTTTTTTTCGATGTCGTAAAAGGGGACTAACAGACTAAAGACTGCACTTACATCAAACAGCATAGAGCGACGACGGGCTCATCAAAAAATAATACTATTAACCCCTCTCTTCTCTTCGGTGTCGTAAAAGGCGACTAATGGACTAAAGACTGCACATGCATCCAACAGCATAGAGCGGCGATGTGCTCATCAAAATAATAATACCAACCCCTTCCTTCCCTTGGGTGTCGTAAAAGCGACTAACGGGCTAAAGGCTCACCACCTAAGCACATGTGCAGACAGTGCAGTTAATTCTTGCTGAAGAGTGGACTGTGTGGGCGTGGTCTGTGTTGTCCATAGATTCAAATAATTACTAATTTTTACCATAAACTTTAATAATAACTATCTCAAAATAGTTGTTGATCTAAGTAAACACTAATAAGTCGAGTCTTTATTCATGATAATTCTACCTAAGACTAAATACTTTTTCATCCCCCCATCTCGGAAAGAGTATTTTTACTCTTCGATATCTGAGTGCAAAAGCCGTTTTTATCCGCTAGAGAAAAAAGTAAATTGAATTTAGAACATCGTGTGCACTAAGTTTGTGAATTCAAAACACCATTAAACCTATTTACTTCTCCCTCCATAGTGCCGAATTTATCATACAACCTTTTTTAATTTGTTAAAAACTCAGACTCGGAACCTTTTTGGTGTACCTACTTTTTTAATTTGGTTGGTAATTTCCTCGTTGAGGTGGGATGAAAAGTTACGTGTTGCACTCGAGTGCAAAGATTTTTCACCTCGTGCTCTTTTGATTCCCTCGGTAACGCTCAGGATTCTAATTTTTGAATCACTCGCTGCGCTCGTGATTCAATTTTAGAATCCTTCGCTTGCTCGGTCATCAAAATTGAGCACGCGGTTAAAAAGCAAGTTTGCACTCTTGTATAACAAATAACTATTTCGTTTTTGTAGGCTCATTGCCATGTGAAAGACAAAAATTAAAAAAAAAATACTTTATCCCCTAGGGCAAGAAAAGCTATTTTAGCATAGCTCTAAAACGCTACAATGACGTTCTTTTTGAGCAAGAGGAGTGAAACCGAATGTAACGCCATTTGGCCAATTGTTCAGCAGAGCTGTTTAAAGTATAATTTTTTTGAAAAACGTTTATATCTTTTTCATTTATTGATGGATTTTTTAGAAATTCTGTAAACAGATCGAGTCTTATGTTCTTTATGTATTTAATTTAAATGAATTGAAGTCAATAATTAAAGAAACAAGTGGCGTTTCATTGAAATGACTTTTTGAGTAAGCAGGGAAAAACACTTCATAGGCCATCGACAAAAAAAACTTAAAAGGGTAAATTAATTCATTCGCCAAATCTTCAAAAATTCGAGGGGAAAATTATTTTAAATAGGTACCAAATCAAATTAAAAACATAAAATGAAAAATGCTTCATAACACTTCAAGAAAAAAAAACAATAAGTATTGAAGAAACTTTTATGAACGATGCCTGTTATTTTTTTTAGATTGATACAATAATTTATGACCATAAGTGGTTATATACTTATAAGTATTATGCATTTTTAGGATAGGGATTTAATAAAGTTAACAAAACATATAATTATACAAGTTAATTAAAACAAAACTTTTAATTGTCATGAAAAAATGGTAATAATATCAACTTATTAAAAATTAAAAAATTTGACATTAATGACACAGTGAACATTATGAGGTTTAATTTAATTATTTAAATTACTACCCCAATAATGGTTTTATTTTTATTTTTATACTAAGCCCGGCAAATGACCCCACTCCACCTGATGTTAAGTGGAAATGAAGTCCAGGCGCGAGGACAACTGGTGCAGCGTAAGAGACGTAGCATCAGTCATCCTCACTCTGCCGGCCCACAAAGTGCTTCTTCACGCCTCGTTTGAAGGACCCTATGTCATAGGTAGGAGGGAATACGTGTGCTGGTAGACTATTCCATTTTTTGGAAGTGCGGCAAAGAAACGAGTCACCAAATTTCTTTGTGCGTGATGGAATGTTAGAGACTGTAAATTGGTGACGCCGGAGAGCAGCACGCGTACTCCTATGGAGGAAGGGAGAAGGAGGGATGAGGTCAAAGAGTTCTTCAGAGCACTCGCCATGGTATAAACGGTAAAAGACGCTGAGTGACGCAATATCTCTACGCAATTGCAAAGGCTCGAGAGTTTTAGTGACCTCTGCATTGCCGATAATGCGCACAGCGCGGCGCTGCAACGGTTCTATTTAGATACATAATAAATTAACAAGTAACCGATACGAATAGTAAATTAATAAGTAACCGATACGACTTGTTTATTAAAAGTAGGATGGGAATAACAACTGTAACGCCACGACTTGTACTTTACTTTCGAGGAACAAAACTTGTTACGACACGTCTAGACATAACTTATTAGGGAAAAAGTATTCAAAGGCCAAATTAAAAAATAATTAGGAAGGGTAAAGTGCATGATGTGCCATCTTCGTAGAAAAATAAGATTGGTCTACAACTTAAGAGGCATTTACAATATTTTTAATTAATTTATATAATGAAAATATATCATGAAACTGTCGTTAAAAGGTAGTGCATTTTTAAAATACCCCATTTTGTACTTTCAAATGAAACGCCAAAAAAGGCTTCCGATTGGCTTCTAACCTAGACAGATCGAAAGAGAATCCAAAACTCTATCGAAAAATCATTTTCGACCACACTTTGGTCGAACGTTTCATTTGTTTTTCCTTTCCACCGTCGATTTATAATTAGAACAATTCTGCTTTGAAGTTTCAGACCTAGTAATTTAATTTTTTTTTCTCATTTGTCTATTCTGTTTCATGGCAATCTGTTAATTCAAACAATGAGCCATTTGTTTGTTTTTGTTTGATGTCTCTTTTGGATAGGAATATCCGGTGATTTCCTATCACACGTGGGTGAATCTGTTCTTCAGAAAGGGCATACTGTGTCTTTTTAGTCGGGAAAAACTTAAGCTCCCTGTCCCCTCGAGTTTTGATGCCAATTGGTTGGTATGTTCATGTAGTCGGCTTTGATACTTCTCGCTGTATTTGGCAATTTCCTCCTTGACGGTGCGGATATTCAGGTCCATGTGTATAAGCTTGTTGCTTATGAAGTATGGGATGTCAAGCATAGTACGTAATGTTTTGTTCTGAAATCGTTGAAGAATCTCGATGTTGCTATTGCTAGCTGTTCCCCAGAGTTGGATACCATATGTCCAGATTGGTTTCAAAATGGCTTTGTAGATCGTCATTTTACTGTTCTGACTTAGCTGCGATCTCCGTCCCATCAGCCAGTACATGTTTCTGAGTTTCAGATCAAGCTGCTTTCTTTTAGTCCATATATGTTTTCGCCAAGTGAGACGTCGGTCAAGGTGGATCCCCAGATATTTGGCGTCTTCAGCTTGCGGTATGGGTGTGTTATGGAAAACTACAGTTAGACAGTTCCTTTTGTTTAAGGTAAACGTGACATGAGTTGATTTGCTTTCATTAGCCTTAATGCGCCATGTGTCCAGCCACAATTCTAATTTATGCAGGTGTGTCTGCAAATTAGCAGAGGCAGTGTTGGGGTTGTCGTGTACTGACAATAGTGCTGTGTCGTCTGCATAAGTAGCCGTGGTAGTGTCATCATGCGTTGGCAAGTCGGCTGTGAAGATCTGATAGAGAATTGGTCCCAAAATACTCCCTTGCGGAACCCGAGACTCTATTTTGCATAGTTGTGAGGTTTCAGTCCCATATTTAACCTCAAAACAGCGCCCGTTCAGGTAAGATCCAATCAATGGGAAAAATGAATGTGGAAGGTTCTCTTTAACTTTGAACAGTAGTCCATCGTGCCACACCTTATCAAATGCCTGTCCAATATCGAGAAAGACAGCGGAGCAATATTGTTTGTTTTCCAGTGTTCGAGCAATGGTGTCAGCAAGGCGATGCACTTGTTCTACAGTGCCGTGATTTTCTCGAAATCCAAACTGATGGGATGGGATTATTTTAGTCAAGTGTTGACGCATTCTGACAAGGATGATTTTTTCCATTAGTTTTCTAATTAGTGGAAGTAGGCTGATTGGTCTGTAAGAGCTTGATTCACTAGGCGGTTTTCCTGGTTTTGGCACCATCACTACTTGAGCTAACTTCCACTGTCCAGGAAAGAAGTTAAGCCTCAAACAGGCATTGAAAGTCATTGTCAGAAGCAGAATACCCTTCATTGGAAGTTGTTTCAGTAGAGTAGAGTCAATTTGATCGTATCCTGGCGATTTACCATCTTTCAAGGAGTCTATTTGTCTTTTTACTTCTTTTGGAGTAACACACTTTAAAGGTAAGCACATCTGTAACGGTGAATTCAAGTACGAATTAACCTCTTTGTCATGGTCCGGGTTAGTACTTCGGTGCGGTTGGAAGACTGATTGGAGATGCTCGGCGTACCTGGTTGCCTTTTCCCGATCTGATCGAGCCCAGGAACCACAAATTAATTTGATTGGTGGCACGTGTACCACTGGCCTTTTAAGCTTTTTAGTTGCTTTCCACAGAGAATAATTGGTTTTTTCAGATGGAGTAAGGCTGGCTAGATAAGCTTGGAGATTTTTGTCATTCTCTTCTTTGATAAGTCTCTTAAGATCATGTGAAGCCCTGTTGAAAGCCGTTTTATCACTGGGATATCGAGAATTTTGCCATATCTTTCTCAATCTTCGGCGTTCATTTACTTTGTCCTTAATGTGTCTAGGGTAGTAATGAAATTGAGGTAACCGAGTTCTTTGTTTAGGGGTTGACTCATATGCAGAATTATGGATTAACTTGTTTAGACCTTCAATGGCAGATTCCACATCATTGGGATTTTTTAATGGTAGTTTTAGATTTACATCATTAGTGATGCTATCTCTATAGCAATCCCCGTCAGTATTACGGTTATAAAGTCCTATGTTACGTTCCACCATTACCTTTTTGCAGTCCACATTGAGGATGACAGGGGTATGGTCAGAGGATAAGTCCGTGCATGATTCGATTTTCATGTTGCTGTAGTGAACATTTTTAGCAATATAGAAGTCAAGCAAGTCCGGGACTTTATTTTGATCCGATGGCCAGTAAGTTGGTTCACCATGTGAAATGCAGAGGAGATTGAGACTGCCAATAGCATGGTATAGTTGTCTACCTCGCGGTAAAGTTAGTCTAGAGCCCCAATATGTATGCTTGGCGTTCCAGTCTCCACCACAGATGAATCTATTTCCTAGACTGGAAAAATATGTCCTGTAGTCCTCTGTAGAAATTGTGTGTCTTGGGGGGCAGTAAACTGAAGACAAAGTTGTCTCAGTTATCTTTTCAATTATTTTTACAGATGTAGCTTGAACTTTTTCGGTGCTATATTCCGCTAGTGGGTAGTGTTTTATGTTTTCTTTTATTATCACAGCAGTTCCTCCGTGTGAGTTTCCTGAAGGATGATTTGTAGTATAAATTTTGTAACCTTTGATACTAACATGAGTTTTTGATGTAAATCTAGTTTCCGAGATTAAAGCAATGTCTATTCTTTCCGTTTTAAGGAATACTTCCAATTCTTGTCGTCGTTCTGTTAACCCATTGGCGTTCCAGATTGCTATGCGGAGATTTAAGGTGCCGCCCGTGGCAATAAGTGTGTGATAAGTTGGATCATACGGTCCATCATGTTGTCGATCATGTTACTCATGATATGCTGTAATTTGTTAAACATTCCATCTAGTAAGTCAAGTAAGTTACTTTGGTCTAAGCGATCTGAAGCGATTTTTAAATGTGGTTTGGTTTTTGTTATATCAGCATATGACATATTTGTTGTTTGACTTCTTCTGTTATGCGGGAGATCATATGTTTTAGTTGGAGCTTTTTCTACCGGTGTTCGGGTATTTTCTGTTGGCTTTTGGGTATTTTTATCTTTTGGGTTTGCCTTTGGTTTTAGGATGACTTCTCTATATTGTTTGTATATTTTACAGCCTTTGTAGCTCGCTGGGAGTTTTTCTTGGCAATTTGCACAAGTAGCCTCAATGTCTGGTTGTTTGGTACAAGATGCGGTTGAGTGCTCTTGACCACATTTTACGCATCTGAAGGGTCTGAAACATTGGTTTTTTGTATGGCCGTATCTTTGGCATCTCTTGCACTGTAGTATTTTTTGCTTTTTGTAGGGCGCTTCAAAGGAGGTTTTCATATTGTTTATGTTGGTAACTTTAAATATGTCCTTGTTGTTGTAGTTGGGCTCTATGTCAACAAAGAATATGGGTAGAGACTCTTTGGTTGTTTTGTGCAATATGTTTACGATTTGTCTGACTTCATGTCCCAACGTTCTTAGTTCTTGTTTGATGTTCTCAATGTCTTCAGTAGCATGTAATCCTATAAGCACAACCCTGTAAGATCTCTCGCACTTCAGTTTGTATGTGTAGTGGCTTATGTTATTTGTTATAAAGTGGTCTCTTATCTTCTTGTATGTTTCAACATCTGAGGGGATTAACTTCACCATGTGACCTGATCTCGTTGTAGTTAGTGTGTAGTTATTGTTGTCTGTAATATTAGCTAGGACTAGTTTCAGTGGTTTTATATCGGTTACTCCTGTTATAAAGATTGGTTCAGGTTTTGGTGGTTTAGGAGCAGGGATATCTTTTGCCTGGACATCATATGTATCCAGCATTTCATATCGGTTATGTGTAGGAATCGGGTAAGTTGTTTTTGTTAATTTTCTGCTCTTGTTGTCGTTTTCAGGACTGTATCGCCCTCTTTTCCTTTTCGATGATGGCACCTTATCTTGTTGCCATGTTTCTAGGTTAGAAGGTAGTTGTATTTCTAAGTGGGGCACAATATGATTTCTGGTGGATGTTTGGTCTTTTTGCCACTCATTTTTATCAGAATCTTCCTGCTCACTAATGGTTATGATTGCCTCTGTACTTTCTGTGGTGCTCTCAGCGTCGGAATTTAAGTGGGCAATGGCACTTAATGATGCACTTCTCTGCCTGGTCACAAACAAGTCAGGGTGGAACGCTTGCTGGACAAGCTTTTTATTATTTTCTTTTAGACCAGTAGCATTTACTGATAAAGAGGCCTGGGTACCCGCCTTTTTACAGTCTTCGGTAACCAATTTCTCACTCACAGGCCCGGATACCTGTGAGCGCCGGGTGCTAGCCGGGGTGCATGGCAAAGTATTCTCATTAGTGTCACTCATAATTTAATACGGTAATGGGAGAATAGTGTAGTACTTTCCCAAGGTACAACACGTCAGATTTTCGGGATAACGCCCTAGCCTTTGATGACCCAACATCTTCCTACAAGGCAGCAGGTGCACTTTAATTTCTCAGTTAGCATCTCTTAGATCAATTGCGGTCCACAGCTAACGAAGTTGATCTCCCCGGGTCTGAGCTTTGATTAAAGTGGCGGCGCGTACTCGCCGCTATCATCCTTTGTCATTGGGTTTAGTGCTATTTTGTAGAGAAAGCTCAGCCATGAGCAGTCCCAGCACCCCTCAAAAAGGATCGCCCAATTGTCCGCGACAGCCCAAGCAGCTAGCTTCCATATCTGAAAGCCGTTTCGCTATCCGCAACCTGCGACGCGGTGGGTGGCACAGGGCAGTGCCCCTGGGGAGTTTCACCCAGAACCCACGAAATTTAATTAGAGCAATGTTTTTATTCTGCGAAATGTGCAAAACCATCACGCGCTTGTGTTAAAAATTAAAATTAAATTTTTAAAGAAAAGTTTAAGTTTAAGGTGCCCTGCGGAATATCAATACAAATATTATCATGTAAGAATTATTGTCTTATGCGTAAAATTAAGAAAATTGTCGAAAAAATATGTTTTTAGGAGTCATTAGATTTATGTATTTATTGTTATTGTTTAAAGAATTTGTTTCTAATTTCAACAAGGCCATGGCCTTGTGCAATGAGCAGGCTAACTTACATAAGTTCTTTTAATGTATATAACTAATTCAGCGCATAGTACAAGTGGCTTATAAATACGTAAATTTTCACAGATTTTGTGCAGAGAGCTGAGTGTAAGTTTGTAAAAGTGCAAACGTTACTATCGCGTTTGTGTTTTAGTTACTAAACGTTACTATCGCGTTTGTGTTTTAGTTACTAAACGTTACTATCGTGTTTGAGTTAAGTTTTGACAGATAGATCTTAATAAATAAGATCGAGAATTAAAACTAAAACACAAACGCGATAGTAACGTTTGCACATTTACAAACTTACACTCAGCTCTCTGGACCCGCTTAAATAAAGAAAATATTTTTTCACTCCTCTTGCTCAAAAAGACCGTCGTTGTAGCGTTCCAGAGCGAGGAAAAAATTGCTTTTCTTGCCATAAGGGACAAAGTATTTTTTCACTCCTCTTGCTCAAAAAGACCGTCATTGTAGCGTTCTAGAGCGGGGCTAAAATAGCTTTTCTTGCCCTAGGGGAAAAAGTATTTTTTTTTTTTATTTTTGTCTGTCACATGACAATGAGCCTACACAAAAACGAAAAAGTATTTAGTCTTATTTAGAATAATCATGAATAAAGACTCGACTTATTACTGTTTACTTAGATCAACAACTTTTTTGAGTTAGTTATTATTAAAGTTTATGGTAAAATAAGTAATCATTTAAATCTATGGACAACACAGACCACGCTTCAGCAAGAAAAAACTGCACAGTCTGCACATGTGTTTAGGTGGTGAGCCTTTAGCCCGTTAGTCGCTTTTACGACACCCAAGGGAAGAGAGGGGTTGGTAGTATTATTTTGATGAGCCCATCGCCGCTCTACGCTGTTGTATGTATGTGCAATCTTTAGTCCATTAGTCGCCTTTTACAAGACCCAAGGGAATGGAGGGGTTGGTAGTATTATTTTGATGAGCCCATCGCCGCTCTATGCTGTTGGATGTATGAGCAGTCTTTAGTTCGTTAGTCCCCTTTTACGACATCGAAGAAAAGTGAAGGGTTGGTAATATTATTTTGTTGAGCCCATCGGCGCTCTATGCTGTTGGATGTATATGCAGTCTTTAGCCCGTTAGTCGCCTTTTACGACATCCAAGGGAAGAAAGGGGTTGGTAGTATTATTTTGATGAGCCTATCACCGCTCTATGCTGTTGGATGTATGCGCAGTCTTTAGTCCGTTAGTCGCCTTTTACGACACCGAAAGGAAGAGACGGGTTGGTAGTATTATTTTGATGAGCCCATCACCGCTCTATGCTGTAGGATGTATGTGCAGTCATTAGTCCGTTAGTCGCCTTTGACGACACCCAAGGGAAGAGATGGAAAGACTGCACATACCTACTATCCAACAGCATAGAGCGGCGATTGGCTCATCAAAATAATACTACCAACCATTCTCTTCCCTTGGGTGTGGTTAAAGCAACTAACGGGTTAATTTTTAATAAAATAAACCAATTCATATTGTATTGGATTGTTTTATTTTCTCGCATTCGTATTGAAAAGCAGAGTGTAACACACGGCGCTAAAAACCCATTAAAACTCGGTTTCTAAAAACTACCTCGTATATAATGGGTCATTTTAGCCCCTTGTATAACAATCTACTATTCTTATTAATTTTTGTCTGTCAGATTCTATTATTATTTATGGCATTACCAGTTAGAGCAGAACGTTTAAAACCTAACTCGATAAAATCCAGAGTCTCCAAATTATAATTTTGAAAAAAGTTGTATTACAGTCAAAGAACAATACAAAAATAATGAATATGATCTTTTTAGGAATTGCAATATTTTCCCCGTACATATTAAATTGGGTGCCCTTCGGTTCGCCTAAAATTTTTTGTTCTAATTTCATATGGCCGAACTATGTTGGCTTCAACTTTTTAACGCACAATAATTGTCTAGCCTAACAGTTGTTTTCGCACCATTATAGTATTGCTTAAAAATTGAAAAGCCTAATTTTAGAATCCCTAATATTAAATGCACTAAAATGTATCGGCATAACATTCTTTCGGCATTACGAAGATTACGCTTTAATGTTGAGAGCCCTAATTTATTATTATAATTAAGTACCTAAGTTCAAACTTTAATTAATATTTTTTTTTATAAGACGAAAGAAATAGGTGCGTATCATTTCATGTAATGACAAATACATTCTGTGTACTAAGTATCGGGAATTGTTCAATAAAACAAAAAATACAAATTATTCATCTAAATTTAATTTATCGCCTTCAAAGTAAGCACCATTGCTTGCAATACAACATCTCCACCGCTTCACCCAGTCCTCTATACTTTTTACGTAAGCTACTTGCGGTATGGCCTTCAGCTCATTCAGCGAATTTTCTTTTATGGCTTCTATCGACTCAAAACGTTTTCCTCGAAGTGGTAATTTTAACTTGGGAAATAGAAAAAAGTCAGACGGAGCCATACCAGGTGAATACGGTGCTTGGTCGAGAACTTTTGTTGAATTTTTCGCTAAAAACTCTTTCACAATAATTGCTGTGTGTGATGGTGCATTATCATGGTGCAGCATCCATGAGTTGTGTTGCCACAAATCTGGACGTTTTCGGCGGATACTCTCACGCAAACGCTTCATGACGCCTAAATAATATTCTTTATTCACTGTTTCTCCCTCTGGAAGGAATTCGGAGTGAACCACACCACGGTAGTCAAAAAAAACTGACAGCATCACCTTGATTTTGAAACGACTTTGCCGCGGTTTTTTGGGTTTCGGCTCGTTTTCGAGATGCCATTCTGAAGACTGTTGGCTTGTTTGCATGTCGTACTCATAAACCCATGTCTCGTCGTCAGTTATTATACGTTTCATAAAGGTAGGATCCGAAGAAGCTCGGGAAACCATGTCTTCAGCAACATGTATTCGCTGCGCTTTTTGAACAAAATTGAGCTCCTTTGGAACTAATCGAGCGGCGACGCGTTTCATGCCTAAAATGTCAATGAGAATGTTGTGGACTTAAAAGATATGTTCACCCCACAAGGCAACTCTCTCAAACTCATACGTCGATTTTCGAGCACTAGCTTCTTGATTCTGTCGATGTTTTCTTTGGTCGTAGCGGTTGAAGGTCTACCAGAACGAAGCAAGTCTACTACTACGTCTCGGCCTTCTTTAAAAGCCTTGTACCATTCATATGCCCTTGTTTTTGATATACAAGATTCGCCGTAGGTTTTTTGCAACATTTTGAGCGATTCTCCACATGAAATATCATTCGAAACACAAAATTTAAGGCACACTCTTTGTTCAACAATATTTTCCATTGTAAAAATCGCCGAGGACTCAAAACTATGACCAACAAAAAGTGCAGTTTTACAAAGTAAATGACAGATCCCACTCAAATTTCGCGCGGTAAATCAGTACAGTACTACCAACATGCAGTAAAAAAATTAAAACGAACTCTTTTACGCGGGTCTTTTTATTGACATATTCCCGATACTTTTTACACAGAGTAGTAAACTAATTTCAAAGGACATAACGTTCATTGGATTTAATTTTTACTTGTTCGAAATACACTTCCTATGACAACATTACGTATATTATTCATTTGATATAATACTCATATTCTCTAACAACTTTTTCTATAAAGCTATATTGGTAGAATAATTATATTCTATAACATCATTTGATATATATTTTGCTTATAAATAAAATTAGCATTCAACCTTAAATCGATTTCAAATATTGTCTTAAAACGTACGTACGTAATACGTTGGGTTTTCGTTGAGGTTGTGCTAAAAATTCAGTGACAGAAACGAATCGCGGCAAAACCGACTGCACGTAGACTTGTCTACCCTACGCTAGAGTGTAATTTAAGCCCGCGTAGGCGTGGAACCGCCGGAGTTCCTCAGCGCCGGAGCCGTGACAGAAACCATGCCTGCTGCATGCTGCATGCCCGCTTGCAGTCTGCATGCCTGCCTGCATGCTGCATGCCTGCTTGCATGTTGCATGCCTGCCTGCATGCTGCATGACTGCCTGCATCCTGCATGCCTGCTTGCATGCTGTAGCGTTGATAACCCTACATTTAATGTTGAGATGAAATTGATGTTGAAATAGTTAAAGATGTTGATGTTTTACCGAAGGTTATCCGATAGAAATGAATGACACGGGTGTTAAGGTTGAATGTTTTTTTGCCACTAAATTATATAGTATTTTACATGTAATTCAATCGCGCGGAAGGCGACAAAGGAATTGCGCTGTCAGCTTAATATTAATAATACAATGTAGAGTGTGAGCTCATACATGCTGCCGAAATAAGAAAAAACAACAATTAGAACAAACTATAAAACTACATATCACAAGTTCTTGAGAGCCGCGAATGGTGAAGTAGCCCTGTCCATCATTGTGGTTTCAAGTGTTCGGTCTGGAGACCCAGTAACTTCACTGGTGCTCTTGACTCCCTCTATGTTTGTCTCTCGTCCTCTAATTCCGAGCTCAATGTCTGCTTGATTAGTGTTTCGTTGTCTGCAGCACCTTAGAACGTGTAATCTTTTGTTGCGAAGTTTCAGTGCAATGTAAACAACGAATACTACAAAAATTAACGTTCCCGCGTGCAGCGACGAGTTGACGTTCAGAACTTTTTGCTGCTGCTTTACATCATGAATCTGCTCCTTTAAAACCTTGAGAGTCTCCTCATGGTCTTCGGGCACGAACGAGTGGTGCAAATTGTTTAGTATTTGATTTACGCTTGACTCTTGGATGTGACCAAAATGCTCTGCCTCAATGTTTACGTCGTTGGTAAACATGTTATGTGAATGAATGATCACATTTTCCCCTTTCAGCATACAGCCAGGTGATAGTGTAATGATCCCAGTGCCATGTAATTCTTGTGACGTCATACCAGCCGGGCAAAATATTCGAGTCGAACATTGTTTACAACAGGAGTATAGCCACGAGCCTCTATTGTGTAATTGCAGCCACTTATCGCTGCAATCCGATACTATGGAGCGGCACGCCGTTATCTCCTTATTGTTTATTATTTGCGCCTCACAAATCGTAGCGGAGACCTTTGTATCGTATGTAGGTAAGTTTATGTTGCATAACAGGTGATCTTCATTCATTTGTCTGCATGATGACAAATCTTCATTATTTAATGGTATAATTAAGTCTCGTTTCAGGTTTAGGGCCATGTACGTCGATGTAGGTTCAATGCTACTTATCCGATTTTCCCTAATGTGAGGAATAGGTATGATTTTGTTGAGCTCGTATTGTTCGTTGCTAATAAGTGGTACTTTGACTTCAAATATAAGAAAGTTCCGTGTAAGCCGCAAGTGAACTCGGGACAGCTGGTACATCTCTCGAATGCAGTAATGACTATTTGTACACGGCAAAGACAAGTCGTTTGGTAATTGACCTGATATTATATTTAGTTGCATTCTGGCTTGCATGCTGCATTCTGGCTTAAATGCTACATGCTTTCTTGCATGCTGCTTGCTTGCTTGCCTGCTGCTTGCTTGCTTAAATGCTGCTTGCTTATTACATGAATAATGTTTCATATGATAAGATTATTATATAAAATGTATATTATATCAAAAGTACATTATATCAAATGAAATTATAGAATCTAAAATTATATTAAATGTTTATTATGTTAAGTCAGTTCTTATATCAAATAAAATTATATGAAATGAAATTATATTATCTGAACGTTAGACCATAAGTATTTATATCAAACATTACACACCCGACAGAAATACTAGCTGCCCTACTCCTGTAGGTCACGTGACAGGTTAGAAATTTAAGACAATTTTTGAATTGTCTTGAATATTGAGGTTATTTTTTTTTATAGACAACAGAAATACTATCTTTAAATAAATATAATATATATAAATAAGACAAGGTGGATAGATACATGGGAAGAGGTAGGCCGAGATAAAGATGGATGGACTGCGTGAAAGATGATAATAATAATAATAATAATAATAATAATAATAATCGACATCTGTCGGGCATGCCGCCGTCCTGGAGAATCACTCCGACATATTATTTCCGGTTGTTCTCATCTTGCTAACGGAGAGTATTTGCACAGACACAACCAAGTAGCCAGAATAATTCACCAGCAACTTGCTCTTCAATATGGCCTTGTTGAATCAGAGGTGCCGTACTATAAGTACGCACAGTTCTCGAAAATGGTCATGCAACGCTCTACTGGGATCGCTCTATCATCACGGACAGGACTATTGTCGCCAATAAGCCTGATATCGTGGTGGTCGACCGATTTCAGCGCCGGGCAATATTGGTTGATATCACCGTACCTCATGATAAGAACCTCGTGAAAGCCGAGAAGGACAAGCTCAGTAAGTACCTTGACTTGGCTCACGAGGTTACCGCCATGTGGGATGTGGATTCAACTATTATTGTACCGATAGTCGTTTCGGCAAACGGTCTTTTAGCTAAGAGCCTCGATCAACACCTAGAGAGGCTCTTGCTAAAAGGTTGGGTCAAGGGTCAGATACATGCAGTACTCCTTGACACGGCACGTATTGTCAGGAGGTTCCTCACTTTGCAGCCCTAACCACCGGTAGCTTGGGTCTATCCCCGCTGCCGGTGGCAACCTAGGTTAAGTTTTTTATAATATTTTATATTGTAAATATGTTTTTTATATAAAATATTGTAAAAAATTATACTTAAGATAATATTTTAAATAAAGAGCATAATAATAATTTATTTTATTTGCATGAAAAGTGGTACAAAAGATATTACAGGCATTATTTGTTTAGTCTCACACTATCCACCAGAAACTGGCATGCAAATTTTGAATAATTTATGAGCCTCATCAGTCATCATAGAAATCAAGCTCAAACAAAAATCTTAAGAAAATTTATACATTTAAATCAACATTATTCTCTATGGTCGTCTTTTACAGTGGTCAACATATTCCTCAATAGAATAAAAACAGTTCTCAATTAACCAACATTTCAGTTTTCTTTTAAACATGTTTAGTGGTAAAGTCTTGAGATTATCTGGCAATCTATTATAAATACTTATTGACATACAATATGCATTTCTATGGAAAAGAGCCGTGGTTTTTAAAGGAAGAAGTAGATTATTAGGATATCGAGTGTTGAAATTACAGTGATCTTCTTTCTTAGTGAATAACTCGGGATGAGATTTGGCAAACATGCACATCTCGTAAATGTACATGCAGGGTACTGTCATCAGCTTAAGCTGTTTATAGAATGGTGAAGAAAGCAGTGACCGTAGAACTGACGGCTGAAAAGAAAACGTACTGCGCTGACCCCAAATAGGGACAAGGGCAAGGAAATCATGATGATATTTAAATAAGACAATCGCGAAGCACAGCATAGCGTTTGTCTTGAATTTCGAGGTTATTTTTTTTAATTAGACAACAGAAATACTAGCTGCCGTAGGTCACGTGATAGGTTAAAAATTTAAAACAATCGCGAAGCGCAGCGGTGCATGCTGCATGCTGCATGCAGGCAAGCATACCTACATACAGCATAGGTTGCCCTAACCAGGTTAGACTTGTGCTTCCATGCTTGGTTGCGTGCATGCTTGTTTGCATGCACACAATTAAGTAACTTGCAAAGTTATTTTGCCATATAAAAATGATTAGGCGTAATACTCTTGTGCGTTTAAACTTTGTGCAAATTACAATTTAGTCATTGTCAATAGTAGAAATTATGAATGGTTCCGCCTAATGTCGCATTTGGGAAGTTTAAATTTGGCGATAAAGAGTTAGGCGAAGTAAAAATAGGCTTAACGCATTAAGGAAAAGTAAAATTGTGCGAAAAGAATTAAGGCGTATGGTTTGTGTGCTATTGAAAATTAGGAGAACAAAAAATTCGGCGATCCAATAGACCAATAAAATTTCTGTATTCCCTCATAAAAGAATATTTTTTTAACGAAGATATCCGACAAAAAAAAGTTTGGCATATAATTAAAACCAGAAAAATAATTAACGAGCGTTTTATAACAGCAAAGCTAAAAACACTTATGGAAAACGGACGACGCACTATTTAGTTCCTCATCTATTAAATGACATTGATCCTTCATTATAGAAAATAGCATAACAAAAAATAATGTAGAGAAAAAAATTAAATTGTATTTATTTAACATTCTGTGTAGCCAACGCAAAAAAAGTTGCCATTATCTTATGTTTTGTCGCTCGGTCGGGCTAACCTCAATAAAGCACGGTATAACTATAGAACATCTATCTAGCTTGTATCTCTTTCTTACGTAGTGCAGGTGGCCTGACGTCATTAATTTGTATCGTATTTTACTTGTTATGTGTGTTAATTTAAAGTACCTACCTATAGTCTAAGATCCGAGTATAGGACGACCTTCACCGGGAAGGTTAATAAATGAAAAGTATTTTATATCAAATTTAATATGTTAAATAATATATCGCGAGTGGGTTGGCTGAAAAATTTCAGTCCAGTACCTTTAATGATTAATTTAATATTAAAATTTTTTTTTTTTACATTGCACAGGTTTGGTGTGTGTGTTTGTAATGAGCTTATCTTTATACAAACATAAACTTTATTTATTTAACCAGACGGTTGCAAATTACTAATATTGACTTGGCTGTTTACACCTGCCTACCCAATGTTATGACAGGAAAAAAATAGTCAACTTAACGTTTGCATGTTCTATAGGCTTCATACTTTCGATTGGTACCTATGTAATTTATCTATTATCGAAACAAGTGCAATGTTTAAAAAAAAATATTTTTAAATATTTAATTAATCATATACTGGACTGAAATTTTTTAGCTAACCCACACGCAATATATTTTTTAACACATTAAATTGATACTTTTCATCCATTAACCGGCTCGGTGAAGGTCGTTGTATACTGGGATCTTTTACTACTAGCTTAAGATTACTTTTATTGTCATTGCATTTTGTTGATGTTATTATGTGCAGATATTGAGCTCAACTTATTTGTAGCATACCGGACAAATCTCTGTGATATATGGTTTGCTTTATAGTTTAATCTCATTGTAATATTATTTAATAAATTAAAAAAAAATGATAATGAGCCTACAAAAACGAAAAAGTCTTTAGTCTTAAGTAGAATAATCATGAATAAAGACTCGACTTATTACTGTTTACACAAATCAACAACTTTTTTAAGATATTTATTTAAAGTTTATGGTAAAATTAGTAATCATTCGAAGCTATGGACAACACAGACCACGCCCACACAGTCCACGCTTCAGCAAGAAACAACTGCACAGTCTGCACATGTGCTTAGGTGATGAGCCTTTAGCCCGTTAGTCGCTTTTACGACACCAAAGGGAAGAGAGGGGTTGGTAGTATTATTTTAGTGAGCCCATCGCCGCTCTATGCTGTTGGATGTATGTGCAGTCTTTAGTCCGTTAGTCGGCTTTTACAACACCCAAGGGAAGAAAGGGGTTGGTAGTATTATTTTGATGAGCCCTTCGCCGCTCTATGCTGTAGGATGTATGTGCAGTCTTTAGTCCGTTAGTCGCCTTTTACGACACCCAAGGGAAGAGATGGAAAGACTGCACATACTATCCAACACCATAGAGCGGCGCTGGGCTCATCAAAATATTACTACCAACCCCTCTCTTCCCTTGGGTGTCGTAAAAGCGACTAACGGGCTAATTTTTAATAAAATAAACAATTCATATTGTATTGGATTGTTTTATTTTCTCGCACTCGTAGTGAAAAGCAGAGTGTAACATACGGCGCTAAAAACCCATTAAAACTCGGTTTCTATTTACTCCCTCGCTAAAGCTCGAAAAAAATCTACCTCATATATAATGGGTCATTTTAGCTTCTTGTATAACAATCTACTATTTTACACCTAAACCTTGAACAACAGAGTTCAAACAATTATAAAAGTTTATGTATAATCATAATGCATAAATGTTTATGCATAATGTATAATCATTACATATTATAAAACAAAGTCGCCGTTTTCCTCTGTCTGTAGCAACGCACCATTCTCCTAAACCACGCAATGGATTTTTATGCGGTTTTCATTAAAAGATAGAGCGTTAACTGAGGATGGTTTTTGTTTATATTTTATGTAGATATATGTTTTTAAATGGCTGAACTATGACGGTCTTTCTAAGTTGGCGTGGACGAAGGCGCGGGCGGGCCGCTAGTGTAATATAGTAGGCAACGGAGTGTATAAAAATTCGGTTGCTTTTAAAAGGCTACGAAAACGTCCAATACTTTCGTGAAATATGTCGATGTGGCTGAAAGAACTGTTGAATTTATTAACGACTCTTTTATTATAACTATTGTGTCTATAATTTGTCCTGCACAATGGCGCAAATAATGTATTTTTGTTACGAGCGCTCGGTCTGGAACACCTTGAAGATATTTTACTCAACTAGTAAGATGAGTCTACACAGGAGTGATTTATTTTATACAATAGAACTTGATCTCGATATGTTCGTCGACTTGCCAGGGATTCAAAAGATATCAGTATGGAAAAAGTTAAAGCGATATTTTAGACGTTTTTTAAACTTGTTCTGAATACCTTCCAGTAGGTATTTATATTTTAAATATAGGGGGTTCTACACGCTGGATGAATACTCCAATTGCGATCTAACGGAAAATGAAACATAGCAACCTATTGCCTTCGATTCGAACGATATGTGACTCGAAATATAATCCACTATCAAGCTGAACGCCAAGATCCCTAACCTCATTGACTCTTTTAAATTTTTTGCGATTAAGTTGATATGTATATGTTATAATATTTTTCTATTATAATATATTCACTTATCTTACTTCAAGGGGTTACCGGTGAATGAGCCAGATTGTAGCAGCTATACTAGTCTACCACATATCAACAGAAGGAGCTCATTAGCGCAGATTCTTAGGTACGCGTTCGGGTTTCGTTTTTCAAGTTGAGTAACTTTCGTAATGCTGGACCGAAAAAAGGGTGTTCAAATAATCTCGAGGTGGTGATGGCTAGATATATCCCTATGTTATTTTTCAAGTAAGAAGACTAGCACCTGAGCCTCGCAGTGTAACGATTATAAACCAACGATGATGACATCAACATGGCAAGTACATTCAGCGTGGCAGCCTTTAGTCGTTTACACTCTTCATAGTCGCCACATCGACACATAGACGTCGAGATGGAGTAGTTATTCCTTTATGAGCTGTCACCACAAAGCTACATAAAACTAGTAAATCAAATGCCACTGCGCCAATAGGGTCCTGTGCTGGGTTGCGCCGGTGCGCTCGTAAACTGCGCCGCGATATGGCCGCGATAAAAACAAACTAGCCTCCCCCGTGACGTCACCGCTGTTGTCTCCTGTAATAATCGCGCAGCTCACCTCAAGCCGCGGTAATGCGCACCCATTCCCGCATCACGGGCGCCGCTCTCGTTTTATAGCAATGCGAGCTTTGACGGAGCCAGGAGGAATTAGAGAAATGGACCTTTAGATAATAGTGTTTTGCTTATAATATAACAAACGTACCTTATGTATAGTTTGTGTCGTGAACATTTACTGTAGCGACAAAGGTTAAAGGTCTCTGAGGAAGACAAGCGCTGGTTGTGTAGGTACTGCCAATTTCATATCCAGTTTGTGTTACCCTAGAGGCTTTAATGAAACAGCAGGTAACTACTATTATCAATATGTTAATTTTTCCTTCTAATCATGCGCCATTAAACATGTCACTGCTGGGAACAGGCCTTTTGGGCTGAGGCTACACAACACATGGGGGTATCGAGCCATTGCGCACCTTGTTGGTGTTATGCGTGCTGATGGGGTTTAACGACTGTTATCTTACGACAACAACCGGAACTCTTTACGTGCCTTCCGAAGCACGGATTTTTGGTCACCCATATGTCCGTCTGATATTTGGAATACTCTAAGGCCAGCTACATGGGTTCTGTGCTCAGAATAGGTCGTTGCATACCCACTAAAACACCCCCGTGTGCCCCGGCGTGGTCTGGCTGCCATCCGTAGTCTATCCAGGAGCAACCTCTCCTACTATTGTAGGTGTTATGGCAACAGTCTTGAGTAAGATGGCAGTAGTATTTTTTTGGAGACTGATGTTAGATAGTTAGGCAGAGTAGGTAAGAACAACCCAAACTAAAATTTGGGTTATTCAATGAATGTAATAATAAATGTAACAATTAGTTAATACTAAGCCGAGTACAAGATGACCTCGTGTCAGAGACTGGTAGACTATTGACTCTAGCCACTAACCACTAGAACAAAAACATTTTTTTTAAGTTATACCCGATACAGTCTTTACACACGGTGTTGCGAAAATTCGATGATAATAATGGTAAGGTTGAAGATAAATTTATGAGTGAACTCTCCATAATCCATTCTCATATATCTGGCACGTTAATAATTTATAAAAAAATACGTATAAACACCAACGCCGTTATTAAAATGGACAATTTAAAAAATGATTACAGCTCTTATCCGCCATTTGTTCGTCATATACGAGAGTTTATTTCAGCGGGATTAAGTGAATATTCAGCTGGTTTCGGCCGTGGTCGCCGCTTTATGAATTATGCAACGGTTCGACAAATAACTGACTTTTCACTCCTCCCACCATTTTTCTCGAAATTTGTTTGTTGTATTTTTTTAAACTTCGATGTTATTATTTGCGCATAAGTGAATTGTTTGCGGTTTGCGCATTTCATTTGTGCATTTTATAGTTTCCAGTTTGTTTTCTGTTGATATTGCCATTTTATATTTTGTATAAAGTAGGCTCGTACTTAACTAACCTAACTAACTAACTAACTAACTTACTTCTACTATATATTACAAAATATTGACCTTCGCCTTTTTTGACTGACCTACGAGTAATATACTACTTTAGTTTTCCTAAAAAATCAGTTGGTTTAAGAATTCATCGTCGAGTCAAAAGTAAAACAATTAGAAGTAACATTGAGATTTGTAGATCATGATTAAAACCTTTGACAAATGGGTGGCGCTGGACCCATTTGGTACAACAGCAATTAGGAAATATCAAAAAACTGGTTTGCAACCACACTTAAAATAAATATTACGGAAAGGACTAAAGATATGGCTTTGGGCTCGATTGTGCACTGATTACATTGTTATCAATTTGCAGTTACTGTAAACGTGCATACGTTCCCACTTGTCTTCATACACAACCAAGAACGGAACACTTGCAGTTGATGTAAAAATAAGGAAAGCACACCTTCGTTTCATACGTAATTAGATATGCTGTCGCTCCAGCTAACATTGCTCACGATCACGATCGACTAAAAATAGTCTCAACTGAAGCTAGTGTAGCGAGCTAGTAGAACAATGCATACGTCTTATGTTCAATGATAGGTTTGTCTGGGGCTTTTTTTTAGGTATTCATAGTGACTACATTCTGCATGGTAAGCAGCCGATGCAGTCTAAAATAACAAGAGCGCTCCTCGTGGAACAAGCACGGTAACAAGCGCATCCATTCATGACGGCTTGCATAAATGCCGTTTCACGCCACGCTTAAAAGACCCGGGACAATAGGAGCTGGGAGCGGGATTAGATTAAAAAGTTTTTCAAAAACTTTCCGCAGCTAGAAGTTCTCAAGAGAGGCTGTAACCTCAGCATCTCCAATAATTCGTACCGCTCGCCTTTGCAGTATATCAAGTGCATCTAGGAGGTATTTAGCAGAGCCGTCCCATAGATGGGAACAATACTCCATCGCACCTGAGTCTTGTACAGCAAACAGCGCTGCTCGGGTGTGAAAAACCGCCCAACCTTATTGAAAATACCCAACTTACGGGAGGCAGTTAAAATAACACTCTCAATGTAGCATTATGGATTCAGTTCCTGGCCGATGTCCATGCCAAGATGCTGAAGTCCACTGAAATGGGTAAAGGAGAGTTCTGAAGAGAAGGAGGAGTAAGGAAGGGAGTTATCTTGGACGAAAATGCACAAACCTGGGTTTCAGATCCCCACTTAGAAACACGATCGCGAGTCAGGTTCAGTTAGGCAACCAAAGTTCTTGCCTTTTCACAACGATATCATCTTGCTTTGCCGCAGGATGTCAAATGTACCGCTCATGCACCGTACTGTTATCCGAGTAACAATGAATATTGCCCAAGGACAACATGTCATTGATATGCAGAAGAAATAGAGTAGGTGAGAGCACAGAACCTTGCGGCACTCCGGCATTGACTTTGTAGAACTCGGAGAAACTACCCTCATAAAAGACACGATACCCCGCTCTTCTAAAAAGTGTGCAACTCAGGCGCACAAACGGGGCGGCACACCGAAGGCCGGCAACTTGGAAAGAAGGTAGCGATGGCATACTCTATCGATATCGGGCTGCTGCTAAATGTTGTTGGCAATTAACTAAGTAAAATATTAACATTAACTATATTAGTAAAGTAATTGCTCTACATTAATTAGGTAAGCATTTACGCTAAACCATTTTAAACTTTTTCTATTGTTACAAAAAGTTCGGAAACAAATAAGTGAAGTATGTTTACGGAAAATGACGATGTTAAATTAAATAAAGCTGGAAAATTATTTGTCTAATAAATATTTCAAGTAAACTGAATATCAATTATTTTTGAACTGAAACGTTAAAAATATGTATGGTCACTAATTTATTGGCATTATTTTTTTACAAAATTCTTGAAAGTATTCATTTCTGCCATTGGCTATGAGACTTAGGGAAATTATTTCTTAATGAAACCCGATCAACCCGCAACGGCCATAATGGGTTATTAATGGCCCAATCTCCCCACGTGTGGAGACTTGTGCTGTGCCCAGCGGTGGGGCGGGTAGAGGCTGGTGATGATGATTACAAATGTGCTTTTATGTTACTAATAAAAGTCCTGTTAATCCGTCCAGAAGCTAAAATGAAATGGTTAGTCTTAACGGAGTTTATGGGGATTGAAGCATGCTTTCTTGCAAGCACGATTTCTTGCATTCAACCCGAGCATCTAACTATGCGTTTGGCTATATTTTTTTTTTTAAATTTATTTATTTATATTCAGGCAACGCAGGCCCATAGATAAATACCTTACAGACTAACATACATATAATTTATATTAAAAAACCTTATCACTATTTTACACGTAGACACGGCGACGTGTGACGCAACGCGGTGTCCGGTAGCCGTCCACGGAACCGCCGGAACAGGACACCTTTCGGCCAAAACTCCTCTTTTATAAAGGCCGATAGATGGTCGGTCGGTACTCTCACCACAAATGAATTAAAATTCACATTGTGGCGGGACTTCAACCGCTCGACCCTTAGAGTGAGTTTTCTCTTGATCCGTATGTACTCTACGATCTCCTCTGCCTTCGTAGAATAATGGAGTCGGGACACGTACAGCAGCGTCGTCGGTATAGCTGGACGCAGCAGGTGGTTCGGTCCGGTCGGTGCAACACCGCACAGGTTGCGACAGTCGGGCTTCCTCTTCTTCCTTTCCACTGTGGTAAAGCCCTCCTCGTCACGATGGTGAACCCGCGGTGCCGCAGGAGTAGCTCCATGGATGACTCCCTGGCTACTTTTCTTTCTCTCTTGAGGCGGTCGCCGCTCAGGTTGCGGAGCGGCGGCAGCAGCGGCGCCGACAGGTCGGCTGGCGGCCGCAGCTGCGTAGGCACGTTGAGGTGTTGACGTGCAAACGCGTGACGTCCCCACCGGGGTGGAGGGGCGGGCGGCGGGGCGCGGGGCATCGCGCGCAGTGACAGCGGCCGGTGACGCATCCGCATGCGCCGACTCGAAACTGCAGATGGATGCGTTTTGCGCCCCGCGACGAGTGTTGACATTAGAGGCCTCGGGTGACCTACTTACCGAAGCAGTGTTGCTTAATAACACTACTTAGGCACGCAACTCACTTATGGTGTTGTTTGAGACTTCTAATTTCTCCACCACCTCAGCCAGGCTCGCTTTCAGGAAGTTGATGTCCTTCAGCAGCCTGGTGACATCGACGTGGTCGAATGTGACGGGGGGCAGCTTGTGTAGCTCCTTCGCCACGAACGAAGGCACGTCGTCCGGGTCGGTCTCCTTCAGCAGGCTGATGATGACCTGGAGACTCCTTTCTGTTCCATCCCTCCGTCGAGATGGCATCTGGCTGGTTTTGCCGACGGTGTGGTAGAGCAGCGCCTTGCCACTGCAAATGTCATCCTCCTTGAAGTTGGATTTGCAGATCTGCAGGATGCAGACCTCGTACATGGTATCGATGGCGTTTTGAATAAACGCCAACAGCTCGTTGGCTATGAGTTGGGAACTCATAGTCAAAACACGTGCAGTGGCTATTGCCGCGCAAATCGCGAATTAAAAATTCTTACTGCACAATGGAGCGCGTCCGTTTCCGAGCGCGCATCGCACTGCACACACACATTTAAAGAAAAATAGACCCGAGCATCTACCAATGCGTTTGGCTATCGATCCGAGGCATCTACCTATGCGTTTGGCTATTAACGCGTTTCATACTCAGCCTATAACCGTCCCACTGCTGGGCACAGGCCTTCTTATGGGCAAATTGGTGAGTTACCGACGCGATATTAATAATATTATCTTACTTTACATTACAGTATATTATTTGATTTAGGCATTACGTAAAATACAATATCAGGTGAAACCATTTGTCGCTATAGTATTGGTCGCCGGCACGGGCCCCAGCCGTCGCGAGTTGCACCGCCCGCCGCCGCCGTCGTCGTCGGCGTCTCCAACAACTGTTTTTCCCTGCAAGTCGCCATTTTAAATAAAGTTAACACCAATAGAATCGGCAGTCGGAGTGTCGGCTTGTGGATATTGAATAATTCATGCCAACCGAACGAATAACCGTGATCCTGAAGGAGGGGCGGGAGCCGCGCGGGCGGGCGGGGAGGGGGGGATATCTTTCGAGTTACCCCTTTAACTATGCATGCTTTAATCTGCGCTCCTACGTTTTACAATTTTGCGTGTTTTTCGCCGGCCCTATGAGGTTGAATTTATTGCTTCCAGAGTTCTCCGGGATAGAGCGCCCTCCGTCAAACTAGGCTTACCGGCTTCGCGGGGAGATATTAAAAGTTGTAACAGCGATGAGAAACTCCATGTGAAGAGCCTTTTTGGAACTTTTTATCAAATGAAAAGGTTTCTGGTTTGTTTTATAATCGCCTTTTATGGAATATTAGTATTGTACGTTTACGGTCGGGTCCCGTGTGATGTAGAGTAAACTTTTCACGTTATGGATTAATTAATTACGTTAAAAGCACGCTTTAAATAATATAAAACAAGTGCTGTAACATTATCAGGCGAAAATTACTATCAGTCAATGTGAAGAATGTTTTTAAAATAAAATAAGTAAACAGACGTTGGAAACTGACATCTGAAAGTTGAATTTCCAATAGATTATAACAAGATACGCAAAAATATGGTGATGCTGACACGTATAAAAATATACAGCGTTTGAATTTATGATTTTATGCCATATTTATCTGTTGGAGGTTTGAAAATGGCGAAAACGACGTTCGAAATGGTTGCCATCTTACATCAGAATCAAAAATAATATGAGGGAAAACTGCAAATGACTGAAATGTTAATAATGGTAAAAGCTAAATTGCTTACAAATAGGTAAATTAATCAAAGGTACGGGTGTCCTAGATATAAAATTTAAGTAAGTACCCGAAAAATAAGAAATAAAACTCTTGGCCTCCGAAACACGAAATCTTAGGGGAATATAATGATTAGAGGGATTTTTTATTTATACTTAACATGTATGTTAATACATAATAATAATAATCACGACTATTACCCCGGGAGGGTTAGTCAGAGACCAGGCAATGAGAAGTTTTGGCAAATGAGATGTTACATTTTGATGTACTAAAATCCGTGTTTGGCGAATGTCGATTGAGTTAGACACAAACAGCAATCGTTGGAATAACTTCGGAAACTAAATTAATTTCTTGGAGTTGTAGAGACATCTGATCAGGATTGTGCTTCGAACAACGGTTTGAACTATAACAATCTTGTTTCACCATAAAACTTATCTGTACAGTCAAAGAAAAATAGATTAATTGCTCTTTATGTAAAACTATGTGACAAAAGTTGTTGTTTAAGAAAATAAGTAGCTACAGTAGAATAAAAATATTAAATACTTAAATAATTTTTTTATTCAATTACTTATTTTACAACATATCCAGAATACTAAACATACTATTAGTGACAACAATACACAAGTGCCTGAACTAGGATTATCCTGTTTTCCAGGTAGAAAAAGCAACAAAAGTAGAAGTTCTTATGCCCTTTAACTTCTATAGTGAGTTTCGAGCCAGTAGCGCTACCGTTATGACACCTGCATTATGACAGCCAATGTTAAACTAACGCTTGTCATCTGTTGACCGCATATCCATTTTGAGATACCAGTGTTCTACTGAAATGGAACGTTGTACTAATTTCAAAGCAACTCAAAACGTTGTTCTAATGACTTTTGTTTATTTCGTCCCGGTCCGCGTCGCCATTTGTCTAAAACAAGCGTCCATGCGCAATGATGGGATATAAAACTGTAAATTCAAACAAGAACAAAAGTAAAGAAGTCGTTACATTTGTACTATTCAAAATGTAAATATTTATTATTAAGTACCTATTTACAACCCTATTTTACTCAATTCGTCCATATGTAATTTTATTCATATTCCATTCAAGAGTACCCTAAACCGAAGAGCAAGTATGAAGAATGATAGGTGAATAAATTAAGCAAAGGAGTTGTGTCAGGCAGGACTCGGGATCAAAGGCAAGCTGTGGTATAGTGTACCCCCCTGAAACCGGCCTAATGTATGTATGTCAAATACTTAAAACTACTTTTCAATTGAATCGGCTACCTACCAATCTCACGTTTACAAACATCAATTGCATGTAACGGGTAAAGAAGCATTATTTGGTTTTATAGTAAAGGTCAATATACCTAACAGCAGCTAGCGTCGGATCTGAGGTATGCTGAGCCAGATTTATTATGTTATAGCTATTCCGCAAACATGTGCACATTATCAATAACAGTTTATTAGGAGCGATGATGCGGCGCCCTCTGGGAAACTCGAACGGCTAACTACGTCATCGTTGTTGGCGAAAACTATAACGACAGACGATTCGCGGCTACTTTCCGGACTTTTTGTTTACCGCGACTCGCACGCTGGGAATTGAGTTTCGGCAAACACAGCTATTTTTGTAAGGCTTCGTGTACGCCATTGGAAATCACCTCATCGCCTATGAATATCCTTATGTAGCATCACTTAGTCACTACTAACAGTACCACAACATCTCCCTCTAATCAAATGTAAGTAGTTTGGTTTAATTTTGGTCGCGCTTCAACTTAATTAAGGAAGAGCAGTACTTACGCCTACTTTTGCAAAGGGATTTTTTGATCAGTATTTACAGCAGAGCACCGGGGTTAGAGTAAGAGGTCCGAAATTCGATATTCTGCGGTGAGTGAAGGTACATATTGTGTTTGGTTAAATTCGGCTAGTTTTAAGCTAAGGCTAGCCAAGTATTTCTTGCCCTTGTAGCAAATACATCAAGTGCATAATGATGTATGTATATGTTCGTACGTTACTGTACATTGTTCTATATTATTATTTTTCATACATATATACGCGACTATAATTATCGCCAAAGGGTTAGTCAGAGACTAGGCAATGAGTACCGCACAAACAGTCCTCTACCATAGCCCACTTTTCACCAAATAACGACTCCACATGTGCTCAGCGTGACAGCTGGTGAGCCTATCGTCGATTATTCTAATTAGGATTATTTTTAATAAAGCTAATGGCACCAGAGAAAATCTCGTTAATTTTATTGCTACCACTTATGAGATATTAACCAGTGGATAATATCTCATAAACAGCATGTACTAAACCTAGAATTCTGGAATGAGTTGGATTTGCGTGAGTTATGTTACTGCTGTTAGGCGAATTAGACTACCCCAAGCTTAATGCGATGCTTAAAATAAAAAACAGCTCGTTTGTTAGCGACGGATTTAATTTCTGATATAAACGCAACGTCACAAGCGTGCGGTGGGGACTTTTTGCGGGCCATTTTTGTTTTAAGTTTCTTTCCGGGGAGTGTTGTGTTCATGGACGTAATATTACGACCATGGTTGTATTCTAGTTGTGTTTCTGTTTCATGACGCGATGTTATAAAACATCATGCCGTTTTACTGTACATGTATAGGCTATAATTTTACGTAACCTAACCTCAAAACTTCTTTGCAAACATCTATGTCAGGTAGTACATGCGGGTTATAAAGACTTTGAAGCCACAAGCGTACTTATGTGATTTTAGGGAAAAAATACATTACATTATAGTCCGTGTAAACATTGCATAATCTTTGGGACGATTTTTATTTTTGCTATCATCTATACATCAAATGACCATTTCATTGTAACTGATAAAAACCAATATACTAATAGTGCTTAAAACGCGGGCGAACAAACAGCGCACCAACACTGACGCTATTGTATAGTGGGATAATCAAAGTGTATGGAGCGGTATCAATTTATTAGCTAAACCCAATTGTAGTGAACGATACACCAGCACGAGAGTAAAAGCTGCCGGGATAAAATAGCAGAACCAATTTAATGGATGGGCCGATGTTGTTCACATTTGGCGTATGTAGGAACAGCTTTTTTTGCGAGTTCACGAAGTAAGACGAGAAATGATGATTGGTTTGGATTGTTGTTCTCGAGTTTAGAGTAGTTGGAAAAAGTATATGATTAGTATGAACTCAAAAGCGGCTAGCGCGATCTATTTGCGATATTGGAAGTAAACATTACAGCACTTCTCGCAATGGCGGGTCACCGGATGGAGACTAAAGCACTTCGATGCTTTTTCCCGGTTGCTGTCGTGAGATGCGTACCAACATACGAAACGCACGACTATTATCCCAGAAGGCTCAGTTAGAGACCAGGCAATGAGGACCGCAGAAGCAGCCCTCTGCCGCAGCCCACTGCAGCAGCCACACCAAACACCAACCGCACATGTAAGATGGCTGACGTTAAAACCCACAAACACGTTATAGGCCAGTCTGATCGGTTAGTCTCTCCTCACCATGTACTGTTGTTCACGCGGAAGGCCTGGGCCCAGCAGTGGGACGGTCATATACTGATGATGATGATGATTGAAATAGGAGTGCTCAAGTAGGCGTTTGCTATCGGTTTTGAATGGAAATTTAATATTTATTCTCACCCTAAGAAATCTAAACATTATTTGAGTAAAATTTCGGTAACGAACTGTGGCTAACTTAATTATGTCGTCGTAATTATACCTATTAGAGGTAGACTTACTCAAATTGTATTATGGTACAAACACTGAAAATACTAGGTAGTGAATTTTCATGATACGCTTAATAAGGATTTAGAACGATAATTGAAAAACTTAAGTAGGTACTGTGGAACTTGTAAAGGTTGGGGGGCGTTTGTTATAATAACAAGAACCTTTATTTAGTATACGACTTATTTATTGTATACGTTTATATATATTTACATTTTAAATTACATTATTAAAATATAAAAATAACATGGTCAAGTTTAGCCATGTTGGCACTTCAGATCGTTCTTCTCAATTCCCGGTTTGACATATTGTCATTTCAAATTAAGTTTTATTTATAAAATATTACAAAGTAAAACCAGCCAGCGCCCTAACATGGTATAAACTTTGCAGTACTTTGCAGTTTGCGGTTTCTTCTGTTCTGTGCTTAGAGCATTCATGGTTTAATGCTCTAAGGTTCTGTGGGCTGACTGTAAATATCCTGATTGGAATAAAACAATAAAAGTCGCATTATTAAAAAAGAATCCTTGTTCTTGCCAATTGGATAAACGTTTGGCCCAATGTCTCTCCTGGTTCAGTTCGTATGCCAGGAAAAGTTGTTCTCTTTCGATGATGGTGGACTTTGGTGAGACAGTATTAAACTTTACTTTCTTTGCTAATATTTTAATTATGACTAAGGTGTATACACAGTGTTTATTCACATGGGTATTATTCTTATCCACATACTGCAATAAATAGATAAATAATTGAGGCGTTGGTAGCCGAGCGGATAGATGTTCGGGTTGAACGCGAGAAATCGTGGTTCAATTCCCACAGCTCCGTTAGACTACTGACGTGAACCCACTCCTGCACAGTTTCTTAGATTAGCAGGGTGGGTTAACAGGACTATAATTAATGTGTTAAACGCACAATAATAATAATCTACAAAGAAAAATGTGTAAGTACTAACAACCTCCAAAATTAGCTAAACGTTGAAAGTTACCCGTTAATGCCGATAGCAAAGTTGAAAGCACGAATTTCTGTCGCAATAACAACTAGCGGGCGAACTATTCTGTAATTGAATATGCGAGCTCCTGGATATTTACCGCAAGTTCGGAGCCGCGCCGAGCTAGTTCTGGCATGGGACTTGCACGGGACGACCATGCTTCAGAGAATGAGCCAGGCGCCTAATGAGCCAATCATTGATACTGGTGATTACAGACGGTGAACGCTGGAGATGTGTAGTGGTGGCTTATTATTGAAAGAATACTCTCTTTATGATAATTTTATACAAGCTTGGCCTTGGTCATATTAACTCCTCCTGTGGACACCACTGTGTTTCTAGGCATCACGTTGGATGCCAAGCTTCAGTGGGGCCCACATACCTATAGCTAAATTGTCGAATAGACTTAGCTTTACGGCGTCCGTAACAAGTGGATAGCTGGACATATTCTCAGCTGGACGGATTCTCAGCTGGACGGGTTCTCAGCTGGACGGATTAGCAACTGGATAGGACATGTACAGTCCATGACAACGCAACCTCTTGTACAGTCGTTTATGAAATACTAGCGGCCGCTTGCGGTTTCACCCGCGTGGTTCCCGTTCCAGTTGGAATATCGGGATAAAAAATCTTATGTGTTTATCCAGGTTATAAACTATCTGTATGCCGAATTTCATCCAAATCCATTCAGTAGTTTTTACGTGAAGAAGTAACAAACATACACACTCACAAACTTTCGCCTTTATAATATTAGTGTGATTAGTAGGATTGATTTGATCTTATTTCATGTAATGCATTATTGGTGCAATTTGTTGCTATCAAAGAGTTTGCATTATGTAAATAGAGATTGCATTTATTTATTACTTAGCTATCAGCCGCCCATACATGACGCTTGTTCTGTATTCTGAGATAGAAGCATACGTATTCAAAGCAGTCGTATGAAGTAATGTACAGAATTAGCGAGAAAAAATGTCACTAGCTCAGTCAACTGAACTAGTGGGAATAAAGGAATTTCACGTGTGTATCATTAAAAAAAACAGAGTAAAGAAGTTATCCAAATTATTTCAGTTACTTTCATAGTGTAATGTCGTACGGCATTTCACTGTGGGGAAATGCTGCTGACATTCAAACTATGTTTGTGCTGCAGAAGAGGGCTATTCTAGCAATATATAACCTAAAGGCTGGTGACTCTCTCAGAGAGAGATTTAAGGATATAAGTACAATGACAGTTGCATCACAATACATTTATGAAAATCTCATATCATCATACAAATATTGAAATATCTTCAAAAACAGTGATATTCACAATTGAAATACTAGAAGTAAGAACAAATTAGCAGTACCTTATACTAGGCTCCATAAAATAAATAATTATTTTAAGGGTGTGTACGATTTACAACAAAGTACCAAATGATATTCAGAAATTAGATCTTGATAAATTTAAAACCCATATCAAAGCTCTTGGCTATCAGATGAAACGTGGGATCTCATTAAGGAAAGGAAAGACCTACTGAAGAGCGTCTCAGATGATGACAATCGTGAACGATACAAAGCTCTCTCGAAAGAAGTACAACGACGATGTAGGGTGGATAAAGATTAATACTTTAACAATATATGTACTGAAATTAAAAATCACGCCCAAACGATGCACACTCGAGATCTATTCTTGAAAATAAAATCTATAACGCGAGATTTAAAAGCGAAAACGTGGGCTGTAGAAGACGCAACTGGAAGTTTGATCACTAAAGTTGTTAGAGTGGTGGATAGATGGAGAGGTTATTGTAAAAACTTGTATGCAGACGCGGCATCGACGTCTATGAACCGTAAATACGACATGACCGACACTCCCCTGGAACCTGATATCATGAAATCTGAAATTGAGCTAGTGATCTTTACCGCTAAAGCTTAAACCTAATATGTCGGCCGGTAGTGACTGTATTTTTACCGAAGACCTGAAACTAATGGGGGATAGTGGTTTTTGCTTTCTACAAAGTCTATGCAACCAGATCTGGAAGACTGGTGAATGGGTCGATGACTGGCAGGAATCCACTCTAATTCCGCTGCACAAGAAAGGTTCTACTTAATCTTGCGAGAACTACAGAACTGCGTGCTGTACGTTATAAATGAACGTCTTAAAACTTTCCTTTAGAGGCAGATTCTAGAAGAACAAGCAGAATTTGTCAAGGGACGTAGAACAAGGGAGTAAATTGTGAATGTCAGGCAGATTATAGAAAAGTGCCGCGAGTATAACATTCCAATGCTAATGTGTTTCGTCGATTACTCAAAAGTCTTCGATTGTGTTAAATAGGATTGCCTATGAAACATCTTGACCTTGGATTTACCGCTAAAAACATCCCCTCATCGTAGGTACCTCTGAACTTTGAGGGAGCTCTCCTTGATGTCAACCCGACTATTGGAATCCTTGGCGTCGATATTTCGAGTGTCGTTCAGTTTCGGGGTAATTTGGAAGGTAAAGCTAAATTAGCTTCGAATAAGCTGGGTATGCTTAATAGAGCGGGTCAGTATTTTACGCTGGCCCACCGCCTACAACTATATAAAATGCAGGTCAGGCCGCACATGGAATACTGCTCCCATTTTTTAGCTGGAGCTCCCCAGAACCAACTTCTCCCATTTGACCGCATTCAACGCAGAGCTGCTCGAATTGTCAACGACGTGGCTATTTCAGGTAGGCTCGATCCACTGGCTCTTCAGAGTGACGTTGCGTCTCTCTGTATATTGTACCGCATGTATCATGGGGAGTGTTCCGAGGAATTGTTCGGCTTGATCCCTTCTCCAGATTTCCTTCACCGCACTACACGCAATCGACTATCATTCCATCCACATCACCTTGATGGATGGCAGTCTACTACTGTGCGTTTTTCACGAAATTTCTTGTCTCGAACTATTGTGTTGTGGAACCAGCTCTCGGCAACGGTATTTCCGGACCGTTACGACTTAGGAATCTTTAAGAAACGAGCCTATTCCTTCCTTAAAGGCCGGCAACGCGCCTGCGATTCCTCTAGTTTTGCGGGTGTCTATGGGCGGCGGTGATAATTCTCCATCAGGTGACCCGCCTGCTCGTTTGCCTCCTTCTTTTATAAAAAAAGATTCCGATAAGATGATGGTAGCAAGCCAGGCGGACTTATAACGAGCCCTACCTATCCAGTTCAGTTCTCTGCCATTATCCCATGCTACAGTCACATGTTAAGATTTTTTACTTTAAAAACGAAAATCTTAATTGATTCAATAAGCCTAACGGACTACTTAAAACTTTGACATCTAGTATTGTAATTTGAGGACAGCTTCAAAGTTCATTTAATTTTCACTAATACGATTTAAAAGTTATTTTATCGTTGGACAACTTTGATAGTTCTGACTTTTGCAAGTAAGATTAACGCTTCAGTCTAATTACTACAAATGCAAATTTTAATTTACTTACTATCTTTAGCCTATAAGCACGCCCAACACTACTGAGATCAGATTTTTACGTGAACTTTATTAAGAAACCAGATAATATAATAATATAAAGATATATAAAAATAACGTTTATTAATAAATTTTATTAATATAAATTTGTTAATGCTCACACCAATTATCTAGTCCAATATAAGTATTCTTTTGAAACTCGTTAATTTGGTAAGATAACGGATAATACACATAAACATAGAAAAAACACCTAGACCCGAATTCAATTTAGAAAAACAGTTTCTGGCAAAATTAACCCGACTGGGAATTGAACCCGGGACCTCAGAGATAGCTCAACAGCAGACCCGGAGTGCTAACCACTCGACCACGGAGGTCGTCGAGTCGATTAAGTATACTAAATAAGTATTGAAAAAGAAAAGTAAAATGTATTTTGTATTTCCTTCAGCAGAAGCCTGCCATTGTAAGCTTCTGCTTATTCATAATGATTTCTAAGCTGACTTTAAAATTCCGAGAATTTAGATTCCCTTAGAGCGTAGCTAATTCTCGGAAGGGGAGATATTTTTCTCTAAGGCTTAAGAAATCTGCTGCAATATAGAAATAATAAGATCTCCTTCCTACAATGTTTTTTCGTTGCGAAATTTTCTGTTTGTTTTTCACAACTCGGAAAATCAGACCACTGCCAGTTTGAAGATACTTTATCGAAATTTCGCGTGCCGGGTCCACGCACTAAATCGGAGAGAACCAATAAATTCACTAATCCGTCGGTACGTAATCCCAAATTTATGTAGCGGATCTTTTATTAAGTTTTCCATTCTTTCTGAATTTCACGCGTTTTACAAAAGCGTTTCCTGAACTTCGGGAGAACATAAGGATTGCAGCGTCACCAACATTTTTTATTTAAAGTATTATTCTTAATATTTAATTATACGCGTTAAAAAACGCTCAAATAAACTCAAAGATAACGAAACGTTGAAAAAATGTGTACCTCAGGCGGGAATCGTACCCGCGTCCTCTGCCATTCGGGCGGCTGCGGTGACCACTCCGCACCGAGGTATGGTTAGACCGACGAAATATTTCAACGCTTTTGACTTTATGTTTTATATCAACAGTGTCTTATCAAACCTCTAAAGAATTTACATTCTTAGTGATCTGAATGAAAATATTTTACAATATTTTAAACATTCAGATAAGACTGCTTTATAAATTCATAATATTTGATTATTTGCGTTAAAAATCGCTCAAATAAACTCAAAAATAACGCCGCAACGCTACCGCCCGGATTGCGGAGGACGCAGGTTCGATTCCCGCCTGAGGTAGACATTTTTTCAACGTTTCGTTATCTTATAGTATTATGTTTAGTAATAATTACAAATAAGAAAGCACAAGTTATTATCTGCTTTGATGAGAGTGTGGGTACGTGAGTCTTGTGTATGTCAGAGTGTCTCTTTTAATATCGAACTTAGAGATACATAATAAAAAACAGTAAAATAGATGCGTATGGCAAGTGCGCATGTAACTATGTTATAAAACGCGCATGCCGCTGGGCTTATAGCGCGTGTGTCCACTGTCAGGCGTGGCGTTGGGCGCGCCATGATACGCCATGGTACGCCATGATACGCCATGATTTAGGCGCCAGACACTTTCTTTATTTTTTCCCCTTTTTCTTTTTATCTTTCCGGAACATTTGGCTGTGGGGCCGACCGCCGCTCTCCGGCTGCCTTTAGAAATAATGACACAAACTGTTTTTGAAATTAAACTACCTAAACGTTTATGTTATATTAATATGTACCTATATTAATAAGTAATAGTGTAATATTTAATGGAATATTACGGTCGGTAGTTCTTCGACATTTGATTATTTAAATAATTACTATACAATCAATGATCGAGGACAATCATTTAGAACTATTAAATTGTTTATTGTTGGGATAAAATAAAAAGGGACAACTTATAATTCTTTTGATTATGCTTTAAGTTTCAATGGCTATGGTGACTTCAGATTGCTCTACAACATTTTAATTTAAAGAAAATCGTGAACGACAACTGTATCAACCTTATTTTGAAATTATTAATAACTTATTTTAGTGTTGGAAACTTTTTAGTAGTACCATCAGGGTCACCGTCGCTTTACCACTTTGCAGAAATTTTCGTAATATGAAGTGCGCCGCCCGCCCGGGCGCGTGCCTGTACCAAATAGACGACGCGGTGTGCAACGGATTTTGACCTTTAGGGTGGATTTCACCAAAGTAGTATAAGTCTTATTCTAAGAATAAATCCTTATTTACACGCGTGTAAATGAACTTTACGTTTCACCAACGCTTAACCTAATGATAAAGTCACTCCAATAGAGTAAATTCTTATACCGCCAATTTTGGCCGTGTTAGCCCCTATTCTTAAGATAATAATGTCACTAATGTCATTTAAAGCAGCCTTCAAATTAATATTGTAAATAAAAAATGCCGCATCGTTTGAGATTATTGATTGACGAATCTGATAGCAGTGATGAAGATTATTTTAGGCCCACGCCCGAGATGGTTTAAGGAAAGAACAAATTACTTAGAAGATTAACAACAACAACAACATTTTTTTATGTCATCGTCTGAAACGTTACGTCAAACAAACAATGTTACGCTAGAAAATAAAAAAGTGTGAAGCGCCTTTGCTCTCGTACGACATAAACTACAACTATACTTTGGTGGTTAATACGCTCATTCGTTCGATCCGCTTATGTTCGTTCAATAGCACAGAGTAACTATGCGAGAGCAACTTATTCTTACATTAGCGTGGTGAAATGAAATACAAGTTATACGTATGATAAATCTATGTAGTAAATTTATACTCGGGTAGCTATTCTCGTGTAATTTTGATATTGGTGAAATCGGGTCTTAGACTGGTAAAGCGACGGAGTCCGCAGTAGTACCTATTCAAAAGCAAAATATAACATATTTTTAAAAACATATCATTAATTCGTAGCAGCAAAGCGCTACATTTCCTTAGTGATCAAAGAGTCAGCTTACCAGAGTTATGATTAACAACAGGTCAAACAGTTACAAACTAATGTCACCAACCCGCATGGGGCCAGCGCGGGGGCATATGGCCCAACCCCCCTGAGCTATTGGCCACGCGGGCAGACCTGTGCTCACCAGCGGCACGTTTATAGGCTGCAGACAAGTGTACAGTAACAAAACTCTCAAATCGTTGCAAAGGAAAAGGACAATGGCGTAAGAGCTGCAGTAGCTTAGAGTAATTACGGTACAGTGTCTCCAAAGAAATAATTAGAAAGGGTCCGTTCGAGTGCCCTCGGCCGTGCCGCCGTGCCGCCGCGCCGCAGCGCCTCAGAGCCGCATCTGAGTGCATTTCATCCGCGGCGGCCCAGCCAACGCAGGTGAGTAGACCAACTGTGGGCTACGGGTCGCCGCTGGTAAACCAAAGTCAGTATACACTTTCATAAGTAATAAGTAAAAATGATTAAACGATTTAAAAGCACTTAAAAAAAAAAGCATATTTGAAGAAAGTCTTTTTGACATTGACAAAGACAAACACAACTTCTTTAGACAATGTAAAGGCACGTAATGACGTCAAAACTATTTAGTTTTAATACAATAATAACTTTTAATTTAGTTTTAACTGAACTATTGAGTCTCTCTTGAGAGAGGTCTGTTAAAAAACTAAAGACGCTCTCCTTTCTCTCTACTTTTGTAGGTACTATGTTAGAGCAAGTAAAGAATCTATGTCAAGTTTTGGTAATGTTATTATAACTGCGTTTGGTGCTCGACCTTACATGAAGATACATTTACTTCCAAATTGACAACCTTTATTTTTTGGACACACTATTTCACATACTTCCTAAATAGAGAAAATATTACACAACATAAGTGAAAAAATCTCGTAGTAGATAGTAGTGCTAATGTAAGATTGAACAGAGTGAGAGGTCATATTTATCTTGGTACTCACGTCAGATCAAATCGATCAACGTTCTTGCTGTGATCAAGAACGATACGATAAAATGATATGGGAAATAACACAAGTAGAGATCCGTATTATACTTCAGTTTAATGCGTAGTATTCTCGTGAACTTTAGAAAGAATTTCGATTAAAGAATACTACGAACCCTTCTCTTCTCTTCTCTTGGGTATGGTAAAAGACGACTAACGTCTAGAAGACTGCTCATACATTGCAAAAAATCGATGTGCTCACCACCTATCACGCTGAGCACATGTGCAGTAGTTGTTTGGTGTCCCGGTGTGTGGCAGTGCCCTGCTGTCGCGGTCCTCACCGCCGAGTCTCTGACTGACCCTTTGGGCATGTATTAGTGAGTGTATGGATATTGTAAATGCTTGTAGCCGAATGCATTGCCATACTGTGTCAGCGTGCAGTGTGCGGCACGGCGACGCTGTTTACTACGTCACTGTGTCACAGCGTAGCGAAGGACACTGCTAAGTAAATTGAGATTTATGTTATTACGTTTGTGGAGTCTGACAACGAGACAATTACTTTGTTTAAAGTCTACTTGGTGTCTGAATAGTTTCGCGAAAGCACCAACCACAGCACTATGATTTATAACGCTTGCATTATGTAAGAAATACTAGTTGTTGTTTCCCTTTAAACTTTCATATTGCACTCGCGTTAGGTAAGCATTACGCTTTAGTATTAAGACGCTGTACATTTAAAATAATAACTAAATTTCACAATTGTCACACCAATCATTCAGTCCCAAACTAAGCATAGCCCGAACTATGCTGACTGAATAACGGATAAACGAATAACATACATAAATTTTAATAAATATCCATGAGTTGGTCACAAATGCTCGTGCTCACCACACAAACATTTGCCCATTCCAGGATCCGAACCCGGGACCGTGGGTTGAATAAGAATAAGAACAAGAAGTTATTTATTTGACACATAATAAATTACATTATAAAAAAGAATAAGAGTACATATAATAAAAACAACTCTTATTTAAAATAAAAGAGAAAACTATAAAAAGACGATGGTTATGTGCCAAAAAGGCGCCCGCTCAGCATATGTTATGGCCTGCCTGATACTCAGGCCGGCTATGATGCTGATTGTCAGGGTCGCTGACCACTCGACCACCCGGCCGTCATGTCATGTCGCCGTCAAAAGTAAATCAATGCCAACCTCAGACATTTAAAAGTAAATAAGAAAAAGGTAAAAAGATAGAATTCAGTGTAATGCTATAATGCTGCCTGTTTCACAACATCTGTTTTTGTTCAATTTACTTTTTTAAATGTTTTTGTATATATGTAAAGTACAGCAATGTAAAAAAATGTAAATTACAAACAACACTAATAAAAGTTAAGCTCCAAGTCCAAAATATACTTACAATACGTGTTCACCGGCTAATATATCACACTTAGCTTTTTCTTAGATAGTCTGTGGCGAGCTGCGATTGGACCTGTGCAGCGGATGAATGGGGTGGTCAGAGAAAAATGGAAGGAACCAACGATGTAGCGAATTAAAATAAATCGAATCCACGGAGCGCGCGTCTTTCAGCTCTAATAGCTTCTGGAGGCTTCTTTTTATACCTACCGTTGAGACTAATTGTCTTTTCCTTTGTAATTAGTCAACAGGAATAGTTTTTAATCGAAATCAAAACCAGCCCGTGTTCCACAGAAAAATCCATAGAGCTGGTATCCAAATTTTTGCTTGGCGATGTAAAATTTGGTCAAGAGGTTAAATAGTAATTGTCCAATGATTTTTATGATACTCAAGATGTTTAGGTTAGTTATCTTGCAAAAGACACTTATTTTTAAACTAATATTAATTTTATTACCTTTAAAATGAAAATGAACTGGGGAAATGTCCTAATAAAGCTGTGACGCATTGACAGTGAGTTCGTTTCTACGAGATGTATAGTCACAGGTTTGGTGGAGTACATGAATTCTGCACTCTGTTTATATTAATATCAGCATGCTTACTCTTAAAACCGATCCCGATCGATCGAGAATAGAATTGAGAAGTTTCCTGCACCTGAGTTACGATACCATCATGCTGGTTATTTTGATCCTCTTCTGGGATAACAGAATTTGTAGCAGAATGTTTATAAGTGTCTATAAGTATGTTTATGTGTCTTATAAGAGACATTATATTAACTGCGCAGTCGCTTTGTCTCTAGAAAGTGGTAAATTGTCCTTCTTACTGTTATTATAGTAAGTACATTTCACCCCAGAAAAGTTATAACAAAACAACTTGCAAACATGGCTACATAAAATGAGCCTCACATTACGAATTAAATACACTTTCTTGGATTTTTTATTCATAAATTATACCGCGCAAACAAAAGGTTGTATAAACAACATATGTTTATCTCCGCCGGCCGACACATTTCATAAGCGTAATATAAAAACACAGCGTAGAGCGTGTGATTTACAGATTCTATAGCACATTCCCTCGAAATATGTTGTGGCATAACGTTAGAAGTACGAAAAACGTTAAAAATAAAACGCCGCAATTAAAGCGCGATGTTGCTTTTGTTAATTGCCGTTTTTTACCAACGAAAATAATACTCGGACAGCGAAAAGCCCGCTTTTTGCCGAATATTCAGGACCTTTGTTAGGGGATTTATTATCTCATGGAGGGCCGTAATAAGTAAAAACTAACAATAGGAGCGCTAAAATATGAGACACTGAGTTGAAACAATGAATGTCGCCGTGCCTCGCCGCCGGCGCAGTGCACGCGCGCCCAGTAGGCGGCGTCACCGTATCAAGTATGAGACACTAAGCTGAAACAATGAATGTCGCCGTGCGTCGCCGCCGGCGTAATGCACGTGTGCCCAGTTGGCGGCGCTACCGTATCAAATATGAGACACTGAGCTGAAACAACGAATGGCGCCGTGCATCGCCGCCGGCACAGGGTACGTTCGCCCGGTAGGCGGCATCACTGTACCACCGCATACATAGACATACACGCTATTCTCACAAACTCGTTTTAGCGGAGTTGTTATTAAAAAAATAGAAAACTCTTGTGTTAAAAGAGCTTTGAGAATAATATTGTTCTCTTTCTTTTCAGATTTTATTGTATTATATAATAGAACTAATTACCTCGTGTTTACGTATCTACGTATGTACGTTCTGCTTCATTTCACTAGTTTAAATTGCTTAGGCATAATTATTTGATAACAACGTATCCACATCCAGTTTCAAAATTTATTCAATGATAACTTCTTTGTCTGTCTTACTAATTGTCTGTTAGCTTATGATAAGTAGGTATCGAATTAATTGTTATGTAAGATATATCCACATCGATTTGTTAAATCTTTTTGTTAAACTTGTTTGGCCTTATTTACGGACGAGTTAAGCCTTATTGTACTATTTAGATTATAATTTATTTTTAAAATGTTGTTGTAAATTCAAATATTGCGGTAATAACGCTCAAATAGCTAAATTTTATAAAATTTGGCTTATATTCTGCTGTTAAAAATACAATTATATTCTTTATAGTCTATGAAGATAACCTACTGTTTGCTAGGTATACAATACGACATCAAATGGGGTTTCATATAGAATCGCTATTCGTGAAAGAATTCTAATAAAGCATTTTTTTAATCGCCAATTCATGCATTTTATTATGATTTCATGTATGTTTGGAGCGTTATGTACTTTGTTTGTAACATTGTTGGAGATAAAATTGTTTAATTGTTTTAAGCGTCGGAATTACGGGGTTATCCGCGCGCGTTGTTGAGTTTATGACCCTCAAACACACATCTCAGACTTCAACTGGCCGAAATACGACTTTTATTTAATCTTTGTTACATTGTTGTTTTTGGCTTACTTTGCCGAACGTAAAACCTAATACAAAACTCGTGAGCAATATGCATAGAGAGAAAACTTAGTAAATAATGCAGGCCTTTCGTGGTATCACTTTTATAATTATTCTCTACAAATCCAGAAACTATACTTGTAGTGTATCGTCGTGACAAATTTAATTATTGCCACGCCACGCTAAACTAGCTACGCCATGCTACGTCACACTAGCTAAGTTACACTCTACTATGCAACACAAGCTGTGCTAGGTCATGCTACGACACACTAGCCATACTACGGCACGTAACGGCAATGTACGATAGGTAAGCTAGGCCATGCTACGTCGCACTAGCCATACTACGGCACGTTACGGCAATGCACGATAGGTAAGCTAGGCCAAGCTACGTTGCACTAGCCATACTACGGCACTTTACGGCAATGCACGGTAGGTAAGCTAGACCATGCTACGCCGACGGACGCTCGCTAGTTATGCTAGACCATGCTACGCTACGTCACACTATGCCATGTTATGCCATGCCGAAGATGGAAATGCAGTTCAGCTGGACCATAAACATTAACAATTGAGGAACTTTCTATCTGAAACTGTCGGAACACAGTAACGCTACAAATAAAAATAGTGCATAATGGTCTTTTGTGCAGATATCGGACCACACAATCAATTCAATAGCTATGCTGTGTCATACTCGATATCATAACGCAAATCTGTCAATGCCTTGCCTGCAACAACGGGAAAAAATTTAACAGTAACTTCAAGCTATTTTAAAGCGACGCATGAAAAGTCCGACGCTTGCGATAAAATGGGGCGAAAATAACGCGGCTCAAACTAGCGTCATATAAATTCACGAGAGCATTATGTCGGCGGCATAAATAAACTATTATTTTGTGTCGCGCGCTCGTCCCCTTGTCAAACTTATCAAAAGTTTTAATTGAATTCCGACTATCGCGTTCGCTAAAATGTTTAATTCAACGTACAAGGCTTTTTTTTTGGGACTTTTTCTTACTTTATTGGGAACACTTTTTGAGTTTTCTACTTTTGTATGTTCGCGTGTTGCTTCTGTTTAGCTAATGTTTCATAAATAAGTATTGGTGGTACGGTGTGTACTAAACTTTTAAGATCTAGTTTTACTTATGACAGTTAGGTTTAGAAAAAACAATATAGGTATTTAATATAATTGTTTTAAAAACCATGATCTACTTGTGATGTTTGTAACATGTCTCTGGATCTGATATTCAACACGCGTTCAAAGGCCATAGCTGCATGGTCCGGAATCAGAATACCTACAATTTTATCATTAGTTATAGCTAATAAATTGAAGTTATTACCAAGATCCAACTAGAGACTGTACCGCTATCAGGGGAAAGGCGGCGCTCAATGGAATTTATCGCAAGTTTTATTGCTCCATAACGGATTTAACGAGGCTGCTGTATCGCCTAATGAGAGATAAGCCGCCGGTAGGTGCCGCGCGCAGCGATGCCTCCTTTGAAATACTACACTTTGTTTGAGATACTTCTTTAAATGTGCTCTTGTGTATCCTTTAAACATATTAGCCATTACTGTGACTGACTGAACAGGTTTAATGCAATAAGTAATTGCACAAACGTTTATTTTAAATAGGAATAGAATTGTAGGGATCAGACTGCACATGGAAAACAATGGACTGGTATTGCGAATTGGCGCAGTTATTAGGAAAAGCCAGGAGAAGCCAATTCGTTCAGTAACCTACTCGTTTTGACACATTGCATTTCACTTCTGTTGCTAGGGTTGAAACAAACAGAAAACGTTGTTATAAAGAAAATATTAAAAATAACTGTTTTTTTACTTTTTGCTAATCCAAAACTAGTTCTTATATTATTAATAAAAACTATATAAATAATAAATAAAAATATATTTGTGTGTAAGTAGCAATTCACTATGCTTTTTATGATACATAACAAATAAATACAGAATCCAAGCAAGAAGACGTATCTTACTACCAATTTTTCCACTATTAAAATTCAACCTTATTGCCATAATCACGAAATAAATATTAAAAAATGGCAGCCCTGTGGTAGCCCGCTGCAGCCTGTCGCCGGTTATTGCCCGCGCCGCATCCGCGGTGTATTAAACCCACAATTTGCCAGATGTGATTAGATACTCCTCGGCGGAGTGCTGGGCTCGCTCCAGCTCGGGTGTGTGCTTAGGAAGTAACTTTATTGCCCCTCTAACCGTACATGATGACACGCTGTAGTAGAATTAAGGCAGTTCTCAGCTAAAACGGTGTTGCGTAGAAGGCCAGCTAGCAGGAAGGAGAAATTTTATATATCAATGGCCTTACCAACGCTTGCATTGATAATGGCCAAACTATCACTAAACCAGCGCATAACAATAATGTGGAAATGTCTTTTGGTTAGTGAGCTCGAGATGTTTTTCATTTGGTCTACTATCCAATGACCCGCGATTGCGGAAATTGCTTGACTTTCCAGGGCCCCAAGTCTACTAATTTACGAATGGCATAATTGAATCGCAATTGGATCGCATTGGAATTGTTTGACACATTTGGTATTTAAGACCAATGGTTTTCCAGTGACATTCCATTGAACTGTCATTGGACTATGTTGCTAGTCTGCTCTTCAATCGTGTTCCAATGTAACTCCATTGTGGATAAAATGGCATTCTACTCTTTAAAAAAAAAGCGTGTTTAATATCCGTAGGTCATGTTTTTAAACAAGGAGCTTCATTGCAAACAAATTAGTTTGTAATCTAATCACAGACAATTAAAAAACCTATTATTTAAACTATAAATAGTTTGTTCACTCATTCGGTCTCTTGGTAGATTTAGGCAACACCAATTAGAGTCTATTACGATTCCATTACGATTAGATTAAGATTACTTGTAAGTTTTTGAAGACTATCCAATTTGTCTTAATCGTAATGTAATAGTAATGGAATGGAATTGATTTTATATGGAGCCCACACTTAGAAAAATTTCAAGGTAACTTCTTATAAAAACGCGAATATCTCCAAAACGGTGCGTCCTAGCTAAAATCTGACAAAATTTTGGCCACCCTGTGATACGCTTCAGGAACTTGAGCTGTATCCGACGTACGTCTATCAAAAAAAAAAAATTTAATGTTCATATTTTCTATGGAGCTACATTTTTGTTGTCTATTAAACAAACAATATTAATGTAAAATTCTTTTCACAATTTTTAAAAATTATTTTTGGAAAACCCCCGCAGGAACCTACAGGAACCTGTGGGGTTACTTTTGAACGTAAACTCAATTTTAATACAATTCCAATGCGATTAATATGTATCGATATTGGGTTATGTAGGTAAATATAATTCCGGAACGCCATCTTGATGATAATTTGTTCAATCAATTTCCACGCAATTTAATTCCAATGTGGCGCTATTGTCGCTTACTAAAGTGCCATTTGACATTTTTTAGATTTGTGATTGGAAATTGATTAATGCAATTGTGTTTCAAGAGTAAGCCTACTGAGCGGTATCCGATGTAGTCACGAGCAAAAATATGTAAACAATTGTAACTCTTAATACAATGGAATAAGAGTCAAAGTGTTTACAGATTGGTGCTTGTGACTGTACTTAACAAAAAAAATCATATTTTGTATGGAGCTAGATTTTTGTTGTCTAATAAACAAAACATATTATGTATAAGTAATTCTTTACACAATTTTTTTAAATTCTTTTTTGGAAATATTTCTATCTTTTTTTGGAAGCAATGTTTTTCGTCAGTTCGTGAAAAAAAAGTTAAAGTGTGTTTTTGCAACACCCTGACGCCATGGCGTAAACGTGGCCCTAGTGGCCTCTTAATTTTATAAAAGCACGAAATAATCGTGACAACATTATTGTATGAGGTATTGTTCCTCGATCGTACGTCAATAGAAAAATTGTCATTGAACACGGTTGAAGAGCAGACTATCAAAATAGTCCAATGGCAGTTCAATGAAACAAAATAATTTTCATTTTCTAAAATTTGTGTTTTGATGTATATTAATGTGAATTAATGGTGGATTATTAATCGTTAAGTGTTCGTGTACGTGTATGAATGTTGGCAAATAAAACAAAACAGTGCAACATCACTTTTCAAATTCTCTCAAGAAGTCCGTGTGAGATCTCAGTAAAGTCCCTCATATTTACTGGAACTCAAGGGAGGGGAATATCATTTAGCATTAGATGTTCATATTATCATCACTCATTATCATCTACTTTAAGCATAATCAATGAACTATAATATTACGACTGAAGGGCCACGATATAAAGGGTCACGAAATTAATTAAAAAAATATCTATTACGATTCTATTACGATTAGATTGAGACTACTTCTAAGTTTTTGAAGACTACCCAATTTGTGTAAGCCGTAATGGAGTCGTAATTAAATATCAATTAAATATCAATAGCATGTGATCCTCTCTCTCGACCCATGTTCAATGGAAGAAGTTGTTGAATGGCATGAATGGACCAAACTGTCAGAATTCGGACACATTACAAAATGGGCTTGTATGTAGAATACTCTATGTATTAACAGACAACTTACTAGGTAATTAAACCGCACTGACACTGACAATATTGCTTTGACATGCATTTGCTCCGCTTAATAATGTCTAATGTGAAAGTTTGAAGTGGATCTGAATGAAATACGAAGTTAAATTATAGTTTGGATTAGCATACACACATGCACACCTACGTAGTATGTTCCTAAGGGAATGTTATCATAACTTTGGGCGAGCACCGTACGTAGTCAGATTAAATTATTGTTTTACTAACATTTTGAAATCTGTGAATGTTATATTTTGTGGTAATTTTTAACGTTATTATTACAAAGTCAAAGTCAAGTCAAATTATTTATTTAATGTTAACCTTTACATGCACTTAATGATGTCAATACTAATTAAAAAACAGTTAACTAACTTGTAGTTAAGACTTAACAACTAATCTAACGAACTTATCTACTCTACCCACCTAACTAATCTACCTACATACATACATACATCTGTGGCGACCGGCAACACTGAATACTGGGAATGCTTAGTAGGCAAATTATGTCACTCCGAACGTTGGGAGGCGTGGAACTCAGCATTGGCAGTCGCGCACAGATCACTGCTCTGTCCAGGAATATACAGTTTTTAAGATCGAATATAATCAGTGAAACACATACTCAGTTGCATCATTTATTTCAGACCTTTAGACACCGATAAGTGAATAGTATACAATACTAACTATAATCCCCGAAGGGTTAGTCAGAGACTAGGCAATGAGGACAGCAAAAGCAGTCCTCTACCATAGTCCACTTTTCACCAAATATTAGCGATTGCACATGTGCTCAGCGTGACAGGTGGTGAGCCCATCGCTGCTCTATGCTGTTGGATGTATGTGCAGTCTCCAGTCCGTTAGTCGCCTTTTACGTCACCCAAGGGAAGAGAGGGGGTGGTAGTATTCTTTCACCGCTACGCGACATGGTTATTATTATTGTTACTAAGTATTTTTTTTACAATGCTTGGCCTCCATCTCACCGGATGGGGGAACTGGCTATCTTATCTCAAACTCTCGAAAAAATATACTAAAAACATCATTTTTATGGCGACAGACTTAGACAAGATGGTGGTAGCTAGACAGACGGCTTTAACACCCTACCACCAACCAAACCCATTACATAAAGATGTACCCCCCGCTGGGAATCGAACCGAGAACCTCTGGGTCTGAGACCGGTGGCTTAGCCACTAGACCACGGAAGCGGTTAAAATTATTAATGCTATTTTTTTTATTAATAAGAAGGAGGCAAACGAGCAGGCGGGTCACCTGATGGAGAGCGATCACCGCCGCCCATGGACACCCGCAAAACCAGAGGAGTCGCAGATGCGTTGCCGACCTTTATGAAAGGCATAGGATTAAGGAAGGAATATTGTGAAAGGTGGAGGGGGAAGAGGCCTCCGGAACTCTCACTGGACGGACGAAACAGCACCAAGTGCCATTATTTCACGCCGGATATTCGTGAGAGGGTAGTATTACCCCGTGCGAGCCGGCCTAATGCGTGCTGCTACGCAGTGTGACTCTACCACTCAGTCAGTGTCACTCATTTAGCACCACCCAGGGGTTACGTGTAGGGTCTCAAGGGTAAACCTACGGACGCGAGTAACTTTAACACCCAAAATTTATTTTATTAATGTTGGCGCCAGCTCCTTGTAAAAACTGCAGTAGAGTCTGATGTATGCAGCAGAAAGTCTTCTTTATTTATTAAGAGTTCAAAAATAAAGAGGATTTTCTGTTAAAGCTAAGAGTTAACTTAACCTCTGTATGCTGCAAAATTTACTACACTGCTACACGACATGGCGGCAGTCTTAGATAAGAGGGTGGTAGCAAGTGAGCATGAGAGCTATTATTGGGTTTGTGGTGATCACACGTCCCTTTTTCCGTGAGAATAGTCATATAATGACCCAGAGTTCTCAGACTATGTAACCAAACCCTGGGGCATTGATCCTTGTGACGAGCCAGATCAACGTAAAACAACCAAAGATTCTCAGACATTTGACTAAAAATTTTGACTAAAAATTTGACGAAAAAAAGGTTTTCGCATCTAAATTATAAACAACCAAACCAAGCGAGGCGGTTGACCTGCTGGGTTCAGTCTATGTTCCATAATTATCTGGAAGATTGAGGTTTATGAGCCTGTCGACCATGTCAACCAATAAAAACAAAATTTATCATTGTTCATCATGAATAACATAACTCACATCACCATAAATAAAGGATATTGTGTGCCTTGGTCGATCTTTAAAATATGCGAGTAATTCACTGCATAATTTTGAATCCAATAATGACGCGCGACTTATGTTGAAATTGATGGTTTCATAAATCCGGTGTTACCTGAATGCTCTTTGGCGCCGCCGCCGCCGGCCGCTATTATTTCGCGAGATAACTTATGTGATTTGGCTAGTATTGAATTGAAACGCATTATATGCCGTTTAATTAATGGATACCGTACTAATATGTTCGCTAACAAATCGCTGTGACTCTTTTCACAGCGATTTGTTAGCGAGCAGAATTTTGGTTAAAATATGGTAGGACAAATTAAATGCTTTTAGTTAAAAGAATTTAAAGTTTTACGGATTGTAGTGAAGAACGTTTTGTCAAATTTTTTTAATACATGTAAGTAAGCTGTCAGGTATGATTGTATTAAATGACTTCACAATTATAGAGCCGATTTAAATTCAAACGTTCTGTATCTAAATATAAAGCTCCCAAACGAACTACACGCAGTCACTGAATCTATAAAGAAAACCTTGGACCTCAATTCGGTACTACGAGTATTCCTCGATCAGAGGTTATTCGTAATTCCCCCTACAAATCGGTACGACGGCGCTCGCCCATAAGTCGGATTCTTTCTCTTCATATTGTTTCTCTCCGATCAGCGATAAAACGAAAGGGACCGATTTATAGTGCTCCTTCCAGAAACAGTCAAGGAATCGACTTCCGAATCTATTTCTTACTCATCCAACGCCGGTTCACGCCACAAAACTTTTTCAACTTTGTTAGAAAACGCGTAATGGTTTAAACTTAAGTAGAGATTTACTTTTCTGGTCATGGTGGGGTGTCACAATGGAGTCGCGGGGTCAATTTATAGCTCATACGATGTCGGGCGGCGGGCAAATGTAAATGAAAACCGGTTTGCTGGTTTATTGAGTTGAAAGTTGTAATACTTTTAAGCTGGCGCAATGGCCGCCGCGCTTGTACTGCCAATACCGGCGCTTCTTACTTCTAGATAATGATTTTAAAAAGACCTTTATCATGAACACTACTTTAACTAACTGTACTAGAATCAAAACATTTGAATGATTTACATGGAAGAAAGAAAGCGTTGAAAGAAAATCAAGATTTAGTTAGTCGAGGAGCTCGACGGCGCCATGACTAGCGCGTTTGGCGATCTTGCGCGTTAAGTACCTTTCGCAATGCCGGGATGGGTGACCAGATTAAAATAATAAAAAATATATATACATTTTCAGTCAGTTATATATTTTCATAGATCAGATTAAAAACACCTCGATCTTCTTCTGCTTCGGAGGCAAGTAAAGCCGTTGGTCCCGGTTGTCGTTGAAAGATCACAGTCGTTAAAACCCAACAACCCGCATTGGGCCAGCGCGGTGGGTTATGGCCAAACCTCCCCATGTGCCGTTGTCCATGTGGGAAGGCCAGTGCCCAGCAGCGGGACGTTTATAGGCTGATGACGATGATGACTTAACTGACTTGCATCCGTCCGTATGCCACAGCCACATTTTTCCGAAACTATAAGAACTAACTGTTGAAACTTGGTAAGTAGATGTATTCTGTGAACCGCATTAAGATTTTTACACAAAAATAAAAATAAAAAACAATACATTTTGGGGCTAAGAACAGAAACTCCAATTTTTTTTTTTATCAAACACATACGTGTAGTGTGTCTATGGATATGTCTTCAAAAATGATATTGAGGTTTTTAATGTCATTTCTTTCTAAATTAAATAGTTTGCGCGAGAGACACTTCCAAAATGGTAAAATGTGTCCCCCCCCCCCCCTGTAACTTCTAAAATTAGAGAATGATAAAACTAAAATAAATATATGATGTACATTACCATGCAAACTTTCACCGAAAATTGGTTTGAACGAGATCTAGTATGTAGTTTTTTTTTAATACGTCATAAATTAATTAATTTAAAAAAAATACACCATTATTAAAGTCGTCATCGATCAAAGTTTGATAGATAATGGTACGGAACCCTTCGTGCGCGAGTCCGACTCGCACTTGGCCGGTTATTTTTTATTTGTTAGTTTTACATTGACTCGTTTTGTTCATGCTATTATGACTATTTGATATTTTTCACTGTTACTGATATTTATTAAAATTACATTATAGATTCATGCACCATTTTTTTTTAGATATGTGTTTATATGTTTTATTTTTTGGGATACTAAGTGGGTATGGTGTATTGGAGCTCTTTTATTTGTGTTCTTTTTCTTTTGTGCAATTTATTTTTATTTCTTAACTATTACATTATAGTGTTTTTTTTGTTTATTACAAAATTCTTTTAATATCATTACATGGGGGGATGGATTATCCTTCTTATTATTATTGTTAAAGCTATTACAATATAATGTTTTTTCAATTTCAATAGGTCTATTTATGGCTTTTACATTTTTTTTTGTAGATTTTATACAATTTTTATTCAATTAGACTATTACATTGATGTTGTGGTGTATATGGAAATGGGTTACTATTTTAATTACTATTTTGCTATTAGTGTTACCTGCTTTAGTTTACTTACATTATTAACGTGCTCTTATTATTATTGGATGCTAATTCAATTTAATGTTCATGCTTTTTTATATATACTTAAGTAAGCATATGTTTTTTTTAACATAATATATGTATTTAGTTAGTTCTTTTTATGGTTATTAGAATTTTATTATACAATTTTCGTTCATTTTACTATTCTTAAACGACTATGTACTAAAATTTGAGGGGGAGGGGGGAGAGAGAGAGAAAGAGGTGACCCTCAGGAGTGGGCTGGGTGACCTTGAGTGGAAGGTGGTTTAACAGCGAGGTGTTCTGCCATTTTTCCATTACCGAGTGATCTCTCCTCCTGATTGCCATTTTAAGGTTGTAGTCCAGATCTTATCGATGGACGCGCTGGCTGCTTTAGATGTAAGTCTCGCGACTGCGTCGTCACTATTGTCAACATAGTAGACACAGGACTCTGTGGGTCGCGAGACTGCTGCCACTGCGTGTGAGACGCTGTTATGGAGTTTGGTGGCTCTGGCTGCTGTCCTCATGATGACTACAGGCCCATAAGTGAGGCCCTGAGCCCATGGATGGTTAGGGCCCTTGATTCTTTTCCGGCGCCGTATCCCTGTGTGACAGGGGATGCCTCCTCCGCCTGTGTGTGAGTGACGAACAAGTTCTTGGGCGCGTCCTTGGTAATTACCGCGCCCTTGCTTGCACTTGTAGTTTGGCCGTGTAAGTATATACCCCCGTAGATTTCGCTGGGGGCATACGCTACGTCCATTGGGTTCATGTAGGTCACATCAGCTCCTTAGTTATGTTAACTACTGCAGTGGGCTTGTTATATTTTTGCTCAAATAGGTTGAGAGGCAGTTGATTGTGAGGCAGATGATTAATGTCGCTGAAAAAAAAAATCAAAATTTCTTTATTCAGTAAGATTAAAATAAGAAATTTGAATCGTCAAAAATTTAAGTTAAAATGGATGGATGGATAGGCACCCACCCACCCCATGATCGCTTCGTCCGCACGTCTGACCTTATTGGCCATGACCAAGGATCCGAAGTGATTCATCAACGCCTCATCGATCATGGCTCTCTCGTATTTTTATTGTTTCACTCCGTTTGCCAGAACGGACGCCATCGTCCTTGCTCTCCTTTTGGCGTCGTCTCCGTTTTTGGGTTCCTGCTTTGCCTTATGATCGCCTGCCGCCTCAGTAGTCGTGTTGACAATGAGGTCGACTGTGTCGAAGTGGCCGACGATCTATGTGGACTCACTTTACCTTAGTTATTAATAGATTATTTATTCTCGTCATTGTATTAAACTTTACTGGGCAAATAGTTAGATGTCTAGTTTCTATTTGTTTTATTATCAAGTTATGATGATATTCTTGCCTCCCTAAGTTTTGGTCTTGACAAACAAATTTAGTTTAGGCCAACTTTAGAGCCAACACCACTGTCTCTCGAATTGTATTAAAATTAATTATTCGCTGTTCAGAATTCGAGTGATCTTCTAACTCGCTCTGCTTTTGTGCGCAGGTCCGTTCGCGTAAGTTATTATCACAGAACTGAGGGCCTACTCTCTTACTCCGAAACGAAATTTCGGCTGATTTTCGTTTGCAATTTACAGCGGTTTCCATTCCTTCCGAAATTTCGTTCATACAAAAAAGTGTCGCATTATCATTTTTAGAAAATGGTTTAAAATTTAAAAAATAATAAAAAGCGCTAGTAAATAGTAAACGTAGAAATTTCGTTTCAGAGAAAGAGAGTAGGCCCTCAGTTTTGTTATTATCAAGAGTAGAACTGTCTCCATTGTGAATGTTGCTTGTGTGTATGAATAACTGTAGACGCAATTTACTGCCACGTTAGGATAGTGACGAACTACGAGTGTAACAATCCGGGATATTCATTCCTTGGGCGGAGTTGTTAATAAATGTAGTACTTAAAGCAGTTTAGTAAGGCGCTGCGCATGCGCTTTGCTGACGCGGGACGCTATCATACTAGGGGTGTTCAATACAAAGTGATAATGAGAATTAAGCAGTTATATATTATTTACTAGCGGCCCGCCCGCGCCTTCGTCCACGCTAACACAAAAGGCCGTCATAGTTCAGCCATTTAAAAAATATATCTACAAAATATAAACAATAACCATCCTCAGTCTATCTATAGCTCTATCTTTTAGTGAAAACCGCATAAAATCCATTGCGTGGTTTAGAATAGTGCGGTGCCATAGACAGAGTAAAACGGCGACTTTACTTTATAACATACTAGCGGCCGCTCGTGGTTTCACCCGCGTCGTTCCCGTTCCCGTGGGAATATCGGGATAAAAAGTATCCTATGTGTTAATCCAGGCTATAAACTATCTGTATGCTATTACTATTGCTTATGCTATTGTCCCTATCTACTGACCCCAATAGATAGGGTATCGCAACTGGAACTACGGGTCCGGTTGTGTTTTCAGGGGTACTATGGGGTTCCGGTTCAAGCCCCCCGCTGGTTGTGCCTTGACCGGCTCCTCCTTCGGGATCCGGACGTAGGTTGGACTCGTAGTGGCTCGTGGTTAGCTGTAGAGTTTGGGAATGTTCGTTTGTCCTGGTATTTTGTGCCAGGACTTCTAAACTCGCGCACAGCGAGCGGGGCCTAGTAGCGGTCTCTGTAGGGCCAGAAGCAAAAAGTCCTGCGGGGAACGTGAGTTTCCCTTATAGTTGGCAGCTTTGTCCGGTGGTTCTCATTGGACATTGGTGTTGACATCTCCGGTACTAGTCTGGATAACTAGTAGAGGCGGCCCCCTAGATGCCGTAGCCTCCGGTCCAGCCAGCCGCGTAGAACGTGGGAACTGGCTAGGTGCCTGGATGGGTTCCGAGAAGTGAGTGTCCTTACTACTCCGCTACCAAGGTGGATACCTGGTAGTCGACTTTAGAGTCGACGACCCAAGCAGTGACAATTGACTGCGAGTTGTGCCCTTCGTGCAACGAGAAGTGAGCGAGCTCGACAGCTCCGGTTACCTATCTGGACAATAGGCAGTGAACTACACGTGTTCACGGGGAGACTCTCCCGAGACACTAGTCTTATGAGTACCGAATGAAGAGCGCGCTTCGGCAGGCACTGATTTGGCGTCAAGACCTAACGCAGATGGTCTCCTGCGCGAGTGTTCTACTGGCGCAGGGACGTCTGGCACTTCTTGCATAACCTAACGGTTGGTCTCGAGGTGCCAGTACAAATAAAACTTAGTGATGTAAAGAGAGGGGATATCTGTATGCTGAATTTCATCCAAATCCATTCAGTAGTTTTTACGTGAAAGAGTAACTAACATCCATCCATACTTACAAACTTTCGCGTTTAAAATATTGGTAGGATAATATGATTGTGATTTTATTTTTCGACATAATCACCATTGAGGTTTATACAATTGGCATATCATTATTTTAATCCTAAGATTTCCTTCTTGAAAAAATCTTCATCTTGATCGCTTAAAAAATCGTGTACGGCGGCAATCACTTCCTTATCATTGCCATATTTGTGACCTCTCAGTTGTTCTTTTAACCGCGGGAACAGGTACAAATCACTATGGGCAAGGTCAGGTGAGTATGGATGATGTTCCATCAATTCAAATCCAGCATCGTGGATAGCAGTCATCGCAACTAGGGAACTAGTGCGGGGGCGTTATCTTGGTGAAACAACACAACTTTAGCAAGTTTTCACACTTTTTTTTATTGTTCTACGAATAAAGCCCCCGTAATAGTGGCTCCATGATTGAGGTATTCAATCATTATCACCCCCTGACTGTCCCAGAAAAGAGAGTCCATAATCTTACTGGCGGATGGAATTGCCTTAAACTTCTTAGGCGTTGGAAATGACGGCCTCTTCCAAGTCAAGGAATGTTGTTTCGTTTTAGGATTATAATGGCAGAGCCTTGTTTCATCCATAGTTACGAAGCGAGCCAAAATCGGTTAGGATCATGTTGTAACATTCCAAATTGATTTGTGAAATCCTCAGTCTTGTTTGTTTACGCTCGTTAGTAAGGCACCCAGGCATAATTTTTTCATGCCCAAATGTTCAAGTATAATACTATAGATACTTCATATTGAAATCTTTAGTTTCCCAGCTACAAAACACACAGTAACACGACAATCTGCCAAAACAATTTTTTCAACTTTTTTATCATTTGTTCAGTAACTGCCGTCGTATGGCGTCCCGAGCGCGGATCGTCTTTAGTTAAAGTTCTTCCTCTCTCGGCACACCACCGCACTATCGTAGAATACGGAGGGGCATTAACCCCTAATGTTTCTTTCAAGTCTAGATTTACTTGCTCAGTAGTAAATTTTTTCAGGCAGAGATATTTTATTACGGCGCGAATTTCAATTTTATCTATTTTGCGTACGACGTGACGCTCCGACACGACGAAAACAAACGACTTCTTTTTTTAAAATAACTAAAGGAAATTAATAATTTAATTTTTTTTATTTTATAAATTGTCTGGCTTTACCAGCCAGTATTTACTTTTTTCTTGTTCAAGGAGTTTATATGCCATTATTATTTTTTATTGAATACCCCTCGTAGACACGCGATTTGCAGTGTCCGGTAGCGGCAACTGAAGGCACTGCAAATCGCAACAGAAAGTGTCAAGTCTGCGCAGCTAAAGCTTATAAGAGATTCTTAATTACGTAAAAACGTTTACAGTAATTAAGACGATTTTGCTAAATAACAAAGGCAAGCTTCTTATTAAGTTTTAATAAAAACATGTATTTACTTAAACAGTGACAATGTTTTGCAGTACGATAGTATCGGCATTAAAATCGAAATTTATTTATTAAGTGAACTCACTAGGAAGAACGAATGTTATTTCTCAAGCGAATTGAGATAGGAATCCTGCAAGACGGAAGTTGCAAGAAGTAGGAATGGCGGGCTTTCCTTCTTAATTTGCGTATAAAGCATGTGGAAGCTATCCGTTACTTTTTAACCCTAAGTAGTCGGTATCTTGGAAATGTTACAATGTCTAGAAAATGGAGAGCGGAGCCAAAGTGACAGTTTAGAGATTCCTTGCGCACGTTTTACTCGGAAATAAGTTATAATTTAAGATACTAATTTTATACAAAATGGACTTCAAGCAGGGTTTTTTTACAAGCTTTTATTTAACTTGCAATGTATGTATGTATTGTCTTGTTCGGGTAGAATTTTGCAACTTATTTTTTTCTTTTTAGCGCATATAAATAAAAGCTTCTTTTTAAAAAGGTTTTTTACTTAAATTTATTTTAAAATTAACAAGCGTTTGTCGTCTAATGTAATAATAGTCGTAATTACATGTTCGTATGTTGTCGTCATTCTTTGTATATATAGGTACGCGGTTAGACTTAATTTATTTATAATTATAAATTTTATTAATACACAAATATACATCGATTCACGCCATATTTCCCCAAAGGGTTAGTCAGAGACTATATAGGCAATGGGGACCGTAGAGGCAGTCCACTGCCACAGTCCACGGCACACTATATGACAACTGCACATGTGCTCAGCGTGACAGGTGGTAAGCCCATCGCTCTATGCTGTTGGATGTATGTGCAGTCTTTAGTCCGTTAGTCGCCTTTTACGACACCCAAGGGAAGAGAAGGGGGTGGTGGTATTCTTTCACAGCAACGCGACACGTTTTATTATAACACCTTTTTATTTTTTTGTTTTTTGTTTATCATAAATTCACAATAACATTATGCTAAACTCTCCATTGATTATTCCTATTTGTAATTGCAAAGGGCTCAAAAGGTCAAACCTTTTTTAGACCGCCTTCTAAGGTATCTATACTTACCTTACAACAACTAGGTTGATCTACGGGTGTAACATGGAACTTCACCAGATGCTGGTGATATAAACTTACACCACTTTTACTACATACTTGTTAGGAACTCGTCATAACCGTCTAAAATGGTCATACGGTGCGCCGGGGGTAACCTATCATAAATTCTAAACTTTCCTGTACGAATTTTAATTGTTTGAAAACGGTATGACGAAGTTTTAAATACCAGATCGTTGCTTTTAACATAATTTTGTTAATCCATAAACTTAACATACATACGTTTCATTTTTCAGAAAAACTATTAGTCGATTATCCAAACTACTTGTTTTCTTTGGAAGATGTTTTGTTTACAATAAATTTCATATCTAGAAGTATTAGAATTCGAAGCAAGTTTTTCTCTAAAATATCATACTCATTCCCAGTTTTTTTTTGTGTTTCATATGTTCATATTATTAGGTGAATAAACTTAAATGTCTTAAAAAGTTAATACTTTATGTTTCCGGTAAGATTGTGTTTCAAAAGTCAGTGACAGAAACGCATCGAGGCAAAACCCACTCCACGTAGTCTTGTCAGCCCTACGCTAGAGTGTAATTCAAGCTCGCGTGGGACCGCCGCCGGAGCCTCGCAGCGCCGGAGCCATGACAGAAACCATGCCTGCTGCATGCTTGGTTGCTTGCTGCTTGCTTGTTTGCATGCTGCATGCTTGGTGCATGCTGCATGCTTGCTTGCAAGCTTAAGCTTGCTTGCTTACATGCTGCATGCTTGTTTGGATGCTGCATGCTTGCTTGCGTGGTGCATGCTTGCTTTCATGCTGCATGCTTTTTTGCATGCTTAAACGTTACTACGATTACAAGTTGTTCGATGATATTATGGATTTCAATTATTTGAAAGGTTGTATTTTAATAATATTGGAAATGTGTTTCTGGAAAATGAATCATCTAGTATTAATAGCTTCGGCCAAACGTTGAGTGGGATTTCAAAACAGAGATTTTGAATAACAATAACATAACAATTGATAATCGGCATTTCAAAATTTTGTAAATTGTGTTTTCGGTAAAAAGAAAATTATGGAAAACAAAAAATTACAAAACGTTTTTGGCCAAATAAAATTCGTACAGGCAAATTTCGAATTTATGATAGGTAACCTGCGCCGGGATACGAAACGACGCAAGGCGCCGCGCCGCGCCGCGACACGACTCCGCGCGAATTATTAATGTCGCTTGAAACATAGGTGGTTGCTGTCGGGCGAGCCGGTTCTTGCAGCAGATTACCCAGGATGTGAGCCGGCTGCCACGAGCGGAACACCTGCTTACGCGTACGAGCCTTTTACCACCGACATAGTTACATAATTATTATACATCCACACATATACACGACTAGTACCTATTCCCAAAGAGTTAGTCAGATAATAGGCAATGAGGACCGCAAAGGCAGTGCCACAGTCCCCATTACACCAGAACTTGGTGGTGGTAAAATAACAAATGCACTTGTTCTTAGTCGCGGGCACGAATAGGGCGGCGGCGGAGCGGCGTGGCGGCGGTAGCGGGGAGCGGCGCGTTTCAATGCGCCCCGCCCCGAGTTTGTAAACGTCCACATTCCCAAGTTTTATTAAAATTCTGCTACGGGTAAGCGCTTGGCCTTCATCTCACCTGATACTAAGTGACGATAAGGCCGAAGGTGGAAGCGCGCTTCACCCAGAATCCTCAACTACTGAAGAACTGGCTATCTTATCTCGAACTGTCGGTACACAACAATGCTATAAACATAGTTATTATGGCGATAGACTTAGATAAGATGGTGGTAGCTAGCCAGGCGGACTTGACAGCCCTACCACCAACCAAACCGAGCACACAAAGATGTACCCCCCGCTGGGAATCAGACCCGGGACCTCTGCGGCTGATCTGAAACCGGTAACTTAGCCACTAGACCATAGAGGCGGTTACATGTAATGCATGCATTGGAACGCGTCGCTCCCTGCGCCACCCCGCCCTGTTCGTGCCCGCGGCCTTAGAGTGATAGATGGTGAGCCACCTCTTTATGCTGTTGGATGTATGAGCAGTCTTTAGTCCGTTAGTCGCATTTTACCAGACCCTAGATAAGAGGTGGGTTGGTTATATTTTTTTAATAATGAGCCACCAGCACACAGCTCTACTACATAATATACTAGCAGCTGCTGGCGGTTTCACCCGGTAGATTTAAAAGTATCTTATGTGTTAATCCAGGATATAAATTATCTGTATGCCGAATTTCATCCAAATCCATTCAGTAGTTTTTACGTGAAAGAGTAACAAACATCTATCCATACTTACAAACTTTCGCGTTTATAATATTAGTAGAAAGTAGAACAGGATATGCGCTTAAGTGTCTGTATCCTCAAAGGCATAGCCAAAGGCTAGACACGGTGGCACATTGTTGTTTGTACAAATGGCCGGCTAGAGCAGTGCAGCGACACTGTATGCCGCCTACTTAATGAGGTGTGTTAATTAATACTTTCATACATACATACATACATACATACATCACGGCCGTTTCCCTGAGAGGTAGGCGTAGCATTCCATTACCTACGATTCTAAAACATTTTTTTTGCTTCAACATTACTATTAATTGTTTTTCTTGTAGTTCAACTCTAATGCGATCTGAAAGTAACTGGCTGACTTGCACAATTTGCTGCTTAAAAATGTAATTTCCACTTTTTGAAGTCTCTTGATAGCGTCTAGTTGAGACTCAAGGCACCAGCGGGAAATGAAGTGCTATTCGACAGTCGCTCAGAATTTCTATATTTAGCTCAGATGGTCATAGTTGCACGTAAATAATGACGACTGTGTTACATGCATTTTGAAATAGTACAACATTATGTATCATCGTCATAATCATCAGTTTATGGCCAACACACATGGCCAAACACATGCAGAGATTGGGCCATGTTGGTAATACGAGTTTTTTGTATTAAGTATTATAATAAAATAATGTTATCTTAAATTATACAGTTTACTCTTACTCAACGCAAAAAAAGGTAGTTTTTGTTGTAAGCTGTTTTCTATAATAAAATAAAATAAAATACAATAAGGATAAAATGTTTACTGAAAAGAATCAACCAGTCTCAGGAAGCTCGAATGGGAATCGAACCCATGGCCTTTTGATTGCGGGTCCACTGCTCTAACCGCTAAGCTACCGAGACCCCAGAAGACTCGTTGAATTCTTTCTAGTACCTAGTTAATGATTTACGCTGCAAGCTAGCGCTTTTTTTATTATATTTATATAGCATTGTAAATGCAAAAATTTCAATAATAAAGAATAAAAAAAATAAAATAATAGAAACAACTGTAAAAATATAATTAAATTTAATGAACCATGTTTTTTTTATTATTATTATTTATACCTAGTCTTGCTGTTGACATAAAGTTATTTAGCAGGCTTTTACATGTAGAGTCTTCTCAGACTCCTCTACAACTGCTCATCCATTACCTAGTTGTATAAGTTTTAACCGTAAAGTTACTATTCCATTAAAACAGAGTTTATCTGTAAGATGGACACACAGCTAATTTCTGAGAACGTTTATTAGAATTTTATTAACAAAGTAACCACGTAATATATAACATACCAAATATTGTTGATAACGTTCCGAAGTTGAGCTGAGCGAATGAGTAAGACGGATTGTCCTCAAACCTGGGCGTCGCGGGTGTCTTAATTACTTCCGCGGCGACGCTGGCTGCATTAAATATTCAAACTCGATCCCGGAGTGCATTAGCGCTCTTTCTAAGCTTAATTGATTGTTCAGCTCTCACTTTGTAGTGCATATTAGTGTCTAAAGCCGCTAAGACGCTGTATTTAAATAAGTATAATAAGATCAAAAAAATCAATCACTTCATAATTCGACAGCGAAACCATTCTCACATGAGGCTCATGTGAGAATGATATTACTCATTTTACTTACTTTAATATTCTACAAGGTAAATATATTTAATTATTTTTTAAACACTGAAAAAAGACGACAACCTCAGGCGGGAATCGAACCACGCACCTTCCGCATTCCGGGCGCCTGCCTTAACCACTTTGCTACCGAGGTCTTTTTTCAGTATTTAAAATTTTTACTTAAATATATTTAAGCGTTAATAAAATGCTAAAATATACAAAAAACATTAATCTTTAACTAATTAATTATATTAGCCATGCTTCGATGTCTTAAAGATGAGTAAACGTAATAACGATTTTTCGCAATACTTAGCATAATGAGCAGAGCTTCACAGAATGTAATAAATTAGTTCAGTCTACTGTATTATTAAAACTGAAGAAGTGAGAAACGATAAAGTGAAAAAGGAAATAAAAATTAAGTGCCGGAACATCTTTGCCTCTAGTTTACTTAAATAGGTCTTAAAAGAGAGAACTTTTATTCCTGGCTCACTTAAAGACTTCAAAGACATTGTCCCGGCGGCGACTGTGACGATTTTTGTTGTAGAATTTACGGCGCTCGAATTTGAGTGAGTATCTAATTGTACTACAATTTAGAGTAGGTACTTATTTCTTAATTTAAACTGTTATTTTTTGCGTTCATAATGCTTTAATTATCTGCGTCAAAAATTTGTAGCACTTGATTATTATTGTTATTGTACTTGATATATTGTCACTTTCAGGCCTTGGCCAGACTGGACGCACGGGCGCGGCGCGGCGTACAAATGTATGTCCCGCGCCGCGTGCCCACTATGGACACTCAAATGAGAATACATATGTTTGAGTACGCCGCGCCGCGCCCGCGCGGGCAGTCTGACCGAGCACTCAGGCAAACTCCGCATTCCTACATAAAAAGCAAAAAATAACACGTGATGAAGATATAATTTGAAAACACTTTGATAGCTGTAATGAAAGCAAAAGAAGCAACATAAAAAGGCAGCAAAAAAACAGTTTTCAGGGAGTAACATAGAAATATTAAGGAAATTCCTAAAAAAAAATAATATTGAGATTAATAGGTACACTACCTGATTTATGAAGGCTTTATTTTTTTACGTGAAAACATCTCATTTCTTTGAGCGAACAGCTCGCGGGTGCAACCGCTTACCAACCGTAACTATTTTTGAAATGCAAAAACAAAAACAATTTAAAACAATAAAACAACAAACTTAGTAGGAAAACTTCTTTGTGGGTCAGTAACAGACAAATGGCAATACGCCTGGCGACTCGTAAACCTGTAGTGAGGTACATAAACAAAATCCCACGTACTTGTCAATTTGTAATAAAACCTTCGGGGAGGCTAGTGAGCGCGCACCTGGGCTCTATTTACTATGGGTGAGACTTCGTGCCCTGGCGTACCCGGCGTTGTCCCAGCCAATTCCGAGGCAAATGTACTACTGTTACTGTAGTAAATTACTTAGCGTAGTGTTCAAAAATAGGTATATTTTAAGACATACACGCAAACGAAATTCTGAGAAATAGAGTTAAGTGACTGTTTGGCTTATTACCTAATTTTATTAACTATGAAGAGCTGGGCGAGACGGCTAGGCTTTTGCTTTATGTATGTATTATGTTAAGCGTTTCAGCAATGCCGCGTCAACAGGGTGGGTGACCAAAATAAACATAGCTTCTCCGTGCTTCGGATGGCACGCACAACCGTGGGCCCTGTTTTTATAATTGTAAATAGGTATATAGTATTTGTTAATGTACACTAATCCGCCACTTAGTCATGCTTAGTGCGTTATTTACAGACTGACGATGATGATGATGATGATAACGAATGTTTTTGAGAGTGACGTATAATATTTGGTCTAACAAATTGTAAGTAAGTAGGTCAATGATTTGTCTAGTTCTTCGTTTCAGAAATTTTCTTCTACAGAATTCCTTTGTATAGTGGGTAGGATGAAACTTTATCCTATCTCGTATTTCTAAGAAAGTAAGTTAGTACAATAAGAAAAGGCACGGGCGAGTGACATTTATTACAGTATTTTTATATTTTTAACACAACTTGGTAGAGCTTTTGCTCATCTTGCCTTAAGGGTTACCTTAAGGCTTGCGCGTTAGCGTAGCTCATGAAAACCTGGTAATCTTACATCGAACAGCCGGTACACAACAATTTTCCTAGCGATATTGTTATAGAAACAGGCTTAGATAAGATCAGACGAAAGCTTTACAAACAAGAAAACAGAGAACCTCCAATAATGATGCCCATTTCGCTGCATGGAAATGGAACCCGTTAAGTCCGTGTCTGAAAAAGGCTATCCGCTAGATCCACCGCGCCAATTCGGATTTAAAAACTTAGATTAGTTTATAAACTTACATTATTAATTTATAAATTTTAAGCTAAGTATATTACCAGAGGCTTAGTCAGAGACTAGGCAATCGTGGCAACTTGACCACATATTTTTTTATTTTATAGTGTAACTTTAAAATAGATAGACTTCTATAATTATATTATGGATTGTGCAGGACAATATTAAATTGACTTTTCATTATCAATAAGAGATTTTTCAAAATCTCTAATATTTGGCGTCCTAGACAGAAAAACACAACAGAGGTCAATTTTCCACAATTTTGGCATCTTGACCTCTATGCTAGTTTTCATAGACTCGTGCATATAATGTCTCATTTTAGGTCTAGTTATCATATTATGTTTACCTACTCATTTTAAACATACTCACCTATATTGTGTAGTAAAATAACTGGCAACACCAGGACAACCCGGGCAAGTTACCACTGTATTCGTAATGATTTTCTTACAAATTATTCCTAGTGGATAGGGTTGTCACAAAAACCACGACACCTTTAACATACTATTTATTGCGTTAGGTACAAACCAAACAAACATTTTACTTGTTAAATTTTTTTGTGGGCAATGTTGCAACTGTAAAAATTTACACTAATTCATAAAACTTTCATAATAGACAATCCTTCTTCTATTAATTAATTAATTAATTAATTTATTTCAGGAAGTCTTGTATGCTTACAGATTTATCCAAATCGCTTACAAGTTAAAACTAGTTTTTAAACATGACAAAAAACAATTGCTATATAACGGAAAAGGATAACCCCGGTTCTCATACAACTGGGACCTGCATGTGAAGGGCTAGAAATTAGTCACAAGTTAGAACATATGATAAGGTTACATTTGCCCAATTTCCACATAAGCCAGCTTTGGCCAAATGGGTCAAAATCGTGTGTGAAAGGTAAGGTCCAAGTTGTCCGGTAGTTAGCGCAAAGGTTTTCGTTATGAGTTACAGGGTACAGTATCCAGTGTTCAAGCAGACGGTCAGCCAGGAAACAATCAAAGTCAGAGTCAGATATTCAAGCCGAGCACAATTAGTTGTAAAACAAAATCCAGGAAAACAGAAAAGAGCACTCATTTACGAAATACGAATGACATCAAAATCATCAAATGATACGACTGAGAGTGACATGAACTTGACGTAAGACATAGACAAATAGACATTTAACAATATGGCTGCGTACCACTATCGGTATTGATCGATTTTATTAGGATAATTCTAACTGATGATGACGTAAGAAAAAGACGAAATATATATATATCTATATAGCATTGTGAATGCAAAAATTTAAATAATAAAGAGGATAATTATTAAGATTATAATAAATGAGGATAATATTTATTTCGAATCATAAATGCTTTTAGTTTTTAATGGATAGTTAACCCCTCAGTCTTGAAATTTAAATGTCAAAAATAATGACAGCAGGTGCGCCATAATTTTTTTTAATTTGCGGATGACATCACAATTCCCGCCTTTTTCAAAAAAAAATTACTCTAAAATCAAACCATATTTTGTCGTCCTGTAAACAACAACTTATGGACACATCAGGGCCACCTTGCATTTTAAGATTCGTTGAGTCCTATTGGTCCTAGCTAAAAATTTATATTAGGTCGAGCAAAAAGTTTTTATACAGTTTTGAACCAGGCACAATCATAATTTAATTCAATAGTCTTTTTTAAAATTTCGAACACAGAATTTAAAGAAACAAAAGACAATTTGGAGCCTGTTCGTTGATATCAAACAATCGAATACTAAGAAAACTTGATATTATTGGTTTACTTGGATTTAATTCTTGAAAATGTGATTTTTCTCTTTGGTTTTGCAACAAACATTACTTATTCTTAACATTAAGGTGGTATCTATCAATAATCTATGGATACTTCGCCTTAAGTCGCCGCCCAAGCTGTGGCACTTATCCAGGCCGGACACAGCCAAAGAAATGTGAGTGCTTAACTTAATTTAAGTCGATCTGCGGTCCGAAATATTTATCGGAGGTACCTAGAGACTGGCGGCTTTGTTCGTCGCCAAGGAAGGCCACGATCTCGGGTCACAACTGAAAGGCAGGATCGATTCATCGTGACGACCAGCTTGAGAAATCGTCACCTTACCTAAATTGAGATACAAAACCAACTTCGCGACTTCCACGGAGTATCTGTGAGCGGTCGAACTGTTCGGAAAAGGTTAAAAGAACGCGATATGGTACCACACAAGCCAGCTAATGGCCCCAAACTAACGCGAGCCCACCGAACAGCGCGTCTTCATTTCGCGCGCACTCATTTAAATTGGACTCAGCAGCATTAGAGCCGTGTACTCTTTTCTGATGAGTCTTAAATTGCGTTACATGGCAATGATGGAAGGAAGAAGGTCTACCGACGTAAGGGAGAGCGTTTTGCACAATGCTGCTTTGAAGAGAGGGTTGCTTATGGCGGTGGCTCATGGACTGTCTGGGGCGGTATATCCGCGAGCGGCAAAACTCAACTTGAGGTTATTACGGGACCACGGCTGCCAACATTAAATGCTGAGAAGTACATTCGTGAGTGCTTAGAACCTCACGTGATGCCATACGTGGACCATGTGAGCCCAAATTTCCTTTTTATGCATGATAATGCAAGAGCCCATACGGCCGGCATCGTCAGGGAATATCTTCGGGATGTGAACATCACAGTTATGGACTGGCCAGCCAGAAGCCCAGACATGAACCCGATTGAGCACACGTGGGACAAGCTAAAAAGACGTGTTAGGGCTCGTCAGCCAGTTGCCCAGACGATGCAGGAGTTGAAAACTGCCATAGAAGAGGAATGGGAGATGATCCCTCAAAATTTCATAGAGCGGTTGATAAACTCTATGCCTAATCGTATGAGAGCTGTCGTAGATGCCCATGGAGGCAACACGCGTTATTAAATTAAACGTTTATTTGATAAAACATGTTTTTTATTCAAAAATCAACTGCCTTCATCAAGGCGCATACCCGACTTGTTAGGAGTAGCTCCATGTCGTGTAGTATTCTGAATTCAAATTTAAAACAATACGATCGAAAAAGATGGTAAAATGCATCAGGTTTAAAACTGCATCAATAGTTTTTGTTGAATCTAGCAATCATATTTAAGTAGGGGCCATAGAAACCTAAACTCTAAGGTGGGCCAATAGATGTGTCCAGAAGTGTACTAACTGATATATTTCCTATCCATCAGGTATCAAAATAAAGTGATGATTGCAACAGTTTATTTGTCTTAAAATATTTCTCTATAAACCACTCGGAAATCGGTAACATACCTACGGACTTTACACGCTTTATCTAGTAGTAATAACTATGAATTTCTTACAACTTATTATCTAAATACGATCATTATATGCTCAATAATCATTTTATAATAAGAAACAGTACTTAAATTAGATAAATCCAAAAAAAATAGCACACAAAACTCAGCGACTTATTCACTCCGACATAGAAATTGGCGCATCTGTCAACGACGAATTTGACAGAATCGAGCACAGACAATGCGATATTTTGCAATCACGATGCATAAAATGTACCACAGAACCGAAATAATTGACCTTGTTTATACTAAAGTAGTCTGTAAGTCTATGAAAACACGGTACAAAGTCAAGTGGGAGAGAGCGGTCTCATGCGACCGCTTGGGGTTTGACGGAATGGCGCAAACTGTCAGTGCGGTCGCATGCGACCGCTTGGGGGCTGTGAGGTAAAATACTGAAATAATGTTGCAATTCGCTTAATCTCTTCGTATCCATTTTTGCTAATCGATAAACTAAATACATAATTACCAAATTACCACTGCCAACGATGATGTTATTCACAGAGGTTAATCAGGTAAGTAAAATATAGGATTTTTTTTGGTATATGATTTATTCACCTACATTCAGGCCCAGAACCGGGATTCTCTCCTTTAACTATGTTAAGATCGACTGCCAGATTCGAATGTCAATAGATTACATTAAAATTACAATAAGATACATATTTGTCAAAATAAAAATAAATACAATATTAGACTGAACAAAATTAAATATCACTGTCTAAGAAATCTAATTCTAATGAAGTAAAGAGTTCTAATGTCAATCGAAGCGGTTGGCCAGGTTTATTTTTATGAAGACTCTTAACTTTCCTTTCAATCGTTTTTCGAGGTTTTCCAGCACTTTTCTGCATCATAAGATGTAATTTTTGTACCATTTCAGTTGCAAGGGACATCATTTCCTCTGAGTAGTTTTTTTAAGGTCTCGCCCCAAGCCTCCGATGATCCCTTTTTTGGTGGCATTTTGTACAGAAACAAAAAAAAATTATCCACATTTATGTAAAAATACAGTATGTACAGGAAAAGACTTTTTCCGAACTTAACTTAAACAATAGGTAGGTAGCAACAATATGACAAATACTTTTTTTGCGAAACTATATTTGGAATCCTTAGTAATAAAATTAAAAGATTTTATTTTATTTAATGAATATTTGTATCAAGTCTAGCATAGGTCAAGATGCCAGGAAACTGTCAATGGTAACTTGACCTAACCATAACTAACATGACCAAAGCGAGTAACGAGCGTGCGGACGCAATTGCGAAGGAGGCTGCAACTACGTCACGGAGGAAGCCGGACTACGATCAGTGTCTGATCTCATTCGCCAAGCGTTTCATTCGCGAGGAGACGATTACCGAATGGGCTCGGAGATACGACGCGGGAACGACGGCCTCCGTGACGAAGGTATTCTTCCCAGACGCGGTAGCCGCATACCGATTGGTCAGAAAGATCAAGCCGACCGGGGTTCTAACTCAAGCGATGACAGGACACGGTGGATTCTCCTCGTACTTACACCGCTTTAAGTGCAAGGAGAGTCCATCGTGCATCTGCGACCCTAAACAAGAAGAAGACGTCTTACACGTGTTAACTGAATGCGCCCGGTACACGATTACGAACGCATGAAATACAAGGAAAGCATGGGAATGAAAGTAAATAGAGAAAACATATACACACTAATAAACAGTAAATACACGCGTCAATCATTTCTGGAGTTTAGTGCTAAAATAGTAAAACCAATAATTAAAAGAAACAAGAAGTAGGCTAAGATATGTTTTTATATTTTATAATAATTATACAAGAACTAACATAACAAATAGTAGAAAATTTGTGTATAGTCAAAATACCGAATAATGTTGTTGTTGAATATTGTGTGATTGTTGAATATTGTAAACTACCTGGATGATATAATAATGTTAATTAATTAAGTGATAGATATAAGCAGCTACGTATATGTATACGAATAATAATTGTTAGAAAGTAAATAGTGAATAAGCTAGAGATAAGTAGTAATAAGCGATAGTACATAATATGCAATGAAAATGGTACCGAGAAACCGGAGAAATATAGGTAATAGAAAAAATATGAAATAAAAATAGTAGTAATTAGGGCATTCTAAAATGCAAAGAAATGTAATAGATATAAGTTATATAGAATAAGTAGTAAATAAGAATGGTAGATAGGGAACGTACGTGCGATGAAAATGGAAAAAAGGATTAAAGAACGAATGTATAGCTGTAGAATAGGATTGAATTAATAATAGGACAGGGCACAGAAGTGCAAAGAAAATGTAGGCATAAGGCCACCTAGAGATGAGGATAGTCGCCATAGAGCGCCTTAGATAAATGTAAGTCAAAATAATAAAATCTCCAACATGACCCACGTCGGAGGATACGAAAAAAAATCAAAAAAAAACAACATGACCAAAGCAAATATTTCTGCTCATTGAACTAAAAACGGTTAAAAAATAGCGTAAATTTAATATTTGGGTATCATTACACAAGATTTTCATAATTTCATTTACCTAAGATCAATCGTTTTAGCCCTGTGAACACAATTACACTGACACCAGCAAAACTGTACTTTCGACTCTTTTAGTTTAAAGCTTCCCTAATGGATTACGATCAGTGTTACAACAGAAAAAAAACAATAATGTTGCACATGGTAATCAAGATAATCTATTACAATTTATTTAAAAATGCTATCTGTTTTGAATCCTACAAAATTTATAAGTTTGTCACTAAAGGTTCATTTAGTCAACATATAGCTCCTGGTTTTTTCCATCACGACCTAATTTTTCTTTCCTTTAAACTCAAACCACCAAAACCTATCGCTAAGGTACTATATAGGCGTAGCTTTGCCCATATTGACGTTGATAAGATGCAGAGCGAAGTGTCTGAGACCAACTGGGATGCCCTGGTTCAAGCATCCTCTGTCGACTAGAAGGTTCATATATTTAACGATACTGTGACTGCCATGTACGATCGCTATGCACCTGTAAGGATGATTAGGGTGAAGCGGCCACCGGCGCCTTGAATGACCAAAGACATTCAAATGGCAATGAGGCGTAGGGACCGAGCATTCCGTAGGTTTAAACGCGATTGAATGGATGATAATTGGAACTCTTTTAAAACTGCCAGGAATCGGTGTAACCAGATGATACTCGTACGTAACGTTAAACGTCGTCATATTCTCAATAACATTTCTTCTTCTTCTGATATCAGGAAGTTTCTTGGAACTCTCGGAATTAGATCTAAACTACACACATCAAAAGTGTCTAGGGATCAAGCATTTTTATGCGGATTTCTTGAGATTGAGATGTGGCTTTGTAATAAATTTATGATTTTATAAATTTATATGGATCCTTTTTGGTGCATTTCATAATTTGAAACAGGAACTTTCAATCAATTTCTAGTAAAAGATGAAAATCAGCTGTCAATATTTTCCCTATAAAAACATACAACGCATTGAAGACATTATTAGTGCTACTGTTTCCCTACTACTGATTAAAACCAACGTTATTATGGAGCGGCGACGTCATTTAAGCAGGGAAGAAATGCTCAGAGCCGTGGGAATGATAGAAGCTGGTTCCCGGCAACGTACTGTGGCTTTAGCTCTGAATACAAGTCAGAGTGTTATCAGTCGACTTTGGACACGTTACCGAAGCACTGGTACCGTGGCTGAGCGCCATGGAGGACGGTATCGCTGCACCACACGGAGACAAGACCGATACATTCAAATCACAACTCGAAGAGCTCCAACAATAACCGCCATGATGTTAGCCGTGAGGCTTCATCACTCTTCAGGGAACTTAATTAGCGACCAAACAGTCAGAAACCGCTTGCATGAAGTGAACCTTCATTCCCGAAGACCGCTAAGGGTACCACCTATAGCAATGCACAATCGTAGGATTCGATATCAATGGGCTCTTGAACACAGAAATTGGGCAGAAGAACAATGGCGTTTCGTGTGCTTTTCTGATGAGTCTCGTTTTGGTATGAGACCGGATACAAGACGTATACGACACTGGAGAACCCCTGGACGCCAACAGCGATTAAAATCCTGCCAGGAAGTCCATCCTTATAGAGGTGGAACCATCATGGTATGGGCGGGTATTTGGATCGGCGGAAGAACTGAGTTGATTTGGATCAGAGGCAACCTCAACGCTCAAATTTATGCTGAGACGATTGTATCAGACGTCATCGTTCCTCTACAAGTGCAAATCGGTCCCTTATTTCAGTTAATGCATGATAATGCACGACCGCACACCGCAAGAGTTGTAAGACAGACTCTCGCCGCAGCTAACATCAATGTCATGCCCTGGCCTGCTCAGTCGCCAGACTTGAACCCGATTGAGCATGCATGGGATATGCTACAGAGAAGAGCTCTGCCGAATATGGAGGGTATCCAGTCGCAAGAAGACCTTTTTTTGTTGTTGCAACGAACATGGGCGGCCATTCCACAGCGTGATTTGGATGAACTCATTTTGAGTATGCCAAACCGATGTTCTTGTGTTGTTAGTGTTCGCGGTAGAAACACGGATTATTAATTGTTTAAGTTACCCAATAAAATTTTAAAGAAAACTGTTATTTCAGTCTTTTTTTCGAACTTTAATGTTAGTGGTTCAAATGTCAAAAATCCCTTTATTAGGAAAATGGCAAATTTCTTTATTAATGCAAAGGTGACTTGGTTTATCGTTACTGTAGACAAACGAAAACACTTTATTTGATGAATCCTTAAAGAAAATTTTAATTAATATCAATCAGGAGAAAAGTTATTGCAAAAATATATGTTGATCCCTAGACACTTTTGATGTGTGTAGATCCAAGTTCTATTAAACGCACCGTTGTTTCTATAGCAGGTCTAACGCGTCCCAATATAGCCCCGTTTTGCTTTTCTCCAGTCACTCAGGCAGAGATCAAAAAGATTATCCTTTCCATTAAATCCAATGCTGTGAGCTGTGATAACATCAGTCGCCGTATGATAGTCACTATACTGGATCATCTTTTTCCTGCTATCACCCATATCATTAATTCCTCTCTTAGTTCTGCAGTTTTCCCCACCCTATGGCGCAAAGCCTCTGTTCGTCCTTTTCCTAAAGTTCCAAATCCAACGCTCCCTAAATCAATTTTGACCAATTTCCATTCTTCCCTTTATGTCCAAGGTGCTCGACGAAGCCTCTGTCCACAAGCAATTCTTCCAATTTGTATATAACAATTCTCTCCTTGACTCTTTGCAATCTGGGTTCAACCCGATGCACAGCACCGTTACCGCCCTCCTTAAAGTGACTGGCGATATTAGGGCAGGAGTGGAGGATGGCAAAGTAACTAGCCTGGTGCTTATTGATTTCTCCAATGCTTTTAATACCGTCAGTCACGACATCCTTCTTTCCATACTGTCCCATCTTATGTTTTACGACGAAGTGGTGGAATGGTTTTCATCGTATCTTCGGGAACGTCAGCAGTCTGTCCAATCAGGAGAATCATTCTCAACCTGGTGTAAATTAGAAACTGGCGTTCCTCAAGGCGGCATTCTTTCTCCCCTTCTTTTCTTAATTTTTATTAATTTCATCACTCACAAGATTCAGTGTTCTTATCCTCTCTACGCCGACGACCTGCAACTATATGTCCAGGCAAATATGGATGGGCTGAATGATGCCATTGATGCTCTAAATAAAGACCTAAACAACATCAAATCCTGGTCCGACCAGTTTGGGGTTGCTGTCAACCCTGCAAAATAGCAAGTTGTATTCGTAGGGAGTTCTCGGATGATGTCAAGAATTATTTGCAGCGGGCTCCATCCCATTATTTTCGACGGCACTCCAATACCTATCACTTAAAATGTAAAGGATCTGGGTTTGCTTGTCAACTCCAGGTTGAACTGGCAGGCTTAGGTGACGAATGTTTGTCGAAAAGTCACTGGAATACTTCGTTACCTTTACCGCCTCAAGAAATTTTTGCCTGTTAGCGTCAAGGCTATGCTTGTACAGACCTTAATATTTCCTATCGTCGACTATGGTGATGTGTGCTACCTCGACCTGAATGCAGATCTACTCAATAAGCTCGACCGTCTCCTAAATAACTGCATTCGATATGTCTTTAACATTCGTAAATATGATCATGTGTCCGCATGCCGAACTCAGCTTAAATGGTTACCCATACGGCTGCGTAGAAGTATGCGAGCTTTGAAAACTTTATTTTCCGGGTTATGCTCTCCTAATTACTTTTCGTATCTTTCCTCACACTTTCAATACCTATGTACCACTCATGAAAAAACACTTCGTTTTTCTTCTAATCGCCTTCTAAACTGTCCCTCTTACCACTCCGACATCGTTCACTCTTCCTTCTTTGTCAAACCCATTCTCCTTTGGAATTCTCTCTCTATTTAATATTAGAATGTCCACTAGTCGGTATGCGTTCAAAACGTAGTTGCGCAGCATCTTACCGAACAAGCTGATACTCCACATTAGTAATCGTTTATTAATTATATGTATAATATTTATATATTTACTAACTATTTATATATTATAGAGTGTATAACTATATATAACTTTTTTTTCTTTGCTCGTAATATTTGCTATAATTTCATTAAAAGGTACAACACTTTTTTGTGTTATAAAGTTTTCGGCTCCAAAACCAATGAAAAATCTCGGTGTATATGTATGTATATGGTGTATATGTATCTGCGTTGTATATATGTTTCTTTATAGTATATGTATGTAATTTACCATATTTCCATTTTAGTTGTGCACCCTACCACTTATTTATCTGCATTACCCTGTGGTTGACTGGGGGAAAATGCTTAAGGCATTAAGTCCGCCTCTGTACAGTTGTGCATAAAGTATTAAATATATAAATAAATAACATTTTACAACTTTTGTCATCGCAGCTAATTGCACCTACCATGTCATCTCTGCACCACCCTATGGTTGACTGGTAGAGAATGCCTTAGGCATTAAGTCTGCCATGTAATATATTGTTGCAAAAGTTTTAATAAATAATAAAAAAATAAAGGTAAGCTAAGTGCCCTTAGCGTCAAACGTGGCAAGTTGACCATGGAAGGTCAACTTGCCACGTTTGACGGTATTAATTTTAGCATCATCCATCATGCTGATAAGAGCTTCTCCATATAAGCAAACTCCTTTGGTATCTTAAGTGATTGAAGTAGTTCCCATGTATGGATGTACATCTGCAGATCGTAGAAAATATAATGTTGTGTTGTGTCGAGTGTATTGTGTTGCAAATAAGACACGTTGAATCGCATCTCCCGGCTGTGTACGTGCAATATCTACACGGAACACAAAGAAATGAAATATCGAAGCTATCATACATTCATCACTTCGCCCGCAAAGGTAATCGAGACGGTTCCAATATCTCTAATGCATTTATCCAGTTTGGCTATTTGAAGATTAGCTGTCGAGCTTGATTGATTGCTTGTAATCGGTTTGGTGTGCGATGAAACAATGTACTTATTTCGTTTCCTATAAATTTCCTGTTTCATTTTCACTTTTGACGGCGGACTAATATTACTTTAGATCATCGGTTCTAGGGTTCAAGACGCAATAAACATAAATGCTATAAAAGTAACATTACCAATCGATATTCTCTCATAAGTGAAGCATAGGATGTATGACAGGATCGTAGGAAGCTGTGGTCTCGGCTTACCCCTATAGGAAGCAGGCGGGATGTGTGCTTCACCAAACCTTAAAAAAATTAGTTCTTGTAAAAATCATTAAAGATGTAGATACATAAAAAAGGTTTTAACTTTTATAAAACATGTATCGATAATCTTTGTATATCGAGAATAAAACCATGCACTACAATCATAAGTTAGAAAAGTGATTTTGTTATAGCTTCACTGGATAGCCAAAGAATGGAAAACGAGCTCATTATTAATAAAGTCACTTCTAACATGAAATGTAATATGTTGAATTAACACAATTTCACCGCAAAACCTTGCCATATTTATTACGTCGACAACGTTGTTGAAGAGGCAGTGCTACGGCAGTGCACTCGCCACGGCCGGTTAGCTAAGGCGCCATCTTGTGAAATCTGATTCCGCTGTTTGCTATGACAACTGCCAATTTAAACAGATCCAAGGTATATATTATATAAGAAAATAATTATAATGATAAGATGAACACAGTTCGCAAATACTGAAAGGAATAAAATTAACGCCGGAAGGGGCCGCTATAAATAACAACTTTTAATTTAAACTTATGAAGGCAATAAATAAATATCGTTCCAAAATCCATCAGACAAAAGATAGAGGCGTCCGTCGGCAGCAGTTCGCAGCAAATGGCGGCCGCAGCCACAGCGCCGCTTCTTTTAATTAAGTTTGCAACAAAATTGCGTTCTGCCATTTTTAATTATTAATATAGAACGCTTGACACGATGCTTCCGTTATTAATTTTTTTATTATGTTCGATTGCTAAAGACCGCAGACATATTAGTTAAATGAACAAATAATTATTACAGAAAAATATCGTAAATCCTTTGTTAGATTTTAAAATTAGTTCTACTTGTATATTGGTAAGTAGATTTGGAGAAGTTAACCTTTTTTTGTGAATTTGTTTATGGATATATTTTGTGATAGTATCTTTTCTAAATTATAGGTTTAAAACACTAACTAATAAAAGTATTTTTTATGATTAATATTGCATTTTTTATATTTTTATAATTATTTGTTGCCATGATTGTTGGTGGTATTTCCTGTAATATTAGAATGCCAATTTTGTGAATTCCAAAAAAGGAGTTGTTCAAATAGTTTCTTTGGAAAGTCTTTTACAATCAAATTCCACGACTAGGGGTGACAATGAATAATTGGACAGAAAGTTGGCTCGAAACCATCCGATTCCATGGCATCGTGCAATCTTTATGAAATTAACTCACCAGTCTTACTAACTCTCATCTTGAAGCTAACGACTACAACGCCACAGAAAGTGATAAAGTTTTTTAATAATATAATACTCTTTCATCAGAACAAGTCGTACGCAGGTCGAGCGGGCCGTCATGACAAGAATAGATGTCGCCACTAACCCAACAAAACTTTCCTACAAGGCTTACTGCTCGCTCCAACGCACTGCGCACAACTACGTTGTTCCGAAGTTATTCATCAGGCGAAACAGTCACACTTAGTAAAACTATTTAATTATATGACCCTTCCGTTTCCGCCCAGTGAGTCTTTTGAATCCGACTTAAAACGGGTGACTCGCCGGCACAGATTGGATTATCCATCCTAATGGCTTTCTGGTATAGTTAATCGTTTCTCGGAATTCTTGACACTTTAATGTTCTAGGAGACTTGGGTTTGTCTATCAACCCTATTCTTTCATTATTTCCTTTGCCAACTGTCTTCAGAGCATGGCGCTAACAGCTATATTGTGCTTCTAATAGTAAAGAAAAACTACTGTTTCCGTTACACAGGCGACATTATTTACACACTAGCTTTCGCTCTGAGCTACGCTCTCAAAACTGTGTGGAAGTTTTGACAAGTCAACTATTATTTTGTTGCTCCTTTTTCTCGTCGTGTTCATATATTCATGTTTCACTTCCAATAATTATAATAGACTGTAAGAACTATCCCTGGACCTACGGAGTTGAACGGTTTATAGGCTTAAATGATTCAGTTGCAGAAATCTACACTATTCAGAATTCGATTGAGGCACCTGATACCTCTGCGATCTCCCACGCCAGGCTTAGGCGTTAATCTGGTCTTTTGCTCTCGTCAATAACAGGCAACACCTTAATTTTACTAAGTACAGTATATTCGTTATTTTAGTCTATTATTATATATTTGTGGACATGTAGTTAGTTTTGTGAATTTAGGGCGTTATATAAATTTTAATACATAAATACAACTATTCACGACTACTATCCCCGAAGGGTTATCCAGAGACTAGGCAATGAGGACCGCAAAAGCAGTCCTCTACAATAGTCCACTTTTCACCAAATAGCTGGAGGTGGTGAGTCCATCGCCGCTCTATGCTGTTAAATATATGTGCAGTCTTTAGTCCGTTAGTCGCCTTTTACGACACCCAAGAAAAGAGAAGGGGTGGTAGTATTCTTTAACCGCTACGCGGCACGGTTAATTAATTTTAAACGACATTAAAACTAATCTCACGCTATAAATATTTCTTTACGGTTATGCGAACTGCACAAGGAGAATCGATTAAAGATCCAATTCTATTCGTACTCAAGGCAATTACGCTTTGCAGGCCCGAAGAATAGAAATATTCCTTAACAATGCACCGTAGAGTCAGTAGGTATCAAAGCCTGGGGCGGCGGAGGCTCGCCGCCTCCTGGAGATAATCATTTCCGATGCTGCATTTGAAATATGGAAACTAATTATATACCTGCGGGACGATGTATTCTTCACTTTGTAGTGTGGACTTCGTAGCTTTCTTGGGCAGGGGTTCTTTATAATCTCTGCGAAGAAAGTGCCATTGCGTTATACGTGGAGAAGTACGAGTAAGTGTGAAGTTGACGTGTCCACGTAATAAGTAAACCTACTGAGGTTTTGCTTTAAAACTATTAGCTTTGCTAAATTCTAGTAAATTTTATTGTTAATAAAAATGTTTTATTTTGCATTTTTCTCTCATATGTTTATGTCTATAAATTATCGGATCTCTTTTTTATTATTTAGGTAAGTAATCTAATAAGATCCCTGTCTAAAAATATATGTAACTATTAGTACCATCTGCACTAACTCGTAAGAAGACGCGTAACTGCCAAGTTAGTTTGACATACGGGCCAGTTTGATGGCATTGTACCAATACGGCCGAATTGTGTCGTGCGGGAAGACGTTCCGGGGGATAACTTGCCTGAACGGCCGGCTGGGGAGCCGTTCCGGCGTGACGTTTGCCGGCTAATATCCGCCCGGCCAAGGGCGAGCGGCGCTTATATGCGGGAGATTCTGTACTGAGATACGGAAAACTATTTCTAGAACATTCATTCTGCACGGAGCTCGATGGCACAAGACTTTCGGTATGCGATCTTGCTAGTTAAGGAACTTTCGCAATGCCGGGTCATTGGATGGGTGACCAATTAAAAGTATCACGAGCTCCTCCGTGCTTCAGGAGGCATATGAAGCCGTTGGTTCCTGTAGTTGTCGTAAGATAGCAGTCGTTAACCTATTTACTCGTATAAGGTAATGTTATGAATCTCGTTTCTTTGTGTTTGTAAAGTACAGTCCGAAGAAAAATGTCGGTCGTCCTTTTAATAAATGTTGTCCAGTACTACCATAGGAAATAAGCTACCTGTTACTTATACAGACGGATCATCTGGTTGTTTGACAAATAAATATTGTTGACGTCAAAAATATTATTTTATATTTAGGGAACTCTGAAATTTGAAACAGTAAACCGCAACCAATAACGCATCCCAGCTGCGGAAGCCCACAACCGTGGCGCGTTTCATTTTAACAATTTGTTGCGTGTGCCTGACGAAGCCCGCCGCCGCTGCAACACTTTGTGGAGCCATTTTATTCTATTATTTTGTTCCTGTCAGTGTAACCGGTGTTCTACGCGGCTTTTGTACACTCGATCAACTATTGGAGATATACAGTTTGTTAGAGAACAAGTCTGAAAATACAAACAAAATGTTTTGAAGAATTTGTTAATCAATTCAAACCAATTGTAGTTAGCAAACTCTTCAGTGCGATTCTGTAAAGGCTCGCTTGAAAACTCGATCCTGAATACGCGGTCGAGTTAGTCAGTTATCAAATACGCATTCTGTAAATTCGACTCTATGCTAACGTTACAAAAGTAACTCCTAACCCCAACGTGAGGGTCGAACTAAGAGACGAGTTTACAATCGAGCTTTAGAGAATCTGGTTTATACTGGTTCGAAAAGTGAAGGCACAGTGGACTTACATATTGAGATGGCACAGCAATTTCAAGTGTGTGCTGGCTTCCGAAACCAGCTTACCACCTTGATCCAGTGACGTTTTGCGCCAGACCTTGGACTAAGCTCGCGGAGATCAGCCTTTACCACGTCCTTCTATACAGGAGTAACAGGGGCGATTCGACTAAGTCAAAGTCAAATGCTTTATTCAATATAAACCTTTATATGCCGGGCTGAATAATAGGAATAATATAAACTTTTACAGGTACTTATTGAAGTCAAAAATTATGTATATAAAAAAAGTTAACTAACAGTAGATCTCTTCAACTAACTTAACTACCTACATACCTAATGTACCTACCTTACTAATCTACCACCAGTTCAGATTTTGAGAGAGCCTTCGACTGAGAAGAAGCTGGCAAGAAATTCAGGAGGCCTTACTTTTTTCTCACTCTAAGTAACAAAAGTTACAATGTCATCACCAAGTCATATAAAATACATTAAAAAAGACGTATATTTATACAAATTACTTAAAAGTTATGCTAGTATAATAATTAATTATACATGCACTACGTCCATGCATATTTGTCATTTACATAATCTTCCACTCTTTAATAACTTTTACTCATGAGGGTTTTTTTTAACATGGTTTTTAAATGTATGTAAAGGCATTTCGGTAATATTTGGAAGTTTTATATAAAACGTTACACATTTACCCAACAAAGAGCCACCTGATAAAGTTTTTGCTAGAATAAAAATCAACTAGTCTCAGGAAGCTCGAGTGGGATTCGAACCCACGATATTATAATCAAACTACTAGGAAAAATTCAACGAGTCTTTTGGGGTCTCGGTAGCTCAGCGGTTAGAGCAGTGGACCGGCAATCCAAAGGTCGTGGGTTCGAATCCCACTCGAGCTTCCTGAGACTGGTTGATTTTTTTCTAGTAAACATTTTATCCGTCATCTATATAGCATTGTGAATGCAAAATTTCAATAACAAAGAGCCACCTGTTTTATGAAGTTTCAAACTAGGGACGGCAAGCTTATTTTTCCTACGAGCGAGTGTCTAAGTTATGAGAACACAATAAAAAAAAATAAAGTAAAAACCTTTTTAAAAAACAAGCTTTTATTTAAAGGGGCAAAAAAGAAAAAATAAACTTTTCTTAACCTTTACCAATCTATGACGTCATTACACAATTTATCTGATATAAAAGGTTGTCGCGAGATTTAAGAACTCGTATTTACTTAGATTGAAAATTTTAAAAGTTTAAATCAATCACATCAAGTTATTTAATTAACTTACTTGCTTATTTACACAAGTAAATCTCGCGACAACCTTTTATATCATATAAATTGTGTAATAAATTTATAAGTTGATAGTAAAAGTTAAGTAAAAGTTTAAGTTATTCTTTTTAGGGCCATTAAATAAAAGCTTGTTTTTTAAAAATATTTTTACTTTTAATTTATTTTTTACTTTTTTAGTTAATTGGATTTAGAGTGACGTCACTTTTTTTTTCGACTAATTCTCAGGAAGCCCTTTCATTTGATACCCATATTGTAGGAATGCATTAAAAATAATTAGTTCGCCATCTTGGGTGTGCCGCCATCTTGTATTTAGAATGACGTCATACAATTAACCATGCATTGTCATCCCAACTAACCGTGTATACAAAATTTCAGCTCAATCGGTTGAAGATATCTGCTTCAAAACTGAGTTGCAAGATTTCACCGGAACAAACATACATTGCAAGTTAAATAAAAGCTTGTTAAAATGTGTTTTCATACTTCTTGACATGCATAATGTTTTCAAAAATAAATTGTGATGCAACAGTTAATATATCGTTTTTTTAAACACCTCTTTGAGTTAGTCTTTAGACTTTAGGTTGTATTTGGCGCGGACTGCCCTTTTCTGTAGGAAAAATACATCGTGTATTAGCAGCGAAGTCCCACAACAGTAAACCTTAAGACATCACACTATGGAAATAACTAAAATAAACTATTCTTGCCGTCTCAACATCAGTTAGAAGCCCTATTTTTTTAACTGCGTATGCAGCTGAACTCAGTTTTCCTGACAAGGTATCAATATGTATTTTGACGACCTCCTTGGTCGAGTGGTTTGTACACCGGTTTTCATGGTGTCGCCATCTCTGAGGTCCCGGGTTCGATCCCCGGTGAGGTCCCGGGTTCCATCCCCGGTCGGGTCAATTTAGAAATTATTGTTTTTCTGAATTGTCTCGGGTCTGGGAGTTTTCTATGTATAATAAGTATGTATTAAGGTATTTTATGTATGTTTATCCGTTGTCTAGTAACCATTTAACGAGTTTCATAACGAAGCTTCTTTTGGGCTATATAATTGATTTGAGTGTTGGAAAGTTTATTTATTTATTATTTATTTAATATGTGGGTCCCATTGTAAGCGTGAATCCAGTTTAATGCTTAGAAACACAGTAGAATCTACTAATTCAACAATATTATCGTTTGTTTATTTTTTATTTATTTATTTGCATGACACATACATGGTATTTGTTAAAAGGTGGTATAAAAATATAAATGGTAATCATGTGACACCCTGTAAGGGCACCGCAAAGTGTGAAGCACTACGAATCGCAGGCGCGTTGCTATTCTTTAAGGAAGGAATAGGGTTAAGGAAGGAATAGGAATTGTGAGAGGGAGGAAAGGGGATGGGCCTCCGGTACCCTCAATGGCCGAAAGAAATACAACAGCACCAAGTGCCTGCTTCCTTAACTTAAAACTAAAACTTTTAAATAACATAATATATATATATTTTTTTACAAAACAAATTAAAACCATGAACTTAAATATTTAACAAAACATTTTAGCTAATAAAGTCAACATTCAAGTATGAACTTATTCTAGGCATCTATTCCTGATGATCGCCACGACGTGCCTACAAATGTTCATCACCTCTCTGATGATAGGCACTTAATGCCTCCGTATTTCAAGTTTTTTTTCTACTTCGGTTTGAGTGTTTAGTGTCTGCGCCTTGTATCGGTTAGCAGCACTAGCTGTCTAGTGTGAATAAACGTCAATAAAAACAGACTTACTTCGAAAAGATCTATTTTTAAAAAATAAAAATAAAAAAATTAAAAATAACTCGATGCGGAAATTGTTGTTTTTCTTTACATTTTTCTATGAAAAGTTGTAAACATTTTTATATATTATTATTACTATGTAGTAAGAGGTTACATATAAAGAAGAATTTTTTATTATAATTTAGATATATTAAAAAAAAATATATAAAAAAAAAAAATATAATTAAATATTTGTTTAATATTTTTTAATCAAACCGCCATAATATTGAAGATAATTTATCTAGAAATCCAACGATATACAATATGTGTGGTGTTTAAAAAAGGAAGGCCACAAAAACCACTTAACACTACTCAAGTACCTGTATCAAATTACGCCGCGTCATACCCAAATCAAAGAAGGACTTGCGCGCGCGCTGACGTCATCAGTTGAGGGGATATCATTTATGTTAAGTTCATCTTAATTTGTGTGTTGACCTGTCTTACATTAGGTAATGAAAATTTAACACACTTTGTTTTTGCTGAATTCAGTAATAAATTATTAATAGTGAACCAATGCAATACCTTTGAAAGTGCACTATTTACATTGTCAAAATTTTCAAGGCCTCTTTTAACATTAAAAATAAGAGACGTATCATCTGCAAATAGTACAGTCTCACACAAGTTTCTAACAATGTAGGGCAGGTCATTTATGTAAATCAAAAGATAATGGTCCCAATGTTGACCCTTGGGGCAAGCCTATGGTTATGGGTGCTCTTGAAGACACATACCCATTAATAACAACTTTTTGAGTTCTATTCGACAGGTATGATTGTTTAAGGCTCAGTGCTATTTTTGAGACACCATAATGCTCTAACTTGTTAACTAAAGTTTCATGACTAACGTAATTAGTCTAAGAGATCACAGAAAATACCTATTGCATCTTGCTTTCCTTCCCAGGCGTCAAAAATGCGTTTAAGAAGCGCAACTCCAGCGTCAGTTGTAGATCTGCCTTTAGTAAAACTATGCAGTTATTCATGAAAAATTTTATTAATTGCAAAATGAGACCGTAATTGATTGTAAATAATTTTCTCAAAAACTTTGCTAAAGGCTGGTAATATAGAAATTGACCCAAAATATATTTTTTTATTTTTTACCAGCTTTAAACAATGGAATGATTTTAGTATGCGTCATTAAATATGGAAAAGTACTTTCGTCAAGACACCTATTGAAAATATCGGCCAATTGAGGAGCTAAGGAATTAATAATTGTTTGAGCACTAGTCGTTCTACATGGCCTAGTCATCTAAGTCTGTGTGCATTCTTTTATATTAAGATCTCTACTCTACTACTACTCAGTGTAGTAATGTAGGTGCTTAGAGAATAATTAATATTGCAAGGTAGGGTTGATTTGTACGTATGTCTGTGAGCAGTCGAAATATAGCGTTACTACTATCCAGCTGTTTCACTAATCCCGAGTAACACCTACTTCATTGGCGACGAGGATAAAAAGTTTTTAGTAGTTTAACATGTCTTTTGGAAAAATCAGTGACTTTAATATGAATTCCGGAAATTGGTCGTTGTACGTGGAAAGATTGGAGATGTATTTTAAAGTCAACAAGGTGGAGAAAGATATGTGGCTACCTACGCTAATTACGGCGATCGGAGATGAAACTTATGAGTTGCTGAATAGTTTAACGAGTCCCGTTAAACCAGCGGATCTCACTTACGAGGCGGCGGTCGCCGCGTTACGCAATCATCTCCAGCCTCGACCCTCCGTGATGGCGGAACGGTATCGTTTTCGGCAAAGAAGACAGCGGAACGATGAGACTATTTCGCAATACGTGATCGAGCTGAAGAAGCTAGCAAAATTCTGCGACTTCGGAAACGTTTTAGAAGACAATTTGCGGGATCAGCTGGTATGTGGAGTACACAGTGACGTAATACGTCAACGGTTATTTGCGGAGGACGGTTTAAATTACAAAGGCGCAGTAAAGTTGGCGGGTGCCCTAGAAGCAGCTGGACGAGATGCAGCTGCAGTGGAGGCGTCCGCGGCGGTGATAACGCTAGCGGTTCATGCGGTGAGGGCGAAGCGCGAGCGCGGGGAGCGCGCGCGTCCCTGGCGTTTCAGTAGTTACACGGTTGGCAATCGTTGCACGGCGTGCGGGGAAGACGGCCACAACAGCGACAAAAAAGGTACAAAACATTCGTGTGCAGCAAATGCAAGAAGATGGGACATTTACGACGAGTGTGTCGTAGTGCTTCGGCGGGGGCCGGAAAAGGGCGTAGGCGTGTCAATCATGTCAAGGCTTCCCAAAACAATGAGTCGGAGAAAGATTCCCACTCTGAGGAGGCTGAGGAGCAGTTGCATCAGCTGACTTTAAATAGCTACAAACCGGTAAGCTTAAAAATACTGGTTAATAATGTATGGCTAGAAATGGAGGTAGATACAGGATCCGCAGTTTCTTGTATAAGTAGGAAAACTTATGATAAATATTTTAAATATTTAAAGATAGAAAAACATAATTTAACATTTAAATTTTATGATGGAAGCTGTATTAGGCCGTTAGGAGTAATTAAACCAAGAGTTAGTTATAAAGATAAAATTAGGAGCTTGGAATTGTTTGTAATTGACGGCGGAACTACATCATTATTAGGCTGGCAATGGTTATCAGAGTTAGGTATAGAAGTTCCATATTTCTATAACGATATCCATGGTGTGCAAGATAAGGTCAAACGTACATGTCCTAAAGATATAAAAATGTTAATCGACAGATATAAAGAGCTGTTCAGCGGCGGACTGGGGCGCTTCACTGGTGGCAAGGCGCAGTTGCGAGTGCGAGAGGGTGCGAGCCCGGTGTTCTGCCGCGCGCGGCCGCTGCCCTACGCGCTCAAAGAGCAGGTGGACGCGGAGCTGGACGCCATGCTGCGTGATGGGGTCATAGAGGCGGTGGACACCTCCGACTGGGCTACGCCTTTAGTGCCGATAAGGAAAGCAGACGGGGGCTACGTATCTGCGCCGATTATAAGATTTCGTTAAATCCCGTCTTACTGGTCGATCGGTACCCATTACTGAGAATAGACGATTTGTTAGTTAGTTTGAACGGAGCTCAATTATTTTCAAAAATTGACCTTTCTCAGGCGTATAATCAAATCGAGTTAGATAATTCAAAAGATTTCACGGTTATCAACACGCACAGGGGTCTATTCAAATATAATAAATAGGCTAGTTTTTAGTCTCGCGTATATTTCAATGCATTATGTCAAATCTTCTAACTGATATTCCGGGGGTGGAAGTGTTCTTCGATGACGTAATAATTGGAACAAAAGGAGGGCGTGAAGAGCATCTAGCTACACTTGAAAAGGTTTTGCATAGACTAGAAAGTCACGGCATGAGGCTAAAGAAAAGTAAATGTTCATTTTTAATGGAGGAGGTAAAGTATTTAGGCTATTTAATATCCAAGGAGAGTGTTAAGGTAGATAGTGACAAAGTGTCAGCGATAGTTCATATTCCACGTCCTGAGAATGTCTCACAATTAAGGTCATTTCTGGGGTTGGTTAATTTTTATGCCAAATTTGTTAAGAACATAAGTTCTATATTATCTCCCTTTTATGAGTTACTTAAAAAAGGTGTAACTTGGAGATGGTCACGGGCCTGTGAAATTGCATTTATTAATATTAAAAACTTATTAACGAGCGCGGAAGTTTTAACGCATTATGATGTAAACAAACCGTTGATGTTAACGTGCGATGCGAGTGCGCAAGGCATCGGCGGGGTGCTCACGCAGTTGGCGCAGAGTGCGGCCGAGGGCCGGCGGGAGCGGCCGCTAGTGCACGTGTCGCGCACACTCACTGACGCCCAAATACATTATTCACAGATCGATCGTGAAGGGCTCGCTATAGCATTTTGTTTACAAAAGTTGCATCAATATTTATATTCGGCGTTTCACTCTGAGGACCGACCATAAGCCATTGGTTAGCATTTTCGGACCTAAGAATGGTATACCGGCTATGGCTGCGAGTCGTATGCAACGCTGGGCAGTTATTTTATCGGCGTATTCGTATGATATTGAGTACGTAAATACAAAACAAAACGGCGCCGATAGCTTGTCGCGGCTGCCTGTCCCGCACGCAGGAGCGGTGAGTCATTGCATGACCCGCCGGAGCAAACGTATTTGCACTTAGCGCAGAACGAGCTCTTGCTAGATTATGACAGTGTTAAGCAACAAACCTTACGGGATCCTCTGTTAGGTAGAATATTATATTATATAAGGGATGGATGGCCGGAACATAATGAAATACGGGATTTGCAACCATACTTCAATAGAAAAAGGGAGTTGTACGAAGAGTTAGGTTGTATTATGTGGGGACATAGGGTGTTCATACCTGAAAAATATAGGAGTAGGGTCCTGAACGAGTTAAGCAAAACTAAAGCGATGGCGCGTAGCTACGTATGGTGGGCCGGCCTCGACGAGGTGGTGGAGGCGCTGTGTCAGCTGCGAGCTGTGCGCGGCGGAGGCAGACGCGCCGCAACGGCATGCGGTGGTCCCGAGGCCGTAGCCGGCCAAACTGTGGTCTCGGGTTCATTTAGATTTTCTAGGCCCTTTTTACGATAAAACATATTTAGTGATAATTGACGCACGGACCAAATGGATTGAGGTATATCCAGTGCTGAGTACGGCGGCACGACATACGCTAAGTAGGTTGCAGGAAGTGTTTGCTAGGTGGGGCCTTCCGAAACAATTAGTCACAGACAACGGGCCACCATTTTTTAGTGCTGAGTTTTCTGAATTTACTAAGAAACAGGATATTGAACATATTTTTTCTGCCCCTTATCACCCAGCGTCTAACGGGGCTGCGGAGAACGCAGTACGTACCATTAAAAAGGTAATACGCAAGGCAATTCGAAAAAAGGAAAATGTTCAATCGTTTTTAAATACATTCCTTTTACATTACAGAAATACCGAACATTGTACGACGGGGGAAAGCCCGGCTAAGCTTATGTTAGGTAGAAGTTTGAGAACAAAATTAGATTTACTTAGACCAGATAGGGATAAAAAAGTCAAAGAAGCTCAAAATAGACAAAAACATTTAGGCACCACGTCGGAGCGTGATTTGCAACCAGGGGATGAGGTATGAATACATCAGTATCAAGGTGGTACTAAGTGGGCTCCAGGTAAAGTGTTGGAGAAATTAGGGAATACGGACTACAGACCAATAGATACTGTAGGTAAGGGTAGATATATATATATATATATATATATAGACATATTGACCAGTTAAGACGGAGATCTTTACGTAGTTCCTTAGTTGTTCCGTCTACGCCGGCACCGATGGAAGAGGATGCTCTTGGGGTTCAATCGGCACTACCACCAAACCCAACGAGCGAGAATTCTGCTCAGGCAATTGGCGTGCAGTCCAGCTGCGATCTACCGTTCGCGGAGATCCCAGAACAGGGCATGGGTAACTACCAAGATGGAAGCGAAACGGTGAAAGTCTCGAGTCCACCCCTCACACTCGCAACTGAGTTGACCAGAGAGAACGCCCAGACCCGACCTATTCGGAAATGTAGGACAGATAATCCGCCACGTTATAAGTTTTAGTATTATATAATTATGTAAGTATGTTAAAACATAGTGTGTAAAGGTTTGTAACATGTCAATATTAGTTGTGGTAAGAAAATGTTTATTTTGTTTTAGAATCATATCATTAATTATTATTATATTATTATTAAGGGGGTTTATGTGTTAAAGGGGAGGATTGTAGTAATGTAGGTACTTAGAGAATAATTAATATTGCAAGGTAGGGTTGATTTGTACGTATGTCTGTGAGCAGTCGAAATATAGCGTTACTACTATCCAGCTGTTTCACTAATCCCGAGTAACACCTACTTCACTCAGATAGGTAGGTTTTTCAACTTCTACATTTATACAAAGCCAACTTTTTAACATTGATATGTATTCCGTCCTAAGGATGATTTATATTAGAGCGGGACGTGCACGGGGCCCGGACGGCGCCACTGATTTGAGGCGTTGCATACATTTTGTATGAAGCAGTTCATATTACACCGTGCATGCACGCTCCGTGCACGTCCCGCTCTAATATAAATTATCCCTTATTCTAGGTTTTATGGAGATTTATTCTGTGTTTTGAGCTCTCTTTTGTATTTTTAATTATATTGGTGAAAAGTTAAGATAATATTAAAAACAAAAGTAAGTAACGAGGGCAGTAAAATCAATTTCGAAAGGAAAATCTCCAGGACATGATGGATTGAGTATAGAACATGTGCAGTACGCTGGTCCTTATATTTATAGGGTTTTAGCTATGCTTTACAGTCTTTGCTTGTCTCATTCATACCTACTCGCCGACATGATGAGGACTGTGGTAGTCCCGTCCCGGTGGTGAAAAATAAGACCGGTGACTTGTCAGACATGTCTAACTGTAGGCCAATCTCTCTAGCCACAATAGTTGCTAAGCTGTTTGACAGCATACTAATTACACAATTAAATAGTTATCTGCACTTGAATGACAGACAATTTGGGTTTCGACCGGGACTGTCTACGGAAAGTGCGATATTGTGTATGAAGAGTGCTGTCAAATACTACACTGCTAGAAAAACATGTGTCTACGCCTGTTTCCTCGACCTCTCGAAGGCCTTGGCCTCGACCTTGTGTCATATGACATACTGTGGAAGAAAATGAGAGAATCCCATATGCTGGATGAACTTATAAATATCTTTTAGTATTGTGTTACGTTGTAAATACAGGGCCCTGTCTGCCTTTAGTAATCTACCAAAAGGATCGCAATAATTGAATAATAGTTACCTGAAATCATTGTAGATAAAACATCAGATGTCCAAAAACATTAGTCATTGTAGCTTGTTTGAATTAAATCCATTTTTCTTCACATTAAAGACATGGAGCCTTGGATGACACATTACAAGACACACTTTTCTTGCATTTTCAATTAATACACCTTTCTAAATCAGTTTTAGCAAGATATAAACTTAAATCTAAGTAGATCTACGTAATTCCGTGTTTACGTTTTGTATTTGACATAACACCATAGACAAAATGACCGTAGCGACGCCTAGCGGTAGCGGGGCGAAGTGGCTGTCAGCTTTTAATTTCACATAAAAGATTCAATTTTAAAGAATAGCCGAAGCGGTTCCAATAATGAATTACATAATAAATTAATATGTATAATAATTACTTTAAGTAATTAAATTTAATTCAAGCAAATCCGGAAATAGAACTATTTCTATAAGGACTTTTATCTAGAACATTCGAACGGGAGAAATATTTTTTATATGGATATTGTCTCTGCCCGTAGGGGTTACCAGAGAGGAAACTAATACTCCTTAATATTAAGATAGGGTAATTAGTCATATTCGACGTTTTGATAGTTTGAAGGAAAATTCTAAAAGAACAGGTTGTTATACGACTATGGGAGTAGAAATCATAAGATGGCCTTCGATTTATAAGTGTTTCCGGCGAATTGAAAGTGACGAGTTATGACGTGGGAAAGGATGTCAATCTCTGGCGTGAAGTGGTGTGTGATGTATTGAGATCAATTCACTGAGAGATCCGTGCCCGAAACGAAGTTCCGGTCGCTGGCAGCCACGCGCACAGATAAAATCTCCCAGCGCATGCTTCGAGAGGCCCGTCTCGCCGCCAGGATTTAGAGCTGGGCCCTAAAGCCTGGACGCGAGACCTGCCTCTTCGGGGCACCAGCGGCCACCTGCTGCCAGTCGAGCTGTCGCCGCCTAGCGGATGAGCAGGCGTTGACAGTTTTTTGTTACCCAGTACTCTGGGATACTTGTTTTTTTTATTTGGTAACCTTTTTTTTTAATTAAGGTTTCGACACCTTAACGATTATGTTCTTTTTACATCCAACGACCCCCAGGTTGGGGAAGTTGTGAAACATTTGAGGATCTGCGAGTTCGACCTGTGTGAAGTTGTATGGTGACATCGTCTCCAGATTCGGGTCTACATCTAGACCCTGGCGCCCTTTAATATTAGTTTTATATCGGTGTAACCCCACGGTTCTCTAGTGTATTGGCTTTAAACGTGTGATAGTTTTGATACGGTTAAACGGATTAAAACATTTAATTTAATATTTTTATAGACGGAGTAATTTAATTTTAATTTCAACTTCATACTCCGAACGGTACTGGTTTTATCCCAACCCCCCACGACCATAGCTCGTACCACTGAAATATTAGCTGGCTGGTTAGGTAGTAGTAGGAACAGTATTATAAAATTTATTTGAAATTAAAATTATCACCGACCCGCTTGGTCACTTTTGACTCTTAGGATTTTAGTGTGTTTTAGGGGGTGATATAGCTTGGTAATAAGGTTTAGAGTACTTTAAACAGTAAATTATAGTTAGCAAAATTAATAGAAAGTTTGTTGGACTTTCATTTGAGATTGACCCTAGGGTCAATTTCGACTGATAGTTTTTTTTTGTTATTTTCGGCTTAATAAATTAAAAGGAGTAACGTAGATGATTAGTACCTAACCTAATATAAGGAAAAATTGTGACTAACCCCCTCTTTTAAATAATAATAGTGAAATAAAATTTATAATTTTATTTTATTGTTGTTGGACAAAATTTTAGTGTGTGTTCTTTTACAATATACTGCCTAGCTGTAAAACATTTTATGGTTTTATTTGATAACAACCCACTGACGCTTGCGTTTGGGATTTTCTTCCTTTTCCCCAAAAGGGACAAAATCCCAAATGTAACAATTGGTACGCGAATCAAGATAATAACGTGAAGTGGGCGGGGAAGATATCGGATCCGTACAAGCTAGAATGTCAAGTGAGACAGGGAGAGTTGTCATCTCCTACCATTTTTAGCCTCTACGTTAACGGTCTGATTGAGGCACTCAGCAGGCAACATATAAGTTGTCACATAGACGGCGTATGTTTTAATAACATCAGCTACGCGGACGATATGGTGCTGCTGAGCGCCTCGGTCTGTGGACTAAGAAAGCTGATGAGAATATGCGAGGTTTATGCGGCTGATCATGGTCTGCTGTACAACAGCAAGAAGAGTTAGTGTATGGTCTCTCAGAGTGGATCACAGAAAGTGACTGAAATGCCACCGTTATTACTAAACGGAACGCCGGTGACGAGGGTAAATCAGTTTAGATATTTGGGTCACTTGGCGACGCCCGCGCTGAGGGATGATGCTGATATTGAGCGGGAGCGGAGGGCGCTGTCGGTCAGAGCGAATATGGTAATTGGTAGGTTTGCGAGGTGTTCCACTAGGGTAAATATTACTCTCTTTCGAGCTTACTGCACCTCTTTTTACACGTGCAGCCTGTGGACTGACTACACGCAGAAGACCTACAGCGCCCTTCGAGTCCAGTTCAATAATGCGTTCAGTATGCTGTTGGGTCTCCCCCGGTTTTGCAGTGCGTTTACAATGTTCGCAGAAGCGCGTGTAGATTATTTTCACACCACTATGCACAAACGAGTCGCCTCGATGGTGCGGCGTGTGAGAGGGAGCTCCAACAGTATGCTGGCCGCACTTGCTGACAGGCTCGACAATCCCAACATTAACCATTGCTGCAAACTGCACATTTCGCACTGTAGTTGGACTGTCTGAACCTTTGTATATTATAATATAATAACTGACATGATATGAAATAACATGAATTAATTTGATTATAGTTGAATTTATGTAATATGGAATTTTCGTAATAATTAAGTAATTAATATTTGTATAAATGATATGTACCTAATCTTATAATTTTGAATAATGTGACTGAGAATGTATTAAAGTGTTAATGTGATGAGTCTTGTTACTTGGATAAGTGATTTATATAATAAAAAGTGGGAAAGACTCAAAGGTTCGCTCCACAAAGTACTTTAATCACATGCACACGAAATTATTCCAGCTACAGGAAATGTGAATTTGAATATTAGGAAAAGACTACGAGTATATCAAGCTCTCCGTTACATTATGATTACCAAAACAAATTTTGTAACTCAGTCGAAAGTCGAGAATATTGGCAGATAAAGCAACATTGGCCCTTTATTGTTTTCATTAAGCATACATAATTTAATAATAATAATGTACATTTTCGCTATTACACGAGTTAAATCGTTAGCTCACGAAATTCACTCGCAAAGGATATTTGAAGTTATATTTGCAGAAGTAACATTCGGATTAAGGATCGTCCGATAATCCTCAGTGGATGGTAATCTCTGTGTACAAAGGAGCTCGGCTGGCCAAACAGATGAATCATGGACTGGTGTCATTCGCCGCCGCCCGCCCGCCGTCGCCGCCGCTCCGAGCTCGGGATTAAAATTAAATTAGTATCTTTGGTTGATCGGTTAGTGAGACGGCGCTCTTATTATTACGTTATCTACGAGTGAATTCGGTAATCTCGTGCTTGCTATTCATGGATTAATTAGAATTAATTAAAAGAAGTTCAATAAAGATTAGAATAAAGATTTTCAAACTAACTTCTAAAGTTCTGAATACAACGTTTTTTAAATATAATATATTCCGTAATAATATCTGTATATTATCACGGAATATATATCATATTCAGTAATCTGATATAAAAGTAAATAATAATAAAAAATGTTTTTTTCAATATATTTATTTTAACTATTTGTTTTGATTGAATAGGCTAAGGTATTGGGTTTTTGGACTATTACATAACCATTTACATTATTATATCTGTCGTCTTCAGCGTCTTTATGGCGTACCAAGTGCATAGCAAATTCTAGTAATAACGATAACATATATTGCAATCCCATAACTTATCAGAATCAACATGCTATTTAAATACGGTTCGGTTTCAGGACTGCTCGAGTTTCGGCTAATCCAGTTGGACTCTAACTCCAGTAACTTCAGTCGGAGCGGTCGAACAAACCAACGGATTTTGAATTATGGACGATATTAATGCCCCATCCAAAATACTGTCGGTTTCCATGAGGATTAAAACTACGTTTTCATCTTAGGAAGATTATTAATTATCAGTGAATAACGGATTTGGGCGTGCAATTTGCTACCGCCATTTTGTACTGATTAGTGTTGTTCCCGACTTTGCCATATCCACAAATCAGTCCGCGACGTTTTTGCCTGTCGCTTAAAGTGTCTTTTTATATTGCTGTTAACAGCAATCTAAGCGCGTAACTAGGTTAATAAGCGATAAAAAAAATAAAACACTTTTTACTTTTATTCGCGTTTAATTTAAGTCTTAAGGTTTGTTCTTGATGTTGCAAGTTACAAGTTGCAAGTCAGAAGTAAATGAAGTGACGCCTGAATATCACTAGTTGATCTACACTTCATATTAGCTTGGTCTCATGTTACAACTCTAAAGTAAAATAGATGCTCCTAAATCACGTACTTGAATGTATTATAGTTAAATCTAATCTGATTTGCATAGCTGCTTTTTACAACGGAATACGTAAAGTTCGTTAGGCAAGGCTCACGTAATGTCCAGATAAGGTTACCGTCGCTGGCTAGGGTGAAATAACTGGCGATTTTTTTATAAATCGTTGGTTTACTGAGGTGTTCGGGTTGAATCAGTAGAAATTTTCAACCATTCTTGTGGTCTATTGATGAAATCACCACAGGGAACGGTGACACATTGAAACGCATAATGTTTATTGCCATAATTTTAATTGACATAATTCAAAAAGCATAATTGCTTCTAACAAATTTTGCCTGGTTCGCGACCACCATCCTGCCGAAATCCGGCGCCAAGCAGTCCGCTGCGTTCCGTCGGCGTGCGGGAGTGCCAGTGCCAATGGGGGTTGGTTAGAAGTCAGTTGCGCAGATTAGGACCGGTCTTGAAGCCTTAGCATTGCTGTACCGGGTAACTCATTCTGGAGGGTAGCGGGATCCGAAGCACGGTTTTAGCCGGTGGCCGCCCGCAGTTAGTAGGGGGCCCAACTAGCGCGCTAGCTACGTGTGAAAGGCTGCCCCGCCAACTCGCGAAAAATCCCGAAATGCTCCACCGTGCCAGTTGGCGATTGGACGGGAGGACCCGGTGGCCATTTCGGGGGGGTTCGGGCGTCCCCGCAGTCTCCAGGTGAGTTCCCCTTTGGTCGGATTTGCCTAGGGCAACATCGATGGTCGACTAAGTAGCGCCTCGACTGAAAATCCTTCCCCCCAACACTCATCACAAAACATGACAAAGCAAAGCAAGAAGAAAGTGTGTAAACAACGGCTGCACTTCCTCCCATTAAAAGTGCACCTCGCGAACATCAGAGGATTGCACTCAAATCTCGATCCGGTCCACCTTGAGACTGAGAAGCCACACCTATTCTTCTTGACGGAGACGCAAATAGCAACCCCGTCGGACGTGGCGTACCTCAACTACCCTGGCTACTTAATTGAGCATAAGTTCAAAAAGTGTGCAGGGGTCTGTGTGTACGTCCGCGATGACATTTGCTGTAGGCGTCTCCGTTGCTTTGAAAAATCAGGGTTCTCCCTTATTTGGCTTCTGGTGGACACTGGGGTAGAGAAGATAATCTACGTCTGTGTCTACCGATCGCACAGCGGTGATCAGGAGGCGATTCGGCTCATAGACTACCTCACTGAGACGGCAGACTTAACAACTCAGCGGTATCCAGCGGCGGAGCTTGTCTTTCGGGGGGACTTCAACGCTCACCACAAAGAGTGGCTGTACCCGTTCCAGAAGATTGACCATGCTGGGAGAGAAGTGCGAAGGTTTTCCCTAGCACTAAATCTCACTCAGCTGGCGGATCAAGCGACGCGAATTCCGGATATCGCTGGCCACACACCCAATTGTCTTGACTTACTGCTGACAACCGATCCACACAAGCATTCGATATCGGTCTCAGCCCCGCTGGGAACGTCTGACCATTGTGTGATGAAATCCGTATCGATCTGCTCTCCTCCGGATATGAGCCCTAGGGGCATGAGACGAGTATGGCGATACGAGTCAGCAGATTGGGACGAGATGCGTTTTTCCTTGCATCTTATCCCTGGCGGCAAACATGCTTCTCTTCTAACGACCCTTCGTGTACGGCCGATGCGATTACGGATGTAATCCGGCAGGGAATGGAGTTTTTTATTCCATTCTCCGACATCCCGCTCGGTTACAAGTCCCGCCCTTGGTATAATGCGGACTGTACTCGTGCTGAGGCCCGAAAACAGTCTGCTTACCAGGCTTGGGTGCAAGCCCGGGATCGCAAAGTCCGTGCACGGAGAATCCGAGCAAAGAAGAGAGAGAGTCTTTAATTCGGCCGCCAAGTCGTGCAAAAGGGTTATTCGAAAGAACAGATTCGATCACATCAGCCGAATAGGGACGAAGCTGTCATCCTACCCGAGCGGTAGTAAACAGTTCTGGTCCCTTTCGAAGTCAGCCGAGGCGAATTTCTGCCGTCCTATGTTACCACCCATGCAGACACCTGACGGGTCGCTGGCTCATTCTGCAGCTGAGAAAGCAAGTTTATTTGCCTCTCTGTTTGCGAGCAACTCGCGTCTAGACACCGGCTCTCAACAACCACCAAATTTACCTCGCTGTGATTCTTCGATGCCGGAGATGATTGACAGATTGGTTTGACATACCATGATATAATGGAAAAATTGATTTCACATGACGTTAATAATGTAGGAACTGTTATTATTTTAATTGGGAAAAGGGGAAATGTGGACAAAAAAGTATTAGTTAACTTTTATGAAAAATTACTTTCTTTAAATATTCCAAAAATTATAATGTTCACACTTCCTTACAGTAAAAACTTGCCACACGAAGAAAATAATTATAGATTTAAGCTTAATTTGACATTGAATACAATGGCTTTCTATGAAAAGAAAGTAGAAATAATAGACATAAATAAATTATTAGATAATAATTTTATATTGACAAAAGATAAATATTATCTTAAGACTTATTTTAAGCGACAGATAGCAAATTCGCTATCATTTTATTTTAAGTATTTAGCCAATAACATGGCTAGCTCGGCGGCTTCTATTGAGCTGCAACATACTGACATGCCAATTCAAACTTTGGAATATGTTCCAAATAATTTAAATTAGCTTATAAGACAATAGAGGACACCTCTAGCAAATTATTGGAATTAAATTATAAGACAAAAGAGGAACTCTCTTGCAAAATCTTTGTAAACAAAATAAAATTAAATCAATGTAAAAATAGCTTTAAAAAAAGCCCCGGTCAATCATTAAATTTAAAAAATGTAGAATCTATGAACATTGTTCACCAGAACATCCAAGGAATGATGGGCAAAGATTTAGAGATTGAATTGTTCATGAACTGTAATAATATTGATATTCTTTGCATTACCGAGCACTGGCTTAGAGACCATCAGTTCATGTTCAATTTTAAGAATCATTTGGTAGGAAGTTCGTTCAGTCGAGGAAATGCAATACATGGTGGCTCCTTAATTATTGTTAGTAAAAAGTTTAAATTAAAGGAACGCAAAGACATAGTGAGCCTCTCGGTTGAACGAACAATAGAAATAGCTTGTGTGGAGTTGGAGCAGTTTGTTGTGATAAGTGTATACAGACCTCCTTCAGCATTATATGATTTTTTTGAAAAAGTTATGGATGAGACATTGCGTAAGGTCTGCAATGTAGGTAAAACAATAATTGTTTGCGGTGACTTTAATATAAATTTGCTAGAAAACTCCACATTGTCAACTAAAATTAAAAACTTATTTCTATCATACAATTTGAATCATTTATTTTTGGAACCGACAAGAATAACTGCCACTTCGGCCACCTGTATTGATAACGTATATACAAATGTAAACCCACTGGCTAAGCAAATTATTAATAACCTGGACTCTGATCATTGTGGTCAAATGGTCAGTTTTCCACACCAGCGTAAGCAAGTGATGAAACAGAATATCACTGTTGTGCCAAAAACTGCAGGTCGGCTGGAACGCTTTAAAAGCAATCTAGATACAAAATTAAATTATTTAGAATATAATGACAACCCTGATGTCTTTTATAATGATTTTTTTAACATATATTGTTCAGAATTTAATAAATCTTTTGTTCCAAAAAAGATCTCGGTTAGTGGTACTGTATCTTTTAATGAATGGGCTACAATTGGTATTCACAAAAGTAGGAAACGCCTTTATGAACTTTATGGTGAACGCAATTATAACACCAGCAACGACTTCAAATTATATGTTAAAAATTATTCGAAATTATTTAAAAGAGTATGCCGATTAGCCAAGGCAAACTATCTGAGTTCTAAGATTAAGAATAGTAATGACAAAATAAAAATGACATGGAATATTATAAATAGTGAAACAGGAAAGGTCAAAAGTCGTAATAATGAGTACAATTTAAATTGTGATAATAAAACCTTGACTTCTGATGCTGATGTTGCTGCAGTATTTGAGAGGTTTTTTACTGACATTCCAGTTTCAACTACAAAAGCCTTGATTTCCTCCCCCACTGTAGCTGAATCTGTTTTGAAGGAGAATGTTAAAGATTGTGAAAGTAATTTCAGTTTTCAAAAAATTTGTGTTTTAGATATATTAAAAACATTTAACCTTCTTAATAAAAAGAAAACTGCTGATCTGTGGGGTAATTCCGTGGATGTCGCTAAATCAGTAATTATGACAATAGCTCCAGTTTTAGCTTGCATATTTAACGAATGCATTGACTGTGGTGTTTTTCCTGACCTAATGAAACATAGTAAAATAATTCCATTGTTTAAATCAGGTAGCACTTCTGACCCCTCTAATTTTAGACCTATTTCTGTGCTACCCACATTTAGTAAAATTTTTGAAAAGTTAATGCTAGACCAAATTCAAATTCATTTTCATAGAAATAAACTTTTACATTGTAAACAGTACGGTTTTACTAGGGGTCGCTCAACAACTGACGCCGGTGTTGAGCTTTTAATCCAAATATTCGATACCTGGGAGGAATCACAGGATGCCCTAGGGGTATTTTGTGATTTATCCAAGGCTTTCGATTGTGTTTTACATGAAACTTTGGTCAGGAAGCTTAACCACTATGGAATTAGGGATGCTGCTTTGAGCCTTCTAATCTCATACTTGAGTAACAGGATTCAGAAGGTCGACATTAACGGTAAAAGATCTCCGGGATCAGTGGTTACAATGGGAGTTCCGCAGGGTTCAATACTAGGTCCATTCTTGTTTTTGGTTTATATTAATGACTTACCTTATTTTGTAAAAGACAGTCATGAGATAGTATTGTTTGCTGATGATACTTCACTTTTATTCAAAGTGAAACGACGACACCCAAATTATGACGATGTGAATAATGCGATCTCAAAGATTGTTCACTGGTTTAGTGTAAATAACTTGCTATTAAACGAGGGAAAAACCAAATGTGTAAGATTTGTATTGCCTAATGTTAAGCAAGTAACAACTAGTGTACAAATTAAAGATAGGAATGTGAATCCTGTGGACACCACTGTGTTTCTAGGCATCACGTTAGATGCCAAGCTTCAGTGGGGCCCACATATAGCTAAATTGTCGAATAGACTTAGCTCTGCGGCTTATGCAGTAATGAAGATCCGTCAGTTAACTGACGTTGATACATCTAGATTAGTTTATTTCAGTTACTTTCATAGTGTAATGTCGTACGGCATTTTACTGTGGGGAAATGCTGCCGACATTCAAACTATCTTTGTGCTTCAGAAGAGGGCTATTCGAGCAATCTATAACTTAAAGGCTGGTGACTCTCTCAGAGAGAGATTTAAGAATATAAATATAATGACAGTTGCATCACAATACATTTATGAAAATTTGATTTATGTTCATAAAAATACTGAAATGTTTTCAAAAAACAGTGATATTCACAATGTAAACACTAGAAGTAAGAACAAATTAGCAGTACCTTATACTAGGCTCCATAAAATAAATAATTCTTTTAAGGGTCTGTGTGTAAGATTTTACAACAAAGTACCAAATGATATTCAGAAATTAGATCTTAATAAATTTAAAATTAAAATCAAAGAAAAGCTTTTTAAAAAAGCTTATTATAAAGTGTCAGATTACACAGAAGACAAAACAGCTTGGATCTGAAATGCTCCAAGCACTCCAACAGCTATTTCTAACTGTCTTTATTTAATTGATACTACATTGTATTGTAGTGTTGTATTGCATCATTTATTATTTTTTAAATTCATATTTTGTATTGACCTGGTAACGACATATTCTTTTTTTTGTGTGTAAATGTCGTTGTTTTTGTGCGCTGTGGTTTCTTGCGCCCATTCTTTGCCACAGTTAAAAAATTATGTCCTGAATGGGTGGTAGGTTACAAAGATTTGGACGATTCAAAGTACTTATTAATTGAGTTTATTGAATAAATATATTTTGACTATTGACTATTGACTATTGACGATCGACTGGGGATCTTCTAGTTTATCTGACGCACTACTGGGGTGAGGCCCTCGAGATGCACGGCGAAGCACTCGCCGTATCACTTGACATCTCAAAGGCTTTTGACAGGGTCTGGCACGCAAGTCTACTGCACAAGCTTCCAGCGTATGGTATCCCCGCTGACTTTTGTAGTTGGATAGCTGATTTCCTGACGGAACGGTCGATCAGAGTAGTCATCGATGGCTGCTCCTCTGACTCAGTGGCTATTGATGCCGGAGTTCCTCAGGGGTCTGTTCTCTCTGCGACACTTTTCCTGTTGCACATCAATGACCTGTTGATACCGGGAATTGTTGGGTATGCAGATGACAGTACTGTCGTAGAGAGATTCCTTTCGGATGCAAAAGCTAGTGATGATGACGTCATGTTGATGAGAGAGGCCATGGTTGAGCGAACGAACCAGACGTTAATCCACGTTTGCCAGTGGGGTGACAGTAACCTGGCAAATTTCAACGCCACCAAAACGCAAGCGTGTTTATTCAACCTGACTCCTACTTTTCGGGGTGCATCTGTGCCTGTTACCGATAGTCTCGTCCTTCTGGGCATGGAGTTGTCTTCAGACCTCAACTTCGGCACCAGCATCGAGTCCAAGGCTCAAACTGCAGCTAAAAAGCTGGGCGTCTTAAATAGAGTCAAGCGATATTTCATGCCGGGACAGCTTTTAACTCTCTATAAAGCTCAAGTCCGATCTTGCATGGAATATTGCAGTCACCTGTGGAACGGCTCAGCTAAATACCAACTAGCTGCACTGGACACAATTCAACGCAGAGCTGAGAGGCTAATTGACGACAAAGAACTGGTGAAGAGCAAGTTTCACACCCTAGCTCACCACCGCAAAGTTGCCTGTCTGTCGGTCTTTTACAGACTGTACTTCGGAGAGTGTGCTCTGGAGCTGCATGAGCTCATACCGCCATCCCCCTTCTTCCATCGGACATCCAGGCGCACTGCGGGCTACCACCCTTTCTTGGTGGATATTCCTAAATGTCGCACAAAGCGCTACTCTACATCTTTTATACTGCGTACAGCAAAGGAGTGGAACTCCCTCCATGCGTCTGTGTTTCCGAGTACATATAACACTTCCATCTTCAAAGCAAGAGTAAATAGGCACCTTCTGGGTTAGCTCGCACCATCATAGATCCTGTCTTAGCCCCGGGCTTGATTGCGATCAAGAGCTAACCCATACCTAGTAAAAAAAAAAACTATGTTATTGTTTGTCATAATTTTATTAAGCACAATTGTAAATGTCCATAAATTTATTTTTTATTATTACTATGATGCATACTTACATATGTTAAGCAGTAACGTTGTGCTTTAAAAGTCAGCGACAGAAACGAATCGCGGCAAAACCGTTTCCACGTAGTCTTGTCTGCCCTAAGCTAGAGTGTAATTCAAGAGCGAAAATCATCAGCGACGAAAACTCGCGTGGGACCGCCGCCGTAGCCTCGCAGCGCCGGAGCCTTGACAAAAAACATGCCTGCTGCATGCTTGCCTGCATGCTGCATGCTTGCTTGCATGCTGCATGTTTGCCTGGATGCTGCACGCTTGTTTGCTCATTATATCAATAAGTTTTATATCATTAAATTATTATAATTATCAAATGTATATTAAATCAAATGTACCAAATGTATGTTTTTTGAATTTATGCTAAATAAAATAGGTGTTATCCTGTAAGAGTTTAGGGATTTTGTCAGTTATTCTTATTGCATGTATGCTTTTTGAATATTATGTATTCTGAACATTAAAGCTAAAAAAATATGCCTTTTGTTACTTATGCTTATCGAAATTATGCCTTTCTATGGTTATGCCTTTTAAATTTTGGCCATTTATGTTATGCGTTATGAAGTTATGTTATAAAGTCTTATGGCAAGTGACGATGATGGCCATTAACATGATGCATTGTCAGTTTATGGCAAAAAACGTTATGCGTTTCATTAGGTACAGGGAACATATAGATTTTTATTTCTGGTGGGAGAAAATATTTAGTTGGTTTGGTTAGTGATAGAACTTATTTTAAGTAGGGTGGTTGCTAAAACTAATAATTAGAGACGAATACACTTTCACCGTTTAGAACTAATGAATATAATCTGACGCAGCTTTAATAAATCGTATAAAACAGCAACTCAAACTTAAATTGTTTGCCATCATTTAGTGTAATGGTGTTCCGCAATCCAGTTGAACTTATAGCGTCTGAGCAGCTTACGTAGGGCGGTTTAAAACGGCGGGCGGGCGGGATTCCGTCACAAGTCCGTCGTTGGGCGGGCGGCTGGGCGCTGAGCGGCCTCGATAAGGCGGGCCGTTTAAGGCTGCCATAACCGCGGCCTCGCTCCTGGCCTTTAGTGGCGGCAATAAAACAATTAGACCGACGTCGCGCCCGCGGTTTCTTTGCCTCCGAGAGAAGAGTATGCAATCACGCAGATTGGACGAAACGATATGAAATGGGAGAAAATTTTCCTATATATCTGACGCTGTTAAAAAAAAGGAGAAGGGAGCTGCCTTTTTGGTTTGAGTCTTCTCAGTACAATATTTCAAACATCGTAGATTATGTACACAGAAAGTAAACAATAATATAATTGACAAACAATCTTGACAAACAAACATCAACCATCACTTTTAAAAAATGAGAATAAGTCATGAGTCTTACGACATTCTTTAGAAAACTAAACTAAATTACTAAGGAAAAGTACAAAACAATCATTTTATATAAATATGTATACAGTTGTGGTCTTATAATTAAGAACGGTTTGTACCGAAAACTATGTATGAAATTTATTTGTATGTAGGTAAATAATTAATAATCTACTTTTTTATTATTTATTAGTGCCATGAACTAATCACGTCACCAACATACTACGACTTACTAAACCATATGACATTTTAGAGTATTTTAATGTAAGTAAAAAAAAGTTTGATAACTCATGTTGTAATACGTTTAATCACTGGACAAATAATAAAGAACTTACTTATTATATTATTTAAAAATATAATTAATTGAATAACGTAAACGTCGAAGGTATCACTGCAGTTTATAAAAATTAATATTTGGTATAGGATAACCTTTGTTTGCAATTACCGCACTGCATCGTCGAGGCATCGAGGCTATTAGAGTTTGGTAAGTTTCAATAGAAATAGCGTTCCACGATTCCACAAACGCATTGTAAAGCTCGTTTAGATTACTTGTTCTTTTACCGGATACGCTTCTCTTCATTTCACGCCACAAATTTTCAACGGGATAGAGATCTGGGCTATTTGCAGGCCAGTCTAGCATCGAAACTGATTGCTCCCTAAGACAATTTTTAACAGAATGGGCAGTGTGTTTAGGGTCATTATTATGTTGAAATATCCAGGTCACAGGTAATGTCGCCTCAGCGTAAGGAAGCATTATTTCTTCCAAAATGTTTTTGTATTTATTCTAAGATATATTAAGATTACCTTCAATTTTTTTCACTGGGCCCATACCATATCTCAGAGAAACATCCCCAAACTTTAATGTTTCCTCCTCCATGCTTTACTTGTTTTGTGGTGTATTTATTATTCCACACTTGCTTTGCTCCTGCAAGCACGCACATACAGTTTATTATCAGAACTCAGTCTATTATCTATGATTCATCAGAAAATAATACACTATAATATATTTTTCCATTGTTTTTCCATCCAGCTGCCATATTTTCGAGCGAAATGTTGACGAGCGGTACTTTCCTGGCGATTCTTTTATATAATTTTGCATCATATAATCGTCTACGATTTGTACGTGCGGATACTCCTTGCCTGCTGCCAAAAGCTTCCCTTCTTATCGTTTCTGAGCCCCTAAAGGGATCAGCCTTTGCTGCCCGAAAAATCATAGAGTAATCTTGAGATGTCGTTTTCCGAGATTTAGGATTCCGAGATACACGTTATTGGCAGTGTGAAATTTCTTAAAGAGATTGACCTCGTTAAAAACTTTAGTTTTTGAACATTTTAGATGATCATTAGCAGCAGGCAAGGAGTATCCTCCTAGCCTGCTGCCAAAAACTTCTCTTCTTATCGTTTCTGAGCCCCTAAATTGATCAGCCATTGCTGCCCGAAAAATCATAGAGTCTTCTTGAGATGTCGTTTTCCGAGATTTAGGATTCCGAGATACGTTATTGGTAGTATGAATATTCTTAAAGTGATCGACTTCGTTAAAAACTTTAGTTTTTGAACATTATATATGATCTGCAATCTTTTTGTAAGACCAATCACGTTCATAAAGTGCAATTAACATTTTTTTTGTCGAAGAATCGCAACTTTTTTGCTTTCGCATGTTTTGTAATAAATAATAATTTTGTAATATTTAACAACTTGTAGTTGTAGACTTGATTTTTTTTTTATTTTAGTCTTTTTTATCCCACTGCTAAGCAAAGGCCTCCCTCAAACCCTTCCACGCATTCTTTTTTTTCTTCTTTATGCTTTATGCTTGGCGCTTTCCCACCAGTTTCCCACAAAGCCATCGAGATCGTCTCGCCAACGTTTCCGCGGTCGTCCCCGCCCACGCCTCCCGTCCTCAGGCACCCAAGGCGTGATGGTGTGTGCTTATATCTCGGGTTGCATGCGGCCTCGGAGGACAGTAGTCTTTGCATGCGGCTTACGTAACTTTCCCGAGTTGTAGCATAAAAAAATATTTAAAAAATTTAGGAATTAGGATCATTTTAAAACGAAAGGATATTGCGTTCCTAATTATTTTTCTAGCAAAAAAATGTCTTGTTTGTGTTTTGTCTCGAAACATGATAAAAGTTTATTTGATTTGTATAAAATATTCTGAGTTGGAACTTTAGTCATGATGATGATGATGATAATAAATCAGTGCAAAGTTATTTGAATTGATTAATACCCATTTCTAATTATATGACCACAAGTATATATATAATTGTTGGTCGGCGAGTTTCCTTATCGCGAGTGGGCTGACGCCAATCAGCCCCCAAATTATGGTATTGTTTGTTTTGCGTGATGCTCATTTTTCGTACACGAACGAGACTTCCTGATTTCCGACTTTTTCGCCTCGTGAAACCGATGATTACCATTGAACTGTAGGAAACGAAGTCACACAAAGAAAGTAATTTAAATTGAATACAGTTGACTGCCCAATGGCTCTGTTTCTCCTGAATACGATGGAGATGCGGGGTGCGTATCATTTCATATACTTACTTAATGACAAATTTACTAATTTCAAATGACATAACGTTCATTAGATATAATTTTTACTTGTTCTAAATACACTTCCTATAACAACATTAGATATATTATTCATTTGATATAATACTCATTTTCTCTAACAACCTTTTTTATAAAGATATACTTATTGGTAGAATATTCATATTCTATAACATTATTTGATATAATTTTTGCTCATATATTAAAATAGCGTTTCAACTCTAAATCGATGTCAAATATTGTCTTAAGAGTTAATAAGTTGGGTTTTCGTTAAGGTAGTGCTGAAAAATTCAGTGACAGAAACGAATCGCGGCAAAACCGACTCCACGTAGACTGGTCTGCCCTACGCTAGAGTGTAATTTAAGCCCGCGTAAGCGCGGAGGGGCGAGGCGGCCCGTGAGCTGAGGAGCAGGTGGGTTTAACGCTCGCCACCGCGGTTGAGGCTGCAAGCCAAAGCTGCGGTGGTGAGCGAAAGAAATCTGCGACGATAAGCTTGCGTGGGACCGCTAGAGTCTCCCAGCGCCGGAGCCGTGACAGAAACCGTGCCTGCTGCATGCTGCATGCCTGCTTGGATGCTCTATGCCAACTTGCATGTTGCATGCCTGCCTGCATGATGAATGCCTGCCTGCATCCTGCATGCCTGCTTGCATGCTGAATTCTTGCTTGCATGCTTGCATTCTTGCTTAAATGCTGCATGTTTGCTTGCATGCTGCTTCTTTGCTTGCATGCTGCTTACTTGCTTGCATGCTGCTTGCTTATTAAATGAATAATGTTTTATATGATTAGTTTATTATATCAAATGTATATTATATGAAATGAAATTATAGAATCTAAAATAAGGTATATTAAATGTTTATTATATTAAGTCAGTTGTTATATCATATGAAATTACATGAAATTAAATTATATTGTCTGAACATTAGATCATAAGTATTTATATCAAACATTACACACCAATCTGTTCTACTTACTTTGTATTGGGATTGTAATTGAAACCAGGACACACTGCTCTCAGCGAGTTTTTTGTAGCAATCCTCGGTACAAGGTTTAACCCGCAGGGTTTACGAAGCCAACATAGTTTACCTGTTTTGAAAAAAAAAGTAATTTTATAAATTTAATTTTGTATACTTATCCCCTTGTCTGTCAAGATGACTTCTAAAGGTTGCTAACAATAAAATTTATGTTGTGATGTGGTATTACGACAACTGATATTTTTATTTCACAAAGTTACCTAATTAGTACAATGTCATTTAGCAAAGCCCGTCCCGCCTGCGCGTTGCTCTTTGACCGCTTCGCTTGTTGCTGTTGTCTCCTCCTCGGCGCATATTAATGACATCCTTATTTTAAATCCGGGTGGATGTAGGGTGGTTAAGTCGAATCCCGGATAAATTACTTAGCCGGATAACCCGGTATAGCCGGATAACTCCGCACCAGCTTCCGTTTATCAAGGGAATGGATAATGAACTCGACAATGTTTATATTCAATTTGGTAAACTTTTACAAAGTTATCTTTAGGTTAATGGAGAATGAGTAACAATAATAAATTACTTAAATTTTATTATGTTCAACGGAAGGTTGGAGATTGGTTTATAAAATAACTTGCGGTCCTCCTGCGACTTAGTCCAAGTAGCAACCAGATCGCATAATCCGGAGGGAATTATAAAAGTCTCTACCTAGGGAATGGTTACGCTCTAATATTTCTGTACAGAATACAAATGTAGTGACATTACACAATGTACGAATTTGATGGCATTTGGCAAGTATGGCGAAAAGCCTGAATGTAGAAACGCACATCACCCAAAATTCTCAGTTACTAGAGAACTCGCCATTTTACCGCTAGCCACTACTAAAATTGTGGTTGTAGCGACAAACTGAACGAAGATGGCGGTAACTTGTATATAAACCAGACAGATTTAAAACCAGCCCACCGATAACTGATCTTTGCGGAAATCTATGGCATACAAAATGCAATAAAAATATGCTGATAATTCTCTTTGCGGAATTAACACATAAGTACCATATAAATTGTATTTTTGTATTCAAATAATTTAATTAAAACACAAATTCCCAGGTCGGGTGTTTCGGATTTCTCGAGGCATGGCCTGGGTTCTGGTTACCAATCCATATTTGGCAAGCATGGTAATTAACACTTTGAACGCGGCGCCCCTAGTCATACTAGAAATTCTATTAATTGACCATTGATCAGTGCGCGGCCGCAGTTGAAAGGGTAAGCCAATACCTATCAGTTGTAGCGACTAGATCAATGATCTTTGCCTTTGCCCAGCGGGACAGTATACTTGTATAGGTTTAACTTTTCATTAATTTATTTAAAAACGCCAGCCGCAGAGCCCCGGCGCCGGCTCCACGCGGTACGTCGGCGCTCCTCCATCGCCGTAATCCTTATCTGAGGGTTTACGGCCGCGGCTGGAGCGAAACGTTAATCGCCAGGGTCGCCACAGCCTAATCAGGCAAGTCAGCACACCTACTATTGAGTAGGAGATGGCTAAGATAGGCTGGTCTTGTGCTGTGCTATACCAAACGACCCTAAGGTAAGTTAAAACACGTGCTTTATAAAGGTACATTGCAGTATACTTGTACGTAAAGAGACAATAAATTGAGATGTCTTTTGGTATCCTAGGCACACCTGTTCAAGCACCGATCAGTTTGCTTGTGACCACGATTCAAATAGCTAAGTTTAAATTTCAAATATCTACTTTAAAAAGTAGATATTACTAAAAGCGTTTCTTAAATCGGTGTTGTAGAGATTCATCATCATCATCAGCCTATAAATGCCGACTGCTGAGCACAGACAGCATGACGAGGACAACTAACAGTACCTAGGAAGATTGGGCCATATCCTACTGCGCTGGCCCAATGCAGGTTCAATTATAATAATAGTTCCACTGCAGTTCCTTATGCTGCGGCGCGCGGCGTCCGAACATCACGGACATTGTGCATCAGTGGATTTAAAACAGACTGCCTTCCACCCCCAACGGCGAACGCCATAACTTCTTCCAATTGATTGACTGATAGCTGTTATGGGTCTGCTTGCTAATTTTATTCCACTTCTATTACAATTGATTTGTATGGTTACAAATACAGGGGAGCGGTGAAGGTTAGCTAATATCTAATATCACGCTAATATTTGCATTGTATGTTTTCCAAATAAACATTGTTAATAATTTTATTTTAGAGCTTCCGAAATAGAAGTACTAGGTAAATGTGCATTTATGCAAATGCAGTAAGCCTGCATAATATTAATTCGATAATGACTTATAAAAGTTGGTCGACAACCTACAGCGCAATGAAACTTTTGCCTTTGTGAAATTAATATTTCGTTGTCATTATATCCAATGAAAACTTGGATTTTATATATGTAATATGTCCATGATGTAGAGTCATTTCATAAAACATTTTTATGAACAGTTTTAAGAAATAGTAATCATATGATATACATTCTGTCTTAAAAGTTTCGCGAACGGATGATTTGTTTATGATTCCAAATTAAATTAATTTGCTTTTGTTTTTAATTGTTTTACTGTGGTATGCACCTCCGATCTTTCAGTGTATAAGTTCTCTCCATCCGAATGGTTGTCTGGCAGAGATCGCTTTAAAGCGATAAGACCGCCAAATTGTAACTTTGTATTTGTGCTCATTGTTATGTGTTATGTAAATGTTTGTGGTGTTAAGTTACAATAAAAGTTTTGTCTATCTATCTATCTAAATGAAGGAGATGACAACGGAGATGGGTTGCGGGTTGCTCATTGTTGGAGGTGATGCAAACGCCTGTAATGAGTGGCGGGGAAGCGCTAGAAGCGACAGTAGGGGTGCAGAATTGGCAGAATTATTTGTAGAGTTAGGGTTGGAGATTATGAACGAAGGGAACACCCCAACTTTTGATACCTGGCGAGGAGGAAAAAGCTACAAAAGCTCAGTAGAAGTGACGTGCTGTTCAGACGACATGGCCAAGCTGGTGCAAGAATGGAGGATGGATGAAGAAATGACGACCTCGGACCACAACGCGTTCAAAATTAATTTAGAGGAAATAATGAAAATAGGGGACATAAGAACGACAAGAAAGTAAAAGACCAACAAGATAGAATAGAGTAAATTTTAAGAGGAATGTAAGATAGAATACGAAAAAGGAGAATAAATGTAGAAGAGATAGCTAAAATAAAGGAAGTTAATGAATTGAAAGACAAGGTAGAGAAATTTATAGAAGAAACATGCAATAGAATGTTAAAAAGAAAAAGGTTAAGAGGGTTTACGCATTTTGGTTTCCCATACAACCTTGCAAGTCAAAATTTTTAAAGACCAATAAGCCATTTTTTATGAAACTTCGCATGCTGTAGTAAAATACAGGGATCTAAATAGTTTGTTGAAAACATTGTTAAAAACGTTTATTTGGCTGAGTTATTGCGATTTAAAGTCCATTATAGAAAGTTTAAAATCGTAATAACTCAGTTGAATAAACGTTTTTTAAAAATGTTTTCAACAAACTATTTAGATTACTATATTTTAATTCAGCATGCCGAGTTTCATCAAAATTGGCGAACTGGTTTTTAAAAATTTCAACTTGGAAATTTTATGAGAAACCGAAATGCGTAAACCCTCTTAAGAGAAAAATAAAAATCGCGTGGTGGTAGAGGAGATAGAAGAAATGAAAAAAGAAAAGAACAGGAAGAAAAGGAGAATAAAATGGGCGGCACCAAAACGTTTGGCACATGTCGTCGAGCAGTATGTAAAAGCCAAAGAAGGATATCAAGAAGAGATGGAAAATTCCAGGATCAAAAGTTGGAAAGATTTCTTTGAAAAGCAAGAGAGGGAAACTATATGAAAGGGTATCTACCGAGTGATAGGCAAAACGAAAAAGGAATATGAAGACCTGCCGATAGCTAGGGATGGCAAGAACACCAGACAAAAGAAGTCGGTGCGCATCATGACCGAAAGCTTTTACCCGGAGGACACCAAATTGGGGGAGAACGAAGACCACAGAGAAGCGAGAAGCAAGGCTGCCAAAGCGAATGACAAAAAAGATCTTTGCGACCCTCCATTCGTGGAACTTCTTCAAGCGGTAAATTCGTTCAATCCCAAAAAGGCCCCGGGTAATGATGGCTTTACGGCAATATTAAAGGAAATAAAATGAATAAGTAAATTAAATTTAAGATGTAATAATATTAAGATAACTAAGAAAAGTAAATTATAAGAATATTAATAAACAAGAAAATAAATATTTTTAAGTAAAAAAAAAGTATTAGTATATAAGAAATGTATGTAGATAAAAAAAGTAAAGTGATAAAAATAAAAAAAGAGAAAAGAAAAGAGTAAAAAAACGAAAATAAAGAAAAGAAAGAAAAAAAGAATAGAAAAAATAAAGTAAGAGAGTAGAGCTCTTAAAGCTCAAGCTTATTTAAAGTAAGAGAGTAGAGCTCTTAAAGCTCAAGCTTATTTAAAGTAAGAGAGTAGAGCTCTTAAAGCTCAAGCTTATTTAAAGTAAGAGAGTAGAGCTCTTAAAGCTCAAGCTTATTTAAAGTAAGAGAGTAGAGCTCTTAAAGCTCAAGCTTATTTAAAGTAAGAGAGTAGAGCTCTTAAAGCTCAAGCTTATTTAAAGTAAGAGAGTAGAGCTCTTAAAGCTCAAGCTTATTTAAAGTAAGAGAGTAGAGCTCTTAAAGCTTAAGCTTATTTAAAGTAAGAGAGTAGAGCTCTTAAAGCTCAAGCTTATTTAAAGTAAGAGAGTAGAGCTCTTAAAGCTCAAGCTTATTTAAAGTAAGAGAGTAGAGCTCTTAAAGCTTAAGCTTATTTAAAGTAAGAAAGTAGAGCTCTTAAAGCTCAAGCTTATTTAAAGTAAGAGAGTAGAGCTCTTAAAGCTCAAGCTTATTTAAAGTAAGAGAGTAGAGCTGTTAAAGCTCAAGCTTATTTAAAGTAAGAGAGTAGAGCTCTTAAAGCTCAAGCTTATTTAATCCCGAAAAAAGACAGAAAATAATAGAAAAACAATTAAACATAAACCTGCCAAAAAGCGGGAGAAACTAGCTAAAAAAAACATTCATGCAATGCATTGTTACTGGTGACGAGACGAGAGTTTACGAGTTTGTCATGCAAACTAGTCAACAAGCTTCGGAGGAAGGTCAAACAATAAATAAAGAATATTATTTGAGCGTTATGCGGCGTTTAATAGAGCAAATTCGACGAAAAAGGCCAAATTTGTGGAAAGAAAATTCTTGGATTTTGCACCACGATAATGCGCCATCGCACAAGGCCATCATTGTGAACAAATTTTTGACCAAAAACTCAAAAAATACCATCGAGCAACCTTATTCACCAGATATGGCTCCAGCCGACTTCATTCTTTTCCTAAACTCAAATTACTACTTCGTAGCACCCGTTGTCATTTGGTAGAAGACATAAAGGAGAATTCGCAGCGAGAACTTAACTCAATTCCGTAAAAAGCGTTTAAAAAATGTTTTGATGATTGGATTATTCATTGGCGTAAGTGTATCGTATCTGAAGGAGCATACTTTGCAGGCGATAAAATAAATTTGGATAAATAACTAACATTTTGTGTTTTATTGATCTTTTCCCGGTACTTTCTTGACAGAGTAGTTACATATTCATATTTCATTATTTGCTTGAAAAATTTGCTGACGACTGTACAACGTACAACCGTTGTACAGTCGTCAGCCGTCATCAAATTTTTCAAGTCGAATAACAACTCTCGCTTTTTTTATTAATACAAACCTGCAGTGATCCGTAATGTAGTACCTAGAAAGTATTCAAAACGAGCAGTGAATAAAATCCTTATAAATATTTTTCAATTGAATGCAGAAAAACTCACAATGCACCTACAATAAATAACTCGCTGCGTTACGAGTCGTAGCATCCCGGCACGAGATTTGCTACGGTTGTGGAAACACAACAGGCAGCGCGGAAATAAATATCGTGTAGTGCTCAAGATGAACAATGCAACATTATCATACTTGTCAGGCGTATTGAATTATTCAGGGTCGTAGAAATAATCATACAATAGAAGGACGAACATTCGAAGAAAAAATAATAAAAAATAGAATGATCAATTAATATTAATAGATTTGATAAAAAAATATTATTCAAGCTTAAGTAAAAAGTAAACCTTGCCTTTATAGGCAATGCATCGAAAAATCCAAAACACTCTTTGCCCGACCTGAGAAATGAACGCATTTTTTGTACGATTCGAAAACACTCATTTTTAAGTTTACTTAAATAAAGAATTTATGACTATGACTATGAACCCTGGAGCTCCGGTCATCGGGCCGAGCGCTCAGCCACCCGGCCTCTCACGAATAAGGCGAGAAGTTTGAGTGTATATCTTTTTAATATTTATTTTATTATAATATTCGTCAAACTACATAAAATAACATTACATCTACTGGCATAAATATCAGAAACTGAATTGCAGTTGTAAAATATGTAAAGTACCCTATTTAGGCTAGCTCCGCTCAGCCCAATAGCTCCAATTGAAAAGATCCCCCCCTCCTTGTCGTGAGTCTTCTTGCCCCTTTGCCCGATGACAATCAAGTCCGCCGGCTACAAACAATCAACTACCAAGAAAACATTTCCTTTTGGGTCGCCGTAAAGTAATTCTTAATACGTATGACATTTACCCTATTATTTTTAACATGAACTAATGTTATAACTGGTTGAAACCTGATGAATAATCAATCAGCATTAAACCAGTTTTAACTTTAGCCTACGTTGAAGAGGATAAGAGGATTAAAGTTAACATTTAAAGTTTACTCTTTCACACGTCATATTTTGACGTAGACGCTAGGTTCATAGTTTCATCAAAATATACATCAGCATCCGGAACATCAACAGTTTAACGTTCCTCCTGAAGCATGGAAGAGCTCGAGATATTTTAGTTTGATTACCCAGCCATCGGTCCGTCGCTGCAAATTTGGCTTAACTTGCATGATGGTAACGAGACCGGCTGCAGCAAAAGAAAAAATATAAGTAGATTTTTTGCTCTTAGCTAATATTATAAAATGCAATAAAGTGTAGGATCAAATTCCAGAAGATTCTAGCCTCGACACCTAGGAGGTCGGGCGAAGAGGTGGCTAGTCGCACAGTGCAATACGACTCAGTATTATAACGGCTGTTTCCCTTGGGGGCAGTAAGCAGCAGGCAGAGATGCTGTTCTTAACTGTGACTTTGTGTTCCGTCAGTTAGACATAAGATAGATAGATATGTTGTTCTTGCGCTACAGTTACTTTTTTATTTCACTTGATTACAGTAATTTGGTTAAACAGTTTTTTTATTTAATAAGTTTTGGTAAGCCGCTTGTGGTGATTGATTTAATATATTATTATTTATTACTATGTTGCGTAGCGGTGAAAGCCACCCCCTCTCTTCCCTTGGGTGTTGTAAAAGACGACTAACGGACTAAATACTGCACATACATCCAACAGCATAAAGCGGCGATGGGCTCGCCACCTGTCACGCTGAGTACATGTGCAGTCGCTATTTGGTGAAAAGTGAATTATGGTAGAGGACTGCTTTTGCTGTCCTCATTGCCTAGTCTCTGACTAACCCTTCGGGGATAATAGTCGTGATTATATGTATGTGTTACTGTGATCGCTACATTATAACTAACAAAATTATTTGTAATACGTTGATCATAACTAGCGCATAGAGGGAGGCTGCCATGTTGAATGAGCATTAATGCCAACTTATAGGAATGTCCTATATGCGCGATCTACGCTCTAAATAATAAATTAATATATAGCTTTATTTATAATTTACATTGCTTATTCTGCCTCTTTATATTTTTTCCAACAGACTCTGTATTCTGCTACTCTCGGTGGTAGCGTTACTGCTGCTTCAGCGATGTAATTCCTTCACATACATGTGCCCATAAGAAGCTTTGCCGTGTGTCTTGCATAACTATTGAAGATGGCGTACTGGCCATTGCCGCTTTGCTTGCGTCGCAGCGTGTCCTCTCTATGAATATGTATAGCAGACGCACGCTGCTAACGAATAAAAATGGCTTCGTCTTGAAAGCAAAGTGCGCTGCTAATGGATTTATACCAGTATCTAAGAGGTTTATTATCTTAGAGAAATTTCACTCGAGTTATTAGCTTTAAAACTAAAGCTTTGTTTTATGTTTCTACAGCGAAGATCGATGCGCTCGGAGATCACAAGATGGATCCGGTGCGGAACGAATTCATCTCAATTGGACTCAGGTGAGTGCTGTACTTGAGTGTTATAGATGTTGCTGAATTTGTTTTAAAAGATAATAGGTTTTTCAGAAAACGTTTGCAATAAACCGGTCAAAAACGGTTTGGTGATTTGTGGTGTAGTTATCTTAGTGATTTATTAAATAATCTTGCTAAAGTAGATATAGTTAATTACATTATTAACTACGCATGCGTTTCTTAATAGTTATTTAAAGTTTAGTAAAGATATTTACTAGGTATGCATACATTGACTAGGTATGCATACTTTAACTACGTATGCATACATTGACTCACTCCTGTTTTCCATAAGGATAAGCAGAGTCAACATTTTCCAATTACGACGAGTCAAAGTTACACTGTGAGTTACGTGCATAAAAAAGATGGACGCCGCGCCGCGATACTTACAAGTGAAGACTATGGTGGATTGAACCACCATTCCTCGCATTCAACCCGAGCATCTGTCCGCTCGGCTACCGACGCATACGCTACCTTTATGCTGGTTTGTGTGCCGTCACGGGGCCGGGTGACATCACAACATCTTAGGTCGTATTAAGTAATGGGTATTTCGAGATTAGTTCCAAACAGCCCGGAAGGACAATGACGGCCGACCGGCTTACCTGTGCGTAAGCCGTATTTACATAAAAACAGTGGATTGGTACTTCGCGTCAATTTAAAAGTAAGTGACGCGGAGTCCTTCTCTTTTTACTCGTCAGTGCGTGCATACTTATTAGTTTTTTCATACGCCATATTATTATGTTCTAAATAGTTGGTCCTACTATATCAATCTTTTACAGCACAACATTCTCTAATTTTAAGTTACTAAGTTAAAAAACTCACTTATATTTCTAAATATTTTATAAACGAGTAGCTAAGTAACAAATTCAGTTCCACATGAGTGACTTACAACGGATGAGTGTGGCTTATTTTGTTATTAGCGCAGTTGTGAACGCTCCAAATTAAATATGAAAGCGAGCCACAATCGCGCCACAATCGCGCCAGACAAATACACGGACATCAGTATCAAACGACTTACTAACATCTTCCCTTTTAAACCGCCGCAGATAACTAAACCCGGATCACAGCCGTTTAACTTCTGACAAAGGGGCCATCACTAAAAGAACAATGTTTTGTATTTTTCCGCAAAGCGCCTACCTTAAGAGGATTACTGGGGAGTCTCGGGGAGGGGGCCAAGAAATTCACAGCAGTCGTAATTTATCTTAGTAATGGCTCTAAAGCAGGGCTCCGCCCTTTTTGGATTTGCTGAGGAGAATCAAGGCCAGACCGCGAATTTAAAACGAGTGGGAATTTCTTCGGTGGCAGACGTTAATTTCGCCGAAACCACCCTGATTTAGTGCTAAGTGTTTTCTTCGTTACAAACGATGTTTGGGAAATGCGACGCCTCTGAGCGGCGGCTGATGCGCGGCATTCCGGGAGCGAGGCGTGTCACCGCGGGGACTATAGTCCGACTAATTCATTCTCGGTTGGCTTGTGTTAGTGCGTTAGACAGTCGTTTAGCGGATGCGAGCATCTCTAGGTGTATACAATTCGAAATTCTTCTCATTTAAATCTAGGTACTGAATTCAACAATAACAATTATTAGTATTGAAACAATACTATTGATCTTATGACAGCTTTTACTTTTCTGTTCTAAAATCACCAAAAACTTTTGCATTGTGGCCACCTACAACTACTTATTTTTACTTAAATTTTAAACAAATTAGAAACTTGTAAACACTGTACAATATAAAATGCGCTAGTGACTGATTTTATTTCACTTTCCTCCAAGAGCCCACGTAACAGCATATCTGAATAAAGGAAGCCTCGTGAATGCGGCTTTTATAAGTTATTTTCAGTTGTTTTCACTTTGCATGTACCACGTGTTTGGTATTTCAAGCACACCCTCTTTATATTTGTTTAATAAGCTCTCATTTTCACTTCGTAATATTAGACTTGCTCCTAGCCTTGACTCACACAACGCAGCTTCATTTTGTGACAGTTTTTAATACTGTGTATACCATAGAATAATAACTTGCTTTAGTTATTATTCTGAGGTGTATACTGAGTGCATAGTGCGTGGTTTATTCACCGCACGATTAGGTCACAGACAGCGATGTATACGTTATAGCTCAATGGTCACAGAAGGTTATGTGGTCTGTGGATTAGGTTAACGACAATTTCGTTGACAGAATTGCAACCCACCGAGTTTGTCACAGGCGGCAATGACTTACAAAAGGATTTTCTATGGAGAATAATACTTGCACTAGGCAGGCATAAAAATGGATATCCATATACCTTATACAATATATTTAAATAAAATATGTTAGTTAACTGTTCTTTTATTAGTTTTGACATAAATAAGTGCAAGTGAAGGTTTATATTGAATAAACTATTTGACTTTAAATCAGGTAGCACTTCTGACCCCTCTAATTTGAGACCTATTTCTGTGCTACCCACATTTAGTAAAATTTTTGAAAAGTTGATGCTAGACCAAATTCAAATTCATTTTCATAGAAATAAACTTTTACATTGTAAACAGTATGGTTTTACTAGGGGTCGCTCAACAACTGACGCCGGTGTTGAGCTTTTAATCCAAATATTTGATACCTGGGAGGAATCACAGGATGCCCTAGGGGTATTTTGTAATTTATCCAAGGCTTTCGATTGTGTTTTACATGAAACTTTGGTCAGGAAGCTTAACCACTATGGAATTGAGATGCTTCTTTGAGCCTTCTAATCTCATACTTGAGTAACAGGATTCAGAAGGTCGACATTAACGGTAAAAGATCTCCGGGATCAAAGGTTACAATGGGAGTTCCGCAGGGTTCAATACTTTGTCCATTCTTGTTTTTGGTTTATATTAATGACTTACCTTATTTTCTAAAAGACAGTCATGAGATAGTATTATTTGCTGATGATACTTTACTTTTATTCAAAGTGAAACGACGACACACAAATTATGACGATGTGAATAATGCGATCTCAAAGATTGTTCACTGATTTAGTGTAAATAACTTGCTATTAAACGAGGGAAAAACCAAATGTGTAAGATTTGTATTGCCTAATGTTAAGCAAGTAACAACTAGTGTACAAATTAAAGATATCAGTGTGAATCCTGTGGACACCACTGTGTTTCTAGGCGTCACGTTAGATGCCAAGCTTCAGTGGGGCACACTTATAGCTAAATTATCGAATAGACTTAGCTCTGCGGCTTATGCAGTAATAAAGATCCGTCAGTTAACTGACGTTGATACTCGTACATCTAGATTAGTTTATTTCAGTTACTTTCTTGCCGAAATGCTGCCGACATTCAAACTATCTTTGTACTGCAGAAGAGGGCTATTCGAGCAATCTATAACCTAAAGGCTGGTGACTCTCTCAGAGAGAGATTTAAGGATATAAATATAATGACTGTTGCATCACAATATATATGTGAAAATTTGATTTAAGAGATGGGAAACCTTCGAATTTCCGACTTTATATGGAAATGTCGGATAAGAAGGTTAGTGTGCGCTGCGATCCGGCTAGCGCCCGGCGCATGGAGGTACCCGGGCCTCCATGTGAGAAATCTGTTACCGAAGACCGCCCTGAGGTAGGCAACCAGGCCTCAGGTGTCGGTAATGCCCCTGGAAGTGCGTCATGTGATGCGGCTGACGCCCGCCGCCAACCGGTACCTAGGCCGGTTGGTGATAAGCCTGCTACTGAAGGCCCCTCTAGGGTAGGCGACCAGGCCCTACAGACCTGCAATGTGTCTGGAAGTGGGGGGAGGTCGAGACTGTTGCCTAGATTTGAGGACAGGAGGCCGGAGAGATCCTTCAGCAAGGGCCGGAAAGGCGAAAGGCAACCGGTGCTGGTGGATACCGTAGCGAAGGAGTCCGATGGTGAAGAGACCCGGAAGTTTGTGGACACAGTGGTGGAGGTCTTCAGGAAGAGATCCCTCGCTGACGCGAGGGTCGACTCTAGCGATGGGCAAGAGGAGTCCATGCCCAAACTGGCGAAGGAGAAGACTGGAGGCAAGCCCCCTCCAGCAAAGAGGAATACCGCTGCGAAATACAGAGGTAAGGGCCTCAGCAATGGTGTGCCCACGGAGCGCAAAGAGGCGGCGCAATACTCCGCAGAGGGGGAGTCGGACGAAGGGATGGAGGAAGAAGCCCCAGCTCCCACAAACACCGCTAGTAAAGCAAGGGAGCCCTACCTTAGAGAGGAGGATTTGGAAAGGGCCCTAGGTGTGACGGCCGGTGGGCTCCTGAAGGCCAGAGACATGGCTGGCATCAGGGCCAGAGACATGGCTGGCATAAGGACGCAGTCGAAGACGGAGATCCTGAAGAAGGCAATGGAGGCTGTGAGCAAGATATCGCGTGCTACGGCCGTCTCCTCCCAGCTTAAGGGGACCGTGAGGGGGGACCTGAACCGGGGAGCTAGCACAGTTCTCGCATGTCTGGAGTTGCTCCAGGAGATGACCGCGTCTGATGAGGCTAGGAGACTCCAGAGCGAGAACGTGAGGCTTCGACACGAGGTGGAGCTGCTGCGGGCCGAAGTCAAGGCCATAAGAAAACTGCAGAAGGAGTCCAGGCCGTCCCGGCAGAAGGGCACGGATATTCAGAGGGAGGTGGCTGTCTCTATGTAGGGCGCCATGGAGGCCCTCAAGAGGGAAATGCTCCAGACTATCGGGGGGATGATAAACTCTCGAATGGACGAAATGGAAAGGCGCCTCCCATTCGAGCCCCCCGTGAGGCCGCCTTTAGTACATGATGTGCGGAGGACGGAGGCGAGCTACGCCAGGACGACCGCTGGGCCCCCCAAAGTCCGCCATGCCCCCCCTGTCGAAATATTTGAGGAGAGCGTGGCCGTGTGGGAGAACCCCCCGCAGCCTCAGAGCGTCCCCGGCAGGGTTGCGCCGCAAGTGCGCTCGGCCTCCCCTGCCCTGACAGCGGCCGCCAGCACCCCGGCAGTAGAGTGGCGGACGAGCGTCTCTAAGAGCGCCAAGAAGAGGGCGAGGAAGGCTGCCCGGGCTGCCAAAGCCCCAAAAAAGACGGCCGCCGCGGGTTCTGCTCCCGCGGTGAAGCTGTTGCTGCCGCGGTCCTCTGTTGTCACGATCACCTTGAAGCCTGAGGCCGCGGCGAAGGGCGCTACGTACGCGTCCATCATGGAGAAGGCGACTAGCGCGATAAATCTGCAGGACCTGGGTTTGGAGGCGGTGTGAATGTGGAACCCCGCAGCTGGGGGCCGCATGCTCGAAATTCCGGGTGCGGCCAGTGGGCCCATGGCACACGCGCTGGCGACCAAGATTCGGGCGGTGATTGCGGAGGAGGCGGAGGTGGCAAGGCCCTATCGAAAGGCGGAGCTCCGACTGGTGGGCCTCAACGATGGAGTCAAACCCGAACAAGTGAAGGCGATCATTGCCACAAAGACTGACTGCCCGCCAGAGATGATCACGCTGGGAGAGATCCGAGCCGGGCCGTGGGGGTCCAACTCTATATTGGTTCGGCTCCCGATTGAGCAGGCCAAAATCCTGGTGAACGCGGGCCGTATAGTTGTGGGTTGGGTGCAGGTCCGGGTGGTGGCCCTGGAGACACTACCGGTTCGCTGTTACAGGTGCTACGGCGTGGGTCACACCAAACACAATTGTGACTCCAAAGTTGACCGTAGCACCCTGTGCTACAAATGCAGCACCCCAGGGCACCAGGCGGCGGACTGCAAGGCGGATAAGGCCTGCTGCGCCGTCTGCAAGGAGGCGGGGCTTCCGCATGTACACCGGCTTGGCGGAAGGACGTGCAGGCCCCCCATCACCAAGCCAAAGAGAGCCCCTTGGACAAGGGCCCCCCCCCAGTGGTGAGGGAGCGCGTAGCGCCGATGGACACGGAGGAAGCTGTAACGGGACCAAATGTCAGCACGTCCTAAGGTCTTCCTCCAAGCAAACCTCAATCACGCCGCTAACGCTCAGGACCTTATGGTCCACCAAATGGCGGCGTTAGGGGCTAATGTAGCCATAGCAGCGGAACCGTATTCCATCCCTGCGCGGCCGAATTGGATAGGATCAACAGATGAGAAGGTGGTAATCACAACTCCGGCCGTCTCCAATACGGTTCCGCTGACCCTGCGAGAGCGGGGAGAGGGGTACGTGGCGGTGGAATGGGAAGGCATTGCACTGGTTGGGGTTTACTTTTCGCCCAACCGGTACCTCAGCGATTTTGAGGTCTACGTGGGGAGGCTGCAAGGGGTTGTCCTCAGACTTGCGCCGCTCCAAGTCATCATTGCCGGCGACATCAATGCCAAGTCCCGGTCCTGGGGCTGCCCTGCGACCACCATTAGAGGTGAGGCTGTGGAGGACTTTTTGGTCGAGGCCGGGCTCGTAGTCCTCAACAGGGGGGCCGTGAGCACGTGCGTGAGATGGCAGGGGGAGTCCATAGTAGACATAACGTTCGCTACCCCCGCCATAGCCTCTCGCGTGACAAACTGGGAGGTACTGGACCAGGAGACCCTGAGTGATCACCTCTATGTGTCATTCAGGGTATCCGGCCCCCCAAACACCTGCCTTACTCCCCAGCAGGGCGTCCGCACGGCCCGCTTCAAGAGGTGGGCCCTCACAAAGCTGGACAGGGAAGCTGCATCTGAGGCGGCACTGATAGAGGGCTGGCTGCCGCCTCCCCCTGCCGATATGGACGTGGACCAGTGGGCTGTCAAATTCCAGGGGTCAATGACCTGGATATGTGACGCCGCCATGCCCCGGGCTGGGGATCGACCGCGGCAACGCGCGGTCTACTGGTGGTCGGCGGAGATAGCCGGCCTCCGCGCCGTCTGCGCCCTCGCGAGACGGTTATACCAAAGATGCCGGAGGAGGAGGCATACCCCGGAGGAGGAGGCGGAGTTGTACGGTCGCCTCCAGAATAGACTGGTGGCGCGATGGGACTTCAAGGTTGAGGTGATGACGGCGAAGAAGGCGGCGTGGGGAGAGTTCCTGGCCGACTTGGACAGAGACCCGTGGGGGCACCCATACCGTGCAGTCAGGAACCGGATGCGGAATCCTGCACCCCCCACCGAGTCGTTCCAGCCGGAGCTCCTGACCCGGGTTGTGGACGCCCTATTCCCGGACCGGGTGTTCGAGGTGGCGCCCTTTGTCGCCCCGGAGCATGACGCTGAGGTCAACCCGCAGACGATCCCGCGGGTCACGAACGGGGAAATGGAGATGGCCGTGGACCGCCTCCGCCTTAAAAAGAAGGCCCCAGGCCCCGAGGGGGTGCACGGGAGGGTGCTGGCGCTCGCCCTAGACCACCTCGGAGGCAGGTTCAGGGAACTGCTGGACGCTTGCCTACAGCAGGGCAGATTCCCCAAAATCTGGAAGATGGGGAAACTCTGCCTCCTCACAAAGGAGGGGCGCCCGCCCGACTAATCGCGGGCCGCATCACGCAACACCTGGGATGCGAGGGCCCAGATCTGGAGGATGCCCAGTATGGCTTTCGGCGTGGCAGGTCCACCGTAGACGCCATAATATCCCTGAAAAGGGCAACGGAAGAGGCTATCGGGAGGGGGGAGAGGGTGTTGGCGATATCGCTCGACATTGCCAATGCGTTCAACACCCTCCCCTTCAGCGCGATAATCGAGGCGCTAAGGTTCCACAGAGTCCCCTGGTACCTGAGGAGGATCATCGGGGACTACCTTAAGGACAGATCCGTCCTCTTTGTAGAGCCATGAGGGGCTCGGATTCGTGCGCACAACATGGTGTGTGGTGTGCCCCAAGGTTCTGTCCTGGGGCTACTACTTTGGAACATAGGGTACATTTGGGTCCTAAGGGGGGTTCTTCCCCCTTGGATGTCACGGCAAGGGGCTGTGACTACCAGGAAGCCTCCCAGAGGGCATCTGTAGGCGCCACACTTATAGTGGCGAGGATCAGGTTGCTGGGCCTGGAGGTGGCGTTGTAAAAACGGAGGCCATCCTATTTCATGGCCCCCGGGGCCGGCCCCCCAGAGACGCCCACATATGTGTGGATGGTGTGCCTATCAGAGTTGCGCCTCAGCTCAAGTACCTGGGGCTTATACTTGACAGCCGTTGGAATTTCGGGGCGCACTTTGCCAGTCTGGCTCCGAGAGTATTGGGTGCGGCGAGGGCACTGGCGAGGCTTTTGCCTAACGTGGGAGGCCCAGGAGATAACTGCCGCAAGCTCTTCGCCAGAGTTCTGAGGAGCATGGCCTTGTACGGTGCCCCGGTTTGGTCGGACGCCCTGTCTCGGAAGAACGTCGCCCTCCTGCGCAGACCGCAGAAGACAGCGGCTATCCGAACCATCCGGGGCTACAGAACCGTCTCTTTCACGGCCGCCACGGCCATAGGGGGTATGCTCCCCTGGGAGCTTGAGGCCAGGATACTCACGGAAGTATATGTGTTCCGTGCAGAGGCGAGGGCTTGAGGGGAGAATCCCGCGCAAGCGGAGATTGAGGAGGCAAGGCGCGCAGCCCGTGATATGGCGGTGTGGCAATGGGAGGAGACGCTAATAACCCCGGAAGCCGGAGCCCGCACCATTGAGGCGATCCGCCCGGTCCTGCAAAGGTGGCTGGACAGACCACACGGAGCAGTGTCCTACCACCTGGCACAGCTCCTGGCAGGACACGGGTGCTTTGGTGCGTACCTGCACAGGATCGGGAGGGAAGAGACCCCGGTCTGCCACCATTGCGGAGTAGAAGAGGACACAGCTCAGCACACCCTCGAGCTGTGTAGTGCCTTCGCGCCACAGAGGCGAACGTTGGAGTTGGCCCTAGGGGGGAGAGGCACTCCAACTCTGCCCGATGTGGTCGCCGCAATGGCGGAGAGTGCGGAGAGTTGGGCAGCCGTTGCCGGATTTGCCGCGGAGTGTATGGGGCCTCAAAGAGGAGGCCGAGCGCGAGCGGGAGGAATCCGCCAACGCTGCGCCAATGAGGAGGAGGGCTGGGAGGCGGCGTCGGAGGCACGCCGACCTCAATCCACCATAGGGTGATGCCGGGCGTCCGGCGGAAGACAGGTTCCGTCCTGTCCAGCCGGACGCCCGATGTTTTATGTTTTGTGTTAGCATAGGTTGTTGTTAGGTTTTAGTATGTATGTGTGGGCACTGGCATGGATATGTCGCCATATCACCCCAAGTGCCCACAAAATCGGTTTTAAATGTTGGGCGCGATGGACAGCATTGTCTGTGCTGTCCAGCGTAGAGTGTTGTGTATTGTTTTGGGTCGTGTAGTTTAGTGTTTGTATTGTGGGTTGTCCTTTACGGACCTGGTGCGTGGCCTCACGCGGACGCCATGATGAGCCACGCGGCGCTCTTCCGAGGGCGTCCCCTGGCTCGGAGCGGACACGGTGGGGGTCACGCACCAGTAAATGTGCGGGTCATTGTGGATGTCTTTTGGGGAGCTGGCACGGAGGCTTTATGCAGAAGCCATGATGAGCGACGAAGCGTCCCCCCAAAGGGGGGCGGGTTGCTCGGAGCGGATGCGGGGAGCCCCGAACCAGCAAATAGGGTCTGTGTTGTGTTGCGTTGTGTTTTCTGTCATTGTGTTTTTCGTTGTGGTCGTTCGTATTTTTATGTGTTTTTGTAGGACTGGTGCGAGACTCCGGGAAGCGGTGATGAGCGGCGGGACGACTAGATGACCAATTGGTTGAGGTCGTCGTGTCTCCCGCTGATTCGGAGTGATCACAAACGGAGTCCTGCACTGGTAAATCGTGGTTGTCCTGTGCGCATGCCTGCGACGACGTGGGCATGTTCTCGTCATGTGTTGTGTCGTGTCCTGCGAAATTGGGTTGTGTTGTGTCCGCATGCCCGGGAAAGCCGGGCATGTCTGTCCGTGTTTTTTGTGTCTGCCCTCTAAACGGGCTGGTTCGTGTTGTGCCGCGTGCGCGTAGTCGCCGTGTGTTGGCGCGTAACGGCTGCTACGCAGTGGTTATAGGCCAACACACGGCGACGGGGTGGCACCGCGAGGTAATACCCCCGTGGTCAGGTCCCGTGGCCGCCACCTCAAGCCTTATGCTTTCGGAGTTTGGTCCCCCGGTGATTAGTGGGTAGGCCCCTCCCTCTCGCCCGACGATTACGTCGTGGAAAGGGGGACGGGAGAGTCCCACATATCCAGTCTCCCTTCTGGAGGCTGGAATCCATTAGCAGGGATTAAAAAAAAAAAGGCTCCATAAAATAAATAATTCTTTTAAGGGTCTATGTGTAAGATTTTACAACAAAGTACCAAATGATATTCAGAAATTAGATCTTAATAAATTTAAAATCAAAATCAAAGAAAAGCTTTATAAAAAAGCTTATTATAAAGTGTCAAATTACACAGAAGACAAAACAGCTTGGATCTGAAATGCTCCAATTACTCCAACAGCTATTTCTAATTGTCTATTATTAATTGATACTTAAATTGTATTGTAGTTTTGTATTGCTTATTTTATTATTTTTTAAATTCATATTCTGTATTTTATGACCTGGTAACGACATATTCTTTTTCTTTTTTTTGTAAATGTCGTTGCTTCTGCGCGCTGTGGTTTCTTGCGCCCGTTCTTTGCCACAGTTAAAAAATGACGTCCTGAATGGGTGGTAGGTTAAAAAGATTTGGACGATTCAAAGTACTTATTAATTGAGTTTATTGAATAAATATATTTTGAATTGAATTGAATTGAATTGACTTAGGACTTTGACCTTGGGTTGATTTTTAAAAAGTAGATAGATTTTAAATAGTAGACTTGCATAAAACTAAGTAAGTAAGTTTGTAAACTAAACTAAATGCAAAAACAGTGCTTAAGAGCTATGTTTGGGCTAAAAACCACAGAAAGTTGCCAACCTTATTTTTTAAAACATAAGCTTCTAACGCTTCCGTCTATGTATATTTTGGAAGTTGCTCTTTTTGTCAAATCGAATCCTGAATTTTTCGTGCGTATGACGGATATTGTCGAACGTAACCGTCGCGACAACAGTCGCCTTTGTATGCCTCGGGCGAAAACTGCTTTAATGAGTAAAAGCATATTTTGTATGGCCCCTAGAATTTACAACAAATTACCTGTGAAGTTTAAAGAATTGAATTTTAGTCAATTTAGAAATAGAATAAAAAAATTACTCTGCGAAAAATGTTATTACACCATATGAGATTTTTTTAACGATACTTTGTGACATAGTGAAATTTTATTGTTGTTATATCTTTTATTTTCTATTATTTATTAATTTTATACAATTTAATATTATTGACATATCTATTATTTAACATTAATTTAATATTGTTTAAAAAATGTAATTATAATGTATTAATATTTTGATTTTATTATGAAGCATGGATTTATTAAAGTTTTTATTTAATTTGTACACCGATTATGGTATGGCATGTTGAAGCAACGATTAATTTTAATATCTTTTTATACACGTGTCCAAACAAATAAAGTATCTTTATCTTTATCTTTATCTAAGTTTGGTTACTAAAGTAAGTAATCTATCTGTATGAACTGTTTGCTGTCCTTTTGTACTTAAATATCACAATAACATTGTGATGTACGTATGATATCAGTGTTGAACGTATATTATGTGTGTGAATAGAAATATTACATTTGCTTACATTCATTTTATTGTTAAACACAATTGGATGTTGCTCATAACAATTAACACATTTTACATTAAAATTAATTATCTCAACTGCAAATACTTCCTTTGTAGTAAATAGGTACGCCCGGGGCTAAATAGAATTTGGTTGAGAAAATGCTGCGTTTTAAAAAACTTGGGACCAAAACAAATCCACCAATTAGAATGAGAGCGGCAAATTAATTTGGAACAACAAACCTAATTAAGACAAGTAGCTTGTAAAAGTTGTACCTAAATCATATTGATACGAGCCAGGGCTTTGGGCTAAGCTCCCACAACACTCAAGATGGGAAGCAAGTTGTGAATCGACAGCGAATTGTCAAGGACGCCACGGCATATCTCCTGTCTATATCGGCTGAATTATGATTAATGACTAGGCTGTTCAGGTGATGGCTGATAGGAGAGAGTTTAAGAAAAAGACATGGGACTAGGGCAGGAAGAAGAAGAAAAAAAAGATAAATCGAAACGACATTTGAACATTCTGTAGTATTAAGTAGCTCACCCCGTGACCTTACCTCACCTTTCAAATTTGTTGGAGGCTTTATCTTTATCTATGAGTCTAACTTGTACTGTACGGGTACCAACTCTATAAAGCATGTTTTTTACTATAACGTTATATCAGTGTCACCGTTGTCTAATGGTTTTATGATGTTCAACGCAAGCAACAATAATGGTAAGTAATCAATAAGTAAATGAATTGTTTCAAAGTTGTAAATGATAATTAATGATAATCGGCTTAAGTTCGATACTTGTACTACACACCAAAAGATGTCTCTTCATTTTACACCAAAAATAAAATCTTTATCCGGGTATTAGGGCGCGGGTCGGGCTGCTATAATTTATCTCACTAATGGTTTTAAAGCTGACATCTGCCCTTTTGAAGAAATCATGAACAAGCGGAGCAGCCCAGTTTATTTGCAGGGTAATAAAAAAAGCAAATTTTTTAAACTAGGAGGCGTAATGAATTGGGTGGGAGGTTTAAGTCGACTACAAGTGCTAAACAGTCGCTTTATTGCTCCTAGTGTCTTTAGAGCAGCTAAGTGCCTATGGTATGGTTAACAAGTAAGAAATCCAGGGTCGTCTGTTTCTCTGTAGCTAATCATTAGTCATATTAACTTAAGTCTGTCTGTCTGTAGTTCGCGGAAACGACCATGGATTCGCAATAACTAAGTATTTTTGCATTAGTTTATCAGCTAAAGTTCCGCTAAAATTCGACTAACCGCTAAGTGTTTCTGGCTCGGCCGATATAGCGCTCGCTGCAGCGATAACGCCGCCTTCGCATTACGCAGCTCTTTATCTGCCGCGTGAAGTTGCACTACATTGTTGCTCGAACTAAAGCCGCGCTGTAGGGCCCTCACACACGATGATACCCAAAACCCAAATGATAAAGTTTAAAATTTATTAAAGAAATTTTAAAGGAGACCGAAACTGGTGGGCCTATGTGTAACCAGTTGAGTTATGATCTAAAAAAATAATCATATTTTTATGTATACATACTAAAAAAAAGCTGAAGTATCGTTCTAGGAGCGGAGATATATAGTTTTTGGTGTTTGTGATCTCATTCGATTATTGATAAAATAATTGAATAATCGACTTCCAAAGTTAAAGACCACAAAAAAATAACTCAAAATAATTAAATGCTAAAGCAATCAAATTTATGAAGAATTAAAATCAGAATTAAAATAGGTCAGGTAGGTACGAACATCATACGGCTCCACCTGCACAATTCTTAGATGATATTATAATAATTATTACTAATAATAAAACAAGCATAAAATAAAATATACCTATAAATGAGTTCTTTTTATTTATTTTAGATGCCCTATCCTTATCTAACTATACTGACTTCTTACTCGTAGTGTGTAAATAACAATATTTATTCTTCAATAATCAGCTGTTAACGTAACCTAACTTTTACTAAACCGCTTATAACCGCTGCTCACAGAATGTACTAATTATTAATTACTACAGAATTTATAATAAGGAATCGCAAGGTTTGATCTAAGAACACGTATCATTTTCATCTTATTACATCCAGGCCTTATATGTAATCGTTTCAGTTCCCTTTGCGGTAGGCCGGTCTGCTGGCGGCTGTACATTTAACTAATATTTTATTCGAACATTACATATAATCACGACTACTATCCCCGAAGGGCTTGTCAGAGACTAATAGGCAATGAGGACCGCAAAAGCAGTCCTCTGCCTAGTCCAGTCCAATATTTTATTGATAAAAGTATATCAATATTGTCATAATTTTTAATTGCGGTGCCCAACTGGACCTATAATGTAGGTTCATTTATAATAAGCTTTTGTAACAGATTAGGTTTGCAATAAATATTGAGTATTATTGTTCCCATGTTACTCGAAAAACCGTGGATATACGATTTCAACGTACTTCTTGCTTGGCGCGCCTTACGAGTCTATCTAGAGTTCAGACGAACTCTAGATAGAATTACCTAGTTAGTATATTTGGCCGCTAATCCACGGAGCCATCAAGGAAAGTTGTAAGCTATTTCCGCTATTTACCGGAACGCACTGGTTGTTGTGTACTTAACCATACCTACTTAACACTAATATCATAAAGAGTGAACGCCTGCCTGACTCATCAACGAAGAGCTTAAGCTTGTTTTTTTGTGGCCTCAAGCAAACAATATAAAAGGTTTTATTTTTAATTGAACCTCTAAGTGGGTAAAGTAATGGTTGACACTTTTGTATTGGGATTACTATTTTATCAGAAACTTTTAAGGACGCGCTCATGACATTAAAGTTTACTTACATAAAACAGTTACAAGCTTCTGGTGTTTTACTGATTCCTATATATAACTTAAACATAAGATATCAATAAATTATATACTATTAACAATCAGGATTCGAGACAACGCAGAACAATGCTGCTTTTTGGTAGAAATTGGTACTAAGTTCCATCTACACGAGTTCTATACGAGAATGAGCAAAGAGACACTTGAGAAACACCCATATTTTATGAAGTAAAGGGTTTAATGTAAAAGAATGACGTCATCAGAGATAACAGAACTCCGTAGCGACCATTTCTTTCTTAAATATACAGTGTAGGTTTTGAGGGGCGGCGGCGGCGGGGGCGGCGACGAATAAAAAAATCGCTCGGACCGCCATCCGCGCCGTTATAAATGGCTGGTAATTAGGGACACACTCGCGGCCGGCCGGGGGCACAGCGGGAGCAACGCCGGGAACCAAACGCACACTTCATTCCGGAGTTTGATGCCACTGACTGGGTCCATCATCTCCTCTGATGGTAAGTGCTGAAGGTAGGGGCACATTTTGAATAATCTTTAAACATTTCACTGTCGTAACACAATAATACTTCTCAAATTGTGGTTATGATGATAAATGGAGGTGGAAGCTAGTCAGATCGATTTGAAACAAATTCAATAAAATTCAGTTCAGTACACCTCTAAACAACAGACGAAAAAGTAGTAACTTCGTGATGCGATATATTTCTGCAGTTTTTTGTGTTTAGGTATGACGCGTTTGTGCCCCCGCCCGTTACTTCACACTTATTCCTAGCTCACCGTTTTACGGTTATAACGGCGGGACTAGGTGGATTTTTTGCGAATATTATCCTTTTAGTAGCGTGTTTTATAAACGTATGAAAAAAGAGCACTGCTGCTCTAGAGCTTTTATAATTACAGCCAGTGTTAGAGGGAGGGGCTACTTTAACGGGTCTTAACACGATTAATTTTATAAGTAAGTACAATCTACTTACTGTTTGACGTTTCGGCTGTGGTCACAAGCGAACTGAACGTGTTATGACCCGTTAAAGTAAATTGAGTGCAAAGCAACGCGAAAGCTTAAATACTTATATTATTTTTAAATGAGTAAGAGTGATTGGGCATTTATTTACTACCCTGGCCTAATGCGGATCGGTGTGTTAAAAACAAATTCTATGATACCACAACCACCCGTTAGTTGTGGCCTAAATGAACTTTACAAAAGTAATCGTGTTAAGACTCGTTAAAGTAAATTCAGTGCAATGCAACGCAAAAGTTTAAAGACTTATATGAGTAAGAGAGATTTAGACATTTATTTAATACCCTGGCCCAATGCGGGTCGGTGTGTTTAAACAAATTCTATGATACCACATAATGATAACCAATTCTATGATACCACAACCACCTAGTGGTTGTGGCCTAATGTACTTTACAATGAATAGAGGAGCATAAGATTTTATAATACATACATACTTAAACATACATACCAACATATAATCACGACTATTTATCCCCGAAGGGTTAGTCATAGACTAGGCAATGAGGACAGCAAAAGCAGCCCTCTACCTCCACCTTACACCATACCGACTGCATACGTGCTCCCTTAATTTTGACATTTATTATACATTGTTTTAGACTGTAGTTTTTTGAACCTGTATTTGTCTACCTTAACTAAGGTAGAAATATAGTGAGACTTATATACTCATGACATCATCGTAATACCTATGTTTCATAAATAAAGATTCTCAATCTCATTCTCATTCTCGGCGTGCCAGGTGGTGAGCCCATCGCCGCTCTATGCTGTTGGATGTATGTGCAGTCTTTAGTCAGTTAGTGGCCTTTTACGACACCCGATCGAAGAGACGGGGATGGTAGTATTCTTTCACCGCTGCGCGACACGATTAACATACATACCAAATACATGTAATTAACTCATTATGTAGATTTTATATTAAATCCCGCAAAGCTGTAAACCACCAGTCAGCCGTATCCTACGTATCGTTTCCGGCTTTTCCGGCACACTCACATTAAGATCTACAAAAATCATAGCCCTGGAAATTCCAATACATTCCATAAAATTTCATGACAAGTCTTTTATAGAACGTACTGACTGTTTATGGAATGCCAATATCAATAAGTACTGCCAAAACATTAGCTATTTTTAAAGAGTCTGGATAGGGCTATTTAAATTCCTTTAATAATCTGTTAGCATCGTTAGCAAGAATACCATGTTAGTCTATGCACTTACATGTCTTTATGTATTTATCTTGTTTTTCTCGTGTACCCATATTTATATTGTTGTCATAGTGACTTACTTAGATAACTTTACTTCTTAATTGATGTTTTTATGTTATAAATTTATATATTGATATGATTATGATTAAAGGAGAAAAAGTATAGCAAGAGAAAGAGTTTGTGCACCTGGGCACGATGTTGACTAGGGATGGAAACCATGATAACGATATTGAAAGGAGAGTGAATGCTGGGAATAGAGTGAAGGGGTACTTCACGCCTTTATGAGCAGCCGTAAAGAGTCACAAAAGGCACGACTGGCTGCTTATGGAGGAGTCTTAGTGCCGACACTAATGGAAGTGAAAGTTGGGTGTGGCAGAAGAAACATGAAAGCCGAGTGAATGCAGTGAAAATGAGATTGCTAAGAAGTATACGTGGTGGGACTTTGAAGTATCGGATAAGGAATATTGTGATAAGAGAGAAGTGTGGAATTAATGAAGATGTAGTGACATAAAATGAGAAAGGTATACTTAGATGGTTTGGTCATGTAGAGAGAATGAATAAATAAAGAATTACAAAGAAGGTGCACAAGGCGAGAATGAATGGGATAGTTGAAAGGGGAAGACCTCGACGAACGTACTAGATCAGATCGATGACGTTATCGATAAAGGTCAGGTCCAGAGTAACTTAAACAGACGAGTATGTATGAAGAATGTTATGAGAGTAAGTGAAGCAAAGGATGTGCGGCAGAATCGTAGCAAACGGAAACCTGTGGTGTCTGCCCACCCTTCCGGGGAGCGGCCGTGGTGTATGTTATAAATTATCTTACATGAGTCACTAGATTAAACAGAATTATTATTATTATTAATTATAATATACTTAGTTGCTATTAATAAAATAATTATGAACCCTCTTGCTAGTAAAACTCGAATAGCTGCTGCTATAATCGTGTAGCGTAGCAGTGAAAGAATACTACCACCCCCTCTCTTCCCTTGGATGTCGTAAAAGACGCAGAGCACATGTACAGTCGTTGTTTGGTGAAAAGTCTCTGACTAACCCTTCAGGGATAATAGTCGTGATTATAAGTAATGTATGAAATTTCAAAATATGCCAGTTATTGAATCTGTTGAGAAATCAATCCAATAATCGTTGAGTGAGCGCGCGCGAGCCGCTAAGCCGCCGGCCGGCGCTGCAGGGCGCAGTTAACCACACGCAGTATGGGAACAATGCGAAACTATCACATACCACACCACTCCTGGTGAAATAAAGTAGTAAAGTTTGTAAAGTCCCACTGCTGGGCCAATCCAAAGGCTTCCATCATTAAAAGATTTTAAAGATTTTAAGACAATTGATGTGTATTGACCAAATCGCCACGCTTGCCAAATGCGAGTTGATGATAGCAAACCCGGGCTATCCATCAAAATCCGAAACACATTTAGCTTGAGCTGGGAATTGAACCCCTGACTTCTGGTATCGAGCCGAGCAGCGCTTAGCCACACGGTCACCGAGGTGTTTGTGCTAGTAGTGTTTGATATAGGTCACCAATCTTAGAGTAGGAACATTACTTAGACCAAACGTCCCCCAAAATGCTTTCGAGCACGTGCTGAAATTATCGACAGTACCTTCTACATTGCATTGAAGAAGCTTTTTACCTCATCATGATGCATAAAATAAATTTCAGACACGTGTGTCTTTTAAAGATGTTGTCTTATTAACATTTATTACTATTATAAGGTTGTTTTTTCTGTTTTATCTCTGCTCTATTATTATTATTAATATTATCTGCCTACGTTATCCTAAAAACTTTAATTTAAGTTTATTGCATATTAAGAAGCACTTTAACAATCACCAAGATGTATAATATTATGGTAAATTAAAAGTAACTGTTCGTATTTCGTTGGACAAATAGAGTACAAACCGTCTTCTCCAACTTCTTAAGCAGCTAATGTTTAATTTGGTGAGTCGTAGTCGCCGTTCTGACACTGAACGCGCGCTACTGTGGCTGCAGCGCGGCCGATAGTCGCAACAGACAAAGATAAACATAAATGCAGATCCGCCACACCATGAATATTGCAGCCACCGCTCCTCCCAACGAGCTCGGTGCACTACCGCGCGGCAACCGTTAATTGTGTCAACAAAAAAAAAGAAATCAAATGAAAATAAATATCAAGGCCTTTCACTGTTGGACAAAGGCCTACCCCAAGAATCTCCACCACGCACGACCAGTCTTATGCTGCTCGCATTTAGTGGCTACCCGTAACCTACACCAAATCGCCGGTGAGATTGAAAATAATACTTTATACAGATCTATTCAGTGTCTATTCCCTGAAATAGGTACGAAACATCAAACTGAACTATAATGTGAACTATCTCGTTATGTTTAATTTTAACGAGTAGTTTTAATAATATTACTATATTCGGCTATTGATCAAAATTTTGTGTTAGAACAAATCTCTGTCGAGCCCGTTTACATAAGAAACATGAAAAGTAATTAATTAATTTATATTCCTATAAATATAAATAAAAATGAAAATACTGAAATGTTTGTACGCATACCTATCACTTCAGAATGGCTGCACCTATTTGGCTAATTATTTTTACCATTGATGATGATGAAATGGTTATCAGATGCAAATCGCCTGAGACGTATTTTTGGCCATAGCTCCGAGGATTTCAGAGGATCTAGATGGGGATAATACCAAGAGTTGAGGAATTTATCAAGACACGTGCGAGCGTTTGAATTTTGAAAATCGACTAGTATTTTTTTTGGAATTTAGTTAAATGTTAAAATATCAGTTTTTGGGGATGTTTGTTTACTAAATTGTAAATATTTCGGAAAAAACAGACTTAAGAAGCTACTACTAATGATGTTAAAAGATGCGGATGCAGGCGAGAAGTGCATTCGAGTTGGAAGCGATGAATGAATTTCACCTATGTTGTAAAAGAAAAGAAAATGTTATTCTCTGTGTTGTGTAGTGTTATACATTCATATGTTATAATTCGACTTGTAAGTAATGTAGTTGTGTAATTTTAGGAAAGTATATCTCAATAAAAAAATCTTATTACTTATTCAGTTTGTAATGTGTTAATTAAAATAAAAAAAATTTTTTTCGTAATTTTTGTATTTATTTTTAATGTTCCGATTCTTGCGGGTACTGCCAAATCTGTAAATTTTTTGTGGTGTTTTGAATAGTCAGGACAAGGTTTGTGTGTTATAAAAATTTTGTAAATTATTCAAGGGGTACGGGGCGTTCACGCGGATGCAGTCGCGGGCGGGCCGCTAGTATAAAATTAAAATGATCGTTGATCAAAACAAACAGTGTCACCTGTGAATAATGTTGTTGATGCCACATATTGAACTACAGACGTGCTATAGATCCCAAATGGGCGGTGGCTGACGGTAATGCCGGCGACTAGTGTTAGCAAAGGCGTCGCTCCGAAACCGCCGGCCAAAAGCGCAATGAAAATTTAATCTGAAATGATCGCGCGCCGACGCCGACTCCCAAATTTATTCATATGGCCGCTGCAGCCGTAATAAGTAAAAACTAACAAAGAAACCCCGGGATATGAGCGGAATGCGCCATAGAACAATGCGAACTAAAAAGATTTCGCGTTGTTTTCTTCGTTTTCGTGAGTGCTAGATTTTTAAACTATTTTTTGGTTGTGCCGCTCCGCTCGCGACTTTGTTTGTGCATCTTGCACTTACAGTACATAAAACATAACTCAGTATTCTTAGGACTTTATTGTTGCGACGTCCTGTTTTTTTATACACCGCGTTTCTGGGGAATTCAAATAAAATGCAGCAGAACGGCTTAATACGCATAAACAAGTGTCTTAACTAGAATAACCTAGGCAATAATTTTGAATGTTTTTTGCTTTTTTTTTATATACACATTGACATTAATGAATTTTTTATAAACAATGACATTTGCTTACTTTGTAAAGTATTATAATATTTTATTTATTGTCAATGTGAAGACTATGTGGGTCATTTTATTAATTTTATTTTTTTTATTTTATTATTCTCTCTGTTCTGTTAGTTTTTCTTTCATGGTCTGGCAGTTTGAGTAATTTAGGTGGCCTACCCAAATGTCCTTTCTTTGGTATTGTTCGTCGAATCGTTTAGCTCCTTAAGTCTTGAGTTGAGCTGAACGATTTCTGACAAATGCGTGCACTGACTGGACAGGTCTTCTCAATCTGTGTGGTTCTTTCCTCAAAAGACCATCTCAGACATCGATCTACATGGTCTTCATATAACCTGACCAAGATTATGTCTGGACTTTAGAAGAGACTGTGACGTCTGAGTTTGTTTCGGCCTTTCTTCCCAGAGTAGTCATATAGGAAACGCCAACCTCATCTAGTTTAAAAAAAAACATGATTGACATGTAAAAGTGTTTGTACAAACCTACTTACAAAATAAAATCATTTATCATTTATAGATTACAAGGCAATAACGAAAAAAACAGTTGATAATGAGATGCGATCTTTGCTATGAGTTCTTAGTTATTTCCTCGTCAATTTGCTTTACTTAATTAAAAAAAATACGCATTTTTGTATAATGTTGTCCTGTGTCTACAATAGAGATTGTAAACATTTTCGCAAAGCCTTACGTAAGCAGGTACTCCAACTTCTTATATCTTAATAACACTATACTTCGCAATTTATTAAAATTAAAATACACTAGATTTCACAGTCTCATTTCAACGTAAGGTCAGCGGATAAAATGGCCATATGAGTGTAATAACATAGTGGGGGTTAATGGGAGGGGTGTACCCAGCGGTGTGGTTTATCTTTCCGGTACATTTGAGCGCGGCGCTGAACCGACAAAAATGTACCGTGAGCTGTACCCGCGTACCCTCGCCCACCGACGGCCATTATGCTGCGATACTATCACACTATCACTATTAATTGTGATCGGGTTGAGTTGCCGGCTGGAATAGATGGATTGGCCAATGAGATGGGAGATACGAACTCCAGTTAAATGAGTTAGCGCCCGTTGGATTTTACGATTAATAGCTCTGGAAATATTGCCCATATTAGTAAGGCGGGTCGCTCATGTAGGTATATTGTAGGTTTATAATTAAGGTATACTGTCAAATATTATATCCTATTTGACAGAAAAGTACACCGTGGTCGGATGTTACATTCAAAATAAATCTCAAATCAAGTCAAATAATCTATTTATTCAATACACGGGAAATATATTAAAGTCTAATTTCGGAGTACTTAGGTACTATAATTATTCATTAAAAAATTTAAAAGAGTTTCTTGACATATAAAGTTAAGGTTTTAAAATAATTTTAATAACATAAAAATATTGCAAGCCGTCATTTGCATGCCGCGGCTGCCTACTATATAGACTTTTTTCCAATGTTTCTTTATATTTTTTGTATTTTTTTTTGGTGTGTTTTGTTTGTAATAATAAATAGTTACGTTACAGTCTATATGTCAAGATAGTCGCTGGCACTGCTTGCACCATGGTCACGGATGATTTCCCGTTTGATGTAAGCCAAATTAAATAAATGTCACCAATCCTAAGCATGGAAGCCTTAATATAACAGCGTATTTAAAGTATGTTGTTGCCTTGTCTTACTAAGGAGCCAACTCAAATGATGTTAGCCTCCATATGAATATATTATGGGCACCTAGTGATTATTTTAGAGCGAATTTAAATACAAAATACCTTTACTTGTACTAAGAAACTGATTGCATCCTTTTATAAAATGTAATATCGTAACTTACTTACTCTTCTGTTAAATTCATCAAAGTCATCAGCTATAAACGTCCCACTGCTGGGTCCAGTCTCACAAATACCAGAAGAAATAGATAACGCGCGCGGTTTTTTAAAATTGGTAAAAATAAGTTGTAGGTAATTGTAAGAACTGTCTGTGGCATTAGGTGCCAGAAAAAAAAAGTAAAATAGAGTTAAGTACAATACTTATAATTTTATTTTTTATAGCTCCATGTCCATATTTACATCAAACTTAAAAATGAAAAGTATTTATAAACTTCTTCTTCTCAGCCGGGCACTCTTGGCAGAGTGGTCGTGGTTATAGGGGGTTTTGGTGAATGACGGCTCTCGTAATGCGTTTCTATTCGGCTCTATTAGTGGAATTGTGGGAGCAGTCGATCATGGTAGATTAAGTCAGGGATCTAATGAGGTCTACCTATCTGGTTGGAGAGCGCCCACGGGATCTCTTGCCCTCCGTGCGGCCTTGAAATACGAGACACTCCATTGAGTTTTCGTTGCGCGTTATATGCCCAAAGAACTTCAGTATTTGTAATTGAACAGTCGACAATAATCTTACTTTTATGTGAAGCTCTTTTAGGATCGATACATTGAACAATGAAAACAAAACACATACGACATGAACACAGCTTTAATTATGTTATCCGTGTCTCGAAGAGGAAAAAGAATACCACCACCCTCTCTATTTCCTTGGGTGTCGTAAAAGGCGACTAACGCATACATCCAGCATAGAGTGGCGATGGGCTCACCACCTGTCACGATGAGCACATGTGCAGTCGCTATTTGGTGAAAAGTGGACTATGGTAGAGGACTGCTCTTGCTGAATGAAGACATTGCCTAGTCTCTGACTAACACTTCGGAGATAACAGCCTTTATTATAAAAAAAATATATATTCCTATGTATGTATGTATTTAATTAAGTATTAAAAACCCTTAAAATGCTATGTAAGGAACATTGTTAAATTCATGACTAATATGGGGATCCTGCACGAAATTGTGAAAATTTACGTATTTTTAAGTTACTTGTACTATGCGCTGAATTAGTTAAATACATTTAAAGAACTTACGTTAGTTAGCCTGATCATTGCACAAGGTCGTGGCCTTGTTGAAATTTTAAATAATAACAAACAATACATAAATCTAATGACTCCTAAAAACATTTTTTTTGGCAACTTTCTTAATTTTACGCATGAAACAATAATTCTTACATGAACATATTTGTATTGATATTCCGCAGGTCACCCCCATCTTAAAAAAGTAAATTCTAATTTTTAAACCAAGCGCGTGATGGTTTTGTACATTTCGCAGAATAAAAACATTGCCCTAATCAAATTACTAGGTCTGAAACTTCACAGCAGAATTGTTCTAATTTTAAATATCAATATGATTGATTTTGCTTTGAAGTTCATTATGACACTTATGTCAGTTTTTGTGATTGCGCAGCACCCCCTTAAACACGCTCCTGGAAGGAGTTGAGCAATACTACGAGTACAATGGAAGTTTGGAAACACTTTGTGCCGCGCCCAACATTATTTCTGGTTGAAATAACTTGTGGGCGGTGTTTATGCTATAAATAAATTAGACACATTTTTGCCAGTGACAGGCAAACATGGGCTAATTAATTCGAAAGCGCAGGACGTTTAATTTCCGTTAACCATGTTGATTTAGGGAGTTCAAACATTATAGTGGGCCTTCTGTTGGTAACTACAATCATAACTTGCGGCGATTGTTCTAACCAAAAAATAAAATATTTAAATTTATAACACTCTTAATTTACATTCTTCTTTAAATTTAACTGAGAAGGGAAATTATAGAGATTTTGTTAGCCTTCTTTTAACGAACCATTTTTTGATGTTTTAAATAATTAATGATAAACGATATTCCCAAGTTGGACTTAAAAATTAATAAGGTTTTTAATAAAAATTTTAGTTCTTCCAAAAAATATAATGTAACATAAAAATATACATTATAAGAAGTCAAAGTTAAAAAAGAAACAGTTTTTGATGCTGGAACATGGTAGAGAGGGCCTCAAATTAATTTGCGTGAAAGGGCCCGTCACAAATTAATTAATTTAATGAAAGCAAAGTTCGCTAGTTAAGGAGACGCGTCAACCCACCAATGTTTACGGCCGCGTCGAATCAGCTCAGTGAAGGTAAGGGTCCGAACGACCTAGAAAAGAATAGGAACTTCAAAAGAATTATAATTATTATGACTTTTATCTAATCAAAACATTTTATAGATGTTTATATTTTATTTGATCTTTTTATAGCTTATATCTCTAAAGGAAGCATCCTCAAAGAACATGCCAAAATTATGTATTTTTCTAGAGTCGACGTTTAGTATTCAAATTGTATTTTACGTTCGAACGTTGATTAGTAAAAATACTATCATTGGCAACGGGAGACCGGAAGGCTGGCAATTTTTTCGCTCAGCGGATAAGTCTAGTCATACAAAGAGGCAATGCCGCCAGTCTTTTGGGATACCTTGCCTCTGCTCTGCCTGCCTGAGTTAGTTGATTTTTTTATTTATGAACGTAATCTTTTCTTTTTTATTTGTTATTTATTTTGTGTAATTAAGTTAAGATAGTATGTTGTTTTTGTTTCCCTTATAATATTGTTTAATAACATTGTGATTATTTTTTCAGGTTTAAGCGAGCACTACACATTGAACCAAGGACCCTGTAAAGGGGTCGAAACGTCAGGAAACTAAAAAACTATGTAATGTAGTAAAATTAAACGCGAGTTAATCGGTAAAAAGTGTTTCATTTCAATAATGTGATTGTAACATAAAAATAAATAAATTATCATTGGCTGTGGTATATACACATTATTTTTTTTCATAAGCTTATTATTAATGTGCGTTTAACACATTCATAGTCCTGTTAACCCATCCTGCTAATCTAAAATGACTGTGTAGGAGTGGGTTCACGTCAGTAGTGTAACGGAGCTAATAGGGATTGAACCACGATTTCTGGCGTTCAAACCGAGCATGTATCCGTTTGGCTACCGCCGCGACGCCTCAAATTTAGCTGCATCGGCCATTAAATAACTAAAATATACAAATGTACAATTATGATACATAAACCAATAATCACCACAGTGAGTTTTAGCTATAAATTTAGTTAAGTAATATAATATTGAAATCCAACATGGATGATGAGATGAGATAGATGATAAGATTAAAATCTCGCCTTTTAGGCCGCTTTTTAACTAACTTTGACAGGCAAGATCCGTTTACCCGTCGAATGATTGGGTTGATTGTAATTGGGTGTAAAACTTCTCTGTTGGACGGAATTACGCTCGCAGCCTAGCATAATGGTTGAAAACTAAAGTTATTAATTATACAATTGTAAAAGCGGCCAATGTCACTAAACTTGCAAATGAACGGTCGTCGGTGCGACCGAAAAAAGAAAGTGTGAAAAGCGAAAGAGTTTTAAAACATGTTAATTTTATTCCAATTACAGGATCCCGTTTGTGCTAACGAATGAGTTAAAATTTTCGATTGGGAATCGCGGGCCGAGTTAAATGTTGTAATAAAATTTTTGTTCTCCTCTATTTGTAATTTAAATTACACCTTTTGAATAAATGGTTGTTAATTCATTCCGAAAATGTACGATTAATTAGTAAAAACTATAAGGTTTAACATCGACATAGGTTACATATGATGATTACAATAATATGCTGATTTTCCAGCTTCTACCGCTTGGACCATCCTAATTCTGATAATAAGTGATGATAGTACTAAGCCAAAATCTTGGAACATAATAAAGATAAGCTCTCGCTGGGAACCAAAGCTGGTCGTTCCTGTTGGTCGCAGACTAACAAAACATAAACATTTATACTTACACTAGAAGTTTATGTAAGGCTATTGCTTAATCTTTTTTATGTATTCCATTCCTACATTATGCTTTCGTCCGGCGCCACCAAAGTGACAAATGATCGGTCCGAAACACCCCGCAGCTTTTACCGGTTGAGCAATAAATATGCAAAGTTTACAGCACATCCAGACAAATCCGCATCTATAAGGGATGGGTGTTCAAGTCACAAATTCTGCGCGCAGGTGCGCTTAATACGAATTTTAGGCAGAATATATTGCCTATTGGTTGATGTCAGGCCTATACGTCTGGCTTGGGTCACGCTCGGTGCGTAGCTCGGCGCTGTAGATTGATAACCATTTTAATGGCAATTTGTTTCCGGTTGCTTTATAGAATTATGATAAGTTTACCTTTCATTATTAAAACATTGTAGTAATATTGTCAGTAGTTCTTTAAAATAGTTTTTTTTATGTTTTTTGTTGTCGATATATAATTATTGCCATTACTGACGAGATCTAATCAAGATGCTTAGACTTCACTGCACTTAATTGAAGAATCGTGTACATCTATCGACAGTTAAATTACCTCTCTTTTAGTGGCGGCACTCTCATTGAAATTCGTGCTGCGCGTTGTTTTGATCCGACACTCCTGATATCTGAAACCCAATGGAACTTTGAGCAAGGAATTTAAAATATACCTGTTAAACCTTAACGCCGCTGGTAGCCGCTAGATGCGGGCAGCACAAGACCGGTCGTGGTGGGGATCCTTGGGGGAGACCTTTGTCCAGTGAACGTCTTCGGCTAATGATGATGTGTGAAATATGTGAGTGTGCGTTGGCAACTGGCATTGCCCTTTGTAAACAAGATACAAGATATTGTAAACTATGTAGGTAACATGTAAACTACCTGAAACATACTCTCGATTTAAACTGGCACTGTGCAGTTACTTACGAGTTTATCTATTTAAGTACTAATATGCAAAATCCTATGTAGGTATGTAATATGCAAAATCCGTTCCCTTAAATTTTAAATAGCTTATAACTGCTAGACTAAATTTTATGTATTAAAAAGACATACAGTTGCAAAAACATCTCCAGTTTGAATTTAATTTTAATCAAATTAATAAATCCGGGGCTTTTAGTTTTGGCGCTGTTTTAATGTTATTACGAGTATTTACAATATTTAAACTTTATTTGAGTTCTACTAATATTGTTACGCTTCATGCGTAATAAAATTAACTAGATGGACTTCAATTATGCAGGCCAATTAAAATCTCAACTAGTTTCTGAGCCTTTTAACGTTCAGCTCAAGACGCTTGCACGTAACTAAGTATTAGCTAGTTGCCGACCAATAAGCTTCAAATCTTATATCTCTATTCCCTGTAACTTCACTGGATCTAGTATACTTCTAACCAATACATAGAAACCCCTAGAAAAAAGTATTAGTTATACCGTCCTACAGTCTGATTCTGGGTAAAATCCTACACTGAATAAGAATTCAAGACTATTATTAGTCAGAGACTAGGCAATGAGGACAGTAGAAGCAGTCTACTGCCATAGTATAATAATAAGTATGTATTTAAGTACTTTAAGTAGGTATGTTTATCCGTTGTCTAGTAACCATTTAACGAGTTTCTTCGAAACTTCTCTTGGGCTAGATAATTGGTGTGAGTGTAGGAAAGTTTATTTATTTCATTTATTATAGTCCACGTTTCACCAAATTACAACTGTACATGTGGTGAGCCCATCGACGCTCCATGCCGTTGGATGTACGTGCAGTCCTTAGTCCGTTAGTCGCCTTTTTTCGACACCCAGTGGGTACAATTCTTCATTGAGTGGCTGTACCACACGGCTCGAATAAGACTCTTAATTGTGAAACTTAACATAGATCTAAAGCCGGTCACGCGAGTTTAAACGCGATTGTAAATAATTAAGTTGTTCCGCGTCTAGAGGCGACGCCAATTATAAAAGTGATACACAACGCTTACGCGGCTCAGCCCGCGCGCGCGTGTAAGTCACTCATTACACGATTGATGAAGTGCGATTAAATAAAACTCCCCTCGGAATTAATCGCGCACGACACAATGTGTGGCGCAGGGTTGGCTCTATGCGATAAGGCTTGATCTTTTTATGTATATCATCATCATCATCAGCATATAAACGTCCCACTGCTGGGCACAGGCCTCCCACGTGGACAATAACACGTGGGGATATTGGGCCACAACCAACCACGCTGGCCCAATGCGGGTTGGTGCGTTTTAACGACTGTCATCTTACGGCTTAACGTGCCTTCCGAAGCACGGAGGAGCTCGAGATGTTTTTAATTTGGTCACCCATCCAGCGACCCGACATTGCGAAAAATACTGAGCAAGCAAGATCGCAAGTCGAACACGCTAGCCGCTGCGCCATCAAGCTCCAAGCAGAGATTTATGTACAATACGATCTAATCCAAAGTGCGCTAGAATTGCTTTTATATAACATGAACCGTGTCATCTCTAGATTTGAAAAGTATTACGAGTTTAGCGAAGATTCCAAATAATATCCGTAGAAAATAATTTGTCATCATTGCCTAGCCCAATATGTAGCAATTTTGATTTAATAGTAATGCTACATATTACTATTATATTTCATATTCTTATCATAAAGTTTTAATTGTGTTTTTGTAAACTATACTTAGTAAAAGATAAAGTCACTCGTCATTGAGTATCCAGACTTACTCATTCCTCGAATCCCATTAAAACTTTCGTCACTCTACTAACTTTCTTGCCTTCACACAAGCAAGAAAAATACGAAATTAGTAACTTAGCACAAAATATTGATGAGAGCTATTAAATATTGAGGTTAAAGCTGTATGTTGTACAATTTACGAGGAGCAGAGGCCTGGTTTCGTCGGTGCCAGCCCTACGGAGCAAGATAGGCGCACCTGCGTCCCCGCACTGCATTACTCGGAGCACCTGTAAGAGCTGGATTATGGCCCATGCAGCTGAATTACTGCTCGATACACGCTGTCCTTAAGTCTCCGTACGTGGCTGGCGTCATAAGTCTAAGAGAAATAGTTTTGTGAACTTTTACTATTGCATGCGCTTGGAGTTCGGCTTGGCGGTAATATCGGTGCATCGACGTCGGTTATGCGGATTTACTGTGGCTCAATCTATATACAACAAAGTTTTATATTAACTATAAAATATCTAGTTTTGGTATATTTCTTCTTGTGTGTGTGTTCTTGTTGCAAAATAATGTTTAGCGCAAACAACGCAACGCGATAAAGATCTAAACTTTTTTATTATTTGGAAAGCTAACAATATTTCTTACACAACAGAATCTTACGCGTTATTGTTCTGAATAAAAATATCAAATCTAAATTCAGGCATAATGAACAATTGACCTTTTTCTCGTCCCGTAATGAAGTAACATTTATTTTTAGTCATGTAAACGAGTACATAAATAAATCCACGATCGTTTTTAACTCAAGTGCGCAAATTTTCCTGTACGCTGCCTATGAAGGGGGGCGTCACGTAATCCTGTCCCCCCCACCGTCGTCACGTCGCCCTACTTACGCGAGCTTGTTGTACGAGATAATGCCATTGCCAACATTATATTAATTAGGCAAACAAATTCCATATCAGTTTTGCTTAATTGTTGCAAAGTAATAAGGGAAGGGTGGCGCATCACTTCGCAAGTAAAGAAAACATCTCTGCACTATGGAACGTATAATCTAGTAAGACACCATGAGGCCAGCTCTTAGAAATTCTCCAATATTTTCTAGTCATCTATTCCAAATATGCGCTGTATCAGCCATTGATGATGGCTTTGCTCAATGGCTTTCTTAACCGACAATAATGATGATTTTGGTAACATTTTATAAACTACTAGCGGACTGCGACTTCGTTCTCGTAAAAAGCCCCCCGTAGGCCATGACAAATTTCCAAAAATTTTCTTTAAAACAAACTTGTCTTCACAAACACAACAAAAACAATAAGACAAATAGATGCAGCCGCTCGGGAGTAATACGCGCACATCAAAGCGTAGCAACTGAGTTTTATTCACATAGATTTACATAATTATTGATAAAGATTTAGATTAGAGACAATGCCGATTTTTGGGCACCGTATGTACAGTCGTACACTTCTTAACTTGCGTGTGAACGTGCTCGCTGCTGTTTATAGTCCTCACGTACGACACTTATGATACAGATAACTTCCTGATTCAAATCTGTTACCTCCAACGACATATATGTTACTGTAAAATGTATTTAGTGCGGTGGCAGTTCGTTTTGCTTCTATAACTCACGACCGGAGGCTGACAGCTGATTGGCTTTGCTGCTGCTGCTGCTACTTTGGACGACTTGGCGTTAACCGATGCTGATTTTATGTACACTCATTGGTCGGAGGAAGTCGCTAGTGATTTATACATAAAAATACTTGCAAATACGGTTCGAAACAAAACGATGCTACTAACTATATTGTTATGGGGACAGACTTAGATAAGTGAGTAGTGAGAGCAACCAAACTGAAGGTAGCAACATGTATCATCGATCGATGGGATCCGAAACCAGTACCGCTAGGACTACGCTTACTCACTAGAGCGCAAAAGCGATTGAATTGAAAAATTTAGAAGTTATTTGGTGATTCCACAATATGAGCACATTACCCGAGTGGGCCGCGTGCGTGTATCGGATGTGTCACTGATATTGGAGCAGTTCCGCCTATGGGTAGTACGGGCACCGACAGAACTGTTATCGCGCAGTTATCGCGTCGCCCAATAACGGCGCGACGCTCCCACTCGTAAAATTATACTACGCAACGCAAAAATTGCGTCTCACATTGTGCAAATGTCTCTTCATTGTGTTGTGTACCGGGAAGTAACCGTGAATCAGGGAAATAGTGCGGGCGCTACGTGCTGTTTTTATTGAACGTTTCATTTGTCTCTATTGTCTGTACCGTGAAAATATTTCGAGTTTCCGAACAGAGTTACGCCATGTACTGAACTGGTTACATCGCACATACAAATTTCCAATAACTGTTGTAGGATGCCGGACAGATTCCAACTGAGGACCAATAACCTCATATCTATTGCAGCTACTAAGCAGCTTTTCTTGCATTGGTCTTCATGCCACTAATTAGCTGTGCCATTTTCATTGTTTGATGACCAAGAACATTTTGCCTAATAAACTTAGCGTTATACAGCTCTTAGCGACGTTAAGAAGCCTGCCAAGCCCCGCGCACAAATCAAGAGCTTCCAAACTTTCGTTTCAGTAAAGCATAGCTGGGTGTTAAGGCTAGTGTGTATACACCCTGCGCTATACAAAAAAATACACTTTATTTTATCTTTTTCAATTTATCTACTCACATTACATTAATAGATATCGTCTTATCTAAAACTGAACACCCCTTCACTAAACGTAATTATTTCAAGATGGTAAAGGTATTTATTGCAATACTTTACATGATTTTGCTGTGCACTTTGACTGACCCAAGCACAAATAGTACGACTAATCGTGCGTATAAACACCTGCTACTACTTCTACTTTGTATGTGGCCGTAAACATTTTAGAGGGGCGTTTAGATTTAGATTAGGCGATCTCAAGCTTAATATCTCTTCAGCTTCCTAGAGGTACAGCTACAACATCGTCGTAGCTATATCTTAAAGTAGCAGGTGCTTTGGTCCAGCCGGTACAGCACCACACCGGTTGCAGCAGGCGGGTTTACTCGTATTCTTTCATGGTGATGAATCCCCTCTCCCTAAAGCGACGCTTATGTAGTGCAGCCGAGGATTCAGCTACCAGGGATAGTTACTCAATATTTGTCTTTACAGGTTTAGTCGGTCTTTACCAGGAGGAGGCCACTGAGGCTTAATCAATTCATCACACAAATAAATTGATAAGGCCGTTAGAAATCAATTTGCACGAGTGACGTTTCCCGGACCTTGGATTAAATGCATCGTAAGCGGTTACGGCGCGCCAGGGGTCGGTGCATCTAATATGCATCTCAATATAGGGTCTAACAATATCAATAAGCGATCGTTTGAAGGGTGCATCTATGCATCACACTGAGCATGCTCACCAAATTTGGTCCAAAACTACAGGCTCGTTACCGAGATAATTAACAAAATATTATCATAATTCACCAAAAAGTACGCCCTTTCAAAGATACCCGAACATGCACACTAAACTCGGAGCACACTGAGCTATGCGTTAGTAAAGATGCAGCATGTTACATGATTTGCATTATTTTAATTGATTTAGTTTGTTAGAAAACATATCTTTGAAAAATCACTATATAACTGGAGCCCATTTTTTGTCATTGTATTCAGAATGATGATGAATCGGCATTCATAAACTTAAACGTTAATATAATAATTCCCTTAAACGTTCGCTTATTGATTTTGTTAGACCCTGTATATATATATTGTTTGAACCATTGCCGTTGGTAGAGCGTTTTGTGACCACGGACTAATTTGCAATGTTCACACAAACTTTATAAAACAAATAGTGTCAGTGGATATCAAAATTGGATAAATACAAAATGTAATAAAAAATTTTTTAATGGCAATTCTATCGTAATGTTAGTATGGTCTAAGACGCTGTTATCAAAAGCAGATAAATCCATCGTTTTACTGTACTAAATCGTGTCCAAAGTTCGATTTTATATCAAACTCGCCACATCCACACCACGCTTTTTTTCAAAACTGGCAAAGTCAATTACGGCCAATCACAGCAGCGCATTTTTCAATATGGCCGTTACTGTTACTGATATTCAATGACATGTTAGATCAAAATTAGCTAAATTCAGGTGGATTTTACTAGTTTTGAAGTAATTCATAGGATGTTTTGCTTCAAAACTAGTTAAATCCACAACTTGGTTAAATCCAAAATTTATTTACGTTTTATGTAGATAATAAGTGTAGTACATTATTATGAAATTATACGAAATACTTTAAAAGTTAAGCAGAACCTACTTCCAGTTTCTATAATGTATAAGTCTAATTTTAGGTATCTGTTACAGAATATTGCAGTTTGTGAAAAATGGTTTAGTAAGGATTTAGCCACTTTTGATATTAACCACAGACACTATATAGTACCAATGTAAATATTTTTATCCAATTTATATTATTATGTAGGTAGATCGAAAAAGTTTAAAGCAAGCTGCACTTGTCCGCTTACTCTGTAGACAGTGGGCCCAGCTACTCGAACATTCTGTTCTCCAGTTTAGACGAGCTTCACGAGCTTCAAACTCAAATTAACTGCCGACAGATTGTTTTCAGGCCGCCTGTCTTCATGCTAAAATAATGACCTGCGCCACAGATGACAAGTGACTCTCACCACCCTAAATAGGTCCTCGTCTTTAGAGCCTCCAAACGTAATCCAATAGTAGCCAGAGTGAAATATGTCTTTGTAAGTGATTTTTGAATAGAGCTTTTAAACAAATGGGTGGGCTCATTAGTGCAGAAACTCTGTTATAAAATATAATATTGTGTTTTCATAATAACAGTCACCGTCGTATTAAAAGTAGAACATTCGTTTATTAGGCATATTTCTTATCGGGAGCTAGGTCGCGCAGCGGTTAGTGCATACCTAGTTACTTGTTGCGATCTTGCAGGTTGAACACCTTTGGCAATGGCGGTTCACCGGATGGGTGGCCAAATTAACACGTTAAGCCGTTGGTTCTAGTCATTACAAGCTGGCAGTATTGTAACCCGCAGGGCGCGCGGTAGAGTGTGACCTAATCTCCCCATATGCCATGTGGAACGACTGTGGCACATGTAGGCTGCGTTTGCACCAAAGCAGTGCGAGATAGACAAGCGATGTGCGAGGAAATTTAGAAGACTTAATTTTCCACTGCCTTGGCGGGCAAGCGATACTATTGTTGATTTTTTCGCTCGTGCACCGCTTAGCTACCTCGCACAGCTCTGGTGGAAACGCAGCCTTATAGGCTGATAATGGCAATATGTTATTATTCATAACGTATTGGCGGGCTGAAAGGCGATCACCGCAACTAATTGATGTTGTAACACCCTGAGTATGCCTTCGTATTTCCGATCGAAAATGCTTATAAGCAAAAAGTATTCAATTTCTGGTTGACATAAAAGGCGGAGACGAATGTATTATGTTACATACATTCAAATAATTTTAACATTACTCGTGTAACATGAGCGTGACACAATTATGTTTAGAAACACGTCGTTCTGTTGAGTGGTGACTACTTTTATTTAAGTATGTTTCACTCGTAAAGATACGCTTGGCAAATGAGTTTTCCTTTAAATTGATTTGTAAATAAAGTCTTTGACTCAATATAATTTAACACCTACCCTTATTATTAGTATTGGTTTCATATATAATATATATACAATTGTACCACTTCTGTAATATGCCTCTTTTTTGTTATGTGGCGTCAGTTAGAAGGAAGACAGTCTGTTTCTCGACTTTTACCACGATTCCGGGTGAAATGCGCTTCCATCTTTGGGTTACTTCTTCTTCTTGTGCCACTTGAATCCTAAAGGTTGGTCAGCTTCTTGTCAATAGCGAGACGGAACAGTTGTTCGGCGGAAATAAAGCAGGTCCACTGTCGAATGTTCCGCAGCCGCAGCCGCGATTTCTTCCTTCGCCCAGCGCGTTTTTCCCTTGTACCTTTCCCATCACAACCAATTGATGCCTTAATAATTCACTGGTCATCAAACAAGATAAACTCCAAACGCCTTCCCATTTTAGAAATGGATTATCCATAAACGCTAACCCAGTTGTTCGTTTCTTAAAACGTGCGACATCGTGTGGCGGCGGCGACGCCTATACCTTGGGGCATAATGACACCCCGAGCTCGTGCTAATACAACAATAAGCCTCACCTGCGCGGATGCCGGTGTAAGCGATATTAGACGGGCTCGCGGCTTTGGTTACGGCAAACGCCGCCGCGCATTGTGAATTCCTCTGGTACGTGACAACTCAAATTCAACAGAGACAAATTTTTGTGACGTTTGCTTAACAACGTTGGAGGTCGGTGCGTCAAGGCGATCATTTGAATTGTCTTCACGAGAATATATTGAAGCGCGTAGGATTGGAATAGCATTTTCATTACGTGACTGTTGAGAATATACACTTTCTTATTATTGTGTTTGCCTGTTCGTTTATATTTTCAGGAAAGTGATTTTTGCTCAGACATTGGTTCCAGTCAATATTTTATACAAGGAAAACTTTGGACTAATACGCGTGCAAAGTCCCCATAATAATTAAGAAACTATCAACGTATTGGTTCCCTTTGTATAAGGACTCTACGATAATCGAGCAAAGCGAATAACTTTTTAAGAGAAAAAATACAAACTAACATCCAGCATTAATATGATTTCAAAGTCGTTTGAAATTCTGCAAAATGCAGTTAAAACGCTTCCGCTGTTCCAAACCTGATTCGTTATCGATCACAAAGAACTTCTTGGGGGAAAGTAATTAATACAAAAATAAGAATCATGACTCCGACCAAGGCCACATTAATTGCATTCCAAAATTACTACAGACCAGTTTCAAAAGAAAATATGACAAAGCTTTCTCGTTAACGTTAATGGGCGATTTTCGAACGCTCCTTTCTAGTCCATTTGATTAAAAAAGCTCTTTTTCCGTGGCAATTGATTTTCTTCTACAATTCAATCATGTTACGCCTTCAGTTACACTCAATCTTATGTCTGAAGAATTAAAAGCGATATCCAGCCTCCGAGTGTACGTTTAAATTTGCGATTTTTTTATCGGAGGACCTCTTCATTTGGAATGGCATTACGATGAAAGAAAAGGCTTCACTGACTATAGGAATCTTTATATTTTCCCCCATTGTTGCATCCAGGAGAATTTCACGCTATTTGCCCGTTCATTGAACTAATCATCTTAATACGTTTTGGGATCGTTTTAATTGATTTACTCAGTTTAAATTATAAAATTGTGTTTCTGAATGGCGTTGGTTTCTAATGATTTTTTCTATAAGTTGATATTTGTCTTGATAAAGCTGAATAATTAAAATTTTTCTGTCGCTTGTTTATACATTCATGAAATATCCCGTACGCAATTAAATAGTACATAGTCTCATACGAAGTTCGCCCATTATTATGTTGCCTCTCTTCATCAAAATTCATTAAAATCGGCAGCAGTTTAAGCTGAAAGCGTAACAAACAAAGAAACTTACTTTTGCATTGATAGTTTTTAGGTGTTACTCACCAGCCGGCCGGCGCGGCGGCAGCGTACAACCAAAATGTAAAATCTGACAAACTGTGCGTTTATGTGAAACAGTGTCGCGAACCAGGGTAAACTCGCAATTTCCAGAGTAACAACATTCCTACTGGCGGAATAAAATCCAGTCTTTGCCCTGGGCGAGGGCAAACACTAAGCTTTTCATTATTTGCGATGAATCTCGAACTAATCAACGTGGATCTAGACTTTCTTGTAGACTAGATGTTGGTCGTGGATTTAATTTTCTAATACCTGCGTCGCGTTGGCAGAAGACGGTCGGCCAAAAGGTTAATGTATAGCTTCAAAAATAAGGTAAAGGACATGTTATTACGACGACAAAAATCTGGGTTGGTATAATTACATCTCATTATTTGACAAGCTTCAACAAGCGATCATATACACTGTATAGACCAAATACTGGAAAAATATAAAGAGTATGATTATTTTTCCACTTTACATAGCTTTCGTTGATTATACGAAAGCTTTTGACAGCATATCACATGATTCAATTTGGAAAGCTCTAAAGAAATGTCAAATAAACAAAAAATACGTAAACATTTAAAAAAATATATATTCTAAAAGTGTTAGTCGGGTCAAATTGGAAACAAGAGGAGAGGAGATAAAGATTAAAAGAGGCGTCAGACAGGGAGACCCTCTCTCGCCTAAGTTATTCATTGCAGTCTTGGAAGACATCTTTCGAAACCTGAAATGGAAAAACAGAGGCTTACTCATCCTAAACCAGCACTTAAGCCATCTAAGGTTTTTTTTTTTTTAAGGACAACCAACAAATCTTACACTAGTAGTATACATAAAAATATTCTTAAAAACTAGGATATTAGCTAAGTGCAGATTCACTTACAGGCTGCCACGACTTGCAAATGTGAACTAGAAAAACTTATTAAGAAAAGGCTATAGCTTGAATGATTAAAGTCCAGCCTTCTTTAATTTATAAGTGCTTTACGAGAATTCATCAACATCAGTTTTTTTCTGCAGTTCGTTGTAGTGACGTTGAAGCCTGTTTATAAGTGAGTGATGACCGAGATTGCTTTTAAATATGTCCCATTTAAGACTAAGGGGTAGTCTTAAATGGGACATATTTACCTTCTCTAGGCAATTTTAGAGGTATATGAATCTGTAGCTGTGACAAAAGACCAGGGCAATCCAGATCACCACTAATCAACTTATACAAAAAGAGAAGATCCAACATTTGGCGTCTATTCTTTAAACTTATCATTTGGTAATTTGAAAGTCGATCAGTGTACGAGGGCAGCCTTTTAGCAATACCAAATCGAAATGATATGTGCCATAGAAACCGTTTCTGTACACGTTATAAACGCTTTATGTAAATGTCGTAGTGTGGCGACCAGACTGGGCTGCAATACTCTAGTATCGATCTCACATAAACATTATACAATAAAATTTTAGTAGATGACTTTAATTCTCTGCAGTTCCGTATCACAAATCCCAACATTTTAAAGGCCCTACACGCGATGCTGTCCACATGTCTATTGAATCGAAGCTGTTGGTCCAGTGTTACGCCAAGATCTCGAATATAGTCTACCTCATTGAGACGCTTCCCATTGATGAAATATGTAGGCGACGTTTGTGTTTTGCTTCTAATGAATCGAATGAAATGGCACTTATCGGCATTGAGATCCATCTTATTAACTTTGACCCATTGTGCTAGATCATTGAGATCGTCTTGGAGAAGTTTTACATCATTTTGATTATTGATCTCTTTACTTATCGTCGAATCGTCAGCGAAAAGGTAAGCCTTAGAATATTTTAGGATTAATACTACGTCGTTTATGAAGATATTAAATAAGGTTGGCCCAAGATGAGAACCTTGCGGAACGCCAGAAAGAACCGGTAGTGGATCAGACGTGTAACCTTCCACGACCACACTAGCCGTACGGTCCGACAAGTAGGATGAAAACCACTTTACTAGTCCATCACCTAGGCCATAATGTGATAACTTTGACAACAGAATACTGTGATCAACACTATCAAAGGCCTTGCTGAAATCTGTATATATAGTGTGAACTTGGCTTCGTTTGTCAACAGCCTGACTAATATCAGACAAGAATTCAGCAAGGTTTGACGTGGTAGACCGGTTCTTCATGAACCCAGACTGGCTAGCAGTGATTGAATGCTTAACATGCCATGATATGATAGGGCAGAGAAGAGATTCGAACAGCTTAGCCATGGCAGGTAGAAGTGAAATAGGTCTGTAGTTTTTTATTAATTTTTGGTCACCTGATTTAAAGACCGGAACTATGAGCGCTCTTTTCCATGCCAAAGGAAATATACCGGAGTGCAAAGATTCATTAAAAATAATTGAGAGTGGATAACACAAATACTCGGCACAGCGCACCAAAAACACGGGGGGTATCCCATCCGAACCTGCGCCCTTAGTTATATTCAGTTTTTTAATGATGTCGTGAATTTGGCTCGGTGAGAACCATATTTTACCAACGTTGCTATTGCTGGCTGCAACTGGTGGGACGACGACACGTATTGTGTCAGCTGTGGGTACACTGTAAGCCATCATAAAGCAACTAGCGAACAAGGAAACAATTTGTTAACCATTGACGGCTGTCTTTTCGTTAAAGTGCATAAGACGGGTAATTACTACTATTAGCTTTTTTGTGCTTCATGTAAGACCAAAAGAGCTTGGGGTTTTTGGCCAGCGAATTTTCCATTTCAACCAAATATTTTTTGTAAGAAGCAGTGATCAACAAATCGCACCTGCGTTTTAAAGACTGTAGATATAGTAAATCGAGAGGATTATGAAATTTCTTATATTTTATTCGATATTTGAGTTTCTCGCGGAGAAGTTGTACTAAGCTTTTGGGATACCAAACAGGATATTTCAAGCTTCTCGATTTACGCAAAGGGACACAACCCGTGACAATTTCTCCCAGCTTGCCGTAAAATTTGTTCACCTTGTCGTCTACATTTAAACAGTCCAAGAATTCTTGGTCCCAGAAAACCTGACCGAGCTCTGATACAGCTTTCTCGTAGTCAGCTTTAAAGAAATTAAACCTAGGCTCGTCGTTTTTATCTTTTAAACGAAGGTCGGCTTGTATATTGTGATAGTTCCAAACAAGGGTGATAAGGATCAACAACACTGAGGCTAAATAGTGCCGTAGTTGCTTTATTAATAGCAAAATTTGAAAACACTAAGTCATGAATCTTGGATTTAAAGTTAACTATGGCATTATATTGTTTAAGGTCATTTAGATTAATAAAATCAACCAACATGCCGTTGAGTGTGGTGTCGCTACCCGAGTTACATGGTAGGTTATTACACCAAGTCATAGTACTCAAATTAAAGTCACCCAGTATTATTGTGTTATTGTACGATTCCATGTTGACACTGCATCCACCAATAAATTCAGCCAATATGTGTTTCTGTAAGGGCGGTGGCAAATATACCGCGCATATATGCAATGTTTCCGTAACTGAGCCCGTTTTAAATGTTAAAGCTACCAATACATCTTCACATAGACTTTCATAGTTTGAAAGTGATATTTTTCGTAACCGCATTAAGGACGCCCCCACCATTTTCCCCTTGTGAAAACCAGTAGTTTCACGATCTCTTCTATAAACATTATAACAGTCGCCAAACAATTCGCCATCGTACACTGAGTCATTAAGCCATGTTTCACTTAAAACTATTACATCGTAATTACACATTAACAAACTCTTACAAAATTCAGAGGTTTTACTTCTAAGGCCTCTGACGTTTTGATAGTAAAATTTTAATTTAGTATATTTTAAAACTTTTAGGGATTAACGCATTCACTATTAAATTAGAGTACACACTAGACTAAGTCACGCAGCATATCCACATTGCACACGCAAACATACTCGGATGCATCAGTCTTCCGCATGAACACACGCCCACCGCGCACCCAAACGAACTTATAATTCAGTTCCCTGCCTCGCGCCCGGGCAGCCGCATGGAGGGCTTTATTCTCGGGTGACAGATTCTCTACCAAGTAGATTGCTGGTTTCTTCTCATCGCCAAGGCCAAAGTGGCTTGTATTTAGTTTGCTGTCAGGTTTGCCGACGACATTGCATTATTTGCTGAAACAGCCACAGAATTGGAGAAAATGCTACAATAGTTAAATAAAGAAAGCAAACAAATAGGATTGTACATGAATGCGAAAAAAAACAAAAGTAATGACCAACAGCTATAAGAAACCAATATGCACAGACGAAAACTTCATCGAATATGTGCCAGATTACATTTATCTAGGCAAACAAATCATTTCAGAAAAACAGCATGAATGATGAACAGCATAGATATTCGTAAGAAAACAAAAGTAAAAGATGCTTTTAAACATGCACTCAAACTAAAATGGAAATGGGCCGGCCATGTATCAAGACTGACCGATGATAGATGGACCTTAAAAACAACAGAATGGCCTGGCTCACAAGGGAAAAGAAATGTTGGTAGACCAAAAAAACGATGGGCAGATGATATAGTTACCCTGACAGGAAAACAGTGGATGAAAGTAGCACAGGACAGAAATGTATGGAATAAAATGGAGGAGGCTTTTACCCAGAAGGGAACCGTACTTCAAGAAATAAATTAGATATTACTTAAATACTAACCTTTATACTAACATACCAAATAATAATATTATCAAATACCGTAATACTAACAAAACTAATACCTATATCAAAAATGTAAAGGTATGGAAATAAAGAAGCTTGATTATATTATTTGACGACCTCCTTGGTCGAGTGGTTAGCACGCCGGGTCTGGCGTCGCGCCATCTTTGAGGTCCCGGTTTCAATTCCCGGTCTGGTTAATTTAGAGAAAAACTGTTTTTCTAAATTATTTTCCGGTCTGGGTGTTTTTTCTATGTTTATGAGTTTCAAAAGAATTTCATCTTGGTCTAGATAATTGGTGTGAGCGGAAACAACTTTTTTAACATTTTAATTATACATTTAATTTAATTTTTTATGCTGATGATATAGGGGCGTATTTAGCTATATCACGTTGCATATTATAAATTTTCAGATGATTCATTTTCAAAGAAATTTTTAATTTTAAGCAATGTTCAAGCAAGCTACAATACAATAAAATAATTGAATTACGCAGCCAAAATTTGTGTATAATAATTTATCACATTTCATTATTCTTATTTTCCGTACCTATATCAGTCTTTTCCAAGAGCAGCTCTTTGAATTTTCACCGAAATAATGTTGAAGCTTTTGTATTGTTTAATATCTAAGGGTATTTTGTAATATACGTGTGGTACCATACAAAATACACCATTGTTTAAAATCCATGTTTTGTCAAGTGCTTTATGAAGTGTTTTATAAATTCTAATTAGAATTTTTCTTTTATTCTTACTAATTAGTCCTCAATATGGGCAAAGTCAAAAGCTTATTAGATTAAACAATATACCTAGTTAACAACTGGTATTAGGTAAGCTAATATCCATTAACTTTAGCTAGGACTTAAAACAGGCCAAGCTAAGGAAGGTAGAAACAAGTGGTGTGAATTTTGTATGTGCAATTTTTTTTTCTTATCTCTACCGCTTGATCAATTTTCTACGTTTAACTAGATAAAGATTTATAACTTATGACTTAGTTTAAGAGTAGTAGTAGTAGTAGTAAGTAGTTGTAGTTATTATTGTAGGTATGTATGTGTATGTGCAAAGTAAATTGGTTCAATGTAATGTTTATTGCTCTTATAAAGTTAATGTTGGTGGACACTTCTCTGTCTATTTCATAGCTCTGTAACCAGAACCAGCATGATTAAAGCGCAAGGTATCTGTTTGATATAGAGGAGTCAATCAACTAACCGTGCTCTGCTGACCTAAAATGCGTGGTCCAGAGAGGTCATCGACTGACTTCGCTACCGCAGCTCTGCTACCAAGGAATCCACTTGGATTCCTACTTATACACTATGAAATTAATTAATCGGTAAAAAAGACGGTGACTGCGCGTCCTTAACGCTGCTTCGCCTCAGCTCGGTGCAGTCCGCCGCGCCCGGCTGCTGCGGGTACCGGTGGCTCGCCGCCCCGCTGGTTAGTCTCTGGCTGCTGGTAGAACGCGCTCCGGCGCGTCTTCTGGAGCTGGTGGCCCTAGATGTCCCTAGACTACCCTTTGACTACCCCCAGAGCTCTTAACCCAAGACAAATACATATCGATCTGCACAACACCACTTAGCACGCCACGTGTCCGTGATAACCAAACAAATCACTGATTTTAACTAGCCCGCCTGGTACTAATTTATTAACACTGTTTATTAATTATTACGGGCCCCCCGAATCAACTTATGTGCCCTACATATCAAATTATCCTATACCAATTCAATACTCTCTACGCGACCCCGCGGTCAAGTCATAACTTAACAACCTTTCAACCAAAAAAAGTGTCACACTGACAGCCGTCTGTCCAATATTTTTAAAACTACAGTGGGGGCGTACGAAATGGCCGTTTTGTTCCATACAGTATCAGTATCAGTATCATTTAATGGCCAAAATTGCAAAAAATATATAAATAGCATTTTCAAATTTCATGGTCACTACAATAACTTATAGGAAAAAAACGGGATGAGCTACTCCGTGATCATGGCGCATGCAACTGCGCCGAATTATCGATAACTCAAAACCAACAACAAAAACAATGGTAATTTTTTTTACGTTTTTTATATTATAGCAACAAAGAATTTCTAAAAAAACTTTATACTTGATAATAGTTGACAGCATTTCCAGCATGTTTCTGGTGTCCATGTCTCAGATTCATATTTACTGCACTCCAGTATTCCGTGTTTTATTCCGGAATCGGTTGGCGATGCGGCGGCCTGCTCTGATTGCTGTTCCGGCTCCGCTAGCGCTGGAGATTTGCTCTGACACAATTGAAAATTGCAAGATTTGATTCGAAGACGTTATTCTTTGCAGGGCACTGTGATATGCTTGCAGTTAGACAACAAAGTTGGTGGCTAACTACAGCAGATGAAGGTTACTTTGGACTGCATCGGCTGCTTACCATCAGGCAGGATGCAGTCACTATGAAAAGTAAAAAAAAATCAAATTATAATGAACCTTCGAATTTCTATGCTAATAACTAACAATTTATTTTTTAAACAATACCGCGTTTTCATTGGCCTGTTAATTAGTTTAGTTAATGATACTTATGCGCAAATATATTTTCATAACGTGATCGTAAGCCGCTGCTAAATCGTAGCGTCATCTATAGATAGCGTTAGTAATTATTTCAAGTGGAAGTGTTAATCTGCTACAAGCGGTGTTTGACGAGGGTGCGAGTGGGACGCTGTGCCACGTCATACCCTTGCGCATCAGATAATGGCACTATCAAACAAACACCTGTTAATCAATGGCTCGACCGTTTAATGGCTTGCGGTTAACACCTCTTTATCTACTTCTTTGAAAGTGTACTTAGGCTAGATTGAAATAGGCTCAGTGATTTTTGTTCTTCAAAATTGGTTTAATTTTAGCTGCAGTTTGTAATAGATATAAACCGAAATAGTTTATACCAAAATAAACACTTATTATATTAGCCCAAGTATTCTTTTGAAACTCGTTAATGTGGTAAGATAACCGATAAATATATATAAACATAGAAATAACACCAAAAACTGAAATCAATTTAGAAAAACAGTTTTTCTCTAAATTGACCCGACCGGGAATTGAACCCGGGACCTTAGAGATTGCGGACGCCGAACCGGCATGAGTTCGTCAAACCTTCGTGGATAATAGATAGGTACAAAACTATTTTTCGTCCTCAATTCCTTCATAAATAAATCAAATGTAATAACGTAGCAAACAAACTACACACTACTTGAGATATTACAAAAAACTAAGAACTACCAAGATAGGAAAGTAAATTGAGGATACAACTTTACAATAAACTTCCAACGTATCTACATAAAAGGCGCGGACACTCACTGCGCGTTCAAGTCCAAAGTGAACGAATATATTTAAGCGGCCATGCTTACTTCCCGGTGAAGCCTCCGCTATGTCCATGCAGTCTAGCTTGTTAACAAATGCCGACGACTTGTAGAATTCTATTTTCTCTGATTCTAGTTCTCATGCAAGTAAGATATTTAAGTATTTGCTAATGTCGGTGACTTAGTTCTCTGTCGAATAAGTTAACTGACCCTTTCAAAACATTTTTGGATTCGTGGACTTTAGCCATGTGATGGAGACAAAAACATGTAAAATTGATTCGAGTAGGTCCGTTTAAAATGTGTTCCTTCCTAGCACGGCCCCCCGAGCTAGGCACGTAAAACTAATGCTAATGCTTTAGATGCTCAATGTACCTCTAGAATTTATCAACAGAATTCAATGTACCTCAACCGTTTTGACAGAAATTACGATATAATGCCTGATCTTCCCAGCTGGGCCCTCTGCTGTATAACGCTCGAAATACATTAAAAATATACTGATCTAATGTACCTCCAATGTACCTCCCGATTTATGTATTAAATTCCAGAAATTCTAATTAGAACAGAAGATATTCAGCTTTAAAGTTTTGTCATCCTAGCTGGGCCCTCTGTAACCAAAGTGAATATGAATAAAAAAGTATACCATTTTTATGTTTTTCCAATGTACCTATTAGTTTTTCGCAATTTACCTAATTTAGATACAAAATTATGATATTGGTAAATAACAGTACACGCTTGGTAAGATAAGGTCAGCAACAGGTAATATTTGCCGTAATGAGGGTAGCTGTGAATAGTTTATTTGTTAGTTTTCCTACCAAAAAGCAGTTTTAATTTAGTTAGCATACCTACTAATTTGTTTTGTTGACCTTACCTTACCAAGTATCATAATTTTGTATCTAAATTTGGTAAATTGCGAAGAACTAACAGGTACATAGGAAAAGCATAAAAATGGTATACTTTTTTTATTCGTATTCACTTTGGTTACAGAGGGCCCTGCTAGGATGACAAAACTTTAAAGCTGAATATCTTCTGTTCTAATTAGAATTTCTGGAATTTAATACATAAATCGGGAGGTACATTGGAGGTACATTAGATCAGTATATTTTTAATGTATTTCGAGCGTTATACAGCAGAGGGCCCAGCTGGGAAGATCAGGCATTTTATCGTAATTTCTGTCAAAACGGTTGAGGTACATTGAATTCTGTTGATAAATTCTAGAGGTACATTGAGCATCTGAAGCATTAGCATTAGTTTTACGTGCCTAGCTCGGGGGGCCGTGCTAGGAAGGAACACATCCGTTTAAAGTGTTTAATATTTGCAAATGCTTTACAAACGTTGGGGCTATCATACTTTATTTGTTTCCTAGGTTGTCATGGTGTTTAAATGTTTAATACCTGGCGGTTATAAAATATCATTAACTCTTGCTTAAAACACTTTTGCTTTTGTCTTTATTCTTTTTTGAATAGATTTTGTCAACGAGACACATCTCAACTTGCAGCTTAGGGTTAGGGTCTGAACTTCTTTTAGGTTTACTCTTATTGCTTTATACTATACATTTATATTTTCTAAAACCACTCGAACCAAACCGTTTACGAATTAGCATCCGTGGCTAACTGGTCAAAACAGATTTGCCAAATCGCGCGCGCGCTGAGCACTTGTACTAGTATGTATTCTATGGCTGAGCGCTTAGTGCGGTAGGTATTACTTATCTCGCCACTGCTGGGTACGATCGAAATATAAATGTTACTACTGTAGGTGTAGGCACCTATTCATTGTTGTTGTCGATTCTACACTATCTCTACTCATATATGTCTGGTTTGAATGGTAGGAGATGAAAACCACTGGGAGCTATTCTTTTTCCTTTTATCTACAGCGTTCAAGTAGCACATCATCGCGGTGCGGCGACCGCTGCGATTAGTCGTAAGTCGCATTGTAATAATATTCTATATTGTTACAAGATCGCTGCGAGTGAATTGATGTCAGATCGAGACTCCTTTTATTTGATTACACTTCGTGCCTCTGCAGTATTTCCTTATTCAATATGCCGCGCTCACTAGGGGACTGCAAGATTAATTTCTACTGAAAAAAATATATTGAAGAACGTCATTTCCTGAGCAGGAAGTAGAGAGGAAACGCTTGAGACGACTATGTTTAAGCGTTACGATGGTGGGCTGTAAATTATAATTTAAATTCTAGCTTTTTGAGTGGATATTATGTGAAATTACTGCCTAGGCAGCGTTTCCCACTTTTATTATGACATGACTACAGTTCGGTCTAGAATTCGTTGTAAAATGTAATAAATATTATTCTTAAATATTTTTAGATTAGTCATAAATAAGCAACTTATTAAAAATAAGCAGTAAATTGTACCTACTAATAAAAAAGAGAGCTCACGAAATATCAAGATTCTCAATGTTTAGATAAGAATAAAATATAAAGATTCCGTATCAGAGGTCCTTACGTCTGAACAGCGGCCGTCGCAAATGACGCCGCGAATCCAATACGGGCCCTTAATTGAGTAGAACTGCGATTGATAAATAACGACAGACCGACAAACGGCTCGTCCACTTGTTATCCGTAATGGGGGCTTGAGTGTTCCACCTCGGGTAGACGTTGTTTTATTGCAAGGCGCGGGGGCGGCGCGGCGGGGGCGGCGGGGGCGCGTGCGAAGCGTCTGGACGCTGCGTTTTTTTAGATTCCGTAAATCCGTGTACTCGTGTTAGAAGTACAAAATAGAAACTGTAAACCTAGAAGATATGCACCTGTGACTATTCCACAATCAAATTTGGAAGTAACTCGCGCCAGTTACATGACGCACCCACCAACCCGCATTGGGCCGTGTGGGGCCATGGCCCAATTGCCCTGCGCTGTGCTGTCCATGTGGGAAAGCCTGTGCCCAGCTGTGGGACGTTTACAGGCCGATGATGAAGTTTTATTGTTTTTGGCACAATCAACTCTATTTGTTATGTCATGGGTCAGCACATTATCTTACCAAGCCAGCAAACAGGTAACAGGCTCGTCTGGTGGAAAGCCACCACCACTGTCCATGGATGCACCTTTAAAACTTCGATTGATATGCCTCTGTGACCAGTTATTTCTACAGGATCTAGGGCAGATTGGTTATCTGTCGAATTCTGTTTAGAATTACTACGTCGTTTTTCTTTAGCAAATTTTTGGGGTTATGTATATTTCTGTTACGTTTGGTTTCGACGATGGGGGTATGCTTCGAACTTTGTTGTCACTTTAAGGCCTTTAGTTCTGAATGCAAAGTTTACATACACTTAATATCCACAAACTGAACAAGACCATGACATGAAGAACTCGTTAATAATAGAATCCTCTTAAATAAAGTTAGCCTTATTTCAAAGTTTATAATCCGAATGTAACTTGATTTAAATCAGTCAATTGGTTAGCTATTTCTAAATTAAAGTGAGCCGAGTGGAATTTTAATCGAACAGATTAAAATAATAAAGCCTTTGTGTTGGTAATCCAAATAATAAATAAATACTTAAAAGCAATGGCGTTGTCGCGTAACTACTTCAATGCAACGGACTTACGGCCGAATCTAATTATGAATCTGTCTGTTATTTTGCCTTCTATACAGTTAGGAATTTGACATAATTTCTATGGAGCTTAAGAGGGTTTACGCAATTCGAATTCTCATGAAACTTCCCAATTCAAGATTTTACAAACCAATGACCTAATTTCATGAAACTTTGCATGTTAAAGTAAAATACAGAGATGTAAATAGTTTGATAAAAACATTTAAAAAAAACTTGAAGGCGTAATGAGTAACGGTTGCTAAGTAGGTAGGTACTTTTAGATGTCTGTTTGATATAACATAAAGGAGCTTCACGTTCAAATGAAACTCGGAATCTTCTCTTTAAAACTTGTAATTGTTTAAATATCTCCCAATTATTACAGGAACGGTTTGTATCGTGACACGCAGAAAGATGAAGTGTAACGACAATTATTTAATTACCTACCTACTGTAACGTCAATGAAACAAAGAGGTTGGCGACTGACTGCTTTATTGAATAAATGTGTTTCCTACCCACATAACAATTACAACAATACCCGACACCTTTCCCCTCTTAAATAAGTTATTAACTAGTAGTTAATTTATTATACCGACATAAACTAACACAGTTTGTAATCTTATAACATAAAGCAATAATTAACTAACCATAATCAGTGACCGGGAAACTGTACTGTATAAGGCTATAGTTTGCATAACAAACTATAGATATACCACATACCTCTTCCCTATCAAAATGTTTTTTTTTATTTTTATTTATATATATATTTTTACAACTTATATACTTATTTTCTTATTTATACTTAATGTTAACCAAATACATAAGTCTTAAAGTTATAGGTACGTATCTATACCTATAAGACCTTTTTATCTTACAGCACTAAACCAACTTAATGCTCTTTTGTTATAAGTACAGCATAAAAAACTTTTTATTTCTTAAAATGATTTGCTCGATTGTAAGCACGAAGAGCTCGTTCCGAAGCTCCCTCCGGCGGCGGCGGCGGCGTCTGCGAGCGAGGCGAGGCAAGCGGCGAGGCCGCGTTCGTTTCGGTCGTTGACGCCCCGCCGCCGGCATCGGAGGCATCCTCAAACTCATCTTCTACCTCACTATTCTGGGTGACACTTTGGGTACCGATATTAGCACGCGACAACGACAACCTCGATTTATCACCGACCGGTAAGATTTGATCGAGATGTCTTCGCCACTCGACCCCGTTTCCCAAACTAACGCGATAAGATACCGGCCCTGTCCTTTTTGTGACGGTTCCAGCAGCCCACTTGTTTGCGCGCGAGTACCGGGTCCCCTACCTGCACCGCGGCCCTGGGCGTGCCTCCCGCATTGCCGGCCTGACGCTGCTGCGCAGCTTGTGCTATCTGACTGACGTCCGGTCGCAAAGCATCCAATCGCGTGCGCATACGACGTCCTGTTAGCAGCACTGCGGGCGGCACTCCCGTTGTCGCGTGATCACAATTTCTATAGTAGAATAAAAACTTGCATAAGGCCTGTGACACATTTTCACCTAACATAGTAGCCCTTTTAATTGCCTTTTTAATTGTTTTCACCGCATTTTCGGCTGCCCCGTTTCCCTGTGGTCTATATGGGGCAGTTGTTACATGTTTAATACAATTATATGCGCAATAATCTTTAAACTCTTGCGAAAGGAACGGTGGGCCATTGTCAGTGACGAGTTGTGATGGTAACCCGAACCTACTGAAAATTGTTAAAAAGGCCGAAATTGTGGATTTCGCGTCGGTACGATTCATGTTTAGCACTTCAATCCATTTCGAATGGGCGTCTACCAAGACTAGGTATTTTCTGTCATTGTATTCTGCGAAATCCGCATGCAAGCGTTGCCATGGATACAAAGGAAACTCCCACGGGTGCAGTTGCGCGCGCGGCGGACGGCGCGGCACGCCTGGCAAGCGTGGCAAACAGCCTCCAAATCCCGATCTAAATTTGGCCAATAAACATAATTCCGTGACAAATTTTTCATTTTGTTAACACCCAAATGTCCATTATGTAGTTCTTCTAAGACCCTGCGTTGTAAAGTTACTGGTATAATAATACGATATTTATAAATTAAACAGCCGAAATCCACAGTTATATCATTCCTTCGCATAAAGTAGATTTTCTCGTCATCACAACTAGCCACTGAAGGCCACCCAAACTTTACAAAACCAATTATTCTACTTAACAACGTATCTTTCATTGTTTCCTTAGCTACGTCACGAAAGTTAACAGGCATACATTCTTGAACTAAGTGAATATAGGTCATCATTGAGTGGGCGGCGCCTCCCTCCCGCGTTATCGGCAGTCGCGACAGCGCGTCGGCCGGTCCGTTTTCTTTTGAATTGACGAATTTAATAGTATAATCATAAGCGGCTAACCGTGCGGCCCACCGTTGTAGGCGACTAGCAGCTGTTTGGGGTATACCCATATTCTTTCCGAAAATATAACTCAATGGCTTATGGTCGGTTCGTAACTCAAACTGTCTTCCAAAGAGGTACTGGTGATGCCTAGTAACTCCGTAAAATATAGCCAGCGCCTCCTTATCAATCTGGCTATAGTTACGTTCCGCGTCATTGAGCGTGCGCGACACACAGCTGACCGGGCGCTCGCTGCCGTCGGCAAAGCGATGCGCCAAGACCGCGCCTAGCCCGTACGCGCTGCTGTCTACCGACAGCACCAAGGGCCGTCCCTCTTCGTAGTGCGCTAACACATTGTCACACAATAAACTTTCTTTAGCCGCCCGGAAAGCTTGGGTACACGCAGTAGTCCAGTTCCACGTCATTCCCTTTTTTAAAAGTTCATGTAAAGGTTGTAAAATCATGCTAAGTCGAGGGATGAATTTACCGTAATAATTTAATAGGCCCAAAAAACTCCTTAGTTGAGTAGTATCTTTTGGAGTGGGGGCGTTTACAATAGCTTCTACTTTATTCGGATCAGGATGCAAACCCTTCTGATCTATAATAAAACCTACATATTTTACACTTTCCTGTAGAAAGCTACACTTACTTAACTTTACCGTTAGAGCCATTTCTTTCAATCTCGTCAGAACGTGCCTCAAATTAGTCAAGTGCGTTAGTCGATCACTACCCGTTGTACAAATATCGTCCAAGAAGACCACAGTAGACGGAATTCCTCTCAACGTCTCCTCCATCAATTTCTGGAATTTTTCTGGTATACATGAAAGGCCAAAGGGGGTACGGCGATATACGAACGTGCCAACGTGTGTAGTTATCGCGGTACACGGCTGGGACTCTTCTGTTAGAATTGTTTGTTGGTATGCGTGTGACAAATCAATTTTTTGTAAATTCCTTACCCCCACTTAAAGTCGCAAATAATTCCTCAATACGTGGCAATGGATAATAGTCGCGCTTTAACTTACGATTAATAGTCACTTTGTAATCACCGCATATTCGTATATCGCCATTCCCCTTAATAACCGGCACGATAGGCGTTCCATACTCGGAATGGTCAACCCTATAGATGGTCCCTTCGGACTCGAGGCGCTCGAGTTCGCGCTCCACCCGCGAGCGCAGGGTGAGCGGCACGGGCCGCGCACGCACGTACACCGGTTCATTATCCGACAATTGCAGCTGTAGCAACTTCTTACACTGACCTAATTGATCAGTAAACACTTCGGGAAACTCAGCCGCTAAGCGGCTCACAAATGGGTCATCATGCAATTGATTAAAGTTAATTTGTTTGATATTAAGTGCCCTTATCCAATCTCGCCCTAAAAGGGGGCGCCCTCCACTTTTAATGATGTAACAATTCAAATCCTTTGCAAATACATCTCCAAGTCTCACATTAACAACTATATATCCCAATGATTCGATTCGCGTACCCGAATAACAACGTAACATAATATTGTCGGAGTGAATATTTTTGTGTGAAAACATCTGTTTGTAAAATTGTTCACTAATGGCAGAAATCCGGCTTCCTGTATCAATCTCACACTCAATTGCATAGCTGTCAATATTAACATTAATAAAAAATGGTTTGTTACCTTTCGTTGCTAATTCTATACTAAACATGTCCTCGTCTTCGGAATGGTTTTCACTCACGTAGTTATGCCTGCCGTTCCGAAAATTTCCCCGCCCTCGGCACATCACTTTCAAGTGTCCCCTTTGATTGCACTCGTCACAATTATAATTGGCATACCGACACTTGTCTGGCCGATGCGCCTTGCCGCATCGCCAGCAACGCTGCGCCCCAGCCGCCGCTGCCGCCTGCTGCGGCCCCGGCGGCGCTCCGCCGTAGGCGCGCGGCGCTCGCTGGCCTGACGCCCCGCCGCCGGTGCCGCTCGGGGGCGCGCGCCTTGCGCTCGTACTGTGCAGGCCTTCGCCTGCCTCGCCGCCTGCACCCGAGGTCGTAGCCGCGGACGTCGTCGCGCTCACCTCCGCGTGCCTTTCTGCAGCCTCCAGCGCCAGAGCCAGTTCGACCGCCTCTTTGTACTTTATGTTTCTCTCGGCAAAAATTCTTGATCGCATCGCGGGGTTGGATAGCCCCGATACAAATTGGTCGCGTATGTTTTCTTCGAGCATGGTACCGAAGTTGCACGTAGTCGCGAGGTGTTTTAAATCTTGGAGGTACTCTGTCATAGATTCTCCCACCCTTTGTCTCCGTAAGCGGAACACATGGCGCTCGGCGATCTCTGAACGTTGAGGTTCTAAATGTTCAGTCACTACACGCACTAGCTCCTCAAACGTTTTATTTTCTGGATTGGCCGGAGCGCATAGGTCGCACATTAACAAATACGTAGCTTCACCTACGACCGTAATCAACAATGGTACCCGTAACTCACTTTTCACTTCATTAAGCACCATATATTGTCTCACTCGACGAATATACGATGGCCACTGTTTAGTTTGCACATCAAACGGTTCTAAGTGTCCAATCGGCATTATGATTAGGCTAAAATAATAGCCGTAAGTAAGTAATTATAGTTCGCAATAATCCTCGTCGCCAGTGTAACGTCAATGAAACAAAGAGGTTGGCGACTGACTGCTTTATTGAATAAATGTGTTTCCTACCCACATAACAATTACAACAATACCCGACACCTACATCGTACAGAAACAGACCTTAACCTGTTTTGATGGTTTTTAAATATACATACATACATACAATACCCAACGACAAAACAAACCCGCAGAATCGATAACTTCCTCCTTCTTGAAAATTGGTTAAAATACAAATTCTTTTCTAAACGTTTGGCTTTACGTTTTAAACGAAAATTTAATAGTAAAAATTACGCCTCCACCGAACAATCAATTTGGTCTTCAGTTCCTGGAACAGTTCGCGAATTTATCGGCGCCGACCCTCTATCATTCTTCACCAATCACCCTTTTGTTTGATCTTTAATGACGACAAAACGGGCGAGTAGAGGGTTTCATCGGTCCGAAATTGAATTTTTGATCGATAAGCCTATGGTAATGCCCCGTAATGGCGCCCGGGGACGCACAGCACGGGTTTTTTCTACGTCCCAGGCCCGGGAGGGGTGACTTTGGTGTGTAATGGACGTGTTGAACGTGTCATTTTCTATTTTAGAACCGTTTACAGAGTTTGGGCAAACCTTTTCGAAAAGAAACGCGAGATTTATTACGTCACTCATAGGAATTGTTATCGTTAAAAGGCTTTAAGCGTTTAATGGGCCTTTTCTCTGTTTCATCTTGATTTTTGAAGCTAGGAGAAAATACTTAGTTTTTGTTTTCTATTGTTTCGTAGTAAAATATCTACCCAAAAATAATAAATCTAGGCAATGTTTTATAGATGTAATAAAAATGAGCTCACATTATCGTTACCTTAACAAAGGACATACCTTATCAAACAGACCAAGATTTACTTTTCTCTTTTTTACAGGTTTCAAAAACCTAAAGTTAAAGATTAATCACCTTTAACTATTTAAAGGATACAAGGCTTAATAGAGCGGGTCAGTATTTCACGGCGGCCCACCGTTTACAACTGTATAAAGCACAGGTCAGGCCGCATATGGAATACTGCTCCCATCTCTGGGCTGGAGCACCCCAATACCAACTCCTTCCATTTGACCGCATTCAACGCAGAGCTGCTCGAATTGTCGGCGACGTGGTTATTTCAGGTTGGCTCGATCCACTGGCTCTTCGGAGAGACGTTGCGTCTCTCTGTATATTGTACCGTATATATCATGGGGAGTGTTCTGAGGAATTGTTCGGCTTGATCCCTGCCGCTAATTTCCTTCACCGCACTACACGCAATCGACTGTCATTCCATCCACATCGCCTTGATGGATGGCGGTCTACTACTGTGCGTTTTTCAAGAAATTTCTTGCCTCGAACTACAGTGTTGTGGAACCAGCTCTCGGCGGCGGTATTTCCGGACCGTTACGACTTAGGGATCTTCAAGAAACGAGCCTATTCCTTCCTTAAAGGCCGGCAACGCGCCTGCGATTCCTCTGGTTTTGCGGGTGTCCATGGGCGGCGGTGATTACTTTCCATCAGGTGACCCGCTTGCTCGTTTGCCTCCTTCTGCTATAAAAAAAAAAAAAAAAAAAACAACATAATAAAAACAACACACATATTATTATTTTCGGGCTTATCGTCACTAACCAAGCCGAAGGCTAGCCACTTCCCCGTTATGGATACAAAAAACTCAGTTGGAGTATTCCAATATTTTATTTATTACAAGGTCGTCGGTCAAATTCCGATATTTCATTTTTAATTTTAACGAGCCAACTCCGCGTGACGGGCGGGCTTTATCTGCGTGAAATTAAAAAAGTTGCGAGTGTTGGTAACTCGCGTCTGCAGCGTGTCCAGTCATCGGGGTGACAGCGGCTCGCCTTCCACATAACCAAATCTATAAAAACATGTTTTATTTTTTACATTATTCTCATTTTTGTATAAACATACATTATCACGACTATTATTCCCGAAGGGTTAGTCAGAGATTAGGCAATGAGGGCAGCAAAAGCAGTCCTCTTCCATAGTCCACTTTTCACCGAATAGCGACTGCAGATGTGCTCAGCGTGACAAGTGGTGAGCCCATCGCCGCTCTAAGTTGTTGGATGTATGTGCAGTTATTTATTCCGTTAGTCGCATTTTACGACACCCAAGGGAAGAGAGGGAGTGGTAGTATTCTTTCATTATATATATTCATATATTTTTTTGAAACGAACGATATGATCTTTAGTTTACGTTTATTATGAAGCTCGTTTTTGCATCAGCTAGTGCAGCACGCCCAGGATGCGACCGTAACTTTAAGCAGCAATAGGTAACTACGGCGGTGAAATATTTAAATATAATAAATTATAAATAAATAAAATTTGTTAACGCTTACACCAATTATCTAAACCAATATAAGCTTATATAACACAAGCCCCCCCCCCCCCCCCCCGCAAGGCACATCCGCCGGTCCCGGCTGTTATCGTAATGCCGACACTATACACAATCGGCGATGATCGTTGACCGTGTGATCATCTATAATCGGCACGATCATCGTGCAAGCGTCCACATTCGCCTGCAGTAGTCGTTGAACGGCAAGCGTACAAGATGGACGTGGAGTGTGTTGCTGCTGCTACCATTTATTAAATTATATTAATAAATAAATATATTTTTTTTACGCTCACACTCATTACCTACACCAAGATAACCATGTCGCGTAGCGGTGAAAGAATATCACCACCCCCTATATTCCCTTGGGTGTCGTAAAAGGCGACTAACGGGCTAAAGACTGCACATACATGCAACTCACCACCTGTCATGTTAAGCACATGCGCAATCGCTATTTGGTGTTAGCTTAGTCTCTGACTAACCCTTCGGGGATTAGTAGTCGTGATTATATAATGTACGTAAGATAAGCTCCTCTTGATAGTCGTTAATATGGTAAGATTTCGGATAAATATACATAAATATAGAAAAACACGCAAACCCGAAATCAATTCAGAAGAACAGTTTTCTCTAAATTGACCCGACCGGGAATTATACCCGGGACCTCAAAGATGGCGCGACCGACGCCAGACCCGGCGTGCTAACCGCTCGACCAAGGAGGTCGTCGGTACGTGCTTAATACATTATATTAAAGTCTCTTCATTAGACCACCCACTAGCCGCAACTGAATAATGCGTTCGCGAAATTCTCCTAACAAATCCAGTTTAGTGCGTATTTTTAAGTAAATTACGGACGTGTGCAACGCTTCACTGTCCAAAGGCAAATGAATGATTGGCGATTGTGTGGGCACCTGCGCAAACACCCGGCGCGATTCCCTTTGATGCGTGCCCGAAAAACCGACAAATCACGGGTCGCAGGCGATTGCAGGCGATCATAGACGATGATCGGCGAATACGGCCGAGTATGCCCTCCACACAATCGTGCTCGCCCGTAATCGTCTATGATCGGCGATTGTGAAGAGGAGCCATAAGATAGATAGCAGTCAGTCCAACCTGCGCTGGAGCCCAGGCGTGGGGCATTTAAATGCTGATGAAGTTGATGACTATGATTTGGATCATGGAGACAAGGGTAGTGTCTCTACCCTGCCTTACTTGTAATACGTAATACTTTTATTTCTCACAGAGGCTTTGAAATATAAATCTAGAATTGCGTAACATCTTTATTGAATTCCTTGTTAACATCTGATTACGTTAATTGAGTGTTGGCTTGTGTTTCTAACCATCCCGTTTCGTAAAATATGTAACTTTATATTTTAATAAACCCAAATTTCGTTGTTCAAATTGGAACACATTTATCCAGCTCAAGAAATTCAAACGAAACATTTTCCTAATTAACTATTGATGCCATTAAACAAACAAAGTCGGCCAGGTGAAGCGAAAGTTGCAAAACAACAAACAAAAGGGGTACTTACATAAAAAGCCGGTTTGATTTCAACCAGATAACCGGGGGCGGCGGCCGGGCCTCTTCAAGCCTAACTGCGCAACACGATCGCGGCGGCGCGATTCATTCCATTACAAGTTAGGCGGGCGGCGCGCACGGCGCTTGCTAACACAGCGATGTAGGCGTTGCAGTTTTATCAGATCGTGGTCAGTTTCGTGTGAACTGGTGGTGGCGGAAAGCTAAATGTAAATAGCACCATAGTTGATTAATCATTGTGAAATAGTACAGCGGCTAGAGATAGCGCTGTGGTTCAAATTTTTTACGTTAAAAGCTTCATTTATAAAGGGAGGGTCGGAACGTTTTAATTAGCGTACTTATCTTTTGTAAAATCTGTTCTGACATAGAAACAGGCATTAAGTCTTTGTCCGTGAGTAACTGTCCGTAACTAGATCCGTGTCTTGTTCAATGTTAAATTAAAAGAATATTTTCGTAACTGATATTTTCTTGGTGTACCTTAATGTTAAGCGAGCGTGCCTGGGACGACCTAGTGGCCGACGGCCAGTAGGGAATCCCAGCGGATGACTGACGGGAGGTGGCGCGGGACAGACCCAAGTGTCCCTATCTACTCACCTCTATAGATAGGGTATCGCAGCTGGAACTACGGGTCCGGCTGTGTTGCTCAGGGGTACTACGGGGTTCCGGTTCCATGCCCCCCGCTGGTTGTGCTTTAACCGGCGTTTCCGGCAGAATTCCGGACGTGGGTTGGACTCGTAGTGACTTGTGGTTAGCTGTAGAGCTTGGGAATGTTCGTTTGTCCTAATACTGTGTGCCAGGACTTCCAAACTCGTGCACAGTGAGCGTGGCTTAGTAGCGGTCTCTGTGGGTCCAGAAGCTAAAAGTCCTGTGGGGAACGTGAGTTTCCCTTTAAGTTGGCAGTTTTGTCCGGTGGTTCTCATTGGATATTGGTGTTGACATCTCCGGACTAGTCTGGAGAACTGTAGAGGCGGCCCCCTAGATGCCGTAGTCTCTGTTCTAGCCAGTCGCGTAGGACGTGGGAACTGGCTAGGCTCCCGGATGGGTTCCGAGAAGTGAGTGTGCTTACTACTCCGCGACTAAGGTGGACACTTGGGAGTTGACTTTAGAGTCGACGACCCGAACAGTGGCAACTGCGAGTTGTGCCCTTGGCCGTGAAACGAGAAGTGAGCGTGCTTGACAGCTCCGGTTACCTATCTGGAAAATAGGCAGTGAACTACACGTGTTCACGGGGAAACTTTCCCGAGACACTAGCCTTATGAGCCGCACTAGCCGAATGAAGAGCGCGCTTCGGCGGGCACTGATTAGGCGCCAAGACCTAACGCAGATGGTCTCCTGCGCAAGTAGTTTTATGGCGCAGGGACGTCTGGCACTTCTTGCATAACCTAACGGTTGGTCTCGAGGTGCCAGTACAAATAAAACTTAGTAAATAAGGAGACCCAAGAAGCTCTTACGGGTATATCGAAGGTCAAGACTCACTTTGGGTCGCTGCGCCAACTCTGTTAGTTAGTTAGTTACCGTAATGTAAGGGTTTCTTGATTCGTAATCCAATGTCGTATTATCTCTACGACTTTCAAAAGATGATATGGTCTACCAGCATACGTTTTCCCTCCTTTCTATATTATGGGGTCCTTCAAACGGAGCGTGAAGACTCGCCTTTTGGGCCGGCAGAGTGAGGGTGAGTGATGCTACGTCTCTGACGCTGTACCAGCTGTTGTCTTCACGCCTTAACTACACTTCCACTAAGCATCAGATGGAGTAGAGTAATTTGCCAGGCTAATTTATAATTATACTCGCTAGAAAACGTCAACTAACTACTTATATAGAACTTAAATACAATAAAGCTTCTGCCTGTGGCCTTTGTGAAATTCAGTCTTAGGTTTAATTTAAAAAACGAATAAACTTCCTTAAATAGCTTTGCATTTAATGATATTAGCAAGTTGCCATAATGATTTGATCACCAGTAGTACCTACCTACCTTAATTGTTTGTTACAATTATTGTAAAACAAATGGTTGGTAATAACAATACCCAAGTCAATACTAGTTCCAGTAAACCAACAAAGTTTACTTATAAGTGGCCCGCGCTAAGCCCGCCTGTGTCTACAAGAGCGCCTTTTAATAGTGTTGCCTGCGAAAGGGATACAAACTAATTTGCGTTTATTTCGACCATCAGCTGCACAGTGCCGCGCGACGCAGTAGGCTAACAACAGAAGCGCACTGACTTAACCGTATCACCCGTATTTTTTAAATTTGTATGTACGAGCTGTATCGTTCATTAAAATAATTCTACCAACTCATCTCTTCCAAATATTGCACATAAATTCGATAGCATAGAGCTGCGATGGGCTCACCACATATTAAGCTGAGCACATGTCCAATTGTTATTTGGTGATATGTGCACTGTGGCAAAGTAGATAATTTGTAAGGAGCAAGTCTTTTAAACTCTAGGAGCCAAAACGACAGCTAGATTTATTATAAATTCGGGCTTTAGTCGCTAGTAAATCATAAAAAGCGTAGATAAATAGTGGGAAAAGTTAACAGATAACAGACTAAAACATCAGGAAAAACCAGCAAACCGAAATACGGAAACTTATAACTCTGATGGTAAAAACGTCACTGAAACAAGAAAACTAAACAAAAATAAGTTTATGACGAAGTTTTACAACCAGCAGCGGATGAATCGCATTAATATTATTATTTATTATGTATTGTTTATACTTGAGCATAAATACTTTCTGTTACTATAAGGCTATCGCTAGAGCAGCGGTTTGTGCTTTCGGGTTGGCAACTTTGCAAAAGCAGCTTATGCGGTCAATATATCTGGGGAAAAAAGAATAATAATAATAATAATCTTTCCTACAATCACACCAATTATCTAGCCCAAGAGAAGCTTCAAAGAAACTCGTTAAATGGTTACTAGACAACGGATAAACATACTTAAAATAGTTAAATACATAGAAAACACCCAACCCCGAGACAATTTAGAAAAACAATAATTTCTAAATTGACCCGCCCGGGGATCGAACCCGGGACCTCAGAGATGGCGACACCATGAAAACCGGTGTACAAACCACTCGACCAAGGAGGTCGACTAAAATTAGGGATGTTCTGAGTATGTTTCGGAAGGCACGTTAAGCAGAGTTGGGACGGTAGTTGTTGTCGTGAGATTGGCTATGGCCAGATCTCTTTATCCAGGTTTGAGTTCAGCCAGCAGTCGGACGAAGTTTAAGTCTGCTAATGATTACCAGAGTTTTAACACAACGGCTATCCTAAAAAAAACAATCTTATATTATGGTATTTTTTGTTTTGAATTGCTTGAAATGTCATACTGGTGGTGTGTTGGCTGGCCACGGTAGCCTCGAGCAGGAAATGACCCCAGCCGGATCCGGGCGGCGGCGGCTACTCACCGGCGTAATACAATTTAAATCCCTGAAAGCCATGCCGGCAACCAGTTGGACTTTGTTACCTGCACACAAAAACACAGTGGATGGTGATCAAATTACACATGCATAAAAGTTTTAAATAAGTTCTAAATAACTAAATGCTGGCTAATGAACATAACACACAACATTGTTACGTGTATCTTTTATAGTGTTCACTTTTGTGTAAAAGCTTTTGACTCAATAGCTCAAACGGCCTTTCGACCAATCGGCCCATCGATCATTTGGCGTCGGCGTGTCGCACAAATATTATAATACACAATACGCTTAAATGACTTTCAAGCTTATGCTTGGAATAACTTTTGTTTTTTTACTTAAAAGGATTTAATGTGACACTTCTACTTTAGACTCAGGTGTGACTTTTTTAATTCACGCACGACTATGTGTTAAAATTAATTAGTTAAGTGTAAAAAATAAGTCAAAATAGTATACACAGAAAAAAGATTATAAGGAAAATGACATAGACCGTAAACAGTTACAAGCTGAAGCCCGGTGGGTCTCCTGCAAAACTATTTTGTGTTTTCTAACACCCAACATCTAACAAAATATGGGAGTTTATTTTGTCGATGGCGAGCTTGCGATAGTTTGGTAGAACGGTAAACAATAACGTAACGCATGTGTTTGTTAATTTGTGCAAAAAAAATGCAGGTTCATTTTTTTCTAACGATTGTGGTCTTACTTTATATTACAATTATTAAATGTTGTTAAGCTAATGACTTAATATAAAAAGAACGAAATAGCAAATGAGCTTTGGAATTTCATTATTTTAAACTAACTATGACTGCTTAATGTTACCAAGACGTAGTTACTGACTTTCAGAAGTACCTAAGTTAACGAACTCCTAAGAAACTTCTAACCTAAAACACTGAATCGCCAATTTGGTTACGAACCACAAATTAACCCCAAGATATGAAACAACATCTAAGCTGTCATCAAGTCGGCCAGATTCGTTAAACACCACTCGAGTTTCTAATCCAATCGGTCAAGCCATAGACTGAAGGACATACCTTCTTAAGTTAGAGCTTCATCCCACGCGATGGCGAGCTCAATCAATGTGGTATTACTGTGTAGGTGGTGTAGGATTATGCGGAATCCTATTCATGTAATCAATCGTAAACTATATTAACCTAAATACTTGCGTAATACTTTTCAACGAAAATTAAATTTATTTCAGAAATAGCCAATGTAATTTTTTCAGTTCAACTATTTTCGTGATTTTGTAAGTGACAGTATTCTAATTTTATATTTCTCTATTAACCTACAAACAGAAAAAGAATTAAAATTACCGACTACTTGAATGATAGCCAGCATTCTACAAAAAATAAAAAATGAGTTTTGTCAAGTATATCTATTAATTTATAGGTCTATGTACGAAACGGTCAGTAAATTGGGGCCTCTTCAGGCTTCCACCTGTAAATTATTCAAGTTACATCACCTGACTCTTGTCTCTTCTGAACTTCGTCACGGAACTTTGAGCTTAAGTGTGTTGTAATCAAACGCCATGAACGTGCTACAAGTACTGATTTATCAACCCACAATTTGCATGTATTATAATAATAATATGTTTATGATTCATGTAACTGCAAATCTATATTTTATTATTGTATATATATTTAATATATTAGGATAATAAGACAGATGCAGGTATTATCAATAACTCCTACCTATAAAGAAATCCCAATTAGGAGGCGTCCTTTAATACCTCAGCTCCAATAACCAACAACGCTGAAGTGCGTTAGGACATCGTTTCACTGATCTCAGTGATAAGCTCTCAGTCAAACGCACTTTGGCGCAACTTGGTGTGTGCCTCAGGTGTCAAAGGGCTTCTACTTGCTGACCAATATTTAGTTACCCAGGAACATTCATACGATTCTGTCATGATGAGTACGTCACTGACACTTGCTCGCTAACATAACCGCCTCCAGCGTGCAGTGCAGATGCGCACTTCACGATATCCTCCTCGTATATTTTGTGGTAGAGCTTATTCTATGTATCACTGGCTAGATACTACCATCATATCTAAATATGCCACGATATTGATGTTGTGTAAGATAGTAATTTCCTCTGAATTAATAAAATTTCATCTGGTGAAATGCGGTATCGTCTGACTTAATTACCTACCATCAATTAAAATGAAGAAAACATTCGTACACATTTTCTTAGAAAGTTCATATCTACAAAAAGCAATTAATTATTTTTTTTATTTTGAAAAATTTAATTAAGTAATTTTATATTTACTGTTTTCAAGTTATTATATTTCCACAATGATGACGTCACAGTCACCACAAATTAAACGGCATTGAGATTTAGCGGTTCATTATACTCTGTTGCAAATTAAAGCCTCTTTCAAATGAAACTGTAAAGTAGGCAGTGCCAAAGAGCCCCGTGAAATATTTACACGCCACCTTAATTAATATTTCTCTGGTGAAATATTAAAACTGAGTGAGTAGTAGAGATGTGAAATAGACTTTAAAAAAATACTCGATGTTATATTGGGGTATAACAGATATCGGGATAAAACTTCCATTCTTCTTTTAAGGTCCTAGAAATAGGCTGCCACGTGCATGATAAACGCATAGGTATACTATTTATGGTCGATTGCAGTATCATGTCATAGGTAAAAGAGTTGCCTGTTCCCCGTGCTTAGTGAGCGGTATCGGTAAAAATCTTACAGAAACCAGACAGATGCAGAGAATGTTAGACACTGACTTTATCGTGCTGCAAAAATTTAGAATATTTGAATATCTATAAAGTGTAAAGGATTACATAAAAATCATACATAATTATATTGATACCATTATAGTTGTATAACCGTAGATATACATAGCCATACTTAAACGTAATAGACTCAGGTAGCAAGTGGCGGACATGGCAGTTTGGCAACAAGACGCAGTGTTTCCACAAGCTTCCTAAGAGGAAACACTACGTCGAAGTGGCATGCAAAATTCTCATACAAAACACAGAAAAACGACGTTACGTAGTCCCCTGTTTCCTCCTTCAGAACTGTACCAATTTTTATTACTTTTTCAACGTAGTGTTTCCTCTTAGATGTGTGAATGGATTGCGAGCGCCTGGTCGTCAATCCGAGCGAGTGCTGGTTAGCGAGGACGGCATAGGAACAACCCGAGGCGTCGGTAGCCGAGCGGTTAGATGCTCGGGTTGAATGAGAGAAATCGTGGTTCAATCCCCGTAGATCCGTTAGACTACTGACGTGATCCCGCTCCTACACAGTCATTTTAGATTAACAGAATGGGTTAACAGGACTATTATTAATGTGTTAACGCACATTAATAATAATTTAAAAAAAACATTACAGCGGATACCGTCGTCGGCGGGTTTAAGGCTTAAATCATGAATCATTTATTTGCGGAACATCATGTACACAACATTAAGATGTAAGAATTACAACAGTAAGATGTTTGAATGAACTAAAAGTTAATTTTAGTTCATTCAAATGTCATAATTAATAAGAATTAATATTATTGCAAATTATGAGTTAATGATAATGTCAATAATGAAAGAGACGGATGATCATTAAAGTCTGTTGAATGTTTTACTTTATATAACGAATTTGTAGGATATCGTCTAACTAAATGTAAGTATATAAACAACTATAATAAGAGTAACAATAGCAATCCCTTAGGCATATCGCAAGATATTATCAACCCTTTAATTTGCCAGTTTTCCCTGCGGAGCAATTAACAAAAATGCCTTGTCCCTCGCGACATCACTACTCGGGCGGGTCGGGCAACATTAATTAACAATTCGCGATATCAAGCGGCCGCCTTTTGTTCTCCGTCGCGCGCGGCCAAGACCTTCCCACCGTATTGACGAAAAATTAGAGCTCAACTCATTGTTATAAAAATGAAGAAGCTCATCCGAGCCTTGAATTACAACAAAAAGACTTTTAAGAATTACATCGGCTTTGTAGTAATGCGAATTGGAAACTGTTGAAATGATACCTTCTTTGTTGTTTGCGTTAACAAGATGTGAATGTGGATAATACAGCATAGTATTCGGAAATCAATGTCGGTACTACTTAGCGGGATGGTGTATAAATAGTCCTGTTTGAAATAATATTTTATTTTCTGAAATTTGAGTTTTATGAAACGACCGATAGTAGGTTTAAAAGCGTTCAGACAAAGCGTAAATTTAGAGCAAGACAGCACAAAACAGCACAACGTCTGTTTTAAGATCTTTAACTGGAACTCAAGAGGTTTGTCGGAACAGCTCTATCTCGACATCATGGATCATTAGACAATGAAAGTTTTTTTAGTTCAATACTTTTCCAAACTTTGACATTGTCTAAGGTGCTAACCACACCTTACTTTTTAATTTTTTTTCTGAATTCCACCAAACACGCTACCTGAGTGATTAAAAATTGTCAAAGAAGCTTCGTCTGCCACATTGTCCGGTCGAATGCACTTGGAGAATTTATCTGCTGATGAACTACAATCCAATTACAGTAGTAAACGAGCCCAATCAGGTGTCACCTAACGAACAGACAATCAGCGCGCGCCAATCAGGACTCGTAACGGCAAATTAGCAGGCCCGCTCCGGCGCCAACTTATTTATAGACCCGAGGCATTATTTACAATCGAAGTGTTTCTCGTTATTTTCCGAGAATCAAGCTTATGGAATTGAAAAATAACAACAAAGTAACTTAAACAAAATTTTAAATTACTCTTTTTAAACCAACCTAACACGACTCCTTTAATGTTATATTGAAACGCATTAACGTGTGTGTACACCAAACAGCAAAGGGCACTTCGCTAGCCACTAAATGTGCCGTACTCCTACACGGCGTGCAGCGAGTCTGCTGCAGCTGAGCCTGTTAAGAGCAAATTGTATCAATTGAGCCGCCCCGCACTTTCTAAGGAAAATCAAAGTCGGCGCCAGAGTCAACAAAGGGGGAGCACGCCACAAACTTGCACGGAGAGTTCCGAACTTGAGCCGGCTTTGGAGCTGCGGACTAAAGCCCTTACGATCAATTCGTTAACTCGGAGCGGAATTACTCGAGAAATTAAATCGAATCCAGATGGTGGGAAACTCTTCCGCTCTTTAAAGGCGACGCGAAGTTTCGCAAAAATGCAAATTCCAAACTGTAAGAGCAGACCGAAGTTGTTAGTTACATGAATATTCGGAAACTAATGCGTGCGTCGGAGTGCTCGCAATGCGCGCCGGCCCTTCTGAGATGCTTCTGATGTTCATCCATTTCACTATTTGCATTTTAAAAATATTCGAGCACTTGGAAGTTGGGAACTTTGCGAAGTTCCGCGCCGCGGCACCTACTTCCACTTTCAGTATTTTATATGCTACATACATTACTTGAAGTAAAAATCGCCTTCGGTAAAGAAATTTATAAGCCTTACACCTCTTTTTAAAAGTAGAAGAGTGTTCCACGACGCAGAACTTTAAAATATTTTAGTTAAATTGTTTAAAAATACGTTTCTTTTGTGAAACATATTCGTGAAAAACATGTCGAATGAAGAAGTACACTTCACCCGGTATCCTCTACAAACGAGGAATTAGCTCTCATTAACTACACAACCATGTTGCTATTTAAGGTGACAGGCTTATGCTGTTTAGGCTTAGGGAAAAGAGATGTAGTAACTAGCCAGGCGGATTTGGATTAAATCCTAAATCCACCAAATGGACCACAATTATACGTAAATACCATAAACATTTAAAAATGAATGATAAATAATTGTTTTTACTTGAATACTACAGTAAATGTATCTAAGTAAAAACATTTTTGCCAGGGAATTCCTTAACTGACAGGTGACGTGAAATTATTTCGAGCATACTTTCATACCAGAGAGAATTCTGTTCCAATTAAAAATGACCTGAACGAAATAATGTTTCGTGAAAAACGTTGTCAATGAGCTAATTATTTCGTTAATGAAGGGACAGCGGGGAAGTTTTTACGGTCCAGATTTATTAGGGTTCCCCAAACAACGTGGGACGACGCCGATGTTTCCGCACTTAAATTTTATGATTGCCCGACGATGTTCCTACGCGTACTCCATGTGTGCTCTAGTGGGGGGAGCGGCAGGAACGGGCAGCATAAGATCATCATCACCCCAGGAACAACGCACCTACACGAGATTGAACTATTATTTGCGATTTGTTTTATCAAATAACTCCTCACCACTTCACTTGGACCCATAATATCATACAACAATTCTAGTCATAAAAACTCAATTAAAATGTGTACCAAAGGTTAATTTGTTTAATTTATTGTACATAATAATCATGTATTTGCTGGGGGGAAGGTGGTACTTGCTTGCTTAATCTAGGCTTGATAAACGAATAAGTTAACGTAATTTATATTCTACACAATAAAACATTATTTTAATGATAATGGATTTTAATTTATATCCTGACTGTACCTATTAAACAAACTCGACGTAACGGTAATAGAATAATAGAAAGAAATATTTTGGAAGAACAATAGACTTTCAGACTCGACGTAAAGGGAACAATTCAGAAAAAGAAGGGTTAGCCAAAGACTAGGCACTGAGGACAGCAAAAGCAGTCCTCTATAAATAGAGACTGCACACGTGCTCAGCGTGACAGGTGGTGAGCCCATCGCCGCTCTATGCGGTTGGATGTATGTGCAGTGTTTGGTCCATTAACACCCAAGGGACGAAAGGGGGTGGTGGGTCTCTTCCACCGCCACGCGACACGGTTTATGTTCTATTTATTACTTGATATCATGTTACTGTTTTAAATTGTGGTTTACATAACAATAAGTGTTATGTCGATGTAGATAGTGCTTTCAATTTGCGATCGGCCAAGTAAAGCTCGGTACTATCGTAATCCCGGGCACAAGGTTGTGGTGAGTACGGTAAAAGTAAAAGGAACCTTTTTAGTAAAAGTCTTAGTCGCATTACGCGTTTTAAAAATAATAAAGAGCTTAAAACCTTTCACTAGTTAGGTATTATGTTTCAGATAAAGTATGATAAAATCATTACTGTTAGATAGACTATCTAACACTCTATAATTATTGGCTAATCTTGTTATATAAGATATACCAAGTCACTAATCGCTCACAATATCATCAAAAAGATTAACTGTTGTTATAAAAGGATTACAGAAAATACCGAGAAAATTTTCCACGCCGTAAAAGAGATATTATTGTTAAAGATAAAGCTCGCTAGTTGCGCGAAACATGAGTTAAATCATACATCCCACCTACAAACAATGCCGGGAGCCATAAGACAAAATGCTCTTGTATTAAAAGGCGGGCATTTTAATAAATGGCCGTGTAACTAATACGTGTTTAATTCCAAGCGCGCGGCGATGCGAGGTGCAAACTGCAACAAATTAATTCTCACAAGCTGTTTGCTGATTTTAATTTTTATGCATCCCGTGACCGGCGGGCTGATATAGGATAGCAGTTATAGGAAACAAGCGGTTTTATAAACTGTTTTAGTCAGCTTTTGATCGTCTGTGAAATGTTGAGGAAATCCTTGTATTATTAACTTTCCTTGTAGTATAGGAACATCTTCATACTATTAATGCTGAGTTAGTTTGTTTTCACTTTTTGTCTAGTCTTGTTAAAGGTTTGCCATTCTTTATAAATTTTATGAATCAAAATCATAAATAGGCATTACATGCATCATTGTTATCAGACTAAAGTTGTTTCGTATGAAGATATGTGTTAATAACTCGTCACAATGGCCTGATGGTTAATACGACTTCGGTCTTAATGAAACCGAAACTAACAATGGCTTAATGTCTTTTAAAAATCACGAGATATTTTACTTGTTCACCTAGGTAACTTGGTAATTAAAATTGGACCAGGGCAAGAAGAAGAAATGAATGAATCAGAAGAATATAAGGTAACCTGGCCGACATTGTAAAAGTTGCATAACAAGCAAGATTACCACACGAGAGCTTCGAAATACTTTGAAGTTTTAAAATATTTTTAGCACACTTGTAAGTTTTCATAGTAAATCATTGATCCGCTGCCGCCTCCCAACTCACACCCGCGGCGGCGCTCTCGTAAAGTTTTTATTTCACAACGACAGTTGTAGCAGGTACAGGCGCTGTTTAGTTTTGAAACTGCAATTAATATCTCCTGCCGTCCATCCCCGCCTCCTGACCGAATTTCGTTTCATCTGCTACGTACTAATTAAGATTTCGCTAGTATTTAACAAAGAGATTGTTTGTCTGTCGACGGCCGGTCGTTTTAATTGTTTTAATGATTCAATCTTTATGATTTTGTTGGTACTGATGTTAATTAAAATAGGTATAACATTTGTAAGCTGAAATTTGCCTCCTAACTTGCTGATTGATTTGCAAGTCTATTTTAAATGTCGTAACATGTATTAACTTGTGAAAATCAATTAAAATTTCATTAGTTTCGTAACTTTGTTTATTAATGGAATATTTAGAAGCCGATTAATGATCCTGATTTATGAACTACACTTTGTTATTTATACAATTGTTTTTCTTTTATAGCACAGTTAGCATGCCTGGAAAACTATTACAATAGATTAAATACCAGATAATTATACTAGACCTTAATTTGTTTTTATTTCACTATTTCCGTATGGCTTTCTTTATAAATAGTAAGGAGTTATGGAAGAGGCCGAAGATAAATCCTGACTACTAAATAACTTATTCCTTTGGCAGGAAATCAAACCTACTGAAACATTTTTGCAGAAAAATCAACAACCGGTGTTATGACCCTAACCGGTTATGTTGATAACAAGTATCTAGATTAACGATTTTACAAACGGGGTATAGTCATAAATTGGAATTGTTCCCGCCTCCTCTAGCAGTGAGCGTGTTGAAATATTGCACTTTTATTTCGAACACGGTAAATCACACATCAAATATTAGGAATAAAAGTTTATTTCGATGGACCATGATGTCCATCACCGTAAGCCTATTCACGTCCCATTGCTGGGAATTTAATATTCTACACAATTAAATTACCGTAAGGTAAGATTAAAATATATTTCATATGTTAGGTGAAGGAAAGGATCTGAGGCGGGAAATAGATGGTCCATGCTGTGAACTCAACTCAGCTGTGGACATAGAGTTTGAAGCTGACAGACTCACAGAAGCACTGATGACGGTCTGGCAGAACAACTGCCCAGAATGGAAATCAGTGGCGGGGAGACTGCCGTGTTGGACTCCAGAGGTGTCTCAAATTAGAAGAGAGACACGACAGGCGTTCAATGAAGCGAAGGCGAAGAACGACTTTAGCGAATACAATAAGGCTTTAACTCGCTACAGCAGCAGTGCGGTCCGTAAAGCAAAAAAAAAATAAAAAACCGAGTCCAAAAAATTTTACTGAAATAAATGCACTAAAACGTAAAAAATAATTGCGTAGTTTAGTTTGTTCAATTTACTTACAATATTAAACTTTATTTTACTCAATCTTATAATCTTAAAAAATATTTTAGGAGTCGGTGCCAGCTAATGTAAACATAAACATTAAAAGACATACTATATTATTATTACATTAGCCCATATTGTCCCATTGCTGGGCAAAGGCCGCCCCCCCCCCCCTTCCAGTATTCGCGGTCTTTTGCGTGTGTTGGCCAATCCTTCGCGTAAGCATCAAGCTCATCTCTCCACCTCCGTCTGGGTCGGCCTTGCTGCCGTTTAACCCCATTGTCGTTTTTATTTGTAAATATGTTTAATTAGCCTTTAACAGTTGTCGTGTTCATTAGTAAATAGATTTTATTAGGTATTGCTACATTGTCGTATTAAGCTGGCACCGACTCCAAAAATATTTTTTAAGATTAAAAGATTGAGTAAAATAAAGTTTAATATTGCAAGTAAATTGAACAAACTAAACTACGCAATTATTTTTTATGTTTAAGTGCATTTCTTTCAGTAACATTTTTGGAGTCGGTTTTTGTTTTGTTAAAATTTTTGTTTATTTCTCGCTTTTTAACCGACTTCAAAAAAAAAGGAGGTTCTCAATTTGGTTGTATGTTTTTTTATGTTTGTTACCTCAGAACTCCGTCATTTATACAGTGATTTAGAAAATTATTTTTTATTTGAAATGATATACTTCCAGATTGGTCCCATTTTTATCAAAATTCAGTTCTGATGATGGAATCCTCCAGGAATTGAGAGAATTCCTCAAATATTGTAGGCATACCTATAGCGATTTTGGTGTTTTCATCAATAAATCAAGCATTTGCATTCAGAAAGTATTATTTGATGAAGTAGAACTGATGAAGAAGACCACAGAATGCCATTGGAACTCCTCAATGAAAAGTATTTCACGGGTGGTGATAAGATATCTCGATTAAGATAGTTAAGCGACTATGACGAAGCAAAAGAAGGCAGGTACCGGAACTCAGTTCTAATGGTGGGATCCTTGAGGAATTGAGGGAACTTCTCAAATATTGTAGGCATACCTATAGCGATTTTGGTATTTTCAGCTATAAGGCAAATGAGATCAACTCCGGCAATAAATCCCGCCTAACTAATATTGTAAATGCGAAAGCGTGTTTGTTTGTTTGTCCGTCTCTCACTTGTGCATCGACCTGATTTTGCATATAGATAGCTGAAGGACAAATAGTGGCATAGGCCACTTTTTATCACTACTTCCAAAACATTTCCATAAGGATTTATAAATACACTATTCACACTAAGTATTAATTCTGTCACTTCTTACCTAAATTCTTATTAACATCTTTATGCCAATGACTTACAAATTTACTCTCTGGCCTCGGCTGAAAACCTCTTAGAAGCGATTGAGCAGATCAATGGTGACTTGGCTACTATCTACGACTGGAGCAAGTCAAAAACGTCCCTCTAGTTTGCCTAACGGTGAACCCTAGTAACTCGCAAGTCATCATCGTAGGGGGTCTATACAGCGTTCACGAGTAAATCTGGGTAACTTGCGGTCTGTTTTGGATGTAGATTTCCCACTTTGTGATAGGCGTTTCTCGTTTTCTTCGCTTGTCGCATTCAAACGTTGCTGTCTGATACGAGCAGCGCGTTTTGTAGGTTTACCAATATTCGCTTTCGATAAATAGATCGGAAAGATTCACTAAAAAGCGAGAAATAAACCAAAATCTTAACAAAAAAAAAAACCGACTCAAAAAAATTTTACTGAAATAAATGCACTAAAACGTAAAAAAATAATTGCATAGTTTAGTTTGTTCAATTTACTTGCAATACCTTTATTCTACTCAATCTTATAATCTTAAAAATATTTTTGGAGTCGGTGCCAGCCTAATACGACAATGTAGCTATACCTAATAAAATCTATTTACAAATGAACACGACAACTGGTAAAGGCTAATTAAACATATTTATACGGACCTGGAGAGATGAGCTTGATGCTTACGCGAAGGATTGGCCAGTATACGCAAAAGACCGGGAACACTGGAAGGGGGGGAGGGAGGCCTTTGCCCAGCAATGGGACAATATGGGCTAATATAATAATAGTCAAAGTCAAAGTCAAATTATTTCTTCAATGTAAACCTTTACAGGCACTTATTGACGTCAATAATAATAATAATAAAAAAAACAGTTAACTAACATAAAGTTAAGACTTAACAACTAATCTAACGAGCTATAGTCTGTGCCAGACAAATGCGCATCGCTACCCCCAGTACCACTGCACGCCGAAATAGAATCGCGTCGAACCGAAATATAAGCCGTGGTCATAGAATTGTGTAAACAAACGTATCCTGGTACGAGACAATAATAGCGGGCAAGTGTCTCTCCCCTAGCGACACAAACGGCTAATATTTATAGGTAATTTATCGTTTTTTTTTAGGATGAAAGGTGAAGAATGATAAATCATAATTAATTGTTAACTTAAGTTATTACTTTAAGGATTAAATTAAATGTGATTTCCAATTATCGTATTGATATTGTGGTAAGTAATAGAAATTGGAAATAACTGAGTTTTTAAAGTAAAATAAAGTAACGGTTGAAATGAGTTTTGGAAAACATTAGTACATAACCAATAAGGTTGACATTTTTAATCATTCAAATATATTTTTTTATAAAAACTTAAGCATAAAAAACGTCAAAAATTAATAAGCATAAATTTGTGTGTTTTTAAATTGTTTCGTTTTTCTTCTTGGTACAAGCACAGAATAACTAATATTACTTCCGTACAGAAGGTTCACCCTCCAACGACCCCCACGCGAAACCGAAACCCATCGCGTGACCCGAGCGTTCATATTCCGTTAAGCAAAGCCGACTCGATATCGATTTGACGTCCGTTAGGAGCGCAGGGTTTATGCGCGCGCGTAGGGATTACGAGTTAAGGCTAGATAGGTCGCGCTTTGAGTTTTTCAAACCATCTAAGACATAGAAAATACTGGTTTAAATTCTGGAATAAAAAAGTATGTATTTAGTCTGACCGCCACCGCCGCACCGCGCCCCGGGCACGCGAGCGGCGAGGCGGGGGGGCGAAACAGTTGCTCCATTTAGTCATTCTGCCGTCATCGCTCACGGCGGCAACTAGTGTGTCAGACGCACATGAGATAGAATATCCAAAAATGGGTCGTGCATTATCACGAGATAATCAAGACAGTAATCTTTAAAGTGGCCGAATATTTTAAGAAAAGAAAAGCAAACAAAGAAAGTTTATATTATATAAGATGACTGCCAGAAACCGCAAGAAACTTCAAGGGCTGATCAGGTCAAGCGTCCTAAACATGACAAAAATGGTCTCATTGCAGATTAACGTAGGTACTTATCGCCCAGCTGACGCGAACGGGTCAACAGACGGTCGACCGGCCGGCCGTTGCCCGCGCGTTGTAAATAATCGTTAAAAATAATTGTTTTTCATTTAGTTTTCTTATGTTATTGCTTTAAAATAGATACTCATATAAATACAAAGACTATCCAATTAAAATTCACAAAATGAATTATTTAATTAAAAATGAAAAAACACGAATTCCTTTTTTGTCATCTTTGTCATGTTCAAAACACCCGACCCGACCAGCCCCCGAAGCCCCCCGCGGCCCCTAGCAGTCACCCTATATATTTCCAAGAATTAAAGATTTATTTCATTTATATTGGTTCTTTAATTGTACTTATCTAAAAATCATACTGGACAAAAACGGATTGGAAGTAATTATACTCGTAAATATAAAGCTTCAATAAACTGTGCTTCGATATCGTAAGATCTGTCTGACACTACGAATCTCATGTGAGTTCATGCTCTTTACTTCCCACTCCCCCCACCACCCGCGCATACCCAAGGCGCGGCACAGCGGCTGCGGCCAGGCCATAGTTAAGAATCTAATCTATTCAAAGTCTCATTCAGTTACAAGATCCAATGAACTTCACTCGATAGAAAAAAAAATAATCCAAAATTACCCCTTTTTGTAATGTTTTTTCAATATTATGACGAAACTACTGATATTTAACATTTAATTTTTGTACTCAACGAAAGACAAACAATTCGCAGATAAATTAGCAGAGAATCCTATAAAGTCTATACCTAAAGGCAATAAAACCTATAAAACGCGCCGCTTCGCTGTTATACGCGTCCCGTACCATCGAGAGAGCGAGAGAAGCCGCGAGAGAGAAATACCTGGCCTTAAGCGACGACGCGCGACGTGGAGCGTGCGAGCAGAGCGGCAACCTTTACTGTCATACGCCTAGGCGGCCTTCCTGGGAGGCACGCCGGCCGAACGTATGGCACCCCACTGGTACAAGTGGGGTAAATGACCCTTCATGCACATCTAGCTGGCACAGACCATAATCTACTCTACCTACTTAATCTACCTACCTAACCAATCTACCACCAGTTCGTATTTTGGGAGAGCCTTCGACCGAGAAGAGCTGGCAAGAAACTCAGGAGGCCTTCCTTTTTTCTCCCTCTAAGTAACAATGTTACTTTACAGTGTCATAGATCTAATTAAGTAGGTACAATTTATTAAACATAATTAAGTACAATTTGTACGCATCAATAAAATTAATAATAACTAAACTACATAATTTCAACAATTTATAATAATTGAATGAAAGAATAGTTAATAATAGACTAAAAATACTAATAATAAACACAAGTACAGAGTCGACTTATTTCCATGCATTTTTGTCTGCAACATAGTCATTGATCTTATAATAAGCTTATAATAAGTCAATATTCATAAAACAATTATATAATAAAATAAAAGATATAACAAAAGTGAATCTAAAAGTTTTACTCGGGCACTATGAACGCATTAGAACAATGTGTGCGAAACTAGAGGAATGTTAATTCCATGCATTTTTATCATTGATGTAATCGCTTACAGTGTAATAGCCCTATAAAATAATATAGTATGTCGTTGAATGTTAATGTTAAATTTACCTTGGCTGGCACCGACTCCAAAAATATTTTTTAAGATTATAAGATTGAGTAGAATAAAGGTTAATATTGCAAGTAAATTGAACAAACTAAACTATGCAATAATTTTTTACGTTTTAGTGCATTTATTTCAGACAAATTTGTACACTAGTTGTTACTTGCTTAACATTAGGCAATACAAATCTTACACATTTGGTTTTTCCCTCGTTTAATAGCAAGTCATTTACACTAAACCAGTGAACAATCTTTGAGATCGCATTATTCACATCGTCATAATTTGGGTGTCGTCGTTTCACTTTAAATAAAAGTGAAGTATCATCAGCAAACAATACTATCTCATGACTGTCTTTTACAAAATAAGGTAAGTCATTAATATAAACCAAAAACAAGAATGGACCTAGTATTGAACCCTGCGGAACTCCCATTGTAACCACTGATCCCGGAGATCTTTTACCGTTAATGTCGACCTTCTGAATCCTGTTACTCAAGTATGAGATTAGAAGGCTCAAAGAAGCATCCCTAATTCCATAGTGGTTAAGCTTCCTGACCAAAGTTTCATGTAAAACACAATCGAAAGCCTTGGATAAATCACAAAATACTCCTAGGGCATCCTGTGATTCCTCCCAGGTATCAAATATTTGGATTAAAAGCTCAACACCGGCGTCAGTTGTTGAGCGACCCCTAGTAAAACCATACTGTTTACAATGTAAAAGTTTATTTCTATGAAAATGAATTTGAATTTGGTCTAGCATCAACTTTTCAAAAATTTTACTCAATGTGGGTAGCACAGAAATAGGTCTAAAATTAGAGGGGTCAGAAGTGCTACCTGATTTAAACAATGGAATTAATTTTTGAGTGGTAGAGCCACGCTGCGTTGCAGCACGCATTGGGCCGGCTCGCCCGGTGTAATACCACCCTCTCACGAATATCCGGCGTGAAATAATGGCACTTGGTGCTGTTGTGTTTCGTCCGGCTAGTGAGAGTTCCGGAGGCCCCTTCCCCTCCCACCCCTCCTCACAATTCCTATTCCTTCCCCTAAGCCTATTCCTTCCTTAAAGGTCGGCAACGCATCTGCGACTCCTCTGGTTTTGCGGGTGTCTATGGGCGGCGGTGATTGCTTTCCATCAGGTGACCCGCCTGCTCGTATGCCTTCTTATCATATAAAAAAAAAAAAATTTACTATGTTTCATTAGGTCAGGAAAAACACCACAGTCAATGCATTCGTTAAATATGCAAGCTAAAACTGGAGCTATTGTCATAATTACTGATTTAGCGACATCCACGGAATTACCCCACAGATCAGCAGTTTTCTTTTTATTGAGAGTGTTAAATGTTTTTAATATATCTATAACACAAATTTTTTGAAAACTGAAATTACTTTCACAATCTTTAACATTTTCCTTCAAAACAGATTCAGCTACAGTGGGGGAGGAAATCAAGGCTTTTGTAGTTGAAACTGGAATGTCAGTAAAAAACCTCTCAAATGCTGCAGCAACATCAGCATCAGAAGTCAAGGTTTTATTATCAAAATTTAAATTGTACTCATTATTACGACATTTGACCTTTCCTGTTTCACTATTTATAATATTCCATGTCATTTTTATTTTGTCATTACTATTCTTAATCTTAGAACTCAGATAGTTTGCCTTGGCTAATCGGCATACTCTTTAAAATAACTTTGAATAATTTTTAACATATAATTTGAAGTCATCGCTGGTGTTATAGTTGCGTTCACCATAAAGTTCATAAAGGCGTTTCCTACTTTTGTGAATACCAATTGTAGCCCATTCATTAAAAGATGCAGTACCACTAACCGAGATCTTTTTTGGAACAAAAGATTTATTAAGTTCTGAACAATATATGTTAAAAAAATCATTATAAAAGACATCAGGGTTGTCATTGTATTCTAAATAATTTAATTTTGTAACTAGATTGCTTTTAAAGCGTTCCTGCAGTTTTTGGCACAACAGTGATATTCTTTTTCATCACTTGCTTACGCTGGTGTGGAAAGCTGACCATTTGGCCACAATGATCAGAGTCCAGGTTATTAATAATTTGCTTAGCCAGTGGTTTTACATTTGTATATATGTTATCAATTCAGTTGGCCAAAGTGGCAGTTATTCTTGTCGGCTCCAAAAATAAATTATTCAAATTGTATGATAGAAATAAGTTCTTAATTTTAGTTGACAATGTGGAGTTTTCTAGCAAATTGTTAGGATTTAAATAAAAGATGCCGATTATTACCAATTTGTTTTATTTCTTCACATAGACATGACACGCACAGACCGACCGGACATTGTACAGAACGGAAGTTGCCAACAACAAAAACATACTAAATAAGTAAATTATAGGGTTGCCAGTTTATTATAATTTCATTGACATTTTACAACACCCCCTCTCATTGAAATAACATCACACAATAAACTTTTAACTTATTACATTTTATTACTTTACTATCTTTTAATGACTCTATTTTTATTTTTATCTTTAATAAAAACTCTTTAACAATCTCTCATTTATTTTACTTTATTTACTTATACTTTAAACAATCAAATCTATTACAATATGTTGACAATTAGGTAATATTGAACTTATCGTAACTTATACTTTAAATTCCTAAGCCACATTTCTTTAAACAATTTTGCAACAATTCTTTATTCAGTGCTTTTGTAAAAACATCAGCTGGTTGCATATTAGAACTCAAATAATTTAAAGTAATCTTTTTATCCTGTATTAAATCTTTCACAAAATGAAAACGAATATCTACATGCTTTAGTCTCTTAATACATGCTGAACCTGCTGAGAGTATAGCGGACTGGTTGTCACAATAAATTTTAATTGGACACACATTTTTATAACCAAAGTCATTTAACAAATTTATAAGCCAGCAGGCTTCACTTGTAGCCATGCTCAAGGCAATATATTCCGATTCTGTTGAAGACAGACTAACTGATGATTGTTTCTTAGAGCTCCACATAAACAAACAATTTGAGAACATAAACATAAAGCCTGAAGTTGACTTTCTGTCTTTTAAATCTCCTCCCCAATCAGCGTCACAATATCCCTCTAAATTATTAGTTTCATCACACTTGTATATTAATTTATAATCTAATGTACACTTCACATAGCGTAATACCCTTTTTAGTGCGGACACTAACATACTATTTGCATAGGTTTGATATCTACTTAACAATGACACTGCAAAACATAAATCTGGCCTAGTGCCGGATACTGCATACATTAAACTACCAATTATTTCTCGACACAGTTTTTCCATAGCTTTATCTTTAATATTATCACAACTGTTAAAAATTTTTAAGTTAAAATTAGTATCCATAGGAGTTTGTTGACTCTTACAATTTTCCATATTAAATTTCTTAAGAACATTTTCTAAATACTTTCTTTGTGATAATTCTGTAATTCCTGTTTTCAAATTTTGACAAACATTTATACCTAAATATTTTGGGATATGTCCTAAATATTTCATATTAAATTCTTTATTCAACACATTTTGAAGTCGAGTTATTTCATTCTCATTATTTCCAAAAATCAACAGATCGTCTACATTAAGTAATACGAAGGTCTTATAAGAGTCATAACACTTTGTATATAAGCATGAGTCACATTTTGATCTTATAAAGAATTCCTTAGTGATAACAGAATTAAATTTATCATTCCAACATTTAGGTGAAACCTTTAAGCCATATAAGGATTTGTTTAACTTAACAACTTTGTTATTTTCTGAATAAGCCCCTTCTGGTAAACTAATATAAACATCCTCTTTCAATTCCCCATATAGAAATGCTCCCGTTACGTCCATCTGATGTATTGGTAAATTTAACTTTGTTGCAATTATGGTAAATAATCTAAAGGTTGATAACTTTGCCACTGGAGCATAAATTTCATTTAAATCAAACAAATTATCCTGCTCAAACCCCCTTGCAACTAACCTGGCTTTATATTGTACACCATCTATACCATTTTTAATTTTAAAAACCCACTTACTGCTTACTACTTTTTCCTCCACTGGTACTTCACTGTAAGTCCATGTATTGTTTTCTGTCAGGGTTTGCAGTTCCCTGTTTACTGCCTCAGTCCACTTACATGCATCACTACGACTCATAGCCTCTTTGTATGTCACTGGCTCAGTTAATTCACTTTTAGCACTGTTACACTTGTAGAAAGATGTTTGTTTTCTTTCTCGTGTGCTTCTTTTTTCATTACGGGACGGTGATGCTATGTCGTCAACCTCAGACGAGCTTAGTTCATCAAAACAAGGTTCATATTCACTTCCAGATTTACTCTCGCATGCTGTATCTTCATCAGGGGTAAGTGTCATTTCCTGTGTTACTTCATTGTCTGTACTATCTTCATTTTCCATGCTAGTATCATTTTCACTATCATTTTCATTTAGATTTGTTTTCATTGTAAATTCTTTCCTATCCTGTCTGTCGTCTTCTAGAAACACTACATCTCTCTTTATATCTATGCTATCCTTCTGTGCAAAGTATATTCTATAACCTTTGACATCTTCACTGTACCCCACCATTGTTCCTTTCTCTCCCTTTTTATCCCATTTCTTTCTTTTCTCTTTTGTGATATGCACAAACACAGGTGTTCCAAAGGTCCTTAGCTGATCTATATCATAGCTTTTGTTTGTCCAAACTTCAAAAGGGGTTTTTCCATCTTCTCTGCTCTTCGCCGTTCTATTTAGAACGAACGCTGCTGTGTTTATTGCTTCTGCCCACAGCCTCTTGGGTAGATCTTTTGCATGTAACATTGTTCTTGCCGCTTCAACTAGTGTCCTGTTTTCCCTTTCCGCCCTTCCGTTTTGTTGAGGCGTGTATGGTACAGTCATTTGGTGTGTTATGCCATATTTGGAAAACATTTCTCTCACATCCTTGTTTATGAATTCCAACCCATTGTCACTTCTAAACACTTTTACTTTATTTCCAGTCATATTCTCAGCTTTATTCAAGAAATCCTTTATGCATTTATATATTTCATGTTTAGTTTTGACGAAGTAAACATAACGGAAGTTTGAGTAGTCATCTTTAAACAATACAAAATATCTTGATCCACCAACTGATGTATCCTCCTAGGGACCACAAGTATCCGCGTGTATTAATTCACATGTTTTTGTTGTCTTATTCTTGCTGTGGCTGAAGGGCTGACGGTGTATTTTGCTTTCCAAACAACTTTCGCATTTAGGAAGTGAGGTTGTTTTCACTTCTATGTTATTGTCAGACAGCACCTTCTTCACGTGATTGTAGCCTTGATGTGCTAAACGTTCATGCCACATATTTATATTTGTCTTTACCACATTTGCCACACTGCATTCAAAACGAATATTCATAAAATATGATCTTCCTTCTCTTCTAGCGATCGCGTAAACATCGCCATGTTTGTAGAATTTGCACGATCTGTCATCTGTCATCATGACATAACCTTTGTCAGTGGCGCGATTGACAGAGAAAAGATTTATCTTTAAATCGGGAACGAACAGAACGTTGTCTATGGTTGTCGGAATCCATTCATTTCCATTTTGCACTTGCACTGCCATCTGCCCACATCCTTGGACACTAATCGCATCGCCGTTGCCTACAGTCACTGACCTTTCCGAAATGCTTGTGTATGAAGTAAATAATGACCGATCACAACACATATGATCAGTAGCCCCAGAGTCCACTAGCCACCTGGTGTCTTGGTATTGTTCATCATAATATGTAGAATTTGACACAACGAATGCATTACTTTTGTTATTATTTTTCTTGTTCTTAAACCAACACTGAGCTTTTACGTGTCCAGTTTTACCACAATAGAAACATTTATTTTTCATGTCTTCTTCAACACTGTTTTGTTTACTTTTACAGTCACGTTGATAATGTCCTATTCTGTTACATTTGAAACACTTCACGGTCTTTTTGTTCTTAACCACAAAGGCAGATGATGAAGCTTGTTGAGATTCGCCTTTGTTCTTCAACCTCTCTTCTTCTATCAACAACCTAGCTACAAGGTTATCAAGGGTTTGTTTGTCGTCAGGCGCCGACTCCCATGCAGAGGCGAAATGATTGTATTCGTCCGGTAACGACATAAGCACCTTGGTGATAACAAACTTGGTAGATATTTCTTCCCCCCGCTGTTTGAGCTGGTTTTGTAGATCCTGAATAGTGGACAAGAACACCGACATTTCTGTTCCTCTCTCATACTTAAATTGGAAAAATCTTTGCTGTATAATATGAATACTGGTTTCCGTTTTCTGTTCGAAAACACTTTGCAATTTCTTCCACATCTCGGCTGCTGTCTCGCATGTTATGATGTGTAGCATGACCTCCTCTGTCATCCTCGTAACCAGCAAAGTTTGCGCCTTTGCATCCTTTGACTCCCAGAGATTGCGATCAGTATTTTCTTCTGGTTTAGTACTCTTTCCTTGAACAATGTCGAGCCACCCTTTCCCTCGTAACAAAACCATGGTCTGAAATTTCCATAAATTCCAATTTCTTGAACCTTCCAGTCTTATCGAGTTGAAACTGTTTTCGCCTTCCATCTTGCCCAAAGATGTATTTCTCCGCCTTCCTGCCGTTTGTGTGGTGAAAATGACGCCGAGCACGCCGCCAAATCTAACCTCACAATCTCGCCGATACGCCGACCGCGACTGCAGTTGTTTTTACAAAATACTATGCGCGGTTAACACCTTTTATCAAATCGCTAATAAGCATATGTGCCTGGGCCCATAACCTGTTAGGATTTAAATAAAAGATGCCGATTATTACCAATTTGTTTTATTTCTTCACATAGACATGACACGCACAGACCGACCGGACATTGTACAGAACGGAAGTTGCCAACAACAAAAACATACTAAATAAGTAAATTATAGGGTTGCCAGTTTATTATAATTTCATTGACATTTTACAACACAAATTTATATTAAAATCACCGCAAACAATTATTGTTTTACCTACATTGCGGACCTTACGCAATGTCTCATCCATAACTTTTTTAAAAAGATCATACAATGCTGAAGGAGGTCTGTATACACTTATCACAACAAACTGTTCCAACTCCACACAAGCTATTTCTATTGTTCGCTCAACCGAGAGGCTCACTATGTCTTTGCGTTCTTTTAATTTAAACTTTTTACTAACAATAATTAAGAAGCCACCATGTATTGCATTTCCTCGACTGAACGAACTTCCTACCAAATGATTCTTAAAATTGAACATGAACTGATGGTCTCTAAGCCAGTGCTCGGTAATGCAAAAAATATCAATTCATCATTCATCATCAATGTTTTGGTGGTACCCACGAGGGGAATCGTTTAAAAACCCAGGACGGGAATCGTTTAAACCCAGGAAGGGATAAAAAGCATTATAGGTACTGGACACGCGGTTGCCGTCCAAGGTCATTGCCGGCTAAACTCGCGTCTAAGCTGCCGTCAAGATTATAAGTTCAGTGTGAAATACCGAATATCAAGTCAATCTCGGAGTGTTTCAGTGTTTAAATTCAGTGGTCGTAATAATTCATCATAATTATCACCTTCATCAAAGGGTCGAGATTCGACGGGACGTATTTATTGAAGATAAAGATACGCCATTTTGTAATTGTGTATCGCATCGCTACGCTACGCAACGGGAACACAGACAGCTGACGCAAGAGGGCGCGCGCTGCGGTTCACTCGGTTCACTCATTCTTACGGACTCATAAGTTAGTGTTATTGTGTTGTGATTGGCCAATAATTCATGTAAGTACATTCATTCTCATCAAACCAATCTCAATCGGTCTAACTTCATTCAGTCTTTACGAATATTGAATCACTCATTCAGTCAATGTCACTGTCATGTCAAGTGTCTGTCAATTAATTAACTAGGTTACTTTGTTGTTTACATAATCTAAATTTATGTTTCGTTAGTTTTAAATTTGTTACAAGTGTAACTGATCTCAAGTGTTACTGTTTATTACGTGCATTAGTCAGTAGATAGTCATCATGGCTTCGCATAGGACAAGAAATCAGTTTAGAACTCATAATAGAATGTTGTTGGATTTTGCCGCGACGATCGACGAACAAACTGGGTCTGTCTCTGCTTCAGTGGCAAAACGGCATTTTAATACCTACTATAAAGATTTGGTTTTAGACTACGAAACATTATTGGGTTTCTCAACTGACGAAGTGCCTGAATCAGACATGTCGCTGTTCGAGGTGCAATTCACGGAGGTCAACAAACTATTGATAAAACTGGACCAGGTGTCGTCGGAGTCAACCGCTGGTACTTCAAAATCACACAAATTCACATCAAACCAGGTAATGGCCAAATTACCACTTATAGAACTTCCCAAGTTTTCCGGTAACCTCATGGACTGGGTTCCATTCTATGACTTATTTCGTTCATTGGTTCATGAGCGTGATTTGTCGGATGCTGAAAAGCATTATTATCTTAGATCATCATTGTCAGGTGAAGCCCTTCACATTGTCAGACAGCTGCCGGTAGATGACAAGAATTATTCAGTGGCGCTTAATTTACTTAAGTCTAGGTATCAGAATACTAGATTACTACTTGATGCTTATATCGGTAGGATAGTAAATTTACCTATCATCACATCATCAGTCACTCACCTGCGTTCACAATTTTATGATCCTCTTCAAGAAGCCCTTCAGGCGTTAGAAAAGCTAGATCAGCCTGTCAAAGAGTGGTCATATGTTATATTGTATTTAACATTACAGAAACTGCCTGTTAAGCTGCGGTCACTGTTTGAGGAACGCTACGGCAAGAATCCTGATGCTTTGCCTACCATTAGTCAACTAATGGAGTTGTTGGACGAACAGTGCCGACTGCAGCTGACAGTAGCATCAGCACCCGAGCCTGTCAGGAGACCACCTCTGGCTTCACTACCAACGGTGCGTCCACCAGCTCCACGATCAAGTCAACATCGGATGACATCAGGCAAGGCATACCAGGTCAATCAAGTGATGTCATCATCAACAGATCAAGGATCATCAGCTCGTCAGGTGAGGCCTTCATGTTCATTTTGTAGTGCCCAGGGACACTCACTTTATAGATGCCCTGCCTTTCAACGGTTGTCACGATCTGGTCGTAAGTCGTGGGCGACTAAGTAAATTAAGCGCCACTGAGTAATTCTTGTCATCTACCGGCAGCTGTCTGACAATGTGAAGGGCTTCACCTGACAATGATGATCTAAGATAATAATGCTTTTCAGCATCCGACAAATCACGCTCATGAACCAATGAACGAAATAAGTCATAGAATGGAACCCAGTCCATGAGGTTACCGGAAAACTTGGGAAGTTCTATAAGTGGTAATTTGGCCATTACCTGGTTTGATGTGAATTTGTGTGATTTTGAAGTACCAGCGGTTGACTCCGACGACGCCTGGTCCAGTTTTATCAATAGTTTGTTGACCTCCGTGAATTGCACCTCGAACAGCGACATGTCTGATTCAGACACTTCGTTAGTTGAGAAACCCAATAATGTTTCGTAGTCTAAAACCAAATCTTTATAGTAGGTATTAAAATGCCGTTTTGCCACTGAAGCAGAGACAGACCCAGTTTGTTCGTCGATCGTCGCGGCAAAATCCAACAACATTCTATTATGAGTTCTAAACTGATTTCTTGTCCTACGCGAAGCCATGATGACTATCTACTGACTAATGCACGTAATAAACAGTAACACTTGAGATCAGTTACACTTGTAACAAATTTAAAACTAACGAAACATAAATTTAGATTATGTAAACAACAAAGTAACCTAGTTAATTAATTGACAGACACTTGACATGACAGTGACATTGACTGAATGAGTGATTCAATATTCGTAAAGACTGAATAAAAGAAGAAGAAGAAGAAGTTAGACCGATTGAGATTGGTTTGATGAGAATGAATGTACTTACATGAATTATTGGCCAATCACAACACAATAACACTAACTTATGAGTCCGTAAGAATGAGTGAACCGAGTGAACCGCAGCGCGCGCCCTCTTGCGTCAGCTGTCTGTGTTCCCGTTGCGTAGCGTAGCGATGCGATACACAATTACAAAATGGCGTATCTTTATCTTCAATAAATACGTCCCGTCGAATCTCGACCCTTTGATGAAGGTGATAATTATGATGAATTATTACGACCACTGAATTTAAACACTGAAACACTCCGAGATTGACTTGATATTCGGTATTTCACACTGAACTTATAATCTTGACGGCAGCTTAGACGCGAGTTTAGCCGGCAATGACCTTGGACGGCAACCGCGTGTCCAGTACCTATAATGCTTTTTATCCCTTCCTGGGTTTAAACGATTCCCGTCCTGGGTTTTTAAACGATTCCCCTCGTGGGTACCACCAAAATATTGATGATGAATGATGAATTGATATTTTTTGCATTACCGAGCACTGGCTTAGAGACCATCAGTTCATGTTCAATTTTAAGAATCATTTGGTAGGAAGTTCGTTCAGTCGAGGAAATGCAATACATGGTGGCTCCTTAATTATTGTTAGTAAAAATTTTAAATTTAAAGAACGCAAAGACATAGTGAGCCTCTTGGTTGAGCGAAAAATAGAAATAGCTTGTGTGGAGTTGGAACAGTTTGTTGTGATAAGTGTATACAGACCTCCTTCAGCATTGTATGATCTTTTTGAAAAAGTTATGGATGAGACATTGCGTAAGGTCCGCAATGTAGGTAAAACAATAATTGTTTGCGGTGATTTTAATATAAATTTGCTAGAAAACTCCATATTGTCAACTAAAATTAAAAACTTATTTCTATCATACAATTTGAATAATTTATTTTTGGAGCCGACAAGAATAACTGCCACTTCGGCCACCTGTATCGATAACATATATACAAATGTAAAACCACTGGCTAAGCAAATTATTAATAACCTGGACTCTGATCATTGTGGCCAAATGGTCAGCTTTCCACACCAGCGTAAGCAAGTGATGAAAAAGAATATCACTGTTGTGCCAAAAACTGCAGGTCGGCTGGAACGCTTTAAAAGCAATCTAGATACAAAATTAAATTATTTAGAATACAATGACAACCCTGATGTCTTTTATAATGATTTTTTTAACATATATTGTTCAGAACTTAATAAATCTTTTGTTCCAAAAAAGATCTCGGTTAGTGGTACTGCATCTTTTAATGAATGGGCTACAATTGGTATTCACAAAAGTAGGAAACGCCTTTATGAACTTTATGGTGAACGCAACTATAACACCAGCGACGACTTCAAATTATATGTTAAAAATTATTCAAAGTTATTTAAAAGAGTATGCCGATTAGCCAAGGCAAACTATCTGAGTTCTAAGATTAAGAATAGTAATGACAAAATAAAAATGACATGGAATATTATAAATAGTGAAACAGGAAAGGACAGAAGTCGTAATAATGAGTACAATTTAAATTGTGATAATAAAACCTTGACTTCTGATGCTGATGTTGCTGCAGCATTTGAGAGGTTTTTTACTGACATTCCAGTTTCAACTACAAAAGCCTTGATTTCCTCCCCCACTGTAGCTGAATCTGTTTTGAAGGAAAATGTTAAAGATTGTGAAAGTAATTTCAGTTTTCAAAAAATTTGTGTTATAGATATATTAAAAACATTTAACACTCTCAATAAAAAGAAAACTGCTGATCTGTGGGGTAATTCCGTGGATGTCGCTAAATCAGTAATTACGACAATAGCTCCAGTTTTAGCTTGCATATTTAACGAATGCATTGACTGTGGTGTTTGTCCTGACCTAATGAAACATAGTAAATTAATTCCATTGTTTAAATCAGGTAGCACTTCTGACCCCTCTAATTTTAGACCTATTTCTGTGCTACCCACATTGAGTAAAACTTTTGAAAAGTTGATGCTAGACCATATTCAAATTCATTTTCATAGAAATAAACTTTTATCATCATCAACAGATCAAGGATCATCAGCTCGTCAGGTGAGGCCTTCATGATCATTTTGTAGTGCCCAGGGACCCTCACTTTATAGATGCCCTGCCTTTCAACGGTTGTCACGGTCTGGTCGTAAGTCGTGGGCGACTAAGTCGGGACATTGCTATCGATGCTTGAGGAAGCACTATGCAAGTAACTGTACTCATAGGAACTGGTGTTCTCATTGTGGCTCCCAGGATCATAATTCACTCATTTGCAACGCAGATGAGAACATTGGTGCTCCCCGGCAGCAAAATCAACCTGCTGCTCGACTGATCACCCAATGCGCAGGTGGTCGAGACACGCCAACTTCGTCAAAAGCGCGTCATGTCTCATCACCAGTGCATATCACTGGTGTGAACTAGGAAGAAGCGAACCCATCGTCAGCACATCATCATCATGAGGCTCCAACGGTGCAGTCCATGGCTCATCACCAGCCAAGGCCACGAGTCGGTGACAGAGCGCATCTTGCTCAGACCACTTTTCATTTACTCAGGTTTGGGTCACGTATGAGCCCTGATAGGGCATGAGATAAGGTAACTGTTGTTGCATCTATGGGACCATCACTCCCCATAACTATTTGTCCTACTGCAATAATAATGGTCAGGTCAGGTGATGGTCAATTTGTCAAGGTCCGGGCCCTGTTAGATACAGGAGCCTGTGTTTCAATCATCAAACAATCATTAGTTCATCATTTTAAATTGCACCAACAGGGTAATAGTAATATTCTTTATGGAGTAGGTCATCAAGCAGTTAATGCACCGGGCACTGTTGTCAAATTAGTCATTAAACCAGTGGGAGCACAATTACCAATAGTTGGTACCCGGGCAATGGTTATGTTCACATTATCAGGAAATATTCCACCATATGATATTAAATTAAAGAATCAGTTAAAGGCATCACATATTATTCTTGCTGATAGCAACTTTGATAAAGCTCGAGATGTAGATATCATACTTGGTACAGATGTACTCAATTATGTACTTGATGGTTCAAAGATTTCAACCAACATTCCAGGGATAGCGGCTTATGGATCATGTTTCGGTCACGTCATCATGGGAGCGATACACACTCAACAGTCACCATCGACGGTCACATCACCTAACCAGTCGGCAGGCACTTCAGTAGAAGACTATGGACTCTATGCAGTCAGACTGGAGGAAGTCTTAGAAAAGTTTTGGAAGATGGAACAGCCCCCTTTGAAGCCAGCTGTTCATCCGGATTACTTGGAATGTGAAAGGTTGTATAATTCAAGTACTCAACGTATGCCAGATGGCAAATATTTGGTTAGGTTACCATTACTTTCAACAAGGCCACCATTGGGTGAATCAAAGGCTTTAGCCATTCAACGATTGCGATCTTTAGAAAGAAAGATGGCAAAAAATTCAGTATTCGCAAGTAAATACAAAGAATTCATGAAGGAATATGAAACTCTCGGTCATATGTCAAAATCGGACTTTCAGTTAGACTCCGACCATTTCATCATCCCTCATCATGGCATATTCAAAAAGGGAACGGATAAGATCCGTGTAGTATTCGACGGGAGTGCTCGTTCATCAACAGGAACATCACTAAACCAGTGTCTTCACACCGGTCCACCACTTCAAAATGATATTACCCAAATATTGTTAAATTTCAGACGGCATCAAATAGTCTTCACGACCGACATCAAGCAGATGTTTCGAATGACCTGGATACACCCTGAAGACAGGAAGTACCAGCTCATCTTGTGGAGAGAGGACCCGTCTGACCAAATTCAGGTATATGAGTTGAATACTAATACCTACGGCCTAAGATCAAGTCCATTCATTGCATTCGAACATTGTTACAACTCGCCGATGATTGGGAGGCTAGTCATCATGAATCATCAGTTTCAACCGTCATCAGACGAGACACCTTCGTTGACGATATTCTCACGGGCGCAGACTCGTTATCAGAGGCTCAACACCTCAAATCAGAACTCATCGCACTAATGAAAAGCGCCAAATATGAGCTCAGGAAATGGTCATCAAATTGCAATGAATTACTGCAGGATTTGCCGCAGGAACACTGCGAGCTGCAATATCAGTTTGATACTGACGATAAAAGCTTTATTAAAGTATTAGGTATTCAATGGGACTCAGTATCAGACTCAATGTCATATCAGATCAATGTACCGCTAGGACAAGCAATTACTAAGCGTCATATCCTTAGTACAATAGCACGCCTGTATGACCCGTGTGGATATTGTGCGCCTATTGTGTTTTGATTCAAGGTGTTTCTTCAGACACTATTTTCAGATGGAGTCGAATGGGACGAACCTGTCAGTAATAGTCAATGTTGTCAGTGGGACGAACTCATTCAAGACCTTAATTATTTGTCAAACTTGCAGATACCTAGATGTGTTGCACTGTCACAGACTGTCTCATATTCACTTCACGGATTCGGAGACGCTGCAGAGACTGGTTTTGTCGCGAGCGTCTACCTTAGGACCGTGGACGCGTCAGGAAATGTCATGGTACGTTTACTTATAGCTAAATCAAGAGTAGCTTCTCAGAGATCAAAGCAAACGATACCAAAACTGGAACTCAGTGCCGCTCATCTAGTGTTCAAATTATTGAATCATGTATCAGAGTCATATGACAGTTCAATTCAATTTGACAGCATCAATGCTTGGTCAGATAGCACAATCGTGTTATCTTGGATAAACACAAAGCCATACATGCTTCAAACATTCGAATGTAACAGAGTTCAAGACATTCAAAATTCAAAACGTTCTATGATATGGAGACATGTACGTTCCGAATTAAACCCTGCAGATGTCGCCTCACGAGGCATGGCGGCTGAAGATCTCATATATTTCAATTTATGGTGGTCCCCAGACTGGTTACTTAAGGAGGAGTCACAATGGCCTGCGTAACCAGTTACTATGCCTTACGATTTACCTGGATTCAAGAAATTGGTCAATCTTGTTACCCCTGTCGAACCATGGGAAGACGCGCTGTTATCACGTGTCAGCTCGTTCAGTAAGCTCATCAATATTACCTCATTGGTACTTAGATTTTGCCGAAATATTAGATTGCCTAAAGAAAGACGGAATCTTAACTCTACACTCTCATTAGACGAGACTCGTGAAGCAACCAGACATTGGATTAAGAAAATTCAAATAGATTCATATAAAGATGAAATTATATTAATCAAGCAAGGAAAATTGGTCTGTAAATCGCTACAGAAATTAAGTGTCTTCGTGGATGAAGACCACTTTATCCGAGTCGGCGGCCGACTACGAAAATCAACATTGCCTTATGGAGCCAGGCACCCATATTTGATACCTAAGGATCATAGGTGGGGTCAATTACTCATAGAATATTATCACAAGTCATATTGTCATGCAGCGACAAACGCACTCATTGCCATACTGCGGCGAGAGTATTGGATTACGTCAGTCAGACGTCAAGTATCAAAGGTCATAAGAAATTGTTTAGTTTGTTACAGGTTCAATGCTTCATCTCAGCCACCATTTATGGCAGACCTACCAGCTGATAGAGTCACGGCCGCACGACCATTTTCAGGCGTAGCGACTGACTTTGCTGGACCTTTCTTAGTCAAAAGCAGTTTACTAAGAAATGCGAAATCACTCAAAGCTTACCTGTGTGTTTTTGTATGTTTAGGTACAAAAGCTGTTCATCTTGAAGTGGTCTCTGCATTGACCATCGAGGCCTTCATCGCGTCATTCACCAGGTTTGTCAGCCGACGAGGGCTGCCTTCACTAATCCGATCGGACCGAGGTACCAATTTTAATGGTTCTAATTCGTATCTAAAGGAGATCACTCAGTTCTTGATGGACAACCAGATTATCCTCAAGGAGGAGTTCAGAAAACAGACTGGGGGGACTATTTGAGGCTGCAGTCAAAAGCGCTAAAAACCTCCTCAAGAGAGAGGTGTTCGATACCATTTTAACATTCGAGGAACTGTCTACTCTATTTACTAAAATAGAGTCTATACTTAATTCACGGCCTCTTGTGCCTATGTCAGAGGACCCCAGTGATTTAGAGGTTCTCACGCCAGGTCATTTCATCATAGGTCAGCCACTAGTTGCCTTGCCAGAAGCTCACTGGAAGGAGACTAAAATGTCGCGATTGTCCCGTTTTCAAGTTATTCAGAAATTGTACCAGATGATCTGGTCGCGCTGGCATGTTGAGTATCTCAGTACACTACAGTCACGTAATAAATGGTAAAAGCATATTAACAATATAGAGCTCAACGATTTAGTTCTTATTATTAACGAGAACTCACCCCCTCTTCACTGGCGAAAGGGTAGAGCTATTGAATTGTTTAAGGGATCAGATCACATTGTTAGATCAGTTAAATTAAGGACTCAAAGCGGAGAGCTTGTAAGACCAGTGGTCAAATTGTGTAAATAACCGATACCAATAGAAAGTAATTTAAGTTAACCATTGCACTTCTGTGTATATATAGTGTTTTCATTCTTAAAGTTAAGTCAAGTGTATGAGTCATATTATGTGTTATTGTTACTATAAGTAGAGCGCATTAAGGACTTCAAGTATTCAGTTAATTTCCCCCTGGTGGCGGGAGGAATGTTAATCGAAAATTAACATGTTTGTATATATTTCATTGTGTATCATCTTAATGTTTAACGCCTTTGCGTTATCGATCTTAAGTTCGAAAAAAAGAATCACTTGTCATTCAATCAAAAACCTGTCTAGTTTATAGTGGGAGATAGATGTGATAAAAGATGGCAGTCGGCCATGCATTGGTTTTCTCATAAAGGGCGTGTGTACGCCATGTAATATTAATTGGATTAGTTAAATCAGTTGTTCATTGGTTTTGTCATCAAGGCGTGTGGATGTCAGTTTAATATTCATTATAGTCATTCTTTGGTATTCCAATTCAAAGGCGAGTGGACGTCATTTCATGTAAATTATAGTAGTTAAATCTTGTTACCTATTAAAATCAGTGTGACAAAGTAAAGTGTTTATTTTTCATCATCTGAATCATCATCATCAATTATCAACGATTCAAGGGCCTAAAGCGACGCTTCGAACCCGCCGTACCGCGGTCCTTGAGAAAGTCATCATCAACGTGTACGATCCTTGGCCGTCGCGATCACGGCTGGCTGAGAAAATCTACGCACAACTAGGGTTCACCGTTAGACAAACTAGAGGGACGTTTTTGACTTGCTCCAGTCGTAGATCGTAGCCAAGTCACCATTGATCTGCTCAATCACTTCTGAGAGGTTCTCAGCCGAGGCCTGAGAGTAAATTTGTAAGTCATCGGCATAAAGATGTTAAGAAGAATTTAGACAAAAAGTGACACAATTATAAGTGTGAATAGTGTATTTTTAAATCCTAATAGAAATGTTTCGGAAGGAGTGACAAAAAGTGGCCTATGTCACTATTTTTCTTCAGCTATCTATGTGTAAAATCAGGTCGATGCAAGTGAGAGACGGACAAACAAACACGCTTTCGCATTTACAATATTAGTTAGGAAGGATTTATTGCCGGAGTGTATCTCATTTGATCTATGGCTTAAAATACCAAAATCGCTATAGGTATGCCTACAATATTTGAGGAGTTCCCTCAATTCCTCAAGGATTCCACAATCAGAACTGAGTTCCGGTACCTGCCTTCTTTTAATTCATCATAGTCGCTTAACTATCTTAATCGAGATATATTTCCCTATTTTCCTCAATTCCTGAGGATTCCATCATCAGAACTGGATTTTGATAAAAATGGGACCAATCTGGAAGTATAGATAGATAGATAGATAGATAAATTCTTTATTGCACAAACATGAAGAACAATTTTACAATATAAAACTTAAATCTAGTATGAGCAAAGGCGGTCTTATCGCTGAAAGCGATCTCTTCCAGACAACCTTTGGTTTTAGGACCCAAGAAAGAGAAAGAGGAAGTGCGCAAGTACAATTAAACAGAATTACACGATAGTTAATTAATAAAAACAGGTATTATAATTATATACTTATAAATATATTTAAAATTAGACGTACATATATATATACAACGATATAAGTATCATACATACACACATACATACATATATATTAAATAAACTATTACATGCTACTAGCAGATGACTTAGCTAATAGATGCTTGTGTAGCATAGATTTGAAGATAGAAAGTGTCTTGGAGTGTCGGATTTCGTAGGGTAAGTTATTCCAAAGAAAAGTAGACTGGACTGTGAACGAATCCTTAAAATAACCTGACCGGGTAAAGGGAGCCTTTAGTACATTATCCGATTTTGACCTGAGACCACGGTTGTGATCCTCCCCTAGAAACCGGAAACATCCTTTAAGGTAGGAAGGAGTACGAGGTTCATACAGTACGTTAAAAACGAGAGTAAGGATATGCTCCTCACGGCGCAACCTAATAGGTAGCCATTCAAGCCTATGCCTGTATTCAGACACATGGTCGAACTTACGCAAACCGAAGATAAACCTGACGCAGAGATTTTGAAGGCGTTGTAGCTTATTAAGCAAGTCCTCATTAAGATCAACAAGGCAGACATCGGCGTAGTCTAAGATCGGTAGAAGGAGAGATTGCGCAAGTTCGACCTTGGTCTTCACAGGAAGCAAGTTCCTCCACTTCCTAAGCGAACCAGAGGCAGCAAACACCTTACGACTCATCTCTGCTACTTGTGGAGCCCAGCAGAGGGTACAGTCGAAAAGGACCCCTAGATTCTTTACAACATCGCAGTAGTTTATTGAGATACCGTCAAAGAAGAGCGAAGGGACAGATAAATTGTTTAACTTGGCTGTTTGTTTTGAGCCCCCGATGATGATAGCTTGCGATTTATTAGGATTGACCGTTAAGCCATGGGTTCGACTCTATTCAAGAATAGTCGCAAGGTCAGCGTTAAGGCTGGCGATCAACCTCTCAATATCATCAACGGGGGCCTGAGAATAAATTTGCAGGTCGTCGGCATACAAGTGAAATTGACAGGATAGGAGTGGTGTGAGAAAGTTAATAAAAATCGAAAACAGGAAAGGAGAAAGGACGCCGCCCTGGGGCACACCGGCAGTGACGTCGCTAGCACTAGAAAGTTTGTCATCGGCGCGGACGAATTGCCGTCTGCCGAAAAGGTAACTACGAAACCAATTAAGCGCCGTATCCGAGACTAGGAGAGATTTCAGCATAGCCAGAAGGATGTCGAAGTCAACAGTGCCGAAAGCATTTGAAAAGTCCAATAGTACCAACACCGTCAACCGCTGATCGGACATTCCCAGGCGTATGTCATCGGATACTTTGGTCAGAGCTGAGGAAGTACTATGTCCCGGGCGGAATCCAGATTGGAAAGGACTAAGGAAGTTAATTGAGTTTACAAAGACACTGATTTGGTTGAGGACAAGGCGTTCAAGGATTTTTGAAAGGAAGGGAAATATCATTTCCAATAAAAAAAGAATTTTCTAAATCGGTGTATACATGACTGAATGAGTTCTGAGGAATCAAACATAAAAAGAACAAAAACAACAACCGAATTAAGAACCTCCTCCTTTTTTGAAGTCGGTTAATTAAATTAGATCTTAATAAATTTACATTCAAAATCAAAGAAAAGCTTTATAAAAAAGCTTATTATGAAGTATCAGATTATACAAAAGACAAAACAGCTTGGGTCTGAAATGCTCCAAGTACTCCAACACCTTTGTCTAATTGTCTATAATTCATTTTTATATAGAGCACAATATTTAATTTAACTATTTACATTCAAATTCATATTTTGTATTTTATGACCTGGTACCGACATATAATATACAGTCGTGGTCAACTAATTAGGGACATTCAAGATAGTGAAGAGCAATAACCGGTTATGTACATATAAATATAAAACCCTATTGATTTTTCAGCACCTATTATTTGCATAATTTGGTCCGATTACTATACTATAAATGGCTGTAAATAAGAGAATAATTAAATAGAAAACGGTATTTAATATCAAAGGTTGAACATGTATTAAATTTTAAGGTATAATTATGTAGCTGGACATTTAATTAAGGACAGTAAAGTATAATGATGAATAGAGTTAAACAAAACGAATAATCTCCAGTATTATAATATTTTTAAAAGCTCCATTTTATTACGTGTTTAATCAGTACCCAGTAGCAAAACCTTTGTTAGTAATTACCGCTTGACACCGATGTGGCATAGACATTATCAGTTTCTGACATGTTTCGATAGGAATGTTTGCCCATGCCTCACAAAAAGCTTGATTAAGTTGATCTAAAGTTGTGGTACGATAAGTTGAAACTTTTTTCTTGATTTCGTGCCAAAGGTGCTCAATTGGGTTGAGGTCCGGGCTATTTGCTGGCCAATCTAGCACCGATACTGACTGACTGGTAAGAAACGACTTGACTGAACGGGCGGTATGTTTCGGGTCGTTATCATGCTGAAACGTCCATATAATAGGGAGATGCTCCTCAGCATAGGGAAGCATAGTTTCCTCCAATATTGTTTTGTATTGATGTTGGTCTAAGTTACCCTGAACTTTTCTCACAGGTCCCACTCCACGTCCAGAAAATGAACCCCAAATTTTAATGTTTCCACCGCCATGTTTCACCTGCTTTTTTGTGAATCTTGGATTCATTTCCGCTTTTACAGGACGCCGTACGTATTGCCTTCCATCTGAAGAAATTAAATTAATCTTGGTCTCGTCAGAGAATAATACATGTTGCCATTGGGCTTAGGTCCAATGTCCATATTTACGTGCAAACGCCAAACGAGCATTTCTATGTTCTTTCTTCAACAACGGTACTTTGCGAGCCACTCTTCCGAACAACCCTGCTTCTACCAGACGTCGTCGAACGGTCCTCGCTGATACACCGGCTCTTTCGTCTGCCCCAAACACTTCGTGTTTAATTAAAATAGAGCCTAGAAAGGGATCTTTCTTAGCTAACCTGGTTATCATTCTATCTTCTTGCGGAGTTGTTTTTCTCGATCTTTTTGTCCTGGGCACATTTAAAGCTGTGTTATTGCGCCTGAAATGTTGCACTGCATTGCATACCATAGTTTTTGAACAATTTAAATGTTCTGCTATCCCTCGGTATGACCAACCACGCTCGACAAACTTCATGATAATTGTTCGTAGTGTTGGATCGCAACTTTTATTTTTGCCCATATTTCTTCAAAATAATTCTCAAAACTTAAAATTAAAAATCTGGATTGCCGCCAAAACTACCACAAAACAATAAAAGAAGAAATAAAAAGTATTGAGATTCAAATTTTGAAAATAGAACGCAATATCTCAGTGTCCCTAATTAAATGGCCAGCCAGCATTCTTTGAACAAATAGCACACTGATAATCTATCAGCTATACTGTAAAGAGGTTTAATGTTTAAGAAGTTGTTATTGTTTGTATAATCGGGCACATCAATGACTAATTATACTTACGTGTAAAAGATATGGAATATTGTTAAGACTCGTTGGAAAATAAAAAATAAATTCACAATTTGGCTTAACTAGAGATTGTCCCTAATTAGTTGACCACGACTGTATATATTTTTTGTAAATGTCGTTGCTTTTGTGCGCTGTGGTTTCTTGCGCCCGTTCTTTGCCACAGTTAAAATATGATATCCTGAATGGGTGGTAGGTTAAAAAAGATTAGGACGATTCAAAGTACTTATAAATTTTTTTTTTTTTTTCCTTTTTTTTTTTTTCTTTTTTTTTTCTTCTGTGGCAACACTTTTGTAAACAGCTGATCTGAATGTCTCCTGTGTAAAATTTGAAATTTAATTTATTATTTACTCATTTTACGCCCATTTTCCAATTCAATCATTAAGTTAAGTTGTGTTTTAGTGGTGAGCGCTTCGCTTTTAGTGTATTTCATGTGCAAAATCAAAAATTTAAGTAAAACTGTTTAGTGACAGTTACCGGCATGTAAGTGAACCGTTGTCATCTTTATGGTACCTACCCTTATTTCACTTAAAATCTTATAAATTTGCATAAATTGACGATTTGTTAATTATTATACGTATCTTGTTTAATTCCAACCACTTTAGTTGCGATTAACATACGTAAACATAACCTCTGTTTGTTGGTTACGCGACTACTCGTACAGCTGTTTACTTGTCACCTACATAGTATTTAAAAATTTGTATTTCTCTTTTATACGGTTCAATTTTTAAGTTTTCCCATAATGATGACTCGCAAGGCCTTGTCTCGTCAGGAGGAGTCCAAACTCCAACTGACATTAAATGAATTGAAGGCTTCGAAAGAGTTGTGTGATCAACTAAACAGAGAGCGAGATGACAACGAAAGGGAACTTTTGGAATCATTAGACAGGCATCAAAAGTTAAAAAATGAGTTGGTACAGTTAAATGACCGTTATATCGATGCTATTGATGCCCGGGACAGGCTCCAAAACATTGTGGACAGGTTCGACCAATGTAGTTCAGAGTATGACCGGGCTCTGAACTGCATAGATGAGTTGAAAAAACAATTGCATGAGGCCAATAACAAAATTACTTTATTGGAAACATCTAAACTTAATATGACTGCCTCATTAAATCAAAGCTTGTTCGATGAGTTGGTAGTCTGTGCCCCCTCCATGGTTTCTGCGACAGCTAGCAGTCAGCCCACTATCACTATAGATCTTACATGTGAGGAAAATAAAAATAGCAACCACTCAGTGAAGATTGTTGGCTGTAGCAAAAATAAACTAAAAAAATATATTAAGATAAATAAGTACATTAAGAAAACGCAAAAATTAGTTAAGAAGCACAAATTTTTTATTAAAAATGTAAAATTAAATAGAGAAAGATTGTACTTAATTGACAAATTAGATATATACTCGTCACAACTACACAATAAAAATTTAAAATATAAAAATGATACACAAATTCTACAAACTAAAATTGCACACCTAGAGGACTCGCTTATATCTATTACTAAGCAATATGATCTTTCACAAGGTCAAATAAAAGAACACATGTTGGCCATTGATGAACTGGTAGTCCTGTGTAATGGTAACAATGAAGGGATTGATTCACTCCCAAGTAATTGTAAATGTAAACAGTTACCAAGCCGTTCATCAATCCCATGTGATTCTTCCTCTGTCGAATTGATTGATGTTTCTTCCAAAGGTTCCCTTACTCAGTGCACAATTAAAAATGTACCACAACTTATACCAACCAACCAGATTCCATGTAAGACAGATTGTAATAGTGACTTGGTAATATTTAGTGATGAATTTGGTAAAAACATGGGTCGGTTGTTATCTGACTTGGGACATTCAGTTATCAATTATTGTATACCGGGTGCTTCTTATCAACATATTTTGAAAAAAGCTGTAGAACATAAATATAAACCCAATAGCACCTTATTATTATTTGTTGGTAATAGAGGTAATCTGAACAAAACAAGCCTTCTAAAATGTTTAGAATGTTTGAATAAGTTAATTGTAAAGAAAATTATATTGTTTACATTACCTTATTGTAGTAGTTTGCCACAGGAGGAAAATTCTATTAGACATAAGCTTAACCGGACATTACATTTATTTTGCAAAAATGACATAATGCATTTAATTGACACTAACAATTATGTTAGTAATTTTTATTTGACAAGAGATAGTTATTATCTGCCAAATTATTTTAAGCGACAAATAGCTTTATCGCTATCCTATTGTATTCAAACGTCAGCCAAAAACTTGGCTAAACAAGTTGCTTCTATTGAGCAATGTATATTTGACATAGACGTCAGTAGTGTTTCTACTGACATTCCAATTAATTATTTAAATTAAATTATTTGACAAAAGAGGAAAACTCTTGCGAAATATTTGTTAATAAAATGAAATTAAATGAATGTAAAAATAGCTTTAGCAAAAGCCCATGTCAATCATTAAATTTAAAAAATGTACAATCTTTAAACATTGTCCACCAGAACATCCAAGGAATGATGGGCAAAGATTTGGAGATTGAATTGTTCATGAACTGTAATAAAATTGATATTCTTTGCATAACAGAACACTGGCTTAAAGACCATCAGTTCATGTTCAATTTTAAGAATCATTTGGTAGGAAGTTCGTTCAGTCGAGGAAATGCAATACATGGTGGCTCCTTAATTATTGTTAGTAAAAAGTTTAAATTAAAGGAACGCAAAGACATAGTGAGCCTCTCGGTTGAGCGAACAATAGAAATAGCTTGTGTGGAGTTGGAGCAGTTTGTTGTATTAGGTGTGTACAGACCTCCTTCAGCATCATATGATTTTTTCGAAAAAGTTATGGATGAGGCATTACATAAAGTCCGTAATGTAGGTAAAATAATAATTGTTTGCGGGGATTTTAATATTAATTTGTTAGAAAATTCCACGATGTCAACTAAAATTAAAAACCTATTTCTATCATACAACTTGAATCATTTATTTTTGGAGCCGACAAGAATAACTGCCACTTCGGCCACCTGTATTGATAACATATATACAAATGTAAAACCACTGGCTAAGCAAATTATTAATAACCTGGACTCTGATCATTGTGGCCAAATGGTCAGCTTTCCACACCAGCGTAAACAAGTGACGAAAAAGAATATCACTGTTGTACCAAAAACTGCAGGTCGGCTGGAACGCTTTAAAAGCAATCTAGATACAAAATTAAATTATTTAGAATACAATGACAACCCTAATGTCTTTTATAATAATTTTTTTAACATTTATTGTTCAGAATTTAATAAAACTTTTATTCCAAAAAAGATCTCAGTTAGTGGTACTGTAACTTTTAATGAATGGGCTACAATTGGTATTCACAGAAGTAGGAAACGCCTTTATGAACTTTATGGTGAGCGCAACTATAACACCAGCGATGACTTCAAATTATATGTTAAAAATTATTCAAAGTTATTCAAAAGAGTATGTCGATTAGCCAAGGCAAACTATCTGAGTTCTAAGATTAAGAATAGTAATGACAAAATAAAAATGACATGGAATATTATAAATAGTGAAACAGGAAAGGTCAAAAGTCGTAATAATGAGTACAATTTAAATTGTGATAATAAAACCTTGACTTCTGATGCTGATGTTGCTGCAGCATTTGAGAGGTTTTTTACTGACATTCCAGTTTCAACTACAAAAGCCTTGATTTCCTCCCCCACTGTAGCTAAATCTGTTTTGAAGGAGAATGTTAAAGATTGTGAAAGTAATTTCAGTTTTCAAAAAATTTGTGTTATAGATATAATAAAAACATTTAACACTCTCAATAAAAAGAAAACTGCTGATCTGTGGGGTAATTCCGTGGACGTCGCTAAATCTGTAATTATGACAATAGCTCCAGTTTTAGCTTGCATATTTAATGAATGCATTGACTGTGGTGTTTTTCCTGACCTCATGAAATATAGTAAAATAATTCCATTATTTAAATCAGGTAGCACTTCTGACCCCTCTAACTTTAGACCTATTTCTGTGCTACCCACATTTAGTAAAATTTTTGAAAAGTTAATGCTAGATCAAATGCAAATTCATTTTTATAAAAATAAATTTTTACATTGTAAACAATATGGTTTTACTAGGGGTCGCTCTACAACTGACGCCGGTGTTGAGCTTTTAATCCAAATATTTGATACCTGGGAGGAATCACAGGATGCCCTAGGGGTATTTTGTGATTTATCCAAGGCTTTTGATTGTGTTTTACATGAAACTTTGGTCAGGAAGCTTAACCACCATGGAATTAGGGATGCTTCTTTGAGCCTTCTAATCTCATACTTGAGTAACAGGATTCAAAAGGTCGACATTAACGGTAAAAGATCTCCGGGATCAGTTGTTAAAATGGGAGTTCCGCAGGGTTCAATACTTGGTCCATTCTTGTTTTTGGTTTATATTAATGACTTACCTTATTTTGTAAAAGACAGTCATGAGATAGTATTGTTTGCTGATGATACTTCACTTTTATTTAAAGTGAAACGACGACACCCAAATTATGACGATGTGAATAATGCGGTCTCAAAGATTGTTCACTGGTTTAGTGTTAATAACTTGCTATTAAACGAGGGAAAAACCAAATGTGTAAGATTTGTATTGCGTAATGTTAAGCAGGTAATAACTAGTGTACAAATTAAAGATAAGAATGTGAATCCTGTGGACACCACTGTGTTTCTAGGCATCACGTTGGATGCCAAGCTTCAGTGGGGCCCACATATAGCTAAATTGTCGAATAGACTTAGCTCTGCGGCTTATGCAGTAATGAAGATCCGTCAGTTAACTGACGTTGATACAGCGAGATTAGTTTATTTCAGTTACTTTCATAGTGTAATGTCTTACGCCATTTTACTGTGGGGAAATGCTGCCAACATTCAAACTATCTTTGTGCTGCAGAAGAGGGCTATTCGAGCAATATATAACCTACAGGCTGGTGACTCTCTCAGAGAGAGATTTAAGGATATAAGTATAATGACAGTTGCATCACAATATATTTATGAAAATCTTGTGTATGTTCATAAAAATATTGAAATGTTTTCAAAAAACAGTGATATTCACAAATTAAATACTAGAAGTAAGAACAAATTAGCAGTGCCTTATACTAGGCTCCATAAAATAAATAATTCTTTTAAGGGTCTGTGTGTACGATTATACAACAAAGTACCAAATGATATTCAGAAATTAGATCTTGATAAATTTAAAATCAAAATCAAAGAAAAGCTTTATAAAAAAGCTTATTATAAAGTGTCGGATTATACAGAAGACAAAACAGCTTTGATCTGAAATGCTCCAAGTACCTACTCCAACAGCTATTTCTAATTGCCTATAATTAATTTATATAGAGCACCATATTTAATTAAACTATTTACATTCAAATTCATATTTTGTATTTTGTGACCTGGTAACGACATATAATATATATATATTTTGTAAAAGTCGTTGCTTCTGTGCGCTGTGGTTTCTTGCGCCCGTTCTTTGCCACAGTTAAAAAATGATGTCCTGAATGGGTGGTAGGTTAAAAAATATTTGGACGTTTCAAAGTACTTATTAATTGAGTTTATTGAATAAATATATTTTGACTATTGACTATTGACTATTAATGAGTTTATTGAATAAATATATTTTCACTTGACTTGAAAAAGATCGGCTTGGAGAAAACATTGTGAACAGATACAGTCTGTTCCTGAAGCAATGAGACGAACCAAGGCAATCTCTACAACAAAGGCGATCCCACTGTCTACAGTAATAAGGGCAAATGAAACTCTAACAAGAACTGGTGAGAATACACTGAAGGTCATGTTTGAAACCCCTTTATCCGTGCGGTGACGGAGAAAGAATACCAATCGCCGCCCCTCTCTCCGTCCGGTCGGTGTCGTAAGAAGCGACTAACGGACTCTTTCGAGCGATGATCTGCTCCACTGGTGGTAGGGCTTAACCCGTCTGGTTGGTGACCACCGTACGCATGGTGTAAAACCCGTCAAGTGACTGCTTGTCGGTCGCGTTTCGGGATCAGCCAGCGTATAACCAGAGCTCAAGAGGATGATGATGCGATGTGTTTGGTCTGTGGAGGCTTCCGTCAAACCAATGCCAGGAGGACTTCGTTAACCTGCCGACTAGGGAGACCCGTAGACACGGTTGTCCCGCTGGCCGCCCATGGCACAGTACAGGGGCCCAAGCGAGCCTAACCAGCTCGTGAGGCTGCCTCACCATGCCACGCATAATCTCGGGGTGGTCCGTCGTGCCGGTTGGTGACCGGAAGGTGGGGTCCCGGCGGTCATTCCCGGGGGGGTTCGGGGGCCCTTCCGTTCGGCAGGTTAATAATACTCGTCTGTGGGCAGATTCCTGGGGAAACAGGCCACCACACTTTGACCATTCGCATCGCGGCATCGTTTTCTCGATTCACGCCTCTCTCTTTCCACTCCTAAAATGACAGCGCCTAACAACAAAACTGGTACTACAGCGGTGCACACCCCCACCACAACCTTACCGTTTGAGGTGGAGTTCGCTAACATCCGCGGACTCCATGCAAACCTCAATGCCGTCCACTACTATCTTGAGACGGCACGGCCAGCAATGTTGTTCCTGACGGAGACGCAAATAATACGCCCAGCTGACACCACCTACCTGAACTATCCCGGCTTTGTGCTTGAAGAATCCTTCAAAGTTTGCTTATTCGTTCTGGCGGATGTTTGCTGTCGCCGTCTGCGCTGTCTGGAGGACCCTTCTTTCTCCCTCCTAGTGGTACGCGTCGACTTAGGCTCTCATTGCCGTGTCTACGTCTGCGTCTACCGATCCCGTAACGGCGACATGGAGACAACTCGACTAATTGAACATCTTAGTCGGGTAGCAGATGATGCGCAGGAGCGGTTTCCATCGGCGGGATTGCTATTTTTGGGGGACTTCAACGCCCACCATGAGTTGTGGTTAGGTTCCTCCAAAACAGACCATGCTGGTAGAACTGCCCACGCATTCGCTATCTAGCATGACTTGACGCAACTGGTGAACTAGCCCACCAGGATACCAGACATAATTGGCCATGCGCCCTCCTTACTCGACCTTCTGCTGACGAGTCGCCCTGCTGGATATCGGGTGGAGATTCGAGCTCCTTTAGGTTCCTCGGATCACTGCTTGATATCCAACACAGTGCCCTTGGCATCACGCCCGCCAACAGCGGTTTTGAAACGCAAGATTTGGCACTACGCGTCGCAGACTGGGACGGTATGCGGGAGTATTTTGCATCCGTCCCTTGGAGGCAGCGCTGCTTCAGTGGGAAGGACCCGACGGCTAGCGCCACTGCTGCTGCTGATGAAATAGTATTAGGAATGGAATACTATATTCTACACTCCTATGTCATCAGCAAAGGCAGGCGCAACCGCTGGTTCAATCGCGAGTGTGCCAGCGCTGTTGAGAGCAAAAAGACGGCATCCCGCGCTTGGATCAGAGGTAAAGCTCTTGGGGATCCCGAAACTCGCTCGCTAAAAGTAGCCTATAATAATGCCACCAAGTCGTGTAAGAGGGCCTACATTAGAGCGGATGCCCAGCGCGTTGCACGAGTAGGCCAAGAACTCCTGATGCATCCTACGGGCAGCCGTAGCTACTGGCGTCTGGCCAAAGCCGTGCAATCCAACTTCTGCCAACCCTCGCTGCCACCTCTGAGATGTCCTATCTTGATGAACTTTAGCTCACAAGCCGCAGGAAAAGGTCGATCTGCTGGCCAAACTCTTTGCGGCTAACTCCTGGATCGATGACTGTAATGCACAGCCACCCTCAATTCCTCACTGTAGCCACACAATATCTGATATTTAAATCAGGCAGTGTAATGTCCGTGCGGAGCTGCAGTCAATCGATGTCCGGAAAGCTTACGGTCCTGATGGCATCCCAGCAATAGTCCTGAAAATGTGAGCAGCGGAGTTGTCCCCTGTGTTAACGCGTCTGTACCGTCTCTCACTCTCTTCGGGTTGTGTGTCGGAATCTTGGAGAGAAGCTAATGTGCAACCGATCCCAAAAAAAGGAGATCGGTCAGATCCGACTAATTACCGCCCTATAGCCGTAACTTCAGTGTTGTGTAAGATCCTAGAACGAACATTGAACAAACAGCTTATTCGAAACCTAGAAGATCACTCCCTAATGCACGATCGTCAATATGGGTTTCGGCCAAAACGGTCAACGGGTGATCTTCTAGCGTACGTCACACATCTCTGGGGTGAGGCTATTGACAAGCGTGGCGAGTCACTGGCAGTTAGCCTTGACATAGCCAAGGCTTTTGATCGGGTCTGGCACAAAGCTCTTCTCTCCAAGCTCCCGGCATACGGTTTGCCCGCTCAGTTCTGTACTTGGATTGCTAGCTTCCTGCATGAGCGTAGAATCCGTGTCCTTTCGGATGGATGCGCTTCGCGGTTTATGTCAGTGAATGCTGGTGTTCCTCAAGGCTCCGTTCTATCCCCCTCGCTGTTCCTTCTGCATATCAATGACATGCTTCCTCTTGGAAACATTCATTGCTATGCAGATGATAGCACAGTGCATGGGGGATATAACGGTCACCCAACGGCTGGGCGGGTAGACACCAAAATGAAGCGAGCAAATCTTGTCATTGAGCTCGATCGGGTGTTGGACCTCATTTCTAAATGTGGCTCCGATAATCTGGTGGAATTTAATGCCAAGAAAACACAGGTGTGCACGTCCACAGCGAAAAAGTTGCCATTCCTTCTCTTCCCTCTCTTTAGGGTACATCTCTAGGCCTGCAGAGCAGTATACATAACATGCTCGGTATGGATATCCGCTGCGATCTGAACCAAAAGGATTACATCGAAACCGTGATTAAAAATGCCTTACGTAAACTGGGTGTCATGAACAAGGTGCGGCGATTCTTCACGCCTGATCAGTTGTGTCTATTATACAAGACACAGGTGCGGTCTTGCGTGGAGTATTGCTCTCACCTTTGGGACAGCTCCGCAAAGTACCTTCTCGATGCCTTGGACAGATTGCAGGCCCGCGCTGTGCGCATTATCAGCAATGCAGAGGTCACTAACACTCTCGAGCCTTTGCAATTTATTTATTTATTTATTTATTTAAATTTCATTTGCTCACTACACTTACAGTTAAACCAAAGCGTGCAGAGGCCAGTTACATTTTGTGTAGATATAGTATACACTTAACTACTAAATTTCTAAAAAGCGTACAACACTATTAACAAATCTATGCATAGGTACACAAAATACATCAACATCCGGTTGCTGAACGATCAGAGCGTTGAGTAGATCCAAAGCTTGGGCAGTAGGTGCATATTTTGCTGTCTATGTGCGAACCAACGGAGCTGCAAATAGACGCCGCGTGCGCAGCCGCGCCAACTTATTCGGAACGAAAAACGAACACTTCGACAAGGCTTCAGGATTATCAATCTTATTAATAAAAAGTAGAAAATAATGTAAAAGAAGAGCACATTTTCGCCGGAGCTCTAAAGTGTACCCACCATGCCGGCTATGAAAAGGGATGGATATAGATATGGGTAATATCCAAACATCTTTTTGTAAATATAACGCGCAAACTTCTTTTGTACTTTTTCCACCATAAGCTTATATCTGGCTTCATGGGGATCCCAAATTAAAGAATTATACTCTAATTTGCTTCTTACGTATGCGTAATAAAGGGTGAGAATGGTTGCTCTATCATGAAACCGAGCAGTTTGTCGCATCACAAAACCCAAGGCTTTATACGCACGACCACACGTGTGTGTTATATGGACATTGAATGTCAATTCCAGATCTAGAGTCAAGCCTAGGTCCCTAATGAGTGGGTCAAGTGGTTCACCGAGAATATAGTAAGGGTAAGTAATTGGTGAGCGAGATCGAGAAAACGTAATGCTTTTACATTTTGATGTGTTGAATTCAAGTTGGTTACGCTCACTCCACACTACCACATCATCAATGTCTCTCTGAAGAGCCTCACACTCACTGACACCCTTGACACCTAGAAACAGTTTTACATCGTCAGCAAACATGAGACACTTAGCCGTCCTGACGACATTAGGCAGGTCATTGATCATTATGAGAAACTGGGTGGGTCCAAGTGTGCTTCCCTGACTCACCCCAGAGCGAGTAGCATACGAGTCCGATCTGTAGCCAAAGAGCTGAACATAATAATATTGCGTACGGTTACGAAAATAGCTACAAAACAATTTTAATAATTTAGGTGTAAAGCCGAATGTTGAGAATTTTTTTAACAATATATCATTATGAACGCGATCAAATGCCTTTTTAAAATCAAAATACCTGCTTATGTAAGTCCATTTGTGTAACGGCATAGTCTGTAAAGTTAACTTGGTTAGTAGCTGTAGACCTACCAGCCCTGAACCCGTGCTGGGCGTCTGATAAGCGTGTACTTATCTGCCGGGTGATATGATGGTTAAGTATAGACTCAAAGACCTTACCGAAAGCTGACAAGATAGCTATCGGCCTAAAGTTTTCAATCTTCGGTGACCTATTGCCTTTTGGAACCGGAGTCACTCTTGAGACTTTCCATTTTGATGGATAAGGATCAGTGCTTATAGCTAGATTGAAGATGTGCAAAAGGGGGAGCTTTAAGATTTCAAAACAGTCCTTTAGAATAAAAGATGGTATGCCGTCGGGACCAACAGCCGAATGGGGTTTTATTTGACGAGCTGCCCATTGGACATCCTTTAAGCTAATGTTATCTACTGCTACACGAGCGGAGCATAAGAAATTGGCCGCCTCATGCTCGGCATCCTCAGCTGACAAAACGGGGTCATCAGACAGAAACACGGATTCGAAGTAATTTGCAAATGCGTTCGCTGCGTCACGACCGGTTACCAGTTTTCCGTCATGTTCGAAAACATCACAAGCCTGTCGCGAGGACTGCTGCTCCTTTACAAACTTCCAAAACCTACGAGGATTCCGTCTTATGTCCGATTCTGTCTGTCTAATATACTCATTATAAGCTTCATCGATAAGTTGTTTGACTCTTTCACTATAAAATCTGAAATCGTTCTGATGGTGTTTAAACTTTTTCAAATGAAAATACTTATTTTTAATAGTATTAATTAATACTGATGTAAACCAAACTGGATATTGGTAACGTGAATTGGGACAACTGTGGCATTTTATGGGCACACAGCTATCTAAACAGGAATTTAATAAATTATAGAGCACGTCGACAGCTATATTTACATCAGTACAGGAAAAAATCTCATCCCAATCCAAAGACGCCACGGTAGCGTATAACAAATGATAGTTAGCCTTACGGAAGTTCCACTTTCGCGGCGCTTCACCAACCTGTTGAAGCGGATGCATCCACGCCGTTTGAACCGCCGCCGTCCGCACTGGGCGCGCGCATCGTATGGTTACCGAAAATGGCGGGTGGTAGTCGTCAGCCGAAACCAAAGCTTCAGCATCACCACTTACTTTGATCGACCCCTCGCTCAGATCGCTCAGCACCAGATCCAACATTCCATCAAACTTATTACGTATTACATTATACTGTTTTAATTTACAGAAACTTAACAAACACTCAAATTGTAGACTCACATTTTGACTACAGGAATCAAATTAAAATCTCCAACTAATAATACATCAACTTTCGAATATTTAGCTACTACATTTTCTAAAACAGTAAAAGTTCTCACGTATTTGTTCTCATCAGAATTCGGCGGAATAAATAGACAACACAACAAATTATTTTCATAAACTTAAATGTAATTATACCTATAACAACTTCAATATCGTCCGCATAACCATCAATGTCAAATATCCGCCGCACAGGGTAGATGTCGCGCACGGCCAACAATACGCCTCCCCAGCCGGCGTCGCCAGCTCGGTCTCGCCGCAGCACGGTGTACCCCGGTGGAAAAAATTCCGCATCGCTGACACTGCTGATTAGGAATGTTTTGGTGAAGGCAAACATATCAGATGATTCCCTTAATATTCCCTTTTTGCAGATGTCCAACTTAGAGCGTAGGCCTCTCACGTTCTGATAGAATAAAGTATATGATTTATATTTACTGGTTTTGGCCCGCGTGTTGCTGTGGCTTGCGAAATCCACTGCGCCATGGCTTTATGTGAACATCTTCCGGCCAGTGTTCCGCCGCTAAGTATTTTTCTAGATGTTTTGCGGGAACAGTCAATTTAAAAGAAGCGTAATCGCCACGAGACTTCAGGGTTTCGGCAGCACAGTTATCACCTGGACAGATATTATGCAAATGTGTCAAAACTTGTTCCGACGTTGTTCCAATTTCTACGGAATACAAATGCAGGTAAGATTTGCGTTCAGCGGCCGACAAAGCGCAAGCATTTGAATTCGCTGTGGCAGTGCCACGCGTCACCTTCACAGGTAAGCGATGAGGTTTTCGAGTCCGCACTTCGACCCATTCCGGAGCATCATCGGTTGCTTCATCAGAGTGCATATGTGTCGTAGCAGCGGTGTCGGCGGCATTTGCCAATTTAAGCTGCGATGTGTTTGTCGTCTGTGACGTACTCGGAACATTAAGGCTTGTGGACGCCATCACAGGTTCGTGGGTCTCCGTATGAACCGATGAGAAATCAGGCGATATATTCCGTCTTCTAGCCCTACGAGCACTGGCGGAGATCACCGGTGTTGTCTGGACATTGGTAGTGCTCCCAGGTTGCCGTGTTGCCTGCGTTGGATGCGTCTTACGAAGTGATGGGAGCGTCTTGCAACCACCTTCTCCCGTATTGATATTGCACGGCTTCGACAATGCACTCAAATCAGCGCCGATTACTCCTCTCATGACATTATTCTGCTCCAACACCACTTTCTCCAGGGTAATAATTTTATTCCTGAGATCAGACACCGTTTTAGTAAGCTCACGGATAGCAGCTTCGATAGATTTCGACGACATTTCTCAACTTTAGAGAATCTCCACTAATATTGGTACCTTTTCCTAAATGGCAACACCACGGCAGTGTCAAAATCAAATTTGCGACTGTCAATTGAATCTGACAATTGAAAAGTTGGTATTTTGAGGGTATTTAGTACAGAAGTTTTGACAGCTTCCAATGTTCAAATATATGGGTAGAAAAATCTGATCTTATTTCTTAGATTTACCGTATTATAAGGCGATTTCCTTCCGGAATAACGTTAATGTAGCTTTTCACTGATATGCACAACACAATGGAAATACTTGAACAATTATTAGTAACGAATAACAGCAAATTTCGGAAACTATTACTGGAGCACAGTGTACACAGTAGTAGTGTTGCCAGTGGAGGACGTGCCAATTGCGTAGAGATATTGCGTCACTCAGCGCCTTTTACCGTTTATACCATGGCGAGTGCTCTGAAGAACTCTTTGACCTCATCCCTTTGAAAGAAATTTGGTGACTCGTTTCTTTGTCGCACTTCCAAAAGATGGAATAGTCTACCAGCACACGTATTCCCTCCTACCTATGACATAGGGTCCTTCAAACGAGGCGTGAAGAGGCACTTTGTGGGCCGGCAGAGTGAGGGTGACTTATGCTACGTCTCTTACGCTGCACCAGTTGTCCTTGCACCTGGACTTCATTTTCACTTAACATCAGGTGGAGTGGGATCATATGCCGGGCTTAGTATAAATAAAAAACTTTCCTGGATCGAGCATCATTCAAGACGAACATGAACCAATCAGCTGGAAGGAGCAGCAAGCTAGGACTTTCAGTATGATAAGATAATAACTAAAAAGGTGGTGGATGAATCTAAAGTTAAATGGGCACTGGCGAGATTTCAACCATTAAAAGCACCTGGACCTAACAATATTTACCACATCCTAATACAACAGGGCGCCTCCATTCTGGACCCTCATCTCTGTAGACTGTATAAAGCCTGCATTGCGTTGAATACATACCCAGAACATGGAGACGTGTTAAGTTAATATACATACCAAACCCGGGTAAAACAGATTATGAAGAACCCAAAGATTTTAGGCCAATTAATCTCCAATCTTTTCTTTTAAGACATTGGAAAAGATGGTAGACAAATTTTTAAGAGCGGGACCGTTGAACAAATTCCAACTTCACGGACTTCAATGCGCGTATCAGCCAGGGGAAGTCAACAGAAACTGCTCTCCACCATGCGGTGAGCTGAGCGGAATCAGCCCTGGAGAACAAAGAGATCTGCGTCTGCACATTCGTAGACATTGAAGGTGCATTCGATCGTACAACCTTTTACTCCATTAATGTGGCAACCAGAGATCATGGCGTGCCACAACCGATCTGCAAATGGATTGAATGCATGTTAAAAAGTAGAATCATCTTCTCAGAACTGCTTGGGGACAGTTTACTCACTCAAACAACTAGAGGGTACCCGCAATGGGGGGTCCTCTTTCCTCTGCTATGGAGCCTTGTAGTTGATTCAATCATAGCAAAACTGAACAAAAGACCATTATACAGAGGATGGACCAAACGACGAAACTAAAATTTTTTTTTGTTTTCCTGACATCCAGGTGTACCTGGAAATACCTCATACTTAATGTTCCGCGATTTTTCGTAGTTTTCGAGCTTTGACTATATACATGTCTAGACGGAGCATCGCGGTACAAATGCTTCTCAAAATCCGCCCGGTTTTTGTATTGTATTTGAAGTGTGCGTGACAGCCGCGTATCTGACACTAGCGCGAATGGTTGCCAGCGAATGCCTAATTTCCGTTATAGTAAGGAAAAAATATTTATGCACAATATAATTTTAATATGACTCATAACATAACATAACTTTTTAAATTAGGTATGTGTATCGTATATGTAGGTATAACGCATAAAAGAAGCTGGTGTGTTTAGAAAAAATGGATGATGGAAGGCGAGGGCCAGTACAATAAAATAATGCGCTAATGGATGGCCTGCATGCGTGTGATATGTTTGTAATATGGACGAAATAGAAGCAACAGGCAGAATGATTTACATTTAATACTTAATCGAAATTGATTTTTTAATTAGAAATTTAAATATTTTAAATTAAATACACAACAATTAATGGCCCTCTCTTTGTATTTGTTTCGTTTGGATGTTACATCATTTTTCATGTTCTCTAATTTCTTATTATGTTGAAACCTTATAGTTAAATATTTCGACAACGACTTCTTTCTACCGGATCAGTTGGAAATCTGAAAATTAAAATGTTTGCTATGTGGTCGAACAGTTGTAAAGGTTACATAATGTAATGACTGCTCATCAATATCCGTGTCCAATAGTTTACCTACATGAGACGAGAAATATTGACCTTTTAGGGGCACAAACATACACCCGCACTTTCTCAAACTGCGTCATCATCATCATCAGCCTATAAACGTCCCACTGCTAGGCGCAGACTTCCCACGTGGAGATAGTACGTGGGAATATTAGGCCATAACCCACCACGCTGGCCCAATGCGTGTTGGTGGGTTTTAACAACTGTCATCTTACGACAACAAACGGGACCAACGGCTTAATGCCTTTCGAAGCACGGAGCAGCTCGAGATGTTTTAAATGTGGTCACCCATCCAGTGACCCGGCATTGCGAAAGTTGCTTAGCGGGCAAGATCGCAAGCTGAACGTGCTAGCCGATGCGCCATCGGGCTCTGAAGCATTCATACTACCATCCCCTACATACATATGCTTTAAACACACACTTCTTACTTACGTAGGTACATTCCATTTCAAACATAATAATTTTTTTATTCGTTTCGAATATCGATACGATACCATACCCTAATAAAAATTTATAATAATAGTATTATAAAATATTACAGTAGGTATTATATTTTTTCTTGTTTTAGAACGGAACCTATAATACAGCCAAATTCGATGACGAATGTTTGTAAACAGATTACTGTTATACCTAGTTGCAGTAGGATTTTACTTTTTCTTGAGAGACATTCAGAAGAAAACAGTTAACTATTGTGTCTTTCTTTCAAAAAACAGTAAAAATCCTAGTGAAACTAGACATTTGCACAAATGACAGTAATATGTTTACAAACATTCGGCATCGAATAGGAACCGTGACATTTATTCACGCTTATAAATCAGACATCAGTTTAAAAAAAAACTTAGAAAGCGTTCCAATAATAATTATATATAATGTGTTTACTTTATTTACAACAAGACCATGTATAAATACTAACTTACAAGACTGAGTATTTTTTATCATACTTATTATATTTAAACCTCCTTGTATATTCTGCCACCAATAATGGGAATTCTACATTTTGATACCAGCAACACTACGCATACATGGTCGTTATTATAACAATAATTTTCTTAAACTTAAAAAACTTTAAATTTTCATTTAAATTTATCGATACTTACGGATGAAACGTGACTTTTAATTTCGAAAAAAAAAATTCTTTTGTAGTTTTGACAGAATTTCACTGAGCAAACGGTCATTTTGCGAACAATTTCACCGAAACGCGAGAGGTAAACACTGCTTGACGGCACAATGGCACTGACCGCCAGGATTGCGCGATAGGCCAATTTTGGCCTATAAATTTTTCTACTTTTTTTACGGCCAAGGCTCTATCTAGACATGTATATAATCAATGTTTTCGAGCTATGATTTTTTTATAATTTTGAGAATTTTGACTTGACCGAATTAAATATATTATTTTTTGGTAAATTATGCATCTTTTTTTGAATTTTTCTTTTGTAACATAGACCTCATGACTTGTACTTTCACAAATAAAATACCCAGCTTCCTGCCGTCAGCGTAAGTTACAAAAAAAATTACCGAAAGTAAAAAATTAAGTCAAAGCAAAACTTCACTAAATGTCAATTATGTTAATCAAACCTAATTAAACCTTGAAAATTAACAATAAGGTGCTTTTCAAATAAATTATTTATTTAGAACATGCAACCTTTGTACATTTGAAGGCAGATTTCGGCTAAAAAAGGCCTGTTAAGCACCACTTTTTATGTATTAAAATTAAATCTTAGGGTCAAGCATTTTTTTTAAATTACTTAAACGTCATGAAATTTTTTTTTATTTTTTTTTTTGAAATTGTAAATTTAACTATGATTTGCTTTTATGTGTGAAAGTACAAGTCATGAGGTCTATGTTACAAAAGAAAAATTCTAAAAAAGATGCATAATTTACTGAAAAATAATATATTTAAGTCAATCAAGTCAAAATTCCAAAAATTATAAAAAAAATTATAGCTCGAAAACTACGAAAAATCGCGGAACATATAAGTATGGGGTATTTCCAGGTACACCTGGATGCCTGGAATCCAAAAAACATTTTAGTTTCATCGTTTGGTCCATCCTCTCTATAATGGTCTTTTGTTCAGTTTCATTCAGTACAAGGCTCCATAGCAGAGAAAAGAGGACCCTCCCTTGCGGGCACCCTCTAGTTGTTTGAGTGAGTAAACTGTCCCCAAGCAGTTCTGAGTAGATGATTCTACTCTTTAACATGCATTTAATCCATTTGCAGATCGATTGTGGCACGCCATGATCTCTGGTTGCCACATTAATGGAGTGAAAGGTTGTGCGATCGAATGCTCCTTCAATGTCTACGAATGTGCAGACGCAGATCCTTTGTTCTCTAGGGCTGATTCCGCTTGCCTCACCGCATGGTGGAGAGCAGTTTTTGTTGACTTCCCCTGGCTGATACGCGCATTGAAGTCCGTGAAGTTGGAATTTATTCAACGGTCCCGCTCTTAAAGAAAATTCTGGTGCTCCAGAGAAGAACAGCCTAATCTGGTACAACCATGGATCCAAAATGGAGTCGGGTACTGGAGCTTTAGCAAAGACTTTGAACATAGTCAAAGCATGGGAAATTTCGCGAATGTGTACCAGGCCGAAACTTTTGCAATTCTCCTATGCGCTAAAAATAATTTAGAACTCGCTCTCAGAAAGCGTAACATTCATCCTGAGTGACAGCCAAGTCGCGCTCAAGTCACTTATATCGCCTCGGATCGACGCCAATCTTGTACTTGAAACCACAAAAGCTTTAAACAAGCTAGGTGGACACAACAGGGTGAGATTAATCTGGTTACTAGGCCACATGGGAATCCATGGCAAAGAGATGGCCGATGCACTTGCCAGGGACCCCACTCTCACTGGCTCAGAGACCTTATATAATTATATTGGTTCTTAGCCGTTTGTCGCACTGGCACCGAGCACCATCAACAACGCCTTTAAGGACTAAATCAAAAACAGGCATAAAACCAAATGGGAAAAGCTACCCGGTATGAAACACTTAAAATCCTTCATAGGCGGAGACGCCCTAGGAAGGAGTAAAATCATATGCGGAGGTAGTAAAAGGCAGGCACGAACAATCATCGGAGCCCTGACCAGGCACTATGCCACAAGCCAAATGCTCCATAGAATGCAACTAGCAACAGACAGCTTGTACAGGGCATGTGGAGAGAAAACGGAGTCCATGCAACACTTACAGTGTAACTGTGACTCCTTTGCTAGGAAAAGAATGGGTCTCCTGGGCTGCCGTACTTAAGCTAAAAAAGGGTTAACCCTCGTTTGATCAATTTTGAGTTAATAATGCAAAGTTACAAAGCGCAAAATTCTTTACATTTTGATCTAGGTACCATACCTGTATCATTATTAGTTATAGAGATACAGCTTGTCGGTGAACAGTTAAGTGACACTATTTTTAAGATTTACTTAATTAAAAATCAGCTAAGCCACAATACTAGTCTATAAGGGGGCTAAAGTATCATAACTTAACGAAGTCTAGATATTTTTGTATAAATTGCTTAGCTTAATAGGGTTATTCATTTATGCTACACTTAAATTAAGTTAAGGGACTTTAACCCTGCTAAAGGCTAGTATAGTTTAAGCTAATGTTCGTACAAAACTAAACTATAAATAGGTTAACAACAAAAACTTAATTACAAATCAGTTAAGATCCTTTAACCCTTCTTTTGCCAAGTAAAATAAATTCATTTTATACACGTCATCCTTGGTTTAAAAAAGGTTAAGCCTCATTATTAGGCTAGAACACAGTTATCTGCAGTTGCATCTCGTGTATGGACGCACACGGCAGTTGCAATAATTGTCAATATTTGACAATTATTGTATTGTGTATTGTTAAGTATCTGTATATTTGTCAATATTTGTCAATTATTGTCAAATCTAATTCCATTACAGTATATTGTTCTGTCTGTGATTTGGCCGGAGAGCCGACGAGCGGCGAATTTCGTTGCGCTCCAGCTAAAACACAATGTCTCGTAATATAGAAAGGTAAGTCATTTCTTGAATATAGGTTTTTATTATAGACATTATGATTTTACTTGTATAGCTTGACCACGACCGCTGTACCGCTGCTACCATACAAATTAGTAGGTATGTACTTGCTGCCACACAAGTTATATATACAGCTATGCGATTCTTTAAGCGACATATAGACGCTGCGCGCATGGGTGTGGTCATAGATGTTACAGCCGTCACATCTTTGCTGCGGTCACGGCTGTGGTCAAAGTTGAGGCTGTTTTATTTACAGAATACCAAATGTATACCTACAAGAAAGGTCAAAGAAGTGATTCCCTATCACGCCGCGCGCCGCTTACAGCCGTGCGGAGCTTGTGTCGAACTGCGTTGAAAACTATTTATAGGTACGTACATTTTCAACTACTTAGTAGCATCTTCAGGATGAAACAAAACACTAATTTATCTTAAACTAAATTCTCGCGGGTGGAGCAATGCACAAACATTAGTAACCTTCCTAAAAACTATTACCTACGTTTGTTCAAAAAGGTAATAAAATAGCATTTACAACTTAAATTATGTATGTTGATTGATTTTATTATAAATTCCATTTGAAATAAATAATTATGTTTTAGTTAACAAAAGCCATGGCAAAGGAAAACAACAAAATTCTAACATTTCGATTTTAAAAACATCTCAAAACCCAAGGAAAGCAATAATAGTATTGAAGAAGTCATACGTTGTTTGACAAGTTTTATTTATCTTTTTATTAATAACATGAATGGAGGATTTTCACAATAACTAAAATACCTACCTGTACCTATACTTAAATATGAAACGTTTTTTTTCTTTTAGATGACCAGATGGAAGAACTTTTTAATTGGTCTTTGGAAAATACGTTTAAGAAAACCCTTCATGAGAATGTTAATGATGAATCGGAAGTTAATCTTGACTACAATAGCGACGATTCTGTTAAGGACAAAAATTATGAACCTAATGAAGACCACTATGATTCAAGCTGTAGTGAGATAAGCAATTTATCAGAACAAACAACAACATTCTAATCGTGTATATCAAGTGAAAAGATGCATATTTTCTTTAGAAAAACTTCAGACACTTCTTGATAAAAAAAATGGCAATTACCTGTGAAACGTCACATATCCTCACTATCTGAGAACGACGGTCCAGTAAATTTAGATAATGACTGAATTAGTAACATTAGAAGATCTTATAGGTCCTACAAAGGAATCATCTGACAGTGCTAATTACTTTCTACCTTCTATAAAGAAGCCATGTCTAGAGACTGTTGTAAGCGTCAATGTAATTGCAAAGGGTTATTCGAGCAGTGATTCTGATAACAAAGAAAGTTTTATCTTACCACAACAATAAAAATATTGCAAAACTATAGTTGTCCATAAACCAAATAACTGTGCCTAATATTTGATGCTTCACTCAAAAATGTTGTTGATTCGAGGGGAGTTGACAGCTTGAATCGCGATTCAAATAAACCTACTTATGGTATCATGGCTTAATGGGACAATCAATTTGCCAAATTCAATAAACAGCAATAACACTCAGGAGACAGGTACAAATAACAGCTATGAGTCAGAAATGTCGCAAAAAGTATAAAAGAAAGTTGTGACTCCAGCTAAATGGAAAAGCAAGTTAGCGAGATTGCAAGGATCTCCGTATCATTCTACAATGGCCAAAAAGAAACCTGATGATGTAGGGAGTCGTATGCTCAAAGCTCATTGTTCATGCATAATTTACTTTTAAGTCACCAAGAACATACTTATAACGTTTATCATCGTTAGAAGTTAAAATCATAAAGCTGCATTGAAACATAAAATTATAGTGCAGTCATATACATTGTCAGCATTAATCGTACAATAATATAACGTAAACAAAGTACTTCATAAACTACTACTACTAATATATTATTTCAGATATAAAGTCGGATTTAGGCAAAAAAATTAAAAAACATATTTTTAATATTTAAAGATTTAAATGAGTCTTTAAAAATATTAAAGGTAAGAATGGTTACCATAAGTAAGACTCAAAAAACTGTTACATATAATTGATTTTGTATTAAGATTTGACAAAAATATTTCAAAATTTTGTTTGGCTCTCTTGGAAACCTGACTTTTTCTAGATACGACCTTATGCTTTCATGTTCAGAAGTATTAAGTATGTAATGTTGTGTGACTACGTGAAATTTTATGGTTCTAATTTTGATAATTATTATGCTAAGTACTTACAGATTTTTAATTTTATAATGTATAATTGAAACAATTTTAAAACAGAATTATTTTACGCTTTTGCAAAATTTTAGTGATCTCATGTTAAACGTTTTCGAGAAATTTAATTACTTTAAAATACGACGTGGAAGATACGATGTAACTACGATAAGGTAAAATTTTATGATGTTGTATAATTTGCTTGAAGAGAGCTTTTATTTTTTTAAATTTAAGTTTTATGTTTTCATAACACATTTTCTTTGAATTAATGGTTTTATTTTTTCAACTTTCAATGATCTTTGCTTAACTATAACAGGGTTAACCACGAATAATATATACATAACTTTATTTTAGCTAAGTAATGTTTTGTAAATTCTTGCTATACTTTTTAAAATATTTCCTTTTCTTAGTTACATAAAGGTTACAATACCTTAGCCATTATCTTATTTAGGATTGTGCTGCTGTTTTTATATAAAAAGCTTAGTTATAAACCAGTTAAGAAGCTTAGCTATCTTATAGCTTAGCATTTCTGAATAACTTTGAAGTAAATTATTGATTTAGACAGTTACCCGAAATTACTACGCTAAAAGTCAGTTACGGTATGGTTAACCCTGTTTTAGTGCCGTAATTATTTTAACTTTAGAAAAAAATACTTAGCTTAATTAAAAAAAAAACATTTTTAGGCATTTTACGGTCAATATTTTAAAATGGGAATAATACCCTAAGGTAGTGTACAATATGACCTATTTTTGTGTAGAAGAACGTTTTCTCTATCTAATATAGTTTTTTAGAGACATCATTTCCCACGTTTTTTGACGATATCTCAAAATCGACTACTTGGGGTTAACCCTTTTCTAGCTTAAGTACGGCAGTGGGATTGGCCTACCGAAACCATAAGATTTTAGGCTCTTCGCCCTTGCCAAGGTTATGGCAGTCATTTTCAGAAACAGAGTGATAGGACGAGGTTGCACAAAAGATCCCAATGGATCGACGTGCTACTGCGAGAGGGAGATAAGGTAATATCTTATCTTATCTTGTTATATCTTAACTTATCAGATAAGTGATATATTTTATAGGCTTCGAATGTGACCGAAGCGGTGAAAACATGTAATTGGTGTCATTGTATTTAAACATTAATTTATTTTTAAACTATAGCAAAAACAGTAAAATAAAATGAATAAAATATCATCCCAGAACGCGCATGAATCCTGTTAGTTCACCCTTCGCATGATCAGCGCGTGTTTGATATTAGCAATTCTATTGCAAAGAAGGAAATTAATTATGAAAGTTACAAGGACGAGCGCCCGTGAATGCGAGAAACACACTTCTCAGATGTTCCGTAATATCATTGGAGATAATTTTCAATTATTTGTTGTTAGGCTAACTCAATATTGGCGAAGTTTGTAAGGGCAAAAATTATGTAGGTATGTTTGTATTTTGGTCGAGCTCGTAAGTGCCGCGGACACGACTTTTTGCTTTTTTGCTGGCAAAAGTCTGGACCGGAGTATTTTTATGGAAGAAGGAGGCAAACGGGCATGCGGGTCCAAGATGAAAAGATGGATAGCAGTCACTGCCACCCTTCCTATTCTTCTTTTTACCCATACACAAAACCAGAGGAGACACAGATGCGTTGCCGCTTTTGGAAAGCCGGTCCAGTGCTCGTGGCTCTACCACTCAAACAGCTTCAGCAGCTTCTGTTACGCTGGTATGATTGCCTCACTTACAGAAAAAGATACCTACTCAAAATTTATGTTGCGTATAATGTTGTCTAATTAATGTTTTCTTGTTTTCGTTGGAGTTGCTCGAGTGTGTCATGCTCCTTCAAAGTGTCTCTGCATGTGCGCCGGGACGTTACTTTCCCTAAAACATGGTTGAGCGAAGCGATGGCTGATTCACATGTCATACTCGTTAACGGGTGCCGCCTGTGGAGGCTGGACTGCTCTTGCAATCTTATTTTTATTGGTAATAGTAATAATCTTTCTTTTTCTTGTTTCAAGGATACTGTAAGACGTTGTTTATTTTATTTTATATTGAGAAATACCTGTTTTTTATTAAATATTCTTATGTGTGTGTTGTGTTGTCTTGTAACCGTATTAAATGTTTTTTGTTGTAATGGAAAATGTCCTTCTATGATAGGGAGGGCATTTTCCAATTTGTATTGACGCTGTAAAAGAAAGGGAGAAAATAAATTGCCCTTGCTGAGTTTCTTGCTAGTTCTTATTAGTACAATGCTCCCGGTCCATAGTTAGGACTTACGAACCGATGGCATAGCGATATTCATTATAAGTGCTTGATTCTTGTAGCCTAAATTGAATAAATTATTTTGGATTTTGATTTTATTACAGTGTTCATTTACCACCACCTAGTAGTCACGTGTAGGGTCTCAAGGGTATCCTACGGACGCGAGTGACTTTAACCCCCAAAGTTTAGTTGCCACGCTGAGTTGCAGCATGCATTGGGCCGGCTTGCCCGGCGTAATACCACCCTCTCACGAATATCCGGCGTGAAATAACGGCACTTAGTGCTGTTGTGTTCCGTCCGGCTAGTAAGGGTTCCGGAGGCCTATTCCTTCTTAAAACCTATTCCTTCCTTAAAGGCCGGCAACGCGTCTGTGATTCCTCTGGTTTTGCGGGTGTCCATGGGCGGCGGTGATTACTATCCATCAGGTGACCCGCCTGCTCGTTTGCCTCCTTCTACTATAAAAAAAGTTTAGTTTTAATTTTAGGTAGTACCCAAAAAATAAATATAGAATGTTAAGCTACAAGTTTTGCAATGATTCGTCCAACAGTTTTTTACCGAACAAAAACCGCGTCAATTGTTATGTAGGTAACTAGCCAACCAATTAGCGGCAGATAAGGGGCACACAAATAAAACTTTAATCACCCTCACCTGCACCGCGGACGAGGGCCATTCAATCGTTTGCACCGCCGGCATAGTACGGCCTCCAAACCAGTACTCAAACTCATTTAGCTATGAGCTTAGTCTTATTACGCAAGACTTGCGTTAAAGATCGCATCTTTTTGCCTAGTGATCTGGATCATGAAAGTCCATGCAGCACTTACTCTCTGACTGTAACTCTCTTGCTAGAAAAATTATGGGGCTCTTATGATCTGCTAGAAGACTTCAGACTCCTCGCCATAAAGCATAATTAGCAGTCTTAACTAATCAAATATCATTAACGTTGCCTTATCGACATGTTATTTCATTATAAAATATGTAACAGTGAAATAGACAGCGCCGACCTTTTGTCTAAGGCATTACATTTGTGTGTTCCATCTACCCGAACTAGACATACAAAACTTTTTAGCACCAAGTTTGTACGGAGCAATAATGCTCAAAATTCTGTTATTAATCGTCTTCAGAAAACATATAATGATAGATTTTCATCATTGGATTTATTTTGTTCCTCACTGAAATCTTTCAAAAATGACATTGGCAATTTACTTTCTACCTCAACGTAAAATTGTTAAAGGCAGGATGTAAAATAAAAGTAAAATAAAATAAAAAGTAAGTATATATAAAACAAAATAAATTACTTTTTGTATTTAATATATAGGTACCTATTAAAAATTATGTATTTATGTATAATTATCTTTATATTGTATCATTTTTATATTGTATCCATATTTATGTGTTTTATATATTAGTGAAATACCTAGCTTATAAGGTTGAACAATGTATGTCTCCTCTTACTTAATATTTTTACAAATATATGTAAAATCCGTTATGTGCTGTATGTTTCTAGAATATAAGTTTGTTAAAATTAGATTAAAAACTGTGGATTTTGAAATAAATCAAAAAAAAAAAAAAAAAAAAAAAAAAAAAGATCTGAAAATAGGTCAAAAAGTTACCAAGAGAAGGTAACTCCTGAATGCTCCACTAAAATAAATATATGTTTTGTGTTAGACATCGGTACAGGTAGGTACAGGAAAAATATCAAAATTGGAATATCTTTGGAAATATCGTACTGTGTCTGTATCTTAAAGTGTCATTCTATATTCTAGCATTATTAAGTAACTTTTACTCCATCCACTTGCACAAGACACTCGGTTTTTTCTTTGTTTCATCTCTTACTATAATCGGGTTTGAAAGAATAATAGTGTGTTGTAATCCAAATACTATCTACTGGGCAGCTATGCATTGTGTGGGGACCGTGAAACATTTTACTGTGTAGTCATAAATATTTTTTTCACTTAACGGCTCGACTGTAATTTATTAGAGTGCCTCAACTCCGCCGGTAAAAAAAATAATTGAAATCGTATCACCGTTTACGGTTTAAAAATTTTCCTTTTGAGCACAATTTGTGTGTTTTACTCGACAATATTATTTTTATAAACTTTTTGTAAATATCTCTTCGGCCCATAATTTTTTTGTGTTATTTTTTAATCCTTATTTTCATGTAACCTGAATTCTGAAAATTCTACATGAGTTTAATGTTTATAATCCTATTAGTTTGTGTGAGATGCTTTCCTTGGAATAACATACATAACGCCTCCGTGCCAGAGAGAGGGGGCAGACAACCCCAGCTTTACATTTTCTGCTATCCTAACACACTTCCTTTGATTCTTTAACTCTCATAACATTTTTGATACATGCTATTGGAATAACGTTGGATGAAATATAATTGCAATAAAATGTGTTTTTTTGTGGGACAGTACAGCAGCTTGCTTGAAGGGCTGGCGAAAATGTTGTTTTTTTTTTTCATTCCTATTTGCCACAACAGGATACTCGTGGCCTAAATCTAAATATATATACATGTCGCATCCTGCTCCGTCTGTCCATACTCATGACTCAGTCTGAAGTTGCACCGGAACGCAAGCGCCATCTGGTGGGCTATACAGAGTCTATGAGCATGGCCGTCGGTTTGGAATGAGTCAGTCTTCACTAAACTCCGTTTAAACTCCGTACTCCGTTATTTTGTAACTCGGTAAACTTGCGATCCGTTGTTCAACTCAACATAGTGTTTAAACCATTCTACACCTTTTATTTCTGCCCTTATACCCGCCCCAAGTATGTGTGAGAACGATCCTGACGCACCAGTGCCGTTATACATTAATCATGACTATTACCCCCGAAGAGTTAGTCAGAGACTAGGCAATGAGGACAGCAAAGCAGTTCTCTACCATAGTCCACTTTTCACTAAATAGCGTCTGCACATGTGCTCAGCGTGACAGGTGAAGAGCCCATCGCTATATCTATGGTAAGTGAGTACTGTGCACTGTGCAGCATAAAAGCGAGATTATGCGTAATTTTCAACTACTGAGTAACATGCTATTTCACTTCTAATTGTCGTAACCCAATAAGCATCAATTAAAATCTAGTCAAAGCACTGCTTAACTAGTGTAGCAAAAACTATATCTAACTATCTCATAATCAAAGCAGAAAAACATATATTTATTAAGATTTGTACTACTACTTTGTATGCCTTGGTATTACTGCGACGCGCTACGGCCACTCAAAAATGCAATAAAAGCACCCACCGGCGAAGCTCGCATTCTTAAATTGTCAAAAGTCTTACTATTTTATTAGGTACTCCAGGACCTTAACATGACTATTTCATGTTCACAGTGCCATCTGTCGTGCAATTTCGCAACAACCGAAATAAGCTTCATGAACTCTCCAATTCTCAGAAAGTTGCAAACATAATCTTATTATCACCCATTGCCCATTGCCATCTCAGCAAATCTTTATCATCCCATTAAAAAGGTTTCGACACGGTTGTGTTAAGAATGGAAATCGTTTTTTTTTGTATGATTTCATTATCATCCAAACGGTTGTTGGAGGCAGTAGGAAAGTTGATAATATTGTAAGCCAAATTAAAAATGACGAATTGTTAAAACGATGGAATTTTAAATTTTATTAGTCAATTTCTTCGATACGGCCCGGGGGGAAATCAATGCGATGCTGTGGCACAGGCAGTCGGGCACGGGTCGCGGGAGCGCTCACGGAATTATATTTGAAGTAATTCGATAAAACACATTCATTACATAAATTAATATAAAAATATAACATTAGTGACAATGTCTTAGTGGTCCACGCTGCGTTGCAATACGAATTAAGCCGGCCCGCTCGGCGTCGTACAACCCTCTCACGGGATATCATAACATAGTAAGTGACGTATGTAGATCGATAACGAATAACGTACGTTTACTTTTAGAGTATACATCTACCTCTTTTCATTTATGTCACCCTGGTACTTTTAGTTCAAAATGACAGTCATGATTCAATTTATTATTGACGTAGTAAGTGCCAGCACCTAGTCCTACTTGTTTATTTCTTTTTTCCTGATAGTTAAAGGTAAGTGAGATTGCTAAGGCGCCTATCTATCTCTTTTCATTTATGTCTCCCTGGTACTTTTAGATCAAAATGACTGTCATGATTCAATTTATTATTGACGTAGTAAGTTGCTTAAGCACCTAATCCTAGTTTCTATCGACATCAATATTACGAATCTTTTAAACTCCTCTCTATTTTTTACCGTTGGTGCGCTTCGAGGAATAAAAATATAATATTTTAATTAACTTTTCTGAAGCGCACCCAACGGGTGCGCTTGGAGGAATAGTTTAGGTGCGCTTGGTCTGGTGCGCTTCAAAATGGGTGCGCTTCAAAGAATACCCAAAGTACCGGAGGCCTATCTCTCCCCCTCCCCCTTTCACAATGCCTGGCAACGCATCTGTGACCTGTATGCTCATTTGCCTACTTTTCACATTAAAAATATCAATATCTCCGATGACAGTACTTTCCTACGGTACGGTACGGTACGGTATCAACATTCCATAGTTCTATTGTAAGATGTTTTTTAAACCACAACGTTGGACCGTCATCTATACCTACCTAAGGTAAGTGATGATAAGGCAGAACATGTAATCAACTCTCACTCGGAATCCTCTTCCACTGCGCAACGGTCTATCTTACATCTAAATGTTAGAGCAACAATCAAATGTTATTAACAGTTGTTATGGCGACAGACTTCGGTTTTAACTTAACACAAACCCCTCCTATTAACAAACAATGCAATAATTATATTATTATAATCATGTTCCTCGGTGGTAGATGTGGACAAAATACTTTGTCAACCAATTAGGGAACGTCACGGATTATTGAGTGATTATAATTAACTAAATATGAGTTGGTAAATCTTGATGGGGTGTGTTCAAAGCAGCTAGTGTTGTTTTTCTTATGATTTTTTCACAGCAGTGGGACGTTTTGAATAAATGTTAACGTAAGCAATTTTTATAACATATATTATGTTAAATATAGAAAATAATAATAATAATAAATAAATAATTTCACAACTGTCACACCAACCATTCAGCCTCAAACTATGGTGACTGAATAACGGATAAACACACAAAATACTAATAAACATCCATGACACGGTCACAAATGCTCGTGCTCACCACACAGACATTTGCCCCTACCGGGATTCGACCCCGAGACCTTGGGTGGCGCAGTCAGGGTCGCTGACCACTCGACCGGGTGCTTTTAAATACAAGACATTGCTAAGTTGCCTAGCTTTTACGGTCGCAACGTAGCTCCCACGCCAACGTTAGCTACACAAGCAGAGTCTATTTATGGGCCATACAAAACTAAAAAGAAGAATACAGCCAATATTGCACCTCGAACACGGAACAGATAAATAAGAGCTTAAAAATGACTTTGTAAAATCGCTCCGACGCCCTAAGTCTGGCTGGGCCGGCGGCGGCGCACTAAAGTTGCCGAAATTGCTGTTCCCCCATTATTCGGGAGGGCACGCGGCGAGAATTTATAATATTCATAAGGAAAATGAATTCGTGCTCGGAACATGTCGCCGGGCGGCTCCTGCGGGCGCGTTAAGGGCTCGCCTGTCGCCTCTTGTCACGGCATTGTCTTGTTCAGAATGTTCGAAAGTCACAAGTGCTGGAAAATGTGTAGTACCCATAGTGGGTCGTGAGGCGTTTATGTTGTACAGCTGTGCCCGCGATTCCGTGCGCTTGAAGGTTTCCACTTCCCTTCCTCCACTTTGCTCTGTCAAAAGGTCTTCTAGATCTGTCAGCCTAATAATTTTCCTAATGCTGGATATTCGTCGTTGGAGGCCTTGGTCGGACTATTCAAACAAAGGTCATCGTACTTTTGTTCGATGTTAATGTAAAATACTACTGCACACAAGTATTAAGTTTATTAGGTACTTTTAAAATTTATTGTTTTTAAATATTGCAATAATATTATCTCACCAAAAAGGTTTATAACTTATTCATTATTTTACTTGAAATATATCTACCTACATAAATGTCTTTGATCCGGAAATGTGACATTAATCTTGAATAATTAAATATAAATACAAGCTTTGGCCATTATATTTCAACCTAATTTTTTTGCGCTCTTATAAATTTTCTACGAAGAGTTATCAAAACATGTGCTATCGTAACACAATAAAAGCAATAAACATATCGTAACAAATATGTTTTCTTTCAAAATTTTTGATTAGGTTAAAATTAAGAAACTGTATTTCATAAATTCTTCTAATTTAAAGAAGTACCTACGTAAGATAATTAAAATTAAATTAATGGAATCTGACTGTACTATATACTCGTTTCACACTTAGTTTTGCAGAGATACAGATCTAGAGATACTTACAGCTTTTATACAAAATACTAAGAATATGATACCTACTTACTTTTAAGTTTTCATGTTTTTAAGTGCATTCGCATTCTGCACCACAGTTATACGCGAATAATCTGGTAAACATCTTGTTACTTATAAAAAGATTATAAAGTTTCAGTCTACACTTTCGTAGTCAATTTTCACGTACACAACTAAGGAAATATCCACACAAAGATAAAATCTCAATTCTGCTGCCTCCCTAATTAGAATTGACATCGGTTCACAAATTCCACGATCAAAGTAAACTCTAGTCCTATGTATTGTTTTTTTCCGTTCCACGGGCTTGCCCTTAAGGGAGTTATTAAAAAGACAAAGTATCTGTGGCTTGCTTTAAAGGCGTTTTCTGGAATAGAGTCCTTTGTATTCAGGGAATACTTATTCCGTGTTATTACGTCATTCTCCACTTTTATTTATAATTCAGCGGATTAGATCCCCTTTTTATTAAAAATCCAGGAGAGGTAATTGAGTCAATTCGTATACAAAATTCCGGGATAATTTAAAGCTCCACCGCGTAAAGGAAAAGAGGTAATAACTTGAAAGAAATAATTCAACCTTTTTTAATTTAATCCATCCAATACCTACTCAGTTTAATAAGGATACGACGACGTGGAAACACCACAAAGTGTTACGTCATTGGTTCCAATACAAGTCTTCAGATAATAACCTTCTGCACGGCAACCGGCAATATTCCTACTTATAAAACTACTGGTCATACCTACTGTTTCTTTGCGTACTGTTGACAATGCTTTGACAGAAACAGTTCTAAAGTCTCAACAGGTCAATTCCACGAATTCGGTCTAAAAATATAAAGTGTGAACTTACGTGGTTTCGTGACATCCTAAGACGTCGGATTGTCGCACTGGGTCATGTTTGTATGTATGAGAGACAGGTGCATGGTGTCCCATTAACATACAAAACGCGTTCGCGCTCGCACTCCGCCTCTGCTTACGAAATTTCTAAACGCTATAACCGCACCTCGCACCCTAAAACCTACTTTAAATACAGCAGTTAGAGCTGACATTTGCGTGCAGTGACGTTCTTTATTCTGTACGAAGTAAGGACTCAATTTTTAGTCATGACAATGCTGTTAAACCCGACTGTATTTGTTTTGAGGGGAATAAGTATTTCAGATGCGCTTCCTTTTAAATTATTTAGATAAATGCACACTGCTTTACAAGTGCTCTAGTTACGTAGCTCGTAGGTCCGCTGTAAAGTAAAGTTGGTGACTGGCCCTATTCAGCAAGGACGAAGGGTATCGGAAATAAAGCTTACCGTTCTTTAAATTAAATGGTGTGGAATTAAAGTTTATTAAACACAAAATAAGATACAATTTTTTTTCTTGCCTGCTTTGAGAAGTTACTCAATGTATTATTGCTAATGGTGTTGTGCTATGTAAACCATCGCGAGGGCAGCAGGGCGCAATAGCCCTAAAACATAGCGTAATAGTTTCCCGCGGCCGGGGCCCGCTTTATAGCCCTAGGTGGGTCGTACGTTTCATTTAAACAACTGTACTTTACACCAGCAGATTGTTAAGTGGTATGTTTAAGAAATGTTTGCACTTGAAACACCTTTCCTTTTAGAGGTGGGAATGTTCAAAAGAACTTTTGTATTTTAATATAATCTACAGTTTCTGTTAAGTAAGTTTTTTTATCAATCAACAGAGGTCTACCCACTCACATAAACTTAGTATCTTTTGGGTAAAGAATAGGCTTTGTAGTTAGTTTATCTAAGTAATCGTGCCTAATGAAGTAGCTTAGTCGACAACGCCAACAAGATATAATAACTTAGAACTAAATGTTGTCTTCGGATCCGAAATCAATTCGATATTGTTGCTAAGACATAGCATTGGCTAAGTAAACCGTAAAAAAACAAAATGAATGGTGTATACGTATAAATTTATTATAGCTAAGACATCAACGGATCGTCAATTCACATTCTCAACGCCCACCATATCTGTGATGGAGATCAGCTCAAACAAACAGCTCATCATTACAAGCCGAGCTATCGGCGCTGGTAATCGACGCCCACCAATAGACTAGGTGATGAATCGCGGGGCGGCGCGGCGGATGCGACGATAGATCGCGCGATACGGCGGCGCGATACAAAGCGATACGCCGCGATGCGATGCTCACGCGATCGTGCTTCAAGCGTTTTGATAAGTTTATAACGATGGACTTGGTGTAAGCTAATTTATTTGCTCGTTGGTGTGAATCAGAGCGTAGGCGATGATGAAAGTGATACGATTTGAAATATTGATTTAATGATTTTGAACAGCAAAATAAAATGTATTTTCTTTTATACTTTATAAAGTCTTTGTAGATGGGGTAGTATGAAAAAAATGTTCAGACGATCCAAAAAAACTTTTAAAGTGCAATGTGGGGACCGGGAGAAGCTTTGAATGAAACGACTGTAGTGTCTTTAGTATGATTTAATACCCCTTTTTGTTTTAACCTAAGTTTAATATTAGTTGATTGCCGGTGTGACGTGTATTTGAGAGGTAAGGTGAGTGACACACTACAAAATAAGTTTTAACACTATTTTAACGGGACCTAACACGATTAATTTTTGTAAGTAAGTACATATCTACTTACAAAAATTAATCGTGTTAGGTCCCGTTAAAATAGTTTTAATGCAATGCAACGCGATAGTTTAAAGTCTTAACAAAATAAGTTTATTAGAAAAAAGGATTTTTCAACTGTTACGGGTGCCGGTGGGGTCTCAGTAAGTATGCCTTAGATGTATAAGTTTAATAGTACAAAAATGGTATCACAAATAAAATAAGTTTCGCTAGGGCGTAATGCGGTGTCATACCGAGAAAAAAGTTGACAGACTTCAAGCCGCGATGAAGTGACAGCCGGCGATTATCCTACTAATATTATAAACGGGAAAGTTTGTAAGTATGGATGGATGTTTGTTACTCTTTCACGTAACAACTAATGAATGGATTTGGATGAAATTCGGCATACAGATAGTTTATAACCTGGATTAACACATAGGATACTTTTTATCCCGATATTTCCACGGGAACTGGAACTACGCGGGTGGCCGCTAGTCCTTTATAATAATAAATCAAAATAGTAAAAATTCTTTGGAGCGCGTCGGTAACACGAGGTGTGTTAGAGACGCGCTACCCTAGTGCTGGGTAAGCACTCATGAACCAAAGGAATCTTGGCGACGCGTGCCGCGGACCGTCCGAATCAACTCTGGAGCTTTGCATCATCTTTTATTTTTTATTTTATATTTTTGTAACTAATTTGTCACATCTTTTTGCCTTCTCTACTGTTTCTTTTTTGCCCATTAATTAGTATTTGGTTTCTTTTTATGTTTGCTGTATTATTTTATTTTATAAGTGTATATTTTTATTTTAGTTATTTTTTATTGCTATTACTTTTTGATAAGTCACTCCTAATCAAATCATTCAGGCCCTGTCAGAATAACAGCGCTTCTGTGTCATTCTGAACATCCACGAATGACACTGAAGCATTAACTTCACAGTCATCGTTATATTTTTATTATTTATCTGTTTTTTTTTTAATATTTTCTGTAAACTGCCTGTGTTATTTTAGTTTATTTTTATTTTTATTTATCATGTAAGTGTGTTAGTTAATAAAATGTTTTCTATTCTATAACTCTTGTTACCCGTGTGCAGCATTATCATTGTAATAGGTTTGAGTTTTTTGGTTTTTTGAGTTTGCAAAACTCAAACATTTTTATGCAATACCTTCGATTACAATACATATAAATGTGATCGAAGGTAGTGACTCAATTACGTTAAGAGAAAAATCTTATATTTGAAATTATTACAGAAGATTCAATTAATCTTAAGTAATTACCTTCAATAACTCTACATTACGACGCTTGAATGCCACTTAAGCTTACCCTTAGTGACACTGATAGCTGTGTAAAAAACATCAGATATGCAAATGAGTAGGTATAATCCGCGGTGCGGTGAGTTCAGCCGTCCAAGTAAACAACACAGGTTATCAGCAGTATCAGTGTCGGCAATCAACGCCTTCTAATCGCGTGTAGTTCGCGAGCGGCGCGCGGTGCCGCGGCCGCCGGCGGTCGGACACGAGCCGGGTTGCTGTTGTGCGTTTCACTGGAAGTTTCAACCACAATTTGTAAACTTCTTCGTTCCTTCATAAATATAATTATAATACTGGATGCCAAATTGTCAAAGAGTCACCACCGCCGCCGTGTAAATTCGATTTAGTATAAGATACATTTCGGAGCGTGCGAAAGAATCGCACGAATTAATTCCAACCAGCCCCCTTTCCGGCACTAAACGCAGCTTAGCATGCCCCCTTACGCTGTTGATATTCCAAACATCCGCGCAAAGCGCTCCGCCGACTCTTTACAATCCGAACAAATAAGGAGCGGAACTCATCGCCTGCTGAAGTGTTCCCGAACGTTATAACTTGAGCCTCTTTAGGGCTACAATGAATAAACTTTTTCTAGGAGGCATCTTCCCTATAAAACGTTCAAAATAAATGTATTCGTCTTTATTCCAGCAAAAGCAGACCTAGATGGTTGAGGTCAGCAAAAGTATTCCTCTACCATAGTCCACTTTTCACTAAATAGTGACACAATAATTATTGATGTACCTACCTTTGTGATAGAGACTCGCAGCATACAGTCATACATTCATTACATACATACAATATACTCACGACTAATATCCCCGAAAGTTTAGTCAGAGACTAGGCAATGAGGACCGCAAAAGCAGTCCACTGCCACAGTCCGTTTCACTGAATAAAAACTGCACATGTGGTCAGCGTGATGAGCGGTGAGTCCATCGCCGCTCTATGAATTCTTTGAATTATTTGAATTGTTTTATCACAATTTTTGGTAGTTTTTCAAATTCAAATTCAAATTATTTGATCACTAAAATACACGTTATAAAACAGTGACAGTGTTTTAAAATAAAGTTCCAGTGCATCTTGCCGTTACCGGCATGTGAATATCAATTATATATAAATTACGAGTATAATACTTAAATGTTAAAATCTAACATGCCAAAAACTCATTTACGGAGTAAAAACATTTTTCCAAAAGCCATTTACTAATTTTAGATTTGAATTCAGGCATAGGAGTTTTCTTTAGTTCTATTGGTAATTTATTAAATATAATAATAGACATACAATATACATTTCTTTTAAATAAAGTTAACCTTATCTTGGGAAGGAAAAGTTTATCTTTGTGTCTAAACGTTCTTTGTAACATATCCTCGTGCGTGCTAAATAATTGGGGATATTTTTTTACAAATAAATAAATGTTTTTAATGTACATACATGGGAGAGGTAATATTTTTAAATTCTGAAATAGACGTCTACAGCTATCAAGGAAACCGGCTCCACACATATTTCTAATACACTTTTTTTGAACCTTAAATATCCTATCAGTATCTACCGAATTTCCCCAAAGAATGAGACCATAATCAAGTACCGATGACACATATCCATAGTAAGCTGATAGTACTGCTTCTGTGGTGGCAATATGTCTCAGTTTCTTAAGCACAAATACAAATTTATTAAGCCTATTGCACAAGCTATCTATATGCGGTTTCCAAGAGCAGTGTTTGTCTATAATAACCCCTAAGAACTTTGTCTGTTCCACTTGACAAATGTTTTTATTGTCATACTTGATTTCTAGTTCCAGTTTCTTAGATTTATATGTTTTAAAGTTAATAACGTTCGTTTTACCTAAATTAATTTGTAAATTATTATTATTGAGCCATTGAAGTATATTTTTAATTGTGTTATTAATATCATATTCAAAATTTATGTCATTTGTCGATTGAATTAGCAGTGTCGTGTCATCTGCATACAAAATACTTTTATGATGTGTTACGTCCGGTAAGTCGTTTATGTATAGAAGGAAAAGTAGTGGCCCCAAAATACTTCCTTGTGGAACTCCCATATTGTTAGTCTTAAAACTAGAATGATACTCTTGTTTTTCTCTACCAGTGATTTTTTTTATAACGACGCTTTGAAGTCTGTTTTGTAGATATGTTAGGAACCAGTTATAAGCCACGCCACGTATACCGTAGTTGTCAAGTTTACTTAAAAGGATGGTATGGTCAACAAAATCGAAAGCCTTACTCATGTCCAAAAATATCGCTGCTAGTGCTTTTTTATCGTTTAAACATTCAGTGACAGATTTAACTAGATCAAAACATGCTAATGTTGTCGAGCTATTTTTACGAAAGCCATATTGTAGGTCGTTGAGAACCTTTTGCGCTTCTACAAAACTATAAAGTCTGCTATACATTGCTTTTTCTACGATAGCTCAAAGGAAAGCTTATTGTATCAGATACCCCCTTAATAACTTCTGTACAGATACCATCATACCCTACACAGTGGCTATTTTTCAGAGATTTTATTAGTTTAATTATTTCGACATTGTCTGTAGGCGTTAAGAAAATACTGTTTGGTGTGACTTTTAAGTACTTTCGACGGTAATGTACATGCAGATTTGCCTTTTTGATAATATGATTAATAAAATGGTTATTAAATATTTCACATATATCATTTGGGTCAGTATAGATTATGTTGTTACTAATAATATTTTCTAAGTTATTATTTGGACGTTTGTTGTTTGTGGTATCTCTTATTACCTGCCAAGCAGCTTTACACTTATTCTTATTGTTTGATATAAATGTACTGTTATTTATTCTTTGTGAATTATTGATGCATGCCCTTAATATTTTATCATATTTTTTTTTTATGTATTTTTGTTTGTCGTCCTGTTATTTGCAGATTTTATGTATTTCATATATAGTTTTCTTTTTACTAAACAGCACTTTTTTAAGCCTTTAGTAATCCAATTTTGCACTGCTTTATTCGATATTTTAATTCTAATTTAAGGAAAGCATAGATTGTAAAATAGTAGAATTAGGTCATTGAAAATTTGGAATGCTTCATTTACTTTAATACTGGCATATACCTCTGAAAACGATAAAGCTGATAAACATTCCTGAAATTTGCGCATATTATCACTAGAGTAGTCTCTTCTTTTTTCAAACCAATAAGTGATATTGGTTTGATTATTTATTTTTATAGATAGTGTTTGTGCTGTTTCATGATCTGATAAACCGAGGTGAAGTACAGCTCCCTTAGCATTCCGAATGTTACTGGCTATTATGTCTAGGCATGCTTGTCTTCTAGTCGGTACATTAATATTAGCTACAAGGTTATAATTATACAATAGATTTAAACTCGTCTGTATATTTATTATTCTTTAGAGTATCAATATTAAAGTCACCACATAGGACGATCTTTTTACGTTTGCTTTTTGAGATTACTTCGTTTAACAATAGGTTCAGTTTCATGAAAAACACATTGAAATTTTGAATTTTTGGGACCCTATATATACATATAATTATAAGACTACAGTCAGGTATCTCGACACCACAACATTCAAAGGATGATTTCGCAGCTAGTATTTTTATTATAGCCAATTCTTTGAATCTTAAATTTTTTCTTAGTAGAATGCAAGTTCCGCCCCTACCTTCATTGCCACGACAGTATGAAACCGCAACTCTAAAATCAAGTATGTTAACATTAGACTCATGCCCAGTGCGTAGGAATGTTTCGCTGAGACACAACACTTGTACTCTTGTATTTTTGTCTGACAGGTCTTGTAAAGCTGCTTCTATATAATTCATTTTACTTAAAACTGATGCAATGTTTTGATATAATATTATAAAAGACTTGTTATCAATTAGTTTACTGTTAAAGGAGTAGTTGTTAACGAAAGGAATGATTCTGACTTATATCGGTTTTAGCCAATTTAAAATAATAAGGTATTGTACCCCGTTTGGGTTCACATTTTATCTCCTTTCTATATTGTCTAAGAATAGAGTCAATAAAAGCATTTACAACAGTGAACAATGTTTGTAAACCAAATTTGTTAATTGTACCTGTATTAATATTAAACATTTTGGATGAGTATTCTAACTTACGATTGGAATCGAAAATAAATGCATACTGGTTAAGCTTCTTATCTTCGTACAAAACATTATTAAAATTTTCAACCCTTTCATTAAATAAAAGTGACATGCCGTTACATTTGTATGTAGGTACACAAACAATTATATTTGTATGCTGAACTGCTTGCAGCGCCAGCCTTATTAAATTAACAAGGACATAATAGTCCTTTGTGACCCTGAAATCTGATTCACCTATCAAGAGAACACAGAAGTCACTCATAGTGAAATGTTTGAGTTTGCATTCAATTCCCATAAGCAGTTCCTTTATGCCTCCGTCCTTTATAAGATAATGACAAAAGTTAAATTCACCAAAGGGTTCTTCAGTAATTTGTATAATGTTATGCTTTTTAGAGCTACTTATTAGGCACAGTTGATTAGCTTTAGGAAGTCTGGTTCTTCGGTTTCCATTTATTTCCTGCGTGTTATTAGTCCGTTGCTGTGTATGTGCATTGATTTCTCCTGCTGTCACGTTAGGGGTTTTGTTTGTAAAAAGTTGTGTCGTCGTATCGTCTAAGTTGATAACTCTATCTTTACTTTCGCTTCGCGTAGTTTTGTTTATCTTATTTTTTCCTTCCTCAAACTTTGGTGTAGAACGCAGTGTATCAGACGTGAAGCTGGTTAATTTTGTAATATATTTTTTTACTTTTGTCTTAGGATTAACTGTATTTTTATTCTTTATTGGTGTAGGTGTTTGTGGGCCTGCTAGTGCAACCCTTTTTAATGTGTCAATAGTCTTTTTGCAGTTATTTAGTTCTTGTTTAAGACTATTACTCTCTGAGCATAAATTTTCTATTTCGAGGTGTGCACCATCTAATTCTAATACAAGTTGATCCATTTTTAATTTCAATTCTACTAATTCTTCACTATCAATGCTGTTGTTAGGTAGACTTTTCATTGTACTATCCAATTGTGTGTTGACTGATTCTATTGAGTCATCTGTTAACAGCGATATATCAGTCATTGAATTTGATTTTGTTCTCAACGTGTTTCTCATTGTAACAAATGACATATTTATTGTAAGTAGTTAAAAATAACAAGTTTGAAAACAATTTAATGCACAAAAAGATTTATTGTGTGGAGGTTTGAACTTGGGTCTGTAGCGCCGGTAGCGACTCCTTATCCGTAGAACCAAGCGTGTTCTGTTGTGGTTTGGCAAAATTACGATCTGCATTAGCTTGTCTGTGCTATTGATGAATCATTAACACAGAAGCTCACAACATTACCATGTATGGTCACAAATCCGGCACGTTGAAAATTGTCGCTGAGTCACTATATTGGCACTGTTTTGTTCATTTATTCATTAGGTATTTAATTGTTTTCTTCTATAATTCACTTATACGCTTAGTTTAGTTTGTCACTCCAATTGTTGTATAATCTCATATATTTAACATTACTTTAAGTTTGCCGACTTCACTTTAACTATGATTGATTTTTTTTTTTTGTGTGGCAACATTTCTGCTAACAGCTGTTTTAAGTTTGCTCCCGTGAATTTTAACAAATTTATTATTTTTCGATGTAAATATTGACCCCCTTTTAATTATTCACCTGATATTGCACAACTAAACGTTTAACAAAGTGTTTTTTGTGTCTCTAAGTGCTACTTATTGTGAATCATAAAACTCCAATCGAATCGGCGAATGACAGTTCATTATTCGAATTGTTGTTGGTAATTATTGTGTTATTTCATTGTTTTCTCTTTACAAGGTAGTAGTTTTATCATTATTTATGCATTACAAACAAACATACTTTTAAAGTGATCGTTTTAGTTAAGTACACCTTTGTTTTATTTGCTAAAAAGGGTACTTCTCTTTTTTTAAAATTTCAGTTAACTTTTTAACATTGGTTGAGTATCTCCCTGGTTCTAATTGCTATACTTACATTAAACATTTTATCAATTCAAAATGTATACTGGTACTAGAAAGGCCTTGGCTCGTCAGGAAGAGCCTAAGCTCCACCTGGCTTTGCAGGAATTGAAGGCATCCAAGGAGTTAGTCAAACAATTGAATAGGGAAAGAGATGACAATGAAAAGGAAATGTTGGACTTACTGGATAGAAACAATAAATTGAAAAAAGAGATGTCTTCATTACATTCTGAGTGTAATTATATTAATGAGGAACGGGACAAGCTTCAGTTGTTAGTAGACTAGGGTTCGACCAATGCAGGGATGAGTATGAGCAGGCCCTTGTGCGTATCTCTGAGTTGGAAAGGCAGTTACATGAGGCTAATTGTAGTATAAGTACTCTAGAATGTGACAAATTACAAGTAACTGCCATACAGAACCAAAGTCTGTTCGATGAGTTAGTTGGCTGTGCGCTTGAAATTGTTTCTGCTTCATTTAATATTAATCCTTTGGTAACAATTGACTTAACAAAGGAGGATAGTATTTATTCCAGTGTCACTATCCAGCCTGTTAAATGTAGCAGGAATAAATTAGAAAAATATATTAAATTAAATAAATTTATTAAGAAAACTCAACTTTTAATGAAAAAAAAAGTCTATATGAAGAAAAATGTAACATTAATTAAAGAAAGATTACAATTAGTTAATAAATTAAATGAGTGTTCATCCTTATTAGAAAACAATAAATTAAAATATGAAATTAAAATTGAAAAATTAAATTATAAGTTATCTAGTTTGCAGGAGTCATTAACAAGTATGACTACTAGATATGAGTCCTCAAAGAAGGAGATTGGGGAATACATACTGGCCCTAAATAACCTTTTCGATAGTTCTCGGACTGAGAACTTTGATAGTGAGTCCAGGCAATCCCTGGCGGCAGGCCTGGCTGCCTCGGAGCATTCCATGTCCATACCAGTGTGTGATCCCTCACCTCCTAAGCAGCTATGCCATGGTTTGTCCAGTTTGACCAGTTTGAATTCCAATATTTCTTACCAAAAAGACAATAAATTTACTAAAAGTAGCGCTCTAATGTTTAGTGATGAAATTGGAAGAGGGTTGGGTCAATTATTAAACACTGAGGGGAAAACTGTCTTAAATTATTGTATGCCTGGTTTGACATACCATGATATAATGGAAAAATTGATTTCACATGACCTTAATAATGTAGGAACTGTTAATATTTTAATTGGAAAAAGGGGAAATGTGAACAAAAAAGTATTAGTTAACTTTTATGAAAAATTACTTTCATTAAATATTCCAAAAATTATAATGTTCACACTTCCTTACAGTAAAAACTTGCCACACGAAGAAAATAATTTTAGATTTAAGCTTAATTTGACATTGAATACAATGGCTTTCTATGAAAAGAAAGTAGAAATAATAGACATAAATAAATTATTAGATAATAATTTTATATTGACAAAAGATAAATATTATCTTAAGACTTATTTTAAGCGACAGATAGCAAATTCGCTATCATTTTATTTTAAGTATTTAGCCAATAACATGGCTAGCTCAGCGGCTTCTATTGAGCTGCAACATACTGACATGCCAATTCAGACTTTGGAATATGTTCCAAATAATTTAAATTAGATCATAAGACAATAGAGGACACCTCTAGCAAATTATTGGAATTAAATTATAAGACAAAAGAGGAACTCTCTTGCAAAATGTTTGCAAATAAAATGAAATTAAATCAATGTAAAAATAGCTTTATAAAAAGCCCCGGTCAATCATTAAATTTAAAAAATGTAGAATCTTTGAACATTGTTCACCAAAACATCCAAGGAATGAGGGGCAAAGATTTAGAGATTGAATTGTTCATGAACTGTAATAATGTCGATGTTCTTTGCATTACCGAGCACTGGCTTAGAGACCATCAGTTCATGTTCAATTTTAAGAATCATTTGGTAGGAAGTTCGTTCAGTCGAGGAAATGCAATACATGGTGGCTCCTTAATTATTGTTAGTAAAAAGTTTAAATTAAAAAAACGCAAAGACATAGTGAGCCTCTCGGTTGAGCGAACAATAGAAATAGCTTGTGTGGAGTTGGAGCACTTTGTTGTGATAAGTATATACAGACCTCCTTCAGCATTATATGATTTTTTTGAAAGAGTTATGGATGAGACATTGCGTAAAGTCCGCAATGTAGGTAAAACAATAATTGTTTGCGGTGACTTTAATATAAATTTGCTAGAAAACTCCATATTGACAACTAAAATTAAAAACTTATTTCTATCATACAATTTGAATAATTTATTTTTGGAGCCGACAAGAATAACTGCCACTTCGGCCACCTGTATTGATAACATATATACAAATGTAAAACCACTGGCTAAGCAAATTATTAATAACCTGGACTCTGATCATTGTGGCCAAATGGTCAGTTTCCCACACCAGCGTAAGCAAGTGATGAATAAGAATATCACTGTTGTGCCAAAAACTGCAGGCCGGCTGGAGCGCTTTAAAAGCAATCTAGATACAAAATTAAATTATTTAGAATACAATGACCACCCTGATGTCTTTTATAATGATTTTTTTAACATGTATTGTTCAGAATTTAATAAATCTTTTGTTCCAAAAAAGATCTCGGTTAGTGGTACTGTATCTTTTAATGAATGGGCTACAATTGGTATTCACAAAAGTAGGAAACGCCTTTATGAACTTTATGGTGAACGCAACTATAACACCAGCAACGACTTCAAATTATGTGTTAAAAATTATTCTAAGTTATTTAGAAGAGTATGTCAATTAGCCAAGGCAAACTATCTGAGTTCTAAGACTATGAATAGTAATGACAAAATAAAAATGACATGGAATATTATAAATAGTGAAACAGGAAAGGTCAAATGTCGTAATAATGAGTACAATTTAAATTGTGATAATAAAACCTTGACTTCTGATGCTGATGTTGCTGCAGCATTTGAGAGGTTTTTTACTGACATTCCAGTTTCAACTACAAAAGCCTTGATTTCCTCCCCCACTGTAGCTGAATCTGTTTTGAAGGAGAATGTTAAAGATTGTGAAAGTAATTTCAGTTTTCAAAAAATTTGTTTTATAGATATATTTAAAACATTTAACACTCTCAATAAAAAGAAAACTGCTGATCTGTGAGGTAATTCCGTGGATGTCGCTAAATCAGTAATTATGACAATAGCTCCAGTTTTAGCTTGCATATTTAACGAATGCATTGACTGTGGTGTTTTTCCTGACTTAATGAAACATAGTAAATTAATTCCATTGTTTAAATCAGGTAGCACTTCTGACCCCTCTAATTTTAGACCTATTTCTGTGCTACCCACATTTAGTAAAATTTTTGAAAAGTTGATGCTAGACCAAATTCAAATTCATTTTCATAGAAATAAACTTTTACATTGTAAACAGTATGGTTTTACTAGGGGTCGCTCAACAACTGACGCCGATGTTGAGCTTTTAATCCAAATATTTGATACCTGGGAGGAATCACAGGACGCCCTAGGGGTATTTTGTGATTTATCCAAGGCTTTCGATTGTGTTTTACATGAAACTTTGGTCAGGAAGCTTAACCACTATGGAATTAGGGATGCTTCTTTGAGCCTTCCAATCTCATACTTGAGTAACAGGATTCAGAAGGTCGACATTAACGGTAAAAGATCTCCGGGATCAGTGGTTACAATGGGAGTTCCGCAGGGTTCAATACTAGGTCCATTCTTGTTTTTGGTTTATATTAATGACTTACCTTATTTTGTAAAAGACAGTCATGAGATAGTATTGTTTGCTGATGATACTTCACTTTTATTCAAAGTGAAACGACGACACCGAAATTATGACGATGTGAATAATGCGATCTCAAAGATTGTTCACTGGTTTAGTGTAAATAACTTGTTTTTAAACGAGGGAAAAACCAAATGTGTAAGATTTGTACTGCCTAATGTTAAGCAAGTAACAACTAGTGTACAAATTAAAGATAAGAATGTGAATCCTGTGGACACCACTGTGTTTCTAGGCATCACGTTAGATGCCAAGCTTCAGTGGGGCCCACATATAGCTAAATTGTCGAATAGACTTAGCTCTGCAGCTTATGCAGTAATGAAGATCCGTCAGTTAACTGACGTTGATACATCTAGATTAGTTTATTTCAGTTACTTTCATAGTGTAATGTCGTACGGCATTTTACTGTGGGGAAATGCTGCCGACATTCAAACTATCTTTGTGCTTCAGAAGAGGGCTATTCGAGCAATCTATAACCTAAAGGCTGGCGACTCTCTCAGAGAGAGATTTAAGAACATAAATATAATGACAGTTGCATCACAATACATTTATGAAAATTTGATTTATGTTCATAAAAATACTGAAATGTTTTTAAAAAACAGTGATATTCACAATGTAAACACTAGAAGTAAGAACAAATTAGCAGTACCTTATACTAGGCTCCATAAAATAAATAATTCTTTTAAGGGTCTGTGTGTAAGATTTTACAACAAAGTACCAAATGATATTCAGAAATTAGATCTTAATAATTTTAAAATCAAAATCAAAGAAAAGCTTTATAAAAAAGCTTATTATAAAGTGTCAGATTACACAGAAGACAAAACAGCTTGGATCTGAAATGCTCTAAGCACTCCAACAGCTGTTTCTAATTGTCTTTATTTAATTGATACCTACTATTTTGTATTGTAGTTTTGTATTGCAACATTTATTATTTTTTAAATTCATATTTTGTATTGACCTGGTAACGACATATTCTTTTTTTTTTGTTTGTAAATGTCGTTGCTTTTGTGCGCTGTGGTTTCTTGCGCCCATTCTTTGCCACAGTTAAAAAATTATGTCCTGAATGGGTGGTAGGTTAAAAAAGATTTGGACGATTCAAAGTACTTATTGAATGAGTTTATTGAATAAATATATTTTGACTTGACTTGACTTGATGATTATTCATGAAATATTGCACTGTATTTGTTGATAACACTTTTACTTGTGATTTTTACTATAATGAAAAGATTAAAATAATTTACTGCTTCGAAATTACGCAATATTATTATTTAAATTAAAAATAAAACAAGAGCTGCACAAAAGTACGTCTATACGGTTTTGTCTTCCTACCCTCACCCTTTCTTATGTTAGGATTTGAATGTGAATCAATTATTCTTTTGCTTTTAATAATTTATATTAATTCTTTCTGTGTAGTAACTTACAATATGAATGAATTAATTTTGTTTTGTATAAATCTTGATTGTACTAATTTTATTGTATGAACTACGAGTACTTTTGAGGGACCTCACGGGTTTTATTAAGGTGGAAACTGAAAATCAGTGATTTACTCTCTGAGTTAATATCTCGCTGAGTTTCTGCCTATTTACATCGCTACGACACACAAACCGCTAAGATATCGATTCCTCCAATGAACACTACTCTGACTCAAAATTTTGAAATTTTCGTTTTTCACGTAAATCGCTTCACTATTTTCTAAGTATTAAGCCCCCCAAACTTTATAAAAATATCATCTTAACACCGCTAAAACCAATTACATCTGCTTTAGCATATCGGATCGTACCTGTCCTGATGGAAGCTTTAAGTTAAAATTGCATACATACCCCTGCAATAAGAAAGCCCGAAATTCTGGCTACTTGTTCCTGTCCATTTCTAGCGCGAGTACAGAACACTAAGTATTTGGGTGTCATACTAGATGAGAATCGCAACTGGGCACCACAGATAACAGCTGTTGCTAAGAGAACCCGAAAATTGATATACGTATTTAAAAATTTGCGGGATGACATACAAGTCATTAGCTGAAAGTATATTGTCGTATTGTATCTCTGCATGGGGCACGGCATCAAAATCTTATCATATTGAAGTCGAACGTGCACAACGTGCAATATCAAAGGTTTTGTTAGTACTACCCTTCCAATATCCCACTGATGATTTATATAAAATCTGTAACGTCCTTTCAGTTAGAAAATTATTCATTTACCAGTCTTTGCGAAGATATCATCGTTACATTGTACCCTATATTGACATGCCCGATAGACGGAAAAGCAAGGTGCCATTGCCAAGATGTAGAACTGTATTTGCAATGAGGAGCTATGACTACTATACTCCTATGCTTTATAATAAACTAAATCAAGATGTTAAAAAAGTAGCAATGTTTAACAACCATTTGTTTAAAGTCACAATTTTAAATATACTTATGGAACTAGATTATGAAGCAACAGAAGGTCTTTTTGTAAGATTACAGTAATAGTATTTGTGTATAATGATTTTAGTTAGTTTATCGTAATAATTAGATTGTATAGTACATACTATAAATTATAATATAAACACTAAACAAAATTGTAAAATTATCTGGGAGAACTGTGGCCTGTAGCACAGTTTATACTTACACAGGCTACGGGGTCAAATTGTTTGTAATATTTGTTTGTTTAGTACTTAATAAAACATTGTTATTGTTATCATTGTTATCATGAGAAACAAAACAATTTTGAGGTTTACTTATCGCCAAGTACAATAGGTCACACTAAAAGTTTTCGGAACTGGCCACTTACATAAACAATATATAAAAAGTAATTACAATATTTGAAAATGGAACTCTTTGGCTGTAGAATGCAGTTAATGCAGTTTGTTTTATCTGACTGTCAATTGATTTTACACTGCGGCGCCATCATTAAAAATTGCGTGTAGCTACATTAACATAGATTTAACTCGGGAAAATTTTCGTAGTTTTCTACGATTTTAAGTGTAATTTGACAGCTCAACAGAGCATCGATCGGCTTTAATCTGATTTTGGCGATGAAGCACCTTGCAAAACAACTATTTTTAGCTGGTGTAACGTTTGTTACAATAAAACTTCTTTTGCGCGGACGTGACGCAGTTAGAAAACCTAAGCATCTACCATGAAGGCTTTAAGCGCGCGCGAGATTAAAAACTCTTTGCGCCCTTTTTTCCGTCTTCCACGCGCCTCATGAAAAATACGCTTTGTCACTTCTGGCGCCAAAGAAATTACAGTGCGAACCGTATTGTAATTTACGCCTATAAATTATTAATTTTTAACTTAAAACTTACTTACGTTAACCATAATTACTTAAAGTTTTCCTTGTCCTAGTAATACTGTCAAGGTTCTACTAAGATAAGTAAAACGACAATATATATATATACAGAATACAAATTTATTATTACGTTCTGGAGGGGGGATACTGTAACGTTTGTTACAATATAACTTCTTTTGCGCGGACGCGACGCAGTTAGAAAACCCAAGCATCTACCATGAAGGCTTTAAGCGCGCGCGAGATTAAAAACTCTTTGCGCCCTTTTTTCCGTCTTCCACGCGCCTCATGAAAAATACGCTTTGTCACTTTTGGCGCCAAAGAAATTACAGTACGAACCGTATTGTAATTTACGCCTATAAATTATTGATTTTTAACTTAAAACTTACTTACGTTAACCATAATTACTTAAAGTTTTCCTTGTCCTAGTAATTAAGATATACTATTAGACTAAACTGCGTTACGATTTAATCGGTTCATCAGTTATTTATAGTGCCTGATTAAAATCCCTTACTGGGTAAGTTGTGCATTTAATATAATGTGTTATATATAATAGAATAAGTGTGTTGTAGTTCTTTTACTGCTGTTTGTAAATAAAGTATGTGTTAATATAATTATTAGGTACTTACTTATATACATTGTTTAATAAAATAAGTAATTAGCTTTTAAATGCCAACAGTTATCTTGTAACCGTTACTGCTTTTATTATAACTGCCACTTCAAGCCAGAACAGCTTAGAATATCTAGGTAACTGCTTCACTCCTTGTACTTACTAGTGCTTTAAGATTACATACTGGAAATGAGACTAGTGGCAGTATCAGACGTCGTCGTTCCGAGTATTAATTAGAACCATTGACTTGTTAAAAGGAATACCGTACGGGTTGAGATTGACCTCAGTTCATGTTGGACATCCTGGGCCTGCTGGACTTGGAAGTATTATCCCGTGTCTCGCGCTTTGGGAGCCTTGAGCCGGCGGTTGAAGCAGAAGTACAAGGGAGTGCCCTACTACGGCGTTCTACCTTAATTAACCTCTAACTTGTACTGAATGCCTCAAAGTCTTAGTTTATGGTTCTAGGCTCAAAAGGCCAACGTAGAAAAATTCTTGAATATAATCCATGCATCAAAATTAATAACGAAGATCTTAAATCCGTGGAGTTAGTGAGAAACTTAGGGCTGTTAATGGATCCTGAACTACGTTACATTGAACACGTGAAACTAAAGGCTCGGAACGCGTTCTATAGGCTGAAGGTTCTGTATGGTATTCGAGAGTTTTTGTCAGAGAGGGTTAGAATTACTCTTGTGGAATCTTTAGTATTGTCACAGTTTAATTACTGCGACACAGTATACGGTCCTCGCATACATATGAAAACTCATAAGTTTATCCAGCGCGTGCAGAACGCATGCGCAAGATTCTGTTTTAGGATTCCGAGGCGTGCACATGTGACGCCGTATCTGAACGACAAGGGAATGCTGAAGATGGCAGCCCGGCGTGATATGCATCTGGCTACGCAGACGTATAAAATTGTAACCAAGCAAACGCCTGAGTATCTGTATGAGAAGCTCAGATGGGCTAAGGACGCACATTCACGGAACACTCGCAGTAAAAATAGGTTGGTTCTTCTCATACCAAAGCACAAGACGCAGGGTTTCAGGGGATCCTTCACCTATGCGGCGTCCAAAGTGTGGAACAATATTCCTCCACCTTTGCGCCAAAACATATCTGAACATACTTTTAAAGTACATTTAAAAAAAGTATTCCTCAATCAACAAAATTGTAGGGAGGGGGTGGGTTTCGGGGTGGAGCAGTGATCGGCATAAGGATATTATAAGGATTTTATTGTGGCATTATTACATATTCTGGTCAGTCAGGTCAGTGTGCTCATGTTAATCATATTGATATTGTGAATTGCTAAAGCAGGATTTATGGATATATATGTTTTTTTTTTTTTGCATGTACCTACCCATTAAGAATAATAGCTTTAAGAGATAATGGAACTGGCTGAAAACCAGCGCTACATAGGCATTATGTCTATGTTGCATCTAGCTGAGCCGGTAGCCTTTGGCATACAAATTGTTAATGATATAATAATATGTAATTTATACTGTCATAAATGTAAAATAACAAATATGTGCCAATAAATTATTTTTCATTTCATTTCATTTCATTTCATTAACCTACCCCGACCCTGACACCTGACCTAGACTTAAATAAATTTGTATTCTGTATATATATATATTGTCGTTTTACTTATCTTAGTAGAACCTTGACACTGGTTTGCAGAATTCAAGCGCGGTCGTGTCAATCTCAGTGACGAATCTTGCGATGGTCGCCCGTCCACCGCTGTGAACAATAAAAACATTGATGCTGTGCGCCGTATGATTGAAACAGACAGGCATGTGACCTACTATGAGATTCGCGCATCCTTAAACATAGGCATGAGTTAAATACAATCAATCCTACACAAACATTTGGGTGTGAGAAATCTGTGCTCGCGGTGGATCCCACACAATTTGATCGAGGATCAAAAAACGGACCGCGTCACTTGGTGCAGTGCCATGCTTACTAGATTCAACAAAGGTGCATCAAATTTGGTGTGGGATATAGTAACAGGTTACGAAACATGGATTTATTGCTACGATCCCAAAACAAAGCAGCATCCAAGCGTGTGGGTCTTTCAAGATGAGCCGAAACCAACTAAAGCGGCGCGCGTGAAAAGTGCATCGAAGCGGATGATTGCTTATTTTTTTAATAAAACTGGACACGTGGCTACTGTTGCTTTAGAGAATCGTCGTATCGTGAATAGTGACTGGTGCACGACCACTTATTTTCCGGAAATTATTGACGAACTACGTAAAAAATAACCGTAAACGCCGTGTCATCTTGCACCACGACAATGCTAGTTCCCATACGGCCAGACAGACAAACGAATTTTTGAAGGTGAAAAACGTAGAACTTATGAGCCATCCTGCATACAGTCCCGACCTGGCACCTTGTGACTTTTTTCTGTTCCCAAAAATTAAGAACCAATAACGCGGTCAACGATTTTCATCACCAGAAGAGGCTGTCGAAGAGTATGAAAAACACGTTTTCATACTCTTCGACGCCTCTCAGCTCAACCTGAGGTCACCACGGAGGAGTGGCACAAAAGTTTTCAAAATTGGTTTAATCGAAAGAAAAAGTGCATTTACGCAAAGGGAGAATATTTTGAGAAACAATAAATTCTATTTTGACCTTTAATATTATTTTTTTCTTATTCATTCCGGAAACTTTTAGTGCACCCCCCGTATAATAAAATTTTAACAACTTTTTTTATCGATATTATAACTATTAGCACCCTTTAATCTTTTTGTTACTAAAAATAGTTGGTTGCAATCCACAGATTTTCTTTGATATCTACTTAAACTACTTATACTTTAAAAAAAAAAAATAGATATCTGTTTAAATCTAAATTTTAGTCCCAATTACCTTTCCTACTAGGTACATTAAATAAAATATTAACAATGTTATTAGCAATATTTTGACTATTAGCGCCTTTTAACTTTTTTGTTATTTTAAAACTAAAAATAGTAGGGTACAATCCTAAGATTTTCTTTAATGTCTAATATAACAAAACGCTAAGTACATATACACATTTTGAGTTACATTACGCAATATAATTGTTAGTATGTAACACGTCAAAAGATTTTCTTGTTATTCCAACTACTAAACGACAACTTTTATAAATTGACAAAAATAGGCCTTTTAATCAGAAAATAATGGTTAAGATACTGTAAATCAGTTACGAATTCGATTTTTGATTAAAATAATAAGTGTTGGTGATCTGACAAGGATTTAATTTATAATTCTGTATCATCTAAAATTCCCTCATATATTCCGCCAACTGTGAGTTATCGGAGTGTATCCTAATTTTGAATTTGAGTTTTTCCTGTTACATTCCGATAAGTGGGACGGGGCTATCTTTAAAACTAAAAAGATTTAGAAAAAAATATTAAATTAAAATATTGTGACTAGCAACAGTAAATTAGCTAGACACACAAAAAAACATAAATATGTCTGCAATATTAAAGATTTTATCAACTTTTTTCATTCAAATGCTCCTCCTGTAAAAATATGATTTTGGAGTTAGGGGAGTGTTTGGAGGCATCGATAATAACTGATAAAGCTTTTAATTAATTTATCATTTTGTCTTTTATCTTACTTTTTTACGATTTTATTTAATAATGTTTTAAAGTGTGCATGTTTTTGGTGCAAATAAATCATTCTTCTGTCTATGCTGTTTGTTGGATGTGTGTGCAGTTTTCAGTCCAATAGTCGCTTTTACGACACCCGATTTCAGAAATGGGTTGGTTGGTATTCAATTAATAATAAGCCGCCACCACTCTGCGTTAGTACCATTCATAATAACAACAGCGTCCATATGATTGTGATGCAATTGCCTTTTAAACAATCTCGCTGTGATCGCTGCGCCGAGCGGCGGCGGGCGGTTGGGCGGCCTACAATGGCTCGCGTTACTGCTCATTATGCAGCCGTCGCAGCAGCGCCCGCCTTTTGTGCACCTGGATTCCCGCAAGGCAAACCTGTGCGATATTATCTTTAGGTCATTTAATGGGGTTGGACATACAGGAATAACTGTGCCTTTTCGAGCACGAGGAGGTTGAGATGTTTTTAATTTGATCACCCATCCAGTGACCCGGCATTTCGAAAGTTGCTTGACGAGCTCATACTTCATAAGCCGAACGTCTTAACCGTTGCGCCATGAAGCTCCTCAAGTCATACTAGGCGTTAATATAAGGTGCAAATATTACATTTTTGGTGCATTAAGCTACAACATTATCAACTTCTCTACCATAACGTTTAAACAAACTTGGGTGATTATTGATTTAGAAAAGAAAGCGATTCTAATTATTTAAATTTAGTTACCAACCCATTTCTCTCTAAACTTCCATCATACGGGCTTCCTGAGAAATTGTGTTCATGGATTGCCAGCTTTCTCACTGGGCGTAGCATCAGAGTCGCAGTCGACGGTTCGTGCTCCGACATGAAGCCCGTGAATGCTGGAGTCCCGCAGGGGTGTGTGTTGTCCCCTACTCTATTTCTTCTGCATATCAATGACATGCTGCATAACAACAGCATTCATTGCTATGCAGACGACAGTACTGGGGATACGCTCTACACCGGGCGAGCTAATACTTCTCTGGAAAGCGTCATCGAGAGCCGGAATAAACTTGTGAGTGACACCGAGAACATGTTAAGTCATGTCTCGGATTGGGGCCGACATAACCTAGTCCGCTTTAACCCCTCCAAAACACAAGTTTGCGCATTTACCGCGAAAAAACATCCCTTCGTCGTACCTCTGAACTTTGAGGGAGCTTCCCTTGATACCAATCCGACTATTGGAATCCTTGGCGTCGATATTTCGAGTGACGTTCAGTTTCGTGGTCATTTGGAAGGTAAAGTTAAATTAGCTTCGAAAAAGCTGGGTGTGCTTAATAGAGCGATATTTCACGCTGGCCCACCGTTTACAACTGTATAAAGCACAGGTCAGGCCGCATATGGAATACGGCTCCCATATCTGGGCTGGAGCACCCCAATACCAACTCCTTCCATTTGACCGCATTCAACGCAGAGCTGCTCGAATTGTCGACGACGTGGTTATTTCAGGACGGCTCGATCCACTGGCTTTTCGGAGAGACGTTGCGTCTCTCTGTATATTGTACCGTATATATCATGGGGAGTGTTCTGAGGAATTGTTCGGCTTGATCCCTGCCGCTGATTTCCTTCACCGCACTACACGCAATCGACTGTCATTCCATCCACATCACCTTGATGGATGGCGGTCTACTACTGTGTGTTTTTCAAGAAATTTATTGCCTCGAACTACAGTGTTGTGGAACCAGCTCTCGGCGGCGGTACCTATTTCCGGACCGTTACGACTTAGGGATCTTCAAGAAACGAGCCTATTCCTTCCTTAAAGGCCGGCAACGTGCCTGCGCTTCCTCTGGTTTTGCGGGTGTCCATGGGCGGCGGTGATTACTTTCCATCAGGTGACCCGCTTGCTCGTTTGCCTCCTTCTGCTATTAAAAAAAAAAAAGTTAAAGCACTAATAGATAAACAAATAACAAGTTTAAATACCTCCCCTAAATGTTGCTTTCGAAACATTGAAAATAGATCATAATGTTTAGCCCAAACATACATATTCAAAGCTCAGCGGCTCGGCAAAGTGGGGTTAACAAATGTGGCCGCATTCGATATTTGTCGCTCAGGCGTTACGCCAAATGGACACACAATCCCTACACCTCGGTAAAAGAGTTCGCACACCAAAATAAAGTAGACTGGGAGACTTTTTCACCGGCGGGGAAATATGTGCGCGGAGCAGAGCCAAACGGCAAAGTTAACTTAAGCGCACGGTTCCTTTATGCGGCAATCGCTACGTGAAACGGAACACTTTAAACTTTAGTTTTAAGCACGTTGCTCCTCAGGATATCTTATACTTAATTAATGCGTCTCACGAATGGTTTCAAAACAATAACCAAAACTATGCTTATATCGAAATCATGTGTGTCAAACGCAATGCGTTTGATGCAGCGATTCTCGGAAAAAGCCTGCTCGCTTTGTTTGAGTACATTTGTGATGTAAATTAAATTTTTCATACGAAATCAATTAAAGCGAATATATTAATAAAATCATTTGAACCATTGCCATTGACGTGATGGGCTTTAAATTAATAATTTCGAGTGAGATTACGTTCTAGTTGTTTTTACTCCATTTACTTTTTAAAGCGTAATAATCTTCTTAAAATCAGTGTAAAGCTGTGTTTATTATTAACAAAACAAAGCACTATTACTATTTGTTGACAACTTTGTTCATTAAACGTTATAGGATATCCCCAGTATCTCCGGATTTCCGGGTAAAGATCGTCACTTAACACCAGGTGAGAAAAGGCCAAACGCATTCCCGTTAAGGATGTAAAGAAATATAAAAGAAATTGCTCGCACATTGTTGCAGGGCGCCGGCTGTACCGAGCCCGAGATATACAGGGACATTCGGGTAACGGGGCCGGTTTGCATGGGGACGTGCGGCTCTGCGGGGCTTGGCGTGCGGCCCCGACGAAGTCAGATCGTAACGATGTGGCCCGCAATTTATGCTGATTTGTGTCAGGCTCCTGAGGATTTGCAGCAGGTTATGATGTGTTTTGCTGTTTTGATAACTATAAAGTTCAATTTGAGATAACTGGATTTATACTGCTTCATAGGGACTCGTAAACTTGGATGAATTTAGGTGCAATTTTTCGTCTCGACGCATGCTGTCTAATACGCATCTTGTCCAATACGCGTTTTGTCAAATCTTCCCAAATGGTCTAATACGCAAAATATTCAAATCACCAATTGTCTTTTACGTAGAATATCCAATACGCAAAAAGCCTTACACGCGTGGTGTCTAACACGCAGAACGTCCATTAATTTAAACGCAGAACGTCCATTAATTTAAACGCAGAACGTCCACCACGCTTAACGTCCAACACGCAAAATGCTTATTCCGCAAAATGTCCATCACGCAGAATGTCTAAATCGTAAAATGTCCAACTCGTGTGTATCAGAGTCTGTATAGCTACGTTTGTAATCCAATAAAAAAATATTTTATTTATTTGAATCACATATTGCTTACGATTTTTAATCACGATCGCTATAGAGGCATTTTTTCAATAATCTCTATGGCATTTTATAGCTAGATCTCCACAATAATTCTTGAGAAAATAAAAAAAACAATAGCGTAAGAGATTTAAAGAAGAAACACAAAACAAATTTCTAAAGGCGCATCATCTATTAATAAAACTCACTTTTTATGACACAGTGCGATAGTATTAAAAACATGGCTGTGTAGTTAGACTTTCAAAGGGTTTTAATGAATTCCTGTTTGCGACGTAGACCATTTGTAGAACATTTTCAATCGCAGCGAAATAGACTGCAAAGGTCATTCGTAGCCGGCAGATAGCATCTGATATATCGGCTGGTGAGTGAGCCGTGCGGTGTAATGGCGCGATGGTGCGATACCGCGGCCAGCGGCACGCGACCACCTGCGGGGAGCCGGGGAACCGGGGAGTCGGGGAGTCGGGGAGCCGGGGAGCCGAGAAGCCGGGGAGTCGGGGAGTCGGGGAGCCGGGGAGCCGGGGAGCCGGGAGACGAGGAGTCGGGAGACGCCGAACCAGTGCATCACCAGACAATGTTAAAAATATATTTTTGAAAACCCACTACCGTAAAGTAATTATAAGTTTTATTGCGATAAATTAGGGCGTAATTAAAAACGTAAAGAATAATAATGACTGTGTTGTTATACTTTACGTTTTTGGGTTGATAAAAAAATAACTCTCCACTATGTTGAGATCTTTTGTGGCCCTAATTTCGTCGTGTTTTAAGCGTCCTGTAATTCTATTATTTAAATGCTGAATCGGAGAAATGAGCCTTGTTAGTATCTTATCACAACTATTTACACTATGGCACGTGAACATAAAATAAACGAAATCTTATTATTATATTGAGAACAAACGCCACAATGTTGGCAGTAAGTGCGAGCTATCCCCTCTGCAGCAGACAGCGAGCGACGGGCGGTGAAGGGCGATGGGTGTTGATGGGTGCTGATGGGTACTGATGGGCGCTGATGGGTCGGGTCGGCGATACCGCCGCCGGCGCGATGGGCCAACGCACGCGATGCCCAAACCCGCTGTCTGCCGCTATGAATACCCCACATTACATATTTCACAACTTGTGAATGACTGAGTATTATCTTTTTCGCTTGTCGTGGCCGCGAAAAGAAGGAAAAAGCAAAATATTGAAGAATGACTGACGAATCATGACATCTCAGGAACTATAAAGCCTACAAATTTGAAGATTTGCAGATTTCCTTGTAAGGTGTAGACATCCCTTCTGACTTTTTTCAAATCCCTTGGGATCATGGACGGGTGCTCCCGCCGACGCGACGTAGACGAGGCTGGTCGCTGTATGTTATAAAAATATGGCTTATTTGAGTGTGATAACCCTACCTTTCATACAGACACTCACGACTATTATCCCCGAAGGGTTAGTCATAGACTAGGCAATGAGGACCGCAAAAGCAGTCCCATGCTACATGTTTCACCAAATAACGACTGTACGTCTGCTCAGCATGATAGGCGGTGAGTCCATCGCCGCTCTATGTGTTGAATGCGCCGTCTTTAGTCCATTAGTTGCCTTTCACGACACCCTAGGTAAGAGATAGGCTAGTAGTTTTCTTTTGATAATGAGCCGCCACCACAGCTAAGTGTTATTTGTATGATATCTTCGTAATATTTGATTATTTGCGCTAAAAAACACTCAAATAAACTCAAAGATAACGAAACGTTGAAAAAAATGTCTACGTCAGGCGGGAATCGAACCCGCGTCCGGGCGGCTGCGGTGACCACTCCGCCACCGAGGTATGGGTTAGACCGACGACATTTTTTCAACGCTTTTGACTTTCTGTTGCTGGAACAGTGTCTTATCAAACCTCTTAGAATTTACATTCTTAGAGATCTGAAAGAAAATATTTTACAATTGTTAACGCAAATAATTAAATATTACGAATCTATTAAGCAGTCTTATCTTACCTGAATGTTTAAAATATTGTAAAATTTTTCATAATTCTAAGATGTTTGTTATGATACTGTTGCTATAAAAACATAAAGTCAAAAGCGTTGAAAAAAATTCGTCGGTCTTACCAATACCTCGGTAGCGGAGTTTTCAACGCAGCCGCCCGGATTGCGGAGGACGCGGGTTTGATTGTGCCTGAGTTAGACATTTTTTTAATGTTTCGTTATAATTTATATGATAAGTATCTGTTTATAGTACGTGCTATTTTCTGTGCAAGTATGTAGGGAAGGAACCTATAAGTTCCTTGATTGTAGGTATTTAAGAAAAGACAACACTTCTTACAGTCCAACCATAACAAGGTTTCAAGCGCAGATATTTTAAATAAGTCTACATTGATAGTAAAAATAAGATCTTTTCTTATCTTAGTGGGGGCTGCTGATTTTCCTTTCTAGCAGTAACTCGTCGACCCATCGAGGTCTTTTGTGCAACCCCAGCCTATAGCCAGCCACTACACACACTACATACAGCCACTCTACCTCCGCAATTGAATGACTGCTATACGCTTGCGTAATAAAAAATATTAATTGTTTGTTCATTCTCAAATTAAAAAAAAAAACTCATCTTTACTAAAAACAAAAAAACTACACAATACCTAATGATTAACCGGTTTAAAAATAATGTTTCCGGAACACGCGACCAAGACTTTTGTGACCGAACATCACGTGACCTAAGCCGCGGAAAGCGGAAGGAAGCATTTCAAATAATTGTTTTCCAATCACGTCGCAAACTGAAATTAAAATCGTCGTAACCGTAACAGCAGGATGAAAAAGAAAATACGTACATAAAGAAACCATTTACATTTCAATTCAATTCAAGCGGGAAAAGAAATTTGATTTAATGTTGCAATTTAAATAGAATGGCGCTCCGCCACTGCAACTAAAGCCTATAACAGGCGGAATTAACGGCGCCCGCGGAACGACTCGTTTGGGGAAAAATATGTCTTAGCCGCGCAAACAGACGCGCCCGGGCCGCCAGGGCATGGGCCCAGCCTGCGGGAAATAAATAAGAGTACGAAGCAAAAGATACACCTGCGCCTCATCAACACTATTCAGATTTTGATCGCAGTTTTTATTGATATCAATGCCAGCGAAAATTTTAGGCTAACCCGACCTATTTATGACGACGAAGTCTACCGGCCAGTAAACATTCATACATACTTACATACATACCTGTATACCTGTGTACCATCTAGTTACGAGTTAAGTGGATCCTTCTCCATAAGAACAAGCAGTGCGTTGCCTCCACTGCCTCCAATCAGAAGAGACTTCATTGAAAGCGAAGCGTTTCATTCTAGAGAGGAGGATTCTCTCTTCAAACACAACAAGTAGCGCTACAACTTAATGCCCATTACTGGGAATTTTAACGGACTCTCCTGCAGAATAAGTCGTTAAGGAAAAATTATGTGTTGGTTGGCGTTGCCCGGGAATAAACAGCGGCTGCTTCCGCCGCGCTGCAATCTTGGGCCATTGTGGACCAGCTTGCTCTAAGTAAATAGAAATCCAGTAGTCTCACGCTTTTGGATACTTTTTACGGTGGCATATTAAAAGTAGCCGGAGCAGTTACGCCAATGGGAATAGATGCTGACTGCTGCACTCGGAGAGGTCAACTAACAATAACGTATTTCGTTTTATTTTAATTTTGCCTGGGTATACCTAATAAGGTTGTAAGAACTTTTATGGAATACATTTTAAGCTGACGTCACACCGTTTACGCACATTTAGCCACAAAAGTGTTGGTAAACAAGTAAAATAATGTTTACATACGTTCATACATTAATAATCACGACTCTTATCCCCGAAGGGTTAGTCAGAGACTAGGCAATGCGGACCGCAAAAGCAGTCCTCTGCCTACCATAGTCCACTTTTCACCAAATAGCGACTGCTTGGTGGTGAGCCCATCACCGCTCTATGCTGTTGGATGTATGTGCAGTTTTTAGTCAGTTAGTCGCCTTTTACGACACCCAAGGGAAGGAGGGGATGCTAGTATTCTTTCACCGCTAGCAATTCGGTGTAGCAACTAGCAACTTACTAGTAATCTTTGAAGATTTATGTGCATACATACATATAATCACGACTATTATCCCCGAAGGGTTAGTCAGAGACAGGCAACGAGGACACCAAAAGCAGTCCTCTACCATAGTCCACTTTTCGCCAAATAGCGACTGCACATGTGCTCAGCGTGACAGGTGGTGAGCCCATTGCCGCTCTATGCTGTTGGATGTATGTGTAGTCTTTAGTCAGTTAGTCGCCTTTTACGACATCCAAGAGAAGAGAGGGGGGTGGTAGTATTCTTCCACCGCTACGCGAGACGGTAATAAGATTAATGTGGGGGGCACAAACAACATAAACTAATTTCAGCTAAACGCATAGGGGAAAAAAATGTAACCGGACGTTGCGACCGCGGGTTTGTGGGACGGTGTCCCGTGCCAGCAATATAAAGTGTAAAAGCGGGCAACCACCAGACTTCAGTTAAGTATCTTGCTTGTACACGCTTTGAACTGTGTTCGCTATAATGACTGTTGTTAATGGTAGATAACCGAAATCGTGCTTCACTCCCCATGAGTAGGTATAGCTCTGTTGGACTACTGACGTGAACCAATTCCTGGCACAAGCGTACTAGCTTTCAGGAAAGCCTACTACTTATTTTGTTATTTATATAAAACTAGCAGCTTCGTGACAAATTTCCAAAAATAATATGTCATACAAACCATGTCCTGACCATTACAAACACAACAAAACAAGTATTAGCCAAACAGGTGCAGCCGTTCTAAAGTGATGAGCGAACACACATTTGTGGCAATTGATTTTAAAAAAAAAGGCTACTTCAAGTTGGCTATTTTTTTATATTTTTTTTATACTAAGCCCTGCAAATGACCCCACTCCACTTGATGTTAAGTGAAAATGAGGTCCAGGCGCGAGGACAACTGGTGCAGCGTAAGAGACGTAGCATCAGTCATCCTCACTCTGCCGGCCCACAAAGTGCTTCTTCACGCCTCGTTTGAAGGACCCTATGTCATAGGTAGGAGGGAATACGTGTGCTGGTAGACTATTCCATCTTTTGGAAGTGCGGCAAAGAAACGAGTCACCAAATTTCTTTGTGCGTGATGGAATGTTAGAGACTGTAAATTGGTGACTCCGAAGAGCAGCACGCGTACTCCTATGGAGGAAGGGAGAAGGAGGGATGAGGTCAAAGAGTTCTTCAGAGCACTCGCCATGGTATAAACGGTAAAAGACGCTGAGTGACGCAATATCTCTACGCAATTGCAAAGGCTCGAGAGTTTTAGTGACCTCTGCATTGCCGATAATGCGCACAGCGCGGCGCTGCAATCTGTCCAAGGCATCGAGAAGGTACTTTGCGGAGCCATCCCAAAGGTGAGAGCAATACTCCACGCAAGACCGCACCTGTGTCTTGTTTAATAGACACAACTGATCAGGCGTGAAGAATCGCCGCACCTTGTTCAGGACACCGAGTTTACGTGAGGCATTTTTAATCACGGTTTCGATGTAGTCCTTTTGGTTCAGATCGCAGCGGATATCCATACCGAGCATGTTAATACTGCTCTGCAGGCCTAGAGATGTACCCTGAAGAGAGGGAATGGGAAGGAATGGCGACTTTTTCGCTGTGAACGCGCACACCTGTGTTTTCTTGGCATTGAACTCCACCAGATTATTTTTTCAACGTTTTGTTGTCTTACAGTTTATTTGAACGTAATTGAAATGAAATGAAAAATATTTATTCTGTGACACACGTACAATTAAAATGAGTAATATGTTTACAATCAAAATTATGATTAAAACTATGTAGCACAAAAAGGCTTCCATTCAGCATAATGTCAAGGCACCTTGAAGGTACCCCGATGCTGGTCTCCCGTGGACGCCTGAGCGGTACAAAAAATAAAACATACTAAAACACAGAAGAAAACATGCGGGGAATGGTAAAAAATTGTGAACATTACTAACATAATTTGCCACTGTAACAGTAAAATAAAAAAAATTAAAAACTGGATGTCAACAAGTAGGTACAACCTATAATCCCTAAACAAACAAAGTCAGTCAAAAAGCGACAAAATCTAAAAAAACATAACGAACATAATACACAGCAATACTAGAATGATCGAAAATATATTTTGTGAATTTATTTTAAAAGACTTGACTGTTAACGCAAACAATCAAATATTGCGAATAGATATAATACAGTTAACATCGCTGACTAAATGTACCTATTATGGTGTTGTGTGGACTAATGTGTCTAAAATAAATGTTTCAATAGAATTAAATAAAAAAATTGAGTAGCAACTCACATGGTTATTAACCGCTTCTGGTGTAGATTAGATGTAGATGTAGATATTGTAAATGATATTTACTGTAAACTTTTTTATTATAATTATGCGGTGATGTGTATCTTAATATGCGTAAGTACTTAAGACATAAGTCGTATTAGCTCCTTGTATCTCGAGAGACAGCACAGATTCGTAGTTGCAGCTTTGGATTTAACTTAATTGCTTAATAGTTTCTGTCCTTTGGATCTTAATCCCGAATTCTATTCAGTGCAGTGCATGCAAATTGGAAACAGCGAGGTTCTAAAGAGTTCATTTAAGTTCTTATGCGTAACTTATGTAAATTATATTTAGAATAGTGTTGTTTTTTTGTAAGGTACTTACCTTATATTAATAATTGGTCTCGCTGCGCGAGCGTTGCGAGACCAATCATTCATCTATGTACTTACATTTACAGGTACTTACATTTAAATTTTCGTTGGTATTTTATACCAAATCCGAAAGTTTATGAGATTTTTTGTGGTATTACAAAAATGAGTTTAAAAACTGATCGCTGGTTTTTTATAATAATTTAAACGCAGGTATTACCGAGGTAAAATCTAGGCCTTAAGGTTTAAACTTTCGAAATAAGAACTTCCGATCGTAAAAACAGTTACAAGTATATATTTCCTGATATTTTGAGATCTGGACTTTAGTAATCTAATGATAAAAGATAGGGTTTTGGTAAATATGTAAAAAATATAACTATTAAAAAATATAAAAAGCCGGATGAATTTATTACCGAGGTATGCCAAAGTTATGTAAATTATATTTAGAATAGTGTTGTTTTTTTGTAAGGTACTTACCTTATATTAATAATTGGTCTCGCTGCGCGAGCGTTGCGAGACCAAGACCAAGACCGAGAACCCTATCTTTTATCATTCATCTATGTACTTACATTTACAGGTACTTACATTTAAATTTTCGTTGGTATTTTATACCAAATCCGAAAGTTTATGAGATTTTTTGTGGTATTACAAAAATGAGTTTAAAAACTGATCGCTGGTTTTTTATAATAATTTAAACGCAGGTATTACCGAGGTAAAATCTAGGCCTTAAGGTTTAAACTTTCGAAATAAGAACTTCCGATCGTAAAAACAGTTACAAGTATATATTTCCTGATATTTTGAGATCTGGACTTTAGTAATCTAATGATAAAAGATAGGGTTTTGGTAAATATGTAAAAAATATAACTATTAAAAAATATAAAAAGCCGGATGAATTTATTACCGAGGTATGCTAAAGTGATAGCAGCTAATACCGCGAATCGTGATTCTATTACCGAGGGTAGAAAAATAATAGGCACTTTGGTACCGTACGAATCTTTATTAAATTAAATTGTTGGCTATTTTATGTATGAGGGAAACCTGCACACTCAGGCAACTGAATGTGTAACCATGATCCAAGATGGTTAGGTTCCCCTGTTAACAGGGTCACGGAGATCAGACGGCAGTCGCTCCACTGTAACCCTACTGATCTCCCTAATCCTGGATCATGGTCCAAAGTTAAGGAGGTAGAGTTGGCGGTAAATCAAGCTGCCCACCATTTTTTTCTAATCTATGGGAATGAGAAATAAAAAATAAAGTTATTTTATTTTAAAAGAAAAGAGGTAGCCTTGAATTTTTGCATACGTAAAAATTAAATCCATAGTTAGAAAAGTAGGTAGGTATAGGTAAAAATAGGGTTGTGAATTTCATATAGGTATCGTTTCTAGAGAACCCTAAATAGTTTTTACGATAAATACATAATTACTTAAACGAATTACCAAATCATTTAGGTTACTGCTATATACAATTTTCTTAAAAATTAAATAAAACTATTGATTAATGTTTTATATTTTAGCGTTTTATTAACGCTTAAATATACGTTAACTAAAATAAAACGCTTAAATATACTTAGACTAAAAACATAAGCATCAAGCACTGACAAATTTCGACGGTTGAAAGCCTGACCTCGGTAGCCAAGTGGTTAAGGCAGCCGCCCGGAATGCGGAAGGTGCGTGGTTCGATTCCCGCCTGAGGTTGTCGTCTTTTTTCAGTGTTTAAAATTTTCCTTAAGTATATTTAAGCGTTAATAAAATGCTAAAATATAAAACATTAATCTATAAACCCAGCTTCACCTTAACCGTAGGTTCAAATATTTGTAAAAATATTTCTTTCGGATCTCAGAGGTGAAAACTTCTAACATTTGATGAAGCAACGTAGACTAAAAACATATGCATCAAGCACTGACAAATTTCGACGGTTGAAAGCCAGACCTCGGTTGCCAAGTGGTTAAGGCAGCCGCCCGAAATGCGGAAGGTGCGTGATTCGATTCCCGCCTGAGGTTGTCGTCTTTTTTTAGTGTTTAAAATTTTCCTTAAAACTATTGATACTGATTTATGCTATTACCGAGTATACCGCGGTCAATACATTCAAGAAGAAAATTGTGAAGCTATCACCGCGGTATTTTATTTTTATTTACTGTCGAAAAATAGGACAAAATAAACAAAAATGAGATAGTTACAATCAATCATGCTGAAACTATAATCCACCTTGTGGCCTACTTCGAATCTGTTTAAATGGTTTCTTTACGACACATTAACCTTAGTAAAATATTGAGTGTACTTACATTTGGCGACTCTCGTTTATATGGAGGTCGTGCTCCGGCTCCGGTTCGAAGCAAACTAATCGTTGTTTTATTATTCTGCTCTCTTGTGGACATTCGGCCACGGATCCATCCAAACTAGTAAGAATTGATCTTTCATAAAAGTTTAACTTTTTGAGTAAAATATGCCTGTAATTGCTTACAACTACAATTATATTACATATCTCGGTGTTACCTGCAGATTTTTGACTACCGCGGTAATACCTGCGTTTACCTTAGTATGATTTCGAGCAATTGCAGAATATAAATAAGAGACTTATAAACAAAAATTGAATTGCTTAATTTATTAAATACAATGAAATGGTCTTCTGCACGTGATCCGCCATTTATTTATTAATTACCTAGCGGCCCGCCCGCAACTTCGTCTGCGTGGGCCCGCACCCCGCGACGAATTTACAACATAGTTATTTCTTTTATACAAACCTTGTCCTAACAATAACAAACACAACAAAAAAATAATTAGCCAAATAGGTGCACCGTTCTGAATAAATGCGCGTACAAACGTTTTGGCAATTTGATTTTTATTAGGTAGAGCCGCTTTGCAAATAATAGGTCCTTATCAATTGTTTTACATTCCGAATGACAAACTATCATTTACGTGGATAGTATTCAATTCAATATGTATTGGTTCAAATTTCATGTTATTCCTTTTAATGAATTAATCAATTTCATATACAAAATTTTAAATCATGAAAAGAGAACAATAATGAAGACCAAAGTGTCCTTTTTAGATCGGCAGGTGTTATTTTATTCTGTTATCATATTTAAACGAGTTCAAACATTTTACCAAGAACAGCCATTGTTTAATTTATTAATTAAATGGTATTGTTTTAACCATTCGCGTCTCAGAAATAGTTCTGTAATTATATACTAAACGTTACGTATCTTGAGAACAAAAATGATAAAATTGCCTGGCCGTGTGTTGAGATTATTATAATTGGTCATTTATTTACCTTCTTACTGCGTAACAATTGGGTTCGGTTCCCACCTGAGGTACCTAGACGTTTTTTCAACGATTCACTATCTTTACCTTCACACTTATTATTATTATCAATTACACAATTATCAGATCTGTCTATAAACTTTGTGAAATATTTAATTTAAGTATTTAATACCACCGGCCCACCTACGACTTAAACAGCTTGTATATCGTGACGAATTACCAACAACATTTTTAATTCAATTTTATTAAAACATTTATGTCAAGTATAATTTATTTATACAAAGTTTATCCTGATAATTACAAACTCTACAAAAAAGGATTAGCCAAATAAGTGCAGCTTTATAAAGTGATGCGATGTATGTTACATTTGTGCCAATTATTTTTATTTATTTATAATGTTTACGTAAATGTATATTATATGTCATTGTATACAATTCCTAGGAAATCAATCAATCGATCAATTTTATTAGATAGATAACAGAAGTTTAATAACTTGATAACCACATTTTATTGACGGAATTGCTATTCATAATGTTAATAACATAAAACTAATTACTTTTGAACAAAAACAAACCATTTCGCAGTCGGTAGGATTCGAACCTACGCTCCCAGAGGGAATCTGATTTCTAGTCAGACGCCTTAACCGCTCGGCCACGACTGCTTCTATAGAGATATTGAAATAAGCGAAAGTATTTTTTTGGTTATCTTCCAAAGACGCTTGAGTGTGTTCAAAATGTTCATCAAAGAACGTTAAGGAAAATAACTTCAATAATGGCACATCAACAGATATTTTACGTTCGAACAAAATATTTTATGGAAAATAAAATTTGATAACATTTTTATTGTCTTGATCCTCATCAAGACAATAAAAATGTTGTGATATCAATTTTTTTTTAAAATATATTTTAAAACAATTTTAAGATACCAGGTTCCAAAATTATTATCACTGAAAAAATTCCCTGTTTACTTTATTGGCACCAATATTATTATGTAGTTTTCTCGGCCCATAAATGAAAATTCAGAAATAATTTTTTATCTCAAACTTTTAGACTAGTAAACTAAAGCTTCGTCTAACTAATGTGTCAGAATGGCTGTAAATTAACTAATGGCTTCATCAATAGTTAATTAAGCCTTTCATAACTGTGCACGTGCCAACTGGCATACAAACCTCAAACAATATTATAAGTATACCAATTTTTTTTTAAATGTTTGTTGAATGTGCAAATCAAGGGGCAGTGCGAGCAGCTAGTCTGTCCTTCGATTTTTAAACAAACCTGCTTTGAATTTAAAAGAGTAAAAAGTTTGACTTACCTAGTCAGAGAGGTCTAAGCAGCCGCCTCGGCCAGGGCGGGCTTGGATGTTCGAAACTTAATTACAATGAAAGCCTCTCGCCGAGAGCACTCGTTGCTAGGTCCACACTATGTTTTCAAAAATAGTTTATTTAAATTTTATGTTGCTTTTACGGAGATGTAAAACTGGTTCACTAATGTTTAACCAAAACACTATTGACATTTTTATTCTTTACAATCAAAGTTTCATATTCTATTTATTTCAATAACAGCTTGTTCGATAAATGTTTCATTTTACAAATAATCACTTGACAAATATGCATCTGGCAAATCTTTCTCTTTAGAAATGTTTTGTATTATATTTGATTAAGAAGTATGAATTCAGGAAAGGCTGCAAGGTATGATAGAGTGTCAGTTGAGATGCTAAAGGCTGGACATGGCGTCGTAGCTAGCCAGCTGTACCGCCTTTTCAACTTGTGCTTTTACACTAGCCAAGCTCCAATAGATTGGTGCAAGGCTGTTATTGTGCCGCTATACAAGGGGAAAGGTTTACAGCTTGACTGTAAAAACTACAGGGGCATCAGTCTTCTCAGCGCTGTCAGAAAATTTTATGCGAAAGTTTTGAACGAAAGGGTTGTGAAAGAAATCAATAAGAAAATATGGGGCGCACAAGCAAAATTTCAAAAAGGAATGGGATGTACTGATCAGGTCTTTTCCTTGCGAATTATAGCCGACAAACATTTGGCCAAGGATCAAAAGGATCTACTGCGCTTTCGTGGATCGGAAAAGGCTTATGATAAAGTGGAGAGGAATGAACTATGGTCGGTACTGACAATGTATGGAGTAAGCGGCTACCTCATTCGAGCGCTGAAATCTCTCAACGAGGATTCCATTGCTTGTGTGAGGCTAAACGGGTTGTACACTGAGTGGTTTAGCATCGAAATGGGTATTAGACTGGGATGTGTAGCGTCACCGTGGCTGTTTAATCTATATATAGACATAAGTTGGCAAAATCTGAAAGATGATGAATGTGGATTAAGAATGAATGACTTACTCATCAAATGTCTTCTCTATGCAGATAACCACTACTTGCGTCGTCAGCGATGGAGTTACAGGAGATGGTAACTAGTATGCAAAGATCGGTAGAAGCAAAAGGAATGAAAACGAATGTAAGTAAAACGAAAGTGAAAGAATGTAAGTTTTTGAAAGAGACGAGTGTGTGACAAGGGTGTGATATTATGATTAAAAGAGAAAAAGTAGAGCAATTGAAAGATTTTCTGTCCCTGGGCACGATGTTTACTAGGGATGGAAAGCATGATAAAGATATTGAAAGGAGAGTGAATGCTGGGAATAGAGTGAATGGGGTACTTCACGCCTTTATGAGCAGCCAGAAAGTGTTACAGTTGGGTGTGGCATAAGAAACATGAAAGCCGAGTGAATGCAGTAGAAATGAGATTGCTAAGAAGTATATGTGTGTGGCTTTGAAAGATTGAAATGAAATGAAATGAAATGAAATGAAATGAAATGAAATGAAATGTATTTATTATTAGAACACACACAGTAACATAATTACAATTGTCATAATTATATTAGACAAAAAGTTCGAAAAAAAAAAATGTGTCCTAAAGGGACTCCACTCAGCATTTGTTGCAGTGAGCAAGTCACTACAACGCTGATCTTCCGTGGAGACCGCAGTTGTGCGAATGTGCGCGACGACGCGCTGTACATAATATATTTTTATCTCATACATAATATACTTTTATCTCATTTATAAAACATTCGTATGACCAAATGCCAGTCTCAAAACTGTATGTAAAAAAAATAATACACTATTAACTTTATTTAGGATTAACTTTGTAACACTCGTTATATATTTGTATTGGTATTCCAACAATTCAGTTAAATAAAACTAAGCTAAGTTTAAACTTAAACCCAATCCGACAGCTTACATATTATCAGTTGTCTGCAAATTCAAAAAATATCTCTTAGCATTAACCTTAAAAGAACCCACCGAAACAGAATTACGGAGTGGTGGTGGTAAATTGTTCCAACACTTCGTTGCAGCATAACGAAAACTGCCACGGAAAGCAGCCGTCCTGTGTTGGGAGCCGATCAGACGTATTGCAAATCTTATATGCGATTTAGAGAAATTTAGTTTCTCATATAGATACGGTGGTTGTTTATTTTTGATAATACCAAATAAAAAAGAGGAAAAATGTAAAAAACGTCTGCTTGACATATTCAACATACGGTTATCATTCAAAAATGGTGTGATATGTGCTCTACGTGGTACTGGAAAGCAAAACCGTACACAGGCATTCTGAATTCGCTGCAAAAGTTTCTTGGAGCGACCTAAAAGACATTCACCAAACACAGTGTCAACGTAATTTAATTTTGATAAGACTAGTGCTTCACAAAGTTTGATACGAAATTCAATAGACAGGTAATCGCGCATACGGTACAGTACTGAGAGTCTGTAGAAGCAATTACGAGCAGTTTGCAGAACGTATTTTTCGAATCGAAGTGACTCATCCATCAAAAGACCCAAATTTCGAACCTCGGTAACATGCTCTAATGGAGCTCCACGCACAAATACCTGTGGGTTGAAAGTCATTATTCTGTGTCTATGAGCTTTAGTAGCAAATACTAAATAATTTGACTTTAGGGCATTTATAACTAGACTATTTGCACTACACCAATTAGCTATGCTGTCCAGGTCCTTGTTTAACCTATCAACAGCAGTTTTCGTTTCATTAGGATTAAAAGAAATGTAAATTTGGACGTCATCTGCATAAAGGTGAAACTTGCAAAAATTAATACATGAAGCTATTTCAGCGATATATAATATAAAAAGTAGAGGTCCAAGGATAGAACCTTGAGGCACCCCTCTATTTACTGGTAGAATATCTGATATAGATGTTTTTCCATTTGTATTAAGTATTTCTACAGCCTGAAACCGCTTATCAAGGTAGGAGGAAAACCATTTGATTGCCATATCGTCAAAACCATAAAACGACAACCTGGACAACAAAAGCGAAGTATTTATTGTATCGAATGCACGGGACAAATCCAACAGAGCCAGTAAGGTACCTTGCTTTTTATCTTGTGCAGCTAAAATATCATCAATTACATCAATTAAAGTAGTAGCCGTACTGTGTCCCTTCCTAAACCCGGATTGCCTTTTAGGTAATATCTTGTTCTGCTCTAAATAATCAACTAATTGTGAACATATTGTTTTTCAATGATTTTAGATAAAAATGGTAAAATATTAATAGGGCGTAGATCTTTACAACCAGCAGGGTTATTATTTTTAGGCAATGGACGTACTAGAGAGATTTTCCACGAATCAGGGAATGTTCCAGTTAGAATAGAGGTATTAACTATAGCTGTAATTAAACTGAGTGTATGTGGGAGTGTCAGTAACATCATATCTTTGGAAATACCGTCTATGCCCTTTGCATTAGTTTTAATTGATTTTAAAATCTTAAGAACTGCACCCTCATTAGTAGGCTGCATATGAAAGACTGCAGAGCTGAATCTATGAAATTCATAGTATGTTAAATCAGACAAGCTTACGACATTGCTACCAGGTATAGAGTAAACAAAGTGATCATTAATAAGATTAGGATCAAGCAAACTAGAAGGAAGTTCCGCGGTTTTAGCTTTAAAATTAACAACATTCTGCTTAATATTTTTCCATAGCAGACGTGGCTCATTAATATTTGCATTAATATAGTTCTGAAAATAAGCAGTTTTTTCAGTATATAAAGCTTTATTTACAACTGACTTCAATTCCTTATAATATTTTTTATGGTGCTCACAATTCGTTTTACGACTACGTATATATGCCTCATCGCGCAACCTCATCATCTCTCTCACATTATAAGTTACCCAAGGATAAGAATGTTCCCTAATGAATACCTTTTTGATAGGAGCATGCCTATCGTACAATTGAATTATGTAGAAGGTCAACTTTTCGACCATTTCGTTAACATTATGACAAATAATGTTGTCCCAATCAATATAACCAAGGTCCTCATTAAATAGATCAAAATCTATATCTTTGAGTGGTCTATAAGTAATCCACTTAGGTGCTGCTTAAGTTTTTTGAAATGTAAATTACATGTTACAAGTGCGTGACTACTAAGTTCAGGAATATGATTTATCTGCACATTTATTAACTGGGTATTTGAACAAATCAAATCTATTAAAGTCTCACTATGGTCAGTAAAGTGTGTTGGCTTATAGACATGTTGAGTAAGGCCCACACAGTCTAAAAAATTGGATAAAAGGATTGGATAAAGAATAGTGTAATAAGAGATAAGTGTGGAATGACTGAAGATGTAGTGACAAAAATTAAAAAAGGAATGCTAAGATGGTTTGGTCATGTAGAGAAGATGGATGAAAAAAGAATAACAAAGAAAGTGCACGAGGCGAGAGTGAATGGGATAGTTAGTTGAAAGGGAAGACCTCGACAAACGTAGGTACTTAGATCAGATCGATGACCTTCTCGTTAAAGGTTAGGTCAAGAGTACCGTAAACCGACGGGCATGTATAAAGAATGTTATGAGAGTAAGAGCAGCAAAGGATGTGTGGCAGGATCGTAGCAAATGGAAACCTGTGGTCTCTTCCGCTTCGGCTTTTACAGTGATCGGACGTGTGCGATTTTGTTTTACTAAATAAATTATCTAAATTTTGTGTCTCTCGGACTTCGCCCTGTGTTGAGATTGACTCCGCAGAGACGTCGTTGGAGCCCCAACACCAGAAGAAATTTCGAAAATTTTTTTTTTCCCCTTGTGTGATTTGAACCCGGATTTCTTGGGTGAGTGGCGGCGTCTTATCCGTTAGGCCAAGAACGCAGAGCTCGACTGGGCCAAAATAAGCGGCCGCTAGTTACATCTAACGCGGGTGCCCCACTCCCGACTCGTCTGTTGCGCCCGTGGCAATTACTACGGCCAAGCCTGCGTTAACAACGACGAACTACTATTACTAGTTTAGTTGGACAATAGTCATTATAGTATAACCTACGACATAAGAAACAGAGTACCAACTTTTAGTCAAATATCGACTAAATTTAACCAACATCAAGTACTATGGACCGAAAAGCCGATATGTCAGTCTGTGACGACGTAAGCGACGAGTCAAGAGGCGATGTAACCCCGCCGAACTATGTTATGGCGCGCAGCAGGAATATCACAACGGAAGACTTAAATGGCTTTTAGGAAGAGATCAAAAATATGATCCAGTCACTGCGGACGGCCCAGCAACAAGAGATTAAAAATATCACACCAACATTATTAGAAATCAAGCAAACAAACTCGAATATAGAAAGTGCCATAGCCTTGCTTTCTGCACAAAATATAGAATTATCTAAGAGAGTAGATACACTGGAAAATAAAGTAAAAGAGGATAAAGAATACATAACATTGCTGGAAGAAAAATTAGAAGGCATGCAGATGGGGTGGCGAAAATCTAATCTCGAGATTAAGAACGTACCTAAGAAGATTAACGAAACAAAGGAAGACTTAGTTGGAATGATTTTATGCTTATCTTCTAACATAGGAGGAAACATAAACAAAAGTGATGTCAAAGACATATACAGGTTGCCTGCAAAGAAGGATAGTCAAAATTCATCAATCATAGTAGAAACTTCATCAGCAATTTAAAAAAATGATATGTTGAAATTGTGTAAGAATTTTAATGTTAAGACAAAATCGAAATTATGTGCTAAACACTTGGGTTTTCGTACTTCTGAAGACACACCGGTATTCGTGTCTGAGCAGCTAACTGCGAAAGGTTCCCGCTTGCACTTTCTCACCAGAGATCTTGCAAGATCTAAACAGTATAAATTTTGCTGGACCTCATACGGTAGAGTGTATATACGAAAAACTGAAAACTCATCAATTATACAAATTAAGTCGGAAGCCCAGGTACAGCATCTCATAAATCAAGACTGACTAGAGTCGAACACAGCTTTTCCTAAATCCATCCAAATAAGGCAAATTATATTTTTTATAAATTATGTTAATGTTAAGACTGTAAGATTGATTAATACTACCTTTTATTGTTATATTTCTGTTGGCAAACATACTCTTAAATTTTTTATCATATTTTTAATTGGGTGGCTCTGGTCGTCAATATGTAATATTATGTTATACTTTTTATGTAGGTTAGTCAATTACTTATATCGGGACTTTTACTCATCATACTTACACTTGCATAGACAACCGTGCAGATTTACATATCTAGTCACCCATAGAATAACATATAGACACAAAAATACACATGCACATTTACTCAAGACTGCTTACACTTGCTCACTCACATGTACACACACATATTCGCTTTCTCATGTTAATAAATATATATATATATTACTATATAAGTTTAAATAACCCGGCAACTCATTGTAACTGTTTTATCTTACTCTAGTCTCTTTAAAACTACTCGGATTTTACTTTGAAAAATATAACTTTCTGATTTACCTTATAAATTGGTTTCACGTTTTGCTAAAATATTATTATTACTCATCATTTATACACACATATGCAAAACATTGTTTAATACTTGTGGACACACACTCACACTTACTTACTCCTTTCAACAAACGTTCACATATACAAGTATACACGCATTACACTTACATATTATTATCAGCTTTCACATGCTCCAAGTCAAGACTTATTAAAATTACACGCGTATTACTTTGCTCCTCTACATAATGACTGATACATTACAAACTATAACTCAAATTGACCACATGGTATTTGCTGGTTCAGAGAGATGTGATATTGGAGATGTAGCAAATAAATTAAACATAAAAAGTAACGACTTAACGATGCTCACACAAAATATCCGGAGTGTTTACTGTAATTTAGACAACTTTCTTGTCACAATAGCCCAACTAAACTGCACTCCTGATATAATTATCTTAACTGAATGTTGGTTATGTGATTATAAGCCTACGCCAAATATAATAAATTATACTCCATTTGCCTCTTCTCGCTATTTGAACAAGAGTGATGGTGTAATAGTATACATAAAGGAAAATATCAAGGCAAATGTAAAAGAAATTTATAAACAAGATGCTTCTTGTGTACAAATACAAATAAATAATATTACCTTTTTAGCAATTTATCGCTCTCCTTCCATTACACATGCTGATGGCTTTATTGACTCACTAAATCTACACTTAGAATCCATAGAGAAACATAGAAATATCGTATTAACAGGGGATATTAATATTAACACCATACCTCGGGAAACGGAACAAAGTTTTGAACGAGGAAACAGAGCAAATTACCTTGATATGTTTCGAACACATAGCATCATGATGGGACATAATTTACCGACCAGAGAAAGCAATACGCTTGACCATGTTATGATAAAAATTGATTACAATATGCGAACTCAGGTGGCAGTTCTGAACACTGCTGTGACTGATCACAATATGGTCTTGTTACATCTCTCTAGATTAAGTGGCAAGATGCACTGTAAAAAAACCAAAACTGTAATTGATTATGATGGTGCACTGTTAAGTCTGAGAGAAAAGAACTTGGCAGATTACCTATTGGTATCGAATGACCCGGAGTACGTAACGCATAGGCTGATCCAGCGTATCACCGACTCCTTGAAGGAAAACACTAGGATGATTTATATTCCTAAGACCAAGCGAAACCTTAAACCCTGGATAACACCTGGGATGTTAAGAAGTATTAGACACAGGGACCGATTATCACAGAGACTGAGCTTAAATCCAAAAGATGAGATACTTGGGATAACCTACAGAAGATATCGCAACTACTGCAATAACCTCATAAAAAAGTTAAAACGAAATTATGAAAGGGAGCTACTGCAAGATGCTGCCGGTAATCCTAAGAGTCTCTGGAAAAACATAGCGCATATTACACACAAGAAAAAGTCAACATCTGACAACACTAAGCTCCTTAATGTCAAACACTCGCAGAAGGAGTCGGTGGATTGGGTAAATAGGTTTTTCAGTTCTATTGGAAAAAACCTCGCCGACAACATAGTCCAAATAAATGGTACGCAGCTATCAGACCCTCATTATGCTCCTCATCTTTCTTCTTTCGTTCTCTCTGAAACAGACGTAGAGGAGATGCATAATGTCATTATGTCCCTAAAAACTTCTAGTGCCCTGGTTGGGATAATATCCCAACCAGTTTCCTTACGCTTGCGAGCAGAGATTTGGTTCCAATCATATGTCATTTAGCAAATCTTTGCTTCAATAAAAGCTTGTTCCCATCACCCCTAAAAGAATCCATCATTACTCCAATATACAAGGGCGGGGGCGGAGATGATGTCAATAACTACAGACCAATAACTGTTCTGCCTTCTATATCCAAAATTATTGAGAAGCTCATAAACACACGACTAAAAAATTACTTAAATAAATACAACCTCTTATCAGCTTCTCAATACGGGTTTAGATCGGGCAAATCCACTGAAGACGCTGTCGAGGCACTTACATCTGTAATTGTTGATAATCTTTGACACCGTCTCTGTTCCCGTCCTACTACAAAAATTGGAAAATATAGGCATCAGGGGCTGCGCTTTAGATCTTTTCGCCGACTACTTAAACAATAGAACGCAAAGGGTAAAAATAGGTGACATAACAAGTGTGAAGACCAGCATAACCTATGGCGTTCCGCAGGGGAGTGTTCTTGGACCTACATTATTCCTCATTTACATTAACGATCTATGTAACATGAAGCTGGAGAATACCAGAATATTTTCATATGCGGACGACACAGCTGCAGTGGTTGCCGGAGCGAATTGGGACGACGTCAGGGGTGCTGCAGAGGGTGGACTAACTAAGATCGCTGAATGGCTAAGGACTAATTTACTTACGTTAAACACCTCTAAAACCAACTATATGTGCTTTTCTATATCAAATAGGACCCAACCTGACAGTACCTTTGATATTAGAATTCACAACAGTCATGTGCAAGACGTCCCATGTACTTGCCCATCTATAAAGAAGGTCGATATTACCAAATACCTAGGCATTATGTTGGATCAAAGATTGTCATGGCAATCACATGTGGAATTAGTTTCTTGCAGACTGAGGAAGCTTATGTGGATTTTCAAAACTCTTAGACACGTTGCCTGCAAGAAACTGCTTAATCGAATCTACGACGCGCTGGCAAAATCACTGACAACATACGCATTACAATATGGGGGGGAGCCTTAAAAACTCACCTTCTACAAGCTGAAAGAGCGCAAAGAGCTCTTCTTAAGCTAATGTTTTTCAAAAAGCGTCAATTCCCAACTAGCACACTATACTCTATAACTGACTTGTTATCAGTTAGGAAGCTCTATATCCTACACACTGTTTTAAAGAAACACAAGACCTTGGAGTATAATGTCTCAAATCATAAAAGGCGAAGGCGGGATAGAGTGGCTGCCTAAACTAAAGCTAACATCATGGTTAAAGTCTTTGGATTATGATGAGACTGAAAAACTTCTAAAAATCTACACCTGACACACCCACACTAACACACACTAACACACACACGCACACTAACACACACACACCACACACACACACACAAATTTTGGTTTTTGGTTTAACTCACGTTCCGTAGCGTTTTAAAAAAAAATGTATTTTAAGGAAGAGCGACTCCCTTTGGTTCAGGTGCAATAAGTACTTAAAAGAGGGAGTCGATCACTTGTGTGTCAAGTATTTTGGTAAAATAATAAACTATTTTTGATTTGATTTTTGATTTGTCTCTGCCCACCCTCCGGAGAGCGGCCGTGGTATATGTACATTTGATAATTTGTACATTTCTCATTAAACCAAATAAGGATATTATTATTATTATTCCCTTTATTTAAATATCTTAAGATTTTTTTTTTACAACAAAAAAAAACCGCATATTTACAACATAAAATATTATAAAATCTTAACCTAGGTTGCCACCGTTATTTTATTTTATTTTATTTTATTTGGAAAACATACAGCATGAGTATAACTAAGAGCATATCTAACATAATAAAAATATACACAATTAATTTGTTTTCGCATATAGCGGCGGACGGTTAGCGGGGATAGACCAAAGCTATCTGTGGCTAGGGCTGCAGAGTGAGGAACCTCCTGACAATACGTGCCGTGTCAAGGAGTACTTCCTTTTGCATCTGACCCTTGACCCAACCTTTCAGCGAGAGCCTCTCTAGGTGTTGATCGTGGCTAAAAAACCGTTTGCCGAAACGACGATCGCTACAATAATGGTTGAATCCACATCCCACGTGGCTGTAACCTCGTGAGCCAAGCCAAGGTATTTACTGAGCTTATCCTTCTCGGCTTTCACGAGGTTCTCATCATGAGGTATGGTAATATCAACCAATATTGCCGGCGCTGAGATCGGTCAACCAGCACGATATCAGGCTTATTGGCGACAATAGTCCTGTCCGCTATTATTATTAAATTGGTTTACGCTCACACCAATTATCTAGTATTATTTTGAAACTCGTTAATATGGTAAGATAACGGATAAATATACCTCTAAAGAGATTTGTTTTGATTTTGATTTGGGAGTTTCGAAAGACGAAATGCAATTTTTTTTCGAAATGAGTTTCGAGGTAAGAAATATTATTCTTATTTAGAAACTGGTTTTGAAACCTGGTTTCATATGTGGCCGAAGCGGAAAAATCACCCAGACACGACATCCATTTAGAAACACAGTTCTTCTCTAAAACGTCGTTGGCATCCAAGACGATACGGGGTAACAAATATTCGTATAGATCCCAAATAACAGATTCATTAATTTCTGCAACCCCACCAACTGTATACGAGTTTAAGGGGCAGCTTAATACGATCTTGTTTCAGCCTAAACTAAATAATACCCGAGATGAACTCTGCGGTCACCTAATGTCCACTAATCTAAGTTTGCTTAATCCGCCAGGGAACCTTTACATCCCTTTGTACACAACACATATCTAATTGTAAAATCTAAGACAACATAACAAATTTCAATCTCTGGTGAGAAACATTATCCTTTGCTTTTTTGGAGAGTAAACCTTATAACTATTTATCTTTTTTATTCTTAATTTCAATCATAATGTATGAATATCTTTATCGTATAGAAAAGCAGTAAGTTTGTAGTCTATTGCCAAACTTGTTCTAGGGGGATTAAAATCTAGTAAGGGTTTCGTAGTGTCAAAATAATCATGAATGTTTTTTTTTGTTAGGTATTTAATTTTATGAGAAGTTGGATTCTGAAAGCTGTTAATCAGTTATTTCCTTATGACTAAATTACAATTACCACCTTGACATTTATGTCGATTTTACACATAATAGTATGGAAATGTAAAATTATGAGCATTTTAAACTTAATAGGAATAATGGTAGTTCCTCTTTTTATTACCTTTACGAAATAAACAAAAAAAAATGGTTGCGACTTACCTTTTAGAGAACCATCTTATACTGACTGGTCAAGAATTGATGATGCCTGTCATAAATGTTTTAGAATGTGTAAGCAACATGAATGTCAAGGTTTTGCTTGATGTCTTCGACAGCTGGTGGCCCAGCATGCCCTGAGCCTGGCACTGCCAAGCGCTTTGTGCGATCTAAAGCAAGAAGTTTTCTACTCCACTAAAGCATTGCTTTCACCAGAGCTCGGAGTTATTGATAAGTTATCAGGAAGGTATATCGATACAATTAACTAAGGTGCTGTTTTTTTCAAAACGGCTATATGACTTGGTGGGACAACCCGGGTGATACTTAACTCTTCATATTATAATTTTTCACTAAGGAACTGGCTATCTTATCTCTAAACTATCGGTACACAACTATGCTATTATCATTATGCTCCTTGTTGTCTCGTCCTCTATGATGGAAATACTACTTGTTAGTATCGAGTCTTAGCACTCGCCGACGCCACATAAGTTTAAAGTATCTGAAAATAAAATATTTCCGAACGCAGCCGCACGTCACTAGACTAGCCCGCGTTTTGAACTGTCATTCGTTTTTTATGTCACTGTACCGGCGCCACTTTTTTCTCTTACTTTTTTGTGAAATAATCTTTTTAATAGTTTTAGTCAGTTTAATTATGATAAATAAACTGTTATTATGAGTAAAAGAAAGAGACGTGAAAAATAAAAATGAAATTCTGGGTTTTGAAATGTGCACTCAGGCCCGTCTTTGGGATGAGGCGGTGTTGAAACATTCAAAACTTAAAACGGGCACAATAACTCGTACTTACTGCAAAGCCGAGTTTTTACCACCCTGGGTATTCGCAAGGAATATCAGGGTCTTACATTTACTGCAGTTTGCTTTGCCATTTGGGCCTAGATCTGCATGACTATGTCTGACATTTCTAATGTGTCAATGATGGCCCTGGATCCGGCTACTACTTCAAGTTCTGTGGAGGAGGAGGCACTGCCCGTGCCAATACAGTGTAGTAGAGGCCTTACCTGTGGAAAAAACCCAGTGTACAGACCCGGAGACCGAGACACCTGCCATAGACGTAGAATTGTTATTTGCTTTGGGGGAAATTGAGGAGGTGCTTAAGGGACCAATTGCTCATGATGAAATTGCACAGAGGTAGACTCCTATTCTCACAAAAGGATTGCAAAAAGAAATTAAACCAGAACTTATGAAAAAAGACATCCCATATGAAAATATCCCAACATTGCTCCCAAAGCTCAACCCTGAAATACCTGGCTGTCTCTGACCTGGTTAAGAAAAGAGATTTGATAATTGCTGACAGGCAAAAACAGATGGTTGCTGCACTATCAGCCCTGGGCCAATCACTCCATTTATTTCTCCTAAAAGATGACAGAATTGAAATTATTAATTAAATAATTAAACACATCAATGATGCTGCCAAAATACTGTGTGACGCTGTGCACATAGATACAAATCGTAGAAGGTCGCTAATACCAACCGTCATTAACCCCTTGAGCACCATAAAACCAGACACAATTGAAAATCAATTGTTTCGCGACTGCCGGCGGTCTCATGATATTTGATCTATTAATAAAGATATGAAAGATTCCCTCACAGGGGGAGCAGATGCATTTTTTTTAAGTAACCTTTCTGAAAAGATCTAGGTTACAAAGGCTGTTCAAAAATCTGTTAAAGACCTGAAGAACACAAGCTTCATTCAAAAACCCCCAAATAAAACCAAATCTTTAAACTGGAGGGGCCCTCCTCGTCCAAGTGCCCGGACAGGGACAGGAGCGAGATCCAACCAACCTGCAAAGCTACGAAGCTGCAAAGTTAGAAGTTCAGGTATGCAGACTTCCTTTTTTTTTTTTTTTTTTTTTTATAAATAATTGGAAGAAAATAACCAGTGATCCTACTATTCTGAAATGGGTATCTGGGTATGAAATCCCTTTTAGTGAGATACCATTTCAATCTTACTTGCCTATGAATAACTCATTTACAAGTAGAATTCTGTCAAGTTCAAATTGAAATTAATAAACTTATTCAGTCACATGTTATAGACAAAATATGTCATGAAACAGATGGACAATTTTGTTCACCTATTTTCTTGGTATAGAAACCAAATGGAGAGTACTTATAGATTTATTTTAAACATAAAGAAATTTAATAGTTTTATTACTACAACTCAAAGTCTTATGAAAGACTGTATTATGGCAACAATTGACAAAATGGATTCTTATTACATGTGTAACATTAATGCAGATTACAGAAAATATCTAAGGTTTTTATTTGATGGAAAAATATACCAATTTAACATTCTTCCATTTGGCCTTTGCACGGCTCCATACATGTTCACATAATTAAACCCATAACAAAACTTAGAGGTTTACAGCCTGTAAGTACAGTATATCGATGCTTGTAGCTAGCAGTATATTGGTAGTGAGCATATTGAGTGTCTTAATAGTGTTAACCAGACCATAGGTCTGCTTACTCAGTTAAGCTTCATCATCAATAAAAATAATTATGTCAACTTATTCCATCAAAGGAATGTAAGTTTCTTAGCCTATTGTTTAATACAAACACCATGACTATTTCAATCGATTCTAATAAAAATAAAAGATGCCTTAACACGTTGCCTGCCACGAAACCAGACACAATAGAAATTTAATTGTTTGTCAGTCACAGGTGACCACCACGGCGCTCAAATTTTTAAGTACCTCTTCCATCAGGTTTTTTGTCAAAAGTTCTGGGAACTAAAGTGTCTGTTTGTTCAGCTAATCAATATGGGTTACTGTATACTAAAGCACTAAAAAGACATAAATATTTAGCTCTTTTAAAAAAAAAAAATAATTATGAAGCATTTACTTCCTTGCCCAAACATTGCTATCCAGATCTTGAATGGTGGATAAAACATGTACTTGCCTAAATCAATTTCTTATATAAGAAAATATAAATATATTCTAGAAATAAATACAGATGTCTCACTATCGGGGTGGGGTGCTTCTTGTGACAAACATACAGCCAGTGGTGTATGGAGAGGAAAAGAATCAACAATTCACTTTAATACTTTAGAAATAAAAGCTACTATGTGTGGTCTCAAAAGCCTTGCTAATAATTCTTCAAATTGTAAAATATTATTACGAAGTGACAATACCACAGCTAAACCATATATAAACCGCTTTGGTGGCATACAGTACTCTCACTTACATGTGATTGCAAAAGCTATTTGGCAGTGGTGTGAAGAGAGGAATAATTTTGTATTTGCATCATACATCATACATTAACACAAAGGACAACAAAGTAACAGATTTTGAATCTAGAAAACAGTTAGGTCATACAGAATGGGAATTAAATATTAATAATTTTAATAAAATAGTACAAGCATTTGGTAACCCTGTCATAGATTTATTTGCATTTAGAACAAACACAAAATGCAGGAAATTTGTTCCATGGCATCCAGATCCTTCAGCTTATAAAGTGGATGCCTTTACAATGTCTTGCAAAGGGGTTTATTTTATGGTTTTCCACCATTTTCTATGATTTTAAAATGTATAGAAATAATCGTGTCCAATGAAGCAACACGGATCCTTGTAGTTCTCTTCTGGGACACCCAACCTTGGTTTCCCTTATTCAAAAAACTATTGGTGACAGAACCCATTGTATTTGAACCAAGTAATAACTTACTGGTTTTATGTAATTCCAACTCACCACACCCTCCACACCGCAACCTATCACTACTGGCAGGGAGATTGTCCGGTAGGCATTCTTAAAGCCTGGCATCGACGTACAGGCAGCTGAAATAACGATATCTTCCATATCAAGTAACACCTATAAGCAATACTTACTTTGTATTTGGTTTTCTTACTGCCACACCAAACAACTAAATGCTACTAAAGCACAGATGACAGACATAATTACTTATCTCACAAATAAGTTCCACAGTGGTGCCTCTTATGGCACCTTGAATTGCATAAGGTCCTCGCTGCCACTAGTGTGATAGGGACGCAGGTGGGAGCAGACGAAAAGATTAAAATTTTATTTAAAGGGTTCTTTCGCCTACGATCAAGTAAACTCAAATATAAGTATACCTGGAATGTTTCTATAGTGCTTAATTTTTTAGAGTCAAATTACAATGACTCAAACAACTTACATTAATGTTCATTAAACACAGTTACTTTATTAACTTTACCTACAGGGCAAAGATTACAAAGCCCTAGTTTCTATTGTTACTGACCAGATTAAAATAATTGATAATAAAATTGTTACTATAAAAAAAAATAAAAAATAAAATTAAGACCTCAGCACCTAATCGTCATCAGCCAATTGTTTAAATAATTATAAAAGAATTACCTCTGAAATTAGGAAAATGTCCTAATTTATTTATATCTATCAAGAAACCACATTTGGCGGTATCGGTCAGTACACTCAACCGTTGGATTGACGGTCCTGGCTGCAAGAGGGATCGATACTTCCATTTTTTCTACTCATAGTACCAGGCACGCTACGACATCAGCTGCCATTATGAAAGGCGTTAGCATTGATGAGATACATAGAACGGCTGGTTGGACTGACTCATCGACAACTTTGCAAAGTTTTACAACCGTCCGATTTTAAATAATAATTTCGCTGAAGCGATTATATTGTAATAATAATATTAAAAGTATATTGCTATAATCATACCAAAGATTTATTTAAGGCTGAGGACACATTTAAGTTTGTTTTTTTTGTTTAATAAGATTCTCTTGGAAATTACCAATTATCTTTAAGGAGTGTAAGACTGATTATGCTGTTGAAACATAATATCTGGGATATATTTGTTAACAATAATAAACTTTATGATTCTACAACAGAACTTTGAACATCTAACAAGTAGTATTTCCATCATAGAGGACGAGACAACAAGGAGCATAATTGAACAATCAAACAAACTTACCAAGTGCAGTTCGATTGAAATTATGCTCCTTGTTGTCTAGTCCGAAGATGATGAGTCCCACCCACCCTCACAGGTTTGATACCTATTCCCTGGGGTTATAGAATCAGTTTCATAAATAAATACACAACTTAAAACTAAATGACAGTTCAAAACGCGGGCTAGTCTAGTGACGTGCGGCTGCGTTCGGAAATATTTTATTTTCAGATACTTTAAACTTATGTGGCGTCGGCGAGTGCTAAGACTCGATACTAACAAGTAGTATTTCCATCATCTTCGGACGAGACAACAAGGAGCATAATTTCAATCGAACTGCACTTGGTAAGTTTGTTTGATTGTTCAATTGTTGATGTATGTACGTATAGAGGACTGCTTTTGCTGTCCTCATTGCTGACTAACTAACCCTTCGGGGATAATAGTCGTGATTATATGTATGTATTTATGTGTAAGCCCTACCCTTTAGATGTATATAAAACACATAGTAGCTATATTTAGTATTTTAAGAGTCCAGTAGTTATAATCGCCTCCATGGGGTAGTAGTTTAAGTTATCTTCATAACATAGGTACTGAGAACGGGCATCGCGTATTCTCAATAAAGCATTTGGTTGCTTAAGCTACATAACATTTTTAATATTTTTTTTTGTTTTGTGTAAAAGTGTTGCGCCCAGCTGTGTAACGTTTAGAGGTTGAAAACATGGCTTAGCAAGGTCGGTTTAGACATCAGCAATATTCGGCTTAAAATAACACAATGGTGTGAATTTGTAGCGGAGACTTTCATTATACTTCGATCAGATCATTCTAGAACGAGAATTAATGCTAACTAATACATTTTTTATGTGTTCAAGTAGTTTTAGGTACCATTCAGAGAGATGTCTAGGTCATCTGGCCAACATTAAAATTTTAATTGCAACTCCGTGCGAACTCAAGGTAATAGTGAAAGTATGTTAACGCTCGTTTTCATACAGAAATTGTTCATACGTAATATAGGCAGTCGTGGCCGAGCGGTTAAGGCGTCTGACTAGAAATCAGATTCCCTCTGGGAGCGTAGGTTCGAATCCTACCGACTGCGAATATTTTTTACATTACACGCAAAATATAGAAAAAAGATGTGTTGGATGCATTTACTAAGTAGTTAGTGTTAATTTCCGTTTTTATAGTTTTGTTTTACTTTAGTCAATACTATTTTAGTGGAAGATGATGCAAATGAAATATAATTTAAGAGAAATTGTACATTATTGTCTCTTCTCCACAAAATGACTTTGGCAAAAATAGCTTGAATTTAACAAAAGCGCTTCACCTTGCCAAGAAATTAATATTTAATATACATTCGAGAACATCTAAGTAAAATGGTAACAGTAATCAAATGGAGCACATTTAGTTCCCAAAGTTAAATGCGTCTCGTTTACAACTTTCATGTAAGTACAGCGAACTACGCCCCAGTTAAATCCACACGAAACCGCCCCAGGCACAACTATGTAATAAGTCTATCTAACTATAATTTATCGTTACAACTAACTACTATAAAATATATACTAAGTATAAATACATACGTACATAATATAATTACGACTATTAACACCGAAGGGTTAGTCAGAGACCAGGCAATGAGGACCGCTAAAGCAGTCCTCTGTCATAGTCCACTTTTCACCAAATAGCGACTGCACATGTATGCTCAACGCATGTCACTAAGTCGTAATAAATATACTTTATACTTATTTCACCAAACAAAAGTAATGACAAATAATATGCTGAGTCTTATAGATTCCAGACAGAGGATTGTTTTGCATGCCAAACGAACTCAGGGTAATGCGAGCATAGATTTTGAACATTTACTAACTTAATAATCGCAGTAGATCAATGAAACTGCGACCGAAATTATGTCGCTAGAGGGCAAGTGGAAACGCATTAACCGCCTCCTGTGGTCTAGTGGCTAAGCCTCCGGTTTCAGACCCAGACTTCATGGGTTCGATTACCAGCGGGGGGTACATCTTTGTGTCTCGGTTTGGTTGGTGGTAGGGCTGTCAAGTCCTCCTGGCTAGCTACCACCATCTTATCTAAGTCTGTCGCCATAACAACGATGTTTACAGCATTGTTGTTTTCCGACAGTTTGAGATAAGATAGCCAATTCCTCAGTGGTTGAGAATTCCGGGTGAAGCGCGCTACCACCTTCGTCCTTATCGTCACCCGTTGTCGAATAAAAAAAATTGCACTTAGAATCTTTAACGACACAGATTTATTCTGTTTGTTGCGTTCTCTATTATTGACATTATGAATATTACATTAATATATGTATTACACACTAATAACATTATAATAATATTATATTTATGGCATCTTGTCCTATGAATGATTTAGGTATAAGCTTTCTAAAGTCAGAATTTATGCATTATAAGTTTATTATTAAAGACGTAAGTTGAATTTTGATTAACCAAAGGATAACAAAGTTTTGACCCTTATTATTTACCTCGCGCACTTGCCTACGCAGCAGTTTATTTTAAGATGAAGTAGTTTATTAATTAATTTCGTATCACTTTCCGTTTAGCGCAAGTTTCGTGGCCTCGAAAGCTTTTATCAGACATATTGTATTCGTTTGTGAGTTTAGTAGGTTAACATAACACTGAGCTTGAAGTAACTTTGCATAGTCATTACATGATATTAATACAATTGGTAATAATTGCAAACTTTCTAGGCTATAATATATTTGTTATTGTGTGTATAATATATTTTTACATTTTATTTTGTTTTGTTAGATTTATAGCTGCTACTATATTACCTATTTTGTATAGATAGGTATCTTAATTATTATAAGAATATAAACTAAATCGCGATAGAAAAGACTGGACTGCGACTTTGACTTTGACTTTCATGAGTTGCCGGTTCAGTAACATAAAGGTAGGTGCTTCTTTATTTTAAAATTCAACCAACCCAAAAGCGCAAAGCGCCACGCCCGCCATCGAGTTCCTCCTTGTGTAAATCAGCAAGATTTTGATAATATAGCTATTTCGCTTACCAGAGATTTAGATTTCCAAGATAATAATTTATGTGAATTCCATACACTGTGTTCTACAAATATCAGCACATGTAATGGTATGTATTTTAGGTAATATGTTATGTGTTTGAGTTACCTGTTAGGTTTTAATCCACGAGTTGCTAACGTGCTTTACACGGAAGCCGCCTCGAGCTGATTTATTAGTCAAGCCTCGGATTATAATTACTAAGTAAGCTTTATTTATGTGATTTTAGTTCGGAGTGGTTATTAGACGCTATTTTGATACATCAAATACGAAGGCTTATTACTGAAATATTACAGAATAAATTGATATTAAATATTTGCCGGATAAACATATAAGCGATATTGTAAGAATAAGTTTTGGCAATGTTGCGACTACACATGTCATGTTTTGAGTAGCCGTCGTATCACATTTAGTGCTGTAGCGCTTAATATTCTTTTACATGACACTTCGGTCAATGATGGGATTTTAAAACCACAGAACAATTATTGTTCTGAGAGTAAAACCATGAAATCAATTACTACGGTTATCGGAATAACGTCGCATCTCTTTCTTGTGTTTTTTGTTAAAAATACCGAAACATGTACAAGATTTAATTAGCTCTAATAGTAATTTTCAAGTATCAGTAGAATCTTAACTTTTTTTAACGAAGAATGGCATAGTTCGGTTACTTTTTGTCTTGCAAAGACAACAGATTCGAAAAAAAATTGTTAGAATACAACTATAAAAATATTCGCAGTCGGTAGGATTCGAACCTACGCTCCCAGAGGGAATCTGATTTCTAGTCAGACGCCTTAACCGCTCGGCCACGACTGCCTATGTTTTGTATGAACAATCTCTGTATGAGAACGAACGTTTATATACTTTCAATATTACCTTGTACTCACATGGAGTTGCAATTAAATTTATGGTTATCCAAACGACCTAGACAGTGAATGGTTCTAATTACAACAATCATACTTCTAAACGTTAAAAGATCTCCGGTTTAAATGCTTTTTGGCAGTGTAGAGTTAGGACGGATCGGACGGATTTTACTGAGTGGTAGAGCCACGCTGCGTTGCAGCACGCATTGGGCCGGCTCGCCCGGCGTAATACCACCCTCTCACGAATATTCGGCGTGAAATAATGGCACTTGGTGCTGTTGTGTTTCGTCCGACCGGTGAGGGTACCGGAGGCCCCTCACCCCCCCCCCCCCCTCCCAATTCCTATTCCTTCCTTAAACCTATTCCTCCCTTATAGGCCGGCAACGCGTCTGCGATTCCCCTGGTTTTGCGGGTGTCCATGGGCGGCGGTGATTACTCTCCATCAGGTGACCCGCCTGCTCGTTTGCCTCCCTCTTTTATAAAAAAAAAAAAAAAATCTAATCAATAATCATTTGTTTATTTAAATGATGTATTCTGTTATGCAAAAGACAATGCCCACTGCCCGTTATTAAAACCTGACAATGAGTAAGCTTGTACACAATGATCTTGGTAGGAAAAAGTAATCTGTTTTATTACTGTTTATTAGTCTAAAGTCAGATTTTATTTAAAAGCCAAGAGAAATTTTAAACATAACAATTTTAAGTTTGCGGTCGGATATTGTTATTTTGAAGTTTAACGGCAGCATACAATCATAGCTGAACTAGTTTAATACTACTTTTTGTTTCAATTAATCATCCACGGCAAATATTTATAATTATGAAGCCAATAATTAAGACTATAAGTACATGAGTTTCATTAAACTAAAAATAACGAATCGGACAACCACAGATAACATTGACAGAAAAAGCTGACATTACTGACAAGTCAAAAATAAGTGTCGTTTTACCCCTGCTAAGTATAGCCGTTCAATCAGTTCATAATGATGAACTATTGTGTTAATAATTCTTCATGAGTCGTTAAGCGTGTTTAATGCTATGATAACAATTCTTAAAAAATGGAACTAGAATATAGTTTTTAAACATGAATTTGATATTATGTATATTTAACGTTAACAGCTAAAAGGCGGAACCAAACGCTTTGAGTGGCAGAGTGCGTTAACAAACCTTACATTGGTTACTACCGTAGGAAAATAAAACTTAGTATTGTAAATTTTCCTGTCTTTAAAGGGAAACTATGATAGCATGGTTAGATTTAGGGAATTTAAACTATTTATGCCATTACGATTTATATAGACATTCTCAAAATAAGACAGGTCCAAAATGGTCGCATTGTCCTTTCATATTCAAATTTATCTAAAAAGGCATTTCATTTGACTTTGTAATTTTTTTTAAATAAGACCAAAAAAACCTTCGGTAAAATTGTCAATTGACGGCAATCTTAATAATGATTCGTACAATTACATGCTTGTAATTTCTATTTAACCATGCATCTGTCTGACAAGTAACTTTAAAAATTCGTAAAGTGCCTCACAAAGCTGAATTGTAAATTGCAACATGACTTTGGGGAATAACAGAATCATAGAAGGTAAATAATCAAGAGCGACACTTCACAAATCACTTAGTCAACGCTTTTCATAGAACAACTGATTTTAGTGGAATATTCCCACGGGGCCTTTTAGAGCCACAGATGTTTCGATAGGAGCGGTCCGTGCATCGAGTGACGTCACCATCGGAGGCTTAGCGGCGCGCGTCGCTAGAGCTGATGTGTAATCTGGTCCAACGTTATGTAATGTATTGTATAGGTTGGACCCTCATTATTTACCTTGCTCACTCGCCGCAAGCCATTTATGTGGTTTATTAATTATTTCGATTTTAGTAGTTTCGGCATACTTAAGCTTTAAATTGCAGGTTTGATTGTCTCGATAGGTACTGGTATAAAGTTATTCAAAATGGTTTATAAAGTAAGATACAGTTTCAATGAGCTTTTAAAATATTAGTTATAGCATCATAATATAAATTGGAACGTTTCGGAGTAAGAAAAAATACTTTTTTACAAAATACAATTTGAAGTACTGATGTTACTTTTAGTTGATACTCTCCTTTTGTTTTTGTATTCAAGTTCTAAATCAAATCAAATCAAAATATTTATTGATATTCTTGTTGTGTACAAAGTTCTTAAAATAAAATTATAAAACAAACAAGAACCCTGCTAGGCCACTGCAATTTAGAGTTATATTAGTTACGTACAAAATAAAAAATATTGTACCTATTAGTTAACTATTTCTAAGGAGACATAAATACTTAATTCTATCTATTATTCTAATTTGGTTATTTTGCATGTTTATTTTTTTCACTATTATTAATATTTTATTAGATTTTCTAAACATTAGATAAGTATGATAATAAATGATATGATAATGAACGATTTAATAAGTCCACAACGCATACCGCGGCTGTCTGTAATTAAACACTGTGCTTAGATAAGGCTTATGTTTGTAACAGTATCATTGTGTTTGTAAGTATATGTCTTTGTTGACTTAATAATGAATAAATAAATAAATAAATATTAATTTTGAAATATTTTTTATTTATTTATTTAGTAAATGAAATTTTATAATTTATAAAATGTTATTATTTTTTATGAAAGTCTATTTCTATTTCGTTTACACCCCTATTTTAAATAGATGTCAATTAGGTTATTCGTAATGGTTCCGGTCGCTCACATTTTTTCTCTGTTTTTTATGTTATGTCAAGGTTAAATGTATATGTATATTTCTAATTCTAAAAAAAGTTCGCAGTCGGTAGGATTCGAACCTACGCTCCCAGAGGGAATCTGATTTCTAGTCAGACGCCTTAACCGCTCGGCCACGACTGCCCATACACTGCAAGAACAATTTTAATATGTGTACGAACATTTATTGAGCACACTTTCACTCCGCAATCGCACGATGTTGTAATAACAGTTAGCAGGCCGGTCGCAAAGCCCTGCACAGTTGTATGATGATGGACAGGCAACTAATAGTAATATACGGTTAGAATAATACATATTCAGAAGTTTTAATATACAAATTATATCCCAATATGACATAATTATGTCATACGACAGAATAAAATAATATAAATGAAATACCAATTAACCGTTTTGTGTGGGAATTAAAATATTTGTTTAAGAAATCCTTGTTAGATTATTGATTTTTTTAAAAATTAACTTTATTATTATCCCTGTGTAACATTGTCTTTTTTTTAACAACATCCATAAATAAAAGTTTAATATCTAGCAAAGTGAAGTTTAGAAAGTCGCGATTTGTGAATGGAGTGACGTCACTGCGGGAGGCTTAGCAGCGTGCACCGTGATCTGGATTACCGTTATACACCGAATTGGTAACGTTTTGTGGTATCATGGTGGCGATCAATAGATACAATCCAGAATGTTCAAACGAATTAGGCTATTGATAAAATTAAATTCTAACAAAACTAGTAAGACTTCCTACATAAAATGTGTTATAAATTAACTAATCTTAAAAAAAACTAAATAGTTATTTCACTGAAGCTTGCATAATGTATCACATGATGCAATAAACTATATCTATGTATCTTATCTATCATAATGTTTCAACTTTCAGTAAGTAATTACATATTATAAAGTAAAGTCGCCGATGTCGTGTGTCCATCCATAATTATTGTCATTCGCTATCTCTTTCAAAACCACGAAATGGATTTTGACACGGTTTACACTAATAGGAAGATTAATAAAGGACCATAGTTTTTATTTAATTAATAAATAATATATAAAAACGAATAGATAGATATTTTGTACCAAATAAAACTAAACCACTACAAAGAATACAAAATAAAATAATAAAAGTCCTGCATTGTTACAATTAATTTAATGTCTTCTAAAGAATTATATTAAAAACAAAGCTACTAAATCTTCAACAGCTATTTATATACTCCACTTGTGTTCTTATTAAAAACATAACTAATAATTCTATACAGTCCAACATACAGATACACAAAAAAATACATTCAAATTGAGAAATAATCACAAACTACACTTAATTAAAATACAAACAAACTGTGGATGGATAACAATATTATATGAGGGCAGGATTACAATAAATTGCCTAATAACATACTTAATAGAATGTGTTACTATACCAACTTATTTAAAGTGCACACTGTAATAAATAGTATACCTACTTACTATAATTTATTTAACGTTACTATAGAACAAAATGTAATTTTTAAGGAGAGAGAAAGTAATGTAATTTTTGGTAGGTACCTCATCATCATCATCACCAGCCTATAACTGCTATAAACGTCCCACTTCTGGGCACAGGCCTCCCACGTAGACCCATAGCACGTGGGGATATTAGGGCTATAACCCACCACGCTGGCCCAATGCGGGTTGGTGGGCGGGAATAAATTTATTTAAACCTAAATAGCTGAACTATGCCAGTGTTTCTAAATGAGCGTGCACGAGGCGCGGGCGGGCCGCTAGTAAAGAATACAACCAACAATATTTACATCAAGACACCAACATAGAGCCTGATCTCCCTCCTCCCCGGCGCAGCAGCGCCCTCTATAAATCAACAAGCTGCGCCCGGAGGCGGAAGTTCACTTTCCTGCCCCGGTGATTGTTAAACTTTTCTTCAACTCATTTATTTACAGCATCCGAACTTGATTATTTTCTTGTGAACAATTCTATTGGCTAATTGTCTTAGTTTAGACGGGCGAGTGGCTAAAAAAGTGTTGTGTAGTGGAGCGAGTACTTTCAACTGTTTCTTTAAAGAAGAAAACGTATTATACGCGATTTAAAAGTTTCTTCTTAGCTTGTTATGTGTAACCGTGTGGCGTAGCGGTGAAAGAAAACTACCACCCCCTCTCTTTTCTTGGGTGTCGTAAAAGGCGACTTACGTACTAAAGACTGCACATATTCCAACAGCATAGAACGGCGATGGGTTCACCACCTGTCACGTTGAGCACTTGTGCAGTCACAAATTGGTGAAAAGTGGACTTTGGCAGAGGAGTGCTTTTGCGGTCCTCATTGCCTAGTTATTATGTTTTTATGTGTTTAGATTTGTTTAGGGAGCTCTCAGTTGCGATTATTCTAATAGCTAGATCAGTACATTATAAAAATTGTGAGAGTAATTTCTTTAGCATAGCTATACGCGTACATATTTATTTTTATTTTTATAAAAAGCCCGGCAAATGACCCCACTCCACCTGATGTTAAGTGGAAGTGGGGCCAGGCGCGAGGACAACTGGTGCAGCATAAGATATGTAGCACCAGTCACCCTCACTCTGCCGGCCCACACAGTGCCTCTTCACGCCTCGTTTGAAGGACTCTATAATGTCATAGGTAGGAGGGAATACGTGTGCTGGTAGACTATTCCATCTTTTGGAGGTGCGACAAAGAAACGAGTCACCAAATTTCTTTGTGCGTGATGGAATATTCGAGACTGTAAATTGGTGAATCCGGAGCACGCGTACTCCTATGGAGGAAGGGAAAAGGAGGGATGAGGTCAAAAAGTTCTTCAGAGCACTCGCCATAGTATAAACGGTAAAAGACGCTGAGTGACGCAATATCTCTACGGAATTGCAAAGGGTCGAGAGTGTTAGTGACCTCTGCATTGCCAATAATGCGCACACCGCGGCGCTGAAATCTGTCTAAGGCATTGAGAAGGTACTTTGCGGAGCCGTCCCAAAGGTGAGAGCAATACTCCACGCAAGACCGCACCTGTGTCTTGTTTAATAGACACAACTGATCAGGCGTGAAGAATCGCCGCACCTTGTTCAGGACACCGAGTTAACGTAAGGCATTTTTAATCAAAGTTTCGATGTAGTCCTTTTGGTTCAGATCGCAGCGGATATTCATACTGAGAATGTTAATACTGCTTTGCAGGCCAAGAGATGTAACCTAAAGAAAGGGAAGAGAAGGAATGCCGACTTTTTCGCTGTGAACGCGCACACCTGTGTTTTCTTGGCATTGAACTCCACCAGATTATCGGAGCCCTATTAAGAAATGTGATCTGAGGAACCTAAAGGAGCTCGGATCTCCACCCGGTATCCAGCATGGCGACTCGTCAGCAGAAGGTCGAGTAAGGAGGGCGCATGGCAAAGTATGTCTGGGATCCTGGTGGACTGGTTCACCAGTTGAGTCAGGTCATGCGTGAGTGCGAATGCGTGGGCAGTTCTACTAGCATGGTCTGTTTTGCCTCCAAATGCCGCCCACCATGAGTTGTGGTTAGGTTTCTCAACCTAACCACAACTCATGGTGGGCGTTGAAGTCCCCCAAAAACACCAATTCCGCCGATGGAAACCGCTCCTGCACATCATCTGCTATTCGACTAATATGTTCAATGAGTTGAGTTGCCTCCATGTCGCCGTTATGGGATCGGTAGACGCAGACGTGGACACGGCAATGAGAGCCTAAGTCGACATATACCACTAGGAAGGAGAAGGAAGGGTCCTTCAGACTGCACAGACGGCAACAGCAAATATCCACCCGAACGAATAAGCAAACTCCGGTTTTGGCTTTGAAGGATTCTTCAAGCACAAAGCCGAGACAGTTTAGGTAGGTGGTGTCAGATGGTTGGATTAATTGCGTCTGTAGTACCAGTTTTGTTTTTTGGGGCTCTTATTTTAGGAGTGGAAAGAGAGAGGCGTGAATCGAGAAAATGATGCCGCGATGCGAATGGTTAAAGTGTGGTGGCCTGTTTCCCCAGGAATCTGCTCACGGACGAGTGTTTATTAAGCTGCCGAACGGAAGGGCCCCTGAACCCCTTTTTAATAAACTACCTTCATCATTAAAAAGCGTTAAATGTTTAAAGTCATTTAAAGCAAAACTTGTTCAATATGTTTGCAAAGTGAATTAATTAAATAAATAAACAATACTTAGTGTAAGTGAAGTGAGGAAATATTTGTAATACAGATACAGCGGCGCGAACGGTGCCTGTATGTATTAACGTCATTACTAAATAATTTTCTCATGTAAGTGATATATTATCTTTTTTGAGAAATAAAGAATCTTTAAACTTACCCCCCCCTGGGAATAGAAGCCGGGACCCCACCTTCTGGTCACTAATCGGCACGACGGACCTCCCCGAGATTATGCGTGGCATGGTGAGGAAGCCTCAGAGCTGGTTAGGCTCGCTTGGGCCTCTGTACTGTGCCACGGGCGGCTAGCGGGACAACCGTTTCTACGGGTTCCCTGGTCAACAGGTTAACGAAGTCCTCCTGGCAGTGGTTTGACGGAAGCCTCCACAGACCAAATACATCGCAGCATCATCCTCTCGAGCTCTGGTTATACGCTGGCTGATCCCGAAACACGATCGACAAACAGTCACTTGACGGGTTTTACACCATGCGTACGGTGGTGAGCAACCAGATGGGTCAAGCCCTACCACCAGTGAAGCAGATCAACGCTCGAAAGAGTCCGTTAGTCGCTTCTTACGACACCCACCGGACGAAGGAGAGGGGCGGCGATTAGTATTCTTTCTCCGTCACCGCAAAGATAATAACTTATAGTATATTATTAAACGGCTGCCCCCTTAATAGAGTAAAACAATTTAAATACCTTGGGCACATTCTAACTCCGGACTTGAAAGACAATGCGGACGTTGAAAAGGAGCGTAGGGCGTTGTCTGTCCGTGCGAATATGATAGCCTGCAGATTTGCTCGCTGTTCTAGAGACGTCAAAATAACCCTTCTCAAGGCATTTGCACGTCCGTCTATACGAGCAGTCTGTGGGTGAGCTATACGCGAAAGCAGTATGGCGCCATACGCGTTCAATTCAATAATGCATTCAGGGTTCTGTTGGGGCTGCCCCGCTTCTGTAGCGCCTCAGGGATGTTCGCTAAAGCGTGCGTGGATTGTTTTTCCACAAGCATGCGCAAGCGGTGCACATCCCTGGTGCGCAGGGACCGGGCCAGCCCAAACAGTATCCTGCGCGCTTTCGCCGAGCGGTTTGACTGCCAGTGCCAGTACGTGTATTACTGTGACATGGTACATGTACGAGCTAATAATGTAATATTATTTTAATTTAATTTAATTTAATGTTATTTATATTTTGATTTGACTTAATTTTATGTTATTTTAATTTTATTCAATTTTATGTTATTTAAAATTTGATTTGATTTAATTTTAATTTTATTTATTTTGTAACTTTATCATATTTGTAATGGTCCATTTGTTGACTTTGAATAAAGTATTGATTGATTGATTGATTGATTAAACATACATGACGCCCGTTTGTCAGATGCCACAGCTTCCTATTTGCTACGGACCTCAAACACTTCTTTAGCAAAGGATGGGTGTCAGAATCGTAGCTGATGGAAAGCTGTGGGCTCTGCCCGTCCTTCCGGGAAACGGGCGTATGTGTGTATGTATGCATTATTAGCCTATACCTCCCACTGCTGCTGGGCACAGGCGTTAAAATATGGGAAGATTGGGCCAATTACCACACTGGCCCAATGCGCGTTGGTAGGTTGTATGAATGTATGTATATTATAAAACAATATTGTCGGCCCCTCGTGTTAGCGCGCCGCGTCGCGCACGCCGCGCCGTAAATCAAACCGCCAGATAGTTGGAGCAAGTTCCATTTCTTAGTTAGCTCCGCCGATTGTGGAACTTTAGCGCCACTAATTTATCGCCCGCCTCCTGATTATTTTCTCGTCGAAAATATAAACGGCCGTTTATTTAGCAGTCTTCCCTTGTGTTGGATTTAACTAGTCTTAAGAGCGTATCTAATTAACTGTTTAGTAATTCTGTATAGTAGGTACACATTTTCTGTGGTCTCCATATTTAAATTAATTGTAAAATGTGATCACAACCATTCATATTAACTTTGAGCAAAGTTCGAGAGAGCATCATTAGTCATCAGCTATCTGAAGAATCAGCAATGAACTTTTTATTTCATATTTTTTTCATTACACCTACCTATCTACTATATATAGGTATTTACACAGTTTTCAGGCATTATGTTCCGAAATGGATATGATTTACTCGAGTGCCAGCACACTAAAAGAATGCTTCCAATTGTCCGTATTATACGGTGTGATATGGTGTGATAATACGGACAATTGGAAGCATTCGTCAACCGGATGTGTGACCCGGCAGTAAGGCTCTGTGGGCCAACAGATAGCTCGAACGCGCTGACTTGGCGTGACGCTTCTGGCTTCACAGGTTCCATACATACATAAAAAATCCTACTTCTTTACAAGCTTTATTCATGTGACACTCTTAAGGGCGCTTCTTGAAGAGCCGGTTTCCTTGTAAGGTTTATTTTATATAATATAGTATTTATTTTCTGTTTGAGTCTTATGGCAATAAAATATTTTTTTTGAGCAATTTTCTTATTTGCGTCACCGCGAATCTAATTTCCGTCACGCCCAAAACTTTATTACTTCATAAATCCAAAACCAGACACTTTATTGTAGTGCCAAATACATAATTTTCTAGAGTTTAACGTCTTATCCAAGTTTAATTGCTGGTCTAGAGAATATATTGAAAAATAAAAATCGTGACGGCAATTATACAAAGAACACCTTGTCTCGTGAGAATGACCCAAGTAAGGATAGTTCTACGTAATTAGATTTTTAAAATGCAGGTGAATAGAACTCGTCTGGAAACCTTTCGTTCTAAAATACTGTACAATTCTCGAGGTGGGAGAATAAAATTAGACGTTCTTAAAATAGCAGCGACAAAAAAATGTTTGCGCTCTCGTGGAACTAAAAGTAATGTTATTTCGCTTTAGATTCTTGCAGAACAGCTTTCTAGACTACGGTTTATAGCGTTTTAAATAATGGCCGTTTCAGGTTTAACTGCTAGTGTGTTGATTATTTTTAAATCTTTTTTAACGAAGCTGAGTTTGTTATAGATTAAAGAACATTTTAGTTTTGGCTGTATATACTCTACCTAGCTTTACAGCATCACCAGATTAATGGTCGGAAAGAAACTTGATAAGGCCTCATACCTACTTAAAAGGCGCAAAATAATAAGTGTACCTCTGTTTGGAATACCATCAGACAGGGCAAGGGGAAACCTATCCATCTCCTTTTGACCTGGATTGGCTTGGGACCATGACGGCAAGCCCCAAGTCCCACCCCAAGTATCATCTCATCATCATCTTTAGCCTAAGGTCCCAGGCACAGGCTTTCTCAAAAGCACATCACACATGGGATGATTGGCCATAACACACCATACTAGCCCAATGTGATTCATCATCAGCCTATAAACGTCCCACTGCTGGCACAGGCTACCCGCGTGGGCAATAGCACGTGGGGATATGTAACCCACCACGCTGGCCCAATGCGGGTTGGTGGGTTGTGATTCGGTAGGTTTTAACTCCTGCCATCTTACGTCAACAACCGAGACCAACGGCGTTGCGTGCCTTTCGAAACATGGATATATTTTAAACCTACATAATATATACACACAAATAAAACTGTAAGGTTTTTATAGTTTCTCTATTTTTAATATAAATATATAAAAAATATAAATCCAATAGCTCTGACAAATGAGCGGACACCGCCAATTAATAACACGTGTGCATTAAATTGAATCGCCGTAGCGGCCGCGTGCACCAACAAACCGCTGGAAGTGCGCACTCGGACAATCAGCTGTTTACCAGCGCGGTTCGGTATATCGTCAGCAGGCCAGCGGCGGAAAAGCGTTGGGTAAAACTAAATTATGTGCTGGACTATCTTTTTATCTCTCTATCTATGTTGAATTTAGTCATTTTTGATGTTAAGTATTGTGTTGTAATTTCGTTTGGATCAGGGCGTTTTAAGTTTCCACAAAGCACTTTACTCTATACCATTAAAACATAATCTGACATACTATACCAAGTCCACCCATAGGCCCCACAGGTTTGATTTGGTCGGTGGTAAAAGAAGACAACCACCAAGCGCTTTTTTGTTGTAGACAAAGATGTTCAATCTCTTCTCATAAATTATTTTCAACAAGCTAAACCTTGCACTAAGAAGAAACGACAAGGCTTTTTGACAAGTTTCTTTATTTTCCTTTTATTACGTCACATGTGACACCCACTTACGTCGATATATTTACACGCTTCATTTTCTAAACATTTACTGACATTTACATAAGCAATCACGTTAGCAAGTTCCACCGAGTGGAGTGCGGTCCTTCTGCGCCTGCCTGCACAGTCGCAGGCAAATAGACTGGTGATTAGCGCGCGCCGATCGAGTTACAGTAACGAGGCGCCACAGATTAGCAAGCGCTGCGGAGCGGACACTGCACTCGTTCGAAGTTGCCAACGGCCGAACCGGGGATGCTGGGATACACTGCTTCTGTGAATTCATAAAAGGTGATTTTTTTCACATTATGGAGAGAGCGGCACTTGGATTAGATCAGCACGGGACAAGCAGGTGGGACTGCATGGCACATATTAAAGGAGAACTATACCCAGTTGTGGGTGGTTTCCGGCTGATTTGATGATAATAATGGAGTGAAACAAAGGCCTACAGGCTCTGCTGGTTCGGCCATGTTGCAACAATGGGGAAAAAATAAATCGACTAGGCTGAATGTAAATGGGATGTCAGCAGCTGGTCTGGCGCCTCAAGTACCGTTGGAAGAACTCAGTCTCGCTCATCAGGGACTTGCAGGGGCTTTGGCTGATATGACCGAAAGCAGTGGCGCCACGAGCTTGTCTCAATGACTCATTTCGGTTCGCTGAGTCAGCGGAGTAATTAAGTAAGTGCTTTAAAAATTCAACGTCTGGTTAACCGGGGCCCGCGGCCGATTACAATGTCTATCTATCTGGCTATCATAACTTTCCAGCTTTATCTAGTTACGGTTGTTATACCGCAAACATTGACATTAAAACTTTTTAGAAGGGCGTAAAGTGATTGAAATATGTTGGAGTAACTAAATATTATAAACGATGACAATACGGGTTGTTTGGAAAAGGGCTTAACACTCTGAAAAGGGATGATAGAGTCCATTGATATAAGCAACTTTTACTGCGGGGCCAACTTCAAAGCAGCAAAATATAAATTGATGTACTTACACAATATTATTATTAAATAAACTTATTTTATTTTGTAAACCGAATGACTTGTTATAGTGTTGTCATCTACTAATCATCATAGTAAAACTTTTGAATAATGAACTAGTTACGTAAACGATGTCATGAAATATAATGTATACAAGACGAACCCTTCCTAATAATTACGAGGCAAAATCAACAGCAGGCAACATTGTTACATAGGTATTATACAAATGTAAGTTTGGCTTTAATAACTAATATTAACGAGAGCCAGCAAAATCATACAAGAGTAGACCTATGTATTGGTTTAAATATAGCGGCGGGCGCGGAACTAATCAAACAGCAACATCATTATCAATCAAAAGCGGATTGCCGATCCGCGCTGAGCCCGATTTAATTAACGCTCACTTGTCTCCCCATTAAGTTATATCGTACGCTCAAATCAATTAACACTTCATCATTTTATCCGTTAATTTTATATTTGGTTTGCCGCCGCCGTATGCGCCGGCGAAATTTATAATTTTATTTTCTTATTTGTGTCGTAAACCAGCGGAGGTCGGATTTAACGCTATTTTAATGATTATTATTACTGTTATGATTTTATCTTTTTTCATACTATTTTCTGGAAGGATAAATCAATAATAATTTGTGTGTCTTTTTCCAAGTACTTAAAAAGTGTTGTGTTAGTAAAGATTTAATACATTGAGCAAATTACGTATTCTAAGATTATTATTTTCATTATCATAATTAAAATAACCTTGCGGTGATATTCTGTGTCGTCATTGCAACGCCATCTAGCCTATAAAAAGTTTCAGTAAAATATAAACCATTTTAAATACGTAAGTACAGATTCATGACTATTACCCCCAAAGGTTGACTCAGAGACTAGGCACTGGGGACCGCAGAGGCAGTCCAACGCCATACTCCAAGGCACACCTAATGTAATTACGCATGTGCTCAGCGTGACAGGTGGTGAGCCCATCACCGCTTTATGCTGTTGGATGCATGTGCAGCATTTAGTCCGTTAGTCGCCTTTTACAACACCCAAGGGAAGAGAGGGGGCGGTGGTATTCTTTTAATGAGTCGCCGCACACACGCTTCCACATACCTATTATATCTTCGTATCACCTGTATTGTAATTATCACACATTATTAGTGATGGTGTGTAATATTGATTTATATACACATTATAAGGTATCGGAACCACAATGGCTTCGTTATAGACTGCGAAGGTTACGATTATTTGTTTGTTCAAGCCAGGTCGAACAATTGATTACAACAATGAGCACACTTATTCTGCTGGTGCAACCACGTCATTAAGACTACCATTGTTCTCTCATGACAATTTTTAGGGCTCAATAAAAAAAAGTTGAATTCTCATTAACTACAATTATTTTTCAACGAGTCAGTTATTTGATTAGTTTTAAATTGTTGTTTTGCCTTTACAACACTGTTACGTTTCACACTAGCGGCCCGCCTGCGCCTTCGTCCACACTAACACACTTCAGCCATTTTGTATAAAATATCGACAAATTATAAAAAAAAAACATAGTTTTAATGATCTTTGTATCAGCGAAAACCGCGTAAAAATCCATTTCGTGGTTTTAGAAAGAGGAATTCTTTAATATGAACTTTTTGTTACAATAAAGTAAAAAAGTATCAATACAGAAAATATGGTACCTGGGACTCGAACCCACAAATATTCTTGGCAAAGATACCCGAGACATTTTTTTATTTGTATATGCTATTTTCAGTGTCAATTTTTGTTTATATTTCTCCAACAAATAATAAATACTTAAAATCCCAATCATGTCCCAACGCAATGCAATTGGATGTGTATTGATGTGAGAAACTGATTGCTACGTAAATATAATTGGTCATATGAAAGCTCTTTGACTATTCCGAATTCAAATATCTTCCATTATTGGAAAAACTCCATTTGCAATTGTATTCGTCGAAGAGCTACAGTAAAGCTTATTGAGTTTCAATAATATTGTATTCCTTACAACCATTGGTTTTGTTCTCGAAAACTTAATACAGCGTAGATAAAATTTTACGGCGCCGAATAACACAGGTGCTCTCTTTATCGAGATCTAGATAGTAATAAAGGCAGTATCACTGACTCGCTCTATTATTTATGAGGCAGGAACTTTTTGTTGCTTATCTGTGGGGACCCGATGTTATGACTGTGGGGTGTGCGTAGTTGGGGAGCTGGGCGTGTGTTGCTATTGTTTTGATTTTAGTTATAATTTTAATAGAAATAAGGTTTCAAATGGTAGTCAGTAAGTTACTTTACTGTAATGCCAATTACCTCAATGAGTTTTAAATATTTAACACTACCTTTATAATAAAATTGCCATACACTCACATACTCGTAGCAAGAGTTCAAATAAATTGAACTTCAGATTTGCATTGTAAAGTTGAAATAATGAACAGATAATCATCATTTCTATAAGCACTTGTAACGTAAACTTTTATTCTAAACGTTGCTTAAAAAGATATCTAATTATTCATTGGGGTTGTAAGAATTTTGTTAATAATTTATCATAACTACTTTTGTAAAGTTATTAATTCTCTCTAATTGACATAGCAAAACTTTTCAAGACAGCCTAAGATAACTCTTAACGCATTTTTGACCCATCTTATCGATTAAGACTAATCGTTCTTGAGACTGTGTGTAAATTTACCGAGACAAACTTCATATAGCTGAATTGAACTCCGCAGTCCTAAATCAATGTTAAAAGTGAAAGGGCCTTCAAAAACTCAAGTAAGATTAGTAACGATGGCGTAATGAATGTTCCAGTGCCGGTAACCGGCGCTGTCAGCCGCTGTTTGAGGAGCAACTTAATGAGTCCTTTTGAAGTGTTCGACCCTTTTGTTTGAGTTTTGCATAGGCGCGGGGCGGCTTCAGCGCTTGTCGGCGGCGACGGTGCGCTGCAGACCTAGTCTTTACAATTGAGGTAACCATAAAGTTGTGAAGTAATCTTTAATATTGTGTTAGATTAGGAACTGTACTTAGTCATCAGGAGTCGAAAGAGTAAGAATGTATCAGTGTAGATTTAAATAAATGCAGCTGATACATAACTCATGTTATATTATTATATTTTTTTTTAGTTTAGTATGGTGCTGTTTAACACCAAAATAAAAAACCCATCCAAGTATTTTTAAACATGTTAGGAAACAGTATGACAAACAACTTTATGCAACTGAACGTTAGACCACACCAATATAGTCCATTAATAATTATGTCAATGTCTAAAGACAAAAGTCTTCAATCAGTGCGTCCTACCCGTCATGACATACGGAGCCGAAACGTAGACAATGACGGTAGGGCTGGTTCACAAGTTTAAAGTCGCTCAGCGGGCTATGGAAAGGGCTATGTTCGGAGTTTCTCTGAGGGATCGGATTCGAAACGAGATGATCCAGCAGAGAACCAAAGTAACCGACATAGTCCACCGGATTAGCAAGCTGAAGTGGCAGTGGGCCGGCCATATCAGTCGCAGAACCGATGACCGTTGGGGTAGACGAGTTCTCGAGTGGAGACCGCGTATCGGCAAGCGTAGTGTAGGACTCCCTCAGATAAGGTGGAGCGACGATTTTCGCAAGGTGGGTGGCAAAAGCTGGTTGAGAGTGGCCGCGGATGCAGTGTAGGCTGATGTTGATGAATAATTATGCCTAACCACATATCTAGTATACCAAAATTAATATTTATGTCATAGAAGTTAAATGTGTGTGAGCACTGAGAGATCAGTCTCAAATTCGTGAGTAAAATATTGTAGGGTTTTAGTAGAAGTAGTAAAACAATTGTAGAATTGCGGCCTGAAATTTGTAAAAAAACATTCAAAAGGATACAGCCTGAAATATGTGATTTATTTATTTAAAAAAGGACATCCAACAAAGCATACACCAACACGTTCTTACATTACAAACTTTATGTCTGTTACAGTGATGTTGCTCCAATTAAAGGATGCCACGGCATGCATAAACATCATAAAAAATATATATTTTTAAAGTATCTTAAAACTAGACTTAAACAAAGCAAAATTACTACTCCGAGCTTATAAATGTGAATATTTGTTCTTTTACTGTTTATTAGTGAAAAATGTGTACACAACAGACTTGAATTTATGCATAGGATGAGACATGTCAACGTCAATAGACACTGCTGACGATCGTGACAAGTGATTATATTGGGACTGAATCCGATTGATGGTAGAAAAATGACCTAAATTTGTTTTAAAGCCTTTAACACAAAAAAGAAAGTATCTTGAAGGTCGAGGCAGTTTGCGGGGTACATTCAGATGAATCATGTTTAATAAGTCGAGACTATCTATATGGCCGTTGTAAATTTTAAATAAAAACATATAATCAGCGATTTTACGACGAATTTCTAGACTAAGCATTTTAAAGTATTGTAACCTAGATCTATATGATGGCAGTTGCTTCGTCATTCCGCAATGATAAGACAAGTACCACATGAATCTCTTCTGAATGGATTCTAAACGTTGTTTTTGCACTTCATAGAATGGAGACCATATGACACTGCAGTATTCCAGAGATGACCTCACCACACCAACTGAGAATGTCACCCGTAATGCCACACTGAAATAGCTTGCAAATTAAGAGTCTCTAATTCACTCTGTCGAACGCCTTTCTAAAATCAGTGTAAATGACGTCAACAGGCGTCCCACGGTCAACCGCATCTACAACGTTAGACACAAAGCAAGCAAGGTTTGTTGACGTTGATCGCGTTTTAGTGAAACCATGTTGCTGGGTCAGTAAAATGTGTCTAACGTGCCATGAGATAATTCTTACCGAAAACAGACAAAATCGATATGGGTCGATAATTACCAACCATAGATCTGTCTCCCGCTTTGTAGATAGGAACGATGAGCGCCTCTTTCCACACAGATGGGAAACAACCAGTTGAGAGTGACTTGTTGTAGATACGAGTAATAGTCAAAGGTTCAGCAAGCACCTCACTACAACTCTTAGCGAAAATAAGTGGGAGGCCATCAGACTCAGCGCCCTTATTGGGGTCCAGTCTTTTTAAAGCTTTTATAACCAATTCCTCCGTGACTGATAGGTTATTAAGGGTTAATACGTTAGGGCTATCATAAGCTGTAGGTATCGATACGTTTATTGGTGTCCTTGCAGTGTTTTTCTCGTAAACCGAAGAAAAACAAGTCGCAAACAGGTTACTGATATCTGAACCATCGCCCGCTGTAGCTTGATGGTAATTCATTCTAGATGGATATGAGTTAGTACCCTTGCGTTTGTGCTTCAGAAAGGACCAGAAAAGCTTTGGGTTAGAAGTGATCGATGATTCAATAGAGGCGATGTAGGTTTTGTAGCTATTACGTGTCGGTTTAACACATCTGTCTTTGAGGGTTTGATAAAATGTGATCTCTCAGTTCTTTCATAGCAACTTCTACATCTGGGAAAATATGAAATTAAAACAAGATCTTTGGTTATGGATATTTATTAGAACTTTATTTATGATGAATCTACTAAACTAAACTAATAAAACATGTTAAACAGCGTCGTGTATAAAAAATACAATGTTTCTTCATTGATCTCTTAGTTCACACAAATGAGATTTGTAGTGATATTCACGCAATTATTTCCGAATAAGAAATATGTGAAATTTAGTAAAACTTTTTTACAAAATATTGGATGACACGGCATTAATGTACATAATATTATTTTTAATGTTTTAAAAATGATTAGACAATTTGACACGGGTGGACTGAGAGATCACGATTAAACATCAAATGTATGGAATAGGGGCACATTTGGGATGTCCTCTTTATTTTACAAAATTTCTTATAGTTTCTACTAATATGTGAAATGGAAATAATATATTTATTAAATAAAGTTAAACTGCCATCACTCAAATCTAATTTGTGTGAACTGAGAGATCAATAAAGAAATATTGTATTTTTTTATACACGACGCTGTTTAACATGTTTTATAGTAGATTCATCATAAATAAAGTTCTACTTAAGAGGGTTTACGCATTTCGGTTTTCCATACAAACTTACAAGTCAAAATTTTTAAAAACCACTAAGACAATTTTAATGAATCTCTGCATGCTAAAGTAAAATACGGGCATCTAAATAGTTTGTTGAAAACATTTTTATAAAACGTTTATTTAAGTGAGTTATTGCGATTTTAAACTTTTTATATTGGAATCGGAATTTTAATCGCAATAACTCAGCTAAATAAACGTTTTTTTAAATGTTTTCAACAAACTATTTAGATCCCTGTGTTTTACTTTAGCATGCAAAGTTTCATCAAAATTGGCTTAAGGGTTTTTAAAAATTTCGACTCGGAAGTTTGTATGGGAAACCAACATGCGTTAACCCTCTTTTTAATTATATCTATAAGCAAAGATCTTGTTTTAATTTCATATTTTCCCAGATGTAGAGGTTGCTATGTGAGAACTGAGAGATCACATATTCCAGGCTGTATCTTTTTAATTATTTCTTTACAAATTTCAGCTTTTTTCAATTTCAGCTCACACACATGAAGTTAAGCCTATTTTATGCCTAACTCGTTGTACTAAAATGACTCAAAAATTAATTCCGATCTTACCACTAGACCATAGAGGCCTCATACTTTAAGAGAAGCAGTCTCCAGGTCTGCTCCCGCCGCGCCCCCGCCGCCCGCCGCCGCCGCCCGGTAATTACCAATAAGCCCCACCCCGCAATCACGACCGGTTTGATTTGCACCCGAATTACGAAAACGCTATTTGCATTGCCCACTTCAATCAATGTTGGGTGAAAAATACTTGAGAGTTCCACATTCCACGCAGTGGCACGCATTCTTGACATTTTAAATAAATAAAAAATACAGTAAAGCCTATATACCGGCCTATATACCTATATACCTGCCTGCATATATACCTCAGGATTTGTAAAAATCTCCATCATTGAAATAATTAGGTCATCACTACAGTTGATGGATATTGGCTTACTCACTAATGCTTGCCAAATCCGCATTTGTCATAACTAACCCGCGTCAGTGATTCCAAATCCGGGCATGAATCGAAAAATCCAAAACACACGTTTACCAACCTGGGAATCCCATCAAAAGAACCCAAGACGAATCTAGTGCTTGGGCACTTGGCTATTGAGACGAGGCAAATCCGTAGACCCAATTAAAATATAATATACTCTACACGTAAACTTGTATTTTATCCTATAAAGATAGGCAGGCACATGTAGTAGTTTAAGTTTGCTTAAGCATTCCCCGGTCCCACTACCCCAGCTTCCAATTAAGCAATTATTAATGTATTGTATACAAACATGCGGTGTTAATGACTTCCGAGGCTGCCGTACTCAATCCGACGTTAACAAGCCTCATCAGAACTTCAATTCGGTTAATTAGCATCACAAAAGCACAATAGATCGCGAAAATTGATGGATCACTGTAGGCAATCTCTAAAATGTCAAGTAGAAACAAATCGGATTGATGTTTACTAACCGTTGATAAGATCTCGACATTAAAAGCAATTCGCCCACTATCGTAAGTTTATCAGAGCAAAAGATCTGTTACAAAGTTGATGCTCAATAGAAAAATATTGTATAGAAAATCCAAAATGTTTAATCTGCTGTTCAAACTTGTCAACTATAATGAATAGAAAGAAGTGGAGGGATTGAAGGAGGCCTACCTCAAATTGGGCAAAATAATTAATTTTAATATTTTATTTTGAGCGTTTCGCTGTAAATCTCAACAACAGATATAATATTTTAAAGGTAAGTATAAAAACCAATAACGGTTAGTTAATAAATATTTTATGGCGTTGAACAGTACCGTAAAACGGGGCTACTTTGTATATAATTTTCGGTGGCTTTTTGTAGTTATTTTTTTATAACACCCAAGATTAATTAGAAGCTTGGCGACTCAGTTAGCATTACGTGAGCAATTTACACCTAAAATAGCATTCGTAAAAAGTAGCCTAAAAGATAGATCATGAAGTAAAGTTGAGAACCGAAATAGCTACCGAATTTAAAGTGTTGCATACCAATACCGAGAAGTTTTCTATGCGTATTAATTACGGACCGGACAAGATGAATAAAAATGTGTACCCTCAATCTTCAAAAAGAAATCAATTTCGTGGAAATACTGCGAGCATGTGGTCGTAGAAATTAAAGGAATTTGAAATTAACATATCCATAGATAAAAATGTAATAATAATCATTTAATTGTTGGTTATGCACAAAGCACTACCGGGATTGAGCCAAAAAGCTCAATGAGTATCGATAGCTATTTTTGAACATAATATCGGTTGTATCAGCATATCTAACAATCCCACAAATAATAAAAAGTCTAAACAGATAGATATTAAGTACCACTATCTAGAGAGCAAATTAAGAATAATAACCAAAGCATAGAAGGAGTCCAAATGAGACTCATAGTTGTCCTATTTTTTCAAATGCGCCATAAACGTTGAAAGAAAAGACAAAATAAATTGACAAAAACGTCTAATGTCCATCGAAAAAAAAACCGGTCACCATTTATGATACCGTATACCCAATGATTTACAAATGTAATTGGAATGGTGACCAAACGGAGTGTCCACTTAAATGTCATAGCAATCCTTCTATGCTTTAGTCAATGATATATAAAACAAGAAACAGATAATGTTATAACCGCGCGCGAAGTGAAGACGCAAAAAAAATACGTCCCAATTGGGACGTCTTGTATGTAATTCTATGCACAAGAAACTTTGAAGTGCAATCATTAAAACTATAGCTATCTCTTTCATTTGCGTGCTATTTTATATTTTTTGTTTTACTTGTCAATGTGTGCAGCTCGGAACACATTCAAAACGCAAATTACTATGAAAGTAACATATCTATAGTTTATAATATCATTGGCTTTAGTTATTATTCTGAGTAAAGTAATAATGCTTGAATATCTCTCTACAGGAGACCAACAACCTGACGTTTTCTCGAAAGTGATGCCCTCTACAAAGATCCAGGAATTGAGAAATAAATTAAATTTATTTTGATGCCTTATTGTTGAAAAACTAAAACTTCAAACAATAATATCTTAAAAGATGTTAATTTATCAAAGTATGTTTAATTTTATTTTATGTTACATTGTAATTAGTATGGAAAGAGTAAGTAACTGTTTTTGTTTATATAGTAAGTATATCCTATTTTCGAAGGGGAATGTTGGAATATACAAAAATACTCTATAAGTTTACATACATACCTATACAAGCGGCCGCTCGCGGTTTCACCCGCGTAGTTCCCGTTCCCGTGGGAATATCGATATAAAAAGTATCCTATGTGTTAATCCATGTTATAAACTATATGTATGCCAAATTTCATCCATTCTGTAGTTTTTACGTGAAAAAGTAACAAACATCCATCCATACATTCCCGTGGGAATATCGGGATAAAAAGTATCCTATGTGTTAATCCATTTTATAAACAATCTGTGGGCCGAATTTCATCCAAATCCATTCAGTAGTTTTTACGTGAAAGAGTAACAAATATCTCACTCACTCACTCACTCATTCTCACTTTATTAAAGCATTCGTTCAGAAAACCACGAAGTTTTACTTTATCGTCACTGCGTCCCTGCCAACATGCATTATACAGGAAACTGAATTAAAAACAAAGAGTTTTGTAGATCTATCAATAATTTTTAATATCCTTAGGTTACAAAAATATAGGTATTTTATCAGTCTTGTATTTAACTTTTGATTCACAATTATCGCGCGCTGTTAAAGTAGTTCCATAAACTGTCAAAGTTACCCTTACTGTTTAAAGTAACCCCGTTTTACTACCTATACATAACTTTTCTCCAGATAATTCACAAGTAGACAATAAACAGTTCTACCTCAGTCAGCAAATCAATCCCATACATTACCTAATATTTGAATATTGTTTTGGGAGCGATGCGATGCCGCCCTTGACAAATCTCCAATCATAATTTGGCGGGCGTTCTAAAAAATGGCGGGAACGAGCCCGGCATCAGTCCTCGTCGCCAGGGCCAAGTCTGCGAAGGCCTGATAAGGGGATATTTATGGCCCCACCACTGACTGATTTCAGCTGCAGCAGTTGCCCATTTTTATAATAAATATATCATAAAAATATTTACGAAGACCGGATATGAGCTATGTCTGTTCGCTTTGCATTTATCAACGATATCGAATTTATTCGGTTGATTCATTTTCTTCAAACTATTTTTTATGACGTCGTTTGATTCAAAATAACAGATATTGCGATGATATTGCTAGTTCAGTTGTAAATGAGACACATTAAAATAGTCATTATAATTATTTGACTACTTAGCTATAATTGTGATTATGAATTTCAAAATGAAAAAACAAACTCTAGGTTTACTTCTAAATCAAAGTTCAATCTAAAAGCACCCTTAGAATTATTAAGTTCTATTTTTCATGATAATATCGATTTGTGGTTGGCTGTACCTACGAAAACGTCACTAACTTGGCATTTTGCAACTTACTGGAATATTGGAACCCAATAAATAATTTTCCGATTAGTCATGCGATTAGTAACCTCTATCATTCCGTAGCATGCAGTTGACATTCAATCTTAAAATGGTTAATTAATCTTTGGCGTAATTTTGCTTTGGAGTAAAATTGAGTTAAAGTTAAATGTTACGTAATATTGGGCCAGGGTGGTGGGCTATGACTCAATATCCCTACTTAAGTGTTATTGTAGTTGTTACGGTATATACCCGGCGAAAGATCTTTATACGGGTGTTACAAAAAAACCCGTAAAGCCGAAAGGGGGTTAAATGGTGCCTTATAACAAGTTCATTTACAATTTTTGAGCACCGTACTATCACTGTATGACTTACCGCCAAAAAAATAAAAACATTTTTTTCTCATTAATGAACAAGTAAACCTTATTTCAGTAAAATTAAAGAGTAAACTACGCAGAGTGTTTATGTACATTTTTACATAATTCGTGAAACAATAAAGAGACATACTAACGAAATGTACGGAATTCGATTAGATAGATATTACAAGTCGAGTTTTGGAAGATTTTAAAAGACCTAACCTAACGAAGAAACCTAAAATAACAACACTTACTTTTTCGTAATGAACGCCAAATTTACAGCAACAGCTCAAAGTAATAATAGTAATGACATCATAGTATTGAATTGAACCTTTGTGGATGAAAAACAGAAAAACCAGTAAAGTTGACAATTATTAGAATTGGTAGGTAGGTAAAATTGGTAGGTAGGCCTCTCTGTTTTGTATTGACCTGGTAACGACATATTCTTTTTTTTGGTTTGTAAATGTCGTTGCTTTTTAGCGCTGTGGGTTCTTGCGCCCATTCTTTGCCACAGTTAAAACATTATGTTCTGAATGGGTGGTAGGTCAAAAAAGATTTGGACGATTCAAAGTACTTACTAATGAGTTTATTGAATAAATATATTTTGACTTTGACTTTGACTATAGTTCTGGAGGTTACGTTAGGTTAGACTTTTCCCAAATAACAGAGGGGGACCACAGGCCCCCCATCCTCTCCTATTTCTTAATCATAAGTATGCAGTGTAATAAAAACAATGTTATGAACTCAAATATTTTCTTTGTAATGCCATTATTAATCAGAAAATTATGATATTTGTCTGTATTGAAGGAAATAATTATAAAAAAAATATGCCTTCGAACATGTTCTTACTTAGTAATGACATTAATAAAAACGTTATGATAACTGTCTGAGTTCCAAAGGTAGTAATAAAAATGTATGAACAAAAAAGTATGAGGAAAAAAAATATGAAGAGTGATTACCATGAACACAAATCGGAAGTAAAACAAAAAATAGGAAGAATAGTTTTATGTGAGCCAATATGGAGTCATCTTTATTAAATTCAACTTGTATTTAACAAATACACTTATCATTGTAAAACCAAACATTTTCAGGTCAGACTTTATCACAATTAATAAAAATAACCAACAAGTTCCACTCCGACCTAATACTACGTGTTAAATAGTTAGCAATGGATCGGGTCACTTCTTACTCCATCTCAGTCTTTTGTACTTCGCTACAGCTTTTGAATTACTTAGAGCCACTTTAGTCCTGCTCAATTGTTAAGTGTTCGCTGCTACAAATCTATATAACATTGGAAGAATGCTGGAATCCTTTAAACGGGATCTCCAGTATCTATCAAGTCGAAACAGCTGGGACGATTAAAGGCTCCCATTCGGCGAACATCCAGAAACTCCGGCCGAAGCACTAAGGCCAAGATAATTGCTGCAGATTGTCTCCGTAAGCCATTGCCGAAGTTTAAAGAATTGACTACAGTTATCTCGGCGCGGAATTGGCAAGGGTTAATGTGGGTAGGTAATTAAACTTGGTTATCCAGTTCGGTTCTAAGTTGATCCGGCGCGGCTAATGCCCCCGTTTTTACTGTCGATCTGTTGTCTCTTTGTCGGGATAATTGGAGGGATCAGTGTTCGAAGAGCTTATTGATTTGTTTGCTAATAAATCTTGACAACTTCTGGGTGTCGTTAACTTGGCTTGACGTTTAATTCCGGGTACCTAGAATTAATTAATTTACTCCTATTGTTATGTCGGTGTGCAAGTGTGCTGTTTCAGTGAGAAGTATCCGTGTTTACAATATCTTAAAAAAATTCAATGACCGTCATTCTCAAACTCAATATCAACTCAAACATTTATTTGCTCAATTTGTTGTGTACTGTACATTGAGACAATGTACATTTCAACAGCGGTTAATCACATACAATCATTATTACGTAAACGTAAGGTAAAAAATGTAGTACAAAAATACTACGAGTGATGCTTTTGCTATTTGAAAATTTACTTAAGTATTAGGTTTAAAGTATTTTTCGTACTGCTACGATAAAAAAAAACGAGCAAACGTTTAAAGTAACTAGCAAAATTTTACTTCCAAAACAATGTTTATAAACAGCTCGAGTTTTTGATAAACTGCACAACTTTACCACCACTGTGACTAAACTAACCAAATATTCTTTTAAACTTCTAATTAAATTGGTACCATAACTGAATAAACATTATATATATTATCGTAAGAAATCTCCTCCTATATTTTATATAAACATAATATAATAAAAAAATTATCAAACGTTACTATTACATGTGAGTCCAAGTGCGCTATCGCATGCAATAAGTCCGCTGGGAAGTTTGTAAGTGGGAGTACGAATAGCATCGGTGCAGCGGCGCGCGGTTCATCCGGCGGCTTTGCGGAACTCGCCAGTCAATGCTAGATACCGACTTTAGATAGATGGCTTTTAAATAAATTACCCTGGAACTGAGTACCTACAGCAAAGCTACTGTGGAGAAGTTATGAGATATTATCTCAACCAAACTTAATTACTTAATACTTACATTTTTGACATGCTGAGCACATGTGGTGTCGCTATGGAATGCTATGGAAAGTGGACTATGGTAGAGGACTGCTTTTGCTATCCTCATTGCCAAGTCTCTGACAAACCATTTGCGGGGATAATACTCGTGATTATATGTTAGTTTATATAGAAGTACATTTTTCTAAGACTTCTAAACTAACTTGGATAACTATTAGGGTCTTGGCCTCCCTCCGTTAATAGGAGTTTACACCTGGGTCTGTACTGCGCCACCTCCTACGGCGCAAGACTTCTATCAAGACATATTATGTAAATAATATTAAGATAACTGAAAAATTCATAAAATAGCTGTTTTATAATTATTCCGTTATATGTTCGGACATTTAATAAGGTTAGGTACATTACCTCTTTACATTCAAAGAGGTAATGTTGCCAGCATTCTTGTGACCGTACCTGCGTGCCCGCAGTTGGAGGACAATTTCATTTATAGTTTTTAGTTTTAAATTAGACATTCTTTAGTTATAGTTTTTAAGTTTTTTTTTTCATATTAATAGTGTGTTTCATTATGTCTCTTATAAGGTTGTTTAGTTCTTTTATTTTTAGTCGAGCACAAGAGTGCCCGACTAAAAAGAATGTGCACAGAGTGGTCGTAGTTATGGGGGGTCTGGGTGAATGACGGCTCGTTATTCGTCTCCATTCGGCTCTGTTAGTGGCATTGTGTGAGCAGTCGGTCATGGTGGATTGAGTGAGGGATCTAATAAGGTCTACCCACCTGGTTAGAGAGTGACCACGGGATCTCTTGCCCTCCATTCGGCCCTGAACTACGAGACGCTCCATTGAGTCTTCGTTGCGAGTTATGTGCCCATAGAACTTCAGTATTCGTATAACAGTCGACGATACTCTTTCCTTTATGTGAAGCTCTTTTAGGATCGATACATTGGTACGGTGAGCAGTCCATGGAATCTTCAGAAGACGTCTCCAGCACCACATCTCCAGTGCATCGATTTTCCTTATCTCCTTTAGCCACAAGGTCCACGTCTCTGCTCCGTAAAGAAAAATCGGAAAGACAAGACTTCGCATCAGTCGCACTTTAGTGGTTTTTGTTATTCTGCGGTCTTTCCAAATTCCCTTGAGCTTCTCGACGGCAGATCGCGTCACAGCACAACGCCTTCGTATCTCGTCTACACAGCCTCCGATATTTGTAATGTTGGAGCCCAAGTATGTATAGCTCTGAACAACATCACAGTTGGCTATACTTTTGACGGTCGGTTGGTTGTCTTCAGCTTTATCTACTATCATCATTTTGGTCTTGTCACGATTGATAGCAAGTCCAATGCCAATACTGGTTGTTTTCAGGCATTTCAGGAGATGTTCCATATCTTCTTTAGATGTTGTAAGAAGTGTAGTGTCATCGGCATACCGTAAGTTACAAATTTTCCGACCTCCAATAGAAACACCTTTGTCCCATCCTTCCAGGACAAGTCGCATTATATCCTCGGTGTAAATATTAAAAAGCAGGTTATTTAGTTAGTAATCCCATTTTGGTAACCTTTGTTCCTACAACGAAAATAAATTGAAATTGTTCTGATTATAAGGACACTTACGTTTTTTTCTATTAGTACACATGTAAAGTAGATAAGTATGTAATATAAATAAAACTTTAGTTTAATGCACAGGTTACATTAACATAGTTTATTATTATCAATATCAACGTGTTTAGATGACCGAAGATATCAACCCTTAAAACTTACATAACTACGGCCAAACCCGATGCAGAATGTTTGTAAACAAATAACTTACTGTCACTTGTTGTGCAAATATCTAGTGCACTAACTAAAAACACACTATTTGTAGTTGCTTTGTTGTGAATCTCTCACATGAAGATAAAAGTCGGAGTGACTATAAATATTTGCAGAAAGAAATGTCAATCATTTGTTTACAAACATTGAGTACAGCTTACAACCTCAAACAATAAAACTAAAGTCGAAGCTTACAATTGCTCAACTAACCCCAAAGTGCATGGACCAAAACATTTAAACCGATTAGGTGATAAGTACGAGTGGCAAGAAGCATCTTATGAAGCGAGTTGGCAGTGCTAATGCAGCGGCTGGATGCGGCGCAAGTTTTAATGGGGTGCTACTGCCGCCCGCCGCCCGCCGCCATTGATCACCTTCTAATAGCTGCGATGACGTGGCTATGCCGGCTATGCTGGTATGCTAAACAGCACGTTGACATTCTATCTACTGTGAACCTGTTGTATTTAACCTGTTTTCCATGTTATTTGAAGTAAGAGACAGTGGTTAAATAAGGTGTTAGATATAAGAGGGATAGCCCTAACAAATAACAGTTTATTTACTGTTTCATAGCTGGGCAATAGCCTCCACCATTGAAATCAAATCATCGCTACATATTTTAAGTGTACCTTTGTTAGGTTTATAAATGTGTTACATTATTTTTAAATGCTTACTTAATCTTTCCTCAATTTTTTTTATCTAAATCTGCAATGGTTATACGTACTAAACACTAGAATAACAAATACATTTAAAGGACAATGGCGAAATCATTGTTGAATGAATTCTTTAGCGTCTATTACAAATACAAATACGGATGAAATAAATTCGTAAGATTTTTGAAACCATAGGAAAAACCCGAAATAAAACAACTTTAAAAGACACGTAAGTTACTAGTTATTTTTTTCTCTTAAATAATGGCTTCGTGCGATCAGCACATTTAGCCAGTGTCAAGTTTTTAATAGTAATTATTACTTTCTTTACTTTAAAATGATATTCCCCCAAACCCCTTGAAACTCAATAAAGCTGTGGTACTTTATTGAGATCTCACACGGACTTCTTGAGAGAATTTGAAAAGTGATGTTGCACTGTTTTGTTTTATTTGCCAACACTCATGCACGTTCACGAACACATAACAGTAAATAATCCACCATTATTTCTTATGCACGTTCACGGACAAATAACAGTAAATAAGCTACAATTATATCCGACAAAATACAAATTAAGTATAGAAAATAAAATAAAACTGCAGACATGTGACGCTTCTCTTTCCCGCCAAGAAGTCCACGTTTTTTTATTACGTAATATATTTTGGCATAAATAACGTATTTTTTTATAATTTGTTCTTTGAAGGAACAGGGTAAGGTCAGAGACCATACTGCTTAGTCATTAGTTAGTTAAAATCACATTATTATAAAATAGCCTATATTTTTTATACTGCTGGGCAAAGGCCCACCCTCCCCTCTTTCCACTTTTCGCGGTCTGTTGCTTGTGCTGGCCAATTCTTGAAAGGTTAACACAACTAGGTAGGTAAGTACTTGTTTGATGCAATTATGTTAGATATAACCTCCAAAACATTTAATTGAAATATCTTTAATTGTAGACTTCCTAAAGAAGAAATACTAAGACCATGTTGTTCAGGATTACAAACTCTATACCAACATATATTTTTTTATATTAAGACGCTTAAAAAAAGAGTCTACAAAAGTTTGTATGGGAGGTGACCAATGTCCTTTACATTATTGACAAATATTTTATTTAGTAAAACAAACATTAGTTTTTATTAAAAGTAGTATTTTTTAACATTTTAACGCCAGAACTACACCATTTAATTAAAGCTTTTCATGAAAGTTCTTTAAATACAGCTTTCTTTGGTTGCAGGTATTATTACGGGCGTTTGTTTTATTTAAAAACAGCTTAGTATAAAAATCAGTGATTCACTTCACAGCTTCATCGATAACTATTTTTAGTTGCGTCTTTAGGTTCTTAGTTTGTGAACGTCATTATAATTTACTTATTTAAATGTTATTTAAACAAATAGAATTACTCAACGCTACTCATTCGAAATGCCTGCAAATATTTCCTATATGTCAGATAGAGGACTATCTGACATATAGAAAATATTTGCAGGCCTTGCAGGAGCAAGGTCGTCATTTTCAGGCCGGCATAACTGACTGAAATAATGTTATGGGCTAAACAGCGAAGGGGTATTCACCATCACAACTCATGGATGTGCAAAGAGGGACCTTACACCTGCACAGTGCAGAGGAGTGTTTATGTGTTTGCGTTTTGCTGTTTATAATATAATGCATGAGTGCATCGCGTAATAAATAGCCGGTGTAAGCTGACCCCCGGTATCGCTGCGGCCACACGGTAAGTTTTAATCGGACGCCGCCGATATTGGGCACCTGCTAATGGGTTTACGATGCCACCGTTATTTGTGGACAGCCTACATCGGACTTCTGATTTATTTGGCCCACAAATCATATTGCTTGCGTCGTCGCTGCCGTGTCGGCTGTAATAATAGTGCACTCAAATATTGATAATTTTGAATACGTGGTATATGTAAGTATAGAGAGAGATACAGACATTTGATTCAATATTTTAAAAAAATAGTAATTTGAGTATGTTTATTAAGTTTTAATTTTTTTTTCAATAGTAAATAATTAATTAATATTTAGGTTAGATTAAGGATTCCATTATTTTTACATAATAATAACGTAAACTGAAACATTTTACACGGATTTCAAAATATTTTACTTGCTTTTTGGCATATTAGTTCACCTAGACGTTTCGAACCCTTTACAAGATTTTTGATCACACGGAGACATATTACCATAATAATATAAATTGCAACATTATTTTTTTTACCATTTAATTGGCAATCAGCTATAAGTACGGCCCACCTGATGATGAATATTTTCTTTCACTGAATATCAATGTTTGTCAAAAATGTTTCAAGTAAATTTCGTAAATAACGCTGACACAAAATAAAAAAGTGAATTTTAACCCACAGATTTCGAATGCGACAGAACAAAAACCCAGTAAACACATTACCGGATTATTCCCAGGAGCGTCAATATTAAAAAGTAGGTATCGTTACACGGAAACACCCACGTAATAAAATTAAAGCAGTGCCTACTTACCAATACTGTTGTTTTTATCGAAACAGTATTGTCTTTAAGCTATTCGGTTGATTGATCAACAGATGAAAAGTAACTATTTTGTTCTCAGAACCATATCACGCATACTCGAACGCATAGAACAAAATTGGACATAACGTTGGCTCCAGCGCAGGCAGCTTGAAATATGCGGCGTATTATAAAGCTGGGCGGATTGAGTTAACCATCCCGGGTGGGTTAAGAATCGCCCTATATCACGCTCCGGGCGGAACTGTCCAGTATACGTAAAGTCTGAAAGACACAAGGAGTATGAAAAAAATGTTATAGATATGCGAGTTTTGAATCGGTGGTAAATCATATTGACTCTACAGCAAAAATAAATAAGAGTGACATAAAGTGACTTTAGAGTGGAATGAAGTGAACGTATTCATTGTATATTAGTGGTTTTTTTAGGTTTAATTTTATTGAGTTTAATTTCGAGTCAAATTCAATTTCAAGTCAAGTCGAGTTTAAATCGAGGTTAAAAAACATCGAATTATAAAATCTGTCACTTAGGTTAATGTTTGTTCTTACTTCTAGTACTAATATTACACTGAAAGAACAAAAAGGTTGATTTTGCACGGGTTGGCGACACATTAGTTGAATTAACAAAGTGATGGGTTAAAGCAACATGAACAAATTGTTGTTTTCACAGAAAAGTTTTTGTTGATATGAAAACAGTTGTTTTTACCTATTTGTACATGTTGGCGTAACAATTCATGGTTAATTCAATAGGTAATTGTTGATTCTACTGTTCAAGTTGTTGAAATAACCATTTTTAAAGTTAAATTTACAAAATAAATACGTTAAAACAACAAAAGATATTCAACCATTTGTCGATTACCAGAAGCAACAAAATAAATTTGTTAATTATGCCTATTCCCAATAGTTGATTTAATGTAAATTTTAATGTTGGAACCAAGCTGATTGGCATAACCCTCTCAAATGTTTGTCTCAACCGATTCACAAACAGTTGGGATAACAATATAAGCAGGTAAAAAACACAGCAAGACATAAAGTTAAACCAAAACGTTCGAATGGTTAAACGAACTTCCGAATGATGGTTAAAATAATGATATAAACAGGTTAAATCCTATACAAAAAAAGTAATTGACACGACCCATTAAAATGCTTGTTTTAACCGTCACACAAACAGTTGATATAACAGTATTAAACAGGTAAAAACAACAGCAACACATAAAGCTTAATCAATATTCTTGAATGATAAAACTAACTCACGAGCAAGGGTTAAAATAACAACATAAACAGGTTAGGTCCTATACAAAAAAAAACAATTGACACAACCCTTTCAAGTGCTTGTTTCAACTGTCACACATACCGTTGGGATAGCAATGTACACCCGTAAAAAAACACCAATACAATAAGCTAAATTAACCTGTTTTAATGTTTAAACTAGCCCTTCAGAGTGTTTGATTTAACCGTCACATAAACAGTTAGGATAACAATATAAACAGTTAAAAACAACAGCAAGATTTATAACTAAATCAACAAATTCAAATAGTTAAACTAACTCACCAGCTGGGGTTAAAAAAAAATAAACAGGTTAAGTCCGGTACAACAATTATCGATTGACACAACCCTTTGAAATGTTTGTTTTAACCGTCACACAAACAGTTGAGATAACATTAATAAACAGGTAAAAGCAACAGCGACACATAAAGCTTAATCAATATGTTCGATTGGTAAAACTAACTCAAGAGCTAGGATTAAAATTCTCTTTCAAATGTTAGTTTTAACCATCACGCAAACAGTTGAGATAGCAATAAAACAGGTAAAAACAACAGCAATACATTAAGCCAAATTAACATGTTTGAATGGATAAACTAACTTACGAGCTAGGGTTAAAATAATAATATAAACAAGTTAAGTCCTACACACAAAAAAACGATCCACACAACCCTATCAAATGTTTGTTTTAATCGTCACACAAACAGTTGGGATAGCAATATAAACAGGTAAAAACAACACCAAGACAAAAAACTAAATCAACAAGTTTGAATGGTTGAGCTAACGCTTTTGAATGTATGTTATACCCGTCACACGAACAGTTGGTATAGCAATAAAACAGGTAAAAATAACAGCAACACATGAAGCCCAATCAACATGTTTGAATGGATAAACTAACTCACGAGCTAGGGTTACAATAATAATATAAACAAATGAAGTCCTACACAAAAAAAAACGATTCACACAGTTCTTGCAAGTGTTTGTTTGAACTGTCACACAAACAGTTGGGATAACAATATACACTGGTACAAACAACAGCAAACACATAAAGCTAAATCAACCTGTTCGAATTGTTAACCTGACCCTTTCAAATGTTTGTTTTAACCGTCACACAAACAGTTAGGATACCCATCAATATAATCAGGTAAAAACAACAGCATGACAAAAAGCAAAATCAACGTGTTCGAATGATTGAGCTAACGTTTTCAAATGTATGTTGTTAAATTAAACGCTACCTAAATGCTATCTGAGATAAAATTATTGTGTCACATACCTACCTTCAATACAGACAAACTGACATGGCGAAACTAAAACTATATTTGTATTTGCTTTCGTATGTCTGGTTGTTCAGCTTTTCCGTCTATAGTATAGGTCGCTCTCTCAACCGATTCTAGTAAAAATTTGTGAGCGAGTTCGATACCTATTTATAGTTAGGGCAAAATGCATTTCTATGTCCGGCCCTATGATCTTGTTTTGGAAGATAACAAGATGAAAAGTTGAATTAAACGCCATATACTTACCTACCTTAATAGGTAAGTAGGTACCTACTGTTAAACGAAAAATTTTTGGATTTTTAATGGATTGCCGAAAACGGCTGTACTTAACGATTTTCATGAAATTTAAGATATAATTAGTGCTTCAACAGGACACAAACTTCTCAAATGTTTGTTTTAACCCTTTCACAAATAGTTGAAATAACAATTTAAATAATTTGTGCTGATCTGCTGGCAACGTCGCAAATTACTATCTGCGCGCGCTCAAGAAGCAAGGGCGTCTATTCACGAGAAGTTCGGCTATGCGATTCTCTAAGCGACACAGACGCTGCGCGCATGGCTGTGATCTGCTTTCTCTTTCCAATTCTATGAATATAAGAGAGACAGAGTTAATTCTCAGCACTGCGGCAGCCGCTGCTATTAAGGCTTTATTTAACTTAGAGAATCGCACTGCTATTGTCAATGACATAAGTGAGTGGACACTTATGATGTTACGGTTACATTATCGGGATTCGGCGAATATTTGACCTATCGCGACGTGTACCTATAGCCAAACAGTTTGCTGATCCTACCGCACATCAAAGGGATATTTTCTCAAACTTGCAATGAAATGTTGTCATGACTTACTTCAATTAGGTCCGGAAATACTACGTAACCGGTGCGATGAGTGAAGATGATATGTAAAGGAATTTCATACTGCCTAATACACCTACCTAGGCCCGTAAAACAACCGGCCTTTGTTTTTAAACGCAGGCCCATTGTTTTCATTTGATTCAATGTAGTTCGCCCGAAAATCATTACACTAATATTATATAGGCGAAAGTTTGTGAGTGTGTATGTTTGTTACTTCTTCACGTCTAAACAGCTATAGCGATTTTAATAAAATTTGGTATGGAGTTAGCTGACCCCCTGGATTAACACATAGGATACTTGTTATCTCGATATTCCTACGGGAATGGGAACCACGCGGGTGAAACCGCGAGCGGTCGCTAGTTTTATATAATTACAAGCGGCCGCTCGCGGTTTTATCCGCGTGGTTCCCGTTCTCGTACTTTTCATCATACTACATCATCATACTTTTACTTATCCTAATAATAGTTACGCACAATATTAATTAGGCATAACTTTTTAGGCACATTTTTTTAAGCATAACTACTATTAGCATAATAATTGATAAATAAACTATTTTAAAGCCTAAATTTGCTTACGCATAATGATATTTAAGCATAATTTTGTTAGGCATTAAATTATATAAGAAAAAAGTAAGGTTTGGAAACTTTGTGTTTGCATTTAATAAAATACTTTTCGTATAAAAATAAACATGTTGGCGGCTTACACCCCCGCCGCACCCTAACCTATTATTACACTACGGTAACCAATTTATATTTAATATACCTAATAGCTACTTTTGGTTTCTCAGATTCAAATAGCTATAAATAAAATAAAAAATATTGCAAAGACAAAACCTGTTAAAAAACCAATCCAAATTATAGCGGATTTTGAAACTGTAACCTCACCTTCTGTCTTATCTAATCTATCAGACTATCTTTATACCTAATAACTATTAGACTTATTATGCTTACTGAAATAGTATGCCAAAAACAATTTAGTCAAAATATTATTATGACAAATAAAAATATGCCTAACACGTTATGCCAAATTAAATTAAGACAAAAAGAGAAGAGAATTTTCGTCAGATGTTCAACTGGATATTCTGCCTAACCAAGCTCGTATTTCATCTAGCTCAGCCTTGTAGATTAAGCTGTATACAAAAAGGGCGTGTCGTTAGTCTACAAAGAAAAATTCATCGTGTCAATACTTGCAACGCACTGGATAAAATTATGTATAAACTCTCCCTTTCAAATGTTTGTTTTAACCGTTACATAAACAGTTGGGATAACAATATAAACAGTTAAAAAGAGCAAGATTTATAACTAAATTAACAAATTCACATAGTTAAACTAACTCACGGGCTAGGGTTAAATAAATATATAAACAGGTTAAGGTCCTGTACAAAAATTATCGATTGACGAAGCGACGTTGCCGTTTATATCAAGCAAGACCGCGCGCGCGCCGGCTTCGCGCTGTGTGTGCTGCCGACTGCTTAGTTGAACGTGAATATTCGAATAAAGAGCACGGCTTGCGGAGGTGAGGTGGACAGTTCAGTGTGTAATGGATTTAAGTAAGTGTGCGGACATATAAATGTGGTTTAATATAAAAACGTGTATCTACCCAGCACATAAGTTTTATCGTGTATAGTGTCTTTCGCCGTAAAACGCGACTGGCCTGGGTACCTTAATTAAATACTTATTTTGTTTTTAAGGTCTCGTATATTTAGCCGAATGGGTATTTCGGCGGAAACAGTCAAACGTTTTGAAGGTACCTACGTGTTTATTGTTTTCGTTGTCTGCTTAGCTTAGCTTAGCGCCACGCTGCGTGTCGCAACTCGCAACGCAATCGGTTACATACATTTTGCAAGAACGTGGTTACATTAGTTCATAGCCGATTTACATGTCCATCGCTTAAGTAAGTAAAAACTACGTGTGGACGCCGGGCGGCAAGTAAGTCTGTCTACCTATCGCATTAAGTAGGTAAGCAAGAAAGTAGTAAGTTCAACTTACTTACTTACTTACTTACTTATGGGTGTGTAAATCGGCCTTCAGTCCCGCGTGTCGCCACGTTCAATACAAAGCTTTGTATTGTAAGAAAGAAAAACTGGTTTTAACGAAAAATAATGTGTTACTTTAACTAAGGGAAGGGAAAGGAAATTTGATTCAACTGATATATATTAGTTGAATCAAAAGCTTTCAATTAGTTAAAATAACACATTATTTTTGTTTGATTCAACTGATATATATCAGTTGAATCAAAAGCTTTGCTTTAGTTAAAATAACACATAATTTTTGTTAAACCACAGTTTTCCCATCTTTATTTAAATGTTTGTGTTTACAGGACACATCTTCGGAGGCGGCAACAGCAAGTGATAATGTTTATGATATAATATTAGCGCCGTCGAGCCCGGCATCCAATAGTAACAAACACTTGAAATCAAGAGGAATATCACGCGTAAGTGTTGGAATGAAACATTACTTGTAAATATTTTTAACAATTATGTTACAAGCATAACGTGTCTGTCTGTGTATCTATCTGCGGTATCGTAGCTCCCAAACTGATGAACCGATTTTCGTTTAGTTTTTTTTGTGTCATAGATAGTTTTATCCCGAGTGTTCTTAGCCATGTTTCATGAAGATCTGTTCAGCCGTTTGAATATGCTCTTTTCTAGTTGATGAGGGGATTTGACTAACTTCCTTATGTCCGATCGATTCGAAATTTGGTACCGTGTTACTTCAATGATATTGAAAGTACATATATGTCAAAGTCAAAGTCAAATTATTTTTCAATGTAAACCTTTACAGGCACTTATTGACGTCGATACTAATAATTATAAAAAAACAACTAATCTAGCGAACTATAGTCTGTGCCAGACAAACGCCTACCTACTCACTACCTACCACCAATCTTCTGCATTAGGCTTATCCGAGATACAATCATATGTTTTAAGCAAAATTATTTATCAAAATAAATATGCATTAAAAATAAAAACTTTATTTGCCGTAGAAAGTTTATGATACTATACTTATTACCAGATCCATCTATAAATTCAGAAGGTTTAATGTTAATATAAAAAACAAAAAAAAATTAAGGAGACCTTTGCCCACTAGTGGGATAGCGTAGACTAATTAAAAATGGTATGGTAAGGTTAACATGACCTGATCAGCCATTTGAAGATCATCAGCTCTTTAATAGTTGATGAGGGGATCTGACTACCATCCATATGTCTTATCTATTCGAAATTTGGTACCTATCGTGTTACTTCAATAATGTTGAAAGTATATGATAAGGTAACCATGACCTGATCAGTAATTTGAAGATCATCACTTTAAAAAAGACAAAATAAAAATAAAATAAAAAATTTGAAAAACCCCTCGACACAAAAAATAAACTGTAAAAACTAACAAATAATATTTTAAACCTAGAAATGAAACACTTTTTTACAGATTAACTCACGTTTAATTTACTATTTACATAGTTTATATATTATCCTGACGTTTCGAACCCTTTACAGGGTCCGTGGTCACAGAAACCTCAGAAAACAATAATTTTAAACCTATTTTAATTATTATCGTCACATATATATGTAAGTTCTATTATTTTTATTTTCCAGGCGTCCGTCGTCGCGTCGGGGGACTGTTTAGCAGCTTGACAGCGGGCGTCTTCCTCGACACCCAATCGTAGCAAAAAGTATGCTGCGACGCGCGGCTGGGTAATTTAGACTTTAAGTACTGTGTACGTTATTTAATATCGTTTAAAGATTGTAAAAACCGTCACCAAATTGTTTAAGAATAAACTTTTTACCGTATGAATCGCTTTTTAATGTTCTTTTTACAGTACTTGCTATGTTGAACCAACTTGTTTTCTTAGTTAGGCTAAAGATATGTATATCTATGTATTAGCTAGAAGATACTTTTGTTTAGTGTCGTGTCTACCTTCTATCTGTGTGATTTAAATAATATTAGGTCATTCTATTTTAGTGTCTTAGTGTTGTATTAACCTAGAACCTATAGTATTTATGAAAAAGCCGTTTTGTTGTGTAAACTTCTACAAATTTAGTTGGGAATACTAAAAATTTTTTGTACGTATTATCAAACTAGACATAATAGTATTTTCAACAAAACAGTTTTGTTGTGTCAATATTTTTTGTTTCATCTACCTGTCCCCCTAGCACGCTCGGTTATATGCCCGACGTAAAGCATTTGTCCCTCTCGCACAAGGGACGAATGCTTTATGTCCGACATAAAACTTAGCGTGCTAGTCTCACAGATAAAAAAAACTATTAAATCATCCTCTCGAAGTAAATGTTGGCTTAACACGAAGTACTGTAATGTTGAATCAACTTCCGCTATAATTATTAGGACTATTTGAATTATATTGTCAAATTAACTACTTTATAATGTTATACGTACGAGTATACGAGGTATATTTCAACATGATTCAAGTTAAGGTGATCCATTAGGAGGGTTTACGCATTTCGGTTTCCCATACAATTTTTCAAGTCGAAATTTTTAAAGACCAAGAAGCTAATTTTAATGAAACTTTGCATGCTAAAGTAAAATACAGGGATTTAAATAGTATGTTGGTAACATTTTTAAAAAATATGTTAAAATCGCAATAACTCAGTAAAATAAACGTTTTTGGAAATGTTTTCAACAAACTATTTAGATCTTTATATTTTATCTCAACATGCAGAGTTTCATCAAAATTGGCCTACTGGTTTATAAAAATGTCGACTTGGAAATTTGTATGGGAAACCGAAATGCGTAAACCCTCTTAAGTATATCACCCTAAGTTGAATAATTATTTGACAATATAATCCAAGTTTTTGTCCTAACAATTATAGCGAAAGTTGAGACAACATTGTAGCTCGTGTTAATCCAACCTCTACTTCGAAAGGTTGATTCAATAGTATTTTATCAGGTAGATGCAACACAAACGCACTTATTGAAACAACAAAACTGTTTTGTTGAAAATACTATTATGTCTAGGTTGATACTACAAAATATTTTGAGTGTTCCCAACTAAATTAGTAGATGTTGACACAACAAAACTGCTATGTTAAAATTACTATTAATTACGGGTTAATACAACACCTAGACACTTATTGCCTCAACAAAACTACACTGTTAATTTTACCATTTAATTGAGGTTAATTCAACAAAACATACATATAGATCTAACTATTACAGCAAAAGTTGGTTCAACAGTGCAGGACTGTTAACCCTACCCATTTTTGTACAGTACATTTAACCTTTAAAGTGGGTTAGTTCAACACCTTGACATTGATCGAATCAACAAAAGGATTTTGCTAAAATACTGTTGGTTTTACCCAAAATATTTTGGGTTGCCCCAACAATAGAGTACGAGTTGATCCAATATAGTAAATCAGTTAACACAACCTTGAGTTCGAAGGTTTATCTAACATTAAAAGCAAGTAGATTTAACACAAACACACTCGTGTTTTTAACATTTCGAGTACGTTAAAGCAAGCCTTGATAAAGAGTTAATTTTACTGTCATGGTTTGTTGTTTTTACATGTTTGCACCAAGTGCAAACCAGTAAAACTAACCATTTAAAGCAAGTACGTTCAACACAAACAAACTTGTATTTTTAACATTTTGACTAAGTTAAAGCAAACCTTGTTAGGGAGTCAATTTTACTGTCATGGTTGGTTGTTTTTACAAGTTTGCACCAAGTGCAAACCAGTAAAACTAACCATTAAAAGCAAGTACTCGTAGATTCAACACAAACATACATCTATTTTTAACATAGATGTATGTTTGTGTTACATAGAGTAGTTAGTAGTAGTTATGTAGACATAGAGTAGTCATCGATGGCTGCTCCTCTGACTCAGTGGCTATTGATGCCGGAGTTCCTCAGGGGTCTGTTCTCTCTGCGACGCTTTTCCTGTTGCACATCAATGACCTGTTGATACCGGGAGTTGTTGGGTATGCAGATGACAGTACTGTCGTAGAGAGATTCCTTTCGGATGCAAAGGCTAGTGGTGATGACGTGATGTTGATGAGAGAGGCCATGGTTGAGCGAACGAACCAGACATTAATTCACGTTTGCCAGTGGGGTGACAGTAACCTGGTAAATTTCAACGCCACCAAAACGCAAACGTGTTTATTCACCGCTAAAAGGAGTCCCTTTAACCTGACTCCTACTTTTCGGGGTGCATCTGTGCCTGTTACCGATAGTCTCGTCCTTCTGGGCATGGAGTTGTCTTCAGACCTCAACTTCGGCACCAGCATCGAGTCCAAGGCACAAACTGCAGCTAAAAAGCTGGGCGTCTTAAATAGAGTCAAGCGATATTTCATGCCGGGACAGCTTTTAACTCTCTATAAAGCTCAAGTCCGATCTTGCATGGAATATTGCAGTCACCTGTGGGACGGCTCAGCTAAATACCAACTAGCTGCACTGGACACGATTCAACGCAGAGCTGAGAGGCTAATTGGCGACAAAGAACTAGTGAAGAGCAAATTTCACACCCTAGCTCACCGCCGCAAAGTTGCCTGTCTGTCGGTCTTTTACAGACTGTACTTCGGAGAGTGTGCTCTGGAGCTGCATGAGCTCATACCGCCATCCCCCTTCTTCCATCGGACATCCAGGCGCACTGCGGGCTACCACCCTTTCTTGGTGGATATTCCTAAATGTCGCACAAAGCGTTACTCAACATCTTTTATACTGCGTACAGCAAAGGAGTGGAACTCCCTCCCTGCGTCTGTGTTTCCGAGTACATATAACCCGTCCATCTTCAAAGTAAGAGTAAATAGGCACCTTCTGGGTAAACTCGCACCATCATAGATCCTGTCTTAGCCCCTGGGCTTGATTGGGATCAAGAGCAAACCCATACCTAGTAAAAAAAAAAAAAAAAAACATTTCGAGTACGTTAAAGCAAACCTTGTTAGAAGGTCAATTTTACTGTCATGGTTGGTTGTTTTTATGAATTAACATATTGCTAGACGGTTAAAATTACCATTGTGCTACTGGTAAAAACAACTAAATTCCACGGGTTGGTGCTATATTAACCCCTTGTTAGAGGGTTAATTTTACCATTTTAATGAAATGTTGAATCAACAAATATGTAATAAGTTAAAATTACCGAAACTGATCAACAATACAGTTTTTGTTCATTCAACAAAACTCAAGAGTAGGTGCTATATTAACCCTAAAATTTTGTTGAAATATGGTAAAACCAACTAATAATTTCTTTCCGTGTAAACATAACTCTATTCTTAAGAAATACGTATTATTAATACGTATTTCTTAAGAATAGAGGGCCTGTGCCCAGCAGTGGGACGTTTATAGGCTGATGATGATGATGATGATGACGTATTATTAATATAGACATACATTTATATTTTATTCATGACTATTATTCCCGAAGGGTTAGTCAGAGACTGGGCAATAAGGACCGCGAAAGCAGCAGTCCTCTACCATATTCCACTTTTCACCAAATAGCGACTGCACATGTGCTCAGCGTGACAGGTAGTGATCATCGCCGATCGCCGATCATGCTATTGGATGTATGTGCTGTATTTAGTCAGTTAGTCGCCTTTTATGACACCCAAGGGAAGAGAGGGGTTGGTATTATTCTTACAACGCTACGCGACACGGTTAAAATTAACATAGAACTTTTATATTGCTGTGTAAGTAAATTATTATTTGTTGTGCCCAGTGTGTCCCCTGCCCAACGTAGATAAGTGAAACTTTTGATTTGCGAGACGGGCGCTGCGCAAGAGTTTGCATTCACAACTTGTGCTGTAAAGTTGGTTCCAAGTAGTACATGTTTATTAAAAATAACCACACGTGTGCTACACAGCAGGAATGAAAAGGCATTCTTAAATCAGGTGGGTTATACGATAGTATGTTTGTATGAGGGTATTTATAGATGCATCACGCACGTTTCCAGGGGGGGGTAGGCAAACACCACAGATTCCATATGCTACGATCCTTATTAGTCATTTTTATATTTCACTAAATTGGTAATCTATTAGAATTAAGTCGAGTGGTTAGCACGCCGGGTCTAGCGTCGCGCCATCTCTGAGGTCCCGGGTTTAATTCCCGGTCGGGTCTGTTTTTCTAAATTGATTTCGGGTCTGAGTGTTTTTTCATGTTGTCATCATGTTTATGGTTATTTATCCGTTATCTTAACATATTATCGAGTTTCAAAAGAATACTCATCTTGGTCTAGATAATTGGTGTGAGCGTAAACAAATTTAATTTGATTTCTTATTTTCTCGTCAATTCAGATTAGATTAGACCAAATCATTAATTTGCTATCTAATCATTATTATACAAAATATAACATTTGTTAAGTTTAAATCTTTACACAGTACATGCCACTGGAATAGTAATTATTGAAACATCGTATTTATTTACTAATTAAGCATGCATTGTCAATTAATATAACACTTTATTTGATGATAATGAACAATTAAATTGATAAAGTGAGAAACAGTTTGAATTGTGTTGGTCGTTGCTGTTTTTGGTAATTAGTTCTATAAAATAGTTAGCTGCTTTTAGGTAGTTCTAGTTTTAATTAACTATTTGCATAGAACTTCATTTTACCCTTACTCCTTGTTGCTTACAGAGTAAGTAACCCTAAAGCAGGACGGACGTAAGTAATAGACTTTAAGACCTATTTTACCCCCGCTTTGATTGACTGTAGGAAATATTTTTAGTTTGCCTGTATATCTGTCATCCTGTTTAGGGCTTTCACGTAACAATGTTGTCTTCGAAGGTCAGGGTATACCTCCTTAGTAATTTAGGTTTGCGGTTGGAGTACACACCTTCGGCCTTATCGTCTGTTGCCATCAGGTGCAATGAAGGGCGTTGCCTCGTTATAAAATAAAATATAAAAACAAAGACCGCTACCTACATAATGTAAAATAAACAAGTGGCTTTAGTAAGACATTTTTTATTAGTTATTCATTCAGTTTGCCTGGAAGAGTTAATTATAAAATATTAATTAAGTTTCATTATTTTATGGTGTTCATCAACATTATCGTGTAACATCGATAAAAAAAAAACAATACATGTATCATTAAATAATTCTATATGCTACGTTACTATAAAATTACTTATATTAAGTTACCCAGACTTTTTCATCCTGATAATAATAAATAAAATAAAATATTTTTCCAAATTACCTCTAGATTGATAAAAAAATTATGCGAAAGTCCATAAGTTTGTTTGTTTCACATTGAAACGGATAACAGTAGGTCACCGTTATCCGTTATTCGTTATCCGCGTTAAATTTTATACCTAGACAAGTAGAGCCAAAATAGCTATATAATAACTATATATTGATAGCCCCAGGAATACTTTTGTCCATTCGGTTTGGTTTGCATAACGGGCCAATCGCCCACGGCTTTGCCAACTTACTAATTCGCAGTAGCAACTTATGTATACTTCTAAACCATAAAGTTTCAGCACCAGTCACCCAAGCTCAATACTTACATTTATATCTTAGAAATAAATTATTTAACAATGTACACTAGTTACTCGTACAAGAGCCGGCAAAGCTCCTTGTTTTCCAGTTGATCGGTATAATATGCATTTAATACTTTAAGAACTTCTTCATGTTAAGCACTCGTAAGAAACAGAGCCACTAAAGGAGCAATTGTTTATTTGAGGGCGTGCTTTATAAAACTTAGCGCATAAAAGCGTCTGGGGGTAAACTGCCCTATCGCAGCCGGCGTGCTGACACGGGAATGCTTCTAGTTTTATCACGAATTGACGGTTAAGATAATCGCCGACGCACTCGCTGCAGCCGTGACGCCCCACGGATGGGACACTCGGACAGTTGACGCTCGCGCTTTATTGCGGCCATACCACTTTTACAGACATGGAATTGAACAGACGGTTTTATTGGGCTGCGATTAAAACGACTATTGGAATCTATGACGTTCGTGATGGCTTTCGACTCTATGTCTGTATTTATTACCTATACTCGATTTTCTTTCTTTATATCAGTAGGTACCTACTTTTGAAAAAATTAAACTTTCATTTGAAATGATATAACATCGATATTTTATATGATTTACAGCTAACCGCATCTTGCAGCCAACATTACAAATACTTGTACTTCCAGCAACAATATTTTGTATTTACTAGTATTTTTATAATGCTTTTATTGCAGTGTAATTCCGTCCCCGTGACTATTGACCTGTAGTTTGGTCGCAGACCTACAAGTGCTAAAGTAGGTACTTGTTTAGTTAGTATAAGGGTTCGATAAGACAGAGAGCGGTCACGCGTTCAAGCAAGCGTTCACGCGGTCAAGCGTTGAAGAGTCTGGCCTAAACAACTAGCAAACGCTGCGAACGCGGAACGCTTGAATGCGTGACCGCTCTCTGTCTGACAGAACCCTTGTTCTAAGTCCGCCTAGTCTGCAGAGATGGGGGCCCAGAATGGAAGCGCCCTGTTGTAGTAGGATGGGGTAAATATTGTCAGATCCTGGTGCTTTATATGGTTGAAAGCTCCCCAGTGCCCATTTAACCTTGGATTCATCCACCACCTTTTTAGCTATTATCCAATCATACTTGGAAGTCTTAACTTGCTGCTCCTTCCAGCTGATTGGATCATGTTCGTCTTGAATGATGCTTGATCCAGGGAAGTGGGTATCAAACATGACCTTCAGTGTATTCTCACCATTTCCTGTTCGAGTTCCATTTGCCCTCATTATACTGTAGACAGTGGAATCGCCTTTGTTGTAGAGATGCCTTGGTTAGTCTCATTGCTTCAGGAACAGACTGTATCTGTTCACAATGTTTCCTCCAAGCCGATCTTTTTGCTTTACGAACCGCACTGCTGTAGCGAGTTAAAGCCTTATTGTAATCGCTAAAGTCGTTCTTCGCCTTCGCTTCATTGAACGCCTGTCGTGTCTCTTTTCTAATCTGAGCCACCTCTGGAGTCCACCACGGCTGTCTCCCCGCCACTGATTTTGTTTTTGGGCAGTTGTTCTGCCAGGCCGTCATCAGTGCTTCTGTGAGTCTGTCAGCTTCAAACTCTATGTCCACAACTGAGTTAAGTTTACAGCATGAACCATCTAGTTCCCGCCTGAGATCCCTTTTGAAGCCCTCCCAGTTGGTGTTTCTTGGGTTCTTCCTTCGTACAGTTCCTATGGTCTTACCTAGTCTGTACCTAGCATATGTAGTTGTGATCGGAGAGGGATACTTCGTCCGATACATGCCAGTTTGTGATGTTACTTACCGCTCTGTTACTAGCAATAGTTAAATCAATCACCTACGCCCTCCGGGCATTGAAAAAGGTAGCCTTATTTCCTTTGTTAAGTATTTGCATGGGTGAACAATTAGAAGAACAATTGTAGTATTATACCAGGGGTTCCACCTAAACCTTTAATCTGGCCCCTGTAAAGGTAAGGTTCCTGGATTAAGGCAATGTTGAATTGATTCCTTTTTAGCTGGCGTGCCAGAAGGGCAGTTGCAGCCTTACAATGATGAAGGTTGATCTGAACGCACCTTACCTCTGTTAAGGTTATCGCCCGTCTACCGTTAGTTCGCCGTCCGAAGCCGTGTGCACGGCCAACGGAGACGACCCCCCAGAAGCAGCTCGTCCAGGGCGAGCTCCCCCATGACATCTTCGGATCTTGGCGAGGAGATCCCACCACACTCCATTGATGTGGTCTCCACTCCAACATCCTCGGCTACCGCGATAGGTGCGCCGAGTTCCGGCTGCCCCACCGCCACTGGAGCGCTTTGGGAGCACTCACCCAGAGTCACCCCCGCCACGCTCACACCACCGCTACCGCCTTGAGCATCGACAAGCTCGTCCGTAGGCCTCTCCTCCAGAAGCTTAAAGACGCTCTTGTCGATGCCCGTATTAAGGCAGTAGCCCTCCGCTTTGATGAATGCTGCAGAGGCACCATCAACACGATCCTACGAACTGTTAGACCCTCGACCTTAGTGTCGACGATTTTCCAGCTCGAGGTCCGCAAGCCAGGATGGTACCTCTGCAACATATTCAAAACTCTACCTATCTCAAGGCGGCTGTATGTTTCTGGATTTTCAGGCCATTTTAACTGGCTTCGGAAGGTCCTTCGCATCAACCACCCTGACCATGACGCCCTCCACGACAAGGCCGTCCTGCGCTCGGAGCCAGTTCGCCGAGCTACACCCCTCACACGTGAAGAGAATAGCCCCCGACGAAATGCCTCCGATGTTTACCACTGGCAGAGAGTCAGGTGCGGCCTCCAGCAGGTCCCAAATGGTTCCTTGGATCGCCACGTAGTGACCCTCTCCCAGCGTAGTCGCAGGGTAATCGTCGGCAATGATGGCCATCTTATAGGCACTTACTGCCCCCGCGTAAGACCCGTGAGTCTTAACGCGTTTGGCATCAAGCGCCTCCTGACTCTCATTGCTGACCTCCCTCAGCCTTTTCGAGCGCTCCACCGCGTCAGCCGTCATCTCACCCTCGGCCCGCTGCCTGAGCAGCTTGGCCTGACGCTTGCGGTTGCCCGACCTATGCCACGGTTTCTTGCCCGAGCCCCCCCTGTATCAGATCTGGGAGCGTCAGGACGGATCCCAAGAGGACCCAGTACCTTCTGCCTCGATGGTCCGGCGGTATCAACAGGACGGATCCCATCAGGCCAATTCCCGTTGCCCCACCATTCCAAGGTCCTCCACATGGGCTCCTCCTCCGTCTGCGGTGGATGCCGTGCCGGTGTACCTTAAGCCCTGAAGCCCCCACGGTTCCTACCACGTCCAGCTGGTGGGGTTGGTCCCCGAAGGTGTCCATCCCCACTGTGTCTCGCGGTAGGGTCCGCCTTAAACGCGCCTACTCCCGAAGCAGTGTTGCGCGCATGGGTCCCATGGACGGAAAGGTTGCTGCCTGAGGCAGCCTCAAAAATTGGCAAATTTTTGCCCCCCCCCCCCCCCCCCAGATACAAGGGGCAGCCTGAGCCCGAAGGCCCAGGAAGGGGTTTTCCGGCCTTGCCGGTACCCTCCTGGGGTAAATTAATGTTCGAAAATGTGCCATTTTTGTTGTTAGGACAATGTTGGGGTCAAGGTTGTCATTCCTCCAAGGATGGGATGGGATAAGATTAGGAAACGGGAAGGAAAGTGGTAAGGAGGGGAGTTGCTATGAATAGGATCATGGGATTGAGGGTAAGGGAATGGCCCACCGTGCGGGATATCACTGGCGGGTTAGCCCCACACACTCGGCTACTGCACGTCGCAAGGTAGATGGTAGGTGTGCGATGCTTGCTTAGTGACGGCAGCATTTCACGGGGCCGACGACGTGGACGTGTGTGTATAGGACTTGACGGCAGACGCAGTTTGCTCAACATCGCACACTTGAGCACACATCAAACCGCCCTACGACCCCAAGTCAGGCGGACTTAGAACAGGGGTTCTAGGATACCCAGTCGGGTACCAACGTCTCCACTAAATATTTAGCCAATGTTAGTAGCATTGTTGTGTTAGAAATAAGGTTACCAGTTCCTCACAATTTGAAATAAAGTGCGTGAGCCTTCACCTTTGGCTTTATCACCACTAAACATACGTGAGACGAAGGCAAGTATTTACACGCAGATAGAGAAAGAACTCAGAAAATTTTGTTAAATGGAACCGATTTATCTAAGTATCGAAACGACATGAACGTTAAAACCAATCCAAAAACTAACAGACTAGCTTTCGATTACCTAAGTGGCTTGCACCGCGCGGCCGCGGGCGGCGGGCTGCGGGCTGAGAACAAAGTCAAAGTCAAAGTCAAATTATTTATTCAATGTAAACCTTTACAGGCACTTATTGACGTCAATAATAATAATAATAAAAAAAACAGTTAACTAACTTATAGTTAAGACTTAACAACTAATCTAACGAGCTATAGTCTGTGCCAGACAAAATGCGCATCGCTACCCCCAGTACCACTGCACGCCGAAACAGAATCGCGTCGAACCGAAATTTAAGCCGTGGTCATAGAATTGTGTAAACAAACGTATTCTGGTACGAGACAATAATAGCGGGCAAGTGTCTCTCCCCTAGCGACACAAACGGCTAATATTTATAGGTAATTTATCGTTTTTTTTTGTATGAAAGGTGAAGAATGATAAATCATAATGAATTGTTAACTTAAGTTATTACTTTAAGGAATAAAATTAAATGTGATTTCCAATTATCGTATTGATATTGTGGTAAGTAATAGAAATTGGAAATAACTGAGTTTTTAAAGTAAAATAAAGTAACGGTTGAAATGAGTTTTGGAAAACATTAGTACCTAACCAATAAGGTTGACATTTTTAATCATTCAAATATCTTTTTTTATAAAAACTTAAGCATAGAAAACGTCAAAAATTAATAAGCATAAAATTGTGTGTTTTAAAATTGTTTCGTTTCTCGTCTTGGTACAAGCACAGAATAACTAATATTACTTCCGTACAGAAGGTTCACCCTACAACGACCCCCACGCGAAACCGAAACCCATACGTGACCCGAGCGTTCATATTCCGTTAAGCAAAGCCGACTCGATATCGATTTGACGTCCGTCAGGAGCGCAGGGTTTACGCGCGCGCGTAGGGTTTACGAGTTAAGGCTAGATAGGTCGCGCTTTGAGTTTTTCAAACCATCTAAGACAGAAAATAATGGTTTAAATTCTGGAAAAAAAAGTATGTATTATAGTCTGACCGCCACCGCCGCACAGCGTCCCGGGCACGCGAGCGGCGAGGCGGGGGGGGGGGCGAAACAGTTGCTCCATTTAGTTATTCTGCCGTCATCGCTCACGGCGGCAACTAGTGTGTCAGACGCACATGAGATAAAATATCCAAAATGGGTCGTGCATTATCACGAGATAATCAAGACAGTAATTTTTAAAGTGGCCGAATATTTTAAGAAAAGAAAAGCAAACAAAGTTTATATTATATAAGGTGACTGCCAGAAACCGCAAGAAACTTCAAGGGCCGATCAGGTCAAGCGTCCTAAACATGACAAAAATGGTATCATTGCAGATTAACGTAGGTACTTATCGCCCAGCTGACGCGAACGGGTCAACAGACGGTCGACCGGCCGGCCGTTGCCCGCGCGTTGTAAATAATTGTTTTTCATTTAGTTTTCTTATGTTATTGCTTTAAAATAAATTAGATACTCATATAAATACAAAGAATATCCAATTAAAATTCACAAAAAGAATTATTTAATTAAAAATGAAAAAAACACGAATTCCTTTTTTGTCATCTTTGTCATGTTCAAAACACCCGACCCGACCAGCCCCCGAAGCCCCCCGCGGCCCCTAGCAGTCACCCCATATATTTCCAAGATTTAAAGATTTATTTCATTTATATTGGTTCTTTAATTCAAAAACGGATTGGATGTAATTATACTCGTAAATATAAAGCTTCAATAAACTGTGCTTCGATATGGTAAGAACTGTCTGACACTACGAATCTCATGTGAGTTCATGCTCTTTACTTCCCACTCCCCCCACCACCCGCGCATACCCAAGGCGCGGCACAGCGGCTGCGGCCAAGCCATAGTTAAGGATCTAATCTATTCAAAGTCTCATTCAAGTTCATTGGATACAAGATCCAATGAACTTCACTCGATAGAAAAAAAAATAAAAAAAATCCCAAAATTACCCCTTTTTGTAATGTTTTTCAATATTATGACTAAACTACTGATACTTAACATTTAATTTTTGTACTCAACGAAAGACAAACAATTCGCAGATAAATTAGCAGAGAATCCCATAAAGTCTATACCTAAAGGCAATAAAACCTATAAAACGCACCGCTTCGCTGTTATACCCGTCCCGTACCATCGAGAGAGCGAGAGAAGTCGCGAGAGAGAAATACCTGGGGCCCAAGTCTGCCAATTCACGAATGGCACAATTGAATCGCAGCTGGATCGCACTGCAACCGCTTGACACATTTGGCATTCTCTTACTCATTTAAGAATACCAAATGAGCCAAACAACCACAACGCGACACAACCGCGACTCAACCACGCCACCCCCAAACTAGCAGACCTGGGCCCCTGGCCTTAAGCGACGACGCGCGACGTGGAGCGTGCGAGCCGAGCGGCAACCTTTACTGTCATACGCCTAGGCGGCCTTCCTGGGAGACACGCCGGCCGAACGTACCTAAACTGCAGCACCCCACTGGTACAAGTGGGGTAAATGACCCTTCATGCACATCTAGCTGGCACAGACCATAACCTACTCTACCTACCTAATCTACCTACCTAACCAATCTACCACCAGTTCGGATTTTGGGAGAGCCTTCGACCGAGAAGAGCTGGCAAGAAACTCAGGAGGCCTTACTTTTTTCTCCCTCTAAGTAACAATGTTACTTTACAGTGTCATAGATCTAATTAAGTAGGTACAATTTATTAAACATAATTAAGTACAATTTGTACGCATCAATAAAATTAATAATAACAATTTTCAACAATTCATAATAATTTAATGAAAGAATAGTTAATAATAGACTAAAAATACTAATAATAAACACTAGTACAGAGTAGACTTATTTCCATGCATTTTTGTCTGCAACATAGTCATTGATCTTCTTATACGCTTATAATAAGTCAATATTCATAAAACAATTATATAATAAAATAAAAGATAAAACAAAAGTGGATCTAAAAGTTTTACTCGGGCACTATGAACGCATTAGAACAATGTGTGCGAAACTAGAGGAATGTTAATTCCATGCATTTTTGTCATTGATGTAATCGCTTACAGTGTAATAGCCCTTTTCTAAAAGTCTATCCTTAACATGTGTCTTAAATTTGTCTAAGGGCAAAATTATAACATCGTTCGGGATTTTATTGTAAAATAAGACACTTTGTCCCATAAATGATCCATAAACTTTCTGAAGTCGAAATTTAGGAATTACAAGTTTATACTTATTTCTAGTATTTAGTTTGTGTATATCGCAATTTTTTTTGAAATGAGAATTGTTTTGACGCACGTAAACAATACAGTTATAAATAAATTGTGATGCAACTGTAAGAATATTTATTTCTTTAAACAGCTCCTCAAGGGAGTCACTCCTAGATTATATATGGACCTTACTGCTCTTTTCTGCAAAATGAAAATGGTTTCTATATCTGCTGCTTTACCCCAAAGTAGAATACCATAGGACATAACACTGTGAAAGTAACTAAAATAGACTAATCGAGCAGTTTCCAAGTCTGTGATATGCCTAATTTTTCTAACAGCGTAAGCAGCTGAACTAAGTCTCCCCGCAAGGGTGCTAATATGAGGGTACCACTGTATTTTTGAATCTAAGGTAATACCTAAGAAAACTGTTGAATCAACAAGGTCCAACAGTTCACCATTCAATTTAATTTTATTTACAATAATATTCTTTACGTTAGGTAGAGTAAAATTTATACATTTGGTTTTCTTCGCGTTTAATTGAAGATTATTAGTAGTAAACCAATTCAACACATCTGTTAGGGCACTGTTGATATCATCAAAACTATTTTATTTCGATTAGTCTTAAATATCAAAGAAGTATCGTCAGCAAACAAAACAATATCGCAAAAGTTTTCCGCATAAAATGGTAAATCATTAATATAAATTAAGAATAAAAATGGACCTAGTATTGACCCTTGTGGAACCCCCATTCGCGATGAAGATCCGGATGATATGAATCCATTCACGCTAACTTTTTTGATTCTGCAGCTGAGATATGATTGAATCAATTTCAAGGCATCCGAGTGCACTCCGTAGTGTTTTAGCTTTATTAAAAGGGTGTTGTATTCAACGCAATCAAAAGCCTTAGAGAGATCACAAAACACTCCAAAAGCATTCTGCGATCCCTCCCAAGCCTCAAATATGTGTTTTAGCAGAGCTACACCTGCATCAGTAGTAGACCTTCCCTTAGTAAAACCATACTGTTCACTGTGAAAAAGGTGGTTTATAGCGAAGTGGGAGCCGAGTTGATCTAAAATAAGTTTTTCAAAAACTTTACTAAGAGTAGGTAAAATCGAAATAGGTCTGAAATTGCTCGTGTCATCTTTACAACCCGATTTGAAAAGTGGCAGAACTTTGCTATGCTTCAGGAGATCTGGGAAAACTCCTTCGTCAACACAGCTATTGAATATGACTACAAGAAAAGGCGCAATGGACTCAATAATATTATTAATAATTTTTGTTGAAATATCCCACAAATCACAAGTGTTTTTTATTTTTAAAGATTTAAAGGATTTTAGTACGTCTTTACAGTTTACGTGTTTAAATTTGAACACTTCATTACACATGGGTACATACTTTTTTAACAGAATTTCTGCATTGCTCGGTGAAGAGTTGAGTGACATAGTTGTGGCAATTAGTATATTTGTAAAAGCTGTTCAAAAGCATCAGCAACTTTATTGTCTTCACTTAAAATGCTATTGCCTATTCTTAAAGAAAACTTAGTATCACGTGGCTTTATTTTACCAGTTTCGCGGTTAATGCAGTTCCATGTTGCTTTTATTTTGTTATCAGACTTTTTAATTTTTTCACTAATAAATAATGACTTGGCACATGCACAAGCCTTCCTAAAAGTTTTCGAATACTGTTTGATATACTCTAGAAAACTTGGACTATTATTATATTTTTTCTGCTCATATAAGTCATACAACTTAGCCCTACTTTTATGCAAACCAGCTGTAGCCCAATCCCCAAATATCATTGAAATATTAGTTTTAAACTTTTTAATAGAGAAAGTTTTTTTAATCAAATAAATGCTTGTAAAGACCATCTAGATTTTCCTGTATAAATGGTAAACATGGAAGTTTAGCAGTTATGTTATGCTTGAAAATTTTAACTTGTCTCTCTGTTACTGGCCTACAAGATATTTCTTCTAAGTTAGGGTGTCCATATTCCGTAAAAGCTATTTTTTGCCCACAGTGATCTGAAGATAAATTAGTTAGTATGGACTTAGACTCAGGGGCAAAGTTACAAAAAAAATTGTCTAAGCAGGTTGCAGTGGTTGCTGTAATTCTTGTCGGTTCTATAAATTGGTAATCCAAATCTAATGATTTAAATAACGAGATTAATCTTACACTAGTTGTATGACTGTCTAATAAATTTACATTAAAATCCCCACAAATTACTATTTTCTTTTTAGATTTACAAATCTTCTTAATGACATCTTCCATAGTGGCTTCAAAGACACTAAAATTACCAGAAGGAGGTCGATATACACAAACAATTATAAATTTCTCTAACTCGACACATGACAGCTCAATAACGCGTTCAATAGAAAGGTACTACATCCTTTCGTTCCATAATCTTATGTTTACAGTAATTAACGAATATTAAGGATCCGCCGCGAATTGCATTTGTTCTAGTAAAAGCACTGGAAAGCTGAAAGTTTTTAATATTAAAAATTAACTGATAATCTTTAAGCCAGTGCTCAGTTATACATAAAATGTTTATATCTTCATGTAATAAAAAAAGTTCAATTTCTAACTCTTTGCCGGCCAGGCCCTGTATGTTTTGATGAACTATTTTAATTTGGATAGGGCTGGCTTTTGTCTTACCTCTTAGTTTAAACTAGAGGTTGTGCAAGACTTATTAACTAAATTTACATTAGTAGAAATACTAAGAGTGCGATAATTTTGTGTCGACATTGTTATACTACTTATAACTGTGTCTTTTAAATTATATGCTAGCAATGATGCTATCTGTAACCTGTCTTTGTATATTAAATACATAGAATCAACTTAAAACTAGATATAAATTTATTTGTATCAAAAAATACAATACTGTCACTGTGACGATAAGTGGAGTTATACAATAGTAAGTTCAAATCAAAGATCTGTTTGTTTTGTTTCCACGATAAGTTACAGGCATAGGGAAAGGCACAAACTATTATTTTACAATTAGTTTTATATTGTATGTCAATTAAACTCTCTATGTTTTTTAAAAGGTCACGCTTTTTTATTGTGAGACTATCACCACACAGTATTACAGCATTTGTTGAATGATTTAACTCCTGCTTGCTTAATGTACTTACTAAATTAGTGAATGTTTGGGGTCTCTATCGGATCGCCTAATTTTTTGTACGCCTAATTTGCAATGGCACCCAAACGAAAAGCCTAAAATTTTTTCGCCTAATTTCACTCTTCAGAATCCTGTTTGCCCTAATTTCACTTCGCCTAACTTTTTATCGCCACATTGTCATTTACCAAATGCGTCATTTGGCAGAACAATTCGTAATCCCTAAAGTTTACAATTCCTAAATATTAATTCGCACAAAATTAAAAATCATAAAGTACAAAACGCCTACTCATTTTTATAAGGCAAAATAACTTGGCAAAAGAATTGCATTATTTTGTTGCAACTTGATTTAATCACATTGTATGTAGGTATCTAACAAAAAGTAAATTCATTCAGAAATTGACAAAATCATGATTGGAAACGCACCGCCAACCAAGAAACGCAAACATGTTGACAAAGAGAAGCGGCTCAGCAATGTCCTCAAAAATACAAGTAAATCAATCAATCAAAGTCAAAGTCAAACTATTTATTCAATGTTAACCTTTACAGGCACTTATTGACGTAAATACTAATAATAATAATAAAACAGTTAACTAACTTATAGTTAAGACTTAATAACTAATCTAACGAGCTATTATATGGAATAAGAGAGACCATTTGAGAAATATTGCAATAAATATAAAATTACTGTAAATCATAATAATATAATGTTGATTATGCATGTTCAGTTTTGTTTTTGTAGTAAAAATAAAAACTTGATACATGATATTGTGTTTTTTTTCATTTATGTATTAATATTTATTAATCTTAACATTGCAAGCAAACATGCAGCATGCATGCAGACATGCAGCATGCAAGCAGAAACACAGCATGCGTGCAGCATGCATGCAGATATGCAGCATGCGTGCAGGCATGCAGCATGCGTGCAAGTAGGCATGCAGCATGCAAGCAGGCATGCAGCATGCAAGCAGGCATGCAGAATGCATGCAGGCATGCAGCATGCATGTGGGCATGCAGCATGCATAGTTTCCGTCACGGCTTCGGCGCTGCGGGCTTATATTGCACTCTAGGGTAGGGCAGACAAGACTACGTGGAGTCGGGTTTGCAGCGATTCGCTTCTGTCAATTTATTTTCTCAATAAAATTCTATGCTTTTATTCCAATACATTATTGGCACATTTAATTTTAGATATGCTAAAATTAGAGCTTTTATAAATTTTGCGAAATAATCGTTATGCCAAAATAAAGTTATGCCAATATAAAGTTATGCCAATATAGTTTAGGCTATTTTACATTAGACATTCTAAAATTAGGCCTTTCAATTCTTATGCCAAACTATAATGGTGGCAAAACAATTTTTAGGCGAAACAATAATTGTACGTTTTAAGTTTAGGCCAAAACGGTTTGGCCAAACCATATTAGGACAAACAATTTTAGGCGAACCGAAGGGCACCCGAATGTTTGGCCTGGATTGCAAAAGTTTATAAGCTCGTGGCTGAGTTTAGATTTAAGCTGCGGACCCAGGCCCTGACCTATCTTGTCAGAAAAGATAAGAGTTTTTCTAGACATTCCTTTAACAGAAGAATCTTTGTCTGAAGGCAAGTAGCGTTTTACTAACTTTGTATCACTCGATATATTATTATTAGCAAATGTAGCACAGGGTACCACTGGGATACCATTTATGACACTCTTTATGGGTGTTACGGATGGCAACAAATCTACTTGACCAACTAGTTGATTGTTCAAAAGAGAGTCATATCGTTCTGCATTGTACTTGCACAGATCTACTAACTCTGTGGCAGACTTAATGTGTTCTTCAATTTCTTTTTGCGAGGACAAGTATTTTTTATTTAAAGTATCAAGAGACTCATGCAATCTCTGTGTGTCAGATTGTAGTTGTTTGGTATCTCGATCATACACCTGTCTACTTTCTTTTAGTTTCGAATCGTAAATGTCTAGAGAGTCCATCAAACTCATGCGTTCTTTCCTAAGCGCAATATTTTTATACAGTTGTACCCAATCCTCTTACGGCACTCCTACAAACGCTAGTTAGTTTACCTCTGCTTTTCCCTTTTTCTAACTGTGCTGTGCGGCTAAGTATCAGTGTTTCAGTACACCGCCCGCTAATCGATATCTATTTACTCAAAACACTGAGTTCCTATTTGTAGGGTTTCAAAGCAGCTTTACATACTTAACAATTAGATTTTTTACAATCATATGAATAAAGTTATTTGTATTGTATTGTATTTAATTTTTAATATTGCTCTCAACATGTTTAATAGTTATGTAAGTATGTAAAACAGAAGTACATTTAATCAAAAAAACTTGTCTATCTATATTTTACCAACTTCAAACTAGAATCCAATTTAATTTATATCAATCGCAGCTTACGTAGCATAGTCTCAACTGCGAAGCTTAGCTCAGGAAGTTGAAGTATTTTTCGCAAGTAGTTGGAAAAGCGGTCGAATCACAAACTCGCACAAATAACTGGTGTTCGAACTAGCCCGGGTTGTGTGCCGGCCGACACTCGGGCGATCGGCGGCTCGTTAGGCGCCGCCGCCGATTGGCTGGCCAAGCGGTGGCGCCGGAATTAAATCCACCAACTCCTCGAGAGCCTCTCGGAACTTTTCACCGTTTTCTTGCCAACACTAAGGCAACACACTTTTTGGTTTTGCAAATTGGAAAATCTTTTTGCTTGCGAACTCGAGATTGGCTTTCGGCGTCGCTCTCTGATTAAGAAATAGTGGAACGTAGGATAAAAATATTAATGTGGATTAATTTGTACGCGATCTGTTGAAACCAAGCGCTAAAAGTAAAAAGTTTTTATTGATTTAGTAATTGCATGGACGTAGTATTTTAAACATTACGTTCATGCTAAGCAGACTATCAAAAAACTTTTTAAATATTCATGATTTCAGCACCGGTCCAGAACACCGTTTTCTATGGAAAAGGGTCGACGACGTTCAGAAACTGCATAGTTACTCCCATAAAATAGATTAATTACATTGTTCTTACAGACTTATGAAAAAGTAACATAATTTAACAATCGTCACTAAAATCAGATTGAAAATACACTTAGGTGTTATTCATCGCATGTATCGCCATCCCTTTCTAACTGTACTCAAGCAGAGATTTGAGTGTGAGTTTGGGTTTAGAATACGAGCCATAATCTAAAAGGGATACGACTGTATCCTTACAAAGTGTTTAGTTGAATGTTCGTGTTCGCTCAACTGGAAAACTGAAGCAATATTAATATCTTCAATACATTTTTTACTTAGGACGATTTTATTATAGCACTATTAACAAAGTTTTCAAAACAGATTGACAGGTGATCAGTTTACCGCAGACGCTAACCATTTCACACCAAAATATCAATTGACCATTTGGTGAGAACGCTATTCTGGACTGATAGGTTGTTCTATTGGAAAAAAGTAGCGCTCCATTGGATGTTTTCTTTCCGAGTGGTGTGAATGACGGCTCATTGCTGAGTATTGCACTTTTGGGTCAGTAACTCAGTAATGCACTGGGAATATCCCTCGTATTGCATTATTAGACTACGGTGTTTCCTGCCGTTAGGGACTCGTTTTTACCGCCGCCGACGCAAAATGTGGGGTGCTATAAGTTTAACGTGTACGTAATTTGTGCCTTTGCTGCATTACTTTTATTGCAATTATCAAAGATCTAGGAAAATAAGTACATTATTAATGTACTTATATATTTTTGTAGATTATTTTTAATTTTAAGCAATTCTGTTTATTTACTTACAAGCCAGTGTAATTCAGATGTAAATCGCTCTAAGTAATTTTATTTAAATTATTATACATATAGGTAATAAAGTTTAGAAAAAATTCGACTTATAACTATGTTAGTTAAATACAATATAACATAAAAAAACCGGGGACAAGTGCGAGTCGAACTCGCCCACCGAGGGTTCCGTACAAATGATATATTTTTTTACAATGGGGCTTGTTACTAAATTCCAAACTTGACGCCAATGTATAAATACTTGAAGAATATATTATTACTAACATATTATGACCGTATTATTAATTTAAAGACCTCGGTTTTTTATCTAAATTAAAAACCAACCATGATTTCTACTCGAAAATGGCAACATTATATTCGGATTGTTACACTATAAGTTATTAAAAATTAAAGGACTTCTTGGCGGGAAAGTAAAGCGTCATGTCTGCAGTTTTGTCTTATTTTCTAAAATTCGTGTTTGTCGAATATTAATGTGAAATAATGGTGGATTATTAACCGTTAAGTGTTCGTGAACGTGCATGAGTGTTGGCAAATAAAACAAAACAGGGCAACATCACTTTTCAAATTCTCTCAAGAAGTCCGTGTGAGATTTCAGTAAAGTCCCACATCTTTACTGGAACTCAAGGGATTTGGGGGGAATATCATTCATCACTCATTATCATCATAAAAGCTTTTAAATGAACTCTATTATTTCGATTGAAGGACTGGTAACCATGGTCAAGACACAAATTATAAAAGAAAAGTGACGCTTGTTTGACGTTTGATGTCAAAACGCATCTTAGACAGATGTCAGACTGTCAGCCGCCAGACCTCAGAACAATAACTAAAGCATAGAAACCACGCTAAAAGAAGAGCTAGACAATAGTTATCTTACTCATATGACTTCATTTAATTCTGTAACGAGAGTGAATGAAACCTCTAATCCACATTCGTTTCTATTTTTTCTAGGTTGTCACAAGGTAAATGTCAAACGGATGTAATTGGATGTCTTTATAACACCATCAGATTAAATGTGTCGTTATTTTCTTTTTGTTGCTGTGTAAATAAGTGGCAACCTAACTTGGTTACATTATAATGACGGATTATTTTCACGCTAAGTTGTAGCTCCTCTCAGATAAATTTAATTATTTGCAAGGTATTCTTCCAAAGAAACTCATTAACTAGCCATAACATTGTTAGTGATATATAAGCGTTACGTGTGACAAAATGTCGTGTGTGATTGAGGGCTGTAAATCCCTTATAATAATAAAATAAAATAATCAAGAGACAATAACATTTTATCGGTGAGTTCAGACTGTCTTCGTTTTACCTAAACATAATTAATGGCATGAATCTATTAAAACACACTAATAGTTTGTCTAAATAGTCATCGTGTCCAGTTCTGTGCTGATATAAGGCATTTATCAATGGAATTTTGTTCAAATGTTGAAGGTTATGTTTTTTCGCCTAGTGACGTGCATTTCTATATCGATAAATCAGTATTTTGTGTAAGTGGTTGGCACATCTATCTTTAAATTATGATATATGTATAAACGCCTCATTTACAACATGTTTTACTTTTATCATGATATTAATAAAATATAACTTTAAAAGTACCTACCTAATGATAATTTAAAAAATATACATAATTGAATGGTCTTCTTGATTACTACTACTACCATTTATCTGCTTTTCACTAATTTTAAAAATTCTACATTTTGGTTACAGGTTTCCAAAAAATGATGATATAAATAACGTATGGCTACGGCCGGCGTGTAAGAAGACTAAATTTGATATGGAATAAACGCAGTCATATATGTTCCAAACATTTTACGATCAATCAATCATGAACAATGTCTGCGACACATTTGTACCAACAAGCATTTTGAGCAATCTTGTTAATCATTCTCTAGAACAAAGTTTCGATGACAATCACAGAATCCTATTGATAAAAGCCGTACCTAAGTTATATTTGACAATACGAATACCAAACAGGAATTGCAGAAATGTGCGCCTCGTGACAAATTATGAAACCAAAACCTTCTTATTTAAAAGGCAGTGATTTAATAAAAATGTTTTAAATATGTAATAATGTGCAATTGCGTGCGGTCTTCACCTATAATTGTATTTGCATCTAGTTTTTTTTTTAAATGATGTCGCTTACTATAGCTGATGTAAAATACGTTGGTGTTCTGAATAAATAAATAAATATTTATTTATAAGTTTTTTATTTCCTTAATAATCCTTCATATTTATATTTTCCTGTACAGTTTTCAGATGTACGTTCAAAGCATAAAGTCAAATATCCATCTAGTTAATTTGACAGAAAAGGGTAGGCCGATGTGACACTGACTGTACACTGCTTTTCGTTATTAACTCGCAAAACTTGTTGAATTCAAAAGTGATCACTTTTACCGTTAACAATGTTTTGGCACAATAGAACGAAAAGTTGTGTACACTGATCGACCTACCCAAATCCGTCAAAATATTCCAATCGATATTGAACTCTACTTGATTGATATTAAGATGAACTACTCTGCGACCTACTAATCTGTGAAATACCTGCAACCGAATCTCAACCTAATGTTGTAGTCATAGAGTTCAATATCGATTTTGATATTTTAACAGATTTGCGTAAGTCGATCTGACGCAGCTGTACCTACAGTGATTCAATATAATATTGTAAGTGTTTTTCTTGTTCACCATAACGTAGTTTTTTTTTAATTTGTCTGATTTAGTTTATATCGTTTCCAAGGCAAGCGGAAAAGCCGACAATGACCGAATTATTATGTTAGCGTCGGAAGACAGGATTTGTATCGCTCTCCATACTCTTCTGTCATTCTGTATCATTTTCTCGTAGAAGTGCATTTTGTGAGTAATGTAGTGCGTGTAGTGAAACGCAACGAAATACAAAACAAATTCTGTCTTCTCGATGCTAACATAATACTTCGGTCATTGTCGGCTTTTTCGCGTGCCCTGGAAACGTACTATAATAATAAAATGAAATAAATTGACGGCGCGCTTATCCTTCGCCTTCATTCTTATTTACATGTTCAATATTTAGTTTTGTTTTGTCGATATAAAATGCCGAGAAATGACGTCCCTAGTGTGGAATAAACTAGTGCCCACCTACACAAATTAGGACAAGTCAAACATTCTCCATCTCATTCTAACTCATTAGCATGACTCGTAAGAAGAAGAAGGATGAATATATGTCTTTGCTTGCTATTTTAGCGTGGTTTCTATGCTTTAGTTATTGTTCTGAGCGCCAGACGATTCCCGGCCGCACTTTCGTTGTGTTAGTTGTGTGTATCGTTGTTAAATACTATACATAAGTGCGAAAAAGATAACTGTGTTAACGATATCGTTTCTACATTACCATAGACCTTATAGACTTACCTACTTAATAACTCTGCGTTCGTTAACATAAAAAAACCGAAACTTTCGTTCAGAAACGTACAAAACTTATCAAATTACAGTATTCTATAACGGAGGTAATCAAAAATCCAAAAAATATACAGAATGATAGCATTTAGTCTCTTGGACAAGGAAGTATATAAATTGTTGCAGTTAATTTTTCTTTTATTTTAGTACCAAAAAAATGATGTCCTTTGTCGGCAATGACTTCCTGTGTATCAAAAAATTTTAAAAATTATACTGCAACCGTAAGAGACAATAAAAATGTCTTATTTCATTCGTAAGTATTGTAAATATAAATTTTTATTAAGTGATGACATTTGCCATGTTGCCAACCCGATATGCATGAGTTAGGAGCGTATACTATGTTTTCTGTAAGAGTGAAAGAGAAAAACAATGGCGGCCGAGATAGCGTATAAATTCTATGAGCTCATTGGTCAACTACCAAAAGTCAAAATATTGTCTATCTCTTTTTAACAATAGGCTAATGATATGATTTTCCCTTTCGACGTGTATTACGTCACGTCATAGAAACAATTTCGCCATTTTAAAATGCAATTCATTCACGTATAACTAGTCTATTTATGAAAAGGTCATTGTTTGTCGGTGCATATTTTAATATTGTTTCCATTATTCGTCATAAATCTAAAACCATACATCATAAAAATCATTAAAAATCTGTTTAAGCTTGTGCCAATGAAGCTCTTTCATTCCCCCACATGCCACGGTTAACTCAATTCAAAATTTGACCCGCTCGTTCCTTGGCATAAAGAACCTGTTTTTTAATGATTTCATTACAAATGTATAATTTTCAGATTTTCCCCTATACTTGTAGTATAAGACGGTAATACTTGCCACATTTCATAGTTCTAGGTCAACGGCAAAATACCCTATGAATTTTTATTCCCTTGAGAGTGTCGAAATATACTTTTTTTGGCATAAACACCTTGTTTTTTAATGATTTGATTACAAATGTATAGTTTTCAGATGTTGCCCTATACTTATAGTATAAGACGGTAATACTTGCCAAATTTAAAAGCTCTAGGTCAACGGCAAAATCCCTATGAATTTTGATTCCGTTGAGTGTCGAAAGTTTACGTTTTTTTGCGACATAAACGGCCGTATCTTTTTTACGTTAACTTATGAGTTTGATTTTTTTACAGCTTCAAGAGACTGCAGATTTAAGTATATCGTTTAAATTTCATTTCAACTCGATACCTCCGCGCATCACTCCTGACTCAAAGGTTCCCATGATACCGGCCGCGTTGCCGCGCTGTATCGCCAGGGAGATCCTTTGAACCAGGTATGACTTGCAGCGGCGATCGTAGCCGCGATCCGCCAAGCGGTGCCCTACTACTGTTAATTTTGCTTCTCATTAAGAATAAGATTTTTTTTTGGTATAAAACTTAGTATAAATATATCAAAACTTATAAATATCATTCGTCCACATAATCAAAATAAAGCCTATCAAAAGTGCTGCTATTTTACGTAAGTAATTTAAAATTAAAATAATCGAAATGATACCGAAGTTGTTTTTCAAATAAGTTGTTACTATCGTTATATGATTTAATACTATATAAAAGTAGGCTAAAGTTGATAAAGGTACCTACCTACCTAGTGTTTTTCATTAAATTTTAATAATTTCATAGGTACTGCACAAACATTACGCCCACTCCACCATCATCGTCACCACAACAATAATCGACGATACTCACAAATTTCTTTCGTTCATTATCACGCTCTCAAAAGCTTCCAAGCTCAGAAGAGCTCCTACTAAAGGTTAGTACATTACTGACATTTCTGTCCTAAAGCATAGAATACATAATAATACAAGTCTAAAGCAGCGTTAATAAAATTAAAACAATTTTCTAAAAGAACTCTGCTACATCCATTCGGCACGGTCCAGTGAATGCTCGCACCGTCATCCGACCTCGTGTCGTGACGTATGCATTCGCCGACGCTGCAGCATTCACCATGGCTGAGGATTTACTGTGACGTCACACGCCGCCATGATGGATGGAGCGGCCGCCCCATTGGCTACGTTCGCGGCGCGATCTACTCGATTCATCTCCAGCTTCAAATGCAAATGTTACATCCCGAATTGAAGTTAAATGGTTGTTCGCTGTTAGAAAATGCTCGTTAGCTGTAACGTCACACTAGAACGTTAACTGTCTTAGTTTTCTTGGTGATTAATCGGCTCTGTAACGTGTCCAGATGAGAGATGGGTCTGTTTTTCATACCTATATGATAAATTTGTACAACTAGCCTCCCCGCACCGTGCAAAAGTTTTGACACGTCAGAATAAATTAATTTGAAAAAGAAAAGAAGTTTAAAACCCGCACCCTCAGCACTCATGGGCATCGCATAAGAATGTGACTTGCGTGTGCATGTTACATGTGAGTAGCCGTGACGTGAGGTTGTTCCAGTTGGTAAATATAAACAAAAGTAGTTTATTATAAATATCTATAAACTGTAGCAAATTTTTTTTTGCAATACGCCTTCTCAATTTAAAAAAAATATTCGGCACGTTATTGTTTTAATTTCTTAGTAAAGTACAGCATGACTACCCGAGGCGAGGTGGTGGGGACCATTGAAATTAAATCATTGCTTTAAACAATTGATTGGCTTCAACCCCAAAACACTTTTCGCCCGACCTGGGGACTAAATCCAGGACCTCCGACCTGACCTTGACCATTCGGCCACAGAGGCGTTCTTGTTCTTAGATAAAGATATCTTTATAATACATTTGCAAGCTCTTGTAGCGAAGTACAATAGATTTAAAATATAAATAAAAAAATACTACTACTATTATTTTGAACTTATTATGAATAATAAATTTATGGATTTCGGTTTCATAATTCGTCGTCTTTTCTATTGTTAGATCTTGTTTCTGTTATATTCTTCCTGGAATGAGGAATACGTATTCCCTTGCTGTGAAATAAAATACACGTTATTTTATTCAATCATTTCTGGAAATGGCATGGAAGCCGCCTGCGGAGGCGGGTCCTCTCCCTTCCTATTATTCTTGTAATTTATTTTGATTCGGTTTTATCAATCAATTCTCAGTGGTATGAATAACTTTTGGATTTTCATTAGTAGGTAGTTACTACGATTTATTGTTTTTACTACATGATGGATGGTAAGTAGTCTTTTGCCCTGCAGTGGGACAGAATACACACATATATATGATATATGTACTATATTTTACGTTATCTAAATGAAGGCATGCAATCCAGGCAAATTGGCAACCGTAATTTAAACACGGCCGAAGAGGATTAGCTTATTAATGCTGATTATTACATCAGATTCATCAAAATCTCCGTCATCATCACAAGTCTGTAAACCTTTCACTGCTGGACTGAATAATACGTACAATGGCCGTCAATGGTACATATGGTGACCCGACATTACTAAAATTGCTTAACTTGCACGATCGCAACGAACTAGCCGCTGCGCTATTAAAACTGTGTTGTTTGATTGCTATACAAGCTAAATCATCGCCCTTCAGCGTCCCGTCGCTGGGCGCCGGCCTACCCACATTGACGACAGCACGTGGGGATATTGGGCCATTACCCACCACGCACGCTGGCCCAATGCGAGTCAATGGGGTTTAACGACTGCCGTCTTACAACAAACCGAGATCTTCACAAGTTACATAACTCAGCGTTTTTCACTTACCTAGCGTCCTTGTCACAATTCCAGCAAAGGTTCTAAGACTCGTAACACGTGGAATTCATTCGGGTCTGGCGTGCGGCAAGGGCGGCTATTAACTGCAGCCAATTACAGGCGCGCGTGGAGGGCTCACTTCCCACATCCAGGCGTCACTAGTGAAGATCCCAACCTGTGAATATGCATTAGGTTTAAATGATTTGACGGTTTAAACTGTATATTGCAAATTAATTGTTAGACTCAGTCTCCTTGTGATTAAGTATCCTAGGATTTAAACGTCAGGTTAAAATGATACGTAAAATAAATGCCTATATCGGAAAGTATGGTAACTAATGATAGAAAAAAATAACTTAGCAATTGACGGAGCAATGAAGAAAATGTAGTTCGCATATTTACATAATGTCAAAATGCATAACGTTAACGTTTTTAATGTAGTTCAACAAACTAGAAGGTCAGCTCGATGGAGAATTCCAAAACACGTTGCTTTTCAGCACTACATGCCATTTGTAATGCAAGTAAGTGCACCCGCTTCCAGTTCCCTTTCAATGAGATGAAGGGTCGCAGTGCATTGCTGTGTGCGAGCACCTCCCCGCATCTCGGCGCGACCCGCGCGCGGCATGCGGAGCAAGGCGCGGCGATTACCCGCTCGAGTGTTCCAGACGCGTGAAATATTAATTTGCCACCTACAAAAGCCTACTAACTACCTGCAAACCACCCTGACGTTTAGAAATAAATAATGGAGGGCGACAAACTTGCTGTTACGTCAAGTTTAATAAAAATGAAGATACTGGCTTTACAGTCAAAAATGGCTATATACTTTAGGTTGGGGTGTGAGAATGTACACGGCGCCAATGGATAGTGAAATTATTAAAAGTTATGAATACCTAACTTTATCCAAACAGAGTGAATGTTTGCAAAGTGAAACTTCACACCACAATTTATTCACAAATGGTGAATGGTGATGGGAAGGCCTGTGCCCACGAATGGGACGTTTATTGGCTACTAATAATGAATGAATGGTAGTTACTATGTTTGCACGTTGACCTTAAAAAATAATGAATTTAAACGTTAATGTTTAATTTAATGTAAAACAATGCCACTTGGCGTTAGAAGTTGGTATTATGGTAGTCGCTATCCATGTGTTGACATCTTTATTATAATTGAGAATAACAAAACTATTTAGTGGTGAGGAATTGTGCTTCTTTGAGCCTTCTAATCTAATACTTGAGTAACAGGATTCAGAAGGTCGACATTAACGGTAAAAGATTTCCGGGATCAGTGGTTACAAGTTCCGCAGGGTTCAATACTAGGTCCATTCTTGTTTTTGGTTTATATTAATGACTTACCTTATTTTGTAAAAGACAGTCATGAGATAGTATTGTTTGCTGACGATACTTCACTTTTATTCAAAGTGTAACGGCGACACCCAAATTATGACGATGTGAATAAGGCGATCTCAAAGATTGTTCACTGGTTCAGTGTAAATAACTTGTTATTAAACGAGGGAAAATTATTGCCTAATGTTAAACAAGTAACAACTAGTTTACAAATTAAAGGTAAGAATGTGAGTCCTGTGGACACAACTGTGTTTCTAGGCATCACGTTAGATGCCAAGCTTCAGTGGGGCCCACATATAGCTAAATTGTCGAATAGACTTAGCTCTGCGGCTTATGCAGTAATGAAGATTCGTCAGTTAACTGACGTTGATACATCTAGATTAGTTTATTTCAGTTACTTCCATAGTGTAATGTCGTACGGCATTTTACTGTGGGGAAATGCTGCCGACATTCAAACTATCTTTGTGCTTCAGAAGAGGGCTATTCGAGCAATATATAACCTAAAGGCTGGTGACTCTCTCAGAGAGAGATTTAAGAAAATAAATATAATGACAGTTGCATCACAATACATTTATGAAAATTTGATTTATGTTCATAAAAATACTGAAATGTTTTAAAAAAACAGTGATATTCACAATGTAAACACCAGAAGTAAGAACAAATTAGCAGTACCTTACACTAGGCTCTATAAAATAAATAATTCTTTTAAGGGTCTGTGTATAAGATTTTACAACAAAGTACCAAATTATATTCAGAAATTAGATCTTAATAAATTTAAAATTAAAATCAAAGAAAAGCTTTATAAAAAACCTTATTAAAAAGCGTCAGATTACACAGAAGACAAAACAGCTTGGATCTGAAATGCTCCAAGCACTCCAACAGCTATTTCTAATTGTCTTTAACTAATTGATACTACATTGTGTTGTAGTTTTGTATTGCATCATTTATTATTTTTTAAATTCATATTTTGTATTGACCTGGTAACGACATATTCTTTTTTTTTTGTTTGTCAATGTCGTTGATTTTGTGCGCTGTGGTTTCTTGCGCCCATTCTTTGCCACAGTTAAAAAATTATATCCTGAATGGGAGGTAGGTTAAAAAAGATTTGGACGAATCAAAGTACTTATTAATTGAGTTTATTGAATAAATATATTTTGACTTGACTTGACTTGAATCGCTGGCACCGCCGGCTGTGTGTGGCCAGTATTCGCCTCACGTAGTGGCACGGCTGCAGGCGCCGCGCCGCGCGCTTCGGAGTTTGTGGCACGTCGGCGCTCGCGAACGCTTTTATCAATATTTGTATCTTTCACTACCTACTGGCCGCGTTACATCGGTGACGGGATCGGTTTGAGCAACGGTTGTCGAATTACTTGACAGAGTTTGGTTTTTCCGATGGCGATGGTCGGTTAGGGAAAGCGTTTAAGGGTGATTATCAGGTATCGTGCACATCCAAGCGAAATTTGATATTTATTTTAATTACAAAAATGTATTGATATTATTAAAATATTATACATAACTATTTTCTATTTTGCCAATTTACAGACTTGCGCTCAAAAATTGAGAAGCTATGAGCTTTTAAAATTTTATTCGGAAACGGTAATGATTAATAGTCGGATAGTAATGATAACAGTGCATACTGTATATTGGTAATGATTACAAGCCATTATGGCTTTTTATGTAAGGTGTTTCAAACGGTAATGATCTCTATAAAATAAAATACGTTGTAAAACATTCAAAGTTTAATCACAATAAAATAAAGAGGAAGCATTATTTATGCTTCCTCTTCATTTTATGAACTTCTTCTATAATTTCAAAAATAGTAACAATCATTATTACAAAAATGTTTGTTGAAATATAACAAAATAATCTAATGCTGTCCCAATTATCATTTTGTATGAGAAGGAAAAGATTTTATAAAGTGTAAAGAACAAAATAAAATAAAAGGTATAGGTACAAGATTTGACGCCACGGCAATAAAGAAGAAAGTGGGGAGAAAATTGGCAACGCTATTTAGAAAGCTAAAAGAAAAACTTTGGTTTTTCTTTTCCTTTTGTTTATTTTTATCAAATATCTTCTTCAATGATTTAATTCAAATCTATCGTCTTTTACGACACTCAAGGGAAGAGATGAGACAGTAGTATTCTATTAATGAGCAGCTACCTGCTAGCACTACAGATATATTATCAAATCAAATCATCATTAGCCTATAAACGTCCCACTGGTGGGCACATACCTTCCCACATAGACAACATCACATTTAATCACTACCGTCAGTTTGAAGTCATTACCTTCAGTTCAAAAGCTGATGATAAATGAAGGTAATGATACTGAGGGTAATGATGTTTTAGCACATTTTGGTCTCTAGTCGTCTATTCATAAGTGTAATATTTATTACATTAATAAGTATGTTTTTGAGATCTTTATAGCCTTTGTTATTCGTGAGAATGTAAGTAAACATTTTATTACTTACATAAAAATATAGATGATGGTAAACACACAAACTTTGTGACAAACGACGACTTCGAGCATAAAAACATTTTTTTTTACGAGCTTACGATGCCGTACGGCTGACTGACCAACGCGTGAGCGCGGGGAGATGGGGAGTGGAGGAGTAGGATGACCAGGATGACCGCTCGCAGGATGTTTTGTCGTTTCAATTTCTGTTGAAGGTACTGAAAAAATTATGATAACAAAACTTTAAACATTTATAAAAATACATGTATTACGTTTGTACGTACCAAAATGCGGATAACGTTTACTTACTACCAGTATAATTAATATGAATAAAAGTCACATTTATCGAACAAACGCTTCTTCAAAATTTAAGTAGTTGTTCTATAAAATGTGAGTTTGGGACACTATATAAATGTTGTATTTCTTAAAAACCTTTAAATTTAGCAGTTCATATTTAAGTAGATACTGTAGCTTATTGTATAGTACTTCGTCCAAACAAACAATATAACTTGAAAGTAAATTAGATATTTTTATACAGCCACGAACATATAATGTGCACGAATTCTGATGATCACCCTTAACAGTTTGGGCTAACGCCCCAGTATTCGAAAAAATAAACAAAAGTCGCGTTAACTAGACATTAATAATCTGTTTTATTTAAACAGATCATACATCAACCAAAACGTAGACAAAATGCTAAAAAGTCAAAGCAAAGAATACTTCGGTCTAACAAAATAATTGTTCTCTCTATTGAAAATAACAAAACAAGAAAACTTTCCTATCTGAAATGAAACACTTTTTTACGGATTAACTCGCGTTGAATTTACTATTTACATAGTTTTTATATTATCCTGACGTTTTGAACCCTTTACAGGGTCCATGGTCACAGGGAGACTGAGGTGTTGGTCGTCTCATTGTTAGAAGTTATTTGCCTATCGTCAATCATTTTTATATTTAACCGGGTGCGTTCAAGTTTACACAATACGAGCTAACAATATTTTTAGGTCTGGCAATGTGTTGCTGTTGGGGCTGGGATTTGATGACCTGTATGATGGGGTCCCAGGCAGGTGGTAAATTCCAACCATCCTCTCTATTGAAATTACGATGTTTTTTAATTTCAATAGCCTCGCGTATCATCCTAGGGATGAATCGTTGTTTCTTGGCGAGTATTTGAGGTTTGTCAAATCTGATGTAATGGTTGGGTCCCTCGAGAGCATGTTCACACACTGCAGACTTATTTTCGCGCCTATGCTAGACTTCGGCTATATGTTCTTTTACGCGGGTTTCTACACTTCTCTTTGTTTGCCCGATGTACGAGAGCCCACAGTCGCAGTCCAGTTTGTACACGCCTGCATCTTGAAGGGGTATATTGCACTTGACAGGTCGTAAGAACTAGTTGATCTTCTTTGGCGGCTTAAAGTAAGTATTGATTGAAGCTCGCTTCAAGATGTGACCAATCTTGTCAGTGACGCCTTTCATATATGGAAGTACTGCAGGTTGGCGCTCGACTGTGGTTGGTTTTTTGCGTTTTTTGTGACGAAGCCGCGGTACTTGCAGTTTGTTATCCTGTAGTACATGCTTGACATGCTGAAGTTCAGCAGCCAGGTGTTGGGTGTCACAGATGCCGCGTGCTCTCTGAAACAAAGATTTCCCTACAGTAGCCAACTGTCTAGGATGGTGTTGAGAATCACCATTGAGGTACCTATCTGTATGGGTTACTTTACGAAACACAGTGTGGCTCAAACTATGGTCATAATTCCTGATGATTAAAGTGTCCAAGAAAGCGAACTTGTTGTCTGCCTCTAACTCCATTGTGAACTGTATTTTAGGGTGTATGGAGTTAAGATGACTAAGAAAAGCAGATACTTTATCAGTTGGTAAGATAGTGAAAGTGTCATTATAGAACCTTGGGGTTACGGGTGCTGTGCTTAGGGCCCGCTCCTCGAAGTCTTCCATGAAAATATCGGCGACAACGGGTGATACAGGGGACCCCATAGCAACACCCTCTATTTGGTCTTTATCCACAAAAGGTAGCCAGATGTTAGACAATGCTCTAATAGTACTGCAAATTCGTTGGGCATATTTTGTTCAACTAGTCTTTTCTTGGTAATTTCAATGCAGTCCTGTACTGGTAGACATGTAAATAGGGACTGGACATCAAAACTAACCATGGTTTCATTGTCAGCAAGATGTAGGTCTTTAATATCACTGACAAACTAGTAAGAATCCTTCACATAAGCTGTTGTATTACCTCTTAGTGGGGAAAGTATTTTTGCTACATGCCGGGCCAAACGGTAAGTTGGTGAGTCGATCTGGCTTACAATCGGACGTAGCGGAGCCTCAGGTTTGTGGATTTTTGGTAACCCATTTAGGTGGTTTAGGGCAGGAAGGTATTAAATAATTAGTTTCTAGATTTAAAGTTTCGGAGGTTTCACTGGTTTTCATTAATATTTTGTTAGTTTGATCGCATTTAACGCGTTTGTAGGTCTTGTCATCTGATAAAAGTTGAATTATTCTTTCGTTATAATCTGACGTATCCATAACTACCGTAGCATTACCCTTATCAGCACGAAGGATGGTTAATTCTGGCTTAGCTCGCAGGTTCTTTAGGGCGAAGTATTGATCGCGAGGAAGGTTGGATTTCGGCACTTTGCTCCGGCGCAAGGCAGATGATATGTCTTGAAGTAGTGCTTCAGCATCAGCTTTCCTAATATTATTTTTAACTAAGCAATCCTCTAAGTTACTAATGATGCTTTCATACGGTATCCTGCGAGGGGCTACGGCGGAATTAAGCCCCTTTTTTAGTACCTCAACAGTGGGTTTGTCCAGTGTTTGTTTTGATAAGTTCACAATTTTCCGCTCATCGATTTGGTTTTGACGTTTGTGACTATCTATGGTTTATGTTGTATTGTTAGTTGTGTTCCATTTCACAAACTTTTTATTTCATTTTGATACTAACGTTTGGAATTTATTTATTTGTCTATGTTTGCATTCATTATATTTAGATGTTTCGCGTTTATTGAGGAGATTAATGCAATTAGTAAAATCTGACGCCGACAATTGTAATCCTAACCCACTTACCTTATTGATCGATCACAGGCAATCAATGTAGCTTTGTTAGATAAACATCCAAAACTAAAATATTTATTTAAATAAATAAATACCGACGTAACATTTTAAATATTCATGGTCACTACAATTACTTTTGTGTAAATCACCTTTTTTCTTAAAACTAAATACCGACCTATAATAAGATTGTACTCGTACATTAATTATTATAAATTCAACTTTCAAGACTTCGAGATCTGAGTCAAACTTTTTTCTAACAATACTTTAGTTACCCGTGTCGCGTAGCGATAAAAGAATACTACCGCCCCCTCTCTTCTCTTGGTTATCCTAAAAGGCGATTATCGGACTTACTCTTGCACAAGTAGAGACACTTGGTATAAGAGGATACCAACTGAAACTTTTTCAAACGCACGCAAAAGGTGGTCATAGATAAAATCACCAGTACTGACCTACCCATTGAGTATGGCGTACCTTAGTGCAGTATCTTGGGACCGACTCTTTTCCTTATCTATACAGGGTTAATTATGGATTCCCCGCCAAATTTTTTCACGTGATCCTGTAGCAGCAGTAAAACCCAATAATGAAAATAAAAAAACTTCTTTTTTTACTTTCTGTCTCAACTTTTCCATATGAAAAATAAAATTATTGTCACCTAATACGCGGCTGCCGTGCCGGCCGCCTCGTTATCAAAGCGCATGCGCGTGACCGCTATTATGCACCCCTTGCACCAATGACGGCGCACCGTCGCTTTGCCCACGAGGGTGAGCACACGCACCTAGAAATATAGGATGTAAAAAGCAGGCAAAAAATTCAATACAAGAAAACATTCATTATTTTTACGACAAATATTTATTTATTCTTTCTTTACCCCATATTTGCTTTTGGCGGGGGGTCCAAAATTAACCTTGTATAAATAGCCTTTGCTAACCTTGATATTCCCAATTTCAAAATTATCTCTTTCGCTAACGACACTGTCCTCCTTTGTTCGTGGGTTGGATTGGTAGTGGCTTGTGGTTAGCTGTAGAGTTTGGGAATGTTCGTTTGTCCTGGTATTGTGTGCCAGGACTTCCAAACTCGCGCACGGCGAGCGGGGCCTAGTAGCGGTCTCTGTGGGACCAGCAGCGAAAAGTTCTGCGGGGAACGTGAGTTTCCCTTATAATAGTTGGCAGCTCTGTCCGATGGTTCTCATTGGACATTGGTGTTGACATCTCCGGTACTAGTCTGGAGAACTAGTAGAGGCAGTCCACTAGATGCCGTAGCCTCCGGTCCAGCTAACCGCGTAGGACGTGGGAACTGGCTAGGCGCCCGGACGGGATCCGAGAAGTGAGTGTGCTTACTACTCCGCGACCAAGGTGGACACTTGGGAGTTGACTTTAGAGTCGACGACCCGAGCAGTGGCAATTGCGTGTTGTGCCCTTCGTGCAACGTGAAGTGACCGTGCTTGACAGCTCCAGTTACCTATCTGGACAATAGGCAGTGAACTACACGTGTTCACGGGTATACTCACCCGAGACACTAGTCTTATGAGTACCGAATGTAGAGCGCGCTTCGGCGGGCACTGATTTGGCGTCAAGACCTAACGCAGATGGTCTCCTGCGTGAGTATTTTGCTAGCGCAGGGACGTCTAGCACTTCTTGCAATAACCTAACGGTTGGTCTCGAGCTGCCAGTACAAATAAAACATAGTGATGTAAGGAGAGGGGATGTTCTCTTTTTTAATGCTAGATTTTGGGAGACTTACAAATCAGCTCAACCCGGTGTTGATCTTGTATCAGAATGGCTCTGAAACAACCTCCTCAAACGAAACGTTCTTAAAACACAATACGTGAATTTTTATATCAAAAACTCTTCATCTGCTATTTCTACTGACAATTTTTCTATCATAGCTCACTCCTATTCTTCACTTCTAATTTTTCAATGTCATACAAACCATAAGCCTAAATTTTTATTGCAAATTTTTACTTTTAATAAATATGTTAAGCCTATTTTTACTTCGCCTAACTCTTTATTGCCGTATTTAAACTTCCCAAATGCGATATTAGGCGGAACCATTCATAATCCCTACTATTTACAATTACTAAATTGTAATTCGCACAAAGTTAAAACAAGCAAACATGGAGTATGCTACGCTGCGCTTTGCGATTGTCTTAAATTTCTAACCTATCACGTGACCTTAGGGCAGCTAGTATTTTCGTTGTTTAATAAAAAAAATATTAAAGTTTCAACTTACTTAATTATAATAATAAATTAGGGCTTTCAACACAAATTTAAATTTAATTTTCACACTAATACATACATTTCTCTATGTCAATCCTTAATTACATATTGCAAGACGTCAAGGGGAGGCGCTGCCAAGTCTCATCTCATAAAATTTGAAAGAGCTACTACTACTACTGCTGCTACTTTCAGTACTACCAACTCCTAACCGTACGCCAGCTTTTGGGGTTAAAGTTACTCGCGTCCGTAGGTTTACCCTTGAGACCCTACACGTGACCCCTGGGTGGTCAATAGTCAATAGTCAAAATATATTTATTCAATAAACTCAATTAATAAGTACTTTGAAACGTCCAAATATTTTTTAACCTACCACCCATTCAGGACATCATTTTTTAACTGTGGCAAAGAACGGGCGCAAGAAACCACAGCGCACAGAAGCAACGACATTTACAAAAAATATATATATTATATGTCGATACCAGGTCACAAAATACAAAACATGAATTTGAATGTAAATACTTTATTTAAATATGGTGCTCTATATAAATTAATTATAGGCAATTAGAAATAGCTGTTGGAGTAGGTACTTGGAGCATTTCAGACCCAAGCTGTTTTGTCTTCTGTATAATCCGACACTTTATAATAAGCTTTTTTATAAAGCTTTTCTTTGATTTTGATTTTAAATTTATCAAGATCTAATTTCTGAATATCATTTGGTACTTTGTTGTATAATCGTACACACAGACCCTTAAAAGAATTATTTATTTTATGGAGCCTAGTATAAGGCACTGCTAATTTGTTCTTACTTCTAGTATTTAATTTGTGAATATCACTGTTTTTTGAAAACATTTCAATATTTTTATAAACATACACAAGATTTTCATAAATATATTGTGATGCAACTGTCATTATACTTATATCCTTAAATCTCTCTCTGAGAGAGTCACCAGCCTGTAGGTTATATATTGCTCGAATAGCCCTCTTCTGCAGCACAAAGATAGTTTGAATGTCGGCAGCATTTCCCCACAGTAAAATGGCGTACGACATTACACTATGAAAGTAACTGAAGTAAACTAATCTAGCTGTATCAACGTCAGTTAACTGACGGATCTTCATTACTGCATAAGCCGCAGAGCTAAGTCTATTCGACAATTTAGCTATATGTGGGCCCCACTGAAGCTTGGCATCCAATGTGATGCCTAGAAACACAGTGGTGTCCACAGGATTCACATTCTTATCTTTAATTTGTACACTAGTTATTACCTGCTTAACATTAGGCAATACAAATCTTACACATTTGGTTTTTCCCTCGTTTAATAGCAAGTTATTAACACTAAACCAGTGAACAATCTTTGAGACCGCATTATTCACATCGTCATAATTTGGGTGTCGTCGTTTCACTTTGAATAAAAGTGAAGTATCATCAGCAAACAATACTATCTCATGTCTGTCTTTTAAAAAATAAGGTAAGTCATTAATATAAACCAAAAACAAGAATGGACCAAGTATTGAACCCTGCGGAACTCCCATTTTAACCACTGATCCCGGAGATCTTTTACCGTTAATGTCGACCTTTTGAATCCTGTTACTCAAGTATGAGATTAGAAGGCTTAAAGAAGCATCCCTAATTCCATAGTGGTTAAGCTTCCTGACCAAAGTTTCATGTAAAACACAATCAAAAGCCTTGGATAAATCACAAAATACCCCTAGGGCATCCTGTGATTCCTCCCAGGTATCAAATATTTGGATTAAAAGCTCAACACCGGCGTCAGTTGTAGAGCGACCCTTAGTAAAACCATATTGTTTACAATGTAAAAGTTTATTTTTATAAAAATGAATTTGCATTTGTTCTAACATTAACTTTTCAAAAATTTTTCAAAAATTTTACTAAATGTAGGTAGGTGTAGGTGCTAAATGAGTGACACTGACTGAGTGGTAGAGCCACGCTGCGTTGCAGCACGCATTGGGCCGGCTCGCCCGGCGTAATAGCACCCTCTCACTAATATGTCGTGTACACTGATTTCTCCAAGGCGTTTGACAAAATAAATCACGACACGCTCTTGGCAAAGTTGTGGAGGCTTTGTGTGCATGGCAATCTCCTCAGATGGATTGAACCTTATATACGGAACCGTAGTCAGGCTGTTTGCTTAAAGGGCTACTGCTCTAGTTACCTATTTATTACATCAAGGGTTACCGCAGGGCTCTCGCCTCGGTCCCGTACACTTTTCCTTGTACATAAATGACATAGGACAGGCACTTCATGACTCTCACCATCTACTTTACGCGGACGATACCAAACTATACCGTGTAGTTAAGAGTTATGATGATTGCCACCAGTTACAATTAGATCTTGACTCGTTTTCTACCTACTGTAGTTGTAATCAACTTTACTTAAATGTGGATAAGTGCCAGGTTATTACATATACCAGAAAAAAGGCTCCCATCTATTATAGTTATACACTATATAATAGTGCACTTAAGCGAGTAACAGCAATTCGTGATTTGGGCATCCTCATGGACCATGACTAATCAAATCCCAGCCAATCGAAGCGATTAAGCTTGCAAGCTAGCTATTAACGCCAATAATAACATATTTATTTAACTTCATTAAAAAAGAAGAAAAAGTACCGAAACAATGGACAAAATCAAATATAATATTATTGTATAAAAACTCTAATAATATAGAAAACTATCGACCGATTATTCTGCTACTAAGTCTATATACACTTTTCTCATCATAAATTATGATGAGAAAAGTGTATTATGTCTTACTTCGAATATTGATTGATTGATAGATACTTTATTGTGAAAACTGTGTACATAAAGATCTTAAAAATTAGTATACATCCATCAGTTTACCCAAAATTGAGTGTACAATAGTATATTATTCAAAATAGTAAATTATTCAAAAAATTAACATAAATTATTAAATTAAATTATTCAAAAATTAATATTAGTAATTTGTAAAGTTATATAAATAAAATAAAAAGATAAAATTTAAATTAATATAAGGATTCCTAATAATTAAAATCACAATAAAAACAAGCAATTTAGACATTTATCTACTTATTCATATAGTATTCATGAAGGCTATAAAATTCTTTATCAATTAACCAAGATTTTAGTTTATTCTTAAATTGTTTACCTTCAAGTACTTTGAATTCAAGAGGTAGGTTATTAAAAATTCTTACAGCTGAGGCAAAAATGCTTTTATACATTACTGCTCCATTACATCTGGGAATACAAAAATCATGACAATAATTACTACGCAAATTGTTTCTATGTGATGATTTCTTGATAAAATGCTCACTATTGGTTTTCAAAAATACACAGGCTTCCAAAATATAAATACAAGTCAAAGTAAGTAAACCATTCCTTTTGAAAACATTTCGCAAAGATTGCCTTTTGTAAAATTTAAAAATATACCTAACACATTTCTTCTGCATAATAAATGTGGAGTGGACATTCACAGAGTTGCCCCAAAAGATTACACCGTACGTTAATAATGGGAATACGCTACCATAATAAGCACTCTTAGAAACCTCAACCGATGCTACGTTTGCTAAAATCGACAAAGCATAACAACTACTGGATAATCGTTTATTAAGTTTACTTATGTGTGCTTTCCAATTTAGATTGGAATCAATGGTTAAGCCTAAAAATATTGTATCAGACACTTCTTCGATCGTTTGTCCATTGTTTACAATATTTAAACTTTTTGTATTGTTATTGTAATTTTTAAATGTTAATATTTTTGTTTTATCTATATTTATCTGTAAGTTAATAGAAGCTAACCAATCCCTTACTTTATTCAATGTGTTACCAACTTCAACTTCATACTCAGAGTGGTTTAAATTTCCTCTAGATACAAAAATTGAGGCATCGTCAGCATAGAGTATGCACAAGTGATCGACAATTAAAGGAAGTTCATTAACATAAATGAGAAAAAATAAAGGTCCAAGAATACTTCCCTGAGGCACTCCCGCCAACACGGTGTCATAACTAGAATTAACCTGTTCAATAGTCTTGGATTCGTTGTTGTAAGCATCGATTCTTACTGATGGTTGTCTTCCTTGCATATATGATTCAATTAATCTCAGAACATTTCCCCTTATTCCAACATGGTCTAATTGCTTGAAGAGAACATCATGTTTAACGCAATCAAATGCTTTTGATAGGTCAATAAAGAGCCCGGTACTTAGCATTTTATTGGATATATTTGTGCAAATCTCTTTCAAAATGTTGAAAGTTGCTAACGTTGTATTACTTCCTTTACGAAAACCATACTGGTGTTTGCTTAATATATAATGCTTATCTAAAAAACTAATTAACCTAGTATGTATAACCTTTTCAAATACTTTCGAAAAGTTTGGCAGAAGTGCCACTGGTCTATAGTTATTTATGTCGCTCTTTGGACCTTTTTTATGAATTGGTTTAACCATCGCTTTTTTGAGGTCATCGGGGAAGCAGCCTGACTCAAATGATAAATTAATTATATAGACCAGGGGCTCCACTATATAATCAACGCAAGCCTTGATTAATGTCATAGGGATGCAATCATGACCACAGCTTTTTTTATTTTCAAATCCATCAATTAATTTTTTCAATTCGTATGAGTCAATTGGACTCATACGAGATACTAGAACAGTTCTTGTTCGTTATCGGTTTGTAAATGTTTTGGTGTAAATTGCTAGGTTTATTTATATTAACGAAATATTGATTCATTGTTTGTGCAATACATACTGGTTCCGCTATAACTTGTTTATCATGTTTTAAGATGTCAATCGTGTTTTTAATAATATTTGATTTAGATGTATTTTGTTAGCATTAACGAACTAGGAGCTGTTTTGACACATTTAATAAACTTATCATTTTCGTCGGGAATCTTCCCTGAGTCGTTGAAACTATCTGTTGTAAAGCCACTGTACAAAAAAGGTAAAAAAAATGATGTCGATAACTATCGCCCAATTACTTTGATACCTGTTTTATCGAAGGTATTTGAAAAGTGTATGTACAAAAAAATACTTAAATTTTGTACAACATATAGTATTATTAATAACTCACAATTTGGTTTCCAAAAGCAGAAGTCCACTACTTTGGCAATATATAATTTAGTCGAAACTGTTTTAACTAATATTAATAATAATAAGTTTACAACCGGTATTTTTATAGATTTATCCAAAGCTTTTGACAAAGTGGCACATCACATCTTACTACAAAAGCTAGATAATGTCGGTATAAGAGGACACGCTCAGCAATGGGTGTCCTCGTACTTGACGGGGCGGCAACAATGTGTTGTAATTGATAGAATTGTTAAAAATGAATTAGTGTCGTATTCTTCTAGTTATAGGGAAAACAAGTGTGGTGTCCCACAGGGTACAATACTGGGGCCAATATTATTTGTATTGTATATAAATGACATATTGCAAGCGACAAAACATAAATGTATATTATACGCGGACGACATATCTATAATTGTTACATCAAATAAAATTAACCTGATAAAAAATCATGAGTTTGACATTAATACAGCTTTGGAAAATATAATTAATTGGCTTGAGTTCAATAATCTAACAATAAATTTAAATAAATCTAATTACATTCAATTTCATAAATCAAAACACACTAAATACAATTATAATCTAGACATCACAAAAATTAAAGAAGTTACGCAGACAAAGTTTTTAGGTGTTACTATTGATGAAGATTTGAATTGGAAAATGCATGTAGATAATTTATGTAGTAGGGTTAATAAGTTCGTTTTCGCTTTAAACCAAATTAAGAAAGTGACTAGCAAAAAAACTGCGATTTTATCTTACCATGCACATATAGAATCTATATTACGCTACGGGATCATAATGTGGGGAAACAGTACAGATAAAAATAGAGCATTTATTGCGCAGAAAAAATGCATCAGAGCCATATGCGGAATCCCCCCTGACGAGTCCTGTAAACCAATGTTTCGAGATCTTGGTCTCTTACCACTGCCATCATTGTACATATACGAAATGTGCAGCTTCGTTATGAAGCATAGGAATTTGTTTAAAATGGCGAGTGATATAAACTTAAGGCTTAAAAGAGACCCATATAAACTTGTCCTAAAAGATACACCAAAATCTGCCAAGTACAATAAAAGCTGCTTGGCAATGTGTGTGCGTATTTTTAATAAAATTCCTAAGGATCTCAAATTGCTAGACACTAATCTTTTTCAAAGAAAATTGTATAAGTGGTTAGTTGAGAATACGTTTTATGATATAAAGGAATTTTTTTGTTTTGTTAAATAATGATATTTATTATATAATTTTTAAATGATTATCTTGCTTAATTTTTAATTTAATAATTGTTTAATACTTGTTTAATGGATTTTAATAATTAAAAATAATATTTGTATTACTGAGAGGACTAAATGTTTGCATGCTATTATAAAATGAGCTTGATATGTGATCTATGTATTTATAATGTAACATCATCTTTATACCATGTCAAAGTGCAAATAAATAAATATCTTATCTTATCTTTATAATACTCCAGGTCGCTTTAGATTTATTACAGCTATTTTTAATGTGATTGGCATTTGAAATACTTTTTGAGGTTTTAGTAACTAATTTTATACATATATACATACTTCATTATGCTACAATATTTTTTATACCTAACAAGAAATTGGTCGCTTCTATTTCTTTGACTCTCAATGTACATTTTTCTTTTCATTTTGCTGGATATCAAAATGCCTTTTGATTTCCACGATGGCTTACGTTTATGAGTTACTTTGACTTTTTCTAGCGGAACACACAACTTAAATATTAAGCCAAATGTATCTATAAAATCTTTATATGCTTTATTTGGATCAGTTTGGAGGAATACACTAGAGAAATTTATTTGTAACAAGTATTTTAAAAATACTTCTAGATATTTATCTGTATTTCTTCTGTAAATAAACCAAAAACGTTCCTGAAAACCTAAAGTGCACGGAATTGATATAAGTTGGCCCGTGTGATCGGACAGACCAGTATTTAGAACTTTAGTACTATACGATCTTATATTAGTAATTATATTGTCAATGCAAGTTTCCGAGTGAGAAGTAATTCTTGTCGGTTGTGTAATAGTTATTTTGAGTTTGAATAAATTTAGTGTATTTAAAAAGGTTTCCGATCTGTAATTTTTTTCTAAAATATTGATATTAAAATCACCTAATATAATTAACTTTTTTGATTTATAGTTATTTTTCACAGTTAGTTCATATAGTAACAACTCTGTATAATTAATAAATAATTTAAAATTACTATCGGGAGATCGGTACATACAAACTACCACACAATCCAGCTCAACGAGTGTAATAGCACAGCACTCAAAGTGTTTTTCAATCGACATCTTTGCTACCCAGTCTAATTCTCTGTAAGAAATTGAATTTTCTATATAAATTGCAACTCCTCCTTTCAATTTGTTACATCTAGAGTAGATAGCTCCTAATTTGTATCCGCATATTTGTAAAATGTTGGATTCACTTTCTTTAAGGAATACTTTACTAAAACAGCATACATGAAACCTGTTTTCCTTAGTTAATATCTCAATTTGGTTAACTTTTGATTTTATGCCTTGTATATTATTATGAAAAATGTTAAAATGTGCGCCTAAGTTCCCGGATTCAAGGTCGGGGACAAAAAAATGTTGTAGTCTTCTTTATTTTGATAAAGTAGTCCAGGATTTTCTTTTGAGCTAATTTGGTTGAGTTTGTTTTTTTAGAGTTGAATTTTAAAACAGCTGACGTATCAGTGAGATTTTTATTTGATGTTTTATTTGTATTACCTTTTAATTTACCCTTGACCCATTCGCTAATATAATCTATTCCCTCGTTCAAATGTTTAAAGAATGAACGTAACCCTGAATCATTCACCAAGCCTGTAACACTATTGAACATTGTTTCAAAATTATCTAGGTATGAGTTAGTATCAAACACATATGCATACCCGTGCGCAGTGATGTCATTATATAACAAGTTGTTAAAGGTTTCTATTCGAGAATTGTACATAATAGTGTCATTGAAACGGCTTGATTTATAAGTTGGTAAGCATATCAAAACATTGGTATAGTTAATTTTAAGTAAAGTTTCACGGGCTAGTTGAACTAATTCATTGTAATTGATTGTCACTTTGAAATCTTCTTCACCGATAAGGAGAACACAAAAGTCTTTTCGCGTAAAAGTCTTCAGCTTTGACTCTAATCCACACAGCAAGTCCTTTAAACCTCTTCCTGGCAATAAATAGTGGCAATAGTTATAACTCTGGTGTGTTTGTAGCGTTTCCCTTGCAATAGCCAGGATCCTGTTTCGTTTATTTGTGCTGAGTAAATGTATATTTCTTTTGTTAGGTGAGATATGTTTACTGAGTTCTGGTGTGCTACTTGCACAATGTTGTTTGATTCGGTCTTGGAAATGCAAACTTTCTTCGTTAGGCATGGGAGAGTTGTATTTATCCTGGTCAAAATCTAATTTAGTTCTAGTTGAGCTTCTTAGTGTTTTACTTGGAGTTTTTTTCTTAGGGGTTGATCGGCATATTTTCTTCAGATGTTCAACTCTGTTGTCAAAACCAAGAATTTGTTTTTTTAGAGCACAGTTTTCAGATAAAAGGATAATTATTTCATTGTCGGCTATATTTAATCGCTCGTTTAAGGAAGCTATAGTTTTTTCCATCTCTTGAATCTTCATTTCTAAGAGACCTAATCTTAAATCAGGGCAGCTCCTTTGCAGCTTCCGGTTCCCTGACTGTACCTCATCTTCTAAATCTGAGTCTTCTTCGATCGATAAAGTGTTAAAAGAATTCTGAACAGAAATGTTTGGCTTATATTTTCTTCTTTGTGTTACAAAATTATTACTCAATGTAGTGTTCAGAGGTGTATTTTGAGTATTAGTACAGTGCATGCATATCCAGCTAAGTTTCTTATCCTTTTCCATTAAGTAGAATAATTTTTCGGACATATTTATGCATGGTTCCAGATGATAAGATTTTATGCATATTGAGCAAGTTAAATGCCGACGATCGGTAATAGATTTCTTGCATTTCGAACAAGATTTATCCATTCTATTGGTTGCGCTTCCTCTCGCGAAGTAGTGTCGTAGCAATCGTAGCACTCTTCTCGCAGCACTTGTAGTACACGTTTACAGCACTCGTAGCGTACGTAGCAGTGCCGGCCGTACCGCGCGTAGTAGGCGATGTGTTATTTCGGCGCCACGCATCCAGCGTCCGTAGCCCAGCGGCTAATAGGTCGGCGATTAACTCAAGGGTCCGTGGTTCAAATCCAGCAATTTGTAACCATAACGAAAAATAAATTCTCTCACCGCTCTGGGGACCCCGAAGATGGCCAAGGCGAAGTCTCGGCGATAAGCAAGGCGAAGACCGGGGCTCCCGCACAAATAAAAATAAAAATTAAATAAATTCACCGAAACCAGCAACACGTCCAGCCGCTGCAGAGATCAGCCGCCGCACTATATAGCCTCTACAGTTGACGAAAAACAACCAATAGAACAGGCAGGCTTTCGCAAGGGCTACTCAACAGTAGACCACATCAAAGTCGTGACCAACACCAATCTTACTCTAATTTAGTAAAAAATATATATAAAAATAGAACAAGAAGAGTCAATATGGAAACTAAGTGACCAAAAAAGAATAAAAAGAGGCGGAAAGCAAGGAGATCCTTTCCCCCATAACATATTCATAGCTGTGCTTGAAACGCTTTTTAAAAAACTAGATTGGAAAAGCTTCGGAATTTTAGTATAATGGATAAACACTTGACTCATCTGCGCTTTGCTACTGACATAATGCTACAAACTCTATGTTCGGAAAGCGCCGCAGTAAGTCTTGAAATGAATTTCCAAAAAACAAAACAGATAGCTAACTAACCACTAACGTACAACAACTAAAATAGGAGAATCCAAATTAAAACATGTAGATACCTATATATAACTTGGAAAGCAAGTGAGTCATTTCGTAAAAACAACATCGAAAAAATCAACAGGAGGCATAATAAATCATGGCAAAAGTTCTGCTCTCACAAAGAAATACTGAAAGGCAACTTCCACCTCACACTACAGTCTCTTCTAATCCGACTTTCTTAGATTGGCTGGGGGTGAGGTGGCTATCGCAATCGGCGGCTGCCGGGTATCTTCTAGGCGGTAATCTAGGGTCCTACGTTCGGAGTTTAAACGTCCGGAGTACTACGGTTGGAGTTATATCCTACGTTTGGAGTTAGAGCAACCAGTCTGGACACAAGACTACCGTCGTCGCGTCTTGTAAATAAGTAAAAAAACAATGTTCACCACCATCCAATGTGTACATAATTATAGCTATTACTAAAGTCAATTCAAAATGTAACAAAAACCGCAACTGTGATTGTGAAATGCTATTTGTAGTTAATTAAAAAAAAATCTGTAAAAAAATGTTTGCCATCCATAAATGATAGTGTACAAGTAATCACAATCAACAATTAAAAGTCATAATTTTGTTTCAATCACAAACATCTAATATACCGCCAACATGACGGGCGCGGTCTTTGAAGGTATGGCATGTTCCCCGACCCTTCTAGTGTTAATTAATTAATTATTAATCTAACACTAATCCCAATTAAATCAGCCGCCCCAACTATTAATAATAAAGTAATTAAATTAATTTAACCGTGTCGCGTAGCGGTGAAAGAATACTACCACCCCCTCTCTTCCTTTGGGTGTCGTAAAAGGCGACTAACGGACTAAAGACTGCACATACATCCAACAGCATAGAGCGGCGATGGGCTCACCACCTGTCACGCTAAGCACATGTGCAGTCGCTTTTTTGTGAAAAGTGGACTATGGTAGAGGACTGCTTCGGCTGTCCTCATTTCGGGGATAATAGTCGTAATTATAATTATGTATGTAATTAAATTAATGAGCTGAGAGAATTACCTTAATAATTTTAATCGATCCGCTAAAAACATAATTTAAATCGAATTATAAATAAGCGTACTCGTTGCTCCAATTGTAGAAAACCTAATTCTATCTTCTATCACTAGATTCTGATAATATGTTAGCAGACAGGTGGCATTCATTCAAAGCATTATAGTGAATGTCAGACACGCCTTTGAATGAACATGGAACGTTCTGTTGTCATATTGCCTAGGTCATAATTTAATTGTACCTACCTACCCCAGACCAATCTATTTGAAATTCTAATATTGTATTAATAATGTCTAGCCTATGAAACTATGAATAAATGAACATTTGCGTTTTGAAAGCGTTATTGAGATCAAATGAAGGCTTTTCAATTAAGTTAATACTCAGAATAGAGGTCTTTCCTTTGTTTGCGAGGTGCTTATTATAGTGCCATGCTATTTATTATTTTGTTCGGTTACCTAATACACCCTTATATCTTATACAACAAATAGGACTAACCTAACGGTAGACACAAAAATATATTTAGTGCCAGCAATGCAGATCAGGATTTAAGAACCGGCCACAAGAACCGAACAAATATCAAATTCAAAGTCAAAATATATTTATACAATAAACTTATATAATAAGTACTTTGAATCGTCCAAATCTTTTTTAACCTACCACCCATTCATACGTCATTTTTTAACTGTGGCAAAGAACGGGCGCAAGAAACCACAGCGCACAGAAGAAACGACATTTACAAAAAATAAAAGAATATGTCGTTACCAGATCATAAATACAAAATAGGAATTTAAAAAATATTAAATGATGCAATACGAACTACAATACAATGTAAGTATCAATTAATTATAGAAAATTAGAAATAGTTGTTGGAGTACTTGGAGCATTTTAGATCCAAGCTGTTTTGTCTTCTGTGTAATCTGACACTTTATAATAAGCTTTTTTACAAAACTTTTCTTTGATTTTGATTTTAAATTTATTAAGATCTAATTTCTGAATATCATTTGGTACTTTGTTGTAAAATCTTGCACACAGACCCTTAAAAGATTTTTTTATTTTATGGAGCCTAGTATAAGGTACTGCTAATTTGTTCTTACTTCTTGTGTTTACATTGTCAATAACACTGTTATGCAACTGTCATTATATTTATATCCTTAAATCTCTCTCTGAGAGAGTCACCAGCCTTTAGGTTACAGATTGTTCGAATAGCCCTCTTCTGCAGCACAAAGATAGTTTGAATGTCGGCAGCATTTCCCCACAGTTAAATGCCGTACGACATTACACTATGAAAGTAACTGAAATAAACTAATCTAGCTGTATCAACGTCAGTTAACTGACGGGTCTTCATTACTGCATAAGCCGCAGAGAGAATTTATTCGACAATTTAGCTATATGTGGGCCCCACAGAAGCTTGGCATCTAACGTGAGGCCTGATAATCTTTAAATCTATAAAAAAAAATTCAATAAATATCTAACTTTCATTAAATCTAATTGTCTCTTGTTTTGCTTTTGCTTCTTGTCGTCGTATCAACTGACTTGGTACCTTTTTTTTTAATGTGACACATCATAGTGACTACATCTGCCTGATGGTAAGCAGCCTATGCAGTCTAAAATAATGAGAGCGCTCCTCTCCGTAAAACAAGCACGGTAACAAGCGCACCCTTTCATGACGGCCTGCATAAATGCCGTTTCACGCCCCGTTTAAAAGACCCGGGATTATAGGAGCTGGGAAACACATGCGCCGGCAGAGAATAATTCCAAAACCGAATGGTCTTACAGGGGAACGACTTGCCAAATTTTTTGGTACGAATGCTGATATTCTGCACAGTTTGATGGTGGTTCCTAAGACCAGCACGTGTAGTCCGAGAGAGGAAAGAAGAAGGCGGGATTTGATCAAAAATTCTTTAGAACACTCTCCGTAGTAATTAAAAAAAGAAGACACTGAGAGAAGCAATGTCTCTACGCAGCTGGAGGTCCTCAAGAGAGGCTGTCACCTCAGCATCTCCAATATTGCGTACCGCTCGCCTTTGTGTGTGTGCATCGAGGAGGTATTTAGCGGAGCCGTCCTATAAATGGGAACATTACTCCATACTCGATCGCATCTGAGTCTTGTGCAGCAAACAGCGCTGCTCGGGAGTGAAAAACCGCCTCACCTTACCTGAGGTTACCAAACATAGAGGCAGTTAAAATAACACTCTCGATGTAGCATTTTGAATTCAGTTACTTGCAGATGTCTATGCCAAGAATGCTGAGGTCCACTGAAATAAGTAAAGGAGAGTTCTGAAGAGAGGGCGGAGTAAGAAATGGAGTTATCTGGACGAGGTTACCTGGTATGTTTGGTAAGTTTTCCTGCGATCTGAGTTACTCCTAGGTACATGGATGTTTGCTATCAGACAAGTAGAATTTTGAACCGTATTGAAACGCCGTAAAATTAGATTATATGCCCCACTAGTCAGGCTGGTAGGGCATCTCATTTAATGGTAAGTATTATCGTAACTGTATACGACCTTTATAAGTTGTCCTACTTTGTAAAAAAATGTTAAAAACTAATGAAACATTACGTAATTCTGCCAATAATTTCATCTGAAGTGAATCAAACTTAACCCAGGTTTTCTTATGTGATCAAAATTACAATCGAATCCTGGAGCTTGTACTTTTAGCATAAAATTTTTGTTAGTGTTAAATTTTTATCATCTACGTCGCTTCGTCTCTCACGAATAAGATCCATATCGACAACATTAATTTACATACGTAAGTAATTCGAATGAAGCACTGCCAGCTTCAGGCGACATTGTTAAATAATTAAGCGCACAGACAAAGTTGGATTGACGACTTTCCGTGGAGCGACTTAAGTTTGTCTCTGAACAGAATCTCAAATAAAAAGTCTGCATGTTTAATTATCTACTTAATGGGGGTTGTCGATCTCTGCATTGAAGACATTGTATCTGTGAATACATGCTGATTTACTTTGTTGTATATATTTAATCGAGTAGGTAGTCATTATGTCACAACATTTTCCGCAGGATAGGCACGGTGCAAGTGAGTTTTTATGTTACTCTATTTTTTGTTGCACAACGGAAACACGAACTGGCGACCCAAAAGTTTTAAACAAACTTTACCGACAATCTTCAACCACTGAAGTCATGATCAACACAATTTTATTAAGATCCTTCCGAGAATCCAGCAGGAACTGGAGCTTAAAATCTACTTAGGTTATAGTTGTTACGACGTCATGCGTAGATAAAACGGAGGTAGCAAGCCAAACAGACTTAGAACCAGCCCAGGCACTAACCAAAACCGAGCGCAACATATAACTTTCCTCGGATTGACCACAGGCGTCGCTTGACTAAACTTTGACGATAATTTTAACATCTTCGGTAGGTATAAGAAATAAATTAATAACTTTTTCTTAATTAAATATCAAAACTAATGTTTAAGGAAACGATAACATTACATAATAAAAGTTAATAAGTAGTACTAAAATTCTTATTAAGCTCCACCGCAGACAATATCGTCTCGCGGAAAGTCTTGTAAAAGTATTGTGACTAAAATTGTTCTCTGAAGCCTCTTAAATAGTTCGTAAGCGGGCTCCATTGCCTTTGACTTTTATTTTCCTCTGATTAAGTTGCGGGACCCTGGAGTATTTATCGGCGAAGAAGGTTAATTATTATGTAAGTTCGTTATTTAATGATAAATATTACAGTATAAATTGGTACGTTAGTTATTTAAGTTAATTATAATCATCTAAAGTTAAACAGTGTGTCGATAATATAATGAAGTAAATCTGTATGATATGGCTCGCAGCTATTTTCATTTTTTTCTTTTACATATTAAGTTGTTGTTTTATTATATTACATTAGTTGGTATAATAAACATTCGTTTATGATCCCAAAGTGATATTCGCGTGATGGATCCCGCAGCCGTGGGCTTGTTTGCGCCGCGCGACGCCACCAATATATTTTTGACGAATTTCCATATTCCCCCCACGTCACGTGACGTCTCCTAAACCTTTGATCTTTGGAACTCTCCCAGTCTTTGTAAACACAATATTAATATTTTTTTTGTTAGCAACGTTCATTGAACAACAAGAACGTGTTGTTTTAAAAAACATCTCGACTTCCTCCGTGCTTTGGAACACACGTAAAGCTGTGGACTGCTTTTGCGGTCCTCATTGCCGGTGTCTCACTAGCCCCTCGGGGACATAAGTCGTGATTATATGTGTCATTATTATATGTGTAGCAGACTGAGCTTCTTTTGTTTATAAATTGAATGTCGGAAGGAGCAGAATCCCGTGTAGTGACCGACCTCGGCCTGTCTCCCAGTTTTCGCTCGCCGCCCGGAGCGGTCCGGCAAGAGCCGGATTTTTCGGAAAGGTTCGTAAAATAAACAAAAGATTCGGTAGCCGTTGGATTTAAATAAAAGGATGCTGACGTAGGCATTTCTGCCGTCGGCACGTGTATTACGGCAATTGATGTGTGGCTGGAAAAATATTTAAGTAAGTAAATGAATAAACAAATCATTCGCAACCTGCTGCACCCAGTTGAGGTTTTGCCTGGTTTAATATTTTGCAAATTCGTTCGTTATTGATTTATCACTTATCGCCTCTGTGGCCTAGTGGCTAAGCCACCGGTTTCAGACCCACAGGTGCCGGGTTCGATTTCCCGTTGGAAGTACATCTTTGTGTACTCGGTTTGGTTGGTGGTAGGTCTGTTAAGTCCGCCTGGCTAGTTACCACCATCTTATCTAAGTCTGTCACCATAGCAACAACGTTACAGCATTGTTGTGTTCTGACAGTTTAGAGATAAGATAGCCAGTTGCTCAGTGGTTGAGGATTCCGGGTGGAGCGCGCCAAAGGAGAATGCCAAAGGTGGAACCTTTGGCTTTATCGTCACTTACCACCAGGTGAGATTAAGGCCAAGCGCTTACCCGTTTCAGAATAAGAAAAAATCTGTTTATAAAATTGTGAAAGTCGAATTAAATAATGAGAACTTACTTTATATTATGTACTTACTATAAAATAATATTTTTGAGTTAATAATGTAAGACGTTTTATCTCTGTAACTCGTAAATAATACATTTTTTTCTGGATACGTTCTTCCAACCAATTTACTTCGTAACGGTATCACAAGAATATCAATATTACTATTTCAATAACTGACAATTCAGCAAATAGAATAATTCGAGCCACAGAGACACATGTGTCAAAACAGAAAGCTTATTCATATCTTCGGGAGAGATATTTCGTCAATTGGTTTCCCAAAAAAATACATTTCGTTATTGCAATAAAATGTTATGGATGTGACGCCGCTGGTGGTGGGTGCATAGCCTCCCCGACGCGAGTAGGGTTGGCACCTTAGTGGCTTAGTAAGATAATTAATTATTTTATTAAAATAGTACGATTATGCAGAGCAAATTAACTGACAGAATGTCAGTTTCTTAATTATAAATGTGGTTTTCTTATGTTCAGAGTTCAACAGCACTGCAGTGCTTTAAACATAATGTTTTGTTTAGTGACTGTTATTGTTTATTTTGTTTACTAAGCGAAAATGTGATTTAAATAGTTTACTGTATTATTATTAATTAAGTTTATAAATAATATATTATTTTTGATTTCGAGAAAGAGAGAGAGGAAGAGAGAGAGAGGAAGAAACATTTATTGACAAACAGAAAATAATTAAATTATAAAATACATAAAAAAGACAAATTGGTGCCATCCCTATTAAAGGGGTGGCACTAGTTGAAGAATCCGCTCTATCTGCGCTTGTCACCATCTCTGAGCCGCTGAGCTGAAACGACGCCATGGCCTGAACAACCATTGTTTGTTCGTCATTTATTAATTCCATGAATTTGGCTTAGTAAGGAAATTATATGTATACAACTACCTTCCAAGAGCCTGGTATACAATGAGATATAGATAATGAACGTAAATAAAAAGGCAAAGCTTACCAGCTGTTCCATTAAGAATAGGGAGTAAAACATGAACTTAACATAACATATTATCGACGGTCCCGAACAATAACGTCATATCTGCAAACTAGTTGTTCCGCAGGGCAGCTGTTTAAAGTTACGAGTAAACCTATTTCGATTACGCGTAAACTTGGAGATTTAAAATTTTGAGAGAATGTATAAGCAACCTGATATCAGATATCACTGTTATCAGTTTTTTTTGTATTTGCTTTATTTAATGAGATAGCAAGTTCGTTGTTAATGTACGACATTATATATAATGGAGTCCCTGTAGTCACACTTATACATCGGAATTTCTTTTCCGGAAATTCTATTAGAAATAAGGGAACTTAAGGGCCAGTACCTATATCATTTTCGGTCGATAGACCCGATCTGAAACCAAACTTATTGTCATATAAGTTATATGACAGCTAATATGTTATAAGCAGATCTTTGCCATTATCGTAGTCAGGGATATCGGCTTGTAATTAAAGATATCGGATGCATACAACATCCAGTTCTTTAAAATGGGTATAATTGAAACAATCCAGTCCCCATGCTGTAAACAAAATTCATTACGGCAATGAGTGTGGTGGGACAGGTGTTGATGGCATCGGGGTCCGCACTGAGACATCTCCAAATAAGATTAGTTGAACCATAAACCAAGTTTTAATTCTTTATCATGGATGAAGCTTCAAAACTTGTATGAGTTTCTAATTTAAATTGTGTGAGTTGTTGTATATATTTTGTTATGTCTTGGTTTGATTCTAAAATATAAACTTAAGAGGTCAGGTTGCAGTCCGTCTTGTCATTTCCGGAACGCGAAAGTTTAAAAGTGTATATGACTTAAATAGTATCTTTACAAACTAACATTCGACTATCGCCGTGTGCGGTGACTGCCGTAAGCGCGTTCGTTTTCCAATCAACAACGCCCTGAGTGACATTAGCTCGGACGTCGCTTGCCGGGGTCAGAAGCAGGTCGTCCCATTCGCAACTCGTCACACATACGAAACTCGTCCCATTCGCAGCGTGTCCCATTCTCAGGTCGTCCCGTTCGCGGCTCGTCCCATCCGCGGCTCGTCCCATTCGCGGCTCGTCCCATTCGCGGCTCGTCCCGTTCGCAACTCGTCCTATTCGCAGCTCGTCCCATTTATATTTTTTTACAACTCGTGGTATCGATAAAGATTACCAGGATGTTAATTTGAATACATGCCGTAGCTTAGGGGGTGATTTCAGTATATTATTTTAACACATGCCTAGACAAAACATGAGAGCAACCTTGATTATTAATAACATTGCTAGCCGAGTTTCGTGGTCACAATTACTCTTTATTATTAGTACTGGAAGAGGGTAGTTACACATATCTTGTCACTGACTTTGTCACTTGCATCAAATTATCATTCCCTTTTTAATACTGACGTGAACCACATTTGTCTTTGTTATAGATCCGTTTAAATTTATTGTTACTCAAAGAGGTAAACGCAGTTTAATACGAGGACAATACCGATACAATAAACATTGTGATTGTGATTTTTGATTAGACGTCTTTGTGTATGACATTATTATAGTAATTTAGATTAATACACATTTTAAAAATAATAGGACTAAGCCAAAGGTAACATCTGCTTCCGTTCCACGTCAAACGGCTTAATACTTTTTTATGAATAAAAGAATTTGAATATTCTTATTTTGTTAAATCTTGTGTAAGCACCTTAGAATTTTGTTGTATTTTAGTAAATGATTTGCAGCATTTTTTTATAATTATTCAGTTAGTTATATACCCACTGGCGAGCCAAGAACGGTACAAGTAGCGAATGGGACAAGTTGCGAAAAAAATTAGATGATAGGACGAGTTGCGAACGGGACGAGCCACGAACGGACGAGTCGCGAATGGGACGAGCCGCGAACGGGACAAGCTGAGAATGGGACAAGCTGCGAATGAGACGAGTTGCGATTTGGACGAGTTGCGAATGGGACGACCTGCTTCCGACCCCGCTTGCCGCGCGAGAAGTTACGTATGCGCTTCGTTCATTTTAGCACGGAGACTAAAACACTGTTTAGTTTAAATATCTCAGAAACTATATGGCATAGACAAAAAAAATATACATACGGCTGTAAGTTCTGATATCAAAAATAAAATAAACTAACTTTCGTACTAAAAGCACACATTTTTATTCGGGACGGTGCGTCGTTATATTTTTATACGAGGAATGTTGTTCTTATTTGTTGTTATGTTAGCTTCCAAGCAGTAGTAGTTGACACAAAATATTCTAATGAATGAATAAAATGCAAAACGAAATCTCAGCAGGCTACATACAATAGTAATGAGATGCAAGGGCTCGGTGATAATAAGACATTAGTTATATAGAAAAAGAAGAAAGGGCTCGGAGTCAACAACAACATACGTAGGTACGAATGCGTACGCTACGCTATACCGTGCTACGCTATACCGCGCTACGCTATACCGCGATACGCTATACCGCAATACGCTATACCGCGCTACGCTATACCGCGCTACGCTATACCGCGCTACGCTATACCGCGCTACGGCGGCGACACGGCGGCCAACGGCTGATTGCATTGCGGATGAAAGCATGACACGAACAAACATTATTCTTCAAGTATCTCCGCGGCATCTACACGAGCCGAATGTAAAAGGGGGAATGTGTAATATTCGTAATGCGTTTTCCGCGCGAATGGTTCGCCTGCTTTATGAACTCTGAAACAAAGACATAAGTTTAACGATAATCGTTATACGATTTTTAGCGCGGAGCTAGCAGAATTTTTGTGGCTCCTCAGGGCTCTCAATAAAATGTACGGTCGTATTAGCAGTTGACAATCGAAATTGCGTCTTTGCTTTTCAATTTAAATTGTTGCTGATACCACAACCAGCTTAATAAATAACACATAATATATGTAGTAAGGAATTCATAAATAAATAATGGTATACTTAGTACTTTCTATAAATTACTTTATACTGACATTGACAAAAATCGCGACTTACCCGTACAGTACAGTATTTTTATGAAATCTTACACCCTCTGCCGAAACTTCATCAGAATCTAGGAAAGTTTAAACCCCTATCGCATAAAAGGAGATATCCCCGAGGAGCAGATATGATCCCGGCGTGATAAACTGATCGTGTACTAAGTGTGAGTCGCCGTAAAGAATCCCGCTCTGACTCTTGAAAGATCCCGCGGGAGCAGTTCACGGGCGTGTGATGTTAGTCACGTATGGCGGCGACACTGCGCCAGCCGGCCGCCCGCTGCCCGCCCGCGCGCGGTTCACGCGCCGGAACGCACTGGAACAGTTTATTTTGACTAAATCAAAGTCCGAAGTTGAAATAATAAATAAGGCTGAATATGTTAACTGGTTTTAACGGGACTAAACACGATTAATTTTGTAAGTAAGTACCTATCTACTTACTGCTTGACGTTTCGGCCGCGATGCTGCGGCCGTGGTCACAAGCGTGGTCAGTTCGCTAATTAATCGTGTTTAGTCCCGTTAAAACAGTTTTAATGCAATGCAACGCGATAGTTTAAAGTCTTATGTTAACTGGTCACAGTAGAAAACTCTTTTTTTAAAGTACTTTTTACTCGATTGTTCAATATGGATGGACATTCCAATGAATAAGAGATCGACTTCTTTTTAACACTTTGATGATACTTATTTATCTCTTATCGTATTATATGAACCTTTGTACCTATGTATTATTAAATCTCCGAGTGTCAAATGTACTCAAACAAATAACCAACGAAGGATCGTGTTCAAAAGGCTTCCCTACGATATTAGACCAAATATGTTTTCGCTGTGTATGAAAAATATTGCACAATAAATTACTTTAAGTACACACTAAGTATATAATTAATAATTAAAAGCTTAAGCAAATCTACTACTAATTTAACTTCCCACAGTTATAAATTTTTTTAGATTGGTTATTTATGACTATATTTAGTGAACATTGTAGCAAAAACATTTGACGAGACAAGCCAAACAATCATTTTATATTCACACCAACCTTTGAAAGTAATATCGAAAACCAAGCGTATGGAAAACGTTGGAAAATACGCGACGACGCGATCGTGAGCGGTTTCTAATCCCAGTGTGTCAACCCATATCATCTCCGTTGACATGATTTACTCTAATAGAAATATGAGTTATTAACCCTTCGGCGACGGAGAAACTGTTATCTTTACGATTGTGTTCGCAATGATCAGTGGGATAAGGATTTCATTACATCGCCGCGAGCGAATTGATAGCTCGCGCAGTTGGAAGTTCGCGGCCCAATAGCAATACAATCACTTCGAAATTATCTTAATACGCAATGTTGCGGCGGTAATGGCCAAACTCTGCTGCTGTTCCTTACTTAAAATTTTCTTGTTCTATCCTTGCTGGATAAGACTTTAGGCCGCGATATCAATGTATGAATGATAATTATCGTGATAAGAAACTGCTAAAGTCTGTTATCCTAACAGCTTCCTAAAATCTAAGTACCTATGCCTTTCATATGTTTAAATATTCTGAGGGTATGCTGTAAGTCCCTAGAGGCGGCGCTTGGTAGTCACCGTATGGAGGTTTCATGCGTTGTGAACAATTCTGGCTAACAGAAGTATTTTTTGTGTATAGTTCGAGGTGAGCACCCAACTTATGTGCTGGTTTTTTTTTTACTATCTTCGCCACAGCTCATGTGCTGGATAGGTGTTGGATAAAGTTTTCATACTGTTTTCATAGAAGCTTTATTGCTACAATATTACTATTTGGAAAAATTTCAAGTGCTCGTGACCAGGAATGTCAGAAAGGTTCAAGTTCGAATCCTGCTCTAGGAAATAAATTTTCCAAATTGTAATTTGTACGCAACAAAATTTGCGTTAAGTTTTAAATAAAAACATTTACAATATTTGTATCTCCCTGCAAAGATGTTATCTTATCATAGAAAGTTGGGTCCTTTTTTTCAAAGAACCTTTAAAAAAATTTGCTATCAAAGTCGACGTCGAAGCGTTGTTGAATCTCGATTCATTAATTGGACATCGCGGTTCGGCTGCATCATTAGCTAATAACGTCCATAAACACGAGGCTTGAGCCAATGTTTGTATTAGTATTTATTAAAATAATTATGTTCCTACGCCGAGAGCTCGTCACTAATTTGAAATGTTTACACCACAAAGTTTACACAATTAACAATGAAACGTTTACATTTAAATATTACAATTAGATAAATATTTAATTTTTTCTAATACTTATTTCAAATAACTATCCGAACATCAATAATAATAAGAATGAAATTAGCTAGCTAAGTTAGCAAAACTAACAATAAGTACTATATCTATCTTCTCTTTAGCTAATTCTTTTTTATTTTTGTTCTGTTTGTATTTATCAAGATATGGTTTGTATGAAAGAATATTTTGGAAATTTGTAAAGATATGTAGTCTGCTTCACGCAGATGAAGTTGCGAGTGCGCCGCTAGTACCTATTATATAAAAATGTACAGATTACGGCAAAGTATCACGCGTGATTCTATACATTTAATAAAATTTATTGTTATGCTCGTACACATTCTAACAACATGTGACTATTTTGGTTCTCATGAACTTATCGTAATGGGGGCTCAAGAGCTAAATAAGCAATTATTTTTATTTAGTTTATGAGCTCAAGGTCCTTTAGAAGCAATGTAATTGTAAGCGATGCGCGTCTGATTTGATTATGAAATGGCATCTCAGTCGTAGTCAGTGATTACGTGATTAGATAATAGCTTTAGCTCGCGGAATGAGTTTTTTTTTTTTTTTTTTTATTGTTTCTTATTACAAATACATGAATGCCTTACTGCTATACATAGTCCCGCAAAACTGTTTACACAGTTTGTCTGCAGGATCGGTTAAGTTTGAGTCTCAAATCTATATATCACAATATATACTTACAGCTTAGCTACCTAATTATTAAATTAATGTATTCAATAAATACATTTTTAACAAAATCTTAACTTTATTTTTGTTACACTCCCGACGGATGTTCTCGGGCAAACTATTAAGTAGGTACGGTAAACGTTTCTTTAAAGTTCTATCACCAAAGTAGTTATTAACTTTAGGTACTACAAGTCTGCCCGTGGACACCGATCGAGTGCCATGGTTATGCTTAATTAACGACAGGTTATGCTCTTGAGTGCCATGATTGTTTAAGGCTAGTAAGTATTTATGTTTTAGGCTAACAGGGAGTATCTTACAAATTTAAATAGTTTGGAATAATCACCTTTACACTTAGCTTTTGTTTTTCCATTGACAAGTAGTTTTAGGAATCTAATTTGAAGTGCTTCTAGTCTGTCTATATATGTTTTAAATGTAAGACCATAACTATCAAGAGCATATCCCAAAATTGAATCTACTAGTGCAAAATACAAACATTTCAGAGTGGAACTTGGAATTTTAAAACTCAAGTGGTAAAATTTACCCAGAAGTAGTCTTAGTTTCGAACAAATATAATCAATGTGGTGTGACCACGAGAAGTTTTTATCCACCTTAACACCGAGGTATGTTACACAATCGACTTTGTCAATGGGTTTACATTGACAATTGACCATATTACTATGCAGACATCGAAAGCTATGCGTGTACATGTGGGGGGGCAAATCTGAAGGGCACTTAAATGGTGAGTTTATAACAATACATTTAGTTTTATCAATGTTCAAAATAATACCATTATCATGGGACCACCTAACTATCTCGTCAACATCAAGCTGGACTAGGCGACATGTCTCAGCTAGGTCAGTACCAGCACGTAAGGTACATAGGTCATCCGCAAACATATAAGCCGAGCAGTGCCGTAGGACACCCCTTAGGCTATTTACATGCATGAGGTAGCATGTTGGACTGCAACCAGACCCCTGCGGTACCCCGCACTTCACTTCGGTTTCCTCGCTGAGCACGTCGCCCACTCTCACACGATAGGCGCGTGATGTGAGGTAATCTCGGAACCACTGGTTCAGAGGCTGCCCGATGCCACATTCGTCCATTGCATTCAAGAGGGTGCCCATTTCTAAAGTATCGAATGCTTTTTTGTAGTCATAAAATATAGCCACAACAATTTTTTTTTTTTTTTTTTTTTAATACTTTATTGCACAAAGAAATTACATTAATACACAAGTTACACAGGACATATACAAAGGTGAGCTTATCTCTAGAAGAGATCTCTTCCAGCCAACCCTAGCTGTGGTGATAAAATTAAATCTGCGGGCCTTATTGCGCTATACAAGACATACATAAATAAAGATAACTATATAAATAAACATACACAATATATATATCAAATTACTTATATCTAAACTAAGTTACTGATTATCGATAATGTTAGACAGGTAGTGCTCTTTGAGGTGGTGTTTGAATGATTCTACCGATGACCTCTCACGGATGCTGGCCGGTAGTTTGTTCCACAGTCTAGCTGCATAAACAGTAAAGGAATTGTGGAAAAACTTGGAGTTGGCTTGTGGATAGGAAAGGGTCCTGGTATCACAGGAACGTTTTGGGCGGGAAGAGGTAGGTAAGTGCGTAAAACGGGATCGTAAATAATGAGGGAGTTGGGGGTAGTGAAGTATTTTGTAAAGGAAGCAAAGGATGTGCATATCACGGCGTTGACGGATTGGGAGCCACTTTAACCTCAACCGGAACTCCGAAATATGGTCATATTTTCGTAAGCCGAAAATAAAACGGATGGCCAGGTTTTGCAGGCGCTCCAGTTTGTTAAGCAGCTCCTCAGTTGCATCTAAATAACAAACATCAGCGTAGTCGAGAAGAGGGAGCAGAAGCGACTGAGCAAGCATAATTTTGGTTTTGTAAGGTAAGAAAAACTGCAGTCGCTTGAGAGAATGATAAGAGTAGTGCATGCGTCGACTCACCTCATTCACCTGTGACCTCCAAGACAAAGTTTGGTCAATAATGAGGCCTAGATTTTTGGTTTTATCAGAAAATGCAATATTCACTCCATTATACGTAACCTTGGGGAGTATATTGAGGTCTAGTCTGTCACGCAGCCGGTTGCTACCCACGATTATTGCCTGAGATTTGGCTGGGTTTACTAGGAGTCCAAAGGCGTCCGCCCACAACTTCACCGAGAGGAGATCCTTATTTATAGATTCTATAGTAGAGTGAGCATCAACCGCATGGAATTGTCTATAAAGTTGCAAGTCATCTGCATATAGGTGGTACGAGCAGGATAACACTTTTACGAGCTGACTTATGAATATCGAGAAGAGCAGAGGTGAAAGTACCCCACCCTGCGGCACGCCCGCAGTAAGAGAAGCCCATTCCGAAAATAAGTCATCACACCTGATCCTCTGGTGACGATTGCGGAGATAATCCGAGAACCAAGAAATCACCGCAGGGGCAAGGTTAAGGGAGTGGAGAATGGCTATGAGGATGTCATAATCAACGGAATTGAAAGCACTGCTAAAGTCTAATAGAATTAGGATCGTAAACATCCGGTTATCCATGGCGTAGCGAATATCGTCAGTGACGTTTAACAGGGCAGTTACTGTGCTGTGGCCAGGACGAAAACCGGATTGATACGGACCAATTAAGTTGTGATGTGAGACAAAAGAGAACAGTTGTTTGTGAACAGCGCTTTCCAGGACCTTGGATAGGAATGGTAGGATTGAGATAGGACGGTATTGAGAGAGAGCGGTAGGAGAAGCGGACTTAGGAATGGGAATGACGTGGGCTAATTTCCATTCAGAGGGGAATGCGTTGGTTGCCAAAGAGTGGTTAATAATGTGTGTAATGATAGGCACAACGTCATCCAGGAGTGGCACCAACATGTCACGGCAAATGCCATCTTCGCCTACGGCCTTGGAGGAAATGGACAGGATGCTTTTTTTAACTTCTTCTACAGTGATTTCACGGAATGTAAAGGGCTCACCGTCAGGACGGGCCGCTGTGTCTAACATAGTGAGCGTGGCTGCCTTGGTAGTACCAACAATAACCGGTGAGCTGGCAAAATGTCTGTTAAGGTGATTGAGATCTGGTAATTCACCAGTACTGCTGCGGTCCTTACCTACACCGAGGGATCTAAGGAACTTCCAGACCCTACCTTGGGGTACGTCTTCCACTGAGGAATGGATATATCGGCGTTTGGCATCGCGGCAGAGCCGATTACAGTGATTGCGCAACTTTTTGTAGGAGCTCAAATTATTATTATTCGGAAACCTCTTAAGCAGTGATTTAGCCCTGTCCCTACGTTGCATAGACTTCCTTATCGTAGGAGTGAGCCAAGGCGCAGGTAGATGCTTAATACGCACTGGTCTGAGAGGCGCATGAGAATTAAACAGTTTAGTTAAATGTGTATTGAAAATTTTAACCTTCTCATTTGCCGTGCCAGCCGCAAACATTGTAGACCAGTCAATCAAACAAAAGTCACCCCTCAAGCGATCCACACAGATATCACCAAAATTACGCTGAAGAATTACTTTGGCTTTGGGTTTGGGAGTGCGTACACGATAGGATAAATATAAGAGGTCATGATACGAGAAAGGGGCAGTAGTTTGTCCATGCATAAGGACTGAATCAGGTTTAGAGACTATCTGTACGTCCAAGAGAGAGGCCTGACAATTAGGAGAATGATGGGTGGCAGTGAGTGGAAGCAAAACAAAGTTGACTGAAGTTACAATGGAATTAAGACGTGAGGATCGAAAGTTATTCTTTAGTAAGCAAGTATTAAGATCACCCATCAAAATTACATGATCGTAAGAAGAGCTGAGGGATTCAAGAGTTGTCTCAAATGAGTCAAAATAGTTAACGCTGATGCTGGGGCTGTAAGCAGCTCCTACTAAAATACTGGTATGATGTATGCTGAGTTTTAAAAATAAGTACTCTAAGGATCCAGTATAGGTACCAGGAGACTGACTAACAACAGAGCACGGGATGTGTTCCTTGATGTAAATACATACACCACCACCACCAGCACCAACTCTGTCGTTTCGGAATAATTTATAACCATTTAGTGTAAAAAGAGGGGACGGCAGAGAAGGTTTGAGCCAAGATTCGGAAATTAATATTCCATCGACCAGCCCGTTGTTAAATGATACATTTAGGTCAGTGATGTGAGAAGGGACACTTTGTGCGTTGATATGTACCAGGTTAAGGTAATTGGATTTGCTTTGGAATATAGACTGCAGCTTGACATCCAAAGAGAGAGCATCAGTGTCAGTGGAGTTTGAAACATCACTGCAAGCACTTTCATATTCGTCAGATGAATTATCAGTAAAATAATCAGATTTGATAGACATAAAATAATACTAATACTAAAACAGATAATATAAGTAATACTGCAAAATAAAATTATTAATTAAACAATACAAAAAAAAACAAAAAAATCACCAGCGAGAGTTGGCAAAACGCAAACCACATAGAACGCTAACACATTAAAAAACAACATATCAGAACATCGACAAGAATCTGACTGAACGGAACGTAGAACGGAACGTCACTAACACTGACATGACAGCTGACATTAACACTGACAACTAATTTGCAAAAACATCAACATCGGTCGACATTTGATTATTTTTTGTACAAAATACCTTAAAGTTTTATAAAAATAAAGATAAAGTTAACGGGGTGGTATCACAACAAACTTTTATCTAAAACACCGGCAACGAATTGTGTTTAAGTTTAACGAAACTGAGAGTACCTCACATGTGATAATATGAGTAGAAGAAAATCAACTTAGCTGCCTGCCGTGGACGTGGTTGAGAAACTGGCCTGTAGACGTTGAAGCTCAGCCATCGTAGTAATCTTCCGTCTACTTTTGTCCGGCAGCAGCACTACTATGGTGCCGTCCGACGACCAACAATTTTTGATGCCGAAATGTTTACGGGCAGCAGAAAAAATGTCTTGCCTTGACTTCGTCAGAAATTCTGACAGTGAAATTCTTGTGCCTTTCAAAGTCGTCTTAGCGGTCCAGACAGCAGCTCGATGTCTATAAGCTGAAAACCGTACTAACAAAGGCCGAGTCCTGCCTTTTTTAGCTGCTCCGAGACGGTGACACGTTTCAATGCACTCCGGTTGAAGTTGTGCCAGCTTCATTTTTCTGAGCACTTCGTGCGCTCTTGTACCAGCATTCTCATTAGAGTCCTCCGGCAAGCCATGAAGCAGTAACACCTTCCGTCTAGAGTGGGTTTCAAGCCGGTCCATGCTAGTGTTAATTAGATTCAGCTGCATCTTAAGAGCATTTACAGCCCTCACAACAAAAGACTTAAATTGCTGGTAGTCTGCCGACAAAGCCTTCACAGTCTGTAACTGCGCTCCTGGAACCGACGACTCTGTGTGTTGTTGCAGAGCTTTTTCAAACTCTTCCATGCGGGTGTGAAATATCGTGGTAAGGTCCTGGATGGTTTCATTGACGTCAGCAGTGTCCATGATCAGCAAACAATTCAGGTTCTTAATATAGAGTGAGAAGTTGTCGAAAGCAATGTGAAGTGACAGTGAAGGTAGCGATGAGAGTGGAAGTGAAAATTAGTTTGTGCCAACACTCACTGGTACATTACTAGTACATTTAAGCAAAATGAAAACTGTAAGCACCTTTTTACTAATTAAAATATATTTTATTGGCAGAGCAGCATTAAAAGCGTCTATCCATTACAAAGTACCCGCAAAAAAAAAAAAAAGGAAAAAGAAAAAAAGAAAAAAAAGCTTTCTCTTCTAAGTATGTATTTATTTCATCTGTGAATTTAGATAATAAAGTATTAGTACCTTTACCTTTTTGAAAACCATGTTGGTAATTATTTAAAATGTTATTTTTTTGTAGGTAGGTTCCAATCTGATTAACAATACATTTTTCTATAATTTTATCAATACTAGATAGGATAGCAATCTTTTATGAATAGGACGAATAATGGCCTCCTTTAGTTTATTTGGAAATTTATGACTATCAACAGACAAGTTTATTAAATTAGCTATAATAGGACTTACTTTGTTTACAATTAACTTGAGATCAGCCATGCGCACCAGATCGCTTCCAGGCGCTTTGTTTTTGTCCATGTTGTTTATAACTTGTTTAACATCTTTACTAGTGACTGGCTGCCATCTCATGTACATGTCCGACCTTTTCACATAACTATCCCTTTTTAAACAATTTATGTGGCATGAATGTTTTATCTGTTCTATTTCGCTTGAAAAGCTTGTAGCAAACTTATCGCAAATTTCTTGTAAATTCCCTTGATTTTTCATATTTGTAAGTATTAAATTATCTAAAGATTGCCGTTCGTTCCCCAATAAGCCAAGTATCTTATCCCATATTTTTTTAATGTTATTATTACAGTTTAATATACTCTGTTTATCATGCTCAACATTACATTTAAAAATAGCCTTACTACATTTGTTTCTATATTTTGTGTCTTAATCATGCTTTTTGGCTCATTACACCATATTACAAACAATCTATTTCTTTCAGATATCATTTTCTTTAAATTATCATTTATCCAGCTCTTATTATTTCTATTGCTATTTTTACTAGTAACAGTTTTATAACAGTTATTATAAATATTAGTGAATATGCTAGTAAAGGCTGTATATAATTTAATCGGGCACTTGATATTCAAGAGGTCATTAAAGTTTGTTGACAATAGTTTTTCTCTTACTAAGCGGTTATCAAGTATACGTTTAGTATGGAGCTGTGTCGAACTCAGCTGCGCCGGCGCTGACGTCGCCGCGCGTGCACTGTTGTTTACTGAGGGAGCGCGTTTCCATTGTATAGACGCTGAGATGTAATAGTGATCTGATATCTTATGCTTAATCACCGCTGAATCAATTAATGCTGAAGATGATCTAACATAGATGTGATCTAAACATGATTCGACCAACTTGCCCATTACAATTTCCCGCCGAGTTACATCGTTTAAGCACCTTATAAAACCATACTCTGCTAATATGTTTTCATATAGTATAACACGGCAATCTTGACCATTTAAGAGATCTATATTTAAATCACCACATAAAATTACTTTAGAACATTTTGGTATACTATCCAACAAGTTACGAAGCTCAACAAGGAATTCACGAGTTCTATCTTGCTTCCAAAATCTCGGCGGTCTATACATAGCTAATAAGTAAATTTGCTCACCGTTACTGTTGAGTGTAATGGAAACGCACTCCGCCGCGCGCATAATACTCGCCAGAGCAGTCGCCTCGCACACTTGCGCAGCGAGCTCCGTTCGCGAATAAACCAACACACCTCCCCCAGTGCGTCCTTTGCGAGTTAAAGCATTTACAACAAACCCAGGAATTCTATAAAATGACAACAGAGCAGAGTTTAAGTTTGGTTCAGTTAATACAATTAGGTCGATCTGCCTCAAATTATTCCCAAGTGACACCAAAAATTCACTGAAATGCCTTTTTATCGAACGAATATTAACATGTAGTATACATAAGTCTTTATTATTGGATAACTGTTGGAGCCAAGCATCTACACCATCTACACACGTATATTTTATGAATCCATTCATTATGGACTCTAATCTACGGAGATCTGTGAATATGAAGAAAAGGATTAAACACTTTAACGCGGTGCCTACTTCGCATTCACTTATTATTAATTAGATTGTTAATATCACTCTCCGCTCGCACATATATGGTCTTTTCACCTTCTGTTTTTTTGACTAGGATTTTTCCATTTGATATCCAGATATATTTATACATTCCACGTAATTGTTGTTTTGTACTCCATAACAAGGTCCGGGTAGTTTTGGTTTAATCTTCGTTTATGTAGATTTTGTTCACCGCTGTTCCACCAGTAATCATGTCGCTTGTCATATCCGATAGTTTACGGCGCTGTGCGAGCCAGTTATCCCGAGATCCTACCCCGGATGTCTTAAAGCACACTATGCTAGGGGCTGGTTTACTACCTTCTTTTGACGGTCGTGTGCGTCTGGCCCATTCTATGTCCGTGCCGTTTAGGTTGATTTTATCTCCGATTTTCTTCACTAATTCTTTTACGTTCTCCCCTGGAAGCTGCTCAAGACCGACGACTTCAACGTTATGTTTTCGAGATGCCTGCTCGAACTCTTGCAGTTTTTGTTCCATGGCGACGTTCTGTTTTTCCAAGTAGATGCACTTGTTATTCACATTTACAACAGTTTTCTCAAGCTTTTGGATTTTTTCTTTTGATTGCTCGTGTTCCTCTATCAAGATATCATACTTATCCGAGAGCATGCTCAAGCTTTGCGTGATGGAGTCCAATTGTTTTTTGAACCCAGAAATAGCATCTACCTTCTTTTGTATGTCCTTGAGTATAATTTTGTAATTCTGTAGCTCGTCCTCCTGTTCTTCTTCTTCGGATCCTTCATCTTCACAATTGTTGCAATAAATCCGTTCTTTCCCGTTTTTTAAGTCTGCCATTAAACCTTTTACACATCCCCTATGAAAAGTCCCTCGACAGGGTCCTTGGCACATGAAATGTGATCCTTTTTTAGCGAGAACTTTTTTACACTTTTGACATTCCATGATTGGTAGGTAATATTGGTAAAATATCACGGTTAATCACACGGTCGCGCCGGCGACGCGTAACAATAGGTAGGTATAGGTACACGTATGCACGGCTCGACGCTGCGAGCGAGACTTAATGAGGGATAGTGGTTGAGAGGTGGTAATTCAGGCCTAAGAGAGCTAAGAAACCAACACCCAGCGTAAAATGGTGTGAGTATTATTTTAGAACAGTGTCTATTTATTATACTTAGGTTGGATTTCGTATGACGCAGAAACCACATGTATATCTCTATTACTAAAAACAAGACAAAATTGTCTTAGAAACTTTTCGTTAAAGTCGCTTCAGCAATCGCAAGAGAAAAAGGAATGTAGCAAAAGTAAACCAAAAAAATCGTCTGTTCAACAATCGGGAAGTTTGAGAGCGTGGCTGTGAGAATGGAGCTGATTGACGCGACCAACTTTACGGGGCCCGGACGCGGACCCGCTGTTGGCACCTCGGTAAACAAACAAATTGACAAGGGGAAATTAGCAGAAACTCATGTGATATTTTTAAATAACGCTATTAATAATTAATTACTTTTTACAGGGCCCGTGGTCGCAGGTGCACATACGACAACAAAATGACGGGATAAAATCAATTAATTATGTAAAAAAATCTATATAAACACTTCACAATAATATGTTCGCGTATTGGTTCAATATAATTGTTACTGTACTATTTAAACTAGCTATAAAATACTGTAACTTAATATTAAAAATGTAAACATTTTGGAAGATAATGGAACATGTAATGAACGTACAAGTCAATGTTATTCCTATTCCTTCGTTGGCACCAACAGTTGATCCATTACCTCGCCACAGCCAAAGAAAAAACACTCCGCCTTTGTTCGAACTTAAGACCTCTCCGATACAGCGCGAACTGTTTTACTTATGCGGAAAATAAAAACATATTTGTGGGCCCAAGAGCTTCGGCGTGTTGATTAAAATAACATTTCGCATCGGGGCGACGAATCCCGCAAGTTTTTGTGTTGCGTTAACAGTGGAAAAGTTTGTGCGGATTACGGCGCGGGCTGGTGGAGATTTGGAACTCCGCGTGGATGTGGAAGTTTGCTTTTCCATTCCATCACACAATGAATAACTCGGGAATCATCATAGACATACAGAGATGTACGAGTATAAGCACGTCTTGCTAAAGTAAATTACACGGCCCCACTGCTGGGCGTAGGCCCTACTGCTGGGCGTGGGCCCACATCATTGAAATCAAGTCATCGCTACAAAGTACGAATGGATTTCTATACCTTGTAATTTCTTTACACCACATTTACAAATAATTTTGTATTTGCAAGGACGCGGATACCTATATCGCATTATTATTTGAGCCTCTCCTTACAAAGACTGTGCGTTTAATAAAATTATACGGCGCTCATAGGCGTGCAAGCACACTCATAAAGAAATAATATTACTTGTAGTACCTAACAAATAAACGAAATACACGATTGACTTACTTACTTTATTACTTAAGCTTTTGAAATCCTTATAGTTATTGGACCAAACAAGATCAGGGCTAGCAAAATTTCTAGGATGTTCTGTTCTGCATATTCCATGATCATCCAGCCCGACAGAAAGTATTCCTTTTTATTCGAGAGCAGCCTATGATTGGGTTAACTGCTTAAAACACATTTAACACACATTCAAACATTCACTCATGACTGTCATCCCGAAAGGATTAGTGACTTTGTAATGAGGACCGCAAAAGTAGTGTACTGCTACAGTCCACGTTTCACCAAATAACAACTGCACACGTGCTCAGCGTTATAGGTGGTGAGCTCATCGCCGCCATATGCTGTTGAATGTAACTTTATTTTGCTTTTCATTCCGTTTGTCGTCCTTTTACAACACACCTACTAGAAGATAATGGGTTGGTTGGTTACAACAGCTCCTTATTATTAACAAACTATTTAAAACCTATTTGAATTTATTCAATAAGTTATTAGAATCAAATTATATTTAATAACAATCCCGTTAGCACAAAAAAGGAGGCTATAATATCATGACACACAGCCAACTCTTTATACAAAAGCGTAAATTGCACATTTCGTCAACAAAGCAGTTGCTCACTTCAAAAATATCACTACACCGAAATAGGTCAGCCCAAGATCGGCATAGTTAACTCAGAATCGGTTAAGAATATAAGCAGCCCGACTACTCGAGTTTGGTAAAAGACAATCAAAATATTTCCAACAATCAGGCTAATCACCTTGCCTAATCCTGTAGATACTGTGGAAGTGATCTAACGGATAAAAATATATTTTGTGTTTCAACATCGAAGTCTCAACATACAACCGCCTCTGTGGTCTAGTAGTTAGCGATTAGATGGTCAGCTCCTCAGTGTATTAATAATGCAGGTGAAGTTTCCACCATTTCCTATTGTCATTTATGATTAGGTGAGATGAAAACATTAATTCTCTTCGCCGCTATGAGTAATAAAAAATCTATGTCACACCAATAAGCATCAATCTATAAACACCTGCTGGGCATCAGTCTTTCCACACTGGTCACACCAATACAATGCCCAATACATGCCCAATAATAAATAGTCAGGTAGCAAAAATGTTGTTACATTATTTTGGATTTATTTTTGGTTTTGTATCTGTTTTGCGTGTATGCTGACTGCCCGTGCACTGCGGCGCGGCGTACAGCAAACACGACATAACCTGCAGAGTGGGGCCATAATAGGCCGGGCTCTTTGTACCACCGCAATAATTCGGATCATTTTTACTCCACCTGCCCTTTTCGCTTACCTTGACGTAAATATCCGACACACAATAGTTTTGAGAACCACTTGTCGACAAAGTTCGAACGTTTACTAGTTACTTTTTTGTAATATGATAAGTTTAAAGAAATCATCGGAAACGTTGGAACTAATCTGTTGGGCACAATTTATTATCGTTTCTAAAATATAGAATGAACTGATAAATGATTGAGATAAGACAACAGCCTAGCCAATTCACATTTTACCAAAACACTACCGCTGTACTGCAAATCCCCCTATATAGTGTCATATCGAGTACATAATGACTAACAGCGTTTTAACCACGGTTTTTTTTTATTTAATCCGTGGATTTGATCATGAAGTTGTTATAATAGACAACTTTAACTGCTCATCTATTGCTGTTCGTGTACAGTAATTGTAATATCATTCCTACGAGTAATATGCTTATTACTTACAGAATAGCAGCTGAATGTTTACTGAATAAGATTGATTTTTGTTTCGTAGCACAGAAAACCACCTCATTCTAATGAAGTAAGAATCTTAAAATTGCTTTTACTTCATTTAAATACGAGTATAAGCATAGCTAAGACTCGTGGCAGTAGTATTGGCATAGTAACGGAACTATTAGTCAGTGTAACCGATCTGGCAGATGACGGATATCCAGTCGGTTGCGGTAAAAGATTGCGTTTAGGCGCTAACGCGATTTTGACGCGCATCCGGGGCGCGGCGTGACGGGGCGCGAATGCCGTAGGGACGGGACGAGCTATCCGCTAAGGATAGCTATTTTTTTTATATTTTTATAATTATTATTCATCTATCATCTGCCTACGAACGTCTTACTGTTGGGCACAGGCCTTCTCACGTGGAATACTGTAAATGGGGAGATCGGGTTCTAACCCATCACGATGGCCCAATGCGGTCTGGTGGGTTTTTTTTTTTTTTTTTTTTTTATTTGCAACGGGTAAGCGCTTGGCCTTCATCTCACCTGATGGTAAGTGACGATAAGGCCGAAGGTGGAAGCGCGCTTCACCCGGAATCCTCAACCACTGAGGAACTGGCTATCTTATCGCAAACTGCCGGAACACAACAATTCTATAAACATCGTTGTTATGGCGACAGACTTAGATAAGATGGTGGTAGCTAGCCAGGCGGACTTAACAGCCCTACCACCAACCAAACCGAGCACACAAAGATGTACTCCCCGCTGGGAATCGAACCCGGGACCTCTGGGTCTGAAACAGGTAGCTTAGCCACTAGACCACAGAGGCGGTTGAAGTGACTGCCAACTTACGACAACAACCGGTACCAACTGTTTTACACGCCTTCCAAAGCACGGAGGAGGTCGTGATGTTTTTATTTGGTCACCAATTTAGTGACCCGGCATTGCTAAAGTTGCATAACGGGGACGATCGCAAACGGAACGCCTTAGGCGCTGCGCCAATATTATTACTAACACATTAGTAATAGTCGAGTTGACCCATCTGGAAAACAAAATGGCAGCGAAATTAAAGTTAAGGGTTCGGACTTCACTTAAAACAAGTACGTGTGTGAAGAAGAAGAATAAAAGCTATTTTGATGGATCGTATTTTGCGATTGCGATTTCCCGTTTTTAACAATTTCGATTGATTGTACTGCCACCAATATAAAACAAACAGTTCTAAAATTCATATTATACATAATATAGTAACATAACATATCTAATGACTCTTGAAGGTAGCAACATGATTATTTTTATGAAAAAAACGGGATTCTTTACCATGTTTCAGTTGTGTTTTTGAAACATGATTGGTAATACTTCACTCGATTAAAAAAAACTCAAAGATAGCTCTATCCAACATTTTAAAAGAGCTGTAATTCAGTTAATACATTAATAAAATTACTTAATTTTTTTACCATTAAAAGAAACTCTTCATTAACTAGTGGAAGCAAAAAACACATATTTTGTATTTCACTTTTTTACTTTTAAGGCAAAAAACCTATAAAACGCGGCAATTCGCTCCGCTTCGCTGTTACACCCGTCCCGTACCCGTACCCGTCGAGAGAGCGAGAGAGAAGCGCTCGGAATACCTTGCCCTAATTTATTTCAATAGAAAGTATTAACAGAAATACCTACCTAATAATATTCCAAATATAGTTTTATAAAATGTAGAGCTGTGTTGCGTAGCTGCTTATTATAAAAATACTACCATCCCTTCTTTTCCATTGGGTGTCGTAAAAGGCGACTAATGGACTACAAACTGCAACATACATCCAACAGCGGTGATGGACTCACCACCTATCACGCTGAGCACATGTATTGTGCAGTCGCTAGTTAGTCGCCTTTTACGATACCCAAAGAAAGAGATGGGCTGGTAGTATTCTTTTAAATAGCCGCCGCCCGCCACACATCTCTAAGCTCAGCACTAGTTTTATAATAAAAATAAAAACGACTATTGTCAATTGTAGAGCTTTTTTATACATAACAAAAAAACTATACTGAAATGAGCTATATACAAAACGAATAAGCGTTAAGGTAAAGTCCTAACGAAGTAGATTTACTGTTAGTCAAACTGCATAACTTCAAAGAAATACGTCGCGTGCATCCAGACGTAGAAATTTTAAAATCTAGGTCTCCTGAATAGTCAAGATATCTTAGAACGTTTTTATGATAAACATTATTGCTCGACATAAACTTGCTAAGTAATGGAACGTTTCAATAGATTTCTTTTCACGCTACCCTTCAAAGAAGTTTAGTGGCTGCTTTCTTTTTAAAAAATACATCAGTTGAGTTAAAATTTTGTACTTTTGTTCCTACTTTCATGAAAATGTTACAAGGCCTTCAATGTTGACATTAATTATTATATCTGCCAATATGTCTAATGGAACATATCTGATTTAAATTGGATGGCGAATACCAAAATGTCTATAAATGTACCTTTAATTTTTTTTATTATACCGGCTTTAGTTATAACGAATAGGGCTAATAATTATTGTCAATAAGCGGTGGCTAATAACCATTACGCGTTCCGTATGCTAGTTTCTCCGCAAAAAAATAAACATAGGAAACGGTAACGATGCTTCTTCAAACATCACTAAGGAGCCAAGAGCTCTCGTGCGTGTATCCGGTGCCATGATGAATCGTCGGCCGGATCCGTCCGTCCGGTATTAAAACACATCACTATCTTGCGGCATTCCCGCATTATAATAAGTAAGACATACATAATCCGTTGTTAAGTCAGTTTCGGAGATTTTATTTAATATTGACCTTAACTTAAAATTATTTTGTATTTAAAACGCATCTAAGCAACTGGATAAATGTGAGTGATATTTATACATGCAAGTGTTACTTAAAATTTAATTAACGTGCTTATGTTAGGCTGAACGTAATCAACAGTACTTATTAACAGACGGAAAAAACATGAGCGGTTGTCATTTGTCGAGTCATTTGCGCGCGCGGTTGTTCACAAAAAGGAGCAGCCTCACGTTTTTAATAACCGGATAAAAAGGGCACATAAACTGCGTCGGCCAGCTCCTTCCCGTCCGTGGCGGAATCCGGGACGCGCATTTTTCACGTGTACTCCCTCGGGAAATATAGCACGGGATGCGACATGTCCCAGGCTAATTCATGCAGTCGGGGTCAAGGCCCTGGATTGAGGAGTGGGTGAATAACAATAGGGACAGCGCACGAACATCACGAGTCCCTTACTTGTGATGGGAGCGAGATGAGTGCAGCGGTCACTTTGTTCTACCTGCCTTCCGTTGTATTGCGTGATTTCAATATTTCTAAGAAATATGTAAAGTTAACAAAAGGGATCATAGAGAGATCATAGAATCCGTACAGATAGCTACAATTCGCATAAGTACCTATTTCCGCTACCAAGCAGTAAAGTGTCCAGTGTCCTGCGGTGTTGGGTTTAATAACGTAAGAGATCTTTTTTTATTCCTGACATTTTGACCCCTTTACAGGGTCCGTGGTCACAGGGAGTTTTGATCCGTGAAAAGTGTTTCATTTCAATGTGTATTGCTCGCGTAAACCTTAGAAAACAATATGTAAGGGATCTTGTAAATTTGTGAATAGACACATAATAACTTCGGCGTAGCGCGAGAATCATTCCATGTTGTGTTGGCCGCTAATCATAAGGCATCCCGGTATCATACTAACACTCCAACCCAATTTAAGCGGTTAGCGGTTTACTGCGGAATAAACGATCGGAGAATCGAATCCTGCAATAATTACTTATTTTTGTAATTAGATTGTCTTTTAGTATACATCAATCTTTTCCCGGTTTATGACTAGATAGGTTGTACATACTTCTTGTGAATATTTATTTGCAATTCCGAATCAACATCTGAACATCGGAATCTGGACCGCGGACAAATCCCTCGCCGTAGCAACAAACGATACATTTCGAGTGATTACGCCGGATGCCGCCACACTGCCTTTAATGTCTAAGGATGGCTTTGCATAACAAGCGCGAGGTTTTGATGTTTTTCGTCGGCGGCATTAACATCGTAATCCCGGATATCCAAAATTGAAAAATTGTAAGAGAGCGGAATAATACCCGTAGAAACATGTTTTTTTTCGTAAATAGGTATTTGTGTGGCTCTCATTATAGCTTGCCCCGCGTGAAACATTTTTGATTAACTTCAAAGGAGGAAAATTATACTGCTCATTCCCGCGGATGTCTCGGAATGATTTTAGCACCTTACAGGCAGTTTTGCCATCTTCAGTGTACAAAAAATATATGTACCTAGCTGTATTCATTTCAAAGATGATCAACAAAATATATCAGCCGGACTACCTGTATAGTAACATGTCTGGATGGCTACCATGTTTCTGATGTTAAGTGATTTGGTAACGTAATAGTGCTAGTTACTAGTGCAAACTTGATTTTTCAAAGGTTAGATTAATGAAGTTTTTTAATTTATTATAACCATAAATTACATGTTAATTTACCATTTTTAACTAAAGCAATGGCTTTCAATGTGTCTGTTTGTAAAAGCAGTCAATTAAAAAGACCTTAAAATATATATTATTTGGAAGCGATATCTCAGAACGACCAATAAAGTATTTGAAATAGTTGGAAATCTTACGGTTTCCTTTTATTAAAAGGCAATCATATGTATCTAATTAAATTCCATAAGCGACAAGCGTAGGTATTGACAACATATTGAAATGAAACACTTTTTTACGGATTAACTCGCGTTTAATTTACTATTTACATTGTTTTTTATATTGTCCAGACGTTTCGAACCCTTTACAGGGTCCGTGGTCACAGGGAGTCGCTTAAACCTCAGAAAACAATATTGACAGCATATCAAAGGGTTTGATTTTTTACATAAAAAAAACTTAAGCTATCAAAACTAGAATAAACACACAACCTTATTACTATATCCCAGCTATACCGAATACTGTATAACCTACTAAGGCAAGAAACAAGTAATAATTTGTTTTTATATACTCGAATAAACTCGAAGTTAAAGAAACGTTGAAAAAAAATCAACGTTCCTGTAACGTAAGTTATTATTATATTTGCGATGTTTTTGCTCCGTGTTTTACCTCTACTTTTTTCTTTTTACTGTGAATGGGTTTGCTCTTGATCCCAATCAAGCCCAGGGGCTAAGACAGGATCTACGATGGAGCGAGCTAACCAAGAAGATGCCTATTCACTCTTGCTTTGAAGGTGGACGGGTTATAAGTCCCTACTCGGAAACACAGACGCAGAGAGGGAGTTCTACTTCTTTGCTGTGCGCAGTATAAAAGATGTTAAGTAGCGCTTTGTGCGACATTTAGGAATATTTATCAAGAAAGGGTGGTAGCCCGCAGTGTGTCTGGATGTCCGATGGAAGAAGGGGGATGGCGGTACGGACCGACAGACAGGCAACTTTGCGGCGGTGAGCTAGGGTGTGAAACTTGCTCTTCATCAGTTCTTTGTCGCCAATTAGCCTCTCAGCTATGCGTTGAATTGTGTCCAGTGCAGCTAGTTGGTATTTCGCTGAGCCGTCTCATAGGTGATTGCAATATTCCATGCGAGATCGTACTTGAGCTTTATAGAGAGTTAAAAGCTGTCCCGGCGTGAAATATCGCTTGACCTTATATAGGACGCCCAGCTTTATGGCTGCAGTTTGAGCCTTCGACTCGATGCTGGTGCCGAAGTTGAGGTCTGAAGACAACTCCATGCCCAGAAGGACGAGACTGTCGCTAACAGGCAGACTGACTCCTACTTTCCGAGGTGTTTATGATAGAGATAATTGTTTTGCATCAGGACAAACTGTTTGTGAAATTGCTGTTCAAACAACTTTTTTTTTTTTCATTTATTGGGGACAAACGAACGGTTTCACAATATATGTTACATACAGCAGTTTAGGTTATTTGTAGCTTAATAATTGTGAAACCAACACCGTTAACCACTGATAAATATTATAAAGTTAAGAGTAATATGACTATTAGCTAAATGATTATGTTAAAATGGTTTCAAGTTGTACTAAATATATATTTAAGTATATATAAGTTCTATTCATTAATTTTACTATTGACAGTGTTGATTTCATATAAGTTTGTAATAATTGTTTTTTTAAACGAGCTTATCCTAGTTGTAAATATATCTATATCATTAAAGTAATTGTTATAAGTGTCAGTCAGCCGAGACATAGGCGAGCGTTTACCTGCATTAGTTCGGGATCTTGATGTAGCGAATAGCTTATTAGTTCGGCAGGCTCGCACGCGCGGCTTGACTGGCACTTTGTAGCTAATGTTATTTATTAAATCTATACAATCGTATTTATTGTGGCACAAATCATACAGCAACATCGCCTGCACTTGTAGTCTCCTATATTTCAGATGTAATAATTTATGTCGTTCTAACAAAATCGAATATGATAGTCGACTACGGTAACATTTGAAATGCATGTAACGTAAGAATTTCTTTTGAACTCGTTCGAGCTGATCTGAATATTTGTTATAAAATGGGTCCCATATGGAAGTGGCATATTCTAGTTGTGTACGTATTAATGATTTATATAGTTGCATATACGTAGCTGGCCGTTTAAAATCGTTACTAGCACGACTAATAAAACCGTACATTTTAAAAGCTTTATTGCATATATTTTCAATGTGTATGTCCAGTGTCAGTTTAGCGTCCAATGTAACACCTAGATCCCTAATGCTTTGTACCCTGTCTAGATTTGTACCGCATAATGAGTAGTTAAATTTACTGGGGCATTTTTTTTTTGTGAAAGTTATACATTTACATTTTTCTAGGCTAAGACTAAGTTTATTATTGCTGCAATAGGCCGTCAATCGGTTCAAGTCATCTTGGAACATTTTATGGTCGTTGAAATCTTCTATGGTACGGTACATTTTTAAGTCATCTGCATATAATAAAAAGTTGCAATTTACAAAACAGTCATTTATGTCATTTATGAAGATTACGAACAGCAAAGGGCCAATTATTGACCCTTGAGGAACGCCTGAAGTTATCGTAACGGTTTCAGATTCATGGCCATTTATGACCACTTTTTGGGTTCTATTACTTATATAAGACTTGAACCACCTCCACAAATTCCCCCGAATGCCATTAAAAGCGATTTTTTGCAGCAGAATTTTGTGATCTACTCGATCGAAGGCTTTCTTAAAGTCAGTATACACAGCATCCGTTTGTTTATTAACGTCCATATTGTTAAACAATTCAGTTGCATATACCATGAGATTAGTAATTGTGGAGCGTCTGGAGACAAAGCCATGCTGTTGTGGGAGAATATTACTGTGAATATGAGAGTACAGGATGCTGTGTATTAGCCTCTCAAAAAGCTTTGCCAAGGTACACAGAATTGAGATAGGTCGATAGTTAGTCACGTCTGTTTTCGAGCCTCCCTTATGCACCGGGGTAATTCTGGCAGACTTCCATACCTTTGGACAGATACCCTCTTTGAGACATTTATCAAATATTGCATGGATTGGTTTAAATATTGAAGAAGCTGTATTTTTAAAGAAGATTGACGGTAAATTATCCGTACCAGGCGATTTAGTAGGATCTAATGACTTGAGTTCTCTCAATACGTTGCTTTCTGATAGTTCTATGTTGCAAATTATACTATCTGTACGAGTGTTTTGGTCTAAGTCACATATATCGCCGATGTGCCGAACTTTTAAGTTATAATTTCTCTCAAATACTTAGAAACCTTTTTTTTTTAAAGGATACAGTAGAAGAAGCGTTAAAAAGAATTGACCTTAGTAAATAAATAATCTACACTTACGATAAAACATTTTTATGTTTGTGTTTACGCATGTTACGTGTAACTTTAAATAACTCTAAAATATGCATATTTTCTCCATCTGTATATTTATACAGCTCAGTCCAGCAGCAGGCAGCCCATAATCGACAGCCTAATACTGAAACAACTAAGTTAGCTCATGTCGAACCCGTACTTCTTAAATTTATGACCTTTCACTTTGGTTATTTAGTATTCACAACCCAAGCTGTAAACCTCCAAACTCAAAGGTTTAACCAATTTTCTTGGCGTGGTTATGTTGGCATGTTCATTGAGTTCCGGCTACGCCTCCGGGACAATGTTTTATTCAGGGCCGGGCATCGAACCGGCGATCCCCGCGTTTGGTTAAATATTACGGGCGACAGACACGACTTGTGCTCAAATAAGGTACGACAAGAACGCCGTAGCTGTGTGCGCCGCGTTGGCGAGACTAGCAGGAATTTTCTTTTTTCAATTTGAAAGACAACACATCGATGTCAATGAAAGGAACAAGAAAGGCGCACTGCAGTGTAATAAAAGGTTTGAGTTTGATGTGGAATCGAACCTACGAGCTTTCGCAATCCGACCGGCAGCTTTTCCAACCGAGTCATTGTGTCCCTGACAAAGTTTTAAAATGATTGTTTATTACGCTATAAGCCAAAGTTCTTTGATCAATGTATAAGGGCGTCCGCTACGTCAAGAGGAGAGACAAATATTTCTAATTATAAATCGGGCGAGTACTCTTACAAATATTTTTTTACTAATATTTTACCATTTCTTACAGCTGCCTTATTAATTCTAAATTGTCAGATCTGAATTATATAACTTTGTACTTATGTTAAGCTGCCTTAAAACCAGACACAACAGAAACTCAATTGTCAGTAACCTCGAAGAGTCTCCGTGACAGACAAGTGGTTAAGTTTTCGACAGAAATTCCAATGCTTCAAAATAGTTCACACTGTGTTGTATATAATCTAAATTCTATATGAAATATATAAAATTATTAGAAAGACATTAACGAACTACACACATCAAAAGTGTCTAGGGATCAACATATATTTTTGCAATAACTTTTCTCCTGATTGATATTAATTAAAATTTTCTTTAAGGATTCATCAAATAAAGTGTTTTCGTTTGTCTACAGTAACGATAAACCAAGTCACCTTTGCATTAATAAAGAAATTTGCCATTTTCCTAATAAAGGGATTTTTGACATTTGAACCACTAACATTAAAGTTCGAAAAAAAGACTGAAATAACAGTTTTCTTTAAAATTTTATTGGGTAACTTAAACAATTAATAATCCGTGTTTCTACCGCGAACACTAACAACACAAGAACATCGGTTTGGCATACTCAAAATGAGTTCATCCAAATCACGCTGTGGAATGGCCGCCCATGTTCGTTGCAACAACAAAAAAAGGTCTTCTTGCGACTGGATACCCTCCATATTCGGCAGAGCTCTTCTCTGTAGCATATCCCATGCATGCTCAATCGGGTTCAAGTCTGGCGACTGAGCAGGCCAGGGCATGACATTGATGTTAGCTGCGGCGAGAGTCTGTCTTACAACTCTTGCGGTGTGCGGTCGTGCATTATAATGCATTAACTGAAATAAGGGACCGATTTGCACTTGTAGAGGAACGATGACGTCTGATACAATCGTCTCAGCATAAATTTGAGCGTTGAGGTTGCCTCTGATCCAAATCAACTCAGTTCTTCCGCCGATCCAAATACCCGCCCATACCATGATGGTTCCACCACTATAAGGATGGACTTCCTGGCAGGATTTTAATCGCTGTTGGCGTCCAGGGGTTCTCCAGTGTCGTATACGTCTTGTATCCGGTCTCATACCAAAACGAGACTCATCAGAAAAGCACACGAAACGCCATTGTTCTTCTGCCCAATTTCTGTGTTCAAGAGCCCATTGATATCGAATCCTACGATTGTGCATTGCTATAGGTGGTACCCTTAGCGGTCTTCGGGAATCAAGGTTCACTTCATGCAAGCGGTTTCTGACTGTTTGGTCGCTAATTAAGTTCCCTGAAGAGTGATGAAGCCTCACGGCTAACCTCATGGCGGTTATTGTTGGAGCTCTTCGAGTTGTGATTTGAATGTATCGGTCTTGTCTCCGTGTGGTGCAGCGATACCGTCCTCCATGGCGCTCAGCCACGGTACCAGTGCTTCGGTAACGTGTCCAAAGTCGACTGATAACACTCTGACTTGTATTCAGAGCTAAAGCCACAGTACGTTGCCGGGAACCAGCTTCTATCATTCCCACGGCTCTGAGCATTTCTTCCCTGCTTAAATGACGTCGCCGCTCCATAATAGCGTTGGTTTTAATCAGTAGTAGGGAAACAGTAGCACTAATAATGTCTTTAATGCGTTGTATGTTTTTATAGGGAAAATATTGACAGCTGATTTTCATCTTTTACTAGAAATTGATTGAAAGTTCCTGTTTCAAATTATGAAATGCACCAAAAAGGATCCATATAAATTTATAAAATCATAAATTTATTACAAAGCCACATCTCAATCTCAAGAAATCCGCATAAAAATGCTTGATCCCTAGACACTTTTGATGTGTGTATATATGATACTACTGAAGTACTCGTATCTACCTTTGTCAATACCTATACCACAACAATGATTCTAATATTGTTATTATAGTGACAAACTTGTTAAATAACTGGCCACGACAGAGTTACGAAGTATTTTAAGGTAACTAGCTATCCGAACATGGTACTAGAAAATATTAGCAACATTTCTGCTCCCGTATTTTGGATTAATTCATGAGTGGGTGATGCTGAGACGACGCACACGCTCTAACCGGCTCGCCCCGCGGGACTGGAACCGTAGACCTTTTAAATATGCGCGCCGAGTGGCGTCCATCTACATATTATTGTCCAAACATACACACATCTATGAATTTATCCGACTGGGGCACGAATTGGTGAATGGGAGGCCGAATGAGGGCAACAAAAGAATGTGAACTTTTTGAAGAGTAGTAGCAGTTCTTTTTTTTGGTTCATGATAGTTTTATTGAAACATCAAAAAGGTAGCATTTAAAAATATTATAAAGATTCACGGATTGAGAGAAGTGAGACGCTATTGCAATCGAAGGCGTTCTTACGTTACCAATACAGTGGAAAAGGATGAAAAAAAATTACAAATTTTGCTGTGCACGTCAATTTTATAGTCAAAGTAAAAATATGTTTATTCATACAAACCTAATAGTGAAGAAATAGACGGGCGGCGTGATAAAGATCTTTGAAATATATAATAATATTTATATTTAGACTTTTCGGAGGGAAAGTGAAGCGCCATACTTTTTACATTCTTTTAAGAAGCAAGAATTCTTTTAGCATAAGGTTTTAGCATAGAATAATAAATATGCTTTAGTTATTATTCTGAGGGTTTTAGTAAATCCTATACATCTTTACTAACCTTCCGTCAATCTACATTTATGTTCATAACGCACACCATTTTTGTGCAGCTGTTGCGATCCGTAGCACGTATCGTAGCCGTAGCACGTATTCTTAACTTGGCCGTAGCACGTTGCTCACCGTAGCATAGAGTGTAGCGTAGTAGTAAGTAGCTTAAAGCGTAGTGTCATCATTTCAAAATGCATTACTTATAAATTTATTTTATCTACAAATGTATCGATAAATTTTTGTTTATTTTAATAGTAATCAAATGGTTTAGAAGTAATTATTATATTTTTTTTTAAATATGAATGCTTACGTCAATGCCTTTAAAACATTAAAGTCTGCGATTTTGTATTGTATGAGAGATAATTAGCGTAACCATAACCCAAAAACTATCGTAAAGGTATTCATTATAAAAGTAGACAATCCGTTGTTAAGTTTTCTAAGTACCTATACAGTTTTCCTCAAGCCACTATAAATAATCACAGCTGTGACAATATCACTCCAACAATGACGTTAAACAAAAGAATATAACAATTGTCATATGATTTTGTCATACTGTTTTAATTCCTCAACCTCAGAACAATAACTAAAATATTGCTCTAAGATTATTACGTGGTATTGTATTTTATTTCTGTTAGTTGATTAAATATATCTGTTTGTATTTAGAACGAAACAGATTTGATAATGACACACTATTTAATCGTGGAATAAATATATTTTCTTCGAGGTTAATTTACGCTAGGAAGATCATAAATTCAGGATTTTAATTTGTTGGTCATTTACATAACAGTCATAGGAAATCACCAGAGCACTTAAAGCCAGCGGCGGCTCATGACGGAATTGACGGGTAACCTTATCACGGCGACGGACGTGGCGCCACGCGAATGCCAGCCACGCCGCGGGCGGTTCCAGTTGCAATCATATATGGAGAGAGTTATTAATAATATTCCGACGTTTTTAGTTCCGTCGTCTGGAGGTCGTGGTTTCAAGACGAGAGAACGAGACCTTTGACTTGACAAACATATATTGTCAATGATACTTGAAGCCATATTGAATTTTCAGCCAGATTTGAATAATCTAGTCTATAGGTACTATAAAATTAGTTATCAATCTTATGAATTTAACAGAATGTGACGCTCTGATTTATCAAATAAAACATTGTATATATTCGAGGCCAGAATAATATGATTGTAACACATACATCACGACTATTATCCCCGAAGGGTTAGTCAGAGACTAGGCAAAAAGGACAGCAAAAGCAGTCCTCTGCTATAGTCCACTTTTCACCAAAGGGCGACTGCACATGTGCTAAGCGTGACAGGTGGTGAGCCTATCGCCGCTCCATGCTGTTGGAATATGTACAGTATTTAGTCCGTTAGTCGCCTTTTACGACAACCAAGGGATGAGAGGGGGCGGTAGTATTATTTTACCGCTACGCGACGCGGCTAATACGGGTACACTGTTGCATGTAAAACACTTTGTATTATATTGAAACCGACTCCGAGAGAGCAAAAGGATCTCAATTCAATTATGATTTTAATGTATGTTACCGGATATCTTTTAGGCTTCTGAGCCGACTTGAGTCATTATTTATTTAATAGGTTAGGTGTACTGTATAATTGGTCCCATAAGTTTTTCATAAAGTACGGTTTAGAAGCTTTTGGCAAACTTCCTCTTCATTTGAAATGTTGCCTACGAGTATGTCAAGTGGAATTGTTGCTAAATGCCACTTATAGTTATAGGTTTTCGACTTATCTCAAGGGAATAAAGTAAAAAAGTTTAATGTCTAACAATTTGATGAAGCCCTGTAAGTGTAAATGTACTAGGCTTTTTATATTACAAACATTTAATCATTTGTACAGCATATAGGTACCAAGACTTTGCTTGCAATAAATGTCAACGTAAATAGTTGGGCTGCAAAATGAATAATTAGTCAGCTAATTATCAGTTCGGGTATTGACACAGGGTTGCGGGAATGCTTTGTAGGAAGTTCCATGCTATTAAAAACTGTCCGACGGCGTTTTCAGTTAAATTAGGTTACACCAGTGACTACAACACAGCGCGAGCTGAGCGAAGCTCGCGCCGCGGTAGTGGCCTTTGAAGCTCCAGAACTTAGTAGATCTTTTGGGACCCCTTTGTGACACCCTTGACCGTCCCTACGCATGCCACTGAGCCCGATCTTCGGCTCTTCTGCTCCAATTGACGCTAACCACTTTGGCACACTTAATGCAGCAAAACTGTTCAATTGGTTTTACTAAACAAATTAAATCCGTTCGGTATTACATTAATTGCTGATCAATTTAGAAATATTTGTAGACCTTAAGTTGCTGAGCCACTAGCGATTTGCTGACCGAACATGTTTTTCTGCTCACAAAAATACAAATACTTTGCTAACCGTTTAAATGATACTCTAAAATTTTTTATGTTTAGTGCCTGTGCTGGCAGTTGAGAAAAATAAGAAAATGAATCGTTATATTACCTTCATTTTAGTTTTATTTCGTGTTGTTTCTTAAGTTGAGGTATTTTGAATACTTAGTATTGCATTTTTGCTATCGTATAATTGTCCCACACACACCTATAGCCAGATATCAAAGGTGCATTCGAAAACACCTGCAGGCGCAGTCAAACTAATTCCTCATTCATCGCAGTCCGTACTTTATCTCTGTTTGCATCCTATTTAAACCTCCCTCGGACAGTTAAAAAGAAGTCAAAGAAAAGCCTATCTCTTCCGTTTACACGCTTGCACTGCTAACTCCGCTGAGGCGACAGATGTTGTGTATGTGTGACGACCCTAGTGCCAATGTTTGGTTGTGTGCGTGCAGCCGCCTGTGCCGACTGGCTAATATTCGCATGTGTGACGCATGCTAGGGTTGCTTAATGCGGGTGTCAGACGCCATCCGCGAGATGTCTCTTTGTCGTAATGCACACAGCATCATTAGTGTGGAGTGTAAGTCGCGGGTGCACTCATCAAAATTTCATTTGTCAATCTGAAAGCACGGTCAGTGAGCGCGCGCTATGTGTGAAGTCAAAGATTAACTGTGCGTTTGCTTAGTTCAGATACGAACTAAGCGTTTGCTTCGCACTGTTAACCTTTTATCACAACAATAAGCTTTGGTTTAGAAATATATAAAGGACCGTTCGATGGAGTCATTACCCTGTAACGACTAACATTTTTTGTAACAGTTTTTCTGTTTGCTTAGAAAGAGAGTTACTTATATTATTAATCAATTTTCTTATGACAATAAAGTATTTAAAATACATTATGGATCTTCTTTATACAATCTGTTTACATACTAAATTCTTAAGTCTGCGAGTATTAAAAAAACTTATCGTGAACATAACTCTGATTTAAATTCTCCAAAACAGGTTGTTACTATATTTCGGACCAATATCCTTCAACTGTTTTTTTAAATTTAATAGAAAAAGTATTCATGAAATCAGTGAGTAGGTGTACCGGGCTATCCGCGTTACTCTATGACCGTTCCGCAGAGTGTTGCGCGCGGGCCCAGTTGCCGCCGCGACGCCGAGCCGAGCACACGTGCCGCCGCCGGCTGCCGCGCCCAGTGCCCAGTGCTCCCGTAACTGTGACAGTGTCTGTGATTTGCGTGTAATGCATAGTGCTTGAATCGTGCCACGTGGATTCAAGGGTATATTGAGCTATCAATACCTTTGAGAATATTAAACAGAGTTTAGTAAGTACCTAATTATGTTATTACTCATAAGTTTTAATTTTAATCCGGACTTTACTGTTAAATAATCTCGTCTTCCTTTGAACATGAATATGAAGAAATACGTAGTTTAGGATAGGATTGAGTGCGCGGGTTAATGCATGTTCAAAGGAACTACATAATAAATAGCGGCAAAGGTACGTAACTTCATGAGTACCACGTTGGGCGCCAAGTACAAAACCTATTACGGCCGAACACATGAAACGCTTTGCGTACATTTCAGTCAAAGCTAGAATGCTACTAGTTAAAAGCATTTTCCGGTGTGGTTTAATAAAAAGCTCAGTATAATGTTGTAGTGTACAAAGTAGTATGTGATACTGTTACGTTTAAACTTCCTAGTTAAAATTATTGAGTTGCTTTTTGATGCCTCGGATTATGCAATGATTGCCTTAGGTTTTTCTATTGGTTCAGGCATTCAGGGCAATCTTAATAATAAGAACTAAGTTTTTTTGTTATTGAACTCTTTGTATGTAAATATCGAGTTACGTTTAGTAAAAAAACGAACAAAATAATGGAACGCTATTGAAACATTTTATGTCTTTTACATAATTCATGAGCCATTACAGATTTATGTCAACTTACAAGTTACTTACTAATGTACCCTACAATCTAGGCATTATTTGTAGTTTACAGCCATTGACTTAATTACTACACAAATAATGACATTTGACGTGACACTTTAAGTTTTACGTCAATAATATATTTCCTTATGAAAATATTATAAGTGTATTTTTGAGACTAAGTTTAATTATGATTATGTACAATTCATGAAATTGGTAAAATTACAATAGGTAGTAAGTAGGTGGGTAGGAAGACTGCGTATATTTCTTACTGATTGGGATTAAACAAGGCTACTGGCTGGATTAGGTTTCGTAATAAACATACTCAATAGAAATTGGTCCGCATTTTTTGTACAAAAATGTGATTATGAGATCGATAGTGAACGCTTTTAGAGAAAAGCGTTCACTATCGCGGAGACGAACATCAGCTATGAGAGAAGAAAAGACATTCTTTTTATTTCATTTTCTACAGAATCCACAATTTACTTTACCTTTTACTAAACAATGACTTTAGATTCGAGTTGAAAATAAAATGTATAATAAAAAAGCTATTAAGAACCACTTAGAACTTCGGTTCGGCGTGTTTTAATGGAGTGGTTTATTTATTGAAAATAAACTAGAAGTGAAAATCATAAATTCTTAATACGTGATTAAAAGTTGATAACCAATTTCACTATTTATAGGTTGTGGGAAGATCGTCTTAAGTTAATTAAGAAACCTGCTTTTTGTGTTTAGGTTTAGTTTAATAATAGAGAGAGGATCGTTATTTTTCTTTTTATTTCGTATCGCTGGAATCTCCAACCCGCCTGCTAAGCGTGAAGATTAGGCAATACCCTTCCACGGCAGAGGCCTATGTCCAGTTGTGGACTACTACGGGCTATGATATTATTACTAAATGATACCTGCGATCAATTCCCAGGGCGGAATACAGTGTTACGGTTTTTTCTACACAAAGCAATGGTTAGTGATTACTAACCCACATTTAGCTAACGTAATGATTAAGACAAATACCATCAGTTGTGGCAGATGACTTTACTTTCTTGATAGATATTTTACAGAAAAAAAACTTAACAAAATTTGCTATTCGTAAAAATTAAATTTAATAATAATTATAATCAGAATTCTTTGACATACTTATAGATTATATTTATAAATATGTATGAAGACTAGTATAAGAATAAATGAAGCAAAAATATTAACTATCTCGGGATCGTAGCAAATAAAAGCTCTGGTCCCTTAGGTACCCCTCCCGGAGAGTGATTCAAGTATAAATACGTGCATAAAAGTATTAAAAACAATATTTAAGTCTCTTGTAATAACTTTTTTATTATTATCTTAGTTTAATAATGTTATGTGAGGCGATATTGCTAGAGACTTAGATGTCATTAATAAAATTAAATGTATGTACTTACGTATTTTTACAGAAAAATTAACAGTTAAGTAAAAAAAAAGTATTGTGCTGTAGTTATTCATAAATGTTGTATCTACTTTGTTGAAGAAAATAACATAAAAGCCACTTAAAGAGTTCCAAGTTAAGCTACAACCGCACCGCAGCCGTCCTGAGGGAATAGCAACTTAGCAGGCAGATTGTGCCGCAACTCCGAGCACAAACAAAGCACAACTATTGTCTCTAATTTGCAACATTATCGTATCCAACGGCGGTGCATTCAGTAGCAGTAGTTAACCTTAGGTGCTTTCATTACGTTGGCTATTAAACTCAACGCACTGCACACGCGTTTCAGTAGAGTGTGTCCATACTCGGACCTATCGAATAACACGTCAGTTATGGTTTTCTATTCCCGAACGTTTCTTGAAGTCTTTTCTGGCTTTTTAATCAGCTAAGGAAATAAAATAAAGTGACGACTTTTTTCTTTATACAGGATGGCCAGACTTTGTTTACTTAGAGGTCTAAGAGATGACTTATACGTTAACCCTGTTATTAATAAACGTTGATTAAAGTTACACTTAAGATTAAACTGACGCTGTCTCTATCTGTCATCTTCAACAAAAACGAGACAGCGTCACTTTCAACCGAGGTGTAACATTTGGCCATTTATTAATGAGACGATAGGTGAATATGCAGAAATGCAAAAAAAACCTCCAAATGTTTATAACTTAGCTTTCCTGCAGTCATTTTTGGTTAGTTAACAAACTAATTAACGTTAGGAAAGATAAAGTGGCCAAAACTTCTTTTTAATCACGGCTAATTTAAAAATTTCCTACTTTGCCGTATTTGAAAATTCTTTTTTTAAATGATTATGAAAGCTGAGAGTCTGGCTTATTTTTAAAGCTTACTTAGGAACCATAAAGTCATCTGTTCGGATTTTTAATTTAAAGTTAAATATTTAAGTCATAATTCACCAAACGTAATTTTTGCACTTTTGACCAACATTTTCATAACTTTAGTCGTAGTTACGAAGCTGATTACTTTATCCATAAAAGTACTACCAACTCATGAATATATAGTTGCAATAAAAAAGTCTCGACAGAGTCTTCTACTTTTGTTTCTATTTTTTTAAAGTTGTTCAAGTCGAAGAATCTCATAAATTATAAAAAAAATCATAATTCGAAAACTATGAAAAGTCGCTGAACATACAAAGGGGTGATTCGGATACCCCACAACACGAGAGACCTAATTTTTTCATTTGGACGTCCATGTTCTGGCCATCTTGTATAGCTGTCTCCCCCTAATCGGAAAGTAGTTTTAACACTACGATGTATATTGTTATGACACTAATTTCTATTTATTTGTTTAAATATTTATTTATTTATTTGGAAGACCAATAGCTAACATACACAATAAAAACTTAAAATAACACCAAACAGCCAATTATAGGTACTCACAAGTAGCAACAAATTAACTTAATTAGTTAAGAGGCCTATTACATCTTGAATGTGATTTTTGCGTAAAATGCCCATTTTTGCATTTTGTAGTAATTTTACAGTTGTATTTATCGTTTTTATCGAAACAGGATAATACATTTGTGCATAATATTACAAATCTCCATTCTGTGAGCATAAGTTGAATTCGGACGGCCGGCGCATCGCGTTTTGTAGTAATTTTGCAGTTGTATTTATCGTTTTTATCGAAATAGGATAATAAATTCATTATAAAATCTTTATTCCTCATGAAGTAACAATTACTCTGGTATAAATTTTGCTTAATAATATTATCGTAGATAGGAGATATTCACAGTTAACTTATAGCGATTTTCGAAGTTTTTTGGTTTAGAATAAGATTTTTTTCCAATATAAAATCAATGATATCTAAAAATTCCGAGGCCGCTACGCACTATTCGACTATATAAGAGATAACATTATAATTTTTTTATTTCACTTGTTTAGAACAGTAGTTCAATCGATGAGCTCAAAAAAGTACCTTCGCGCATTTTATGAAAATCTTTCTCTGCAATTTTGAGTTTAATTAAAAAGTTAAGCAAAATTTTTAAAAAGCGAGTCCGCTACGCACTATTCCAATAGCTATTCTACACTATTCAATAAGTCATAATTGTTATTGTATTTTTGTTTCTGAGATCCATAACGCAAAAATTGGCCATTTTACGCAAAAATCACAGTCGAGATGTAATAGGCCTCTTAACAACACAAGCGCTTAACCACAAACTCACAGTAAATACAATAACACACTTAAAAAACATCAAATAAAGAACTGCTCGCTCAAAAGTCTCCTCGCATTTGCATAACCAGTATTAAAAAGGTCGATGTCAACCTCCTTGGACACTGCATTGAAATTGTTAGCCGCACGCCCGAGATATGTGTTTTGCCTGAAATTCGACGTGGCACCGGGAAGATACAAAAGCGGATGGAATCTGCGCGACTTAAGGGGAGCTCTTATAGCAATGTGGGAGACAAGCTCAGGGCAGTCGACAGCTCCAGAAGCAATTTTTGACAAAAATACCAGGTCCGAGATATCACGTCGCTTATCCAATGGTAGGAGATGGTGCTTCTTGCATAAATCTATGTAAGACGTAGACTCATACCTAGTCTTAGCACGGAAACATAAATACTTCAAGAATCTTTTTTGCATATTCTCTATTCGCGATACATAGATTTGATATCGCGGGCTCCAAACCTGCGACGCGCACTCCAGGTAGCTGCGGACAAATGCACAGTACAAGATCTTAAAGGTTTAACTTAATGAAAGTCTAATCTAGAAAGTCTAGTCTATCGCCACCTTTCTTCTGTTCTGTGACCGCTACAGTTTATCTAAACAACGTTTCTACATAAATAACTTCATCATAAGACTTTTACTTAGACCTTACTGCCTCGTATTTCGGTGATCCTTGTATCTATATATGTACCCACGACGTTCGACCAATGTGGGCTGGTAGTGGTAGGTTTCATCGTCTGCCATCTTAGACATCAACCAGGACCAACGGCCTAAGGTGTTTTATGAATCACAAAAATATACAACCACGTCATGACCTAAATAGGTCATTGATAATTATCCAAAGTTATGATACTTTACTGTATATCTGTTGACTGTGCCCTAAGATTGCTGACTTCAGCTAATCGAGTTACAAGTTGCAGTTCCTTTTGCCAAATTTTAATAAGAGACAACAAACCACTTCGTAAGTTCTGAATTGAAAATAGTTTATTTTATAGTTGGGAATTTGCTGAACAACTGCAAACAGGAACTTCCTTCGGCGAAATATCAAATTAATCTACTTTTGCAACTACTATAAATGTTGCTCGTTGAATTTTGTGATTATTATTGTTTAAGTTTGAAAAGTTTCGGGAGTTAGTTTTAGACATTAAAATCCATTAATTAAACGGTCTACTGTACGTTAACTTTTGGTGTCTGTTGAATAACGGAAAAAATAGAGGTTATCGTATTATTAAAAACCTGTTAGAAGAATTTAGGTATCCTAGTTTTTTCTTTTTAAAAATATTTCTGGAAACTTCTTATGTGCCTTTAGACTCGTATTAAAGTTTTCATGCTCGTCAATCAATGTGATAGGATTTATTTTCCTGCAGTAAGTAATAACATTTTATAAGTATTATTAATTAAGGCAACCGCTTTTATGTGACCCAGGTGATTCAATCACCAGTCATAGTTTAAAAAGATCAAGTGTTCGATTTCGAGCAGGTAGATAATTATCTACTCTGATTGGTCGGCCTGAACAGATGTCACCATTATCTTTTCATTATCGAAATCAGCAGTCATAACATAAGTGCCTGTAGCTGTTTTCGCTCAATTATCGTCGTATTATTCTTATCGTCGCTTTACTATCAAGTCGCGAAACGGTTGTACACGCAGTATGAGTGACCAAGAAACTAGGTAATTGAAAAGCCATCCACCTCCATATGGGGTTCCACGCAAAAAGTTCCAAACACCCAGTCCACGGGCACCCCATCGTAGCGATGGCGCGTCGCACCGTCAATAATTCCGCTGATATTACCATCCTTCGCGGAACTTCGGGAGGCCCAATAAACGGGATCAGGACGCGCACAACTTTCGCTTTCAAAGAATAAAATGGGCACACTTCAAACTCACCCGAACTGGTGTTTTAAACATTTTAAAGGTCTTACCTTTGTACACTTGGAACGATTACTGGACTTTGTACCGTTTTATGAGAGGAAATCTTGTTTAAAACTCATGAAAAACATTGTATAAAAATAATGAAAATGTAGACTTATGTCTAATATACGAAAACTTTACGGTTTGAGTGCAAATCTCGCTCTAGGAGTGGTGGTTTAGGTTATACGAGTAATGTGATTATAATGTAAAGCTACCAATGAAGAACCTAGAATAAAATGACTGTAAGGGATTGACTGTTGACTGGTTGACGATACGTCAACTAATGAACTTAAAATTGGTAATTTTAAAATTTGAAAGAGTTGATTTATAAACATTATTCTAGATTTAGTTATTCAGTGGTTATAGTTATATTTCTAGAAGCGTAGCTCTGTGGTTCGATCGAATAGAGTGACTATTTTCCAAATATCTGCTAACTGGTTTATCAATTTACTTTTGACAACTCTAACAGAATTCACATAGTGCGGTCGGTGTAGGGCGTTGTAGAGGTGACAATCACATTTAAAAGAGTACCAACAATATATCTAAACGGGGACTCGTGTCATGTTCCTGTAAATAAACATGTTATATTAAAAAAAAATAGTAGTACCTAAGTAATCTGAGTACTTAGTAAAATTATTATTGTGAAATGCTATGTTAATACTTAAAATGCATAATATAAGATGTTTTGTTCATTCTGTGTTACCTGATCAATATGTTCATAACGGATTTTATCGCCGTTGTATGGTGTCGAACTGTGTAGTTCTTAACTCTCTATCTAATTTTAAAAAACTGTCTAACACATTTCATAGCTCAACGCGAATCCTTGATCCGTTCTTTTAGTTCGCAAAAATATTGAACGAAACCACCGTCTATAATATTCGTATGGCAGCGAGAAACGTGTTATTTTACTTGTTAAAAGTTGTCGAGGGTAAGTTTTAATTGGTAAAAACGGCCGGTATCGGCGCGCGCCCGGCGCCGGAATAATTGCGGAATGGGACGCGGCTAATGTGCGCAACTCCGAGCACGCCCAGAGGTGAAAAATTATGCGAGAGCGAACCAACTCCGCGCCTCCGACTAATTATGAGAACTAACGTTGGGGTTTGCCAAACGGGTCTGAGGTTTGTTTAGTTTTCAAAGTTGCTCGGAGTTCGTCGTTTCTTCCAAAATTTAGAAAGACAATCGTAAAGTTTCATTGTTGTAAACTTGTTGGTGAGATGGTCGCCGATGTATTTTTTAACTAAAAAAGAACGATTTGATAGGGATAATTTGCTATCCGTTTTTGTTTTAACCTGGTAACGGGAGGAATAATAAATGAAAGAGATCGGATAGTCAATAAAAATATATAACAAGAAAACAAAACATTATGGTAAAGATAATATAATTTAGAATTAACTCACATTGTCAAAATGTCAAGAAGTATATACATAGTCAAACCCTGAAATTATGTAGAGTTCGTTAGCCATAATAGATACGAGCTGCTCGTATCTATGGTGGCTACGATTTTTAGTTTACCATAAACATATCGGCGGCAAACAAGCGGTCGTCCGCTTGATGGAAGTGATCAGCAGTATATAGACTCTTCCAAAACTAGTTCACCGCGCGCGATGCTCTCTAACTAAAGTCATGTAAATTTTGAAGTAAAAATTTCAAAGGCCTTTATTATGGACCCTTTAGACGCCGTACTACTACTATTTCGATGAACTTTGAGATAAAGATAGATGAAGCCCTGGAGACAAATCATCGCGAGCGAAGCCACGGAAAAAGCCATAGTATATTGCTGACGACACCACAACCACTGAACTGACAAAAGAACCTTAAAAAGAAAACTACAATGAGTGAATATTCCGATTTATATGATGCCTTACCCAATATTGTAGCCCTGAAGCGACTGCTCCTGAGCTCCCTTGAAGGGCGAGACATCGCATGATTTATGTCAGTTCCTTAATTATCGCTAAACAGCTTTACATCCATCACCGTATTATATTAATATACGCCTGAAGCTCTATATACAAGTGGATATAAGAAATATTTTAACACTATCATATTATTGTTCAAATACGTTTTCCAAAATAACTAAGACAGTTTTAATTTCTATTTGCGTCATATTATTTTGCCAAAAGTAAAAAGTTTTCATGAGAAGTTGATTTTATAGAATAGAATATAAAATAATAGATAATACAAGATATAAATTATGCCCGTTTCCCGGAGGGGAACATCCTGGCACACATCCTTAGCTTCATTTACTCTCATACTGTACGAGCAAGCGCGTACATTGTATTGTCAGATACCATGTTATTTGACGTTGACCCAAATTATTAAGTTATTAGCGATACTATAATTTATAGAGCTCGAACTAATGTTATTAAAAAAACCCATAAAATAATAGAATCCTTATCAAGCAAGCTTTCATCCTCTATTCTCGCAACCATAAAAGAAGGATGTTCAAAAATTTACGGATACACTCTGGGATACGAAAAGAAGCCCTATTTCCTACACAATCAAAAAGGTACGACCGAGGTACGTGTTTAATCAACCATATAGTTACACGTACAAGAAAAATATGAAAATATCATGAATTTCACAATTTGATATTAACATTTTTATTCAGAAATTCATATTTTATGTTAGCATGTAATTGTCTCAATCTGATGTTGAAGTGTAATAAAATGTTAGCAGACCTAATAATATAAAATAATAAATTAAATATGTCTTTAGTGCATTACATTTTTAAAGATATAGTTATTTAACCTTGTTTTGTGTGAAGTTTATTTTATTATTACTTTTTAGCGCAATGAAAGATTAAACACATTATTGTGTCTGCGGCGCAGCAGCTGATATAATAAAAATTATATAAGTAAGAGGTAAAGGCCAGTTAAAGTATTCACATAATTGATAATATGTATCATCGACAAGCGCTAGTACAATCAAAATGTCTGTTGCCTATCATGTTGTTCGGGTGTACCGCCGTAAAGCGCCATGTAAAATTCTAGGAACACATATTCCCGGCGTCGGACAATCGAATTCAATTAATCAGGACGCTCCCTAATGGACGTTCGTAAAGGCAACGAGCCCCCGACAATTGACAAAGTGATATTAAATTATTAGAGAAAGGTCGCCGCCGCTCACGTGCCGGGAGAACACACCATTATTTTTAACTTTCTGTAAGGTAATGTACATTGACGTAGATGGGATACGTTGACAATCATAACAAAATGTTTAGAACCAAATATCACATGACATACACAGACACTAAAGATACGAGTATTTGCTTTTTTAAATATGCTTAACAGGTATCCTCATAACACTTATCCTAATTATATCGCCTACGACTTCATCCGAGAGAACCACTTGTGATAGTTTTATCAAATCAATAACCTTTGAGGGAGAGCCTTGCAATCAGATGAATGGCATAGGAATATATACCTAGGGGACAAACCAAGAAACATTCATTTTTGTATATAACAAGTATCAAGTCTTCCGGTCTGTAAAGTGATACGTTGACGGTCACCGCAGCATATCGGTATATTATTGCAAAAATACAATACACGCTTTATTGCGGATATCAGACGGAGCACTTTGCCATTCGACCAACGAGGCGCATTTCTTTCGTTAAGCACATTCTAAAATAATTGCAATGCACTTGTGAGAGCATCCGATTAACGGTGCGGCACACATCTGAGGAGTTGCCTCGTCAGAGCTGTCGGGAGTTGGCTCCATGCCTCCGTCTGGTGCGCGCTGGTAATTGATAGATGCGCCAAAGCATCGTCCGCGGGCGCGACGATGAGCGATCGGAATAAAGCCATTCGCTTTATTAAAAACTAAAAAAACCACTACGGTTTTCTGCATCGATCAAAGGTTCGACGTTTGTATGCTGATCTTCTATTTTAGCATAATTTTTATTATGTTATTGTTTATATAATTTTAACGCAAATTTTGTTGCGAATAATATTTACAAATTGAAAAAGACAGTGAGGAAAAAAAATTCTCGAGCAGGATTCGAACCCGCAATCTTCTGGCAATCCGGGCAACGTGGGCATAGGCATGTTTGCAACAAAATTTGCCTTAAAATTATTAACAAAATTATTAACATAATATTAACAATATAACATGTTTGACTATTTTCTTTACTGATCTTTAATGTTTGTGAAAATATGTATTAAGATAGATGTGGATAACGTAGTTTGTTGACATTGCCTTTGGCTAACAATACTCTACGAACATATTTGATTGGTTGTGAAGACTTCTAAGGCAATTTATTATTGAGTAAAATGTCATTGTAACGAGTCTCTTCAAAAAGTCTAACTTAAAAAACCATGTTACATGATTTCATAATTTATGTTTTAAATTAGTTATTGATTTAGGGTTTTTTTCTGAATTGAATTAAACTAAGTTTACCGACAAATGCTGTAGTAGGTAAATACCTAATACGTAAATAGTTAGGTACACTTGTGCGACTCGAAGCAAACTTGTGACAAAAGCTTTCCAAACCGCCGCAAGAAATATTTGTTGTAGTGCTTCAGTGTGAATTAATCAAACTTAATCCTAAGCCCAAAAATTTGCTGCAGCGCGGCGAATCGGATTTGGAGTTACAGGACTTGTTCCAAAGCCTTTGTTAATCTTAGCGCTCTCAATGTGGAGCTTATGTTTGCTTTGATTCAGAAAGACAAAGACGCTAAGTAACATTCAATTATTGTATTATATTATGTGGGTAGCAATGAAAGTTATTTTATATTAACCGAACACTTGACGATTTTTTTTTACTGATAAAAGTGATATAATTATATAGATATTAAAAAAAAAACAGGCTAATCATTTTTTAATCAATCCGCGACAAAAGATTTTTTTTTTTTATTTTTTTTTTATAGCAGAAGGAGGCAAACGAGCAAGCGGGTCACCTGATGGAAAGTAATCACCGCCGCCCATGGACACCCGCAAAACCAGAGGAATCGCAGGCGCGTGGAAGGAATAATATAATATAATAAAATAATTAAATAAATTGAGATGTCTGAAGTTTGGGGCCATTTATCTCGCACGTTGTTTAGAGAGATTAGATCTTTGGCGTCCAATCATGCTGACACATTCGAGTGTCATCTACCACAGGCACGAACTCTGCGTCCTGCGGGGGGGCGACGCCGACGGCGCGGCGGCGGGCGGCGCGGCGCGATGGGACGCAGAGTTCGTGCCCGCGGCCTTACTGCAGCAGCTAGAACTATGAAGCATCAGCTTCGGAAGTCTGTGCTGGGGACCGTTAAATTCGGTCATCAATACTGATCTCTTGTTGTTTCCTCAAACAAGTCTGCCCATTACCACCATATAGATACCATGACCATAATAGAAACGTTACGGTACGGACAAAATTGATCCGAACATAACTATGCCCAGTGCAGCGGAATTACAGCATTCTACTCTCAGATATAACGTCGCGAATCCAACGTCGTTTCGGTCATGGCACATTACGGTGGGCGTTGGGAGATACTATTTCATATGAATAATGTTTTTTTTGTATACGTCGATAAGGGAATGGTCATAGACTGCTGATACACAAATCATTGCGGCGTCATAGGTATCGTACGGTTTATGTTAAAAGCTAATGATTGTGGTGTAAGTAACGTACAAAGTAACATTAACACATTGAGACATGGTTATTTTAATATTGTTTCATTTTTATTATTTTGTTTGGAGGCAAACGAGCACGCAGGTCACGTGACGCAAACCCAAAACTTCAGTCGCATTTACGCATGGCCGGCCTTTAGGAAGCAGTAGGATCTGAGGAAGTTGTAGGAATTGTGAGGGGGCGAAGGGGGAGAGATAGGCTACCGGTACTTTAACCGGACTGGACGAAACACAACAGCAACGAGTGCCTGTTTCACGCCGATATTCCGGGAAAGGATAGTATTATGCCGGGCGCGCCGGCCCAATTCGTGTTGCAACTACTGACTGTGTCACTCATTTGGCACCACCCAGGGGTCAGGTGAACGGTCTCAAGGGGAAACCTACGGACGCGAATTACTTTTACTCCCGAAATTGCATTGAATAATATGTTTTCTGTAGTATGCTGCCTTGAGCCTGTCCGCCGGCGTTGCGTAACAGGGCCACTAAAGTAAACGGTGGATTAAAGCTCGCACCGACGCGCCGGGACATATATTTTTCCGAACGTTATTCGCCATTGACGCCACTGACGGTGGCCATTATTTTACTTTCTGTGGAGATTAATCTTACATACACACACATAATCACGGCTATTATCCTCGAAGGGTTAGTCAGAGACCAGGCAATGAGGACAGCAAAAGCAGTTCTCTACCATAATCCAGTTTTCACCAAATAGCGGCTGCACATATGCTCAGCGTGATAGGTAGTGAGCCCATCATCGCTATGCTGTTGGATGTATGTGCAGTCTTTAGTCCGTTAGTCGCCTTTTACGACACCCAAGAGAAGAGACGAGGTGGTAGTATTCTTTCACCGCTACGCAACACCGTTATAATCTCTCAATATTCTTTTGGCACATACTGTCACTATGGTTACATTTTTCAGTTGAATTTGTTATTTTAAAGCTTTAGAAACACCTCTGTGGCCCGATAGCCGGAGGTAAAGGTTCAATTCCCGGGTCGGTCAAATTGTGTTTTGGAGTTTTCAATGGAGAGCCCGGGTTGTGACCCCGCATTTGGCAAGCGATGGTAAGTCAATACATATCATCATCATCATCATCCACAGCCTGACTTTACCCACTGCTGGGTATAGGCCTCTCTTTGTATGTGCCACTGTTGACGGTCCCGTGCCAATCTCATCCAGGTCTTGCCCGCGATGTTCGTCACATCGTCTGCCCATCTTGCTGCAGGACGACCGACGTTTCTGTATCCAGTTCTTGGACGCCATTCAGTTAGCGCCTTACTCCACCTGTCAACACCTCGCCTTGCCAGGTGTCCTGCCCAGCTCCATTTTAGTTCCGTTATACGATTCCCAACATCTTTGACCTTTGTTTGACTTCGAATCTCGATGTTGTTGACCGTGTTCCCACACGGCCCATAAGCTTGATGGCGAGCATGGTACGCTCCATGGCTCTCTCTCTCTCTCTCTCTCCATACTTATCAATTGTAGCGAGCACTTTATTGAAATGACGTTCTTTGCCTAGAAATGAGGCAGTTCAAGCTATACTTTACCTCAAAAACGAGAAAACGAAAGTCCTTACGCTAATCCTGACACATTTCTTTTCCTTCATTCCCTTGTATAACCTATTTTATTAACAAAAAGGTAATTTAATGAATAGTGCGCATAGCATGATGGTCACCCCGGGCATGTGTGTGACGTAGCTTAGGTCGCGGCGTGTCGCGCGCCATAACTCGTGGCGGCCATAAAACGCCGCCCGGCCCGCAAACATTGACTTATTATAACTAAAGATTTGCGCCCGCAAGGTCCACAATCGCTTGGATCACTCACGATCACAGGCGTTTGCAGCCAATTTGCCGCCACGCAGTGCGTAAAAACTTGCATCGCGGTGTCGCCTCTAATTACGAGTATAATACCTCAATGCCTGCAAATCGGCGTATAACGTCGGATGTCACTACACTTTATTCACTGCACTTCAGCGGGCCCTTTGCATCACTAAAATATGATGATCTTGAGATAAAACTATTAGCACCCTAATACTAGAGTATTTTTTCTTCTACTACAAACACTTTTTTTGTTTTTCACACAGTGAGAAGCGCTAGGATGGCAAGTGACGAATATCTAAGAAATCTCAATTTACCTACCTGGAATCCTCAACTAAAAAAAAAAATGGTTATCTCATTTTTAACTTTCAGAACACAACAACGTTACTAATATCAATGTTGTGGCGATAGACTTCAATAAAATGGTAGTAGCTTAAAACAAACCCTACTAACCAAACGCAACTGAGCATCTCAGGCCAGAGACGCCGCATTGAGGAAGGCAAAGGGAACATCTTCCTCCGAGCTGGGTGGTATAGCTCGGGGACCGAGCTCCAACGGGTGTTAGTTGGAGGTGCTATATATAGCGAAGGAGTTGGTGTAACTTCGCTACGTTTGACCCACAAGAAGGGCCGCGGCGATTCATATTAAAACGTAGAACACTTAAAACGTAAGTCCTACTGTGTTAGAGTTGGTTGAATTGATCAATGCAAACATTATCGTTCCATGTTGTTCTTTGATACCCCACGTATTAATTAAATGAATAAGTATTTCTGGCGTTCCTTTTATTCGCACAACGGGATTGTATTCGATACTCTTTGTTTCGTATCCTTTTTAAACACACTCTTAACGGAAAATCGAAAGCCTCCTTTTGATAATACTACACGGAATTAAAAAGAACACAATGGTGCTTACAAACGGAAAAAAGAGATCGTATTCTCATTATAAAACTCCTTTGAAGTCGGCAATTTCGTGCACCGATACAGGCGGAACTTTAAATTAATGAGCCACCTCTTGTGCTGCCTTCTGTTGCTCGCGCCGTGCAGGCAGTCGCGGCGTAGCATTTCTCTGGATTCAATACTAATTTACCAATAGTTTAATGTCTTTGAATTTACCCATTGACTTTGTGCTAAACATTAATTAAAAGAACAATTTTTGTATTGCCACCAACCTTTGATAATTACCAATTCACTTTGTTAATTGTCTTTAATTAAACTGTGTTCTACAACAAAACAACAACAAAACGCATAGTCTTGGTATATATAGTTTAATAGGAATTTGTTTACTTAAATAATTTTAAATATCTTTTATTTATTTGTATACCTTGACGAAGGTGGAAGTGTAGTGATACTAAATAATAAGTTTAACACCTATGACATTGTACCTAACCTGCATTTCACAAATAAATATTATTCTATTATTAGTAAAGTAAAATAAGTGTTTATATTATTATACTGTCATAATGCGAATAATTGAAATTGTCATCACTACTATTGAGGGGCATTGGCGTACTCTTATTACGTTCAAGAAGTATCTACTCGTTCTAAATATCGTTCGGTCTGATATCCAGGGGTTCGAGATTCAATTCCACGGTCGGCCAAAGTAGTTCAAACTTTTGGATTCGATCGGTTTGTGACCCGCAGTTGGCAAGCGTGGCGGTCCATCCAACGGCCATCAGTTATAGCGATGATTTGATTTCAGTGATGAAGCCCTTTGTTGGGCACTGGAACAGTATATTCAGAGGAATAACTATTAATAGAAGTAATGAGTTCCTATAAAGTGAACCATTAAGACTTATAACTTCGTAAACTTCAATTTCTGCAGGTTACTACCTAAGTATAAAAGAGGAACCGTCCGAATGCGGAAGGTAAGGCGGCCGCGCTAGGTCTTATGGTAATTTGTATGGTGTTTGCAATCGTGTTGTTGTAATGTTACGATCTTAAATTATTAGTGAATTGTGAATTAATGTGAGCTTAATACTCGTTGGGATACTGTGTATTCAAAGAGTTCTAATTACTTTTATGTTTTAATTTGTATTGACAATTAATTTGAATTAATTCACACTTCATTTGTACAACTGGATACAAACCTTATCCAATAGAATTATTTTATTAACAAGTTATAAAACACAGTTAAACATCCTGTTTTGTTGTTATTTATCTATCTACATTATTTCAAAAATACTTTTGTATTTCATTTTAACATTCTTCACGGGATCGCTATAAAGCTACGTTGGCGCAGTCCGCCAGGCCACGCAAAGGCTCTCCTTTTCTCGAATTCGCTACTCTCCTCTGAAAAACCTAATTAAAACCTGACGCGGTCGTACCGGACTGTCAAATAACGGAGTAAGCGAAAAAGTTTAATAAAAAACCTCTAATCTGGCCCTCGTTAATCAAAGCCGGCGACTCCACGTCGCCAGCTCACGACCGATTTTAAAGCTAACACATACGGGGTGCTCTACTTTTATGGCGTCATTTTGGGATAAGGTCGCTTCATTGAGTGCCTTGATTTATTGACACCACTCTGACTGTCTACGAAAATAACTAAAACTTACGGACGCCGTATCGCACTGTAAAGCGGAGATACTATTCTTACCAACAGTTTAAAGAGGAATTTACGTGCTTCAATTCTTATTTGTAATTTTTACAGTAATTTTGAGTAGCACTTAAATATATACATTATTTTAATTTTCACTGCTTCTTAACCCCTCAAACCCCAAGCGGTCGCATGAGACCGCACCTACAAAAACACACTTGACTTTGTACCGTGTTTTCATAGACTTACAGACTACTTTAGTATGAACAAGTTTGGTTATTTCGGTTCTGTGGTTCATCTTATGTATTGTTATCGCACAATATCGCATAGTCTATGCTCCATTCTGTCTAATTTGACGTTGACAGTTACTGTCAAAAAAGTGTCAAAAAAAATCCAAGAGTGAGTGGTAAAGCGGTTAAAACTGGGAAACAATCCGTTAAGATGCTGCGATATTTCTTAGTCCTCTCGGAAAAGACAAATTTTTATAACGGGACTCGCTTTGAACCGCTGATTCATGCAAATTATATGCAGCGATGCTGGGTTAAGCAAATCTTTATCAATTTAAGCAAAAGTGTGACTTAAATAAAGTTGAAATGTCAAAGAAACAGTTTTAAGTACTAAATATATGATTTGCTTTACATTTGAGAAATATATACACTATATCCGTTTTAAATATTGCGTTAGTATACGAACTATAAGATTACAATACAACTTAAACAAAGGATTATCAATGACCGAGCGTTATAGTTTACTTAATTATTTCAATAAGCAAAAGTCAGTATTTTTTTAATAATATAACTAATTACTTGGACGTTTTCTTATTAATTTTAATTATTCCTAATATTGTTCAAATCGGCATCTGCCAGGCAAAAGCATTCTCTTTTACCTCATCGCTCTGTCTTACCTACATGCAATATTAGATATTCGTATCATACTCCTTCTAAAACCAAAATTCTGTTCTGCAAATAATTATTCTATCATGGTAAACACGAAGTGTCGAGTGGCTCACGTCACAGAGCGTGACTGTTCAAACCAAGTCACATCTGAAAGATTACTTGATTAAGATGAAAGGGTCTGTTTCAAAATTCAGCCAAAGCCCCACTCAAAAAATTCGTCGCCGCGTCCGTATGCCCGACACGTCGCGCGCACGCGTTGCGAGATTGGACATGCAACGCGCAATGAATACGCCATTTTATGACCTATGGAGAGTACGGAGAACGTAGTGTCAGGTGGGGCACTGTTTGTTGCCGACTTCTAAGGGAGTGTAAGGTTGTTGTTCAACAAATAATGATAATGAAACTTTATTTAACTTTGGAAGGTATCGGAAGCCACGCTGGCAATGCTCGCACACAAGTAAACTCACGTACGAAGAGGAATCCCTGTTCTTTTTATTAGAATAAAACAAATTAAAATTGATTTACTTATAATTTTAATACCTAGTACCTACTTAATACAGCCTTCTCCTGCCAAATAGGTTATACATACATACATGATGGCCGATTCCCAGGGGGCAGGCAAAGACGCACATCTTTTCATTTGCTATGATCCTGACACAACACAAAAAGGAGAAATAGGTTAAATAGTCAAAATAAATATTTCGAACTAAGTAAGTAAATATTTGTCTAAGTAAATTAGTGAGGACAATGCAATGCAGCATTAACCGCGCGCACTCCATTACATGCAGTGCCGCCGTGCGGCATGGCTGGCGCGCGGTTTGCTCAGACGACACGCAGACGGCTCTCGACACGCCCTCAGGTGCTTATGGTTAATGACTTAAGTGCTACAAGCTTAATACGTGAAATATATCAACAGTACGGCGCCGAGTCTTAACGTCTATTAGACAGAAACTAACCTCAAAGCCGGTTCCTCAGTCAGACTATTAATTTCTGAATAGCTAAAGTTATGCAGTTTGAAATTTTGTATCCAATTTAGGTATTCAATAATTTGTCTTTCGATAAATAGCGATAATATTTGTAATCGTAGATTTATGTAATACATGTTGAAACGCTATTACTTATAACAATTCAGTTCACTTCACTTGATTGCAAACATAAAATTACTTCATTTATGTATTTTAGAACCTAAATAACTTTCTTTATTTATGTATTTTAGAATGGTTGTAGATGTGTTTTCATGGCGTATTTGGCTGGCTGGCCGGATGGCTTTCATCGCTTTAGTGCCGTCTCGCGGCACAGCGCGGCGTGGCGCATGGCGGCACGATGGGCTCGCAGCCACGACCGCGGGCGCTCTCCGACACCCTCGCGCACTCCGCTCGCTCGCTCGACGCTCTCGACGCTCTTTACGCTCTACACGCTCTCAGCTGCTTACGACTAATTACGGCGCCGCATATTTGACGCGGCATTATGAGCTTGAATGATGCGACAAAATATTGTGATGGTACTTAAGTTGGGCGATAGAATATAAAACATTATTTTTCAAACAACCATTTCGAAGAAAGTATTGTTAGGCAACAAAAACTTCATTATCCGTTCTGATTACTCCCCCATTGAATGATACAAATTGCAAGAAACTCACGTCTCTATAGAAGCACACAAAAAGATGAATCAGATAGGATTCCCTCGCAACTTCCTTCTTCATTAATACGTACTTCTGTTTTGATTTACTGATTGAGATACACAAAGATAGCCCAAATGCGGCTCCTTACAATTCGGGCCGCGTCCGCCGAAGGTTTGGTGGCTAATAGTGGCATATCACCCGCGGCGCCGCGCGGTTTATTATGTGTTTATCGCCCCCTATCGGATTGTCCGGCGATCGTAATGCTGGGCTGCGGCCATATTTATTATGGCTTTGGTACCTATCATAAATATAAATACTAAGGATACCAAAATGGATTTTACATGAGAAGAAATTTTTAGATTTTAAAAAGATAAGATAATGGATCATCATCATCAATAAAATCAAAATCAAAGAAAAGCTTATTATAAAGTGTCAGATTACACAGAAGACAGCTATTTATAATTGTCTATACTTATTTTATATAGAGCACCACATATAAATAAACTATTTACATTCAAATTATTATTTTGTGTTTTATGACTTAGTAAAGACATATCTTTTTTTTTGTAAATGTCGTTGCTTCTGTGCGCTGTGGTTTCTTGCGCCCGTTCTTCGCCACAGTTAAAAAATGATGTCCTGAATTGGGTTGAAAAAGATTTGGACGGTTCAAAGTACTTATTAATTGAGTTTATTGAATAAATATATTTTGACTTGACTTGACTTGATCCGTAAACGTATCATTTGAAGCTTTCAAATAATTTGCCTGCTAACATACTGAACATAATAAGAATGCGTATTTTAATATATTCTCTTGTAGCTGGCAAGCGTGGGATAACGTTCCATTACACGTGTTGTGCTCACGACGTTACAGCGAATGGTTCAAGGAAGCCGCGCGAGATGTTTTTGTTGAATAAATTAAACTACTTAAATCATTACGCCCACGTTGTATATAACATGTGAAATAACAAGTGTTAGCCTCGTAAAACATTATATTTATTTTGTTTAGAATACATTAAACTCAGTTATTGTGTTACAGTAAAATTATAGCCGGAATAGTTTTAATTTTATTTATTTATTTTAATAGAGCAACTAACAAGACACTCATCAAATAAAAGTAAAGAATACAATTGATTGACACATAACTAAATTCTGTCTTAATTATACGAGTAGCTTACCTCGGCATGCACAAACAGAACGAAACATAGTTAAAAAACAATAAGAAAAATACTAACTAACTTAATATAAGTAAACAACTATATTTAATATTCAACATAAGCAATTGAGACCATTAATACGAAACATCTAAGTTCTTATATATATTTAAACAGTTTAATGTATTATATCAGACTTAAACGAGACTTAAGAGGTGTCCATGTGACGCCTGAATTTTATTGTAACCTGTAAGAAAAGATGTGGGCATAATTATTTTTAGAATTAATAATGTTACACTGATTTTGTATCCTATTCATGGCAGAAAATTGAGCAGCGTTTGTCTTACAAAATCGGGTAGTAAAAGTGTTGAATTTGGAGGGACGAGGCAACTTAGAAGGGATGTTAAAATTTAACTCCAGTAGCAATCGGGGACAATCTAAGTTTCCGTTTACCAGTTTATGTAAGATGAGATGGTAATGCAAAGTTCTTCTATTTTTCAAACTAATCATATTAAAAAAGGCAAAGTCTTTGTCTTACCATTATTAATGAGACAAGTGCCACAAAAATCCCTGTTGTATACGTTTAAGGCGCTTAATATAGATATCGTAAAATGGAGACCAGACTTGGCTACAGTATTCAAGAAGTGAGCGTGCCAGCATGTAGAACAAAAGTTTGGTGGTAGGGCTATCAAGTTCGCCTGGCTAGCTACCAACCATCTTATCTCAGTCTGTCGCCAACAACGATGTTTATAGCATTGTTGTGTTCCGACAGTTTGAGATAAGATAGCCAGTTCCTCAGTGGTTGAGGATTCCGGGTGAAGCGCGCTTTCACCTTCGGCCTTACCATAAGGTAAACTTAGGTGCGATCGAGTATGGAGTATTGTTCCCATCTATGGGACGGCTCCGCTAAATACCTCCTCGATGCACTTGATAGACTGCAAAGGCGAGCGGTACGCATTATTGGAGATGCTGAGGTTACAGCCTCCCTTGAGGACCTCCAGCTGCGTAGAGACATTGCTTCTCTTAGTGTCTTCTACCGGAACTACTACGGAGAGTATTCTGAAGAACTTTTTGATCTTATCCGGCCCTCTACTTTCCTCTCCCGGACTACACGTGCTGGTCTTAGGAACCACCATCATACTGTACAGACTATCAGTACTCGTACCAAAAAATTTGGCAAGTCGTTCCTCTGTAAGACCATTCGGCTTTGGAATTATTTGCCGGCGCATGTGTTTCCCAGCTCCTACAGTCCCGGGTCTTTTAAGCGGGGCGTGAAACGGCATTTATGCAGGCCGTCATGAATGGGAGCGCTCGTTATCGTGCTTATTCCACGGTGGGGAGCGCTCTCATTATTTTGGACTGCATCGGCTGCTTACCATCAGGCAGGATGCAGTCACTATGACGAGTCATTATAAAAAAAAAGGTGAGATGAAGGCCAAGTGCTTACCCGTTGTAGAATATAAAAAAAGAGTTTTCGTGGATGGTTTTTTGAATTCCTTACTGCTTCTGATAACGAAGCCCAACATTTGAAAACCTTAATGGGTACGTGGTCTATATGTAGAAGAAAGTGCACCTTATCGAAAAGTACACCAAGTTCCCGTATATAACCCACCCTTTCCAATTTTTCACAATATTTTTTAGAGTATGACAAATCAAAAGTACGGTCACTCCTATGTGTTTTGTTTATGTGTTTTGTTGCTTGCAAGGGTCTGGTGATGTCCACATTAATAATAACTCTAATGTAAGAGACCATGATACTTTATAAAGTTAGTATATAACTCGAACAACTATATTTTATAAGCGATGTGCGATTTCTTTTAGGTTTGAAAAACTTGTTTCCTAAAATCATCATGGCACGCGCAATTCTTGTTCTTCATTGCCCTGTAATTTCACTGGGTCAAACGGAACTAAGCTGCTGGTCGGTAAAAAGGTGTTTGGTTAGCCGCTATCCAGTTGATGCCGAGGCAGAGATTAACCACCTTTTAAAAATGACGCGCTTTCATAACAAACTGTAATTTAAATCAAAGTTATTACATTCATAAGTTGCCATAACTGTCCACCCTGCGGGCGTCGCGTGTGATCCCGCTAATTAAGTTAGCATACGCATGTGGGGCGCTAATTAACTGTCACGGCTCGCCTAATGTCAAGCGCGGGTTAGAAAGCTTTCGCCTATTCGGAACTTTTAGACGGCACTGGCGAGACTCTTGTACGAAATAGTTTAAAAATGTTATGAACTAGTAATAGTTTAGAAAGAGTTGTATGGTGGTAGCTCATTATTAGTATCGACCCAAATCATCACTTGAGTGTCGTTAAAAGCGACTAACGGACTAAAGACTGCACATACATCCAACAGCATAAAAAGGAAATGGGCTCACCACCTGTCACGCTGAGCATATGTGCAGTTGTCATTTGGTAAAACGTGGACAGTGACACTGACCAGTCTCTGGCTAACCCTTCGGTTTTAAAAGTTGTGAATATAATGTCGGTATGTTATGAACTACCTACTATACAGTCTTAGGTCATTGCTGTTACTTAAATGATAGAAATACTGTTACTGTGGTGGATTTACCCCGTTCAGTGCGCGCACTTAAATTAAGGAATGTCCGTACGTACCTTGGGAAAAAAACTGTGACCATCGCGCGCGTATTCAGCACACGTTTCGGCGTAAAATCGAACCAAGCCATTTATTTGCGAAAAATATCATGGTAGCTTTACTATTGGTATCAAGAATTAAATTACATACATATTTCCGCTACTCTCCTATCTTCTTAAAGGAACAGGCTTTAAGTAAGAATAAGCGTTTACGAAACATACATACTTAATTACATATAATCACGGCTATTATTCCCGAAGGGTTAGTCAGAGACTAGGCAATGAGGACCGCAAAAGCAGTCCTCTGCCAATAGCCCATTTTTCACTAAATAGTGACTGCACATGTGCTAAGCGTGACAGGTGGTGAGCCCATCGCCGCTCTATGCTGTTGGATGTATGTGCAGTTTTTAGTCCGTTAGTCGCCTTTAGCGATGCGCAGAATAACTCACTGTTAAGAAAAGAGTGATTACGTCTTTTATATCCAAAGATATACATCACTCTTTTATATCTTTAACTCTTTAACTCCCTGGCTCAGATATGAACGAAAAGAGCTAGCGAGTTAAAGATTAACTTAGTTGAATATGCGTACGACAAGAAAGAGAATTAGAACAACCATAGATATTTTCCACACGTCTGCTTCTCAATTTAAGAAGCAAGTGAGTTTATTAATTTTATTTGTAATTGTTGGGATTCTTTTTTTTTTGTTCATGCTAGTTGTTACGTGCTGTACTTACTCTCTTTGTTCGATAATTTATTTAGCTGTTGAGCAATTAATTATTACTATTGGTAGAAAGTTAACTGGTGTATATGTAAAATGTATTTGTTATTCTTTAAACAAACCGAATTTACAAATTCCCTATCAGCAAAATTGTGCCTTATTGCGTGAAAGATTTATTTACCTTAGCAAAACTACCGTATAATATAACTCTACACATGCGCGGGTGAAATATTATATCTCTTACAACTTAGCAACATGGATATAAAGATATAATTGGAGATATTGGGATATACGGAGTTAATCACTCCTTGCCTGGGATACTATATCTTTTGCGTTTGTCACTCCTGAGTTACACATCGCTAGTCGCCTTTTTCCGATACCCAAGGGAAGAGAGGGGGTGGTAGTATTCTTTCACCGCTACGCGACATGTTTATTTTGCGTTTACGAAATGTGATATCATAAATGATAATTTTAATATGAGCAAATAAATGTTGTAACATTGTAACAAGTTCGACTGCTACATTAATTTTCAGCGATAAGTTTCTCGGTTGAAGTTCCAGTAACCGCCCTCTAACGCGCTGACTAAGCGGTTTACATGGCGTTGTAGCGATAAACAATCGCTGCGAAAAGCTGATCCTTGGTTTGGCTTTATATTAGGGTCAGTGAAAATTACATAATGGGCTGCCATGAACTCTAAACACGGCTATGACACAAAACAAAACATATGTTTAAGGAATTCGTGTTAAAGTTTCTAATTCGAATAATTGTATATAATTTTACTCGAATAAAATGATGCTTTTCACTCATCCAGTATAGTTAGGAAACAGATTGACCCAATGAAACCGCCTCTATCGTCCACTTTACTACCTCTATGGTCTAGTGGCCAAGCCATCGGTCTTAGAGTCAATTCCCGGCGGGGGCACATTTTTGTGTACTTGGTTTGGTTGGTGGTAGGGCTTGATAAGTCCACCTGTCTAGCTAGCATCTTATCTAATAACAACAATTTTGATAGCATTGTTGTGTTCCAACTATTTAGAGATAAGATCCTCAATGGTTAAGGATTCTGGATGAAGCACGCTTTCACCTTCAGCCTAATTGTCATTTTGAATCCTGTGAGATGTAGCCTAAGTATTACCCGTAGTGATTAAAAAATAAAACAAAGGAAAACATTGTTTAAAACCAAGAAGTAAGTCGTCTGCTCACATTTATGTTAAATTCTTAGATAACACAATACTGAATCCAAACTACCCTACAAAGTGAAGCTCCAATTTGTAAAGCGAGTGAATGAGCGGTACACCATTATAAAAGACCGGATTACTCGTGTAGGTACAGGATGCAACGAAAGTCCCCGCGCGCCGGCTGCCCGCCGCCCGGCTGCCCCGCCGCGCGCCGGGCATACTAACGCCCGACCCGACCTTGTCCCCCGCCCCCCGCACCCTCCTACCCACGTAACGAGAAATACCCAAATTTCAATGAAGCATTAACCGTAAAGTCTCGCTGGCTACGCAACACCATTTTTATAGAATCGAATATAGAACTTTTCCGTGATCCGTTAATGGGTTGGCGAATTTTAATGCGGATTTTCGAGCGATAAAGCGCCGAGTGGTCCTTACGTGGCCTTTTGGAATAAATTCCTCGTAGGCGTTTTTTTAATAACGCCCCGACCTCGGATGAATTTGAATTCGAGCTGACAATTACAGGTGTGCTTGACTTTTTCACGGCGCTGTTCCCGCATCAATTTTGTGCGCTGCAAATATTGTGGCTGCTCGGTGACGCGCACTGTGCGGCTCGATACAAAACCGCTTTCATTTTATTCCTCAATTGAATTAGATTTTTATTGTTTGACCTCCCGTTCGCAGAATTATTGGCTGTTGCTGACAATTGCTGTCGGATAAATGGCCAGCTATTCAGTTTGATTTTAAAGTGCGTCCCGAACACCGGTCTCGTTTTTGTTATTATTTTGATCACGCATTGCATTTCTGTGAAATGTTGTACAATTGGTTATACCATAAGGTATGCTATGCACATAACATTATTTGTATTTGAAAAGCATAAATAAGTACAGAATTGCTTATTTTTTAGGAAACTAGTTTAATTTGAAGCTTCACCTTTAGATTGCCAAATTATGGAATATACCTCTAAGTCTACTGATCTATGCAGATGAAGATGCATTTATTTCTTAATTCACTCGTAATTCATTTAAATCTAGGATTGAAATTAAAAAATGGAAATCCCCAAGTCGCAGGCAGCACCGCATCGCTGGTGTCCCGCACCGGACCCGCCGCGGTCCACTTTTTTGCTCGCAATATTCTTAATTAAACTGTTTGAAGGATCCCCAGGAATTACAGCGAGCGCCGCGCCTTATTTTTAAAACTTCCCCATTCATAACTTCTTTAATTTCACTCCGCGGATTACGGAACCCTCCCTGAATACTCCATCGCAATTTTATGCAGGTACCTCGAATAAAAGTTTTATCGTTCTAAGAGCCGCGATCCGTCGCGGTCGCGTTTAGTTTCTGCCCATAAAGATTTAGCTTGCTTAACCGTATTCGGAGATAACAAGGGAGATAATGCGCGGACAATCGGGAGGGTGACTTTTAGGGTCCAGTTTAGATGTGGCGAAGTTCGTTTCCAATTGGGGGGTGTTATATTTAGGTGGGAGTCATTTGCATTCGGGTGTGGCGGGAATTTGATTGGAGCCGAGCGGCCGGCGGCGTAACGACGGGCGCTAGCGGCTGGGCCACGGCGTCTGGTGTTTTAGCTAACAAACTTCCAACTCGTGTCAGTAGTGAGTTTAATCTAATGAGTTGTGTTCTTACCTCCGAAGCGAGCTCTACAAATCGGCTGTACTTATCTTCAACGAAGTGGATATACGGCAGCTCGTTCATGCTAATGTGAAGTTGTTGGTTTCGTCGAGAAACTACAATATTTACTTTCCTCTTTTATACCTTTGATGCAGTCGGTAGCTCGGTGTCTATTTTGCTAACAACATAAAGCATACGTTCCTGAAGATAAGTTTACATCAAAGATCAGAAATTGACTAAGTCGCAGCCGCATCGGTAAAGCCCACATCATCATTAGGAGTTGTAGACATCACGACTCTTAATTAATTTTTATATCAATTAAGTTTTAATTAAAGGAAGTAGCCAAAAATATTTGTTAGCTCTGATTTTTGTAAGATCAACAGCCAGCCGCGTTAGCTCCGCAAGCAACTCGACATCAAATACTATTTCAGCCCCGCGCAATATCGTTTTTCACGTTAAACATTGTAAATCGTTCCTTTGTTGTATTTTCTACTGCCGTGACTTAAAGAGCCTACAGGGTTGTTATCTCAAATTAATTTCCCAACGATGTAGTGAAGGTCGTGGTGCGATGCCTGCGATGGAGCGCAGCAGCCTCCCGCGATACAGCACCGGCCGGCCGTCCGTCAGCCTCTAATAATCCGACATGTTACGCGGGTCAATGGGCCCATTTGCTATGCTTTATGTATGCTTATATGCTAGAGAACCGGTAAATTGTGGAACAATAGTAATTATGTTATTCGTAAATAGATTCATTTACGTTTTGGTGTGAAGCTTTCCCAAGTACTTAAAAATGGGAAATTTCAATTCGCGTTCTTATAATTTTCTTTTTTCTAGCTTGGCACAAGCCTTCTTTAATGAATAGACGCATGCATATAAATAAGCTCATAACTTACAATTTATAACATAATACTAGATGACTCTGTGAACTTTGTATCACCTACATTATATTTGTGAAAAATATGGTCAAAACTTTGTAAATACAACATTTCGGTGAGTACATTTAGCCAGTGTCAAGTTAGTAAATAATTGCTTAAAGTAGATGATAATGAGTGATAATATAAGATAGCGATTAATGGTAAATGATATTCCCCCAAACCCCTTGAGACTCAATAAAGCGGACTGAGAGAATGATGAGAGAATCTAAAAGTGATGTTGCACGGTTTTCTTTTATTTGCCAAAACTCATGCACGTTTACGAACACTTAACAGTTATTTTTCCACCATTATTACATATTAATATTCGACGAAACACAAATTAAAGAAAGTAAAACAAAAGTGCAGACATGACGCTTCATTTTCCCGCCAAGAAGTCCACTTTTACACTTTTTTATTTCTGAAACCGAGCTGTTTTGTATTCCAACAAAACAGACCAAAGAGATCGGACCTCATACTACAGCTATAAAACTGACAAATTTCTGAACGCACCTTTAAATATTTGACAACCAAGTGATAAAGCTCGCGTACTGACAAACTGATGATAGTTTTTTTTTTTTTAATATTTATGTATTTTCTTTTTCGACAACCAACTGCCAATTTTAGCCTTTTTTTATTTCTAAAACAGAACTGTTTTGTATTCCAACAAAACAGACCAAAGAGATCGGACCTCATACTACAGCTGTTATGAAACAGACAAATTTCTGAACGCACCTATGGCTAGCCGCACACATACAATAATATTGACAATATGCACTTTATTATACTAAAAATATTTGACAACCAAGTGTCATTTTTTATTTTTAAAAAGACCAAAGAAATCAAATGTTTCACAGCTAGGAACATTTTGTATTGGAAAATGAAATTGTCGTTTTTAGTATTTTCCGTTACTTATTAATTATGTTTTTCACCGTTTATAGCTTCCCTAAGCTTTCACAAATATTTCAAAATTGAAATTATCCAAATCGGTTCAGCCATTCTCGAGTTTTAGCGAAACAAACGCACAGCTATTTATTTTTAAATATATAAGGTGACTGCTAAAAACCGCAAGAAAGTTCAAGGGCTGGTCAGGTCAAGTGTTTTAAACATGACAAAAATGACAAAAAAGGAATTCGTGTTTTTCCCGCAACAGCTGGGCGATAAGTACCTACGTTGGCGGGGCAACAGGCGGTTGCCCGCGCGTTGTAAATAATCTTTATTTTTAATTGTTTTAATCTTATGTTATTGCTTTAAAATAAATTAGATACTCAAAGACTATCCAATTAAAATTCACAAAATGAATTATTTAATTAAAAATGAAAAAACACGAATTTCTTTTTTGTCATGTGACCTGATCAGCCCTTGAAGTTTCTTGCGGTTTCTAGCAGTCACCTTATATATATTTAAGGATGGTTACCCATCCGGGAATCTTAAGAGGATTTCTTTAAAAATTGGCATTACTTATTATAAGGTGCTTTTTACCTACTTCATTTTTTCCATTCTAGTAGGATTGAATTGATGATAAACAAAACAAAAAACGAACCCCCGTCAACTAATGTCCTGATCGATCAAGATCACCATATTTATCGCGTCGCCTTCAGGAACACGTGGGAACATCATCCACCGCGCATTTACGATGTAAATCGCACCACTTATCCCGCTTTTTGCAAACACCCAAACAAATGTATTCAAGAAAAAACATGAAATGTTGAAAGGTGACAAGAACCTTTAGTATCTACCTAAGCTCTGAGACATTTATGTCTAGTAGGAAAAAATGCAAACTTAAACTTGCTAATTCAACTGCTTTTTTTCCTCAGCACGTCTTTATTTTACTCCCTAAAAGTTAAGTTTAAGTTTTTCATAAAATTAAGAGTTTGCGTATTGTTATTAAAACTACGTTTACCGCATTCTTGATATTATTTTCTGTTATGCAAAGCGCCGAAAAGTCTTAAAATTTTCATGTGAACCGGTATCTGCTATATAATACTCATACATACCAGCTATTTTTTCTATAACTATTTCCCCCAAAACCCGTTTAGTTTGTCGGTTATCTGCGCCCGCCTGATGTTTACTGCTGATGCGCCGGGGTCGTTCCGGCCAGGTGCTCCTATCGCCGGCTGCCCCGGGCTCCTCGACCAGATCTTTTGCTCCCAGCAGACTGTTAGTTCCTTATGTAATTTCCTTGGACGAGATTGTGATCCACTCTAACTCTGGAATGCTATTACAAACTTGACAGATATCCCTAGATGTTGTACGCAAATGAAGTTGTTGTTCTGGGTTTGCGCAATTCAAATTGTGTTTCCAGTCATCTTCGAATAGGGGGAAATAAGATATACCGAGTTACTACGAAGCATGCATCTTGACTAAAAATCGTAACCAGAACCGATTAACTTTTAATAAAAGAATATTGTAGTTTGTTATTGTTAATACAGACGCTTGAAATGTTAAAATACAGATAAAAAGCTCCTGCATTATTCATAAACAGTGTCGTTGAGCAGAACGCTCTAGTTTATGTTCTTGCAAGTAACAAAAATGTTTCTCATTTCAGAGTATACAATAAATGATTCTCGTATAAAAATGAGAACCAATGAATAATTTATTGTTTCTCGACATTTAACGTTAAACAAATATCTTTAATAATCACTCCTAATTCCAAACTAGATATATATATATACCTTATCCTTATACAGATATATAAGGATAAGGTTAATGACTGAATGTTTAATATCGAGCATTTAAGTTATGGAAAGCGAGCCAATGCCGTAAATAGAAATGAGGTCGAAAAAAGTTTAACTGATATTTAAACAACGTTCATTGAGTGTATTTTAAGATATTTAAAAAAATCAAAGTAAGTAATTGTTCGATTTATCAAAAATATAAAATAACGAATGTTAAATATAGAGAAGGTAGTTAGACGGATTATATATTTTAAAAATAATGATATTCAATTTTAATTACATAATATGTAATTATTTATTTTAAAAAAAAATTGTGTCATGTTACTCAATAGACAACGTTGCAAAGTTGCGATACCCTGTAAAGGTATTATTACACTTCTGGACACATCTTAGAGTTTAGGTTTCTATGGCCCCTACTTAAATATGATTGCTAGATTGAACAAAAACTGCGTTTATAGATTATTGTTCTATATTTTACCGTTTTATTAACGCTTATACTTGAGTAAAACTTTTTTGTTTAAAATTTTACAAAGTATATTTATACAACATATTTATAAAACATTAATCTATAAACGCAGCTTCATCTTAACCGAAAGTTTAAATATTTGTAAAAATATTTCTTTCGGATCTCAGAGGTGAAAACTTCTAAGATTTTTTTTTTTTATTCTTTATTTTTTAAAGGGGCTTTTGTATATAAAATTACATGTCAGCCCCATCGTAACTATATAATATGTAGGGACAAATATACATGTTACAATAATTAATTATTTTCTAGCCTAAGCCGAATACTTTGTACCGCGAACCTGAAAGTCAACAACGCTGCTTCGGACGTAGGGTCCGAAAGGATACTGTGGAATACACCGACATCTAGCTGGTTAACCTTCAGCTTAGCAACCAAGTCTTCTCGCATATCCCGATTCCTAGCACACTCCACCAACAAATGTTGGACATCTTCAATTTTTTCACACAGTGCGCAATGAGGCGAACTAACTTTTTTCATTAGGTAGCCAAATTTGTTCAGTGGAATGTGCCCAGATCGAAGCCTGTGAGCAACTATAATAAGTGTCCTACTTAAACCAATATTGCAGAACCAGGGAGTATGTGGAGGCTCCGATTGCATTACTCTGTACCAAATACCGGTTGACTTAGATCTTTCGTCAAAATCGGTTTTCCATCATGTATAGCACTCGTTTTTGTATTTATAAAGAAATTCATCGTAGCTTGGTGTAGCTTGTAAAGGTTCTCCTTCAGCTGCACCAAGTTTCGCTAATCTGTCAGCCTCCTCATTTCCTGAAAGCCCTATATGAGACGGTATCCACTGCAATACCAGTTCCTTGCTTCCCTGGTTCAGAATTTCAGTCTGCCGAAGTATAGCATATGCTAACGGAGTGCCTCTGTTACCAGAGGTACACCCAGCGATATGCTGTAGTGCACTTTTACTGTCAGTTAAGATGACAACCTTATCATATGACTGATTTTTGATGTGATTGAGTGCTTCACTTATTGCTATAAGCTCTAGCACCATAATTGATACCGCAGGCGATACTTTAAAACTCCTTCCATATTTACTAGTGAAATCAAAAAAGGCTGCCCCCGAGCCCTGAACACACTTCGATCCGTCTGTATAGACTTTATGAAAATTCTTGTATTTATTTTCGATCTCCTGTAGTACGTTACTTTTTAATATATTATAATCATTTGTTGAGTTGGAAATTGATGGAGTCGAGATTGTGTATGTTCATGAGTATCTTTATTTGGGCCAATTAATCTCTTTCCAGGCGAGACAACAAAAAGAAGTTGCTCGACGCACCGAAAACGCCTGGAGGAGCTATTGGTCCATGAAAAACCTTATGAAGGGTAACCTCCCACTAACCCTTAAAAGGAGACTCATGGACATATGCATTCTCCCCGTTCTCACCTACGGTGCTCAGACTTGGTCCTTGACGGATTATCAGAAGCACGGACTTGGGGTTTGCCAGCGAGCAATGGAGCGCAGTATTTTGGGAGTTAAGCTATCAGACCGCATCAGAAATAGCACACTGCGTTCCAAAACCAAAATCGCCGACGTTGGTCATAAAGCTGCCAGCTTGAAATGGAACTGGGCTGGACACGTCTGCCGCATGCCGGACGAGCTGTGGACTAAACTCACCACTGAGTGGAGTCCATGCAACGTTAGACGACGTCGCGGCAGGCCCAGAAGGAGATGGCGGGACGAGCTAGACTGCTATCGGAAGGACTGGCGGGTTGCAGCCCTGAACCGTGAGGAGTGGGTGGAGGGTAGGGAGGCCTTTGCCCAGCAGTGGGACAAGCCGGGCTGAATAATAATAATAATAATAATAATCATTTGTATTTTTTGATGATCTTACACAAGCGAGCTCAGGATTAATAATTTTGTCTGCTTTAAAATTGGAAACCCATGTTGGTAACGTAAACATAGTTAATGGATAACTAGAGTGAACATTTTCATTTTTTGTTTTGTAATATGTTGTCACCAAAAGGGGTTTTTTCTTATTTTGCCAATACCTATTAGAGCAAAGTGTGTTCAGACTTTCTAATAATAACACTATTGGGTTATTTGTCCAAGATCTAGCTTTTAAACAATATTTAAAAGATAAAAATAGTCTTCTTACAGCTAATGGAGGAATACATAGCTCACATTCCATGGCCTGAATTGGGGTACTTCTAATGAAGCCACCTACGACTCTTAACGCCTGATTCTGAACCCTATCCAGCTTAGAAAGGTGGGTCTTTGCACTGCAATCATATAGAAAGGATCCGTAGTCTATTCGGCTCCTTATAAGAGAGATGTACAATCGGCGGAGGTGTGCTGGATGCACACCCCAACCTGATCCAGCCAGCACTTTCATTAAACTAGTGAATTTTTGAGCCTTTTCACAAGTTTCGTTTATATGTTTGCCCCAGCGCAACGATCTATCCAGCCAAATGCCCAAATATTTAATGTTATCTGTACATTCTAGCCATCTCCCATTAACTGTCAACTTGACTGTTTGTTTTTTATGGCTCCTACTAAATACACAGATATTCGATTTTTCTGCAGACAGCTCTAATCCAATATCGCTCAGAAGTAATAAAAGACCGTCTAGGGCTATTTGGAGTTTCAATTCACTGTTACTTAATTTGTCCGTTGAATATAGAACAAAATCATCCGCGTACTGTAAAATAAAAATATTTTGGATATTTTGGCAGACTTGTAGAGTTACAATATTAAATAATAAAGGAGAGATCGGGTCTCCTTGTGCTAATCCTCTATTTGTCCATCTACAGAGATCTGAATTATCACCTGACTCTAATTTAATTTTCAAATGTCTTTCTTTAAGAAATGAATAGATGTAGTTACAAAATCTGGCCCCTACACCGATTTCGTCCAAGATACTTGCAACTTTTTCAACCAAGACATTATTGTAAGCGTTTTTAATATCTAAGAAGCAAGCTGTTGTTGGTAGACTATTTGAGAATCCCACTTGAATCTGAGTAACAAGTCGTACCAGAGAGTCCAGGCACGACTGCCCGCGTCTGAATCCTAAGGTATTTCTGGAGATAATTTTATTACTTTCAATGTACCATTCCAAACGTTTTGAAAGCATTAAGTGAAAAATTTTACAAACACAAGAAATTAGGGATATGGGTCTAAGTTTCTGTTCGGAATCATAAGCATTATTAGTTTTTGGTATTGGTAATATAATAATATTGCGCCATTGAACGGGTATATTACTTGTTATGTATATTTCATTGTATAAATCAAGAAGGTAGTGTTTAAAATTATCAGGCAAATTAGATATCATCGAATATGAGATATTGTCTTTGCCTGGACTAGTATCAGACTTTTTTACACAATTTTTTAGTTCTTGCATAGAGAAAGCCGCTTCAAGTTGGGGATTTACCGAACGAAATGTAAGCGTTTCCATTGGTACAAAATCAGGCGTTAAGTTACATAGCAGATCTCTTTTTTATTTATCACGTCTACACCACAGTTGCCCCCTTTATTGCCCCTAAACCAACGCATTCGCCTCCACATTTCGGAACTAGATGTCGCGCTATCTATTGTGTCACAGAAATTTCTCCAGCTGAGGTTTTTTGCTTCTCTCATAAGACGCCTTGCCTCTATAATTCGTTTGTTTAGTAAATCAAGATTGTTTGGGGTTGGATTCCTTCTAAATTGACTCAAGGCTAATCTTCGTTGTGCTATAGCTTTGGATATTGACGTGTTCCAATAGTGTTTTGGGATGAACTTAGTTGCGGGATTGTTACATTTTTTTATAGCTGGAATAGAATTAGAAGCTGCGTTGTTGATGTGACTGGTCAAGAGATTATATCTCTCTTGAAGCTCATGGGTGTCTATAGAGTTCTCCACTGAAATTTTTAGTAATTCCTTGTACTTGTTCCAATCTGCCAACTTAAAATTAAGTTTCTTTATCGTAAATGGTTTTTGAAAGTAACTCAGAAGCATAACAATAACTAAATGATCACTTCCAAAGCTCTCATTTGTAATTGTCCATTGCCATTTCATAGAGACGTCTGATGTAATAAAGGCAATATCCGGGCTCGACTTTTGTAGGTTTCCGTCTACAAGTTTAATTCTGGTTGGGCTACCGTCATTAAGCGTAAAGTAACCGAATTCAAGCGAAGAATCCAAGAGCTGACAACCTCTTGTATCATTCTTATATGACCAATTGGTGTGGTGACCATTGAAGTCCCCAGCTATCAACGTCTTATGAGAGAACTTACTAAAAATATTATCCCAGTCCGCTTGTGACGTGCCTACACTTGCAGGGCAATAAATGGACACTATGTTTTGCAGATCATGACAGTTAGCTACTTTTACGTGTATCATTTCAATACCGCTGTTCGGGCTTACAATAGGGTATGCCAGACATTTAAGCGATTTATGGGCTACAACTGCTACGCCTCCATAAGAGTCTGACCTATCTGTTTTAAAAATATTATAACCACTTATATTAAGTTGGGCTTGACTTTCAAGCCAAGTTTCACTAAGGATAGCTACATGTATTTTTTGCTGGTTAAGAAAACATTCAAAGTCAAGTAATTTTGGTTTTAAACTTTGTGAGTTCCACTGTGCGATATTTAAAGCGCTATCCTTAGAGAGGCTTCTATCCATTAAAAAAATACAAAAACGTCTTTAACCACTCACCGTCCTTAAATAAATTAACAAAAATTGATTTGCATTCCTCTAAAACCAGTTTCACCACTGATGCTATCTTTTCTTCTAGGCTAATTTTGTCAAGTAAAATCTGTTTACATTTTAGTAGTAACATTTTTAAATTATTTTTATTGCTCTCGTTAGGGTTTTGCTCCGTGAGTTCAATGTTTTCTGAAATAATTGTATCATCTTTAGCTGTAGGTTGTTGAATTCTTGTGATCTTCTTTTTCTTCCCCTTTTTTATGCTATTCGGTCTAGTCACAATATTATTCTGGTAATATTCATTTTCGCCTTCGCTTTCTGGTTCTATATTCTCTGTGCATATGATAGATTCGGCTAATAGCGCGTTCTTAAAAGGGGTTGGTGTTTGCCACAAAGTATCGCTTTGTATCGTGTCCATGGATGTGTTTGTCTTTTTGACAGTCTCGTGATTCTTTTTTTCAGCTTCTTTATTTAAGTATTGCCATAAGGCCTGCTTGTAGGTGCAATTATCCGTGTACATTATATCACGAATGATTTTTTCTTTTATAAACATAGGACAAGATTTATTTAAAGCCATATGGGGGCCTTTACAGTTGACACATGTATAATGTTCGGTCTCACAGTTTGCATGGCCTTCTCCACATTTTGGGCATCTTATTTTTTTTGTCGGGCAGAAACGAGATAGATGACCGAATCTCCAACAGGTGGAACACTGAGTAACTGGGAATTTGTATAGACCCACCTTAAACCTACAACCATACCCGGTGATGTATGGAGGTAAAGTAGGGCCTTTGAAGCACCAGCGAACTGATTCACTAGTTATCCATTCGCCTTCAGCTAATCGTTTCAACCTTTTCGCAGAGATTATTTCTAAATTACATTCCAATGTCTCTAAAATTTCTTTTTCGTCTAACTCTAAGTCGACATCTTTTATTACCCCATAGGTAAAAGTATTTTCATGAGTCATTTGACATCTATACTGCAACTCTTTGAACTTAATGTTTGATATTAATTTCTCCGCATCATTTCTGTTATCAAATAATAGCAAAACTCTGTAGGGGCTTTTATATTTAATATTGATAACGTTTATGATACATTCAGATTTTAACAATTTAGCTAAGCCAAATTGTTTTGGTAAAACTTCTTTGCCTGTCACACATACCTCATACTTATTTTGCTCTTGTAAAGTAGTGCTCCTTACATTTTGCGAGGTCTGTGAAAAACTTCTTGCTAATCTTTTAGGCCTCCTACGCACAGTAATGAAGTCATTCTCTCCGACTTCCTCAATTTCTCCACTCTCTCCGCTTTCTTGCCTCAATCTTTGTCGTCTTTTTTCAGTGTTTAAAATTTTACTAAACAAAAACTATTGATGCAGTTTTAAACCTGATGCATTTTACCATCTTTTTCGATCGTATTGTTTTAAATTTAAATTCAGTATACCACACGACATGGAGCTACGTCTAACAAGTCGGGTATGTGCCTTGATGAAGGCAGTTGATGTTTGAATAAAAAACATGTTTTATCAAATTAGGGTTTAATTTAATAACGCGTGTTGCCTCCATGGGCATCTACGACAGCTCTTGTACGATTAGGCATGGAGTTTATCAACCGCTCTATGAAATTTTGAGGGATCATCTCCCATTCCTCTTCTATGGCAGTTTTCAACTCCTGCATCGTCTGGGCAACTGGCTGACGAGCCCTAACACGTCTTTTTAGCTCGTCCCACATGTGCTCAATCGGGTTCATGTCTGGGCTTCTGGCTGGCCAGTCCCTAACTGTGATGTTCACATCCCGAAGATATTCCCTGACGATGCCGGCCGTATGGGCTCTTGCATTATTATGCGTAAAAAGGAAATTTGGGCCCACATGGTCCACGTATGGCATCACGTGAGGTTCTAAGCACTCACGAATGTACCTTTTAGCATTTAATGTTGGCAGCCGTGATCCCGTAATAACGTCAAGTTGAGTTTTGCCGCTCGCGGATATACCGCCCCAGACAGTCCATGAGCCACCGCCATAAGCAATCCTCTCTTCAAAGCAGCATTGTGCAAAACGCTCTCCCTTACGTCGGTAGACCTTCTTCCTTCCATCATTGCCATGTAACGCAATTTTAGACTCATCAAAAAAGAGTACACGGCTCCAATGCTGCTGACTCCAATTTAAATGAGTGCGCGCGAAATGAAGACGCGCTGTTCGGTGGGCTCGCGTTAGTTTGGGGCCATTAGCTGGCTTGTGTGGTACCATATCGCGTTCTTTTAACCTTCTCCGAACAGTTCGAGCGCTCACAGATACTCCGTGGAAATCGCGAAGTTGGTTTTGTATCTTAATGGAGGTGACGATTTCTCAAGCTGGTCGTCACGATGAATCGATCCTGCCTTTCAGTTGTGACCCGAGATCGTGGCCTTCCTTGGCGACGAACAAAGCCGCCAGTCTCTAGGTACCTCCGATAAACATTTCGGACCGCAGATCGACTTAAATTAAGTTGAGCACTCACATTTCTTTGGCTGTGTCCGGCCTGGATAAGTGCCATAGCTTGGGCGGTGACTTCAGGCGAAGTATCCATAGATTATTTATAGAACCTCACCTTAATGTTAAGAATAAGTAATGTTTGTTGCAAAACCAAAGAGAAAAATCACACTTTCAAGAATTAAATCCAAGTAAACCAATAAAATCGAGTTTTCTTAGTATTCGATTGTTTGATATCAACGAACAGGCTCCAAATTGTCTTTTGTTTCTTTAAATTCTGTGTTCGAAATTTAAAAAAGACTATTGAATAAAATTATGAATGTGCCTGGTTCAAAACTGCAAAAAAACTTTTTGCTCGACCTAATATTAATTTTTAGCTAGGACTAAACGAAACTGAAAATGCTAGGTGGGCCAATAGATGTGTCCAGAAGTGTATAAAATGTATCATAAATGTACCATATCAACATTATGCAATTTAAATGTTTATTACTATGACTGACCTTGTTATTACATTGCTTTTACTATGTTAAACGTCTTGATCTCACTACGCAAGCGTCGCAATCGCGGAGAACGTGCGTGATTTTACCACATTAAAAAATATATATTTAGAATAAAAGAGCGGCAATAGAAGTGGATAATATAATAGTTTAAAAATACTTTTCTACGACTTTTACAAAAGCCAAATGTCGTGAAAACTTAAAACCTTCAAAACTTTATTCTGCTTACAAGTATGGCAAAGAATTCAGTTTGAAATATTTTTTAATATTCAGTTGGTTCTACATTCATAATCAGCTAGCCACGTAATCCAGGTATTCGACTACGATTATATAATAGCGTTGTCAAGACTTAAATTGGAATGAGCAAAAAAGAATGTTATTTAGCATTCCAATGAGCACTTATTCGGTGAAAAAAAATGTCGGGCAGCATCTGATCGCCGGCTGGTGCAGCATTCGCATCACGCGTCACGCGGCACGGCCGCGCCGCGCATGGCCAGAGATCTTTTTATCCCATTACCACTCTGCAAAGGGTTATGCGGCCCAATGGCGGCGCTCAAGCCGGATCTTGAATATAAGTGGCGCGTTTGTTTTGCTCTTCAATAGTTATGGCCGCATCTACGGACTATATCAACGGCCGACACGAATAAAAAGCAAAGAGGATATATACACTATTACCATATTCGCAATTGTGTCAGTCATATACACACAGTCAAACTTTTTCATAAGACTAGTTCCTGATTCACCAAATTCCTGATTCGCCGGATTCTTGTTTCGCCGGATTCTTGTTTCGTCGGATTATTTTGTTGAAGAAAAACTATAGAAATATCGTGGGTTTACCTATCTAATAAATAAAAGGCAGACATTTCGGTACATTAACAAAAATATTTATTTGTTCTTAATTTAATAACGTAACAGATAAAGCATGTTGAAACACCATAACTAAAAAAAAAATTGAACCTATTTCTAAGTAGGTAATTTAAGTTATGTCCGATAGTGGCTACAAAATAGTAATTCATACAATATTAAATATAACTAAGTACACGTTTTCTTTACTTATGTGATATTATTGTATATTAATATTTCCGACTAAACAAGAATCCGACGAAACAAAAATCCAGCGGAACAAGAATCAAGGGGAATCAGGAATCCGGCGAATCAGGAACTAATCTTTCATAATTAGTAATTGTTAAACCTGTTAACCCTGTTACATATTACGGTACAAAATATCGTTCGCATTTAAACTGTTTTGATTTTTTATATTTTCACTTTCTACCTTTGATGTTCGATGTTTTTCTTCACATTTACGACTTACCAACCGTTTGCCTAACATCATTCACAACATATTTAATCAGAAAAGTAAGTTACGTTTTACCATTGACACAGTGGTACGCGTGGCTACGAGTATCTCGCCATTATCTGCTAGTGTCGTTCAAGACGGCACGATAAACTATGGTACTTAAATCACGGAGAGACTTCGTTTATTTGTAAAGCTGTGCCGCGCACCCTCTATTCATTGACTTCTTCAGTCATTGTCGCGCCCAAATAAATGGAGTTGTTAGCCCGGATCGGCCGGCGGGCGGCGGCGGCGGGCGGCATTACGGCAGATGTGATTGCACAGTCAGGTGGGCCCTTAGTTAGGACGTGGCTCTAAAACACTTATCTGCCGGCTCTCGGGGAGCCGCACAAATCGAATCAGCGCGCCCCGGGCCGCCCCATTCACTGCGTAATTCCTTATTTGCTTACCCCAGAGATTCGGACATCTTTGGACCATTCGGACGGACACGAAAATATTTCTTTATCTAATTTAAAATACATAGCCTTGACATGACTTTGCTTTCGCGTAGGCCTGCGAGCCTCGGGCCCGGAGCCTTGACCTGTTGTGAAACGGGCTACAAGATAATGGGGATTTTCCGAACGAACAAACATGATTTGACGTTTGAACATTGCGCGGCTCAATTTACTGGAATGATATAGGACAATGTATTTGCCAAAAACATATTGGGAGGGTACTTCCCGATATTACGGTGACTTCCAAATAGCAATAAGAAATACTCTCACATCTTGTTTTGCCAAATAAATTGGAGATTTAGGTTGACGGTTACACGATGAAACTATATACACAATTTCAGCGTGTCGAGTAAGTAAGTAAGTATACATTTTTACACTTTCGCGTAAGTAAGTAAGTAGCATAGGTACATCATGTCTCACGGCTGGCAATGGCCTTCATCATTATAATCAAGTCAATGCTAGGCATGATAGAAAGTGGCTTAATCAGTACTAACTGATAACTAAACCACGTTCGCCACCACGTTCGCCAAATGCAGGTTGATGATCATAAACCCAAGTTAGGCACTAAGAAAATCTGATTTTATTTTTTTGGCTGATCTGGGTATTGAACCCAGAACCGGATATCGAGCCGCTTTACTAAGCGGCCACCAAGGCGTGTGAAGACCTCAGGTAGACTTTGTTTATCTCAACATTTAAGTTATCTTCACCTTATGCCATAAAAACGTTTACATATAGGTATAGGTGGGCGGCGATGATAGTTACTTTAAAGGGAATGTAAAAGTTACACATTTTATACATCGTATATAACTTCATAAAGTCGACAAGACATAAAAGGCACGCATGCGGCTTCACTCCAGTGTTCTTCCAAACTCCCAGGCTTGGGGGTATTTCACGGAAACGTATCACTCGTCGTAGCATCCACCCTGGCACCCAGGTCACCGGGACACCCCGGCATCAGGGCACACTGGCACCAATTCACCAGGGCACCCGGCTGCGCATCGAATGTAACAAACTACGGAGAGGTAGTACGCTGACGCGTACTACCTCTCCGTAGTTTTGGCTTAACTTATTGACATAGATCGTAGCTTCACTTGACCTCGGGTGTAACTTACAACTTTTTCGCAGGTCACGCTAGCGTGTTCAGATGCTATTCTATAGTTTGCTTGTACGCAATGTTGAAAGTAAAACGTAACAACAAATTTAGGTTTGAACTGTGTACAACAAACTACGTATTTATTACCACAGACATCTACGTATTACAAGAGTATGTATTACTAAGCGAACAATGCAATCTGAAAATATATGAATGGTACATGGGGACTATTAAGTTAGGTGGATAATAATATTATATTGGCGAATTAAGAACCTCCTTCTTTTTGAAGTCTGTTAAAAGAGATGCTCTGATAGAAAACTATCAGAACATCTCATATAGCTTAAATGATGTTGTAATTAGCAGTATCCTACTTACATTACTTACAAATTGAGTAAATCAGCAAACTATGATACTAATTGTAATTTTAGGTAAGGTACAGAAATAGATTGATGTAATATAATTACTGAAATCCATTATTAACGGAAGCTCGAAATTGCCATCAGTTCTTGCAACCGGGGGAAGGTGCACGTCGCTGCAGGCACGCATGCGTATAAAAATACTTATTCATACAAGCTATTTTGAAAAGAAAGCATAAAAAGCTATCCATATAAAACTTTAAGTTGCTGTCTGAGCAATAAAATAAAGGTGACGTAGATTATTAATAACCCAAAGGTGTCCAACCTCACGGTGACAGTGTGACAAATGGAGCCTGTTAAAAAATGAATAAATGTGTTTTTCTACTAAATGGATTATCATTGTGACATAATCGCTGAATAGTGAAACTATACAATAATATACTTGAAGTTAATCAACCGTGAGTGGAATGTATCGACCTGGCTGCATGAACTTGCAATTCCTTAGCAGAGTTTTATTGATCCATTTTGCGGCGCTGACTCCGGGTCAGTTGATTGAAATAGATTGAAGTCAAATAAAGATAGGCACCCCTTCTGGGAATCCGCAAAGATAAAGGTTGAAGTGCAGACCGAGCCTTTCGAAATAATGATTGAAACCCACAGAATGATTGTTTCTTTGCTTTATTTGAACTATTTAAAATTATATTTGTATAAGTTATAAGCTTTGTTATATAATCAATAGTATGCCATAGTATATTTTTTTCATACTTTAGCACTAATATAATATAAAAAAGTTAATATTACCCCATTTACCTATAGACGCTTTTTTTCCTGACAATAAAAAACATCAGTTTCGTGCTAGCTGATCGTACTTTATACAGCACTAAATGTAGATGTAAGCCGTTTTATACGTCGATAGATATATGTCTTCTTCCCTATTTCCAAATAATGTTTGGTATGCATGGCTAGCTGGCGCGCGGAGTGAAGGCGTTGGCTGGTCGCGTGACCCCAGCATATAACCGGCGACCTGCCCAAAAGGTCTACCTTCGTTGCGGTGTGAGTTACGCACTTACGCGGGAATCACTTTAATAATAACTTCGTGATCAACCTGTAAACTTAAATAAAAAAAGAAAAATTCTGACTGACTGAAGAGAGGGAGAGAGAAGAAAAACAGAGATTTGGTCAATTCCCTAAGTGATTTGATCAAATCACGGAGGATGTTAAAATAATAACACGGTTTTATCATTTCCCTAAACAAATCTAGGGACTTGAACAAATACCAGAATTGGTTCCGTGAAATGACAAAAAAAATATATATGACCTACATAACAGGAGTAGGGCATCTAGTATTTTTGTTGTCCAATAAAAAAAAACAGGAGCAGGGCAATTTATGTTCTAGTGGTGATTTTTGAGATCAATGTTACAATACTACAGTTACTAATTATTATAAATAGGCATGTAATTACAAATAAACGACGTTTAAAATACCATAGAAAAGCTTTTTTGTCATTTCACGGAAGCAGTTCTGGTATTTGTTCAAATCCCTAGATTTGTTTAGGGAAATGATAAAATCGTGTTGTTATTTTAACATCCTCCGTGATTTGTTCAAATCACTTAGGGAATTGATCAAATCTCTGTTTTTATCATATCACTGCGACATATACGTACAGCCACCAACTTAGAAGAATTACAATGCTAAAATGCTGTACTAAGAATGCTCAAGGTCCTTTTTTGTCCGTTTTATGAAGTCAGTAAGAGATACAATCTGTTTTTCCTTTATGAAATCACGGGATGCAGATTTATACGCGGACGTAGCCGAGGAAGACGCTGTTGCTGGTGAAACTATATCGTGAATTATTTTATAGCTCAATCTCTAACATTTTTAAGAATTAGCTATAAAGGAATTCACGATATTATAGTTTCGCCAGCCTCAACCTTCCATTAGAAACATCAATGCTGTGGAAACTGACTAGCTTGTCAATTTCTTCAACTAACCTAACTCTACTTGAAAATAATAATAGTGCTCGTACATTGACCAAGTTACAGTAAACTATATGATGCATGCGGTATTCGCTTTAACTAAATAATTTATAGTACAAGTAGTTCGTACTTAGTTGTAGTTCTGCGCTACAAAATAAAGGTGATATCATATTCATTTTGTTTTTATGATTGATGAACTTTTATAGTATAAAAAGGTACGACTAGAGTTCATAGTTTTTATGTGTCGCGTAGCGGTGAAAGAATACTACTACCCCCTCTCTTCCCTTGGGTGTCGGAAAAGCCGACTAACGGACTAAAGTCTGCACATACTACCAACAGCATAGAGCGGTGATGGGCTCACCACCTGACTCGCTAAGCACATGTGCAGTCACCATTTGGTGAAATGTGGACTATGGTAGAGCTAGTGCTGCCCTCATTGCCTAGTTACATTGCCTACTTCGGGGATAATAGTCGTGATTGTATGTATAAGTATTAACGCACAATTCTGGATGTATCTTGAAGTAACGATTTAAGAGGGGTTACGCATTTCGGTTTCCCATACAAAATTCCAAGTCGAACTTTTTAAAAACTAATGAGCCAATTTTAATGAATCTTTGCATGCTGAAGTAAAACACAGGGATCTAAATATTTTGTTGAAGAAAAGTTGAAACATTTGTAGAAAACGTTTATTTAACTGAGTTATTGCGATTTTAAACTTTCTATAGTGGACTTTAAATAGCAATAACTCAGCTAAATAAATGTTTATTAAAAATGTTTTTAACAAACTATTTAGATCCCTGTATTTCACATTAGCATGCAAAGTTTCATTAAAATTGGCTTATTGGTTATTAAAAATTTCGACTTGGAAGTTTGTATGGGAAATTAAAATGCTTAAACCCTCTTAAATAATATAAGAAATGATTCTAATCACATTTAATTTTATTTCAAATCTAGTTAATAACGAACCCAGTTTAAACATTTAATTAATTATTTCCTGTTTTTATCCATTTCGACATATTGGTAGCAAAATATGTCAATAAATATGTAGGTATACTTTGAAGACTTTCTAGTTGCTATGGCGTGTTAAACCGTTCTACATTTTCCGAGATGCATAACCGACAGCAACCAACTCCTAATTCGCTGGCTTAGACCACGCCGACAGGCTGGAGGCAGCGATCGGCGTGATTTAGCCGGCCCCCAATAGATTGCGCGGCTATCTGTGCCCCACTTATCAAGCCCAAGTTTCAGGACAAATTCTTTACTTTTCCTGGGCCACTTGAATTTATTACTAACGGGTCCCGCCCGTGTACCCGAACCCTTATATTGTGCATAATTTTGTACGGAATAGGTATGAATGTTTATTATTAAAGGTCAGAAGTAACAATTTAGGTATACTTACAGTTATTTGACTATGATTTAGACTATTTATTGTCGTTTTTAGAATGTTGAAGTTTATATATTTTATTTATATATTTTTAGTTAAAATACTTCATGCACGTAAGCGAGGTAGGTACAGAGGCGGACTTAATGCCTTAAGCATTCTCTATACCTATAGGTATACAGGATTTTTTTATCTGTGCATATATTTTTTAAAATTATAGAGTAACATAATCTAGAGCTACAGATTTAATTTAATTTTTTTAAAGTAAATATTAAAGAAACTAAAATTGATCAAAAATATCCACAAAAGTACCGTTGATCATGGTCAATCGACCGGGATCGCGCAATTGAACTCTGACACATTACGGTACCACAACATGATACCTAGGATAGGTTATCTTTACGTTACACGTGACCTTTCGCTCGCCCGGTATCCACGAGTTACTTTTTATTGTGCCGGGCAAATTAAATCACTCTAATATTATAAAGGCGAAAGTTTGTGAGTGTGTATGTTTGTTACACTTTCACGTAAAAACTACTGAATTGATTTGGATGAAATTCGGCATACAGATAGTTTATAAACTGGATTAACATATAGGATACTATTTATCCCGATATTCCCACGGGAACGGGGACCACGCGGGTGAAACCGCGAGTGGCCGCTAGTAAATAATATATAACAAACTTATTAAAAAAATTTAAAACTATGTCTATTAACGTTACCGAATGATATAAAAAATATGTGCACATATATAAAAAAAATTGTGTATGCTATAGTTTTCGTATAATTTTCTTGATACCACGGCATGTCCGTGGCCAAGTGGCTAAGCTCTCGGCCAGGGTTCGATTCCCAGGGCAAAGCGTGTTGATGTTCTTGCGAGACTATGTTTTTTTTTGTTTTAAATAATGTCTTCGTGCGATCAGCACATTTAGCCAGTGTCAACTTTTTAATATCCAGTAATTATTATTTACTTTACATTAAGTGGATGAAATGAGTGATAATGAACGTTTAATGGTAAATGTACAAACCCCTAGAGACTCAATAAAGCTGTGGGACTTTATTGAGGTCTCTCACTCATGGACTTCTTGAGAGAATTTGAAAAGTGATGTTGCACTGTTTTGTTTTATTTGCTAACACTCATGCACGTTCACAAACACTTAAAACAGTAAATAATTCACCATTATTTCACATAAATCTTCGACAAAACACAAATTATAGAAAATAATACAAAACTGCAGACAAGATGCTTCACTGTCCCGTTAAGAAGTGGAGAGTATGGTTGTACGTATTTTAAGAAGTTTTTTTTAGTGACGGATTGGCTAGCATTGTGATGATGATGATGAATCAATGGCAGTCGTACCGTTTAATATTTCTTCTACAAGTGTACCCGAAAAGAATTAATACATCATATTATAACATAATGACTCGATTTTGTGAAAGTATAAACCGAAATGACTGTCGTTATAATTTGGAAACATTGACTACGTTATATTGCAAAATTCTTCACTAATGTAAAAACAGATCTCACAAACATTTCAACAAGCATTGCTTCTGCTAAAGACATATCGCAGTAGAAGTAGAAGCCAAACCCCATCTATTGTAGGGGTTACTTGGTTTAAATGGTGGAGGCCTTCGCCTATACAGAATGTATCCTTTACTTTACAACAGCAAGTCCATTTAAAATATATACTTATTAGTATTTTTTAAACTTACGTAACGCCGGGTCGCTGGATAGGTGACCAAACTAAAACACATCTCGAGCTCCTCCGTGCTTCGGAAGGCCCGTAAAGCGTTTGTCTAGGTTGTCGTCGAAAGATGACAGTCGTTAAAACACAACAACCCGCATTGGGCAAGCGCGGGGGGTTATGGCCAAACCTCCCATGTGCTTGTTGTTGTCCGCGTGGGAGGCCTGTGCCCAGCAGTGGGACGTTTATAGGCTGATGATGATGATTAGTTTTTTTTTAAATAAATACGTAAGTAATAGTCATGTGATTCTGGTATGAAATGATCTTTTATAGGAAAACATGTTCCCTGCATAATATATCATAAAAAAATCAAAAAATTACAAATAATAGGTACGATGCTACAATTATAAAAAAAAGGCTGAATGAGCGAAAGCGCTCACGTAAGTACTATTAAATTTAAATCTGTCGAATCGCGATAAGGAAAATCCATGCTCGATACCTGGTTACATTCCACTGTAGGATTCACACTTCGGCACTCGCGGTATCTCACTCAATTTATCTCTTCCCCGATAAAGTAAAATACACGTCAAAATTGAGTTTACGTCTAAAAACCAATTTGGATTATCTGATTTGCCAGTTTATATATAAAAATGGATGTTGCGCGCCGCCCGCTGCGCCCTATTTATGGCCGCTTGTTTATGTCTCAGGCGTCGCGTGAACAATTCGTTTCGTTCTGTTCATTGGTACTCTCTATCTGGGATTAGATCTAGGCTCAAACGCATGTTGAGCGCGGCTTCCTTTATCTGTACGAGTAATGGCTTTTTAATCTAGTTTCTATGTTCAAATACAGATTTATCGACGCTTTATGTCTACACAGTTAATGATGTGTCAATTAGGAAGAAATGGTACACTGATAAAAGATAAAACAGGTTAAGTGCCACTTTAGTAAAGAAAGGAAACAGTAACTACTGCAGTAATAAAAACGTAGTAAAGTCATGCGTTACTATATTTTTTTATTCTTGATGTTATTTTCGATCAATATTAGGCTCTATTTGAATTTTTTGAATTTCCGAAAACATTGGTCCTCATAAGTGTTGGTACCAACCTTAGGTTTTGTATCTGAGTAGAACTGGACAATCATAAGTGAAACACGCAGTTAGCTTTTCCCGTCCCTTATTGTGTCCTAATATAATCGAAGTTAAATACCTACTGCATATTAAAACAGTACCTCTACCTTACAATATCTGAAAATTTCAGGCTACAATCATTGCATCGTTGACAATGGAACTACATCCGATAGCGATTCAAATTGTTTTTATTCTTTACGTATCCGCTAGTTTGCAAAACAAAATTGGAGTTGAGCTAAAAGCTAGCAAGAATGCAATCCGGAGTCCGTAGGTCGTAACCGGGATGAAAGTGCACACGGCTCAAACAAGCGATGGCCGTCGCTCCAGCGGAGCGCGGCCTGATGGCGCCCTGACTACGCAGCCTCGCGACCGGTCACTCATTGGTCAAATTTAATGCTATATAACTATACATAACTATGAATTTTAATAAATAATGTACTTTTAATAAAATATGTGTTTAACAAACTCAATATTATACGACTGTCACGTTTTGTTTGAGTAGTTTCTTTGTTTGGTCATTGTGACAACTGAAATACTTAAAACTATTTTTATTTACGGAATGATAAATTGGCCTTTTGGTTTATTCCACAAGGGAGCGCTCGACCTTCATCTCAACTGATGGTGAGTGACGTTAAAATGTGGATGCGCACTTTACTCTAAATACCACCTCTTCCTCAGGGAACTGGTGCTATCTCTCACTGTCGGAAAGCATAACATTGCTGCCAACATTGTTGTTACGGCGCCAGACTTAGATAAGACGGTGATAGCTTGTAGGTAGGTATATAAAAGCATTCCTTTGATAGCTGGAAATTACCTGAATTCCTTTTAATTCCTTTATACAAAATGTCACGTATTATGTTTTACCGTTTACCATCAAGATTTTAAACCGACATCTCTTCCTTAGTTCATGCTATCGCTGCGTGAAATTAATGGTCTACCACCTAACATTCGGCATACCTACTGCTAACCACATCTTTGTTAAAGAAACGCGTAAATGACTACCAATGTTAAGTTGAGAGCGTTGTATGAATAAAATAAAACACTCGCATGATTTACATCATGTAACAATATCCGTCACAGCGATTGGAGCTGCACAGCAGTCACTCGATACATGGAGTTAGCGCGGCTCACGGCCCGCTGCGCTGCAGCAGACGAGGCGATATTTCACACGTTCGATGCCTGCGCCTGCCAAATGCGTGTCGATGACCTTTCCGGTGTACTGCGATTGGAACTGCCTCTCGTCATGACTATTGATTGGGGCTTTGGACCACTGAAGCTTTGGGACAACTAAGCCTTTTTAATTCTTTGAAAGCAGATCGTTTAAGTATTTTGCTTACCTTCAAAGCTTTATTAATTATTTAATTTTGCACACGAGTCAGAGATGTTAAAATAAGTATATAAGCATGTGTATTTTTATTGGTTTAAATGTTATAAAATTCTTAATATTACTACTACGTTTTAGGGTATTTGAAAAAGTGAAGTTAGGTCTTATGACGGTAACAGTCGACCACATTGTGTATATTTTCAGGCAAATTGTTTTAATAAGGACCGTCCGAGTAAATGGGTAACATCGGCCCGCCTGCGCCGGCCCCCGCCATTAAGGAGGCTGCCGATATAAATCGCGCTAAAAGCGGACAGAGCCGGACTGAGTTTTACGAATTTGTCTAGAAACAAATAAAACACGTACATTAATGCTTTTGTGTATAAATTCATATTGTACTTATAGCAATAGTGAGACGAAAAAACCACAAATGGTTTATGAGCAACAGAGATCAGAGAGATCGATGGCTCAGCGCTGGGTTTTAATACTACAAGCTAAGCAATAAACTTTCATGTCCCTAAAAACAACCCATCACCACCGTCCCATTTTCATGTATTGTGAATTAACGTATTTACGGTAAGTACTTACTATAGGCCGGTATAAGCATAGCTAGGTAGTGAATATAAAGACGTTTGTTATCATAAAATATGTTGTCACTATTTCTTCTTCTTAGGGCGAGGCATCCTACGAAGAAGAAAATAGTAGCAACATCCAACTTGTATAGGTTAGCAGTCAGCTACGTAAACTTGGTCTTGTTTTGGCACTATATTTAAACTACATTAACTTGGAGAATTGTATAGAAGTTGGTAGTACGTACCCTAGCCAATCTGTATAACATTATCGTTAACTTAAATAATGTTTATAACGCCGTCACAAACTTTTATACATACATACACATAATCACGACTATTATCCCCGAAGGGTTAGTCAGAGACTAGGCAATGAGGACAGCAGAAGCAGTCCTCTGCCATAGGTAGTCCACTTTTCACCAGATAGCGACTGCACAAGTGCTCAGCGTGACAGATGGTGAGCCTATCGTCGCTCTATGCTGTTGGATGTATGTGCAGTCTTTAGTCCGTTAGTCCCCTTTTACGACACCCAAGGGAAGAGAGGGGGTGCTAGTATTCTGTTACTGCTACGCAACACGGTTACAAAATAAAAACGATATAGTAGTGTTTAATTAATACTTTAACAACTTCAAATAAATAGTATCAATAAATAATTTCGAACACATAACAATTAAGTAAGACTCAAATAGTACAAATAAAACAAAAGCCCACCGTTGATAGACACGACAATACTCCATTACCATTTAGCTACAAGTGGAACTAGGTACTCTGTTTTTTGTTACCCCGTATTCAAGTGTCCGGTCATTAGACATAATTATCCATTCCACCACGCATGCTGAGAATGTAATAACCATTCCAAAACAAAAATTGGTCCTGCGTTAGGAACACGTGTAGATCGATAAGGGCCCGAAGCCCCAAAAGCAGTTGTTCTATTAAAAGCGGTTGCCGTAACTCGCCGCCGTAATCCAGTGGCGGCTATTAGGGCGGGGCCATAAATCGCGCTGTAGCGGGCCGGAGCCGTCCGAGCGGGCGATGAGAGTCGGATAAACGCTCGCCTCTGAGCGGATTACCCGCCTGCTTAGCTCTTTTTAGTGGGGCTCGCGTCGGGAATCTCAGGGAGTTGGGGGTTGCATGTAACATTGCTATTATATCACGTTCAAATGTTGTTCACAAGACAAAAATACACAAATATATAATACAGAAACATGACACCTGACCACGTACAAAGAACGGATCTGTAGTAATAACTAGAACTAAGTTAGTCTCGGATTACAGGAGGTTACTTTTTCATCTAAGTATATTTAGCTTTAGGTCCATAAAGGCTTTTCTAGTAAGGCAGCTGGTAAAGCTATGTTTTAAAATTAAATTTAAAATTTAAAAAAACCCCCGTCACAAAAACCTAAGTTCCCTTTAAAAAGTAAAAAATAATTTAAAAAACTCAATCTCAAAGTACCAAAGTATGTATTAATAATTGTAAACTATTAATAAAAATAATAATTATTATCTACGATTTTTTTTCATAAGTATACTATTTGTAATTAAATTGTTAGGTTTGGAGCGGTCCCCCAACGTGACGTATTTTTTTAGAATTATTAATACTTACATACTTTGGTACTTTGAGATTGAGTTTTTTTTTATTATTTTTTACTTTTTAAAGGGAACTTAGGTTTTTGTGTCCAGGGTTTCTTAAATTTTTAATTTATTTTTTTATCATAAGCTTTTTATAGGTACATACTTAATTTTCTCACTCTCAAAAGAGTCATCAATATTCTCTTTCAGTTTGCTTTTATTTGAGACCCCACTCGAGTATATTTGCAGACATTCGGTTATTCTTCCCCACTTTCAACCCCCACAACACAACATCAAACATGTCTAAGAACACTCGCACATAAGTCACCTTTAATACAAAAAAACTAAATTGAAATCGCTTCATCCGTTCGGGAGCTATGATGCCACAGACAGACAGACACACACACAGACACGTCAAACTTATAACACCCCTCTTTTTGCGTCGGGGGTTAAAAAGAAAACGCTCCGTCTCCCTAGATGTTGTTTTATTTTAGTTCGTTGTTATTCCTAAATTTGTAACGGTTTGAAAGTTAGATGCTTATTTTTTCCGTATAAAGAATGATGAATGAATGACTTCGTTACTTTAAAATTTTTTTGATTGAATTATTATTTCATTATTTTAATTATCCAAAACAAATATGTGTGATGTTTCTGGCCCATTATTTTCTACATAGCTTTTGACAAGTGTAAGTGCCATTGATTTATAAGATTAATAATGTACCTATATGACATTGTTGTAAAAATAAATCATGACTTTTACTTTCCCATTTATTAAGCACTCGCATAAACTATGGATGACCAAAACCGTTAATTCGGTAATTAAACTGAGTGGCTCCATTTAAAAAGGACAAACGATAAATCGAAATAAACGCCGGCCGCCCGAAAGAGACACGCGTCCCTTGGATTACCAACCTAAACTCTAAAAGTCTTCAAAGGGATCTGTTTTGTGATCTCTCTGGGACGTTCAATGGCAGTTTAATTAGTGTTAACACATAAAGGATACTTTGAATATATTATTCCAGACACTGAAAAAGTGTAAATTTTTTTGACCGCTCCTTTTTAACACATATTCTGACACTCGGGCTAGATGTCTTATCTCTGCCTATACGCAAGCATGGTCTACTAATGTAGGTATTCTTTTAATTATTAAATTAATAAAGAAATCACACACACCTCTGCTGCAACCCATCAGCCAGAAAGATAGCCAGTCCCTCAGTAGTTGAAAGTCTCTAATAAAGTGCTTTTTATTAAAACATTATTTACAAGAGTGCCAACGACAAGAATGTACCAAAAGAGTTCTAGTCAATAGATTGTGTCGACAGAAAACAACAAATATTATTCTTATTTTTCCGCCTTTCAGGACCAACCACTTTCAGGTGTATAATGAAGGAGATTCCATTGGCAACTAAAATAAGACGCCGACTCGTTTGCCGCCATTTCAGCCATTTTCCGGCAGAATGGCCGCCGGCGCTTTTTGTGGCTCCTCCGGCACGAAGAGAATTACTTGCGGTGATACGAGTGTTTCGAAATACGTCGATTTTAAAAGGGTTCTGCATTCCCGCGTTCACTAGTCGCCACGTTTAAAACTTACACACATTTAAAAGCATGGAAGGCGACCACCCTATACCTATTTCAGCCAAGATCACGGCTTCTACAGCAATGTTTGACATGGCCGTGTTCCTGTTGGAAGAGTACTAGATCCCCATCAAACTATAGGGCATAGTAACGTAACTACTACAACAGCGCGAGAGTCATATCATTGTTTCGCAATTGCTTCTAAAGGATGCGATGGCCGCTTTACATCAGGTAAGCTGTAAAGCTATAATCGTTTAAAAGCTAAGTATCATGATACAACATACCATCACGTACAATCAGTGTAATGTGTCGTAGGAGTTTTTCTTGGCGCGACAGCTAACCAGCATTATTTGACTCAAACGCCCCGAAGAATCTCGTTAGTTATGTGGACACGGTCGCATGACGCCGCCCCCTAGAAACCTCCGAGGGTTGTCACGGCTTGAGAACCCATTAGGTCACTCGCCGCCCATAAACCCGGTTACGCCGCGTCTGATACAAGCGGCTAAAATCAAAAGCCGTGATAAAAAGCTTCGCTCACGGCATCCATTTCTGAAGGCTTAAAATATTTGGTCCTCCCTTATAAAGATCGGCAATTATAATATAACAATAAATGTTTAATAAGTAATGAGTATTATTTTATTAATAAATAAACTGTTTAGAGCGAAAGTTTCACAAAAATAGACAAACTAGCATACGGTCATGAACGCTTGCGGCCTCAAGGGCATCACTCTCGCTAGCAAGTAGCAGCTTCAGTTCCTTTGCTTCTATGACCAGAAAACAATGCTGCAGCCGGCAGAAATGGGTATTAGGGTGGACGACAGCCTGGGTATTCTGGGTAGACTCCTACTGCGAGGCTACCATTTGAATCAAGTCCGTTAACTTAATGAAATTTAAAATCTCCTCAAAAGAGGCAAATGAAAAATACTGTACTTAAGACAGTTCCGCGTCGAATGGGCACGGCGGCGGCGGCGGCGGCAGACGCGAGCTGTCCGCTAATTCAGTGCACCCGCTTCTTTCACATTTTTATAGCTGAACCTGGAAGCTGGAACTTCTCACGAAAGTGCAGTCGCTGGTAACTCATAAGTGTGGCGCTATTTCTCTTTAAAAACATCCACTTTTTTTAAAGTAGTATTTAGAAATTGGATTATTGATTGTTCTATCTTATCTTAAAAAATTGATACCAATATAATTTATAAATATACAAAAAAACTTAATAACTAATAATATGTAAAGTCATTTAAAGAGTAACAATTACGTTTAGGTTTGTTATTTGATAGGTACCTACAACCTGCCTCATAAAATATAACTTGCGTTATGTCAATCCCGAGATTGTTCCATACATGGGTATAATACCGTTCAAATTAAGTAAGTGTCAAGTCGATACCTCTTCTGAGACATTTTGTGTGTAGAATTAGGTAAACAAGAAAAATCAATGAGAATCGTCCAATTTAAAAAATACAAGAAATAAAGACGAAACCTTTTTTTAAATTACTTTTAGCGGAAGATATTATGATCAATTGTGATTGGCTCTCCTTTGATTGGTTACTGACACCGATGAACAACGCCGAACCGAAGCCAACAAACGAATTTATCTTTTAATATTCAAGTCTAACAATGCTTATAAAAAGAGACCTATAGGTCTCTTTTATCTTAGCCTTACAGAACACTCGAAAGACCTAGAATATGGTGAAACACAATCATAATGAATTTTAATTTGCGCCGTTGCCTTTAAGAGCCTTATTAGGTAAGCTGCAGACGGCGAGTGGAACAAGAGCAAGCTAGAGACCGAAGAGACTCCGCCAGAGCCTGCTTCCGGCGAGCGCGGGCGGCGTTTTGTCGCTAATTCAATATGCTGGTAATGATCGAGGTGGAACTTTTTAAGAGCTTCCAACGTTTGTGTTCAGTTTTATTTTCCATTCCCGACCGGTTGGAGTTAAACCCTGGGTATTGTTTAATGTCAGAACGTTTAAAGACGGAAGCTGGAGACTTTTTGTGTCTGAATGAAATGAAGACTTTATACTTATTGTTGATTTTAGTACAATATTATATTAAAGATATTTAATTAGATGGGTTATTGTTAATGTTAAATATATATGATAGCGTACAAGCCTAATTTGATGCCTCCTTGTTTGCTGCACAATAAATTATGTATTTGGCTTAATTATAATCTTTCCATGTGCTGTTCAGGTCTTTTATGGTCATGTGCCCATGCGTGCGCCCGTTGTTAGGCTGATAATAATGATAATATTGACAGGAGTTTAAGTGTTACCTGTTGGTATAATATTGTAGATATTATTCAGTTTATTGTGCACCTATATCTACGTTAAACACCACTTACCCTATTCTACGCGTAACTAAAATTATCATGTTTCTTTGATTGTAGTGGTAATCAGAATCGCGCCGATGTTAACATAAAACAATGTTTCGGAGATTTTGACTAAACCACCCGTTGCTGGATACTTTGCCTTCGCGTCGGGTGCAAATAGATTGCGGCCGGAACGACACGGTCCCTGCGACCATTGTTGTGTTGATAGGAATCTTAACAAGCGGTCAACTCGCCGTAACGAGCAGCTGCGTGGTAAACAAATATTGAAATGCCAACTTCAAATGGAATTTTGATTTGATTTCTTCCCCACGAATTATAATTTCAAATAAGTCGGGAGATGAAAAATCTGGATCGGACCATCAAAGTTTTGGACTTCGTCGGATGAGGGGGGCGCCGGGGAGCGCCGAGGAGTGCGGGGGAGGGAGAGCAAATACTTTGCGTTCGGATCGCTTTATTTTAAACTGACTTTTAATGTGCGTAATGCTAAAAGTTTGTAAGCAATATTTGTAGCGTACGCGCTTATTATGGAATACTTTTTGCGTGTCTGACTCTCTCCTCGTGTTTTTAAAGCATTATGGTGTTAATATTCAAAGTTGTAAAAGATTGTGAAATCAAATATAGCTTTTATGATTCACACATTATCATAGAAGTCTTTTAGTGTTTTAGTTGGTTTTTACGTCAATTTTGTTATTGTAACGTTTACTGCTTTACATAAGCTTAAACTGTAACATAATTATAGAAAACAATCGCAGTCTCCACATAACCAGTTATTATTAGAATGTTGCGAGGTTTTCGAACTAAATCACATAACTTTTTTACAGAGGTTTCAAAATCCAACTTGAACGATTTTATTTGTGTTACTGAAAGCTGGCTGACAAGTGATTTCTACGATCGAGAGTATTTTGATGATGGGTATGTAGTGTATCGTTGTAATCGGTGGTGTGCAAGCCCTCGAGAAGTGGCGGCGCCGGCGCCGGTGAGCACGGCGTCCATTCTTTAAGACCAAATAAATTCCTAAACATTGCTTGTTTATACGCACTGCACGGGCCGGGTTACAGCGAAGTTCTTTGATTTAACTGGCGATATCATGGCCGATAGACCAAATTATATATTTGTAATACCTGATGATTTTAATATTTCAAACGCTAAATGGCACACGGCCTTGTCATACATTATCATAACACCGGATAGTCGCGTATTAACACTTGTGTGTTAAAATACTTGAAATCTATTTGTGTTAATAAAGGAGCTGGACCCGATGAGATTCACCCATTATTCATTAGTAAATGCTGCACTACCCTAGCTCTGCCACTAACAATTTTATATAAAAAATCTTTAAAGCAATGTATTAGTGTCCCAGAGATTTGGAAAAGAGCCTGGATCACTCCTATTCCAAAGGCACAACTACCTTTGGGATCCAGAAATATCGTGTTATCTCAATTTGGTAAGATTTTGGAAAATATGGTCGCTGATCAGGTTTCTGCTCTCGTTTATAATATTATTAATCCTAAACAACATGGTTTTTACCCTGACCGTAGTGTAGATACTAATCTTCTCACTTTTACTGAAATAAATGAATATGAAGTCAAAGTCAAATTATTTATTCAATGTAAACCTTTACAGGCACTTATTGACGTCAATACTAATAATAATAAAAATACAGTTAACTAACTTATAGTTAAGACTTAATAACTAATCTAACGAGCTATTATAGTCTGTGCCAGACAAATGCGCATTGCTACCCCCAGTACCACTGCACGCCGAAACAGAATCGCGTCGAACCGAAATATAAGCCGTGGTCATAGAATTGTGTAATATGATTTCCAATTATCGTATTGATACTGTGGTAAGTAATATAAATTGGAGAATTTTTGAAGTAAAATAAAGTAAAGTAGCGGCTGAAATGAGTTTTGGAAAACATTAGTACCTAACCAATAAGGTTGACATTTTTAATCATTCAAATATCTCTTTTTATAAAAACTTAAGCATAAAAAAACGTCAAAAATTAATAAGCATAAACTTGTGTGTTTTAAAATTGTTTCGTTTTTCGTCTTGGTACAAGCACAGAATAACTAATACTACTACCGTACAGAAGGTTCACCCTCCAACGACCCCCACGCGAAACTGAAACCTATCTCGTGACCCGAGCGTTCATATTCCGATAAGCACAGCCGACTCGATATCGATTTGACGTCCGTCAGGAGCGCAGGGTTTACGCGCGCGCGTAGGGATTACGAGTTAAGAGGAAACACCACGCCGACGCGGCACCCAAAACTCCCACACCAAACACAGAATAACGACGCCCCGCAGCCCCCTTCCAAAACCGGACCAACCCCCACCACCCCTTCAGCAACGGTTAAAGAAAGAGACCCTTCACGTCCGTATGCTTGATTCCTTTGCATTAAGTCATTTATTTAATAACCAGGAGCCTTCAAAATTAAGCGAAATCACTTCGTTTTAAGGCGTCTTCAGAAACATTAAGTAACTCGTTTAAAAAAAAAAATAAACATACAGACACCGAAAACCTCCTCCCCCAACCGACGCTTAAATAAAAATTGGTCCACCTCTGAAGGAGGAAACAGGGGACCACGAAACGCCGCTTCCCCGCGCCCCGCATGACAATCCCGAACGCCACGCCGACGCAGTGTTTCCTCTCAAGGCTAGATAGATCGCGCTTTAAGTTTTTTCAAACCATCTGAGACATAGAAAATAATGGTTTAAATTCTGGAAAAAAAAAACTATGTATTAGTTAAGGATCCAATTTATTCAAAGTCTCATTCAGTTACAAAATCCAATAAACAACACTCGATAAAAAAAAAAAATAATAATAATAATAATAATAATAAATAATAAATAAGTGGTAGATTTAGATCAATCACACTCAACCACATTCACATCACCATCAATCGAACCAGACCCGCACCGACGCCACGTCCACAACCCAACCTCCACCACCCCCACCACTCCCCATCCCCGATCTTAAGGGGGCAAACCAACATCGCGTCGCGTCGCGCCGGCCATATTCACTTCCGATCCAGCCTGCCTACGCGACACGACGCGACACCGGTTCACCCCCACAGGACCAAGGACAAAAAATGACGAGGGTAGCAGAAGCCAGGCTAGGGACGCAGCAACGGCACAAGTCCAACTCGATCGACAGTGATGCGAATGCAACCGAATACGACCGATCCAAATCCACCAAATAAGATATAAAATTATTTTAAAATATAATATATATACATACATACATATATATACACACATACAATACATTCATACACACTATACACATATATAAATACGATACTGATACTTTACATTTAATTTTTGTACTCAACGAAAGACAAATAATTCACAGATAAATTAGCAGAGAATCCTATATATAAAGTCTATAAATATAGACAAAAAAACCTATAAAACGCGCCGCTTCGCTGTTATACCCATCCCGTACCGTCGTACCATCGAGAGAGCGAGAGAGAAGCCGCGAGAGAGAAATACCTGGCCCTCGCTACCGGTGGTGTAGCGCGTCGCATGCGATGGACACAGTCTATGAATGAGAACTGCATGCGCGCCTACTACGGGGCTACAGAGGGAGGAACTAACTTGACCGCGTACCGCGATAGGATACTGCCTCTGTTTCAGTCCCTTGAACCAGCTGCCGTCGTCTCTGCACAACGACTGTCGGATCAGGTGCGGGCCATCCAGCGGCTCAAGTTGTTGGATGACTCTACGCTTGATCGACTGCGTCTGGAGGCGTTACCTATTCATACTACCTTTACTTTAGCGCGGGACTCGCATGTGGCGTTGTTGACGCAGGGGCCGACAGGCTCGGCTTCGACGACTGTCCTGACGGATCCCGCACTGGACGTAGATGATTGTATGAATACGAACGTAAGTATCCAGACTAATGAGCAATGGAGGAGGGCTTTGGAAGACGCAATTTTGCAATATCGTTTCACCGACTCTAGGCCGAGACTACCACGCTTGCCAACGAATAAACGCAATCTGGCATTAATGGGAGCCCTAAACGTTTTGCTAGTCCCCTATATGCGGACTAGCGAAACATTAGTTGATACACACTCGATTTTGTACTGCGCTGCCATAGCGGCGTGTCGCATCGCTCGTGTTAAGTTTCCGGACACTGACCGAGCACCGCGACACCCAGCTGTCCCCGCGTGGCAAAAAAGAATCGAGTGTCGTATCAACTCGTTTAGGACTCTCATTGCAAAATTAATATGCTTCAGAGGGGGCAATCATCGTCCACGAGTCATGCGTTTCGTGAACCAGGCCTTTGCTGGGACCGGGATTAGACCCCGGGACTACATAGCTTGTGTCACGGAGCGCATTGACTTTCTGAAGCAGAAAGTTTATTCGCTGGCAAGCCGTATTCGTCGCTATAGAGCGCGTGTTGATCGATATTGTCAAAATCGCCTCTTTCAACATGACCTAAGGAAGGTGTACCGGAGTTGGGAAGGAACCGACCAATGTGTGAGCGACGGGCAGTGTCCAGATGCTACTACCATAAATAACTTTTGGCGTAGTATCTGGTCGGAACCAGTCGAACACACTGAGGGTGATTGGATTAGCGTCGTTGAGCGTGCGTGTGAATCTATCGAATCCATGGGGCCTGTGACCATTAGCCCCGAAGACGTTAGTTGTGCGATCCGTACGGCTCAGAACTGGAAAAGTCCTGGACCGGACGGGTTGCATAACTTTTGGATAAAGTGGATTAGATGCTCACACGACTGCTTAGCGACGCAATTCCAAGAAGCCCTCGAGGTCGGTTCCTTGCCAACATTTATGACAACCGGTGTCACCTTCCTGCTCCACAAGTCCGGTAGTACCACGGAACCGAAGAACTATAGACCCATCACATGCTTACCGACGCTTTACAGGCTCCTTACATCCATTCTGAGAATTAAAATTAATTCGCACATTGTTGCGCACAATATTTTGGCTCCCACTCAGAATGGATGTAAGGTTGGGTCTCGTGGTACTAAGGAGCTCCTCCTCATCGACACGACCATTTGCCAACAAGTCCGGCGGAACAAAGGGGCTCTCTCCACCGCCTGGATTGACTATAAGAAGGCCTATGATTCGGTGCCTCATACATGGTTGGAGAGGATCTTAGAGCTGTATAAAATTAATACAACTCTGAGATCTTTTCTAGGTTCTTGTATGTGACTGTGGACCACAGTCCTTCGTCAACCGGGTGGTGGAGACAGCCCGTCTGGTCCGCAGGACTTCGTAAGGATTAAGCGAGGCATCTTCCAGGGTGATAGTCTGAGTCCGTTGTGGTTCTGTCTAGCCCTGAATCCTCTTAGCACATTGCTAGAGGATTCAGGGCTGGGCTATCGGCTTAGGAGGCAGGGTGAAGTTATTTCGCACTTGCTGTACATGGATGACCTCAAACTATTTGCACCGAAACGTCATGAATTGGTGGCGTTGCTGAAAGTCACTGAGACTTTTAGCAGCGCCATCAACATGGGGTTCGGTGTAGACAAGTGCGCGGTCATGCACGTACAGCGGGGGAAAGTTATAAATTCTACGAATTTGCAACTTTCTGAGACGATGACTTTCAGATCTCTCTCCGAAGCCGGCACCTACAAATACCTTGGTATGTCACAGTCATTGGGTATAGAGAGTGAGGGTATAAAACAGTCGGTGAAAGAACGCTTCTTTGGTCGCCTGACAAAGGTACTTAACAGTCTTTTGTCAGGAGGCAACAGGGTGCGCGCTTTCAACGGCTGGGTTATGCCCTTACTGGTATACACCTTTGGCATACTAAGGTGGACTCAGACCGAGTTAGACGCCCTGGACAGAAAGGTTCGACAGCAACTGACATCACATCGCATGCTCCACCCACGCTCGTCTGTTATGAGACTGTACATCCCGCGGAAATGGGGTGGTCGAGGTTTTTTAAATGCCAAGACCGTCCACAACCGTGAGGTGTGCAGTCTCCGAGAATATTTCCTCAACAACGAGTGTGGGATGCATCGCGATGTGGTGTCAGTTGACAGGACCTTTACCCTCTCTCCTTAGGCAAAGAGAACTGGCGCAAGCCTCAGGTGCTGAGCACCGAGGATCGCAAGGATGTATGGAAGAGCAAGGAGCTGCACGGCCGGTTCTATCGGGCCTTAACAGGGCCCGATGTGGACCTGCTCGCATCGGTGAACTGGCTACGATTCGGGGAACTCTTTGGGGAAACCGAAGGTTTTGTCTGTGCAATTGCGGACGAAGTTATCAAGACGAACAACTACCGGAAGTATATCTTGAAGGACGGTACGGTCGACATATGTCGAGCATGCCGCCGTCCCGGAGAGTCACTCAGGCATATTATTTCCGGTTGTTCTCATCTTGCTAACGGCGCGTACTTGCACAGACACCTAGTAGGGTCCTTCAAACGAGGCGTGAAGAAGCACTTTGTGGGCCGGCAGAGTGAGGATGACTGAAGCTACGTCTCTTACGCTGCACCAGTTGTCCTCGCGCCTGGACCTCATTTCCACTTAACATCAGGTGGAGTGGGGTCATTTGCCGGGCTTAGTATAAAAAAAAAAAGACACAATCTTGTAGCCAGGATCATTCACCAGCAACTTGCTCTTCAATACGGTCTTGTGGAGTCCGAGGTGCCGTACTATAAGTACGCACCTGAGCCAGTTCTCGAAAATGGTCGTGCTTTGCTCTTTTGGGACCGATCGGTTATCACGGACAGGACTATTGTTGCCAATAAGCCTGACATCGTGATAGTCGATCGGTCCCAGCGGCGGGCAGTGCTAGTCGACATCACCGTCCCACATGATGAGAACCTCGTGAAGGCTGAGAAGGACAAGCTGTGCAAGTACCTTGACTTGGCTTACGAGGTTACCGCCATGTGGGATGTTGACTCGACTATCATTGTCCCGAAAGTCGTATCTGCAAACGGCCTAATAGCGAAGAGTCTTGACCAACATCTCAAGAGACTCTCGCTAGACGGCTGGATCAAGGGCCAGATACAGAAGGCGGTACTTCTTGACACGGCAAGCATCGTCAGGAGGTTCCTCTCTCTGCAGCCCTAACCACCGGTAGCTTGGGCCCTGCCCCGCTGCTGGCGGCACCCTAGGTTTAGGTTTTTTATAATGTTAAATGTTTTATTTTTTATAGTAGTTTTGTTTATTATTTTTATATGGGATATTATAAAAAACCTACACTTAAGAAAATAAATAAACACGTGAATAATAATAATAATAATAATAAATAATAAATAAGTGGTAGATTTAGATCAATCACACTCAACCACATTCACATCACCATCAATCGAACCAGACCCGCACCGACGCCACGTCCCCAACCCAACCTCCACCACCCCCACTACTCCCCATCCCCGATCCTACGGGGGCAAACCAACATCGCGTCGCGTCGCGCCGGCCATATTCACTTCCGATCCAGCCTGCCTACGCGACACGACGCGACTCCGGTTCACCCCCACAGGACCGAGGACAAAAAATGACGAGGGTAGCAGAAGCCAGGCTAGGGACGCAGCAACGGCACAAGTCCAACTCGATCGACAGTGATGCGAATGCAACCGAATACGACCGATCCAAATCCACCAAATAAGATATAAAATTATTTTAAAATATAATATATATACATGCATACATATATATACACACATACAATACATTCATACACACTATACACATATATAAATACGATACTGATACTTTACATTTAATTTTTGTACTCAACGAAAGACAAATAATTCGCAGATAAATTAGCAGAGAATCCTATATATAAAGTCTATAAATATAGGCAATAAAACCTATAAAACGCGCCGCTTCGCTGTTATACCCGTCCCGTACCGTCGTACCATCGAGAGAGCGAGAGAGAAGCCGCGAGAGAGAAATACCTGGCCTTAAGCGACGACGCGCGACGTGGATCGTGAGAGCCGAGCGGCAACCTTTACTGTCATACGCCTAGGCGGCCTTCCTGGGAGGCACGCCGGCCGAACGTACCTAAACTGCAGCACCCCACTGGTACAAATGGGGTAAATGACCCTTCATGCACATCTAGCTGGCACAGACCATAACCTACTCTACCCTAACCTAACCAACCAATGGTCAGATAGACGCGGTGTACACCGTTTTTTCTAAATGTTTTGATAAAATTTGCTATTATAATTAAATGACTAAATCTTGGTATACATGGAGATCTCCATGTATTCTTTTCGTTGGATTAATTTGTAATAATAATAAATCTTTATTTGCATAAAACATGGTAACAAAAGATGTTACAAAATTTAATGTGCATAGACATGAATGTATATATATAAGATTGTCAGAGATTCGTGATTTGGATGTCTTAATGAACTCCAAGCTGACATTCGTTTCCCACACTGATAATAATATCATAGATATGGCATATAAACAACTAGGTTCTCTACTAATAATAGGTAAACCTTTTAAACACCCATTGTCTTATAAAATTTTGTCTAATAGTTTTGTTCGCAGTCATTTAGAATTTGCTTGTACCGTTTCGCATCCTTATTTTAGAACTCATATTGATAGGATTGAAAACATTCAGAAAAAGTTTTTGAAATCGCTAGACTACAGGACCGGCTTTTTATACACTGATTGTGTAACCTCTTCGAAGCGTTATAATATGATATCTTTAGAGCAACGTCGTAATTATTTCGGCACCATGATGCTATTAAGATTTTAAATAATATGCTCGACACCCGCACTACTGAACAGTATAATTATTTCGTGTGCCTCGTGGATGTGGGCGGTTGTGCACTGAGAAACATTTATTTTATGTTTCTATTGGCAAGACTTGTTATATTCAAAACAGTTTTTGAACTTGAAACTTTTATATTGATAATTTATTCGAAAAAGATTTGTTTACTGGCTGCTCGTTGGCTTCTTTCAAAGTCTCTTTGATTCAATTACTTTAAGGTCGATGAATAGGTTTTTAAAATGTATGTGTTTGGTTATGGGCGTTTCCCAAGCACAGTGTTAACATAGTAATCCAACCCAAGTTGGTTAGGTACAAACTGTGATTACATTTGTTTATTTTTTGTTTGTGTTTTAAATTACTTTAAGTTGGGGGTTTTTTCATTCTATAAACTTAGGAAACTAAAGGTTTTCATTTACAAATGTATTAGTGTTAATAATCTTGTAAGACTGTTTGTTTCTAATAAATATAAAAATAAATAACCTAGCGCCCTGCAAAGGGCTTGAAATAATAATATGTAAAATAAACATGAGGGTTTCCTTATCACTTGCTTCATTTCGTTGTGTAAGTAGTGTCGACGAAACTATTGGAAAATTATTTCGTAACTTAATTCATTAATTTGTAGGCGGATACATATTAAAATAAAAGACCCTAAGATAGTTTTACCGTAGTAAGTACCTTTCGATTAAAGAAACAGCACAGATAGATAACACTGCCAGTTACCTGTTAGCAATATGAGCAGGAAAGGATTGTGCAAACAGCACTGCATTAAAATATACGTATAGTGTTAATTTAACTAAATCACTAGTCTATCAAGCTCGGATGCGCGCTTGATGATCCCTCCCGCCCGCAAATGCATGCACATGCAAAAGGAACGATGAATGCTAACAAACATGCAAACCGAAACCCGACCCGGTCAGCAGGTATGTCTATTCTGTAAAGCTCGGTCATAAACTCGCTTCTCACTTACACTTAGAATAAAAAGTGACCTATAACTACATTTGTTTAGAGTCCAATTTAGAGTTTTGGATCGAGCCTATACAGAATTGCACTGCTGAACGGGCAAAACTAAATTAATTTTCCATTCATTTGAGCCACCTAAATGCCAAATATAGGCCGCCGATCAACCTCCAAAAAGAGTGCGTCGAAGTGGTTTAATAGCGGGAGACCACGAACCACGGCGGTGGCGGTTCCCTACAGTCCATTAGCTAAAATTAGAAAACTAAATCACTTACGGTCAAGGTTGATATGTTCAACGAATCGATATGAGCGCCATTGAGCGCGGCTCCGGCGGCTAATGATATTGTGATCGGAATCTCAAATTGTTATTTTGCTTTGTTAAAATGTCTAAGTGGAACACTTCGCATAAAACCCTACTGGGGCGGGTTTATTCATTAAGTTGAGAGATCAATAATTATTATGCTTGTATCAATTTTTCATTCTTATGACATTCACCGCAGGTGTAAGAATTTGAAGCAAATATTTAATAAGATTTAAAGCTAACTTTTTTAAAGCTAACGTGACGGGATATACAGTCAATTTATAAGTACGATATATTCCCAAGTTTGAAAATAGCCTTTCCATGAATAAACACTGGAATCCGGAAGGCCCGAAAAGTTGCGTTATTCATGTGCCAAGTAGCCGGCGGCGGCGGGCGCAACGCAAAAAGTAGGGGTGCGGCCCAACAATTAAGTATTAACGCTCCGCTTGACTTCGCTCGCGCCGCCGCCGCCGCCGCCGCGCCGCGCTATGTGGTGGCAATCGATTCAAAATCATTCGGAATCGAGGCGTTGCTTGTTTACATTTTAATAAAAATAACAACTACACTTACTGCTTTAAAAATTAACATTTCACTTATCACAGCTTTTTCAGTATTGGCCTATGAATGATCTACTGCAGTGCTGTACTCAAAACTTTCTTTAACGTTAGAACAATATGACAGCTACGCACTAAACTATTTTGATAAACACTGTAATTATAAAATATTTTGTCTTTATTCTTTCATTTTGCTAGGCAACTGTTTCTTTGATAACAAGTCATAAATAAAAAAATATGACAATGGTTAAATCGATTGTTATGCAGCCCGCAGAACAGTAAACCGGTTAATGTGCCTACTGACGCACGAAGGCATTAGAGCTAATTAAATTTCACGAATTTGATATCTAGCATACCGAATACATCTATATCTAGTATATCTAGAAGAGTCCGAACGCCTTAGCCGCTGCACCAAGGAATTCATAGTTTTTCCACATGCGTAAGTTTGCAATTTTCCGCCTGATAGGTGATGAATTATGAATGTTTTAGATAAGTATCTGTTATTGAAACTATCTTCGTATTAATAAGAGTTGGAGGCTTAGAATAATAACTCTATAGAAACCAAGTCCGCGCGCCTATTTTGAAGCACCTTAACCGGAGCCATAAATGGCTCCAAACGCCGGACCGCTCCGTAGTGTTCAATGTCAAAGCGCGCCGAACGTGTCTCGCGAAAACAAAAAAAATATGATGGTTTGTGCAGGTAAATTGTGTCACAACACATCTGAAAAACAAAAGAAGTGTAATAACATCACTTTTCACATGTAAGCTTTCAGTATTTCATAGTATCTTGTAGTTAATTAGGTCAAAATATAAACGTACTGCAGTGTGATTCTCTAAGTTAAAGCCTCGATAGCAGCGGCTGCCGCAGCGCTGTCTCTTTCATATTCATAGAATTGGAAAGAGACAGCAGATCACAGCCATGCGCGCACGTCACGCGTGTGTGAATCGGTTTAGTGCTTCATTTTTGACAGAGCGCTTGTATGAAGACTATCTTTCTATAGCGTTATTATTCTAAGGTTAGAGGCTTTCTATCTATCGTGCCAACGACAGCGGCGCGGTGGCGGCGTGGCGGTTTGATGACGCTGGAAATAATTAGTTCCACTCGAACCTACTCTCTTAAAACTATACCTACTGTGGTTAATATGCAGCCAGTGTCATAACATAAGTCATAAATAATACCTACAGTGTCGAACTAATTAGTGAAACATACGTCTATTTTGATAAGAAACGATCGCTGAACCGCATCGTTACATAAATTTAAAATTTACGACAAAACCAAAGCTAACATCTCCCAATAAGTTAATTACTGAATTTCCGGATCGCTGCCCCGCCTCCGCCGGAGGACGGTTAAAGAGCCTGTTTTTAAACAATTTATGAAATCGGCAAGATTTCCAAAGTGTCTAATCAATTAGGTTCGAAAGGCAGGTAATTGCTATCACCGGCTCGTTTGCCCCTCGGAATCGCCGACGGCTCTGGACCTCTCAAATTATTATATTTCCTAATACCCTGCGATTCATTATGAAAGTTAATGAAGATTTTTTTAATTCTATAAAGAACTTTGCTTTATTTTTCTTAAAGGAAAAAAAATATTATGACAGTCTTTTGTAATGAACTACCTAAGTAACAACATTTCATGTTTAGTTAATGCGAAAAAAGATTAAACAAATATTATTCACTTTCAATACGTATAGTATTTCAACATCTTACTCAAAGTTATATCTGAGTAATGTAACTTACTTTCAAATATGATTTTTTTAATATTACAAGTGGTAAGTTGATTTTTAACGAGTATTTTTTATCCTTGTTTTATTTTACTTGGATCCTTACTTTTCGCTTAGATTGTATCCGTGATCCGCCTTAGATTTTGGAGTTCCCCTTCACCAGACAGGTTGTAGGCCGATGCAATAACGGCACATCTCGCCAAACCATATCAATGGTCCTACATCTACTGCTGCGGGAATTCCTTGATGACCTTCCGGCTCCATCATTAGACCCTTGTCACTATCGGCCAGCCAATTACTCATAGATACCAATCTAGCGAGTTCAAGCTCGAGGGGTTTACATTAAGGCATTTTGGCGTACCTGTAACTGATTTCTGAATTAGAAAATGTTGTTATATAAATAGCTGACTGTATAGTGTAACATAAACTGGAAATAACAAGGTACTGTTGATTGTCCTGACATTTCTTGAAACCCGCCGCCGCGAGGTGTTATAGATTTGACGTCCAAAAAGGTAGGTACCCTAGAAGTAGATCAGGTCAGCCTATAAACGTCCCACTGCTGGGCCTTCCTACATGGACACCAGCACATCGGGAGATCATGGCATAACCCAGCACACTGGCCCAATGCCAGTTGTTTGAAAGTTCTTTATCAATGTAAACCATTTTTAACGTAGGTTTTCTCTATGTTGTATTGTGCATTACTTTGCTATTTTGTGTAGGTCCTTGTTGAAATATATAACACCTAACAAAAGCCCCTACTCATCAATAACCGTTAACACACGTGGTACGCCCGCGCGCAACACATTTATAAACCGCTTCAGCGTCCGAATATAACAGTTGACACATAGAAACATTCCATTCAGCCGACAAAATCAAAACACGCGACGTAATGACAACAATCCGAACTATTCAATTAATGACTAAAAGCTTGATAGCGGCCACCCGCCACAGCGTACGCAACGACAGCTCACTAACTTGAAATCATTCATTAAGGGAGTCATTAAGGTTGGTAGAGTTAATACATAAAACGTTTGACGATATTTGGGAGCCTAGTGATTGCTGGTGATAACTTAATTTTAATAAAAACTGGTAAACACATTTTTATCAGATATGATTTCTGTACCACCCAGTAGTTGGGCTTGTTAGACGTCCGTGGGCATGTAGCTAGCTAATCCTGGATTTTAACTAAGTCTTGCACTAACTACAACGTAAGTAGTGTTGTTATATGACAGTTCATAGTTAAGATAGATTAGCAGTACCTCAGGGTTCCGAATCGCTTTGTCACCTTTGCCCTTATCGTCATTTATAATCAGATAAAATGAAGACCTAGTCAGTCTCACAGAAGTCAGTCTTCGACACTGTGAAATATAAAACAGTAACTCTTACACGGTTTATTAAAAATACCAAAACTTTAAGAAGAAATTGTAAATATGACCATTATCATTTTTGTATGCGGCTAAGCTGTAAAACGGGATGCGGTTACCGAATAATATTGTTATGTTGTCTGTTAGATATCTTAAGGAAAGATATCATCCTAAAAAGCCTGCAACACATCTGCGATTCCATTGGTTTTGCGTGTGACGCTGCCGCTGCTCGTTTTACTTCTTTTATGAAAAAAAAAATATCCCCACACACAGCCATAAATAAAAATAGTGCAATCGCTTCGTAGGCTGTGGCCCTTAGCCGTCCAAAGTACCAACAATCATTTCCTTTGCAGTCACGCGCGGCGGGCACGCACCTGCCGACACCCAGCACTCGCGCCTCTGCCGCAAACGCTGCCCAATTAGGATTACTTTGCAAACATCACTTCCCCTAATATCCTGTGCTAAAACACAGCTAAAAGTACTAAACAATCTAAACTGGTAAACCCCTTAAATAGTATCACTACTTAGCGAAGGTTTATTAACAAACATTAACTCACGACTATTACAACCAAAGCGTTTACATTTGTACTTATTTTAATGTTTTAATTTAATTTGTTTCACTACTTTCTGAGTGAATGTAAAACCCGGAAAAATTTTTACAAAAAAAAATTCAACTCTTAACGTTTGGAATCAAATAATCAAAGTTATTACATATTTATAACTTTTATTTGTTGCGAATAATATAAGATGTATTTTGTGTATACTGAAAGATATGGAAGAGTGGAGCCCAGTACAGGCTCTAAATCTTAAAAAGAGGCTTCGGTTAAACCTTTGTAAAATGTCAATCTTCCCTATCTCTTCCCTTGAGTTCTCTTGCAAGATTGACATGGGAAGTTCTCTTCACTTGTCAATCTTATAAACAAATAAAGATTTGTTATTATTATTTTTTTCTCTATAAAGAACATAATTAAATTTGTTGTTAAGACTACCATGCTTACGTTTACTGACATTTTGCTGCAAGCCATGGAAGAAAATTTACACGTGGATGCCGTGTACACCGACTTCTCCAAGGCGTTCGATAAAAGTAATCATGATCTGCTCATCATAGAAGCTACAAGGGTCGGTGTGCATGGTAACCTCTTGAGGTGGAGGATAGAGTCCTACATAAGTAACAGAAGTCAGGCAGTCTTTGTGAAGGGATACTCTTCACAATTTCTTCCAGTGCCTTCGGGCGTGCCACAGGGGTGACGTATTGGGCCGTTGCTGTTTTCAGTACTTAAACATAAATAACATTAGTGATTACCCAAAAAAATAGTCATCATCTTACTTCGGCTTCGGCTTACGACACTAAGTTATATCGAATCATTAGATCGGTCGGCGACTGTGATAAACTTCAAGAAGACCTACATAAACTACATGCCTACTGTAAGACATTTTGATGATTATTTTAACAAATTTTCTATATTTTATTAAAGTTATAAATATATGGTATAAATCAAGTCTAGTTTTCTCGACCAACAATTATTGTAAATATTAATGATTTTCTGTGATAAATATAAAAATACGATTCGTATTGTAATTGTTATAATTAGAAGGTATATAAGCCAAACATAATGTTGATTATATTTATGTTATTTGAGTTCTTATTTCTGACATTTTGATGATTATTGTAACAAATTTTCTATATTTAATTAAAGTTTTAAATACTCGTATATGGTAATTGTATTTTTTGTTATCTATGTACTTATAACATTTTATCCAAATCAAGACAGTATTTTTTTTGAACACTGTTATATGTCGTAGAAAAGAGAGAAGATCCTTACTCTAAACTGGTCGTAGTGGACAACTGGGAAGGAATCGTAGCAATTGTCACCCCTCGGAGTCACGAGTGACAATTGAGAAAAAAATACCAGTTGTTCCGTCTGGTAAGAATCGGAAGTGAACAGTTGGGAATATTTGTCATCCGGGTAACAACTGGAAGGAAAATTCTTAGTTGTCACCCCGGGGGACAGTGCTAGAGGGGACTACTGGGAATAATCGAAATCACCTACTTCTTAACCGTGATAAATGTTACACGATATCGTATACACGTAAGAGAAACATAATCACATACGCCTACCACATAAACGATAATGCATTGCAAAGTGTCACTACGATTAGAAATCTGGGTATAATCATGCACCCTATCTTTTAACCCACACATTGATCATACCTGCTTCAGCTTTCCGGAACCTAGGTTTTATACTACGTGTCATCTCTCTTCCCTTGGGTGTCGTAAAAGGCGACTAACGGACTAATGACTGCATATACATCCAACAACGTAGAGCGGTTGTGGCCACACGTGTGGTAGACACGCTGAGCACATGTGCAGTCGCCATTTGGTGAAAAGTGGACTATGGGAGAGGACTGCTTTTGCGGTCCTCATTGCCTAGTCTCTGACTAACCCTTCGGGAATAATAGTCGTGATTAATTGTATGTATTTATGTATGTATTATTTATGTCAGTAAACCCTTTAGTCGACCAAGCACATTAAAATATTGTACTTCTCTTTTGTTCAATCTTTCTTATGTTTTGCAGTACTGTTTAGAATCCATTTTATGAAGTTTACACTAAGAAAATAGAAAAGTGCAGAAAATGTTTATTAAGTCCTTAAACTGTCGCCACAATATTTAAAAATAAGTCATACAACTCATCCTTAAAAATTAATAATTTAATATCTCTAAGCAACATGCAAAACATTTTTGTCATAGTGTTTCTTTTTATGATACTTAAGAACTTTGTTAATTCCTCGTTGCTACTGAGCAGGACATCCTTCGTATCTCGTGTCCGTCCCCCAGTGTGCTCCTCACGTTCAAAACCACTATTCGGTACTCCGCAATATCGTAAGAATTATACACATAATTAATTTACATTCTATTCCACTAACCTTTGCAATAGTAAATGCACCGATATAGTATATGTACGTCGTTACGACGTATATAACCTCTACTGGGGTTATTAATATAGTTCTTGATACTTTATTGTTATCTGTGTACCTCTCCTTTTTCATTTCTTCATTATTTTTATAAATGAATATTGTTATTATTGTTGCCTAAAATAAATTAAATATGTATTTCATACAATAATATATATTTTCTAACCGACAAGCCGTATGATGTACTGTTAGTTTGTGTACTTTAATGATTTATAGAAGATATCGCATATAGCCAACTTTAGCTATGGTGTTAAATTAAAAAATATTTTTTATTTCATCGAGCTGCGTGTTCTTAAAAGATTGTTTGCAACAACAGTATAGTGTTATGATTAAAATGTTACTCCGTCGGCCGTAATAACTGGCTGGCAGTGCTTACAAAAATGTTTATTTCAATATGATTTTACTCGCTCACGTGTTTAAGTAAAGTCATGAAAGGCTATTTAATTACTCTGGCATTCTCTTTGGCTTCATGGAATATGCTAAAACGATAAAAATTGTACATACTCGTACAGCTAGAAACGTTGTGCTAGTGAGGGTAAAAAGGAAATTGGATTTTTTGACTGTTCCACCTTTCGATATGCGTTTTACTTTATTTTATATGTAATCTATTATATTTGAGTAATAAGAGAAGCATGATATCTCACGCTTTATCAAGCCTTACTAGTAAACGTGAGAAATGCCAACACCTGCATGAGCCTGTGAGACCAAAAGATACCGTTAATTTTTTATAATAAATCTTTTAAAGGTTGAGGTTCTTTTTAAGAACAGTATGTTTTCCCAATCGAATAAAAAGCACTTCAAGGCGACAATTTCTTTACAAATTAAATGTCCTGCGTGGAGTCCATTACATAGATAGAATCTGTAGGTAATAAGCATTCAGAGATGCTATCAGATAATGGCGTTTAATGTTCATAATTTCATATTGTTTCAAATCGGTTTTGTTTGATAACATGTTATATTGTGTCGTGTGAGAATATTAACCGATAATGATATTGAAAAATAATCGTAGTTAGTAACGTACGTAGGTAAGAGAAGTAAAAAGAAAGATGGTTGGATTGCTGAGGGTTGATATGAATGAAAAAGCCAAGTAATAGGGTCATTGCAAAAAGAAGAAGAAGAATCTTAAGAAGTAGTTATTTATAGAAATATGTATGTCAATGCTGTTTCGTGCTTTGTCGCCCATCAACCCCTCGAGCTAGCGTGGCAGAATATGGTCCTGTAATCCCATATGTAAGATAACTCTTAAGTCTTAGGAACCACCATCATACTGAGCAGAATATCAGCATTCGTACCAAAAAATTCGTCAAGTCGTTCCTCTGTAAGAACATTCGGCTTTGGAATTATTCTCTGCCGGCGCATGTGTTTCCCAGCACCTATAATCCCGGGTCTTTTAAACGGGGTGTGAAACGGCATTTATGCAGGCCGTCATGGGTGCGCTTGTTACCGTGCTTGTTGCACGGTAAGAAGCGCTCTCATTATATTGGACTGCATCGGCTGCTTACCATCAGGCAGGATGTGGTCACTATGACGTGTCACATTAAAAAAAATTACTTAGTGAAATAAAAATAATTTTTTTAAAAAGGTTTATTTTTTAAAATAGAAGACAGTATATTATAAACAATGGATTTCATTATCTATTAATATAGAACAACACGTAGTTAAGGATAGTCATTCAATCAAACAATCATAATTATTTTCGTTACATAGGTTTACAACATTATAAATGATCAACTGTGTGAGGCCTCATGTGAACATTAAAAATATACCAAATCAATCGCCATCCTTATCGTCGTCTATAATTATTGAATCTCAAAATAAAGCGGGGCGCCTCACGCCGCCTTGGTGCATAGCCCACCCCAAAACCCAACTAGATAAACAACGTGGGCACAACTGCCGATCGATCTTCGCCCAGTAAAACATGAGCAGCAATAATTTTAATTATTGAAAATTTGCATTCACAATGCTATTTAGATATAGGATAAAATGAGCAGTGCACCGGCAATCCAAAGGTCATGGGTTCGAATATGCTATAGCAGCAATAATGCTTAACGGAATCGAGCCCATGATTGTTCTTGTAAATAAAAATATAGCAATGATACACTTTTGACGATGTATGTCTGCTATTTATGTGCGCTTGAATTAGTTGCACATTGCTGGTGGGAATCGAAACATTGGAGAGACCGTTAAGGTTCTTGAAATTAAAAATCGACATCGTTAAGGTTCTTGGAATTGTAAATCGAGACAACGCTATACAAATCTGTCATTTACAAAAAAAACTTGCTTCGAGCGAGACCAGAAAGGTTGGGACCGGACTCGAGAGGTAGAATAAGTAAGTTAATAATATTATTTAACCAAAAATCCATAAGATAAGTTTTTAGGTACAATATAACCCCGTGAATGTTTCTTTTTATATCTCTTTATGCAAGGAAAAATATAAAATTATTCCCATGCTTAGGCAGCATTTGGTCCAGGCCGGTCAATCTCCATTTGTTCATACAAAATAAGCTTGGCATTTAGATTATACATTTTTAGATTTTTTTTTGAAATTTCAAAAATAAAAGAAAGCGGAAATAGAAATAGACAATTTATTTTGTAAGTAACATGGCCTACGGCCCTCAGTTCAGTTGATGATTTTCCGTGAAATGCACTTTTACTTTGAGTATTGTCGCATACCATCAGATGAGATGTGAGCCCCCACTACGGAATAGTAAAAAAGTTTGGATGCCAGTAACAATTTATGTTTAGAGCCAATCGGCTGCGGCTGCCAATGGAAGCCCGTTGCTTGAAGTTTGTTCGAGCTAATGACGTGAGCCTGCACCGGCCATTACTCACCTTCGTGGAACGTTGGTTAGCAACAAACGTTGTTTCAGGCTTGCTTGAAAACCGAAATGCATAACGGCGGCGCGACGGCCATCGGCTGACTAATGAAATTTCGAACGAACTCTCCTGACGCCAGCCAGATGAAATGCCGAGTTCTGTTTATGTTGAATCGATGAATTCGCTCAATTCCTAAGCAGTTCATTGTTACGTGTTGTTCTACGATATCATTTGACAAATACTCTGTATGGTATTCTAAACGTTATTTCGAGAAAATCAAATAGGTATATTAATTATACTATAAATTATTGCTGTTCTCGAAGGATTTCTCTTTCGTAAAGTTATGGAAAGGATACTGAATATAAAGCTTTTGTCGTATCTAGAATCCCATGACCTCCTCAGCGACTGCCATTATGGCTTTCGGCGGAGCAGTTCCACGGCACTCCTTCCGGTGTACGTTACACATTGCTGGGGCGAGGCAATCGAAAAGAATAGCGCAGCGCTTGCCGTGTTGCTTGTCATCTCGAAAGCCTTTGACCGGGTCTGGCACGCTAGCTTGCTGAGAAAACTTCCAGCGTACAGCATCTCTGCTGATTTTTGTGTCTGGATTTTGGACTTCCTGAGTGAACAGTCAATCAGAGTAAGGCATTGATGGCTGTTCCTCTGACCTCATGGCATGTTCTGTTCTCTCTCCTAACGATCTGCTCAAGCCCGGAATTGTTGGGTATGCAGACGACAGCACGGTCACAGAGAGGTATCTGTCTAGCGCAAGGGTCGGCGGAGAGGAAGTTCGTTCCTAAAGAGAGGCCATGGTTGAGCGAACAAACTTGACTTTAAGTCTTTTGGTCAGTTTTAACGCCACTAAAAGGCAGGCGTGTTTGTTCTCGGCCAAAAGGAGTCCTTTTAATCTGTCTCTTACTTTCCGGGGTGTAGATGTACCAATTACCGACATCTCCTCGGCATGAAGTTGACCTCCAATCTCAATTTCGGCGACAACATCAAAATCAAGGCTCAAACTGCGGCTAAAAAGCTGGGTATTCCAAATAAGGTTAAGCGATATTTCACGCCGGGACAGCTTCTAACTCTATATAAAGCACAAGTCCGGTCGTGCATGGAGTATTGCTGCTACCTTTCGGACGGCTTAGTAAAATATCAACTCGATTCGGTGGAACGCAGAGCCAGGAAACTTATAGGTGATGATAAGCTTGTGAAAACCAAGCTTCACAGTCTCGCTCACCGGCGCTCAGTTGCTTGCTTGTCGGTATTTTACAGGTTGTACTTCGGAGAGTGTGCTGCTGAGCTGCACGAGCTTATTCCACCGTCCCCCTTCTACCATCGGGAATCTAGACGTATGGCGGGTTACCACCCTTACCTACTTGGTTGATATTCCACTCATAGGCATCAAGCGCTATTCGTCTTCATTCATAATGCGTACAGCCAAGCTAAGCCAGCCAAGGTATGGAATTCCCTGCTGGAATCTGTGTTTGCGAGTGCATATAGCCATGACATCTTTAAAGTCCAAATGAATAGGCTGCTTCTGGGCAAGCTAGCTCCATCGTCAGCCTCTTCTTAATCCTACGGATAAGAATGTACCCCAGAGCAAGCCCATCTATTACATGTAAAAAAAGGTTTTTTACAGGGTTGGAAACGCGTGAGTGATATTGATGTTGCAAATGTAATCGTTTACCATCAGGCGGGTCGTATGCCTGCTGGCTAGCTTGACCTTAGGTCAAAGGTTGTTTAAAAAACTGTAATGTTCATGAACAAAATGCATGTTTACATGATTTAAGGCACGTGTACGAGAGATTTTTTTTTAAAATATGGCTTTCAACCTGCCCCAATTATTGTGAAAATAATTAAAGATAAATAAGTGTCTATGTCAATTATTCAAGCTAGATTAACGAGTAAAATGTCAATGGTGATGGATTGCTTTTCATGTCCCCAGTATACCTTGAATTTTATTATTTCTGTTGAGATGAACGGCCTGACACGCGTACAATAAAATTTCAACAGAAATATTCCACTCATATATTTTTTATATAAATAAAAACGTAATAAGTATATATATATGATACTTATAGAATTTGTGCGTAAAAAAAAATAAAAAATGTTTTATTTCATTAACAAACCAGGTGTTTACAATGTTGAGGTGACTTTCCTGTTAAGTATAAATACCTGTATCAGGGAGCCATCGGTCTTCCAATTTGTAATAACTTACAGGTAAGTATGTGACATTTTATTAAAACAAAGACAAAAGGGAAATTAAAATAAACAAGTTTTTCAAATAGTAAAGATAAATGTGTATATGTGTGTGTATGTGTGTGTGTGTGTCATGTGAGTTTTGAAATACCTACTCTACTAAAGTTCTAAAAGTTCATGCCAGTATAATACATATTTGTCATAGTTAAATACTAATAAATAATATATAATTATTAAACACATTATAATAATATTTAGTTTTAACTTGTATATTTTTCGTTGAATCCCGTTTTAATATGACTGTGTACCTACTTAATATCTGGATTGAGTAAATTTTCAGTATCTGAATAACTAATCGATTTTAGCCAGACCAATACAGCTTTCGTACTACTATAACGATTTAATGGGTAAATATTTAGTTTTTCATTAATTTTGTTAAATAGGTGGGTAACTTGGACGTGAAATTGTTTAGCAGCAAAAGATGTTTTGGCAGGTCTAGTGCGGTAAACTATATCTTTTCTTCTTCTATTTATAATATTTATATCAAAATCTGTAGATTTGATAATTATATAGAATTAGAATTTAGGATATAAAGTTTTCTAACGGACAGAAGGAAGGAAGAAGGAAGAAACGTAATAGCGATAATTTAATGAGTGTACATTTGAAACATGTCTAGTAAGCCGGTTCGGAAGTTCCGGTGTCAAAAAAATAAACGCGAGACTCTGTAACGAGGGTTCTATTTCATCGTCTAATGTTCGCGTAAACTTTAGATAACAGTAACCGTCCATATTGTCTGTCCTTAATTGTAAAATGTTTTAAAACAAATACACAACACCGCATTGAAACCGGTATAAAATGAATCATACATGACTTGATGTGAACATCAGTCACTTTTCGATGGAACCCGAGCCACATTATGAAATACGCGCAATAAAAGCAATGCCCACCTGCGAGGCCGCCGCCCGCCGCCGCGCCCGGCGGATTAACCCGCAAACGGAAACCATTTGCCTTCTCACTTGATTTATTAGACAAATTGATGTGTTCATAATAAACATACCTACCTAAGTACTCGTAAATACATAAAAAGTCCTTATTTTTTATATGCCATTAAATCACTTTTGTACCTTTAATTCTCAAACATCAATAACCTTCTTATGCTTTAGAATAGTCAATGAAATGAAATGTTTAAAAGCAAATAGAGGGTTAATGGTCAGGCAACTTATTTACTTATACTTTTTAGACGAGTCTTCCAAAACATTATATATCAGTGTGTAAAGTCTTCATTGCCATTTCATGTATTTCGTGTGTTGGTATTTAGTATTATATTTAAGACTACTTCTATCTACCACCACCCATTTTTAGTTTCCAACTTGCGATCATTTCTTCGGTCCTAATGTAGTATGCAGGCGGCGCTTAATCTGGTGACGTACAAAAGTAGCAGTTGTCTGTGTTCCCAGATTTTTCTTATTTTTCTTTTCATACCGTTGATCCTTCTTTCTCTTATCCATTTCACTTCGTCATGGACGTTCATATCTTTATATATTTTGTGACAGCACTTATCCTCTACAGTTTAAGCCTTCTCCGCCAGAGGGTGTGACGTGCAACTGTGCAGTTTGCAATAAAACAGCCAAGTCAGCGCCCCAGCATTATGCGCGTCGCAGAACCTGCAAACCTACTTCGCAGACTGCCGAAGTTTTTAATAAGCACGAACTGCCCTCGTTAAAATATATTAAAGTTACTGCATTAAACGGAGCGCTTGAGGTGTGCTTAATGAAAAATATTTTCACAAAGCTTATTAATGATTTAACTAAAATTCGCCGAGGCACGCAGTTTTATATAATTGTAAGACTACAAGATTTAATCGTGTAGCTGTTTTCTTCATTTTCCTTGTTAAGATTATTTTTTAAAATTAATTGTTAATTATGGAGCATGCCTCTTTTTACAGCAAAGCTTTCAAGTAAGAGTTGTGGAAAACGGTATTTTTTACATTACTTTTTTAACTAAGATTATTATTAATGTGCGTTTAACACATTAATAATAGTCCTGTTTAACCTTCCTGTTAATTTTCATAACTGTGTCGGAGTACATTCACGTCAGTAGTCTAGATTGAACCACGATATTTCTCGCGTTATAAATATTTCCTTTTGATAATAATTAGAAAACGAACGGAATTGTTTCATATTTACAGAGGCAATTATAGGAACACAAATTAATATTTATTACAAATTGTTACTGCTTTTGTTTTCCTTCTGCTACTCTACAAATTGATAGTAATTACACATCATAAACGATCAATTAACTCTTCTGTTCTTGAAATTCAATAACACTTCTCGCACAGGAGGTCGGGTAAGAACGAGACTGCGAACAATAACAACGCTCTCGCTAAGCCTTTATCATGTAAACGGCCAAAACTGCCCCGTAATACATCATCCTTAAATCGTTAGCTCAATTTAACAGCGTATTCATCGCGCGCCGCGCTAAGATAATGTTTATGCTGTCGGGCGGCGAGCGGCGGCGGACGACGCGCTCAAAGTGCTGCGATAATTTACGGCGCGACCGCCCGATGGACTTATTCATGGATGTGATAAACTTTGCCATATGTTTGAGTTTGGTAGGTTTATTTCCATGCGAGTTGGGATAGTAAAGTTTGCCAGAGTAACATTTAATCGTGGCCAGTAAGCTCGATTAGGTAAGAATAATAAAATTAAGCTTCATTAGTAGTATCTATTCACAATTAACAAAAAAGTACCTTTATCGTAGAATCAATATTTGCTTCTAAAAGTCACGAATACAGGGTACGTGCCACTTTTATTAACTTTCTACTGTTTTCTTACATACATGTATATTATAATCACGACCAATAACCCTTGAAAGGTTAGTCAGAGACTGGGCAAGGAGGACCGCAAAAGCAGTCCTCTATCATAGTCCACTTTTCACCAAATAGCGACTGCACATGTGCACAGCGTGACAGGTGGTGATAGAGCACATCGCCGTTCTATGCTGTTGGATGTATGTGCAGTCACCTTTTACGTCACCTTTGAGGGGATGGTAGTATTCTTTCACCGCTAAGCGACACGATACTGTTTTCTTACAGTTTATTATTTTATCTTCTTTAAGTAGGTAAGTACATAATTTTTTTATCCACTTGAAAAGTATTTTTACCTCTTTCGTCTTTTAGGTTACCGTTATCAAAGAGATTTATTAAAAAAAATGTCCATAAATAGTCTGTAGGTGCCTTCTTCAATTGTAGCAACGTAAGAGGTCTAGCGCGTATAATTTACGAGGTCAAAGGAATTCCCGGGGAATTTATTCACGTAGGCAATAAACCTGCCGCGTGACAGTGTCCAGGCAGCGGCGGCGGCTCCTGCCCTAATTGATGTGGCCGGCGGGTTTATGGATCAGGCGGTTCGACATTCGCACTGCTTGATAACAGTACTAATGCTATATTTTTGGTTTAAACGTAAAGTTAGTTAAGTTTCTCTTTTAAGACGAGAGCGAATTTGTTGGAAGGGGAAGACCTCGGCGAACGTACTCAGACCAGATTTGAGACGTTCTCGTGAAAAGTCAAGAGCACTCTAAATCGACGAGCATGTATGAAGAATGTTTTGTGAGTCAATGAAGCCAAAGAAGCGTGTCAAATCGTTGCAAATGAAAGCCGTGTTCTCTGGTTACTCCTCAAACGGGTGTGATCTACATTTATATACTTACTAAAAATTTGTTTGTTACTAAAAAAAACTTTGCAATAGATAATCAAACCAATATTGTATGGCCTAGTTAAGACGCCACAATAGAATGTTGTGTGTCGGTCAGTCGGGGTCAGTCAGAAGCACATTGCTAGAAACCATTCAAGTGGACTAATTCCGCATTAGTCCTTTGCTAACTCTTGTTTGTATGATAATTATTTAATGAGTGAAAACAATAGTCAAGGATTATGTTTTATAGTAAACGAATATTTCAAGGAGTATTTCATTATTTTGTTAAGGAAATAAAAGTTCATGACAAAAACACTCGAAGCCACGAGCTGTCGCGCGGATCGCGTAAAGGTTCGGACCTTCACCTTAGGAACTGGTTATATCGTTTAAGACGTTTAATGACAGGTAAGAAATTATATTCTTGCATTTTTCGGTTAGACGTACATGACATTAGCACGTAATAACGCACGCTACTTGCCTGGCCAGCTCCGTCCCGCGGCGTCGTAATTTACGAGGCGCGGGCGACGTCCCGACTGAATTTATTCATGGCGGTAATAAAATCTGTCGTGTGCCACTGTCCGCGGGTTAATTCCTTTTTGAAAGCACGCGGCTCCTTGCCAGCGCGGCCGCCGTCCCCCTGATAGTTTATTCATAACCCTCACTTTGGTTACAGCAGATGCCTCCAAAGATTAGGCGAGAAGTTAGCGGGTAACTTAATTCGCCAAGTTTATTTGCCCAGGGAGTTGAATATTACAGTTTTATTTCTAAGTTTTGTTGTTTTAAGAATGGATCCTTGCTTTTATAGGAACGCTAAAGTGGGTGCGCCGGCTTCAACACATTCTGGAAGTTCTGTTTTATGAATAACAATTATATTTGCTTAAAGTAGGCAGACATTTAAAAATAACACAAGTTATCATGTCAAGGTTGAGATCACAAGATGTCGGAGAATCTCATAATTTATATCAAAATAGGTAAAATAAAACACCTACCTACGCCTTTAACTTAACTGCTTTGTTTTCCGACTTGTGAAATAAAACTTACCTTATTAATAGTAAGGATGAGCCGTGTGCGTAGCGGCACACTCAATGATACTGCTAATCCCTCTCTTCCATTGGGTGTCGTCTAAAGCTACTAACCACTGCACATACATCCAACAGCATAGAGCGGCGATGGGCTCACCACTTATCACGCTGAGCACATGTGCAGTTGTATGGGGTCCTCATTGCCTTAGTCTCTGACTAACTCTTTGGGGGATAGTAGTTGTGAATATATGTATGTAGGTATGTCCGGTAAGGATAAAAGATGAGTCGTATATTTCAACCAGATTCCTCAACTACAGTCAAGTGGAACTTGCTATCTTAACCCTAACTGTCGGAACACAACAATGTTACTACAATTGTTGTGATGGCGGGAGACTAAAATAAAATGGTAAGTATAGTAGCCAGTTTGGTAGACTTGAAGCAAGCCCTTCCACGAACTAAAACTAAGCACAAAACGGTGTTTTAACAGGTAGACTGGGCAGTTCTGGATGTTAGTAATATTACAGAATGCGGCATAATTATAATATGATAACAGCTGTGTTCCTATAGTTAGAAATAAGAATATTTCTAAGGTAGTTTACGCACTTGATCAAGATTTCCGCTATCCGTGAATCTACATTCCGGGGAAGAATTTATGACGGTATTATATGAGATTGGAGAATATAATCGCTTAAAAAAACAAAAATATATAAGACTAGATGACCCAGTGGACCGTGTCACCTACATTATATTAGTGAAAAATATGGTTAAAACTTAATAATTGTACAAAATTTATCGGTCAACACATTTAGCCAGAGTCATTTAGTAAGTAATTGCTTAAAGTAGATGATAGTGAGTAATAATATGAGATAACGATAAATGATATTCCTCGGAATAACGTTCAAAGTGTTGTATTAACATCAGGCTTTTTCTACAGATATAGCCAATGATGGGTCGGCGGGGAGAGCGTGGCCGCGCGGCGTTAGGTGCCGCCGCCCGCCCGTGACGTCACCACCCGTGACGTCACCGCCCGCCCAACATGGCGGCGCGCGCCGCGCTCTTCCTCCTCCTGAGCCTCGTGCGCTGCGACACCAAGACGCTGCTGCAGGATAAACTTGGTAAGTTCTTGTTTTACATACACTAAAGGTCACGTGTTATGTGGGACTCTCCTCCATCTTCCCTACATAGTTGAGAAAAGCTTTGACGAAAAAAGGGAACGTGTACTCCCTAATTACCCTGTAACTACCATACCTTCTCTGCCACGGAGATAACTCGTAACCACGAACGGCAAGCACCGAATAACCGTTAGGCTAAAACTATACCTTATACACATAATAAATTAAAGTAAAAGTAATATTTGTATTTACCCCAAGCGCGGGAAAAGGTATCGATTTGTCACGTTTTTAATCGTTTTTTTCGCATTGTTTCGTTGGTAATAATGCATATAATAGTATCTATGCATGACCATGAACATCTCCCTATGTGCAGTTGTCCCTACAGTGGAAGGTTTATAGGCTGGTGAGGTTGCATTATCAGTGGTGATTTAGCAAGTTGGCCTTAGCAATACAGGCAGCGCCATACAATAGTAATGATCAACTGTATGCGCCTTAACTTATTACTTTTATAACTTAATGATCAGTAGTTTCTACTTGGCGCTTACTTCTAATAAGATATTACCAAACAACATTCTTAGTTAGTAGCGCTATAGTAAGTATTATTACACATGAATGAAAATATATGCATCTTCATTTTCAAATAGCTACAAATATAACTTGAAAGTATTGCAATCAGTTTAATCGCAGAAAAAGAATGTTTGTTTCGAGTTCTTTGAAGCCAGCTCGCGGAAACTGCATAGGTTTGAGGGATTTGGATCCTAGACTCCTTGAAAGCTAAACTGGAAAATACGACTCAAGTTTCCTTTTAACGAATTTCAGACCATCCCACGGCTGGAATTCCAGTAACACTTGTATCAGCTAAATAAAACATTCATTTCAAAGGTGTATTCTGCCAAACATGAGAGCACATGTTTAACTTATCTACCCCATTTTAGCTTTATCGCCCGGACGGCAAGTTGTCTTTTCTTACCTGCTATTTTCACTATATACCTACTCTTTTCATTAAGTGAACAATTTGTGCATCAGTCACGCCTTTATTGATAATTAACCCCATCGTTGCCATTCCGCCAATTTCCCCTCACCAAGTAAAATGGATATTCATTTAGATAATTAGATAACATCGTCCAATCATTATTTTCCTACAACAGAGTCACTACGTTAAAGTAAAAAAATATTAAAAAAATTAAAAAAGTGGGGGCTCATTAAGAAAGAATCCATCACCAACCCATCTGTTCCCCTGGTTGTCTAAGAAAGAATCCACCACCAACCCATCTATTCCCCTGGGTGTCTAAGAAAAAATCCATCACCAACCCATCTCTTCCCCTGGGTGTCCAAGTAAGAATCCATCACCAACCCATCTCTTTCCCTGGATGTCTAAGTAAGAATCCATCACCAACCCATCTCTTTCCCTGGGTGTCTAAGTAAGAATCCATCACCAACCCATCTCTTTCCCTGGGTGTCTAAGAAGAATCCATCACTAAGCGCCATCTCTTCCCCTGGGTGTCTAGGTAAGAATCCATCACCAACCCATCTGTTCCCCTGGGTGCCGTAAAAGGCGACGTCGGACTCAAGACGGCACATACATTCTCCGGCACAGAGCGGCGGTGGGCTCACCACCTACCACGCTGAGCTCATGTGCAGTTGTTATGTGGTGAGGCGTGCACTGTGGCAGAGGACTGCTTTCGCGGTCCTCATTGCCAAGTCTCTCACTAATCTTAGGGGACAATAGCCGTGAGTGTATGTACGTACTCTACAGAGGACATTGTCCCCATGTAGTGACATTAGTCGCTCAACACCCATGTAAATGATAACTAACATTAAATTATTGAATGTTTAATTAACAAAGTAGGGTTCCTCGTTTTATTTTATTTAGGGCGGGTTCAGTATCACTTTTGTAACACCTTACAAAGACATAAGTATAGTACCTACGTAATACTAAACACGCTATATATGTAGCCACACTATACATCAGCGCAGACTATTGGATTTCGCTCAATCTACTCCAGAGACGACAATTTATAGTCAGATCGCGCCTTGTTCTTTCAAATATGTATCTGTATGCAATATCCGCGACGATTTGCTCGTCCGTTGCGAGGAGAAAATAAGTATAAGCACTTAGTTTAGTTTTTAGTAAAAGTTATTATCCACTTCGAACTTCGCCGTTACATAAGTGCAGCCGTGACGTCAGAAGGTCCCTGGGCGGCCATTACATTTAGGAACGAATTTATCCAGGGACGGTGCCGTAATGGGAATGTTTTGTCCAATTTCAACCCTGCCCCGGAACAAAGTGACGCTGAAGAAAAGCAATGTGGCAGCCTTGAAAAGCGTCGTTTGATATTTTCGAAGAAACTGGCGAGATATTTACGTACGACAAAATGAAGACTATTTCAATTTAAATGTTGTAAAATGTACGGGTAATTGTAACGATACAATAAAATCCGAGAAGTTTTTAATGTATTGTGATTAATGACGCATTTGATTTGCAGTTTATGTAAATTGTAATACAATAAGAAAAGAACATTAAGTCAATTTATAAGCCACTTTTTGACTGACTTCGCTGTCGGCAAATAATAGTTCGCTTGTGATATGGATTGCAGTCACCATAAACTTACTTACAATAAGAGTTTGGAACACTATCGGTAATACCCGGAGGCCTTAGATACATTCGATTAATACCATGCACAACCGGAACACAGCACGCAGGGCACTACTTATTTAATCGAGCGAACAAAAAGTTTTGATCTTAACTTCTTGACGATTCGCAAAATAGTCAAACTAATAACAACACGCTAAAAGTCGATTCCAGTTGAAGTGTCTGAGAGCCCTGAATAGGTCCGGGCGTTCCGCGCGGCCGATCAAAGCTCGGCTCGGCGCTACGCAGTTGGCTGAAAATATGCGCGCGTGTTTCGCGACTTCACTCGAAACTTCCTGTGAACAGCCAGCCGCTACAGCCGGCCCGACCTATATTTAGAAACATTAGCTTGCCTAGGTACCTATGTTAAATGCTCTAAGCTACATCATCATACAGTAACGACTATTACCCCAAATGTTTAGCCAGAGACGGTAATGAAGACCGCGCGAAAGCAGTGTACTGCCACAATCAACGTTTTACCAAGAAGCCCATCGACGCTTTATACTGTTGGATGCATGTGCAGTTCAGTCCATTAGTCGCTTTTTACGACATCCAGGAGAAGAGAAACGATGGTAGTATTATTTTAAAAGTAAGTCGTCGCAACACAGCTCTAAGCTAAAATAATAATTTAGTCATTAATTACTAAATCTCTGGCAAAGCCTGTGCGTCGAACCATCAGCAGTTCATCATCAGACAAACGTCCCGCTCTGTTGGCTTCAGGCCAGAGAAGAGGGGTTTGAACTATTAGCCGTCACACTGGTCCATTGCTGGTTGATGTTAACGGCTGCTATTTTATAACAATCGGGACCATGAATTAAACGAGCCTTCGGAATATCGAATCATGGTATCAGTACGCCTGCATGCTGTTGTGGATTTAACTAACAAATTATATCCATGGTTTTTATAGCGTGAAAAAAAAATCAGTTTGTTGCAAATGTCGGCACTTTAATCAATGTAACTATAAAAGTGAAGCTGAATGGAAAACAACTGACAAACATAAATTGTGATGTGTAGGCCCTCCGCCGGAGCATGAGGCAGATGGCGATTCCTTTATGGCACCGAACCGAGTTGCAAAAATATATTAAAAAGCTGAATTACGATTGGCAATGTCTCGTTTTATTGCAGCTAAATGCGTTTGCGGCAATAACTTGATCGTTTTACGGCGGCCGTGCTATTACAGCTATGTTTTAAAATTTACCCTCGCGTTTTTAACACAATTTTTTTTGTTCTTTATAACGCAATAAAGTGGAGATTTATGAGTTTTTTACAAGTCGCTCGTGAGGTGTATTTCTAAATACTGCATTTTAGTAATAAATTTCATATTCTGGTCGGAGACGTTAGAAAGTACATTTTTATTATTTACATTACCATTCACAGTACTACGTACGCACCTAACTTCATATCTGAAACGTCTTGGTGGTGGCGATTAAGCCACCGGCCTAAGACTTATAGGTTCTGGACTCGATTTTTAACGGATAGTACATTTCTTATACAACCCAATTTCTGCAGAATAGGAGCATTGTTTTGTTATGCTACGATCTGAAGAGTACAAAATTTAATGATGTTAGGCAGAGAGACATAGGTAAGAACTAAAGCTTAGGGTCGGTAAGGCGCGCATTTCTTTTCCCTTTCTTTAAGACGAATACGTTTGGCGACTCATAATATTCTTAAAAGTAAAATATATTTAAGCGCAATACCTAAATGCCACAATATCGACAAGAGCTCGGCAAGCTTCGTCCGTGCACAGTTGTGCAAGTTTCCATCAGCGCCTGCCGCGGTGCAGCAGAGTAATGCCGGTATCGCGTGACGATCAATTACTGCAACAACCGACCGGCAGATACACATCGCTTTTATACATTGATTCTGCCATAACGACTCCGATTATTGACTAACATTAGAACTGACAAGTTATTTAATTGGTAAAGCTTTGTTGTTATAATGATATTTTTTAATAGTCACCAACGGTTTGGTTGAAACTGCATGTTAATTACTGCTGATTTGATTTCTTTAATTTTGCCGATTCTTAGGCATGATAACTATTATCAGTCTTCGACCACATATAAAATATGTAATTGAAGTTACCATAGCATCGTATTGCGTTGGTAAAAAAAGGTTGAAACTACATTTTTTTAGCTAGCCTACTCTCCCCCTGCTGGGCAAAGACCTCCCCTAAGTCCCTCCATCCTCTCTATCCTTAGCCACCTCATGCATGTCAGTCTGGTGCGTGTCCAGATCGTCACGCCACCTCTTTCTGGGCCGATACGGCGGCGTCGTTTAACTCCAGGGACCCTTCGTGTAGTGATCCTTGCACAGAGCGGTCGGGATGCATGCGGCTAACGTGACCAGCCCAATCCCATTTGAGCTTGACAGCTTTGTAGCCTACGTTTATTAGGCTCGTTGTAGAGCGCAGGTCACTATTACGCACCCTGTCAGTTCGTTTTACACAAGATGCTGCCTGCGTTCCATTGCTCGTCGACAAACCCCAAGCCGAAACTTCTGCGAATCGGTCAGTGACCAGGTCCGAGCACCGTAGGTTAGAATGGGCAAGATACACATGATAATAAGTTTGCGCTTCAGGGACATGGGAAGATCTCCCTTCATCAGCGTCTACATAGACCATTAGCTTTTCCAGGCATTTTTGATGCAGCGATCGATTTCCTTCTCTTGCCTTGTTACATTCGAGGTTTTGTCCCTTTTGGGGAAAAGGAAGAAAATCCCAAATGCAAGCTTTAGTGGGTTGTTATCAAATAAAACCATAAAATGTTCAACAGCTAGGCAGTATATTGTAAAAGAACACACACTAATATTTTGTCCAACAACAATAAAATAAAATTATAAATTTTATTTCACTCTTATTATTCAAAAGAGGGGGTTAGTCACAATTTTTCCTTATAGTATGTTAGGTACTTATCATCTACGTTACTCCTTTTAATTTATTGAGCCGAAAATAACAAAAAAAAAATATCAGCCGAAACTGACCCTAGGGTCAATCTCAAATGAAAGTCCAACAAACTTTCTATTAATTTTGCCAACTATAATTTACTGTTTAAAGTACTCTAAACCTGATTACCAAGCTATATCACCCCCTAAAACACACTAAAATCCTAAGAGTCAAAAGTGACCAAGCGGGTCGGTGATAATTTTAATTTAAAATAAATTTTATAATACTGTTCCTACTACTGCCTAACCAGCCAGCTAATATTTCAGTCGTACGAGCTATGGTCGTGGGGGGGTCGGGATAAAGCCAATACCGTTCGGAGTATGATGTTGAAATTAAAATTAAATTACTCCGTCTATAAAAATATTAAATGAAATGTTCTAATCCGTTTAACCGTATCAAAACTCTCACACGTTTAAAGCCGATACACTAGAGAACCGGGGGGTTATACCGATATAAAATTAATAATTATGGGCGCCAGGATCTTAATGTAGACCCGAATCTGGAGACGATGTCACCATACAACTTCACACAGGTCGAACTCGCAGATCCTCAAATTTTTCACAACTTCACCAACGCTTGGTGTAGTTGGATATAAAAGGAAAATAAAGCTTAAGGTGTCAAAACCCTAATTCAATAAATGTTTCAGTTTAAAAAAAAAAACAATTATCCCCTAGTAAGGGGTAGAAAAAAATCGTCAACGCCAGCTCGACTGGCAGCAGGTGGCCGCTGGTACCCCGACGAAGCAGGTCTCGCGTCCAGGCTTTAGGGCCCAGCTCTAAATCCTGGCGGCGAGACGGGCCTCTCGAAGTATGCGCTGGGAGATTTTATCTGTGCGCGTGGCTGCCAGCGACCGGAACTTCGTTTCGGGCACGGATCCCTTAGTGAATTGATCTCAATACATCACCCACCACTTCACGCCAGAGATTGAAATCGTTTCGACGTCATCAGACCCGGCTGCTTTCCTTCGCCGGAAGTCCTATAAATCGAAGGCCAGCTTATGATTTCTACTCCCATAGTCGGGTAATCCATAAGAACCTGTTCTTTTAGAATTTTCCTTCAAACTATCAAAACGTCAAATATGACGTCTGTCACAACTCGCCCTCTGCTAACAGAATTTGCCAACAATAACAACACAAGACCTAAAAAAAAATTAACGTTTAGCAATGTGAAATGCGTTTTTCTTTAATTCAAAATTAAGTCTTGTGATATTTAACTCACTAATTACCCTGTCTTAATATTAAGGAGTATTAGTTTCCTCTCTGGTAACCCCTACGGGCAGAGACAATATCCATATAAAAAATATTACTGCCGTTCGAATGTTCTAGATAAAAGTCCTTATAGAAAAAAATAGTTCTATTTCCGGATTTGCTTGAATTAAATTTAATTACTTAAAGTAATTATCATACATATTAATTTATTATGTAATTTATTATTAGAACTGTTTCGGCTATTTTTTAAAATTGAATCTTTTATGTGAAATTAAAAGCTGACAGCTACTTCGCCCCGCTACCGCTAGGCGTCGCTACGGTGGCTGTCATTTTGTCTATGGTGTTATGTCAAATACAAAACGTAAACAAAGGAACTTAATTTTCTTCAAATCCAACGAAAAGTCTTGCTAAAACTGATTTAGAAATATGTTTTAATTGAAAATGCAAAAAAAGTGTGTCTTGTAATGTGTCAGCCAAGGCTCCATGTCTTTAATGTGAAGAAAAATGGATTTAATTCAAACAAGCTACAAGGACTAATGTTTTTTGGACATCTGATCATTCAAAAACAATGATTTCAGGTAAGTACTATTTAACTATTGCGAACCTCTTTTGTAGATTAGTAAAGGCAGACAGGGCCCTGAATTTACAACGTAACAGCCTGTTTTCGAATTAAACTAACTGGCCCAAGTAGATGTATTCATCGACATAGTGTATCTCTTGCCCATCTACCTCAATCCTGCGTTTTGTGCTGTTGGTCATTATTTGCGTTTTTGACCGATTCATTGTAAACCATACCTCGAAACTTGCAGTGCTCAGTTCTTGTAGCATCGTTTGTAGTTTCAGAACTGAAGGGGCGAAAAGGTTCATCTGCAAATCTGAGGTTAGTTAGCCTCTTGTTGTTGATCTCGATACCATTGGGCGAACATGAGGTTGACAGTTTTCGAAATAATTCTTCGAGTACCTACGCTGGTAAATAATTTGGGTGAAAGCGGATCTCCCTGTTTAACGCTTTGGAGAATTGGAAACGTGGAGCCTGTTATGTTAGATTTAATATTTTCAGAACTATTTCTATAAATCTTTTGTTTAAGGTTAATATAGGTTACGTCGAAATGTTGATTGTGAAGAGCTGTAAATATGGCGGGATGTTTAACGTTGTCGAATGCTTTCGTGTAGTCCACAAAGGCCAAGTAGGTACTACGGTTTATTAAATTCTGTGTATTTCTCGAGGAGTTGGTTTAGTTGCTGATTGGTTGCTGAAGCTGATGGGACAGTAAATGTCGACGTTGTATTTGTCCCCTTTTTTGTACAGTAAGAATAAGTTGGAATTACACATACTATTTGGAATTATTACTCATAGAAGAATCGTGTCGAAAGTAAAGTTGGTAAACCGATTTTTAGAGTTTCAGCGGTAATACCATCATCCCCGGGGCTCCGATCATAATGCATGCTCTAACGAGCGCTGTCTGTACCTCTGTTTCATCATTAAGGGGAATGGTGTCGGGGCAAATGTAGTCTATATTTGGATCAGGTTGTAGACTCAAAATAATGGGATTTTTGAAAATTTGTGGTGATTTCCATAATTTTATCTCTGTTGCAATGCGTTTTGCCTTTGCTGTTTTTAGGCTATTGATCCACGATTTTCCATTAGTTTCCTTGTTATAAAACCCTCAAAGCTGTATGCTTTTTATTTGCTACTTTTACTAAATGTGTGTTAAGATTTCTGAAATTACGTATAAGTATAAATGTTTATTAAATATTTTTTTACTTTATATTTTATTTAACAATTAGTAAACAGTAGTTTCGTTAAGAAACAGCTGATAATTTGAGTAAGTTCTATAAACATTTTGCTGAAGAAAATGTAAAACTAACTCTGAAAAAATAATGTACTGATTAATTGGTCATACTTTGAGTTTACTGTTTAAAAGTTGTAAATGTAAATCTTTAGATTGTTGGTCATTTTAGGTAAATGATAGAAATTTTTGAATAGCAGTAAAACTATTTATGAAAATAAGTATATATTTTTGACAAATTTTAATTAAGGTTAATTAAGTATCCTAAATCTAAGTTTTGTGTATCCCCTAGTGGTGGAAGAATACTGCCACCTCTTCTCTTCCCTTGGGTGTCGTAAAAGACGACTAACGGACTAAAGACTGCACATAGATCCAACAGCATAAAGCGGCGGTGGGCTCACCACCTGTCACGCTGAGCACATGTGCATTCGCTATTTGGTGATAAGTAGACTGCTTTTGCATCTGCCTGGTCCTCATTGCCTAGTCTTTGACTAACCCTTCGGGGATAATAGCCGTGTAGTAATTATATGTATGTATGTATATATATAAATTACATACCTATATACAGTAAGCTCACTATTGTCCAGCAGTATAACCACGTGTCTAAAATCTACGGCTACACATTGTATAAATTATAGCCGTAGTTTAAATATAATATAATACAATGACAAGGAACATACTACAATAGTGATTTATTTGGTCATATCATTTGGTATTCAGCCCCAACATGAGCGCCTAACTTAGCCAAAGCTACCTTTGAACATCAAGTATTTTCCAAGTAAATAATTCTTTTGATCGCCACGAAGGAATGTCATTAACATTTTTAAATAAAAATTTACGTGAAATAATTTTCTTGTGGCACAAAGATGTAATAAAATTAATATTGAAATTTTCTGGCAGCGCCCCTTACCCTGCCTTTGTGGATTTTGAGATATTTAGCTTCTTTTTTTGTTTCGTTGAGCGAAATAATACAAAACGTTTTGATAATTGGTATCGTTAGGCCTCTTGATTGTAGTTACGGCCGTGACTGTAATTGCGACTTCAATCAATAAAAACTCTTTGTTTTTAATTATCATTTGCTTCGTTTACGTGCCTTTGTGTAAAGAATTTTAGAAAAAATATGTAGTAAAAAGTAAGCATTAAAATCTTTAGATTCAGTAAACAACTACAAATTCAACATAATGCCTGAACATTACACAATATAATGCTATAAAAATAACTAACTAGGTAGATAGCATTTTAATAAAAACAACACAACAAAAGTTTTCACTTAAGATTAAATCTTGTGCCAGAGCAAAAGAAACAGTCACAGTAAAAATCGGAATATTTTATAAACTCGCCCCAAGTTCCGCGCTCTAGGTGAGATAGCGGAGTTCCGATTTACTTATTTTTTTTCTTTTGAACAAATAGCTGAACCAACTTTTGTGTAAGAAACAAAATCACAATTGAAACTTGTCGTTTTCATTGTTATCTGCTAGAGTTATAAATAAAAACATATTTCCTGTAGTCCCTGTCCTGTAGTTTACACGAATAATGTTAAATAAAATATACTGCCTACACATTATTTCAAAGGCATTGACACACATATTCGATAGAAACCAAATCATAGTAAAAAAGTAATAAACGGGATCCGTAATCGGCATGGCAGTGTCGCGTGTGAGAACCGGCGCGTGCTCCGGGCGACTGCGGCCGCCCGCCCGCCCGCCGCGCGCCGGCACTGAGGGGCGCTTGCTACCCTATTATGGGGATCGCAAGCTCCATCCACTTTACGGAACACAGCATCTTTGTATTTATATTCATATTTTTAACAAGAAAGTGCTTGGCTTGTATCTCGCTTAATGATCAGTGACGACGCAGTCTGGCTAACTTATCACTATTCACTACATGTTTCCGACGCTTAGGTATTATAATGATAATTTTATAGATAGTTGTTATATTAGAAATATAGGATAGTTACAACTGAATACCATTTTCGATTGTCGCGGGTATGTGTGTTTGGTAATATAAAAAACCGGCCAAGTGCGAGTCGGACTCGCCCATGCAGGGTTCCGTAGCAGCAAGTAACATCATATAAAAGTTTTTGCAGTTCGTTGAAGCTTTGATCGATGTTCTAATAATAGTGTATTATTTTTAATTTATGTATTTATGACGTATTAAAAAGAACTACTTACTAGATCTCGTTCAAACCAATTTTCAGTAGAAGTTTGCATGGTAATGCACATCATATATTTTTTTTAGTTTTATCATTCTCTTATTTTAGAAGTTACAGGGGACACACACACACACACATTTTACCACTTTTGAAGTGTCCCTCGCGTAAACTATTCAGTTTAGAAAAAAATGATTTTAGAAACCTTAATATCATTTTTGAAGACCTATTTATAAATATCCCACACGGATGGGTTAGAAGAAAAAAAAATTTTGAGTTTCAGTTCTAAGTATGGGGAACCCCTAAAATTTATTTATTTTTTTCTATTTTTCTGTGAAAATCTTAATGTGGTTCACAGAATACATCTACTTACAAAGTTTCAACAGCATAGTTCTTATAGTTTCGGAAAAAAGTGGCTGTGATATACGGACGGACAAACAGACAGACAGACATGACAAATTCATAGGGGTCCCGTTTTTTGCCATTTGGCTACGGAACCCTAAAAAATGACACTAGCAGCGTACACAAAAAATGTACTTATTTAAATAACGGTGATAGTTAAAATGGGTATGGTGGGTAGGTTTTGCCCGACTGACGGTTTGCTAACGTTCCCGAACTTCCCTGGATGAGGGTGGCCGAAGATGGACGTCGTAGTCGGCCGGTGTTCTCTGCCAGCAGGGTGAGCTTGGGCGGCCTTGGGCGAAAGACGCCTCTTCGTGCTCGAGCTACGTTCCCCTTGTCGTGGAATTAACACTTCACTAAATGAGTGCGCAAGCACTGGTACTTTAAATTAAATATTTTCTTTAGGTACAATTAATGTTGTAAGGATTATTAACTAGGTCAATATGTGACAATGTATTTGAAGTGCGGAGACAATGGAGTGTGTCCTGCCATCTGAGCGCTCGGCCGAAATCTGTCTCATTAACGACAATGTTCTTTCTAGATAAAACGTAGACAAAGGATTGCATAGAACTCGTCTTATATTAGCAATTCACGCTACGCGTTATTATGCTATTACGCTTTATAATGTTATTATGCTATTACGTTACTTTTAAGTTTTATTAATTAATTTTCTTTTAGATATAACTTTTAATGTACATACGTAAGTAGTGAAGTTTTATTAAATGCTGTTATAATTCCGTTTTAAAATACAATAAGTAGTTATTTTGGGTATTTAATTATTAAATAATTTAAAATATTATGTATTATGTTATTATAAAACGTATTACGTTACATAATATGAAAAAAAACCACCTGAAACTGGGTAGCAAACTCTATATCTTACTACCTAAACGTGGTTAGTACGCCGGTTCTGGCGTCGCCATCTCTGAGGTCCCAGCTTTAATTCCCGGTCGGGTCAATTAAAAATAAAATGTTTATTAAAATTACTTTAGGGTCTGAGTACTTTCTATGTACAATAAGTATGTATGTCCGTTGTCTAGTATAACCATTAAAAGAGTTTTCAAAAGAAGCCTAACTTGGGCTAGATGATTGGTGTGAGAGGGAAAGTTATTTACTTATTTATAATTATTTATAGTATATCAGGAATCGCTTAGCCTCCGTATTACCTAATGGTAAGTGATGATAAGGCTGTGGGTGAAAGCCCATTTCGATCAGATGACAAAGTTTAATTTGTTAAGAGACTACGTTGAACTTTATTCATACGTGAAGCAGCTCAGCTTAGATAAGGATTTTGATCCCTCCCTCAATGCAGGGTTATGGATTTTACGACATCAACCGAGACCAAAGGCTTTACGTGCCTTTCGAAGCGCGGAGGAGCTCCAGAAGTTGTTGTACTGGTCACCCATCCAAATACCCGGCATTGCGGCTAATACTTTAAATAATAACATAAAACTATCCAGCACGTCTGAAACATCGTTCATACGACTTAATAGCACTCAACGCAAACATAAACAGTTTTCCAAAAGCAGATTTCAATTTCAATTTCGCACATCCTTTCACAACATTGCAGAAAACGTCAAGTCGACATACCGGCTACCGGCCGCGCATCTGATGATTCCCAATGGATATCGTTGCCAGGCGAATATTCAGCCTGCGGCGAGGCGTCTCCATTTATGACATACAAAACTGCACGAATGCTACTGCTCTGTATGAATCGAAAGCATTGTGATGTCCCGAAATACACTTGGAAGATGGGTTTGCCTGGAATGTGGAAATTTATTACTTCAAATGTACAAAGTAAAGTAGGTTTTGGCCTAATGTACTACTGTTCCACAGCTGGGCACGTGCCTCTATAATTGAATGCAAGACTCGCAATAATTGTTGGGTATTGTCTTACACACCACGTTTGCAAAATGCAGGATGATGACCGGAACCCGGCTATTCATCGAACTATTGCATTTCGCACAATCTAATAAAACAAAGTAATGCCTTCCACCGTCACCCTCATTCTAAAAATTAAAACAAAAAGGTATGTATTATATATAAGAACAACAATTGCAGGCTACAACTTAGTACTACAGACTAGAAAGTACAGACAATTTAGTACTTCAAGCCAACATTTTTAATGAAAGTAAATAAATTTAATAAACTTTCCTACACTCACACCAATTATTATTATCTAGCCCAAGAGAAACTTCGTTATGAAACTCGTTAAACAACACAGCACACAAAGACAACGGATAAACATACTTAAAATACATACTTATTTTACATAGAAAACACCCAGACCCAAGACAATTTAGAAAAACAATAGTTTCTAATTGACTCGACCGGAGATCCAACTTGGGACCTCAGAGATGGCGACACCATGAAAACCGGTGTACAAATCACTCGACCAAGGAGGTCGTCAGTCAAAGTAGCTTGACATTACACTGCTTTCTCAACTACAAACGTACCTACCTACTTCCTGAGAAACGCAACAAAGTTATTTAAATGTCAACAATTAAATACAAATCACGTCACCAACTTTCACACAGCAGACTTTCATTACAATTAAAGATATCATTGCAGCATCACGTTTGATGAGTTTTAATTGTGTTGACGGCTTGTTGACTACAATACCAATGGAAAAGAATTACAATTTATCACGAATGTACAATACCGTAGACTGCAAAGTCTTATCGGGCGTGAACTGCGTCGCGTAGTCCGATTTGCAGAAATATTATTAAATAACAAATAGTCAAATCATGCATATATTTTTTTTAACAAAAGTTTCCTCGCTAATGTGACTGTTTAAAATATGATTTGTGTTTAAAATAAGAGCCCTTAATAAATTATTTCTTTGTCCGCGCCACGATCCGTCATGACCGGCAAACGTATGCAGCTTGTATTCAGCTTAAAAACTGCTATTAGGATTTACATTTCAAGCTGTAACTAGCAGTTGGTAAAGTCCCATAAAGGCAATTTAAGTAAAACACGCAACTGTGTGGTTTATTAATTAGACATCGCTATGTTTATAAGGCGGCCAATTAGCATTTCGGTTTGTTAGTTTTAGCACACCTTTGTGATAGCCGAAACACATAAACTTCAAATATAAGAGCGTGTATTTGGATATCAGTCCTAATGCTTATTAGCACGTCATTACTTTATCTTTTACAATTATTGGTTGGCAGTAGAATGTTTTTAATAATGAGGTTTTTAGCAGCAATTTGGTAAAGTAATAGATATCTACCTATATTATTCTAATAATGTAATAATAATAGCAATAATCTAATAATAAGTTCAAAGGTTTGGCAGTTTTAACCGTTTCTTTTAACTTTTCTGGTTTCTCTGTTTGGTACCAAAGATTTTTAATATAATATACAGTGTCGCGTCACCTTTGAATTATTTTATAACTGAATCAATGGAGCTCCATTTACTTTCGTACTACATTTTAATAACTAACAAAACTTCTCTATTTTCAGAATTATTAATTAAGACTTATAACGAAGAATTTATTGATTTAATAATCTATCGTAAAAGGTCTATGATGATATGAAAATGAGGATTTTTTATTTATTTTATCCGATAAACAACAATAAAGTTAAACGTCTTAAATATTTTTTTACGTAATATTTAATTTTTTGCTTAAATAACGCACAAATTTTGATTATAGAACTTTACAACAACATGTTCTTACAAAATAATGTCATAGAAGCAAAACATAAGTAAAACAAAAAACTTCTTTGAACATGGTAATAGACTTTTCCCAAAAGCCAAATCAAAGAGCCGAAGCCAATTGATTTGTTATTACAACATAACATTTGTATTTCTTATTCCGCCCACGCAACCACTGACACGTTAAAAACTGAACCTTACGATGAAAATGTCGTTTCAGTATTAATTCTACTCGTTAAATTTTTTTGTTTAAATTGTGTGTACTATTTTTCGAAATTAACTTGTTTGAAATTATTAATTTATAGTGCCGAACATATTGTGACCATTTATTGCTTGTTCCTAAAATCTCGAACCGTTTCTCTGATAAATATAAAATCATCGTTGACGTTACGCCAAAAAATGTTCTTCGTTCGTAATTAAGATTGATACTGACAGGTGAGCGCTGCGAGCGTGCGGCCTAATGGGGCTGAATTACAGCGTCTTTGTGTAACTCACTCGCATGCCACTGCCACGGATATATTATGTCTGTTCAAAACAGCCGTTAAAGATCTGCGATAAAAATAACTGTGCGTAATTATTATTTCTAATAAAACAAGTTATTTTTAATAAAAGGCAACTGACGAACTTCCCAAGAATTTCTGTAGGATTATACTAACAATCGAGAGCGGACAATCAGATTGCAACATTTCATCTCTATTCATATAATTCCCTGCTTGTAAATAAAAACGTCGTAAACTGCCACGGCGACGGCAACAACGCAGAAATATTCTTCTCCTACTTCGTCTTGTTTTTATTACAACAATTTTATTGTTTAAATATTGCTAGTCTCTTCGGGGTGGGGCGGTAACGCAAGGCTGTGTTCCATTAAATTGAAAACAGAACATTTCTGGCTTTTGTTCAAAATCAAGTCAGATTACAAAGATTGAAAAACAACGAAAGGAGGACAATGCATATTGCCGGGACAATCGCGCTCCGCCGAGCGCGAGCGCTCACGAGCAGAGCCGCGCTGGCCGAGCGAGCCGAGCGAGCAGGGCGCGCCGTTCGAGCGCTGGCTGGTGATGGTACTTTTTGAAAAATTGCAGGATAATCTGAAGACGCTGAGACGCCGACATTGTTGCAAGATATATTGTGTTTCGAGACACTTGAGGCGGTCCGGGATAACAACACGATCCGGGACTGCTGTTCTGAAACTCGAGCCATATGAACTGTCGTGAAAATCAAAACAGCCTTTCAGAACTTTCGCCGAGACGGAGTTCTGATTCTTTTATTACACAGTTGATCTTGAATTTAAAATATATTGCGTGGATTTTCATTCGTTGTTTGATTAATCAGGTGCTTCTTACTGTGTAGTGGACGAAACAACAAATGTTTTGATAATAATGGATTATGTATTAAAATACTCTTAAGATTATGGAACTCATCACTCATTATCATTATCAGCAGTTGCATTAAATATCAAATATCAAAATATCAAAAGCTTTCAGTGGTTTGGATGTAGTTAATTTTTTGCTATGGTGATATGATACGCATACATACATCGCGCATCGCACTAACAGTGAGCTAACGGATGTCGCTGAGGTAGTAGGGTAAGACGTGCTATATAACGGTTTCACGTCGCGCCGCCAGTCCCGCCGACGAAATTGCATTTCGACCCGCGCCAGGCCGGTACAGGTGGACGGACACGATTATTTGATATTATTACCTTTGCTGCGACGCTATTTTGATAACTTTTATCTTGAAGAGAATAATCCTTTTCTATTTGTTCGCATGTGATGGAAAATCTTCTGAAATGTTCCCACTAACCCGCATCGAGCCAGCGTGGTGGTTTATGGCCTAATCTACTTAAGTGGCGTTGGTCACGTAACATTGCCAGTGTCACAGTCACGATGATGATTGAGTTTACCGTCACCACCATCACTGAACGATCAAAATATTCATAGTAACTAGTATTGATAATAACTAGAGTATATAATTTGTTTATGATAATTCACAAATTTTATAAATTTAGAATGTCAAAGAGGGATACTTTAAAAAAATTTGTGAACGTATTGAAAACTGCAATAGCAATGCTTTGAAGTCAGATTTGTTTTAAAAGATTCTGAGGAAGCAGTTTTTCCTCACGTCATTGATGTTTGTTGAAAATTATTTTACTAACACCTATACCATACAGTAAAAAAAAAAAAAAAAAAATGAAGGTCAAACTCAAAGGCTTACACGTAAGTGTGTTGTTTCGATTGTTATCAATGATGCTCGTATACTCGTACTTATTTGTGCCAGCGTGATTTTTAGCACTGGTTAAACTGGCATTAAACTTTCCAAATAAATAATTTTTTATTGAACATTTTACAACATTTATTAGTATCATTGCAAAACAATTGGGCAGTATGTTTTATTACGTACGTAATAAAATCATTATGTTTTCAGAAATGTTGACTTTACATTCCAAATAAAATTAGAAAAATGGGCAAGTTTTTAAATGTAAATGATGTACTCGCGCTTTCTCCACGTATTATTTTATCCCGATGTATTCTTTGCAGGGTCTGCGATCAAAGTCTAGTCAAATTCTCTCTTACTTTTAGAAACAGTTGCTCGTATCAGATCAAGGCCATTTAGCAATTCACTTTATGACTTTGTGAGACCTTATATTCTGCCTCCGACACCCTTAATGATTTCTAACTTAATACTAATTGAAATAGGCTTTATATTGGAAAAAAGTGAAACAATTTCTGTAAAACATACGACGAGCACGTCTTCGCAACCAATAACTCCAAATTGAGTTTCATATCTGTTGTAACGTCCTAATTTAATTTGCGCAGCGCGCTACAAAGGACCGCCCGCACCCACTCCCAGACCCAAATTAAATCGTTTATGAAGTTTTACAAAATGCGTAGCAGATAGTTTGGGATAACTTTTCGTTGATTTTTGAACGACTTCAAAGGAAGCCTTGGTACGGTCGTTAAGTATGCATTAGCTACAAGTTGATTTTAATTTTCAATTACGAAGCAACGAATAAAATTCTTCTATTAGGTGGTAATTCTCAGTTTCACTTTAATTAATCGTAGTCCAGGTCTGAGTAACATGGCTACGCTACTCTGCGAAGGTGCTTCTGTCGTTTTTATTATGAAAAAATTGTTACTAGATACTATTTATTTGAAAATTGTCACTTACGAGAGTCTTTTAACATACCTAAACTAATCTATCATACCTATCACACAGTAAGAACTTTCGTAATACAAATACTGTTAACATAGTTGAAATAGCTAAAGATTAGTAGAAAGGTAAAAGGAAAATAAAATCGTATAAATCAATTAGCATTAAATTGATCGAAGCGCACTAAATAGTCAAAAAGGCATTCATGTAAAATAAGTTTTATTAGGTAAGTCGCCTAAGGCCTAAATATAAAATAAAACTTAGTGATATCTGTTTAGCCCAAGTCTTCTTCTAGTTTAGTACTAAGCCACTAAAGAATGAAGAGGGCGGTTAGCTAACCTGAATGTGGGTATTAAATCTTTAATTAATAAAAGTTTTGATACCGTCTGCTATTTACCCGTGACCATACATGTCTCATCAAAGCTCCATTCGAATTGGATTGGGCTGTTGGCATGCAATTCACATGCTTTATAATATTATTTTTAGATACTTAATTAGGTTCTCATTTTTCCTTAGAAACCTTATCAATCAAATTCACAATTCATTATAGAAACTAACGCTATCTTGCGATGAAGCGAATCACTATGTTTGTAAAATTATAAAATTGCGGTGAATATTTTAGAAGACACAATAGGTACTAATTCAAACGTTAGGTAGGTATAACTTTAACAACGTGGGTTGGATAAACAATATAAAGGTTTTACAAAGTTATTAGCAGCAAAGACCACGTGCCGGCAACCCTCCCTTGTCCCGTAGGTATCGTTAAAGGCAACCAACTCTGTCACGGCGTTCAATCTCTATATAAGGGCCAAAGGACCATCAACTTGATATGACTTTAAAAGCTTCTCATTAGACGGCCGACGTTAATAATATAAAAGGCGTATTGCAGTGGCTTCATTACCTGACCTGAATGAATATGTCGATGGTTCCATCGCAGATGATCGCTAGAATATTTGGCTCACGCGCTGAACGTTCGTCCTTCGACCGTCAACAAGAATTTCCTCGAATACTTTTTAGTGGAAAATGGTGAAGTACCACGCCAAGTTAGGGATGATTCTTAATCTGTGTTCTCTTCGGCAAAGAACTTTTAACCGGTTTATGGGTAAGAAGCTGGTTGTTACTCAGACCATATTGGTCGAGCTACCTCCACGGCTTTCTGGATAGCACCTCGACTCCTGTTGACCGAACCGGATGTTCGTACTCTTAGTCGTTAAGCGCGTTGTCACAGACCTATATTCTAGAGCGCCAGCGTAGTGTATTGGGGTGAGTAGTTGCATTTGAATAGGGCGGGGCGTTCGTTCGTGTGATTGAATCGACGGGGCTGATTAGCTAGATTGGTCAGTACTATTCTGGCGTATTTAAGAGTTATTAGTAGCAGTGTTGTATTCGCATGATATAAAAAATATAAAGCCAGCTCCTCTCATCAGCTTATTCTGAAAATTCTAGATGAAATGGGCTTCCGTAATAGTAAATTCCTGCCTTAGTCCCTTGGTAATTCGAATTTCATACTATTAACTTAGAGAATAGGTTAAGATGAACATTGAAGTTATGAAATAACAACAAATGTATAAGTGTGCGAAACTTACAAACTTTAACATGTGTTTTTCATGTTCCTATGATAAATTGATGCATCAGATAAGCATAAAACTTGAGTACCTACATATTCGCATACAAAACAATTTTTGATAGGGTTTTGATAGACACCATAATAGTGTAATTAAACAATTTTATGTTGTTACAATCAATGTGATGCTGTTTGTACCCACTAATGCAGTGAAGTGATTTGTTAATCCAATTTTCGTCAATACGAGGTACCTGCGGCGGGGAAGCCTCCATTATAATGAGGCTTAAAACATCGTCCCTAATGAAGCCAATTAGGATTGGACCCGGCATCGCCCCGGCCACCTCGGTGACTTCCATAACTCGAGCACTTCGTACTTTCAATGTTGATAAGTCAAAATGCTAATTATCATGGGTAATTTTAAACAGATTTGCTTCTGTTGTGTTCACATACATATTTATGTATTACATAATATGTCTGTGAATTGTAATACATTATGTTTAGTCCGACATGACAAGTTAATAAGAAAAGTAATCTCTACTTAAACACATGAACCTTGCTAGGACATTGTTTTTTTATTATATTCACAGAAAATACCTACTTTGAATGTTTTTTTAAAAATGTAATATTTTAATTCTGTCCGTTTACAACTATAGAAGCTGCTTTATCAAGATGCTGAACAGAGTTAGCTAAAGCGGCCATTTTGAATCTTGAACGTGGAGTGCTGCGCTTGCTGAGTTTTGTAACAGGATATTTCCGGACCTGTTGTTAGTAGCTGGATGGTAACTTTTGTATTATTATTTGGTACAGCGTATTCATGTACCGGTGGCAGCGTAAACATAATTTCAAAATCATATTTTTAACCGTGACGCGTTGAAAGAATACTACCACCTCCTGAGTTTCTCCCGTATTCTTTTAGCAACAACACGTGTTGTGAGACTCCATTTTATTTCCATCTACCGTGCAATACTAAATGTACTTTAAAAATACATACCACTTAAAATTGGCTTAATGCTAAACGCGAAGCCATTAATTAAGTTATAATAATAATACTCCTCCTCTCTTCCGTTGGGTGTCGAAAAATTCGACTAACTGACTATAGACTGCACTTACATCTAACAGCATAGAGCGGCGATGGGCTCACCAACTGTCATGCTGAGCACATGTGCAGTCGTTATTTGATGAAAAGTGGACTATGGCAGCGGACTGCTCTTGCGGTCCTCATTGCCTGGTCTCTGACTAACCCTTGGGGGATAATAGCCGTGATTATTTGTATGTATGTATGTATATTTTTGTATATAAAAATACGTGTGGTAACGTAGGTACGTTCAATAAAATCAGTTTGGCTTCAATGTTAGATGTTTTTGTGCCTTTTACCTATGCCAAAGTTTAAATAAAAAGTTTTTGTTTCTATTCTATAACAGGGAGCTACTGGGGAGCTGATAATCTTCGTAACTCTCGGAAATCAACTGGCATTGTATACTTTTTCATGTTCTTCTTCTTAGTACCTACATGTATTACTGCCGTAGTCTATTAACCAGTGGTATGAATTGATTCAGGAAAGCTGTAACTGTCGCCTAACATTAATTTGATTATTAACTTTGATAGGTACCTACGTACTGTTTAATTACAGTGACTCACGTTTTATCAAAATCAATTTCAGTTCACAGTTCAGCTAACCGTGTCACGTAGCGGTGAAAGAATACCGCCACCCCCTCTCTTCCCTTGGGTGTCTAAAAGGCGACTAACGCACTAAAGACTACACCCAGCTAACAAAATACCCTTAGAAACGAAAGCTTTTAAGAGCTATGTCCTTAAATAAATTTTATATACGTTCTGATTAAGATAGAGACTCTAATAATGGCATATCATAAGTCTATTTAAGCTTTAAGAGCATATATACTTGTAAAAAATACTTTTAGAAGTATATAAGAAAACGAGAAATGACATCAATAAGACCAGTAGTGTTATAAACGCACTCTGTAAGCCTAATTCTTAATTAACACTTATACGTTACACTTATAACTTATTCTTACAAACGTATATAAGCCAACTTTATGTAATGTTTATTTGAGCAATAGTATTATAGACGCACTTTATAAGCCTAATTGTCCTTGAGTCTTAATTAACACTTATACATGCACTTTGTAAGACCACTCAATCTTAGAAGTGACTTTACTAAGTGTTTTGTTAGATATCGTCTGTTACTTATAACTTATTCTTAAAGATGTATATAAGCTTACTTTATAAAACATTTGTAAGAACAGCAGTATTATATGCGCACTTTATAAGCCTAATTACCCTTGATTCTTAATAAACTCTTATGAATGCATTTTGTAAGATCACTCGATCTTAGAAGTGACTATTGTAAAAGATAGTAAAGAGTACTAACACGTCAAATGTCTAAACTAGATAAATGCAATTAGAATTCTAATGCATTGCAAAAAAGTCAAAAGGTGGTCGACCAGGAACTTCCCTGTTTGCCTTTTGGCCTACTTTTACTTTAATAAGGAACCCTAAAGGCAATGGCCGCGTGGGTTAAAAAATGTGGTTGAATTTGATTTTAGAAGTTCGGTGTAAACCTTAAACAATAGTAATGCACTTATATTGGTTCTGTTAAAGCCACTATAAGGCATGATTGGTGATAATGGCGACATTTCCATATTTTTCATTTTTAATATAATATTTTTTATTATTAAAGATACATTGTTGAAATGGCCCGTAAAAATACTCGATAAAATCGCCTTCGCAATTAAATAACAGTTAGTAATGCGTAATAAACATGAAATTATACTTACACATTTTGTAGGAAAGTGAATTAAACAGGACAGTACATAATACTTACGTTTTTAATACTCTTCTTATTATTCAGAAAAGTTTTACGAGCACTTGGCAATCCTTTCGGCGGACTGTGATTAAATCTGATTACATGTCTTACTAAAAGCTCGCAAAGAGCACTACAAGTAATATCACACTTAGAACAGCATTAGTAAGTGCATTATAAGGGTAAATAAATGCCCATAAAGAATGCCTTTGTAAATCATTTGTAAGTCTGTTTGGTATTATTAAAGCATCAACGAGAATTTTGTAAGATTGGAAATACACTTCTCGAGACCATTTTAAGATATATTTAAGGGTAAATAGAGTTATTAAGTGCGCCCAAATCCACACTTATAGCAGTCTATCGGAGTACCATAAGACTGGTAATATTATACTCTTGGGATGTGTGTAAGAGGAAATTTTGCTAGTTAGGCACATACATCAAACAGCATAGAGGTGGCGATGGGCTAACTCGTACCTGTCGCGCTGAGCACATGTGCATTCGCTATTTGGTGAAAAGTGGACTACCTATGGTAGAGGACTGCTTTTTGCTGTCTTCATTGCCTAGTCTCTGACTAACCTTTCGGGAATAAATAGTCGATATTTTAAGTATGTATGTATGTAATTTCAGTTCATTTTTGTCAACGCTGACTTTCAAAGATTTAATTTATAAAATATAAATTTTATCAGCACAACTTATTAAACACACTAATTTAATTATGTATTGGTAAAAAATTAAATAGGCATCCATTGTTGCTAAATTAAATACTAATGATGAGTGACGTCTATTAATGCAGTCGTTCAACTATCATTGATTCGATATATTCGTTAAGTCCGCCTTTTGCAGTTTTTGTTTTGCAAAGAAGATTAAATAAATAAATATAATTATGCTTGCAGTTCTGTCATCACTTAAATAGACAACGCCGTGTTGATAAAATTGCTCAAAACCTGGAATTAGTTTATTTTAAAGCAAGAGTAGAATCGATTCCATTAATAAAAAAAAACAAAAATTACACTAATAAAATAAAAAATTACTATGCTGCTTTTTAAATTTATATAACTTAACTCTTTTCTTAGCAACGTTGCACTCACAATTTGAATGCTATCGCGGCGGCAACATCGCTACGACTTGCTTAGATTGAGCGTAATTGCCATGGAGTTGTTACCTTGCCAAAAATACAATACAAATATAAATATCTTTATTCAGTTTCGGAGATTACAAAAACTTATAATAAATTATTTCGATGACCTTTGAAGTACTTGTGTACCTGTGTTAGGAAATCCCGCTCTTCCGTAACAATTATGTTACATACTCCTCGAAACAAAGAATTTATGAAAATTTTAAGGGAAAACAATAAAAAAATTAAAAGACAACAGTGTGTGTGCGTGTGTGAGTGAGTGTGTCTGTGTGTGAGTGAGTGGGGGTGTGTGTGTGTGTGTGTGTGTGTGAGTGTTTTATGTTTGATTATAGTTTATTTTATAACTTTACCTTATAGCTATGACTCATACCTACTATTACAATAATACAGTTTATTTTTTTAATAATTAACATTGTAACTTTTAATTTAGTCTCACAAGTTACTTGCAGAAGGCCTCAGTTTCATCATAACTCCATGTTGTGAGCAGTGCTTTTAGAGATGATTTCCATTCGTGTTTATTTTTCGGATAAATATTTAATAACTAATTTAACGCGTTATATAAATAAGCCGAGTGGTAACTGAATTGTCTCTTAGCAAAGGATGATTTCACGGTGTCCGACGGGGCCACTGCATGCCTCCGCCTCTTTCTTAGTTTGCTAGGTATAGTTAATGATTTATGTGTGGGTTCTAAGAACCGAGTTAATCCGATACAAGAAACGAAATAAGTAAATGTCTTCTTAATTTCTCCGAAAAAAACTATGAATAATTCTTTTATAATAAAATAATCCCTTCTGTTGCCAGACTTTTTTCGCGATGACGTTGTTAATTGCCAGTCATTAAAAATGGCGATGCGTAATTTTGCAATCGGAACTTCCAACAACGATTTGAGCTATTTCTTAATCGAAAACATATACCCACAAAACTTAATATTTTTGGTGTTTTAATGAAATAATCTATCAAAATACCTAATTTATGGTGTGTATAAACCATAATGCGTATGAATACTAAAGAGAGATATCACAAAATCTATTCAAGTTTTATTTTTTATCACAAAACAATATTTATGCATTATGAACAAAGTATTTTACTATCATTCGTTTCAATAGCATAGTGCATTAATGATATTTACAGAAGAAAATAAAAATACGATTGATTATAGTAAAAAGATAACAATAATAACTAAAAAGACAACACAACATGAGAAACCGCGCGAAAAAATAAAAACACTGATTTTGAATGTCTCTTTATAAAGTCCAAGTGACACGAAATAGAGTGAAAAGAATATATATCGCTGGCTTATTTCTTTATCTGATGTTAGTGCAGGTAACACGGTAAAATAAGCTTTATTGTATTTAATTTAGTATAAAAACCAAACCCAAAATTGTGTGTGCCCGCCACGGGTTCTTGGCAATCGGATACCCAAAACTTAAGGCCGTGGCGGTTTCTTTTACCCAAAGGGAGATATAGTAGAGGATCCGAGTATACAACGACCTTCACCGAGCGGTTATTGGATGAAAAGTATTTTATATCAAATTTAATGTGTTAAAATATATATTGCGAGTGGGTTGGCTGAAAAATTTCAGTCCAGTTTATGATTAAATAAATATTTAAAAATATTTTATTTTAAATATTGCACTTGTTTCGATAATAGATAAATTACATAGGTACCAATCGAAAGTATGAAGCCTATAGAATATGCAAACGTTAGGTTGACTATTTTTTTCCTGTTATACATTGGGTAGGCAGGTGTAAACAGGCAAGTCAATATTAATAATTTGCAACGGTCTGGTTAAATAAATAAAATTTATGTTTATATAAAGATAAGCTCATTACCAGTAAAATTTAAAAAAAAAAATATTTTTTTTAATATTAAATTAATCATTAATGGTACTGAACTGAAATTTTTCAGCCAACCCACTCGCGATATATTATTTAACATATTAAATTTGATATAAAATACTTTTCATCCATTAACCTTCTCGGTGAAGGTCGTTCTATACTCGGATCTTAGACTAATAAGTTGTCTGAGGTTTTGAGCTATTTCATCGAATATCTAGTTTTATAAAAATACATAATGATTTAGATCGATTGTTGGGATTATATTATAATTTTTTTTACTTAGAGCATGTCAAACTTCTAGTAACAGTTGACAGTGAAGAAGAGGCGTATCCATTACATTTATTTGTTACTAGGTTTTTCCCTCGGTTTCGTTCGCTTTCATTTTTAACGGGACAAAATACCCTTTAACCATCTTCAGGATTTCATCCATATCTTCTCCAAAATTCATTAACATCGGTTAAGCGTGAAAGCGTAACAAACAAACACAATTATTTGTTTTTACATTTATGTAAATTAAAAAGTTTAGTTAGTTAGTGTCGCATCAGTTAGAACGACGTGCCTGAATGTTAGCCATACATTATTATCTAAGCTTTAAATCTACATTTATGATTATACATACATACATATTTATAATCACGACTATTATCCCCGATGGGTTAGTCAGAGACTAGGCAATGAGGACAGCAAAAGCAGTCCTCTGCCATAGTCCACTTTTCATCAAATAGCGACTGTGTTCAGCGTGAAAGGCGGTGAGCTCATCGCCGCTCTATGCTGTTGGAAGTATGTGCAGTTTTTAGTCCGCTAGTCGCCTTTTACGATACATAAAGGACTTGTAGTATTCTTTCACCGCTACGCGGCACGGTTAGCATTAAATCAGCAGCGTTAAAGCTAGGGACATATTTAATTATATGGTATTTTATGCCTGGGTAAATATAAACAAATAAAAAATACAACTCAAAGCATATAAAATAATTCAGAAAATCGATGTTAAAATTTCAAGAAATTTCCCATGATGTTTCGACACCCTAGCGCTTTCGACTCATTTACGCGTATGGTATTGAATAAGTAGGTAGCGGTCGTGTTTGGTGTGACCCATTTTTCCTTCATACTTGATCATACAGAGGAGCTCGATGGCGCAGCGGCTAGCGCGTCCGGCTTGCGACCTTGCTCGCTAAGCCACTCTCGCAATGCCGGGTCGCTGGATGGGTGACCACATTAAAAAACATCTTGAGCTCCTTCGTGCTTCGGAAGGCACGATAAGCCGTTGGTCCCGGTTGTTGTCGTAAGATGACAGCCGTTAAAACCCACCAACCCGCATTGGGCCAGCGTGGTAGGTTATGGCCCAATATCCCCACGTGCTATTGTCCACGTGGGAGGCCTGTGCCCAGCAGTGGGACGTTAATAGGCTGATGATGATGATGACTAGATCATATTTGATCTTTCCCCGCGCTTAGTGTATACGCTAACATTATTTAATAGGAAATTATGCAAAAAACATTTTTTTTGTAATGAATCGGAACTAGAATCGAATACCTAATGTCCTCTTATGTTTTATCTAACACGCTGTATACTTAATGGAACGTACCAGTGATTTCAATTATAATGTTGGCGTACATACCTTTCCGTACACATTCGGTCAAAACTTTGTTGAAAATTAAAGCTGAATGCTTGTAGGCCTTTAAATTTCAACGCCTAACAAAAGTTGTGCAGACGTGACGAGTGACGACATGCGAGCGCTGTTTTTTCATAATTGAATCATCGCGAGACGCTCTACCCTTTCACACAAATGTTTTTGTTGGGATTACGTTTTATGGAAAAACAATGTAAGCGCAAAACAAAAGTTTTTCCAGCGAATGGAACGCGCATCCGCCGGGGAAGTTCATTTTATGTTATTTTATTATGCGAGACTGTTAATCATACATGGGTTGTATTATTGCATTTTTATACCTTGTAATAACTGACAGTTTTTCTAAAATCACCGTTAACGCACTTGTGATATAGTGAATTACACTATCAGCACGTACTCAATAGTACGTGATAATTAAGGTCTTCCTGATTGACAAGGCGTCCTTCCTCTAGTCACGTATAGATGTGATGTTAATTAGTATTTAAGATGATACACTAGAGGATAAAGAGGATTGATTCAACGCAAGACATTGTTTCATTTCGGGTCTCCGTCCCAACGCCATTACATGGCGACCGTGACAGGACTGTCACAAGTCCGCGCCGCGAAATCGCTAGTTGAAGTCTACAAAATATCAGGAAAATAGTGCTACACGGGCCTACAAGAAGGACGAAGGAAATAAGAAGAAAAACTGTAAGCCAAAATTGTTTAACTATGGGAAACCCACAATCTAAAGACAATATTATTGTCAGTCAATCACCAACTCAATCGGCGGCAGCATCAACTCCCTTGGCCGTTGGGATGCAACTTTCAGAGATCTTTTTACTGACCATCGTCGTTGTACTAGCGGGCTATATAGTACTTAGGCTGCTACGTTACTTCAACGCACGACTATTAGAAGAGGTAGAACGCAGAGCGGTTCGACGGGCAATTGGACCAGCACAGAACGTGTAAGCCAGCACGAATTAATATAACTATGCTACCAAGAATCTATGTGTGTGTGTGTGAGTGATTTTTTTTTTCTAAAGTGTGTTCATGGCAAATCTGTCAGAACTCTTGAGTGAGCTTAAGGCTATTAGAGACTCTATTATTAAATTAAGTAAGGACAAACGTTATTCCGCTCAGGGGCAGAATAAGTTTTTAAGAGCAAAGGAAATTAAAAATATTTTTGAACAAATATCTGCAGACTTATGTAAAAAAGGGATAGATGCTGTAGAATTACAAATAACAAAAGCAATATCGTCAAAGTTTTTATGTAATTTTGAGGAAATCTAGTCACTCGTTAACCCGCATCATTCAGAAACGATCACAACCATGGCCACGTTCGATCTAAAAGTCGCGCTCACACACCTCCAATGCAAACGCAAATTAACCAACTAATAGACGGAATAGAGTATTATAGTAGTACCCTTAGAAACGAGGACCAGCCTCAGTTAATCAATTTTGTTTTAAAAACTCGTCTTTCTAGCAGTGCTAAAACAAAAATTAATAAGTCTTATGTGTCTGTGGCAGACCTAATAAAAGATATAAAAAATGTTTTAATTCCGATTAAATCATACACAGCCATTTTAGACCGAATGCTACGATGTAGGCAAGGAAACAAGACCATAGAAGTGTTTGGTAGTGAAATCGAAAAAATGTCCAACGATTTAAGTACACCACAGGCTAATGGAGACGAGTCGGCATATAATTTATTAAAGCCGATTAATGAAAAAATGGCTATCAAGCGTTTCGCTGACGGCCTAAACAATGCTCGTACAAGCATTATAGTTACGTCTAGGTCCGTAAGCACAGTTAGGCAGGCAATAACTATAGCCTTAGAACAAGAAGACTCGGTAGTGAAACCACCAATAAACAATTATGTTAACTATGTTTCGAACCAGCGATTTGAAAAGATAAATAAAAACTATCATCAACAATATAATAAGTCACGTAACAACAACGCGACGAGTCAGCAAGGTCGGGGTCGTGCCTACTATAACTCGAATAGGTTTCAGGGTCAGCGCAACACCAGGTTTACGTCACCTCATAATAAACGTAGGAATGTACATTTCTTAGTTGACTCAGCAGAACAGTCTAATGACGAGAACGAAAGTGAACGTCAGAGTATACGTCAGAACGAACATCATAGCGATGATTTTTTTCGTTCTGAATAGCGCTGAGGTAGATATTTGTAGTTATGGTAGTGGTAATTACGTTTGTTTTACTTGTAGTCAAACTCAAATTTCTCTATTAGTAGACACAGGAGCAAGCATTTCAATTTTAAAGTTAGATTGGTTAAATAAACTCCGTAGCGTGTCCCGCGACGCAAAGCTAGTAAGGGATGAAATTAAGATTAAAGGAGTATGTGGGGATTTAGTATCAATAGGTTATGTTTATCTAGACTTATGTGTTAACAATTATAATTTTAGGCATAAGTTTTATGTGTTTAGCAACTTCCACTGTAAAAATGATGGAATTTTAGGAGAAGATTTTTTATTAAAATATAGTTGTAAAATTAACTATGAAAATAAGCTGGTTACATTACAGGATAAGATAAGTCTAGAATTAGGCTTAGGTAAAAACATAATAACGACTATTCCAGGGAGATGTGAGGTCGTAAAATATGTTTCGTCAGAGATAAAGGGCGAATGTGTCATTTTAGCGGAGGAAGTTATTGCAGGCGTATTTGTAGCAGGCGCCGTGGTAGTAGGAGACGGGAAAAAGATTCCGGTGCGATTTTTAAACACACGGGAAGAAGATGTAAAATTAAATAACTTTAGCCCGAAAATTAGAAAATACTCGGATTATTTCGTATGCTCTTTTGATACGGAAAACGGAAAATCTGTCGAGAGGGTTAAACAACTATTCGATTTTCTTAAATTAAAAACATATCTTGGTGATGAAGAGAGACGGTCTATTGAGAAAATATGTGCAAAATATGCAGATATCTTTCATATGCCGGGTGATAAGCTATCCGTTACAAACTTATACGAGTACAACATTAAACTGCAAAATGACGCGTCTCCTGTTTATGTCAAACCGTATAGAATACCGCACGCTCAGAAGGCTGAGTTAATAAAACAGGTAGGTAAATTGTTAGAAGAAGATATTATCGAAGAGTGTACCAGCGAATGGTCTTCTCCATTATTATTACTTCCGAAAATGTAACGGCAGATGCCTTATCGAGAGTCATTATAACATCAGACGAGTTAAAAAATCTAAATTCAAATTTTTTGGGGGTAGTAACCCGTTCAATGAAAAGAACCATGGAGCAAAATAATGAACCCGCTACCTCTGGAAGTAGCAGGGTTGAGCCCCCTGTTGATCATAGGCAACTAAGAGTGGTAGATATTATGCAGAAATCACAAAATGATGTAAGGTTAGATATTTGTTCGTATGAAAACTTCGTGAAGTTGAGGAAAAAGAAAAGATACGTCTCACAGACGGGTGATATGTTATTTAGTGACTCTACTATTTACATAAATCAGGAATCTCTACTAACGGAGGCGCGCCGAGACGCAACGATAGGAGAACTGAGTGCATTATGTAAAAAATATAATATTGTAGAAGTCGTTGTGATTAAAAATGGGTTTAATAAAAAGTTTATTAAAATTTTGACCCAAACTTTCATGAAACATAAAGAATTACCGCGGTTATGTATTATTAATAACCAAGTTGAACATGTTACAAATAAAGACTTGATACGTGTTATACTAAATGATTATCATTTATTGCCGACAAGTGGTCATGTAGGCATAAATAAAATGACTAAGAATATTCGAAAAAAATATTTTTGGAGTAATATGCAAAAAGACATAACTGAATATGTGACTCGCTGTAAAGATTGCCAAAAGCAGAAATTTTGTAATAAAAATAATAAAGAGAAAATGGTAATAACCACTACAGCATCTACTTCTTTTGAAAAATTATATTTAGATATTGTGGGGCCGTTGGAGGTCGATAATTTGGGTAATAAATACATATTAACAATACAATGCGAATTGACAAAGTTTGTAGAAGCTTACCCAATACTTGATAAGTCAGCTGAAACTGTTGCTAGGGTTTTTACTGAAAATTTTATTTTACGATATGGTACTCCCAGGGTTATTGCGACTGACTGTGGAACGGAATTTATTAATTCCACGTTAGAAACAGTATGTAAATTGCTAAATATTGATAAGTTAAATTCAACACCCTATCATCATGAGAGTATAGGTTCGCTAGAAAACTGGCACAAACATCTCGGATGTTACTTGAGAATACAAACACAGAATCAGTCGGCAAATTGGAGTACCTGGATACCATATTGGTGCTTTGCTTATAATAATTCTGTAAATACTAGTACCAAATACTCCCCTTATGAACTAGTTTTTGGGAAAACATGTAACGTACCTAGTAATTTAGTTAGTAAAGTTGATCCCTTATATGTATACGACAATTATCCATCGGAGTTAAAATTTAGATTGCAAAAAGCTCATAATGATGCCAGGAACAACTTATTAATATCAAAACAAAGTAGAAAAACTAATTATGATTTAGATTGTAAGGAAGTACACTACAAAAAAGGTGATCTACTCTTGTATAAGAATGAAAATTATAATAAATTGAATGACTTGTATTTAGGTCCATTTGAAGTTTTAGAAGAGCTAGGTACTAATGTAAAAATATTAAAGAATAATAAAGAATATATAGTTCATAAGAATAGGACTAAGATATTTAGAAAATAAGAGTTTACTTTTCAGGGAAGGGATGCCTAGCCTTTTCAGGGGAGGTGTGATATAGTGAATTACACTATCAGCACGTACTCAATAGTACGTGATAATTAAGGTCTTCCTGATTGACAAGGCGTCCTTCCTCTAGTCACGTATAGATGTGATGTTAATTAGTATTTAAGATGATACACTAGAGGATAAAGAGGATTGATTCAACGCAAGACATTGTTTCATTTCGGGTCTCCGTCCCAACGCCATTACACACTGAAATTGGACTAACTTTTGCTGTGTTTTTGGCAGAAACTGTTTGGAATAAGGAGGGCGTAATGAGGTCCCTGGAGTGATTTTTAATCGCAGCGGGTAGTCAAACGTCTTAAACAGGCCAAGGTCAAAACAAACAAATACTACACTTTTCATCCTAAGCAAAAAGTAGTACTTATGCCGGTACAAATTCTAACGTAACACAATCAAATAATATATTAAAAAAACACTTTTAAAATATAGGTATAATTTGCATTTGTTTTGATTTTACGAAGAGAAAGTGATTTGCCTTCATCTCATGGTAAGTGTTGGTCTTGTTGAAAATGTAAACGTACTTTAACAGAAGTATGTAGATTTTCGCGCTGGCTCCGGTCAGAAGTCAGAGCGCAGCACTTCACACTCTTCGCCGTAAAGGCAATTTTATTATTTGGTATCATATAACAATATTCATTCAGTATTACTTAACAATGTTCATAGACTGAAGCCTTACGTCCAAACACGGACACCTGTATAGTTTCATTCCTAATCACAGCAATAGATAATTAGTGCCGGTCTCAGCTAACAAAGTAGAAGCCAGTCTGTAGGTGTGGTTATCGGGATCGAGTTCGCCGGATACCATCCAATCCAACTGGCATGGGAGCCGGTCACACGACACGACCAGCAAACGGACTCTATCCTAAACTGCAACGGTTTATATATTAGTCGAAGAGCGGCTCAAACCAGAAGCTGACGCGGGTTCAATTCCGTTTGTATTTCCTCGTAAGTTGTAAAAGCGACGGATTCAGATAGTTTCTACAAGAGTTATGTCATTAGCTATACACATTTACTGTCATGAAGGCAAATGTATAAAATATAGGTTTATATGTATCTACATAACTATCCGGTGAGACTTCCTACCTCTAACGATTGGAACACTACTAATATAACACAATGGATAAAGCGGCAAACTTAGATAGCATAGTGGTACCCATACAATACTAGGGTACCGGGGTCTGGGCATGACAGAGGCGTCATCATTGTTGCCTTTTTTAATTACTCAGTAAAGATATCTGAAGATATCTGAAATGAACTACTATGACGTCACAAAGTTTAGGATGAATTATGTTAATCGACTGAAAGTGAAAAACGTTTATAATAATAATATACTAGAAGACCCAGTGAACTTTGTATCACCTACATTTTAATTGTAAAAAATATGGTCAAAACTTAATAAGTACACAATTTTTCGGTCAGCACATTTAGCCAGTATCAAGTTAATAAGTACTTAATTGCTTGAAGTAAATAATGAGTGATAATATAACATAACGATTAATGGTAAATGATATTCCCCCAAACCCCTTGACACTCAATAAAGCTGTGGGACTAAATTGAGATCTCACACGGACTTCTTGAGAGAATCGGAAAAGTGATATTGCACGGTTTGATTTTACTTGCTAAAACTCATGCACATTCACGAACACTCAACAGTTATTAATCCACCATTATGACACATTTATAATAGACGAAACACAAATTAAAGAAAATAATACAACTGCAGACATGACGCTTTACTTTCCCGCCAAGGAATGAACTTTTACACTTTTTTATTTCTGAAACAGTTCTGTTATGTATTCCCACTACCTATACAGAAAAGAGGATTGGACCTCACACTCCAGCTGTTATGAAACAGACAAATTTCTGAACACACCTGTAAATATTTGATTTTTTTAATTTTTAATAAGACAAAGGACCTATAAATAATGTTTCACATTTAGGAACATTTAGTATTGGAAAATTAAATTGTCGTTTTTAGTATTTTCTGTTACTTATTATTTATGTTTCTCACCGTTTATAGCTTCCCTGATCTTCTACAAATATTTCAAAGTTGCAATTAGCCAAATCGGTTCAGCCATTCTTGAGTTTTAGCGAGACAAACGCACAGCTATTTATTTTTATATATATAATTTAATTTCAAGAGTAAACATTAAATGCGTAATACTTATTAATATAAGTAATGCATAATTACAAACTGTAAAGATAATAATATATTATGACTTAGTATGCATATATATATTTTTTTAATTCTTCTCCTATAATCAGATAGGTACAAATATAATTAAATAAGCGATATTAATGCTTAATACCTTCACCGTACAAACTTTCCTGAAGAATGTTTCAACCTGCAGCCAATTTCACCGGTGGGTTGACTCCCCGCTTAACCAACGCGACCGTCAATCAAAAATCCATGTCTTTGTTTAACCCTCTGCAACTGAGGTAAAATTATTGTTTACATTCGACTGAGGTGAAGTCTGTCAGACACCATTTTAAAATGTAAATATCATAAAATTATACAAAGATATTATTTTATTTTTAGTTTTATTTCCTTAAGTGTTTTATAAACAGTTATTTATTAGTATAAAATATAATATTTCAATAAAACGCTAAGATGAATAAAGTATTTTTCATTGAGATCAAAATTTTATATTTTGGGTAGGTACCATAACAATTTTTTTTTAATTTTTTTTTTACAAAAGAACTTTAAAAATCTAACATTTTTTCTTTTACTTATTAAACTAATAAACTTTAATTTTAAAAAATTAACGAGATCGTATGATACGTTTAAGCACAAATCAGTCTTAAAGTTACTGTACATTTAAAGACTCAAAATTTACAATCTTTGCAGATCTGGGCCAAACATTGTAGACAAAAAGGCTTCTTACAGGCACATCAAGTAAATCGAGTCTGACGTTTTAATTTGCTAGGACAAATGCTGCATAGATTTCTTGCTGGCGGTCCAGGTTTGGGTAAAAATTCAGGCTTAGGAGGTAAATCTTTACCCAAAACTCTTTTTATGGTTAGTCGCAGCTCTCTTGGTAAGCTATCATTATAGACACGCTGCTTTAGGCTAGGTAGAACTAATTCTCTTGCTAGAGATATCAAGAAGTCCCCCTCCTCAATTTAGCTCCCAGGCAACGTCTAAACAAAACAAAATCGTTAACACCAGCAGACTTTGACCACAAGAATCCATTTTTACCAATAAAATCTTGTTTGTACAGCAAGAAAGCCGAGCGGCTGGTTACCTTTGCTCTCATTCTCTTCTTCTTCGTTCCTTTCACTAGATTCTTCTTCTTCTCTCTCACTTGCTTCTTCTTCCCTGACACTCGCTTGTTCACTTTCGCTCACAATTCTTGATTCCTCTGGGTCTTGTATATTTTCAATTTCGATGTCGGAATCTTCGACTGAATCGTCAACATCGCTAAAGTCCACATGTATCCTCTTCTAAAAGCCATTTTTCTATTTGCTCGTCATTATTTTTAGGTGTTTCTTTAAAACCTCGCTTGGTAGGTCTAGCCTCTTGACTACTTGAATTCGACATCTGCTACATTTAGTATTCTGTATGATATATGTCTGTAATCGAAAACACAAAATTACATAAATACATACATATACATATAATCTCCACTATTCTCCCCTGACTAACCCAGTCAGGACTAGGCAATAGGAACCACAAAAGCAGTCCACGTTTCACCAAGCAATAACTGCACATGTGCTTAGCGTGACAGGTGAAAAATCCATCGCCGCTATAAGCTGTTGTATGTATGTGCGGTTTTAATTCTTTTAGTCGCCTTTTACGACACCCAAGAGAGGAAATGGGTTGGTAGTATTATTTTGATGGTCGCCACCACACGGTTCGTTACGTTACAATAAAACAAAATTTAAAAAATAAAACTGAAATAATTGAATTTAAACGTTAGTTTAAATATGTGGCTACGTCTGAGAGACGTTATGTAAATATACATCTATTACTGGGGTTACGACCAAAAGACACTATGAAAGTTTAAATATTTTTGGTACGTGACGTCTAATAGAATCAACGCTTATTGCTGTACTTACGTCTGACAGACACCAGAAACTTGTACAGCCACACCTGTGCACCGTGTCGCCGCTCGCGTCTGACTGTTCAATGGCTCGCACCATTTAATTTTAAGTAAGGTACTAAGTGAGACGGAGCTCCGTCACGCCCAATTGCGAAATAGCAACGCCTTATTTGGTTGGCGATGTCTGTGAGACTACCACCTCAGTTGCAAAAGGTTAATATAAATAAAGTTAAACCATGGGAATGATGAAAATTTCCCTTCAAATTAACAAAATTTGAGTTCTAAAGAAAATTATGAGCAGCTCAATTATTTGTAATTATAAACCGGGGAAGATTTGTGCGGGCCTTGTGGTTTCGGGTCTAGAAAATTAAGGGAACGTCTGATTAAATCAGCACTTTATAACTTGAATGACTTGTTACAACTTTTCATTGGTTTCTAAACTAAGAAGATCGCTCCGCCCGCCATATTGCGTTTAATTAAATTGAAGTTCATATTGTTTTTTTCTTATACAAATGTTTAATTTGATTTTTAATATCCACACCACACGCAGCGCAGTGGGTTATAGCACAGTGCGATCACAGAATCATATGGTGCGGTGTCCACATGTAGGCACTGCTCATGTGGGTGGGCCCAGTGACTGGGACTAATTGTAAGCTGCTAACTGTGAGTCCATTTACAAAATAAATGTCAGCCTTAGGCATTGTGCTACCATTGCCAGACAGACCTCTTATTAATTGTCTATGACGCCCATTGAAACATTATCTATTTCAGGATCTAATTTACAACGTAACTGGCAATCATTTCTCCACGTATTTGCCAGTGTTGGCTGATCCTAGAGCACCTCAGCTCGTATGCCTTGCGCCACACGGCGCTACGTGTGAGCACCGCCTTGACGCTACATCTCTCCTGCGGGATAATTAAACGGTATCGACGAAATGACCCATTGTGGCCGCCGTGCGAGCGAGCGGGACGGCGCGAGCCGCTGCTCGTGTGCTCAGTGCCCAGGAGCCGGCCACGAACCAATTTATAGCAATGCATAGATGTTTGGATAGTTCCTAAGCAATGGTGATAAAGCGCCCCCGCACTCCATAGCTTCTGCTCCTTGGGTCATATTATCACCGTCAACACAATACTTACCCATTTTTTGACTGCTTTGTTCCGCCACACGGAATGGTTTTATTTCAGATAAGACCCCATTTTATGTTTGTTCTATTAAAAAAAATTAACAACATAAAATAAAACATAATGAAGTCGTTGTCTTATTATTATGCAGTTCGATTTCAAATAGACGACAAAAAAATGTTACCGAGCTTAAAAACTTTCACTTCAAGTTATCTACGGCATCAGCAGAGCCCGATGTAACTGTTGCTACGTAACAGAGAATCAAATTAATACAATATGTAAACATGAAGTGTACAAGCAGGCAGAGGCGGCGAGGGCGGGGGTGTGAATAATGCGCGCGCCCCGCGGGGCCCGCCGCCGCCGGGGCCCCGCCGCTGCAACAGTGGCCTAAGGGCCACCGCAGACATGCTACTTTTATCATCGGCGATCAACGATTTAGCAGCTGAATGCAGCGATCACACATTCCACACCGCACACTTAAAAACGCCCAACGCGGCTATTGGGTCGCTTTTCCGAAGCTCGACACAGCGTCTGAACGTTACACTCCGCACACATTTGGATCGCTCGCATCGGTTTGGCATCTACGGAACACGACAGTGTTCAGTGTGTCATTCAGTCCCTTTCTCTTTCCCTCTCCGCCAGCCGAGAGTTGCCGATCCAGCATCGGAGCAGTCGCTAAAACGCGCGATCCTGATACGGCGATCGAACGCAGAGAGTCGCCAAAACGTGATTCAGCATCGATAGAGTCGCAAAATCGCCGATCGCCGATGCTAAAAGTAGCATGTCTGCGGTGGCCCCTTACTCTGCCTTTTGTTGGCCGCTGCTGCTCGGCTGTTACATGTAACTGGGGAACTAGAATAAAATTGTGACATTAACGTTACAGCTGGAAGTCATTTGGACAAAAAATTAAAGAAAATTACACTTCGGTGACCGAGTGGTTACGCACTCGGTCCGATAACCCGAGGTCCAGGATTCAATTACCAGGTCGGGTCGGGTCAAAAATTTTTTCATTTTTTTTACTAATAAGAATTAAACCTAAATTTGTGTCTAAGTTAGTTTACTTTCTCAAGAAACAAGGTATCAGATGTAAAGTGTGTCAATAATATTACGAACGACTAAAAAGTAAAAGCGCCATCGCAAGCGAAACCACATCGTACAAAATTAGATTTTTTTTTATCGCCATTTTTACAACCTAAGCGCACATTTCGGAACCCCTATAATGAACACGTAAAATTAATAAATCGGCAAGTAACGGAACAGCTGTGTCGGTGAAATGTATTTGTGGCGTAATGTATGCGCGGTCACGGCACAGTTATTGTTCTTTTAAGCGTTTCCACGATGCCACCCGTCGCTCCCGGCACACAATTTGGACCTTATTACGATGCAGGAGCGACGCGCGCGCCCGCACGGCTAAGTTGGTGGTAGCGTAGCTGCATTGCCGCAGTGTCGTATAAACGACACTGGCTTTCCAATACGGGCCAACAATGCAATAATTATCGAACACGGCCTACGCAAAAAGGAAGGCACATTTAACGACTGTTGAATATTCTCTAACTATTTGTTACTTGGCTACGGAGGTCGGTTGTGTCCTTAAAGAGCATATTTAAAGAGATCTTCGTGTTTGTCGCTATTAAAGGAATTGAATTTATTTAGATTGTTTTTTAAAATTCACTCGATTTTAAAATTGACACTTATTTTTTTATTATTTTGTATTGGTTATTATAGTCTCTGATTAGACCAGTGGTTTAATTATTAAACCAAAAGGTAGTCCACTGATCTAACCATAGGTCTATAAAAACCTGTTTTGACTCCTAGCTGGAAATACATGATATTCCTTTAGGGGTTTGACGTCTGATTGCCACGACGTCGTGGCAGCCAGACGTCAAACCTAACGTCGTCAGAGTCGGTTTCTTTCAGTAGCGTGATAACGTCCTGAAGGCTCTTCAGTGTCCCGTCGCGCCGATGAGACACTATTCGATCGCTTTTGTTCAGTGACCCAAACAAAAGTTTCTTGGCTGCAGATATGTCTTCCTCGCTGAAGCTGGACTTACAATAAAAAAAAATTGTTTAAAGTTAGGGAAACAAACAGTTTATAAATACATAACCAATAACGAAAATAAATAGAGCACAAACCAGTAACACAGAAAGTGGACAGTTGGACACACACAACAATTTATGTAAAGAAAAAATAACGTCTTACGTCTTTATCGATTGTTAAATACTTGCAATAGTATTTCTTTCGACTGTGAGTGCAGACTTCACAGTGACGTAATACCGCTGGCTTGCAGCGTAAATCAAACTACTAGAAAAAAATCAGCGAGTCTTCTGGGGTCTCAGTAGCTCAGCGGTTAGAGCAGTGGACCGGCAATCCAAAGGTCGTGGGTTTGAATCCCATTCGAGCTTCCTGAGACTGGTTGATTTTTTTCTAGTAGGTAAACATTTTATCCTAGAAAAAAAACCTTAAGTTTTACAAATTTTGAAAAATAAATAATTAGTAATAACGTAATCAATTTAAAAACATAAAGATAAATATGGATAATTAATAATAAAATGTGCTAGATTGACTCAAGCTTATGGATAGTATCCCTTAGTCGCTTCTTGTACAAGCCTATCGATGCGTTAAACATATCAATGTCCGAGAATAACTTGTACAAGCGCGGGAAAGAACAGTGATGCCTGCATAGGCCCTCGAAGGGAGGCCTAGCAAATAAAAATTAAGGCAGATCTAGTCTTTGCCCTTACGAGTATGCTATAATGCTGTAATTACATAAGTTTCATAATCGTTTAGTTTTCGGTCTTTTAATAGTCTGGAAAGTTTTGGTATTATTTTTCCTTTGTAATATGAACATTTACTTTAATGGCTTCAGATAATTCATGTTGAGTACCTCTTGGGCAATTTTACTAAAATTTAATTACTAAACTTTTTTGAATACCATTTAACAAGAAATTTTACAATAGCGTCAAACTCACGACCCACTTACTTATGAGCTTGAATCTCTGTTGATCTCAGTAAAACAATTAGAATTTAAAATTGAATTTCAATTGAGCGCAGTTCGAACAGTCATGTACAAATAAGTCCTTAATGTTGATTATTCCAGAATATTCTAAATGTATCCCATACCAAAGTAGAGCTTGTTTTGTGTAGAAAATAATATCAGAAGGCCCTTGACAAGGTGATCTGGTTTAATAACGACCGGGACCCGCGGGAGGCACTGTGTCATTGCTGTTATTCGGAATACCGAGATGTTTGGTTACCATTCTCATATTTGGCTATAAATAATGCATGCCATATTATTTTTCGGAGATATAGTTGATAAAAATAATATTCTCCTAATACTGTAACTGTCCTACGCCCAAATTTGGTAAAAAATATTTGTTAACAATTTATGACGTTTATTTGTGCCAATACTTATCTAGTTTCATTCAATCTGAACTGTCTGTTTTTTGAAAGAAAGATTCTATTGTTAGTTGTCGTCTTTCAATCACTCTCAAGAAAAAGTAACATTCCGAGGGACACTAGATATTAGCCTAACAAATTGGGAATCACTTATTTACAAACATTCTTCATCGAATTTGGCCGCAGCTAGAGGCGGGCTTTTGGCACGGACAGCGAAATTGCGTGTAAATATTAATATAGATTTTTAAAAGTTTACTCAAACTCCAAGTTATATTAAATCCTAATGAAATACTTTTTCGTTTCACTTAGTAGGCACACAGGCAGACTGAGTTGTTTGATGTAACAAAATTAATTTTTTATTTAACTATTTGTTGCGTTCCGAAAGTTCCGAGAACACAAAATAAGCTTATAGTATAGGTAAGTATATAAGCAAAATAAGCATATTTGTCTTGGTTCAAAATATGATGATAAAATTAATTAATCCTATGTTGCACATAGGAAATACACATTGAAAACACATTAAACAAGATATATACAAAGGTGAGCTTATCTCTAGAAGAGATCTCTTCCAGCCAACCCCAGCTGTGGTTCGGAGAGAAAGTCTGCGGTGCTAATGATGACGAAACACTTGCATATATATCTCATACATATTATATATACATACTTACACTATTTATATTGTACCTATATACATACATACACACACTTTACATATAATTATAATGAACGAATAATTGGTTAAAAAATTTCTAATTGTTGTTGTTAGAGTTGTAGGACCTATGTAGTGCTCTTTTAGCCTAAGTTTAAATGATGCCAACGACGGTCTCTCACGCACGTCAGCAGGCAGCTTATTCCACAATCTGGTTGCATGAACTGTAAATGAGGTATGGAAGTATTTGGAGTTGGATTGAGGATATACAAGGGTTCTTGTGTCACATGAACGCTTAGGGCGGGAAGTGTCTAGTAAGAGAGTAAACGGGAACGAAGGTAACGAGGCAGTTGAGGGTAGTGAAGGATTTTGTAAAGGTAAAGTTATAATTATTAAAGTAAAGTTATAAGTAAGGTAAAATTATAATGATTTATAAATAAACACAAATGAATCCTTATAAAATATTTTAATCAAGCAATATGAATATCTCACCTAGACCTTAATTTTAGCAGTTATAAAACGATGATTTATTGACGTAACGATTCACTCTGAAATAATAATAAATTGGCTTGACTTAATATGCCATGTTTGAAACATCACTGAAATTAGCTTCTCTCCGTTTCAGGTGCCGAGACGATTATAAAACACATAATAAATAATCTTCATTAAACATTCAAATCATTTATACTTTTCTCGATTTATACGAATGTTATGGATAGAGATGCAGCCGGCTCACCTGCCAATTTAATGTATTCAGACTCTGGCCGAAGCCAAGGCGCATTCCTTCATACATAACTGACAGCGATACTAGGACTGTTGCAAATGGGGAAAACAATATTTTTTATGGTATTTTGAGTTTTTTATCAAAATTAATTAATAATTATTTTATTGTTAGCGGTTGCCATTCAGTGCGGTTTTGAGTAGAACTCCCTCAGGCCCATAGCCGCTTAGGGACACTTTTCACGAAAGATACAATCACATTACCATTGATTCTCGATTGTTTTTAGTTTTGAATATCAAGTTAAAGCTTGAATAGGAATTATCGTTTGACAGGTCAAGGCTTTGGAATTCAACATAATCGTTAATACGGTTAAATGATCGCTCAATGGAACCGATTTGCAGAGCGTAGGCGGTACGAGTTAATCTTAGAGCTGCAGCTACATTCCATAGTATTTGCATAACTCGACGTAGTAAAAATTAAATTTAAAAATATAATACGGACGGGAATTTTGTTTTAATATTCAAGTTTTAAACCTTAAAGTGCATAGCTATTACAATAATTGAACATTTGAGTCGACACAAAGACGAAGCCTCTAGTTCCTAACCGCAATACGAAGCACGAAAGCCGCACTGCAGCCGCCCGGCGCCCGCTACAACCCGCGCTTGAGCGACAGCCCTGGCGGAACAGGGCTGCTAGTACAAAAGTCACATTTTTTGCAGTACTCGTGACTTCTACGTTATTACTTATTTGCGTCTGAGCTTTAATATGCTTGAGTTTGACGACCTCCTTGGTCGAGTGGTTTGTACACCGGTTTTCATGGTGTCGCCATCTCTGAGCTCCCGGGTTCGATCCCCGGTCGAGTCAATTTAGTAATTATTGTTTTTCTAAATTGTCTCGGGTCTCGGTGTTTTCTATGTATAGTAAGTATGTATTTAAGTATTTTAAGTATGTTTATCCGTTGTCTAGTAACCATTTAACGAGTTTCTTCGAAGTTTCTCTTCGATAATTGGTGTTAGTGTAGGAAAGTTTTATTTATTATTTATTTAATATTTTGAGCGTGATAAATGCTGTGCTGGTAGCATACTACCGCCCTATTTCTTCCCTTGGGTGTCGTAAAAGGAGACTAACGGACTAAAAACTGCACATACATACATCCGACAGCATAGAGGCGATAGACTCACCACCCGTCACACTGAGCACATGCACAGTTGTAGTTTGATGAAACCTACATGGACTATGGCAGAGGACTGCTACTGCAACCTTCATAGCCTTATCTCTGACTAACCCTTTGGGGATAATAGTCGTGAGGATATGTTTTATGCCCCATGTCAATTACTTTAGGGCTGTAAAGAAGCAACTTGCATGTCGGCAAGGTGCGTGCCCGTGCAGTATAATGCAGGTCGGCAAGGTGCAGGCTCGTGCGGTACAATGCAGGTCGGCAAGGTGCGTGTTCGTGCTGTATAATGCAGGTCGGCAAGGTGCGTGCTCGTGCTCGTGCGGTATAATCTAGCTTCGTTATTGACTTTTGCATAAATTGTTCACATTAGTTAGGTTGGAGCCATTTACCTACTGTATGTATAAAAATATTTTAAAAAATCCGTAGGTACACAGGAAAAAGAAGAAGCAAACTTTGTCATACACCATAACACATCAATAACGTAAATAAACTGCCGTCTTAACAAAATAATAGCTGTAAACAATTATGATAAATTATTTCAGACCTCATCCGACTTGCAAATCCGTCTTACGTTTTATTAGCAAAAACGACCGCTAAGCAAACGGCCGTGATCGAGCGCTGTTTGCGCTGCAAATATTCAAGATAAGGAGTTATTATTATGGTTCTATTTGCAGCGGCTCGAGACTGGCTTCGGGACGCGACGAGTTATATTCACCAAATTTGGCCCAACTCTCAGGCTGTCATTGTAACTGGCCCCGCTCCTAACTACTATTGTAGCATATCCAGATAAACTAATCGGTTACGAGTCCCCGTTAGGCATTGCCCTAATATAACGCGATAACGCGATCATCGCGCGATTAAACGATGCGACCATCACGTGATCGCGCGAATAGATAGATTTTTAAAAATTTTAGTCGCGCGATCGCTAATTAGGACACCTATTCTAGATCAATATTATGTTTGATCGTCGACTCTACGATGGTCGCATCGTTTATTCGCGCGATGATCGTGTTATCGCGTTGTATTAGGACAATGCCTTATTGTTTTCGTCTTTACTTTATTTATTGTTTTTTATTAAGTCTTTTCGTTTTTCTTATCTATCCAAAAAATACAGTATAGTAGGTACCGAAAAAAAGATAAACATAAGGAAGAATTAATTTTAATTTAATAAATAAATTTCAAATATACGTAAGAAAATGTTACAAATTCGCCAGACAGGAACAAACATTTGAATTCGTATGTGAATGGATATCGTCAGTTCCGAGTAATCATTAATTTCATGTAGACCGATTTCCCAGTACTAGCTAAAATCGTAATTCTCGCTGTCTTTCAATTAATCGAACTTAATCTTAGAGAATTGTTGGTTTAATGCTCTAAGAACTTAATTAGAAAAGTAGGAATACGTGTGAGCGTTAAATTTACTTTGGCAACTTTGACTCATAGTTAAAGTTCGAACTCTAAAATATAAGTTACCGCCGTTACTACGGACGCAGTCGCCGGCGAGCCGCCCGAGAGCCAGAGGAGAGCGATCGCCGATTACCCCGAGCGCTGCTTTCGCGAGTCTTCAACCTAATATTATCAAATTTCAATAAGCCTAAAGTGTTTTAAATACAGTTTTTATAATATACTCAGAGTATTAAGTTTTTTGTTTCTAATTAGTAGACTCTGATTTAACAACACGTTTTATATTCTACGAAGGTGAAGCCTTAAACAAAGAGAGTTTTATACAAACTACAAGTAAAGCGAAAATAACACTATTCCAAAAACAATTTAGTTATTCTGCGACTTTTGTATTTACCTAGTGTTCCTAAAGGAGTCCGAAACGATTGCATACAATATTGGACCTCATTGTAATAAGATAAAATTCATGTGGGTTATTAGATTAAAATTTCGCGGTTCCTTCATGAAAATTATGTAGGTTTGAATAATCTGATATCTGAGTTATACGCGCCTTAGTAAATGTTAGGTTACCTTAAAATGTTCAACTGAAAGCTGATTATTCAAGAATGGATGGTGTTATATAGCCACTTTAAGTAGTCATATTATGTTAGATATGAATAGGGCATCTTAAATAATTATTAGGTACCTACTATATATACCTAGATATTGAATTGTTCTTGAAATGTAATAAAATTGATATTCTTTGGATAACCGAACGCTGGCTTAGAGAGAGCCATGTTCAAGTTTAAGAATCATTTGGTAGGAAGTTCGTTCATTCGAGGAAATGCATTTTTTTTAATGACTCGTCATAGTGACTGCATCCTGCGCCTGATGGTAAGCAGCCGATGCAGTCCAAAATAATGAGAGCGCTCCCCACCGTGGAATAAGCACGATAACGAGCGCTCCCATACATGGTGGCTCCTTAATTATTGTTAATAAAAAGTTTAAATTAAATGAACGCAAAGGCATAGTGAGCCTCTCGGTTGAGCGAACAATAGAAATAGCTTGTGTGGAGTTGGAGCAGTTTGTTGTATTAAGTGTATACATACCTCCATAATAGCGTTGAATGATTTAAAAAAAAGTTACGAATGAGGCATTACGTAAGATCCGCAGTGTAGGTGAAACCTGTTTGCGGTGATTTTAATATAAATTTGTTCGAAAATTCTACGTTGTCAATTAAAATTAAGAACTTATTTCTATCATACAATTTGAATCATTTATTTTTGGAGCCGACAAGAATAACTGCCACTTCGGCCACCTGTATTGATAACATATACAGGGCGTCCCACGGCTATGCCACATGGAGGGAAAGTACCTTAATTGTAGATGGAACATTTTACTGAAAAAAGACATTATTTGAATTTAAAAAACAATTTAAACTGCATTCATAGATATTTAAATAATTACATGGTTGAACCGGGAATAGAACCCGTTACATGAAAAAAATAATCACCCTTTAGCTTTATCATACCGATGGAAAGGCTTCATCATAAGGATTATTTTTTGCTAAATAACATAGTGTCACAAATAAAAGGAAGACCATGAATTTAAACATTTGATGTGAAATTTTGTTCAGAAAAATGAAAAGCTGACATTGCCGTACGGACATACAACTGACATTATCCTAAGGACCTATATTACTAATAAATGTACCCACTTGAGAAGTACGCATCATTTCCCTATTATAATTTAAGTGCATGATAAGAGATACGTAATTAGTAGGTACCTGGTTGTATGCAACAAATCGAGCCGTATCCTGAGCCGAAAGTCGCGTAAATTATTTTGTCCATCGCAATGCGGCTGGCTGATTATAAAGTAATAATTCAAAAATGTGTTTGTGTCGACATTTCATTTTTCTGAACATAATTTCACATCAAATGTTAAAATTCATGGTCTTCCTTTTATTTGTGACACTAAGTTATTTAGCAAAAAATAATCCTTATGATGATGCCTTTCGATCGGTATGATAAAGCTACGGGGGGATTATTTTTTTCATGTAACTGGTTCTATTCCCGGTTCAACCATGTAATTATTTAAATATCTATGAATGCAGTTTAAATTGTTTTTTTTAAATTCAAATAATGTCTTCTTTCAGTAAAATGTTCTATCTACAATATTTAAGGTACTTTCCCTCCATGTGGCATAGCCGTGGGACGGCGGCCTGTATACTAATGTATTACCACTGGCTAAGCAAATTATTAATAACCTGGATTCTGATCATTGTGGCATGGCAGCTTTTTACACCAGCGTAAGCAGGTGATGAAAAAAAAATCACTGTTGTGCCAAAAACTGCAGTTCGGCTGGAACGCTTTAAAAGCTCAATCTAAACCCAAAATTAAATAATTTAGAATACAATGACAACCCTGATGTATTTTATAATGATTTCTTTAACACAGTCATATTGTTCAGAATTAAATAAATCTTTTGTTCCAAAAAAGATCTCGGTGGTACTGTAACTTTTAATAAGTGTGCTACAATTAGTATTGACAAAAGTAGGAAACGCCTTTATGAACTTTATGGTGAACGCAACTTTAACACCAGTGGCGATTTCAAAATTATATGATGATGGTAGCTTATTATTAGCTTGTAAGTTACTATATGTTCTGTCTCTTTGTAAATGATGCTGTAAGCTCCCCAAATAAAATAAAATAAAATAAAATATTCAAAAGAGTATGTCGATTAGCCAAGGCAAACTATCTGAGTTCTAAGATTAAGAAGAGTAATAAAAAAATAAAAATGACATGGAATATTTTAAATAGTGAAACAGGAAATGTCAAAAGTCGTAATATGAGTACAAGTTGAAATGTGATAATAAAACCTTGACTTCTGAAGCTGATGTTGCTGAGGCATTTGAGAGGTTTTTTACTGACATTATTCCAGTTTCAACTACAAAAGCTTTGATTTCCTCCTCCGCTGTAGCCGAATCTGTTTTGAAGGAGAATGTTAAAGTTTATGAAAGTAATTTTAGTTTAAAAAAAATTTGCACTACAGATATAAAGACATCTAACACTTGTTCCACGGTGGGGAGCGCTCTCATTATTTTGGACTACATCGGCTGCTTACCATCAGGCAGGGTGTAGTCACTATGACGTATCACATAAAAAAAAACTCTCAATAAAACGAAGACCGCTGATCTGTGGGGTAGTTTTGAGGACGTCGCTAAATCAGTAATTATGACAATTGCTCCAGTATTAGCTTGCTTATTTAATGATTGCGTTGACTGTGGTGTTTTTCCTGACCTAATAAAACATAGTAAAATAATTTCATTATTTAAATCAGGTAGCACTTCTGATCCCACTAAGTTTAGACCTATTTCTGTGCTACCCACATTTAGTAACATTTTTGAAAAATTGATGCTAGACCAAATTCAAATTAATTTAAATAAAAATAAACTTTTACATTCTAAACAGTATGGTTTTAGCAGGGGTCACTCAATAAACGCCGGTGTTGAGCTTTTATTTCAAATATTTGATGACTGGGAGGATTCACAGCATGTCCTGGGGGTATTTTGTGATTTATCCAAGGCTTCCGATTGTGTTTTACATGAAACATTGGCCAGGAAGCTTAACTACTATGGAATTAGAGATACTTCTTTGAGTCTTCAAATCTCATACTTAAGTAACAGAATTCAGAAGTTCGACATTAACTGTAAAAGATCTCCGGGATCAGGACCAAATACGGAAAATATAAAATTACTTCATACACTAAGCCTTTTGCATCTGCTGAAGAGGTACTAAAAGGTTGCCGACATCTTTCCCTGTGCTCTAGAGATAAAATAGTTCTCTGTGTAGGTGAAAATGACTGTAATCCTACAAAACTTACCATTGACCTTTCTATCATACTTGATGAACTAAAAAATTATAATGTTATTCTCTTAAATGTAATGCAAAATAAATATATAAATATTAACATGTTGAATAAAAACTTACGAATAATATGTAATAATTTTAAAAATTGTAAATTTATCAATGTTAACTTACACACTAGAAATTATATAGCTGCCACTGCAAGAAGGATAAACTTTTTCATTGACTGTTTTGATTATGATGAAAAATATTTGCCATTTTATAAATATGTAAATGTAAAATCAAAGCTTAACATAGCTCGAAGCCAAAAAATACTTGATCCCTTTTTGTTAAATCGAAATAAAAAAATCACTTTGGGTAACAACAACAACTCCAAAACTAAAATACAAACGACATTGCTCGATTTTTTTCGTAGAGTTCCTTACAAGAAGCACTTACCAAAACAAAAAAAATTACTTCCCTCTGTTCCTTATGTAAGTATTGAAAGTGCTGAGCCAATCTCACTGACTCAAAAAACTGACGGCTTGTTTTTTCGAAAGTAATTGTAGTGAATCACTAGTCTTATTGCATCAGAATATAGCAGGATTTCTGAGTAAGAGAGACATGATTCAAATTGTGCTTGAGGAATTTTTTGAAAATGGCCAACAAATAGAAATAATTTGTTTAAGTGAAACTTTTATAAAGTCAGGGGAGGAGAGAAATCTCTACATAGACAACTTTTGCCTAGCTGATTTTTATAGTAGATCTAATCAGAGACGTGGCGGCGTGTGTATTCTGTGCAAAGATCACTATACATTTAAAAAACTTCCATTTCTTAAAGAACTGGCTATTCAATGTGCATTTGAGTGTTGCGGCATTGAAATTCCTCAAATTAAATGTATAGTTGTCTGTATTTATCGAACGCCTAGCTCTAACCCTCGTATATTTCTAGACCGCTTTGAGATCTTACTTTCAAAGTTAAGATATAAGAAGAACGCCAAGGTAATAATTGCCGGTGACTTTAATATAAACATATTAAAAGACAGTAATGCCCAGGAAGAGTATATTAGAATAAATCAAAACTATGGGAACGTAATACACATTAAGGTGCCGACTCGTGGGGAATCTTGCTTAGACCAGATAGTAAGTAATATCCCTACAGCTATTGGAAATACTTGCCCAGTAGGATTATCGGATCACGACACTTGTCAAACCCTATGCGTCCCAATACAGAATAAAGAAAAGCTTAATACCGCACAATATGTTTACAGGAGGGACTTCAGCGCTGAAAATATGATAAAATTTGCGGTTATTTTATCTGGTTTGTCCTGGTCGGATGTCTATGAAACTAATGATTTAAACACATCATTCAACTTATTCAATGATACTTTTATCCTTTTTTTTAAATTATGCTTCCCTTTGTGTAAAATTAAGTTAAAAAATAAATATAAATCTTGCAATTGGATAACAAGAGGAATTAAAAGGTCATGTGTGTCAAAAAGAAAACTGCGTTTCAAATATTATATTAAAAAAAATAAGCGTAATAAGTGCAAGTATCGAAAGTATTCCTCCATTCTAAAGATGTGTATTAATAAATCTAAAAAACTAAACAACGAAGCACGCATTCATAATAGTAAAAACATTTGTAAAGCTACATGGAACCTAATTAAATCGTATGATCAACCAGAATTTAATAATAATAATTACATTAATAAAATCAGACATAACAATATAAATATTACAAATCCTATTGACATTTGTAATCATTTCAATAATTTTTATTCTGACATTACTTATCAATCACCTAATCTTAATAATAATTCTAATATATCACCTGCTAATATTATACAACATTTAGACCCGAGCATATTTTTATACCCAACAACACATGACGAAATATTTAAAATTATAAGATCACTCAATAACACAACATCGGTGGGCTATGATGAACTACCCACAAAGATTCTTAAGTACTGCGCTCTAATTCTCTCAGAAGTACTTTGTTATTTAACAAATCTTTCAATGACTGAAGGCACATTCCCTGAAGCTCTCAAACTATCAATCGTAAAACCAATACATAAAAAAGGTGATATTGATAAAATGGATAACTACAGGCCCATTGCATTAATACCAGTACTGTCTAAAGTCTTTGAAAAGGTAATGCACACTAGAATTTATGAGTTCTTAGAAAAGTTTATAGTATTAGCCAAAGAACAAAATGGTTTCCGTAAGGGTAAATCAACCACATTGGCAGCTTTCAATATGATAAAAAATGTTACCGAAAATATAGACAAGAATATTGATACTACAGCAGTATTCTTCGATATGAGCAAAGCTTTTGACTTTGTCTCACATGACATACTTTTGTCGAAATGTGAGAAATATGGTTTAAGAGGAAATGCTCTAAAGTGGTTACAAACTTACCTTAGAAATCGTACACAATATGTCGAACTTAAATATGTCAATGAAAATAAGGAAGAAACCTCTGCGAAATCTTTAATTGTTAGAAATAATGTAGGTGTCCCACAAGGGACTATCTTGGGACCCCTACTATTCATAATCTACATTAATGATCTGCCTCGTGTTACTAATTATCAGTGCAATTTATTCGCCGATGATATATCTGTTGTAATACCTAAGATCCCAGGCAGAGATTTCAATGAGGAGATAAACAGTACTATTCATGATATTACAAAATGGTTGTCAGCAAATAACTTGAAAGTTAATACAAACAAAACTAAATACTTACAGTTTTATAATAGAAAACCTAAATATCTAAATTTATCTGTACGTCTTAATAACCAACCAATATCGGAATCAGATGAAGTCGTTTTTTTAGGCATAATAGTTGACAACCAGTGCACATGGAAAAAGCATATTAAAAGAGTATGTACTAAAATAAATAGATTTGCTTACGCGTTGTGGCGACTCACGACTCAAATAAACCAAAGAACCGCACTGATGGCTTACCATGGATACGTGGCCTCAAATCTTAGATACGGTTTAATTTTGTGGGGAAATTCAGTCGACTTAAACAGAGCGTTCATATCACAAAAGCAATGCGTGCGCGCCATATGTGACGTGTCACCAATGACATCATGCAAACAGTTATTTCCTAAATTAAACCTACTAACCCTTCCTTCGTTATATATACTGGAGTGTTGCGTTTTTGTAAAAAATAATCAGTATTTGTTTATTGATAGAGATATGAACACTACCAGAAGTATAAGACATCCTGGAAAGCTGTTGTTACCCAAAATGAACACGGAATTATATAAGAGAAATTGTTATCCCAGTTGTGTAAAACTATATAATAAGTTACCTCGCTCATTAACTGAAATGAATTATAATAATTTTAGAAGAAAACTATCTAACTGGCTTATAATGAAATGCTTTTACTCTGTTAAGGAATATCTAAACTGTAAAATTGACATGGATTCTAATGTAATGTAATGTATTGTAACATAATACTCATTCTGGAATATAATAATAAATAATAAATCTAATTAATTATGTGTGGCGTGGCTGAATATGACAATAACAATAATGATTATATATATATTTTTTTCTTTATAAACTAAATGTGTAATTATTAATTAGTTAATTAATTTTGTGTTTTTTAATTATTTTCATTCACATGCCCTGCGTTGGCAAAATAGATGAACAATAATATTATGATTTACCATCTACCATACTCTGTTTTCAGTGAATAAATTATTTCATTATTTCATTTCATTTCATTTCATTTCATTTCATTTCATTTCATTTCATTTCAGTGGTAAAAATGTGGAGTTCCGCAGGGTTCAATACTTGGTCCATTCTTTTTATTGGTTTATATCAATGACTTACCTTGTTTTGTAAAAAACAGTCATGGCATAGTATTGTTTGCTGATGATACTTTACTTTTATTCAAGGTGAAACGACGACACCCAAATTATGACGATGTGAATAATGCGGTCTCACACATTATTCACTGGTTTAGTGTAAATAACTTTGTATGATCCAGAGGGGTCATTCGCTGAACCCCCCTATACACTACCTATCACTAACTTAACTACAATTAAGATTAAAGAACTTACATCTAAGGTTCCATTGAGACACGCCGATCCTTCGGCCGTGTGGTATGGTGACTCGCCGCTCAGCCGGCTGCCGCTGGTGATGGACTGCGCCCCTGATGGCGCTGGTGGTTGCTGGTGCTGATGAGGCCCTAAGCTTCCAACCTAACCCGTCAGTACTGACAACCCCGACAAATACGATATGCACCGCGTTCGTCACGCCACGCCATGTGTTGAATATCAACCAAATAACTAGCTTTTAGCTAGCCCGCCCTGGTTCCAAATTAAACTAATGTTCCAAACACTGTTTCATACTTAGTTACTACGATATTACGGTCCGCCGAGTCCAAAATGTGCCTTTCACATAAAAAATTACAAATTCAACTTCTTCATGTGGCCGCACAACGCAAAAGTGTGATCAAAGTGTCACACTGACAGCTGATCTGTCACAGACATTTAAAAATACAGTGGATGCGTTCGAATATGGTAGTTTTATCCGAAACAAACTTGCTATTAAACGAGGGAAAAACCAAATGTGTAAGATTTGTATTGCCTAATGTTAAGCAGGTAATAACTAGTGTACAAATTAAAGTTAAGAATGTGAATCCGACTGTAGCGGTAAATCCCCCCGAAATTAATATTCTCTAGTATTTTAATAGTTGCATCACAATACATTTATGGAAATCTCATGTATGTTTATAAAAATATTAAATGTTTTCAAAAAACAGTGATTTTTTATTCACAATTTAAATCCTAGAAGTAAGAACAAATTAGCAGTACTTACCTTAAGATAGGCTTCATTAAATAAATAATTATTTTAAGGGTCTGTCGTGTACGATTATACAACAAAGTACCAATTGATATTTTTTTTTATAAATGTCGTTGCTTCTGTGCGCTGTGGTTTCTAGCCACAGTTAAAAAATGACGTCCTGAATGGGTGGTAGGTTAAAAAATATTTGGACGTTTCTAAGTAGGTACTTATTAATTGAGTTTATTGAATAAATATCTTTTGACTTTGATTCAGAAATTATATCTTGATAAATTTAAAATCTATTTAAAATCTAAAGAAAAGCTTTATAAAAAAGCTTTTTATGAAGTGTCAGATTACACAGAAGATAAAACAGCTTGGCTCTGAACTGAAATGCTCCAAGTACTCCAAAAGCAATTTCTAATTGTCTTTAAGTAATTTATTTATTTTACATTCAAATTATTATTTTGTATTTTATGACTTAGTAACGACATATCTTTTTTTTGTAAATGTCGTTGCTTCTGTGCGCTGTAGTTTCTTGCGCCCGTTCTTTGCCACAGTTAAAAAATGACGTCTTTAATGGGTGGAAGGTTAAAAATTTGATTTTGGATCGGATCGGCTACAAGGCAAAATGTCTATTGACTAAGACTACCCACAATAGAATAAGGTTTGAGAGCAAATCGTCCACATTTGAAAATGTAACTAAAAATTGTTTTAATGACGTCTTGCGAAAATATCTAACCAGCACATTGGCTTCGAAGCAAACCGTCCACAATACATAATATAACTATTCAATCAATCAATTGTTTATTTGCTAGAATACATACATAGAATAAAGTTCTTAAAAATAAGTTCAAGACAATGTATTCAGCCTGCATGCAGGCGTGCAAATATTACATTGAGGCTTGGGCTGAAAATCGACGCTGTAGTCAACTGCAGCATTATGTCGAGCCTTGGCCTTTTTAACACCACACCGGTTATTGTGTAATTGATTAATGTGTATTTCTTTATTTAATTTAATTATTTTTTTTTAATTATATCGAACTTGTTGTTTTAATTTTACTGTATTGCATGTTATTATTATTTTTTGGTGTATGTGTGTGTGTTAAATAAATCTTTTCTATTTCTATTTCTATTCTATTTCTACATAGTTAATTTGAAATTACATTAATGTTTATTATATATATTTTTACGATAATTATTATAATTATATTAAAATTTAATAAAATTATTACATAGTATTAATTAATTATTTATTGAAATTTAGGTATTCATTAAGGCTATAAAAACAATTCTGCATTAACCAATTACTTAGCTTTTTGTTAAACACATTTGCTTTGAGCACTTTCAGTTCTTAAGGTAATTTGTTATAAACTACTATAGACATATTACAAATATTTCTCTTATATATATCCCTATGGCATGGAGGTTGATAAAGTAGGTTTTCAAATTTTTTTCTTTTCTGTCGGGTGTTGACTTCGCTGCGGGTTTTAAAATAATTTGGATGGGTCCTTACAAAAATGCACACTTCTCTAATATATAGGCAGGGTAGTGGCAGAATATTACACTTCCTAAACAACGGTGCACAACCATCCAAAAACCAAGCTCCATTTATTACTCGGATGCATCTTTTTTGCATTCTGAAGACTCTTTCCACATCAATCGAGTTACCCCACAACAAAAGACCGTATCTAAGTACCGACGACACATGACCGTGATACGCTGCTACCGCCGCGTCAAAAGAAATAGTCTGGCGTATTCTTTTAAGGGCAAATACAAATCTACTAAGTCTTTGGCATACAGAATCAACATGGTCCTTCCAATTCAAGTGCGAGTCTAAAGTAATTCCTAGAAATTTAAGAGTAGCAACTTTTCCCACCATTTCATTATTTTAACCGATGTCAAGAGATAGTGGATTGGCATTGTACGAATTAAATTGCATTATTTTTGTTTTATTGATATTTAAAGATAAATTATTGTGATATGTCCAATTAATAATGTCTATGAACGCTTTGTTTAAAGTTTCATGAGCTAAACCCTTGTCTTTGACCTGAACAATAATAGTAGTGTCACCTGCAAAAAGTATACACCTATGCGACATGAACTCTGGCAGATCATTAATGTATAGAAGGAATAGTAAAGGGCCCAATATGCTCCCTTGGGGGACACCAGAGCTATTTAAAATTAATTCAGATCTAAACTTCTGTTTAATAAAACTCTTCTTGTCATTTTGAACTACTCTGACGACCTCCGTCAGTTGCTTCCTATCTCGCAAATAACACTCCAACCAGTCAAGTGCTTTGCCTCGGATGCCGTAATTATCCAATTTATGTAGTAATTTGTTATGGTCAACAAAATCGAACGCCTTACTCAAATCCATAAACAGAGCCACAACTGGGCTAATGCCTTTATTTATGCTATCTGTAACAGTATTTATCAAGTTGAAACACGCCAAAGATGTCGATCTTCCCTTGCGGAACCCAAACTGATCCTTGTGTAGAATATTGTGTTTTTCAACAAAGCCATTCAATCTGTTAAGCATTGCTTTTTCTAATATTTTTGAAAGGATTGGAACCAAAGTTATAGGACGGTAGTTACTTGGATCTGCTTTATCCCCCCTCTTAAAAAGTGGCTTAACAATTGACATTTTAAGTTGATCCGGAAAAACTCCCTCAAGGAAAGACAAGTTTATCAAATGGGAAAGTGGGTTGCAAATCCATTTTGCGCAAGCCTTCAGTACACGGGTGGTGATATCATCGTAACCACTGGATTTACTATTATTAAGCGAATTAATTATTTTAAATATTTCCTCAGCATCAACCGGATTAAGAAATATAGTGTTAGAGTTCTTACAATTGCTACGCATAAAATTATTACTATTTCCTAAAGAACGATTACACGGTAAATCAATAAAATACCTATTAAGAATATTACTAATGTCGGATGGATTACTATAATTTACATTTTTAAAATTAATCATTTCAATGTCATTTTTGTAAAGATTATTATAAGTCAAAGAAGACGAAATAGCGTTCCAAGTTGCTTTGCTATTATTTTTACTAGTTTGAATGAGTCTTAAATTTACAATCCTTTGCAGTCTCTGTGTACATTTTCTAAAAATATTACTGTACTTCTTATAGTGTAATTTATTTTCATGTTTGTCGTCGCGAGTTTTCCTATACTTTAAATACAAGAAACGCTTAGTTTTGCTAGATTTTCTAATGCCTCTAGTTATCCAGTTGAGTTTTGCAGGTTTATTTGTAACTTTAACTTCAATCTCAGGAAAACACAATTTATAAAACAGAGTTATTGTATTATAAAAAATATCGAATGAATCCACATAATTAACGGCATTATATACATCTGAGAAAGACAGCGAGGATAAGCATTCACAGAATTTTCCTATATTGTCAACACTATAATCACGCCTGTGTTCAAACCAAAAATCAAAAGCAATTTGTTTGTTTACCTTAAATGTGATAAGTTGAGCCGTTTCATGGTCCGATAAACCAGACTTGCACAGCTCAGATTTAACATTTTTCACGTTACTGGCAATTTGGTCTAAACAAGAATTTAAACGAGTAGCTAATTTAATGTGCGCTTGAAAGTTATAGCTGTGCAATACATTCAATAAATCTACAGAATATCCATTTTCTTTTAATATATTTATATTCCAATCACCGCAGATCACCAATTTCTTCCTTCTGAATTTATCCGTTGCATAGTTTAATAATTTATCTAATTTAAGCAAAAATGTACCTAGTTGAGACTTTTTCGTATCGGGTATTCTATAAATACAAAATACAACTATGTTAAAACCAATTATCTCTACCCCACAACATTCAAAATTATATTTTGTTACTAAGCCTGATGGTATAGTCACGTTTTTAGTATTAAATGATTTTTTGACTAGTATGCAAGACCCACCTCTAGATTTATCATCCCGACAGTAAGAAGATGCCAATTTAAATTTTTTCAATTGTATGTTATTTTCATTTTTAAGTTTAACGTTAGTTTCCGAAAAACAAACTATATCCACCTCCCTCTCAGCCAACTCTAATTTCGATAAAAATATTTCTATAAAATCAATTTTGTTACAGAGACCAGCTATATTCTGGTGTAGGATTCTAAATTCTGACACATCTTTTTTATACACAGCTTTTTTATTACTTTGCAAGACTCGATTAGAAGAGGGCTGGGGCTCGAAAAAAAATGATTTTTCATTGTATTCCTCATTATGATCAATAACTTCACGTCCATTTTTACATTTTGATGAACGACTCAGTATGTCATTTGCTTCGTACTTCATTGAATCCATTTCCAAATTTAATTTAAATATTATCAAATCTAAAGTGTTTTTTCGGCTGTATTTTTTTAATATATCTTTGACCTCTAAAAACTTACAATTAACATAGATTTTAGTCAACATTCTTAGTTCATTGTTTAGTTTATTTACATTAAGATAACGGTTCATTGGGACATTCAATATAAAAACTTTACAATTAGAAAGCTTTTTTAAAATGTTATTTATATTAGTCAGTAATAGAAAAGGATTTTTGTCGTGTTTACCGACAGACACAATTACAATATCTTCGTCATTAACTGTCTCAATAAAATTATCTAAGTTACATAGTATTTCATTAGAAGAAGCATACGGTTTTATAACTCCTTGAATATTGTACTCCTCATTCCAATGACTAAACTTTGAGCTGTTAAGGCTTGCTGATAGTCCTTTAACTAGTTCATCACCAATAATATGAATGTTTCTAACTTTTTCCTTTTCTGTAACGTGTTCCTTTGGGCTTTCTGTATAGTAGTTCAGCTGATTTACAGATCCTGCATTACGGCAATTCCCTTGTCTTCTTGTTATTTGTGTCGATTTAACAGTTTCGGACTCCTTTTGATTTTCAGACGAAATAGGATTGTTATGATCAAATGAAAAGTCCAATCTTGTTCCATTCAGACTACTCCTACTCTTCCTTTGAGTTTTTCTTGGTGTAGACTTGCAGATGTCTTTAAGCTCTATTGTTGAATGACAATTGGAAACAGTGTGTGTAGGATAGGACTAATTACACCTAACTACCATCATAATGCTATAAGGGTAATGTAAACCCTTGCATTGTCATTCAGATAATGCTTTATCAGTGAGCGGTAAATAATTTGAAAACAGTCGGTTCGGTTTGGTTTTTTCCTTTTCAGGTACGGAACCCCAAAAAGGACACTCTTTTAGTATATTTTTAGTATATTTTTTTTGCTTTTTTTATTATAATTAAAACAGCATCTATAACAGTGCAGGTGGAGCAATATGATCTTGGTACCTTTTTTTTTACCCGGTGTAATCCCTGCTTATGGATTCCAGCCTCCAGAAGGGAGACTGGATATATGGGACTTTCCCGTCCCCCTTTCCACGACATAATCGCCGGGTGAGAGGGAGGGGCCTAACCACTAATCACCGGGGTACCAAACTCCGAAAGCATTAGGCTTAAGGTGGCGGTCACGGGACCTGCGTACGGGGGAACTGACCACGCGAGGGCCACCCCGTCGCCGTGTGTTGGCCTATAATCAATGCGTAGCAGCCGTTACGCGCCAACACACGGCGACTTACGCGCACGCGGCACTACAAACCAGCCCCAGTTAGGGGGGCAGACACAAAAGACACAGACTGACATGCCCAGCTTTCCCGGGCATGCGGACACAACACAACACAATTTGCTGAACACAGCACAACACAGGACAAGGACATGCCCACGTCTTCGCAGGCATGCGCACAAGACAACTACACACATTTACCAGTTCGAGACTCCATTATAATGTTGCTCCGAGACAGCCCGACAGCACGAAAACCGTGACCAATTGGTCATCTAGCCGTCCTGCTGCTCATCATTGCTTCCCAGGGTGTCAACGAATTGGTCCTACAAAAACATAAATACATATGAAACGACCACAAGACACAACACGGCAACGACACAACACATCATCATAACCACAATATCACAAGCGGGCAGTCAAATCCAAAACAACACATTCAAGTCAAACGCGTAAGCGAAGTGATCTCGGGCGTCCAATGTGAAAGCAAGGGTCGTACAAATTAGGCAGCTTCAGAATCCCTAAAACCAAAGCAGTTGTCCTTGAAAATGATATACATACGGAAAAATACGTAGGAAAAAATACGAGACGAATGAAATTCTGCATCGACATAATTCTGCAAATTCTGGCAGATTGCAAACGTCAGTAAGCCAGTCAGCATGCCAGTTCATAGACTATATAATTTATTTTAATCGATATGAAATAGGTAATTAATTTAATATTTTGTTATCTGTAATATTTTTTTCTTAACTTTGGTATCCTGCATTTTCGCCGAAAATTGTTTGGCAGATTATCACTTGCCAACCAACGTTTCGCCGATGTTTCACTTTGACAACTAACGATTAGCAAATTTTTGTTTAACAACGTTTCATTTGGTAGAATTATTGTTAAGCTGAGTATTATAATGACACAAAACGTTTGGGACATTTATTATTTGTCAAATATTTCACTAGGCCACACAACTAATAAACGAATAACGTTTTGTCAGTGTAACAGTTCCCTTTTCATACATTGATATAATGAAAAAAAATAAGGGTGCGTATCATTTCATATAATGACAAATGAACTAATTTCAAAAGACAACTTCATTGGATATAATTTTAACTTGTACTAAATGCACTTCCTATAACAACATTCATTAATTTGATATAAAACTCATATTCTATATTTTCATTTAATATATATGTTTTGCTTATAATATGTATATAAAAATAGCATTTAACCTTAAATTGATTAAAAATGTTGTCTTAAAAATTTAATATTATGTGTTTTCGTTAAGGTTGTGCAACAAAAGTCAGCGACAGAAACGAATCGCGGCAAAACCGATTCCACTTAGACTTGTCTGCCCTACGCTAGAGTCTTATTTAAGCCCGCGTAGGCGCGGAGGGGCGAGCAGAGGAGCAGGTGGGTTTAACGCTCGCTGCCGTGGCTGAAGCCGGCCAGCAAGCCAAAGCTACGGTGGTGAGCGAAAGCCAACTGCGACGATAAGCTTGCGTGCGACCGCCAGAGTCCCGCAGCGCCGGAGCCGTAACAGAAACCATGCCTGCTTTAATCCTGCATACTTGCTTGCATGCTGCTTGCTTACTTGCACGCTATTTGCTTGCTTGCTTGCACGCTGCTTGCTTGCTTGCATGCTGCTTTAATAATGCATGCCTGCTTGCATGCTGCATGCCTACCTGCATGCTGCATGCCTGCTTGCATACTGCATACTTGCTTGCATGCTACTTGCTTGCTTGCATACTGCTTGCTTGCTTGCATGCTGCTTGCTTAAAATATGAATAATGTTTACTATCATTAGACTTATATTATAAAATGTATATTATATCAAATGTACATCATATCAAATGAAATTATAGAATCTACAATTATATTAAATGTTTATTATATTAAGTCAGTTGTTATATCAAAATTACATAATTATTAAACGAAACCCTACTAATTACCACATTTGGTAAATAATTAACAACTATTATGAATATTACGCAAACTAAAACAACTGCAAGGTACTTTTTTTTTAATGACTCGTCATAGTGACTGCATCCTGCCTGATAGTAAGCAGCCAATGCAGTCCAAAATAATGAGAGTGCTCCCCACCGTGGAATAAGCACGATAACGAGCGCACCCATTCACGACGGCCTGCATAAATGCCGTTTCACGCCCCGCTTAATATACCTGGGATTGTAGGAGCTTTGAAACACATGCGCCGGCAAAGAATTTCAAAGCCGAATGGTCTTACAGAGGAACGACTTGCCAAATTTTTTGGTACGAGTACTGATAGTCTGTTCAGTATGATGGTGGTTCTTAAGACCAGCACGTGTAGTCCGGGGAAGGAAAGGAGAGGGCGGGATCCGTAGTAGTTCCGGTAGAAGACACTGAGAATAGACAAAAAAGAAGACACAATGTCTCTACGCAGCTGGAGGTCCTCAAGGGAGGCTGTAACCTCAGCATCTCCAATAATGCGTACCGCTCGCCTTTGCAGTCTATCAAGTGCATCGAGGAGGTGTTTAGCGGAGCCGTCCCATAGAAAATTCCATATTGTTCCCAATACTCTATACTCGATCGCACCTGAGTTTTGTACAGCAAACAGCGCTGCTCGGGAGTGAAAAACCGCCTCACCTTATTGAGAATACCCAACTTCCGGGAGGCAGTTAAAATGGCACTCTCGATGTAGCATTTTGGATTCAGTTCCTGGCCCATGTCCATGCCAAGAATGCTGAGGTTCAACGAAATGGTTAACGGAGAGTTCTGAAGAGAGGGAGGAGTAAAGAAGGGAGAAACCTTGGACGAGAAAAGTTGAGAAAAGTACTTGAAAATTGGCATTTTGAAAAGTGTCATTATGAAAAGCAGACCAAAAGTACAGTTAGTAACTGTGAGGTTGGGAAATAAAACAAAATTATATGATAAGTTGGCAAATGATTGGTCGGCAAAATAAAATTCTGCGAAACGTTAGTTGGCAAGTGAAAATCTGGCAAACAATTTTCGCCGAAAAGGCAGAGATCCTTTTTTTTATCAATGACTGCACTTACCTAGTAGTGTTTTATTATTTAATTTAATTTCCTAATCTACTTTATTGCTTTTGCATTTAATTACTTTAATTTTTATTTTTATCTATTTAAGTAACAATCGTTTTATTACTTCATCGAAAATCGAATGAGATTAAAGACACTAAAAACCATATATCTCCGCTCCCAGAATGATAGTTAATCTTTTTTTTAAATATTTCAGTACAAAAAAATTACAAATTTTTTAGATTATATCCTAACTTCTTACACATAAGCCTACCCGTTTCGGTCTCCTTTCTAGTTTAAAATCTATAAAAGTCATCCCTATAATTTGCAAGAAAATAGCATATTTTTCAATATTTCACACCACGTAAACGGAGCACTTGCAAAGTTTTGATTACGCAATAAATCGCCCTTGTTTCGCATGTATTTAGGCCTTAAAGTGGCTACTTGCCCAAAAAGTTTCTGCAAACAGCAATGATTTAATAACTAGAGCTATTATGGCTGGCTATAATTCATTTTCGCATTAGGCTGGCGGGCGCGGGCGGCGGCGCTCGCGACCCGCAGCGGCCGCCGGCGGATACACGTCTGCGTGCTCGGGCCTCCGGGTGTTAATCTGACTATTAAACAGTCATTGTATTACATATATTGATGCCACAGAGTTAAGTCAAGCTTTTGAACAAATCTATGACGCTACTGCACAATAGTGACGTGTATTGTACAAATAAGCATTACGGTCTACGATCATCAAAACACTGTTCCAAAATTACGGTCTGCGGCCTATTGACGTTGCAATATGATTACTAACATATATATCGCGTAATATCGCCTCTAAACACTTACCTTATGATGCTTATGATAATTATATTACAGTATTTTTAGGTAGATTCTCCAACCCGAAAACATCAATAGAAGATGCTGCAGCTGGCAATTTTAATAAATCAAATAACTGTATTTTTCTTTGTCTTTGTTTACAGGTAAGCTGGTGATAAGCATCAATGATAGCAGGTATTTTCAAGTGTACTCTTACATCGGCCAAATAGTTCACTTTCCGAGTCATTTTTGTGTTTACTTCATTATTCACGAACGCACACTACGCAAGGCGTTTTTAAAACATTTTATGAAATATTTGATTGAAATAGTCGTTTCAAAAATGTATCATACTAATATTATAAAGGCGAAAGTTTGTGAGTGTGTATGTTTGTTACTCTTTCACGTAATAACTACTAAATGGATTTGGATGAAATTCGGAGTTTATAACCTGGATTAACACATAGAATACTTTTTATCCCGATATTCCCACGGCAACGGGAACCACGCGGGTGAAACCGCGAGCGGCTGCTAGTTTTTACAGAATTTAAATGAAGTTAAAAACATGCCTAGCGCATTACAGCTATAAATTTCGCATTTGCATAAATCCCCGCTGAGTTTTATATGTTTCACTAGCGTAAATTTAAAGGAACATTTAATGAGTGTCGTAAAGCAAACTCGCCGCTGATCGCGGTTCATGTTGCCCCCCGCCATGGCGAATGAAACTGTTTTCTTTAACAAATAAAACGGTCTTGAAGTACAGAAGTATATACAAGCTATGCGGTGAAAGTCGTTGTATACTCGGATCTTCTACTATTAGCATTTAAATAAGTATAATCATTTATTTCGTATTTTAATTACCACCTTACGTAGGCCGAGACCTGTCTACGCCATCTCACGTCCAGGGAGCTGTCTGAAAACCAGCGCTTCTGTGGCTTTCTGCGCAATGCCACAAAAGCATCGCCGAGGCAGCCACCTTAGCCTTACACAACTGATTTATTTTTAATTTTTTGATTTTTGTTTTGTAATTTTAGTTAGGTAAGTATCTGTTTTACGTTCCTGTCTAATTTTCGTCCTTGTGTTATTTTTTGAGATTTTTTTAGTATGTTTTATTGTAAGTGTGTAAGTCATAAAACGTTTCTTATTCTTATTATTATTATATGCTATCTGCTAATAATAATGTAACAGTTGATAATTTAATCTATAAACATCCACCTTGCATGGGCAAAAAGGAGAAATTCTAATGATATACAGCGGCTGCACACGTGCTCCGCGTGATAGGCGGTGAGCCCATCGCCGCTCTATGTTTTTGGATGTATGTGCAGTCTTTAGTCCGTTAGTCGCCTCTTATGACACCCAATGGAAGAGAGGGGGTGATTGTATTATTTCACCGCTACGTAACACGGTTCTTAAGTACGGTTCTAGTAAGTAATTAATTAGATTATTATAAGTTATTATAGGTTTGTAATAAAATACAAGCTAAATCTTTTAATGAAACGACAAAGTGGTTGTAAATGTATAGAATCCGCAATCGAACTAGCCCGCCCAAGCTCAATGAGCGACAGCGCGCCATTTATTACTCCGCGCACGGTACACATTGGAGCCGTTTATGTAGATGTCGGAGCAGCGGCCCTAATCGCCTTTCAACCTCCCACTTCACTTGCAAAATGAGTTACATGACATAATGACGTCACATAACATTATAATGATAAACGACAGGCGATGACGTGCGATTCCGCCGAACTAGCTCCATCACCCCCTATAAAAGCCCGGGCGGCCGCAGAATGGAACATAACGATAATTCTAATTTATGATTTCGTTTAAATTCTTCCGTGACCACCGCGTATAGCGCCGACGTAACGGTACCGACTTTTTATTCGATTCAATATTCCGTCTTGAAATCGCTATCGGTTTAAAAACGAACGCTAAAACGGATCGCATAAATTTGCATGACAAACGCTCGGCACCGGGGGACATTACTTTTTTTAAGAAAAATATGACGACCTTCCCTCGATGGAGTTTCCAGGTCTATTTCCATAAATAATAAATAACGATCGAGGACGGAGCAAAAAGTATTCGCGGATATTTATTCTGTTCGCGAATTTTCATCCACTTATCAGGGTTTATCGCGACTCGAGAGCAGGCGGAGTCGCGGCCTGATGCGGCCTGCTGCTGCCTGCAGCTCAATCTGATACTCACACGTTACATCGCACTCTTTATAAGTTTAGGAAGGAGATATTATCTAAGCTTCCACTAGTTCTTTCAGCGTGCACCACATGCTCTGAGCACATGCTATATAGACATGATCAGGGGTTCATTGTAATGGATTGTCTTTAAACTTTAACAAGCATGTTAAATATTTTATTGTGACAAAATATTTAACGTATTGGTGGAGCTCGATGGCGCAGTGGCTAGCGCGTTCGCCTTGCGATCTTGCCCACTGAGCAACTTTTGCAATGCCGGGTCGCTGGATGGGTGACCAAATTAAAAACATCTCGATCTTTCCGTGCTTCGCCGTTGGTCCCGGTTGTTATCGTAAGATAGCAGTCGTTAAAATCCACGAACCCGCATTGGGCCAGCATGGTGGGTTATGGCCCAATATCCCCACGTGCTATTGTCCATATGGGAGGCCTGTTCCCAGGAGTGGGACGCTTATGGGCTGATGATGATGATGATTTATCGTAAGTTTTCCAAATCAGAAGCTAAAGAATAATCTAACGTGTTACGACTGTCATTGCAGAAGCAATAAGTAAGTCGTTAACTATCAATAAGTTTTTTAATTAAATTTTACTTTAATCGTACTCGTGCTAGGACTCTGCAATAACCGCCGACGCTTATCAAAGCATTCAATTTGCTGCAGAACTATGTACCATAAAAGACCTTACCAAAATACAGGCAGTGAGTTGTTTTTAGCGGCGGCAGCTGATGGCAACCTATTTTATTTATTGGTGAGATCTCCGGAAATTACTTTTCTCAGCATGTGGCATTTACTTATGATTTTCATTGCTACAAAAATTTTATATAATTATATTTTATCTGTTTCTTGCGTAGCTGAACACCGTTAGCAGTTTGAGGCTTATCATTTATTTTGTGCAATCTAACGAATTGCCTTAATTGGCATGTTAATAACCTTATTTTTATTTAAAATGTAAACTCGACAGCGATTCATTCCATAAAATGCTGTTTAAGCGTTTCAATTATAGCTACTACAAGATTTATTTAATGTAAAAGGGGAATGTAATGAAAGTTAGAAGGAAACGGCTCTTTAAGCGTGTAATAACATAGCTCCCGACAAAATAGTAATTGTTATTTTAAAACTTAGACGTTTCTCATTACAAAATGAAAATAAGACCCCGTTCGCAAAACAAATAGCCGTAGTGCAATCAGAAACGGGGTTTGTTGCTAAGCGGCGCGGCTACGGTGAATTGTTACGGACGTTACAGTGCTACGTCGTAGGCGCGCGTTACTTAGGGATGGGCGGGCGGTGTGCTTTCATTTAATTGAGATGGCAAAGATTAAATCTTTATAATGAATTGTTGCTTATAGACGTTGTATAATTAATTCCCAATCGATTGTTCACTTTCGAAACAAGGTAACGATTAGACCCTTAATTAATTTTCAAGTGCGTCATAAAAAAGGGTTACTTCTATTTATAGCGCCGTTGCGCAAATTTGTTTCGGCTGTTTTACCGTCCCTTGTAAAGTCAGGCTTGTTTCCAGAACGACAACATAAAAATGAAATGGATCGCCGAGGAAATGTACTGTGTATGCTGCTATCATATTGGCTGTTATTCAATTTAAATTCACGGAAATAGGTAATAGTATTCTCATTGGAAGCACATACATTATTAACACGCCGATTTCAGGCTAGGGGCTTTATCGAGAACCCTCGAAATCAGGCTGTCTGTATGCGAAGATTAATTAACGGCTGGTACGAAAGCGGTGCAATTCAATAGAGACTTAACACCACTCTTGGATGACTTTAGAGGGACTGCGGCAGAATGGATAGGATTAATTATGGATATGCTTTCCTCATTCCATTCTCTTTGCATAATAGATGCGGTGACTTCTGCGCGAAAGTTATCATTTCCTTGTTTGGAGGTTAAGTGGGTAGGGTGTCAGTCGTTTATTTTTTAAGGTCCCAGTTGAAAATAAGGGTAATAAAGTCAAAAAGTTATATTATTCTCTCTGTGGCATCGTGGCTCTCAAATAGGTAGATCGATTTAAATAACTTTAATTATAAGACCTCAACTGGAAAGATGCTACTTAGCTGCATACAATTTTAATAATACTTTGTTTTTAATATACTTCGTTATGGTTAAGACTTATAAAATTAAATGGATTCATTTTGTATACGATTAAAGTTAAAAAATGCAAATTTTTATTAGGTACGTACTATTTTTGCCAACACACAAAAACGAGGGTCTTTATTTTATACTAAGCCCGGCAAATGACCCCACTCCACCTGATGTTAAGAATGGAAATGAAGTCCAGGCGCGAGGACAACTGGTGCAGCGTAAGAGACGTAGCATCAGTCACCCTCACTCTGCCGGCCTACAAAGTGCCTTTTCACGCCTCGTTTGAAGGACCCTATGTCACGTTATAGACCGTGTGCATAGAAGCATCTAGATCCAGTAAAATACCTAAAAACTTAACTAATATTTGGGCCAAGATATTAGTGATTCCTGTTTTAATGCCCGCGCATCACTACTTAAGTCCTCCGCCGAGCATCGCTCAGTCGGTCGCCAAACGTCAACTGTCGTGTCGTTTAAATAACAGATGAATCCGCGGCCCTGCGCCCCATGCCGCGCCGCAGCGCAGCAAAGTCGCAGCAGCGCGCCTGCCGGCTCTTGCCATTCGCCCGGCGCTGTGTCGCCGTTTTATTACCACCAATTTGACGCTTGATTCCTTTTCACTTGTTTTACTGCCGCTCCGAGTTCGAATGTTGTTTAGACGATGCTCTTTAATTGTGCAGTTAATGATAGATCGTTTTTTGTCATTGGGTACCTCCTGCTTGACAACTGTTTAATGTTGTTGATGAGCTAGTATTTTGGGAAGACTTTTTTTGTTGAAATCGCTCTCAATCTATGATGAAACGTAGAAAGCCACTTTTTTATATCAGTTACAACTCTCGCAAAAGAAATCACTGTTAAGCTACGACTTAGATACGGTATTTACAATAACGCCATTATAAGTAAATAAATGTTTTATTTTGATTAAAAATTTCAAGCTTTAACTTAAATAATTTATTCGACGTAGCACAATGTGACTCAATACTATAACATTGCTCCGACGAAAAGGACCCCACTCAGCATAATTTTTCAGCTTCAAAAAAGAAACTGCAATCTTGATTTTCAAAGAAGCTCGTGGTTTTAGAATTTGTCCATAAATGTTTTTAATGATATATTAAAGAATTTTCGAGTAATATTGTCAAATTGTTATTAAGTTAGACCTATAAAACGTGTTGTGCTACCACTAGATTACTACTTACCAAGTCTATTAAAAATACTCCGTAAGTATTTATTTTTTATCGCTACTTATTTATATTTTGAATAACTGCGGTTACTTAAAACAAAAAGTTCAATCGAAAAAGTGCCAAACACTCGGCTACAATCAATATAAGATGGAAACGTCTCGCGAGAAATATGCCTCACCTTGATCGAAGTCGACACTTAACCGGGGCGGCCAGGTGATAGAATAAATTAGCATAACAACGCACGCGGCGCGGCTGAAATAATACGGCGGCTCACTGTCAATTCTTATTTCCCGGCTGGCCCGGCCCGCGGCCCGGGTCGGCCGGATCGGCGCCAATTAGGGGATGACGCCTTTATTGTTGAGTTATTTTCTCGTGTCGCTCAGCTTGGATGCTATAATTATTTTTGATTGTTGTCAAAAATAAACTTTTAAATACGTAACAACTGATTTAAAGACCAAAATTTTCTTAACACTTGGACATGGATTGATTGAATAAAAACATGGTTGCCAAACTTTGAAGTGACCTGGTGGCAAAAATAAGGATTAGAAGTTAAAAGGAAGATGGTGATGTTAAAATTAAACATTTTTATATCCTAATTTTTGAAAAATACTGTTATAATTTAACATTTACATAAAAAAAGAATTTAAACAAAATATTATTAAAAATAAACACTTAACTTTTATCAAAACATAAATGTACATCTAATGAATTTCAACATACGCAAGCTTTGTCCACTATAAAGCAGCCTTGTAAAATTTGGGCTAACGAACTCATGGCATAGTAATTATTATACCAAGCGACGAATGTGAAAATGTAAGATAAAGCGACATTCTATTTGATCAAAGAGACGATAAAATTTAAGGGCAAAGGCTCGATACAAATGGCTACTTCTCTGAGTCTAGAAAAATGACTTAAGTATTTCCTTTTCCCCCTAAGTTATTCGTAAAAACAGAAGTAGATTTTATTTGAATATAGTACACAAAAGGATCAAAACAATTTAATAAGTTTGATCCAATAAGTCACCGAGAATAAATAAGATGTTAATATAACAGCGTTACAATTATTATTAAAAATTATAATAACGAATGTCAAACAATCATTAATTTCCTGTTACGAATGTTTTCTCTTTTTCATTTTAAATGTAAATACTATGGGCGTAAGGACACGAGCACACACAAGTTACCAATGTCAAACTCAATTATGAAATTATGAATATTTTATATCGTGTATTTTATATCGTGTATTTTATATCGTGTATTTAAATATAACCGTGTCGCGTAGCGGTAAAGAATACTATCACCCTCTTCCCTTGGGTGTCGTAAAAGGCGACTAACGGTCGAAAGACAGCTTAAAGCGGCGATGGGCTCACCACCTGTCATGCTGAGCACATGTGCAGTCGCTATTTGGTGAAAAGTGGACTATGGCAGAGGACCGCTTCTGCGGGTCCTCATTGCCTAGTCTCTGACTAACCCCTCAATAGTCAATAGTCAATAGTCAAAATATATTTATTCAATAAACCCAATTAATAAGTACTTTGAAACGTCCAAATATTTTTTAACCTACCACCCATTCAGGACATCATTTTTTAAATGTGGAAAAGAACGGGCGCAAGAAACCACAGCGCACAGAAGCAACGACATTTACAAAAAAAATATATATTATATCGATGGCTTAGAGCACACATGTACTAATTACAAAAACTTGATTTTTCAGGAGAGCATTTTAAAGTTTAAGCATGAATATTACAAAAACTGTGTATGATATGGAATTAAAATTACGTTTATTCATAAGACTTATTCTTTGGTTCTACAAATAAGTAGATTTCATAACCGAATTACGTCAAATTGATAACAAAATCAGCTGAATTTCTAGATAACCCCATCACTTAGTACATTTGAACCCTTAAATTTAGTAATTTGAATGCACGAATGTACTAAGTGGGACGGGGTCAATATTCTAGTAGATAAACAGGTACTTATCAAAATTAAAATATTAAAATATTTATTAAATACCACAGAATACCGACTCAAGATATTTTGTGCAGGTTAGAACATAAAATAATAATAATAATAAAAAGTAATAATTTATTAAAGTTCTACAACATTTAATTAATTATTAAGAATAGTATAGGTACCTAAATCAGTCTTTCTTAAACACTAACAAAATTAGGGAAAGTACTTATTTATTCAAGTTTCTTTAAATCAGTAATTAGTCTTAGAATAAGGTAGGTTATTAATAATACTCTCATCCTGATTCTTAACTTCATAATCAGATGTTTCAGTGTCAGTGATATTGATATTAGGAATATTTGCAGAACTTGATGGTAAGTCTCTATAGTATTGCCCATAGTCTGATGGGATCACAACATCCTTTAAAGAGTAAGAAGATCTTTTTTCTTACATTGTGAAATAGGGAGCACCAAATTTGTATGCTCTTTTCAGGTTTTTTAAAAATATATTAATGAAGTCTTTCTTTTTTCCTCCATTTTTTGCCTCTCAAATATTGATTTCTTCCAAATCTAAGTCGTTCAAGTCGTAGTTATAAAATATCGAAGTAGGCGATTCTTTGTTTACCCGAAGCCACTTAATTTTAAACCATTTCAGTCTCATTTTTTATGTTTTTAGTTGTGTTAGTATTTAAAATTTTTTCAAATGCCTTTATGTCATAGAAATCGTCATGTTTCATAATATTAACATCATAATGTTTTGGTTTGATCGTGGCAGAACCCATTATCAAAATATAAAATAGTTAGATTGTACTATGAGAGTTTTCGTAAATAATATATTTTGCAATCACCGGTAAGGGGTATAGAAAGAACAGCTTGTAGGTCGAATGTATTTGCTCTAAAAGCACCATATTTGTTTGTCTTCTTTTTTCATATCCAAAGAGTCTTTTTCGCGTTTTTTGTGTGCATCCATATTCTTCTTGTAAACTAGCTTTTTCATTTGATCGCTTATACACATTGCAGGGTTTATAAAATGCTAGTTTTGGCTCATGGGAGTGAAAAATCCTGTGGTATATACATACTACGGGAGTTATTTGTTTTTCTGGGCAAAAAATTTCTTTGTAAATTTTGTACATGCGAGATAAGTTCAGATTCAGATCACTATCTAAATATAATTTTTGGAGTCTTTGCGACAATAGTAAGACTCAGTTCGAGGGTACTGGTCAATATTGCTCTTTCACAAATTTCGTAGCCTAAGGAAGTTATATTTGCGGGAATTTTACGTACATAAGAACCTGCATGTCCTCTATTTTTGGAACAAATATTAATAATACTTGTGCTAATAATACAAAAAAATGTTTGGCAAACACGGTGTTTTCTTATGATTGTTGAAAAGGCCAGTATGAACGTGACATTGACCAATTTTCTTAGCCTTCGTGCATACACGTAAAAATTGCCCGCCTAAACGATTATCGAAAGCACACTTAACTTAAAATGTCGTTAGTTGAGCATTTCAAAAAACAAAACAAAAATGAGTTAAGTTTACTAATAGATATGTGATTTTTGATGATTTTGTAAACATATGTACAGTTATTTTTTGTATCATAGCGACTTAGTACATTTGTGCACTTAAAACAGTTGAAAGCATTAGATTTGTTTTGTATTAACTGCACTTACAACATTGGGATTGTCTGTAATATGTAAAATTACATATCGTAAATGTACTTAATATTTTTGTGCGTTAACTAGTACCGCGGGAGGGAATCTTAAAATCACTTAAGGAGTTTTCGTAGCAGATTAGTAAAAATAAAGGATTTTAATACTTTTGGACAAAACCGAAGCTTACTTGATACAACCGTGACTGTTAAGTTAGGTAGTGAGAGATGGAATATGGGCACGTGGGTAAGTGCAAACGGTAGAGCACGTCAATTAATACAGTTGGCAGTCAAAAAGTAAAAATCGCAATTTTTGTAGTTAGTACATGTGTGCACTAAGCCATCATTATGTCGTTACCAGGTCACAAAATACAAAATATGAATTTGAATGTAAATAGTTTAATTAAATATGGTGCTCTATATAAATTAATTATAGGCAATTAGAAATAGCTGTTGGAGTAGGTACTTGGAACATTTCAGACCCAAGCTGTTTTGTCTTTTGTATAATCCGACACTTTATAATAAGCTTTTTTATAAAGCTTTTCTTTGATTTTGATTTTAAATTTATCAAGATCTAATTTGTGAATATCATTTGGTACTTTGTTGTATAGTTGTACACACAGACCCTTAAAAGAATTATTTATTTTATGGAGCCTAGTGAAAGGCACTGCTAATTTGTTCTTACTTCTAGTATTTAATTTGTGAATATCACTGTTTTTTGAAAACATTTCAATATTTTTATGAACATACACAAGATTTTCATAAATATATTGTGATGCAACTGTCATTATACTTATATCCTTAAATCTCTCTCTGAGAGAGTCACCAGCCTGTAGGTTATATATTGCTCGAATAGCCCTCTTCTGCAGCACAAAGATAGTTTGAATGTCAGCAGCATTTCCCCACAGTAAAATGGCGTACGACATTACACTATGAAAGTAACTGAAATAAACTAATCTAGCTGTATCAACATCAGTTAACTGACGGATCTTCATTACTGCATAAGCCGCAGAGCTAAGTCTATTCGACAATTTAGCTATATGTGGGCCCCACTGAAGCTTGGCATCCAACGTGATGCCTAGAAACACAGTGGTGTCCACAGGATTCACATTCTTATCTTTAATTTGTACACCAGTTATTACCTGCTTAACATTAGGCAATACAAATCTTACACATTTGGTTTTTCCCTCGTTTAATAGCAAGTTATTTACACTAAACCAGTGAACAATCTGTGAGACCGCATTATTCACATCGTCATAACCTCTCGTCTGTGGAGAGCCGGTATTGCCGCGGCCCCTAGTCTGTGTGGCTCAATTGAGCCATCTCCACAGACAGGGGTTTTTTTAGCTACCTACCGCTAAAAACGTTGCTACCGTCCGTTCTATTCATAATTAAGCTTTAATATGATAACTAGTAACTCTGCATTAGTTCCTTAATCTATTAAAACCATTCCCAATACCTAAAATATTGTAAGAATAAAGATATGATTTTTTTTTTAAAAATCTTTTTTTTTTCATATTAAAATAAAAATAAAATATAAGGAAAACCCGTATTTTATTGAAATAAAGCATAACATAAGCATCAAAAAACATGTTATAACATAATTTGGGTGTCGTCGTTTCACTTTGAATAAAAGTGAAGTATCATCAGCAAACTATACTATCTCATGACTGTCTTTTACAAAATAAGGTAAGTCATTAATATAAACCAAAAACAAGAATGGATCAAGTATTGAACTCTGCGGAACTCCCATTTTAACCACTGATCCCGGAGATCTTTTACCGTTAATGTCGACCTTTTGAATCCTGTTACTCAAGTATGAGATTAGAAGGCTCAAAGAAGCATCCCTAATTCCATTCCAACTTCAGAGATAATAGTCGTGATTTTATGTATCTATGTATGTATGTAAATTATGAAAGCCAAATATAATAATGAGACAGGTTTATTATCTATGCTATATCTATGCTGCAGTATCTAAATGCAACAGTTTTGATGTTTACAATAAGTGATCCAGATCGACGCGTGCAGGGGGGTTACTCTCGAACGCAAACTCAATCTTAATACAATTCCAATGCGATTAATATGTATCGATATTGGGATAAGTAAAGATAATTCCGGAACGCTATATCGATAATAATTTGTTCAATCAATTTCCACGCAATTTAATTCCACTGTGGCGCTATTTTCGCTTACAAAAGTGCCATTTGACATTTTTTAGATTTGTGATTGGAAATTGATTAATGCAATTCTGTTTCAAGAGTAGCCTACCAGGTCTTAGAAGCCACCCTCATACCGTGCTGACTATCAAGACACGTACCAAAAAGTTAGGACAATCGTTTTTTTGCCGAACTGCCCGTAAGTGGAATGCGCTTCACGCACACGTGTTTCCCTCCTCTTTCTCTCCCGGGTTATTTAAGCGGGGCGTGAAAAAGCATTTATGCAGGCCGCCATAGTGTGAGCGTTCGGCATAGCGTGGTAGCGCTGTGATGAACGCTTTCACTTCTTGGGCTTCACTGGCTGCTTTTCATCAGGCAGAGTGAAGCCATTATGGCGTACCACAATAAAAAAAAAGTGATAATTACCTACACATGGCTACAAAATCGCAAACATTATTGACATTGTTATTAACTGATTCAATGATTGTAAGTAACGTTTGATAAAAACATGATCCAACCAACGGACGATTCGAGCTTCGCCCGTGGAAGCTGGACATACAGAGTATACCCTAATGGCCATTCGAAATGCTCTACATTCCGATTAATAATGCCCCCGCGGGAACACCCCCACAAAGAACGGACTCAAAACTACGCAACTTCAATTACATTTAGTTATTGTGAGCCCACATTAAGTGAGTTAACCAGACCCCCGGGCGGCGCGGCCACCGGCGGTCAGGGTTTATAACATACTACATTATATACGCCACATGCCTATAAAGCATACATATATTTCATTGAGAATACACCCAGTACACTTATATTAAACAGAAGCATCCAAGGCCTGTATGATTATTAGAGTAACTAATACAAATTCCTGTTATCGACTTTCGTATGTGACCTTCGAACGCGTAGGACCTAACCTTAAAACAGATGGTTCTTAACAAGGTGCAAACATTAGCCAAAGTTGTCCAAAATACACAAAGTGTTATGATGCTTCCCAAAGTTAATGTAGAGGAAATATAAATTTAATATTTGGCAGCGCGGCGCCGTCACTCGCGCCTCGGCCCAACAATCACGTCTTTCCCTGCACACGAACTAACTTCGGAATCGCCAGCTTACCCGGAAAATACGGGCTAACTGCTCGGCCCGGAGATTACGTCATTAGCATTGGAGATTGCACGGCCATTTACATACCGCGTTTAGTATAAAATTCATAACAACTCCACGTACGCTGCGCGCCACCACGCGCGTACAGCGGCACGGCGGCAAAGCGTAAGCAGGCTTTACTTTAATTTAAGTAAAACATGGCTTTATTTATGTTAAATCACTGTTAGCATTTGTTATACTTTCTATAAGTTATTTTAAAATAATCCACGTTCTCAATGTTGTTATGTTTTCCATGTCGCGTTGATTCCAGGCAGCGCGCACATTCATCAACACCTATCTGCTTTTTAAGCATGTCACTGACGCACTTAAGTTACTTTAACAATTTCCTAATCAATGGTTGAACAGCAAAGGATATGAGTTCCAAAGGGTCGCAGCAAATGGAAAGCTCTGGCCTCTGCCTACTTAAATGAATAGGCCATTTAAATGAAACTGAACCCATTTTAACAAGCAAAGGCGTTGCTATAAAAAGGAATAATAATAACCAAAATGGTAACCAACCACGAAAAATATGAAGCCATTGTACAACAACTGCGTAACGGCTCGACCTCCGAAGCGCGGGCGACTAACAAGCGCTCAGAGGCGTTCAGCGAATTGTTGCAAGATTGCCGCGATTCGGACCGCTCGTTATGCAAATGGCGGCGACGCATTCTGCCGGGCCGTGCTATTTGTGCGTGAAATGTATTTGTACAGCAGTGTAGACGGGAAAGGGCATGGAAAAACACACAAAACTCTCTACCCTAATAAAAACAATATGATAACGTTCTTATAAGTACTGACAAAGTTTAATCAAGACGCAGGCCAACGATATAATCATTAAGAAACAAAAAGAGACACGTTTTTGTACTACAAAAAAGCGCTTAGCTTTCTATATCACCAGCCGTGCGATTCTCTAAGCTAAAGCCTTGATAGCTGCGGCTGCCGCAGCGCTGACAAATGACTCTGGCTCTTTCATATTCATAGAATTATAAAGAGACAGCAGATCACAGCCATGCGCGCAGCGTCTATGTGTCGCCTATAGAATCGCATAGCTGATGGTAAGTGACGATTTGGTTGAATATCCAAGATTGAAGCAGCTCATTGTGTTAATGGCAGAATCAATATTTACCAAAGTCCACGGTGTGTGCACAGTGGTAAACCACTTCGTAAAGTTATTGAAATGGGATATACTCATAATTTATCACTCGGCTACTGAGGAAAGGCAAATGTAGTAAGTACAAACAAACCATTATTAATACAGTACAGAATACGTTTTTCAGCCGATCAAGAAACCTGAATATTCAAAGACAACGGCAACATCGTTGTAAATTAAATAGACGCGGCTCAATCCGAGGCTCGGAACAAAAAGCACGCCGCGGGCTCAGATAATGGCAGCCATTGTTTCAGCGGTCAGGCGTCTTTGACTCTTCAAGTTGCGTTTTGCTCGAGGAACCATTTGTAAATGTCCGTCCAGGAGTTTCGCGCCTTTGTGCGTCGGCACGGGGAGAAGACTTATTGAATGATCCACGCTGTTTGTTAATTTTTCGCTCAAGTGGAAAGGGGACAAAAAAATAATGAGTTTATCAGCGCCACGCTTCGCGCTCGACTGGAGCGGAGTCAAAGAGGCTGCGGCGACTCAACCCCTGCACTGTAGGCGGCTTCAGCGATGGAGCGCTCATTTATAAATAGTAAGCAAACACGGTCAAGGTCAACTCAAAATAAACTGTATTATTGTTAACCAGATTTCGAAACACAAAAAGGCTATGCGAGGTAAGCAAATCTCCTTTAGATTAATGTTTTATATTTTAGCGTTTTATTAACGCTTAAATATACTTAAGTAATTTTTATTTTATTAAAAAAAAAGTTTTACTTAAATCTCCTTTACTTTTCAGCTACTTATATTTCTTTATCTTACACTGCACGGTTAATCGCTCTACTAAAACGATGTACGTACCAAATTCCTTTACAACAACGTAAAATAAGTTGTTATTGCCTTACATGGCAAACATTTCCATATTTTCTTTTATTCTACATCGGAAATGACGGTAATTTCATCGTAAAACTTTCTCTGTGACATCTGTTCCCTAAGGTGCTGATTTATATTTGCATCGGCACATATGATTCTTTCTCGGAATAAAGGTGGGTTTACACCATAGGCTTACAAAAAGAGTTAATATCAATAATATATTTTATTCTTACGTAGGTAACTGGTGAAACTTATCCTTCAGTAAACTTTTAATTATTTTGAGCCAAATGCAATAATGTTCTTGAACGTTAATAATTTGGTTGTCTACGTTCTGGGTCCGTAGTTGTGTCAAAATATTTAGCGACTAATACGACAAATCTATGTCAGCAACATTTTTTATTGGTTGTTGCGTGAGTTTATTTTTTAGATGTTCTTACATCTCCTATTGAGTCTATGATGATAAAGACGATGATGATGATGAGCGATTGGCTGGGCGACACCAAAATGGATCGATACCATAGCTGTTCCGTGCATTGAGAGGCGGCTACGGTCCCCCGTTCATGCATTTGGTGGCAAATTTTTCGATAAAACTAAAGTTTTATCTGTACTACCAACTATACCTTACTATGTTGAAGTCTCGTTTCCTGCAATCTGACCGAAACGTGCCGACGCGATGGCGTTCTCGCGCCCTTTTCCCGCTCGCCTATTTGCACGGGTATTATAGCTCTATGGTTTGTTTGGAATGGCACTGATGTTTGCCGCTACCTGCGCCAGGTATACTATCAATCTTAATTATCGGGTGAAGCAATATTTTTCTTCGTTTTCCCGCCAATCAATCTGATAGCGACGCGGCGACAATGTTTCGCTTTTACTGCTGAATGTGATGAACAGCTTTCAGTATTAGGGCGTTGTGACAATAAAATTGTTACAGATTTTTGTATTGGCAAAATTATTTTCCTACATTAATATAAATGAAGATTACATTGCAATATAAAAAGGAAGGCAGTGTCAGAATACCACAGTAAAATAACGTTACCTGCTTTGCTTAGCTTAATAAAAAATAAGTAGGTAAACACAGACATGTGTTTATCCACTTATTTTTAGTTGTAATCTTTATTGTGGAAGGTCGCGCTCTTTTAAGTTGTTTTGACATAAGTTTAGTTTTTGTACATACAAGTTACTTAATTTTTTTAGGCTTTATCGTCTGCAGCTGATGTCACGTCGTTATGTTGGGAGACTAGCCAGAGTCCCGTGTTGCGTAGCGGCACATTAAAAGAATACTACCGCCCCCTCTTTTCCCTTGGGTGTCGTAAAAGGCGACTAAAGGACTAACCACTGAGCATACATTCAACAGCATAGAGCGGCGATGGGCTCACCACCTGTCACGCTGAGCACATGCGCAGTTGTAAATTGGTGAAACGTGGACTACGGCAGTGGACTGCTTCTGTGCCTCTTAGTCTCTGACTAACCCTTTGGGGATAATAGTTGTGTATCTGTATATGTATGTACTAGTCCGCGTGTTTGTGTGATTACCCCTCGGCCGAGTGATCGACAAGCGAGATATTTAATTTAGTGTGTTTTAATTAATCTAGTCAAACAAGTCAAAAAAATCAAAATTGTTTATGAGGGCTTTGAAAACTCTCATTGATACTGAATAACATAGAACAAAAAAGTAAACAAGTTCAACTTCAACATCAAACAAACAAACATCAACCATAGTCAATAAACAAGAATTTGAAAATTTCTGGGAAAGAGACCTATACTGAGTAAAATTATGGATGTGGAATAACAAGAGAGCTCACAAACGTTTCTATAACTTCATTCCATTATTCATTGGCAAGATGAAATAGTAGCAAAGTTGAAGAATTTTTATGAAGTCATGATTTAAGTTCTATTTCAAATTGGTTTGTGGTATCTCCAATTATTGTTATGAACCATAACTTAATTTTTGGCATCGCGGGTTACAAATAAAGCCAATTTCAAGAAGTATATGTTTTTATTAGTACCTTCTTAAGATTGTGCGGTAGACAGAGTTACAAATAAATGGATTTTCACAATACATGTTGTTGCGGATAGAACACTCACAAAACTCCAACAGTTTTAAAAACACACATATTCTTAACGCACTGTTAATAAGCATATTGAAGTACTTGTTTTCTAAAGTATGCTTTTTTAAATATTTCACAAGAAGCAGTTTAAAAAGTCGAGCACTAGAAATGTTTTCCTTGGCATTATTGAAAGTGCTGGCCTCGGTCGTGCCGCGGCGGTCCCGCGCCGGCACCGCGGTGGTTATGCTTACGGGCGCGTCTCCGCTGATAGATGAGCTGTTGCTGAGATGGCGCTGAATGATTATTACATTCTTTCAAAAAAGTTTCGGGAAGATTTGTTTTGCTCTGGTAGGCTATCAACGTCTTCAACTGAAGTTAACATCGCAAAAGTGAAGAAAATGGTGACTAAAAATCCTCATTCAAGTTTAAGAGAGATAGCCGCTGAACTTTCTGTGTCCTACGAGTCGATCCGTGCCATTTTAAATAATCACTTGAGTATGAAACATGTTGCCGCTCGGCTAGTCCCAAAAGACCTGAATTTTCTCCAAAAACTCAATCGCATAAAAGTCGCTGAGGACATGCTAGAACGAGTCAATTCCGACCCAACATTCATGCAACGCATTGTTACTGGTGACGAGACGTGGGACGAGTTTGACATGCAAACTAGTCAACAAGCTTCGAACTGGCGCCTTCTGACTGAACCGAAACCGAAAAAACCACGCCAAAGTCGATCAAAAGTCAAAGTCATGTTAACTGTTGTCTTTGACAATCGCGGTATTGTGCACTCGAAATTCTTGTCGGAAGGTCAAACAATAAATAAAGAATATTATTTGAGTGTTAGGCGGCGTTTAAGAGAGCAAATTCGACGAAAAAGGCCAAATTCATGGAAAGAAAATTCTTGGATCTTCCACCACGATAATGCGCCTTCGCACAAGGCCATCATTGTGAACAAATTTTTGACCAAAAACTTAACAAATACCATCGAGCAACCTTATTCACCAGATATGGCTCCAGCCGACTTCTTTCTTTTTGCCAAACTAAAATCACCACTTCGTGGCACCCGTTTTCATTCGGTAGAAGACATAAAGGAGAATTTGCGGCGAGAGCTGAACTCAATTCCGGAAAAAGCGTTTAAAAAATGTTTTGATGATTGGATTAGTCGTTGGCGTAAGTGTATCGTTTCTGAAGGAGCATACTTAGTAGTGTGTTATGTGGTCTGTAGGTGATAAAATAAATTTGAATGAATAACTAACATTTTGTGTATTATTGATTATTTCCCGGTACTTTCTTGGCATAGTAGTATGTACCCAGAATGCTGCCGAGATAATCGAAGTTTGACATATACCTCATCAGTTGCTTTATTCATGACTCTCTAAGATTTTGCTTCATTTTTAAATTTAAATGGAAAAGACTTCAATGCGGTTCCACTAAAATGAATATTTAATTTTTTATTACAAACCTTAGAACAAAGACACACTATTACAGTCTTATCGCGTTAAAGCGATTTATTTCAACATTTCTTTGTTAAGAATTTTTATCGTTAAATAAAAGGCTTATTGTGTCTAATTAAGTACCTTCAGAACTGTTGCATTATGGATGTGACTAAATGAATATGAATGACGCTTCTATCCGTTAGAGGGGTCGAGTGGAAATGAACCTGATTACCATCATAATTTGATAATAGACAAATATTTATTACTGGCCTCAGGCCTGAGCCTGGAGTATTAAATAGAAAGAGGGCGAACTTTCCATGTGATCTCTTTGGGCAATACTCGTAACCTTAATAAAATACATACATACTTTATGTATTTATTTTTAACCTGAATTTATTTAGGTTTATTTTGTCTCTAAAATTAAGTGGTTAAGATCCTTTCGCTGTAAGGCCAGTTGATTAAAGACACTCTGTTTAATTAAAGTTCAGCTGTAACATCAACATGCAAAAATAGATTTAATGGGTTTTATGAACAGAAATAAACAAAACCTTTATTCACTTTAGGCCTTCAATTGAACTTCAGGTAATGACAGGAAAATACATTTTACAGTCCAGTAAAGTGTGAGAATTTTTTATTATTATTCTACGACGGGTAAGCGCCTGGCCATCATCTCACCTGATGGTAAGTGATGATAAGGCCGAAGGTGGAAGCGCGCTTCACCCGGAATCCTCAACCACTGAGGAGATGGCTATCTTATCTCAAACTGTCGGAACACAACAAAACATCGTTGTTATGGCGACAGACTTAGATAAGATGGTGGTAGCTAGTCAGGCGGACTTAACAGCCCTACCGCCAACCAAACCGAGAACACAAAGATCCCCGCTGGGAATCGAACCCGGGACCACTGGGTCTGAAACCGGTGGCTTAGCCACTAGACCACAGAGGCGGTTTGAAAATAAAACTCAACAATAAATGAAACATGTCTTATAGTAGGTAACAATGCAATTATTTTAAAATCTCTATCTAGCTTAGTGATGATGATGATGTCCTCCACGACGTATCCGCCGATGGCGACACTCTGTCTTCATTTCCTGGCGTGCGCCCTTATGTGACTTGCAAAGCCGAACGCTGTTATTGTGTGTGTAGTTATAAGATGGCTTTGGTCGGGTCTTTCGTATAAGGCGTTTTGCGTTAAGGTCTCTTAAACGCATTTTTTCAAAATTTTCTACGTGCCTATTGATTTTGTTACCCCATTCTGGCCTGTTTAAAGCAAACCGGTCCCAGTCCTCCACAGATATGCCGCTCGATATTAGGTGTCGCTTCAGGACGTCCTTAAAGCGCAGGAATTGACCACCAGCCTTAGGTTTGCCATGACGGAGCTCCGAATAAAAGACTGGTTTTGGAAGTCTAGCATCATCCATGCGCACCAAGTGTCCACACCACCTTAGTTGACCTTTTATAAGCATAGCCTCCATACCGCTTACATTAGCCCTTCGTAGAACCTCAGAGTTTGGAATTTTATCTTGCCATTTTACACGTAGAATTGCCCGTAAACACTTCAGATGGAAAGAGTCAAGACGCTTGATATCTGTTTTATACAAGCACCAGGTCTCGGATGCAAATAATAGTATCGGTAAAACAATGGCTCTGTATACAGCAATCTTGGTCTTAAGCTGTAAATCGTGCGGCTTCCAGACTCGTTGGTTTAGCGCCAAAAGTAGCAGCAGCCCAGCGATACGTGAAGCGATTTCGGTATCTAGACGATTGTCACTCCGTATCATACTTCCTAAGTAACGGAAAGATGTAACTTCCTTCAGGGAGTTTCCGGCTAAATTAAGCGGGGTGTCATTTGCAGATTGCTTAAGTATCTGAGTTTTTGACACGCTTATGACCATGCCAAACTTTCGACAAGAAAGATCTAATTGGTCCAGATACTGCTGCAGATTTTCCATGGAGTCGGCCATGAGGCAAACATCGTCAGCGTACAGAATCTCAAGGACTGGTAATTGGCGTACTTTGGCTTTTGCTCTAAAGCGCGAGAGTTCGAAGACACTTCTGTCAGACCTCACGTTCAACTCTATTTGCCCGTTGCAGTTCTTTAGGGCCTCGCTCATCACAGTAGCGAAGTATATAGCAAATAATGTGGGAGCCATAACACAGCCTTGTTTGACGCCGCTTGTCACTGGAAATTCATCTGTAAAGCTGTTATCGTGCAGTACTCGCGCCATCATGCCATCGTGAAACTGACGCACCATTTGGATAAACCTCGCAGGGCACCCCGCCCTCTCCAGAACAATCCAAAGCGCTATCCTCGGCACTCGGTCAAATGCCTTCTTCAAATCGACGAAGCACATGTAGAGATCACGGTGTTGTTCGAAACTTTTCTCTTGTAGCTGTTTGACCACGAATATAGCATCCACCGTGCTTCTGTTTGGACGGAAACCGCACTGACTTTCAGGCAATATTTGTTCCACCAGCGAATTCAAGCGTCCATTAATAACATGCGACAAGACCCTTCCGGCTGCACTTAACAATGATATGCCCCTGTAGGAGCCGCAATCAGAGCGGTCTCCCTTACCCTTGTACAGCTTGCATATGGAAGCATCCTTCCAGTCCCGCGGTACTTCCTCAGACTCCAATACCTGCAGAATTATCTTGAACAGCCGCTCATTTATGTTTGGACCACCATATTTGTAAACTTCTGCAGGCAGACTGTCCGAGCCTGGCGTTTAATTATTTTTCATACGCATTACCGCTCGTTTGAACTCTTCAAGTGTTGGAGGATCATCCATCTCAAGTGACGTTGGCAAGGTCGGGAGTGAAGTTATAAAGGTGAGATCAGCACCTTGGTCTCTCGGGTTGAGTACTTCAGTAAAGTGTTCTGCCCACCGAGCGAGAACATCTTTCGGCTCAGTTAGTCGTTGAGTTCGGTCTCGCGTATGAATTGGTGCCGTGAACTTACATCTTGGCCTAAAGACTCTCAAAAAATCCTCCCATATTGTTACTATCAGCTAGGCATTGCAACTCTACAGCTTTGTTTATCCACCACATATTCTTCAACTCACGAGTTTTTTCTTTGAGTGCCTGCTGAATTCTTTTGCGATCGCCGACATTCGTTGCGTTGCTCAACGCAAGTCTTGAGCCATCAAAGAGTTTGAGTAATTCCACGTCAGATTCATCGAACCAATCTTGGTTTTTCTTCAGTGGTCTACCTACAACTCGTTGAGAGACTTCATACAGAGACTGTGCATAACACCGCCATGTCTCATCAATTGACGTACCTTTTGGGTGAAGTCTCACAACTCCAAATTCAGCATCAAGTTTATGCCTAGTTTCATCACAGCGAGTAAGTTTACTAAAAGCTAGTCTTGGCGAAAACCTATGTTCTGCTCTACGCGGAGGTTTGTATAAAACTCTTAACTTGGATCTGATGAGACGATGGTCTGTCCATCCCTCGGCTCCTCGCATGGCCCTTGTTATTAACACATCCTGGAGATCTTTTCTACGAACTATTATGTAGTCTAGAAGGTGCCAATGCTTAGAGCGGGGGTGCATCCAAGATGTTTTATATTTGTCAGGAAGCCTGTAAAAGGTATTTGTAATGCTAAGATTGAATTCGGCGCATAAGGTGAGAAGTGCATTTCCATTAGCGTTGCATTTTCCAATTCCATGCCGACCCAATACCCCCTTCCAGGCCTCATGTTCCGTACCAACACGCGCATTAAAATCTCCGAGCAAAATCAGTTGGTCACTACAAGGTATATTCAGCAGAACCCGTCGCAGATCACTGTAGAAACGCTCTTTATCTTCATCTGAAGAGGGAAGGGTAGGCGCATAGACGCTTATTAGGTGTAAATATTTGTTACGGGATATATGTAGTCGCAATGTCATCAGCCTGTCGTTGTAGCTTAGTAGCGGAGTAGCGGAACGAACTGGGTATGTCATTATTTTTTTGAAGTAATCTATCCAAAAGTTAAATAAGTATAAAATATGTGACAATACTTCCAGATAGGCTGCCCGGCAGGTATCTGTCAGTTGGTACCGCGCTGATGCTGTCTCTTGCCGCTAACTAAGGCGGCCAGAATAGTCCAAACTACACTCCACTTGACATTTATCCGTTTTCTCATGCAAATGTTTGTGGTTCACAAATAGCTTTGTTTCGGAATTGTTTCGCTGCTAAATTGCTCTTTCATTCTTGTTCGGCCGTTCCGCTCGTCTTTTTGTCGTGTTCGCGAATTTCCTTAAATGTTCGTTGAAAGTTAGCTTCGATAACGATAATGATTCGTTTGTTTGCAGGAATTACACGTTTTTACTAACCGACTTTTGCACATAAAGCATGTAGTAAAGTGTCGCTGTTTCTAATTATTCAAGTATTTTAGAATTTTTTCAGACATTCTTATGAAGGTTGATTTGAGGATCCGCTCCTTTTAATATCAGTTGAAACGCCAGCCAGACATTTTTTAACAAATACGTGGAATACCATCAAAAGCCTTAACCCTTATCAAAAATCGAGAGTATTGCGAAACCGAACGATATTTTTAAGTGGTTTTTTTTAAATGGATAGACCGTTAACGTAATCCTTTTAGGTCTAAAGCGGGCTGCGTTTGTGCGAGCCCGAATCGTAATATTTATTTGGTGGCATGATTTGCACTAACGTTAATACTTTTCTTCTAGACCTTTTGGTTTTGTACGAAGTAATTACTAAACAAAACGTTATTTATTGGTTGTATGCTGTATTGTAAAAGAAATCCTATTTCGGTAAGAAATATTTTAATTACCTTAGTTATAGAGTTTTTGCTGTCAGATTAATAATAAATCTCTCCATGCGTCTTCGTGTAAAGAAAGCTCATAAATTGTTTTACATTATACGTACTTATTTTTACTTGCAGATCTTAGCTACAAATTAGTTGTTATAAATTTTATAACCTAAAAATGTTATTAAATGAATCAACCCTGTCGTTGTAACTTATTTCAATATTGGCGTCACAAATCATTCATAACTTACGAAGAGCATTTACAGTGACATTTCAAAAATGTTGAACGACATCATAGCCAATATTGAAAACAATATTGCTGATTGGAATTTGTCAAACCGGCAGTGTTTTATTAACGGCCCGTCGCGGCCCGTGTCGCCCACCCATACAAGGGCGCAATTGTATTTGTTAACTCGGCCAGGGGAGCCGGCCAGGGGCGCCGGGGCACCGGCCGGGGAGCCGCCGTAACGCGATTAACCTGCCCGTTCCGCTGAATACAAATACGCTGATCTATGACCGAGCGCGACGCCGAACGACGCCATCTTGCGAGATTCATTCGTCTTGTTCGCAATTATTCGATTATTCGTAAATGGGGGAAGTCAATTTTCAATTCACGTCAAACTTCAGTTGTGTGTAAATGTCTTGATCAGACATTTAATTAAACCTTTAAAAGTTTTAAAGATTACTAAAAGTTTTTAAGATTTACTGCGTGTGTACTCGAATTTTGATTTACAACATGTCCTACGCTGGAGAAAGATTCTCGTAGGCAAATAGATAAAAGAGGCGTAATCGATTATATACATGCAGCTGTGATTGTCTTTAATAGGAGATGACCGGATTCTCGTCGGTGTTTTGGATAAGCTTGATTAAACTTCGTGTGATTGTTTGTGCGCGTCTCCTCACGTCACTCATTAGACTTGCAAAAGTCACACAAAGAAGTCTTGTTTTAAAGCCACGAATAGATAGATATATTTCAATTAGATATTTTTTTAAATAAGCTGATTTTTTTTAAATTACCTGACCTGCCAGTTTTTAGTCTCCTACAGCTAAAGTAATTTCTTCCATCTGTACTTTGGACAACTTATCGGCCGCCGCGCCGTCGCTCGCCCACGCCCACGGGCCCTTGAGTACGCGCGCTCAGTCCGATCCTCTTCCATTCGTTCATGGAACAATGGAAGTTTGTCATGATCGTAGCGATTGGAGAGTTGTGGTCCCTGGCTACCCCTCCGGGAAATGAGTGTGATACACGATGTTCGTACAAGCGATGATCAGACAAAGTCAAAGTCAAAATATATTTATTCAATAAACTCAATTAATCAGTACTTTGAATCGTCCAAATGTTTTTTAACCTACCACCCATTCAGGGCCCTGATTCTGTATCGCAATCTATAGATTTTACACCTAAACTTTACCGCGCACAAACGTCAATCGCATACGTTTTTTATTTTTATTTATTTATTTATTAAGTACAGTCAGCGAAAACATGTACTAAATAAAAATCTATGTAACATTTGTATGTTACATAGATTTTTTTAGTATTGTACTAAAATACTAAAAAAATCCTATACTATCTTAAATGCTAAGTACAGCTTTCTATTATTGACCGCCACGGCATGCCAATGTGAAGTTTGTATAAATTTAAAAAAAGGAATACTGCATCACTATTTTCTAAGTAGGTACTTACCTAATAACAAAGTCAACAATTTACAATTATAAGAGCAAAAAATATAACACTAATTTTAAAGTCTAGTAAGAATTACGCAGGGTTTACGTAGCTTTCGGACACCAGTTTTCTAAATTTGTGGACACTTAGATGAAAAATGTCAATGTCAGTGTTGGATCGTGATAAAACATAATGTCGCTGCAGCGCTTTTTGGGTAGATATCGTAACTTATTAAGGAATTAATGTGGTTTTGAAACAAGGAATCGTTACAGAATAAGGGCCCAGGACGTAATTTTTTAACTGTGGCAAATAACGGGCGCAAGAAACCACAGCGCAAAGAAGCAACGACATTTACAAAAAGAAGAAACGACATTTACAAAAAAATATATATGTCGTTACCAGGTCATAAAATACAAAATATGAATTTAAAAAAATTTAAATGATGCAACACACAACTTTAATATAATGAATCAATTAATTATAGACAAATACAAATAGCTATTGGAGTACTTGGAGCATTTCAGATCCAAGCTGTTTTGTCTTCCGTGTAATTTGTCACTTTAAAATAAGCTTATTTATAAAGCTTTTCTTTGATTTTGATTTTTTATTTATTAAGATCTAATTTTTGAATGTCATTTTAAAGAGTAGAGTGTTTATTGTTTATGTTATACCTCTCTAACACAATTTTTTTGAAAACTGAAATTACTTTCACATTCCTCAAGGAGAATTCCTTGAAAACAGATTCAGCTACAGTGGGGGAGGAAGTCAAGGCTTTTGTGGTTGAAACGGGAAAGGCAGTAAAAAACTTCTCAAATGCTGCAGCAACATCAGCATCAGAAGTCTATGTTTTATTATCACAATTTAAATTGTACTAATTATTACGACATTTGACCTTTCCTGTTTCACTGTATATTATTTTCCATGTCATTTGTAATTTGTTATTACTATGCTTAATCTTAGAACTCAGTTTGCCTTGGCTAATCGATATACTCTTTTGAATAACTTTGAATAATTTTTAAACTATAATTTGAAAGCGTCACTGGTGTTATAGTTGCGTTCACCATAAAGTTCATAAAGGCGTTTCCTACTTTTGTGAATACCAATTGTAGCCTATTCACAAAGTTACAATAGGTACTACTAACCGAGACCTTTTTTGGAACAATAGATTTGTTAAACTCTGAACAATATGTGTTAAAGAAATCATTATGAAAGACATTAGAGTTGTCATTGTATTCTAAATAATTTAATTTTGTGTCTAGATTGCTTTAAAAGCGTTCCAGCCAACCTGAAGTTTTTGGTACAAGAGTGATATCCTTTTTTATCACTTGCTTACTCTGGTGTGAAAAACTGACCATTTGGCCACAATGATATCAGTCCAGGTTATTAATAATTTGCTGTGCTAGTGCGAGTGTATGTTATCAACACAGGTAGCTGAAGTGGCAGTTATTCTTGTTAGCTGCAAAAATAAATTATTCAAGTTGTTTAATAGAAAAAAAAATAATTTTAGTTGACAATGTGGAGTTGTCTAACAAATTTATAGTAAAATAACCGCAAACAATTATTGTTTTACCTACATTGCGGACCTTACGTAATGTCTCATCCATAACTTTTTCAAAAAAATCATATTTTTTTTATATTTTTTTTTTAAATTTATTAACAAAGAAGAAAATACAGGTAAATATTCATTTTGTATCACATATAATGCTGAAGGAGGTCTGTATACAGTTATTACGACAAACTGTTCTAACACCACACAAGCTATTTCTATAGTTCGCTCAACCGAGAGGCTCACTATGTTTTTGCGTTCCTTTAATTTAAACTTTTTATTAACAATAATTAAGGAACCACCATGTACACGGAAAGAAATTATTAGTTGGTTTTACCATATTTCAACAAAATTTTAGGGTTAATATTGCACCTACTCTTGAGTTTTGTTGAATGAACAAAAACTATATTGTTGATCAGTTTCGGTAATTTTAACTTATTACATATTTGTTGATTCAACATTTCATTAAAATGGTAAAATTAACCCTCTAACAAGGGGTTAATATAGCACCAACCCGTGGAATTTAGTTGTTTTTACCAGTAGCACAATGGTAATTTTAACCGTCTTGCAATATGTTAATTCATTACCTACCTTTAGATTTTTGTCAGTTTTACTAGTTTGCACTTGCTGCAAACCTGTAAAAACAACCAACCATGACAGTAAAATTGACCTTCTAACAAGGTTTGCTTTAACGTACTCGAAATGTTAAAAATACATGTATGTTTGTGTTGAAGCTACTTGCTTTTAATGGTTAGTTTTACTGGTTTGCACTTGGTGCAAACTTGTAAAAACAACAAACCAAGACAGTAAAATTGACTCTCTAACAAGATTTGCTTTAACGTACTCGAAATGTTAAAAACACGAGTGTGTTTGTGTTAAATCTACTTGCTTTTAATGTTAGATTAACCTGCGAACACAAAGTTGTGTTAACTGAGTTACTATATTGGATCAACTCGTACTATATTGTTGGGTCAACCCAAAATATTTTGGGTATATCCAATAGTATTTTAGCAAATTCGTTTTGTTGATTCGATCAATGTCAAGGTGTTGTACTTACCAACTTTAAAGGTTAAATGTACTTTCAAAAATGGGTAGGGTTAACATTAGTGCACTGTTGAACCAACTTTTGCTGTAATAGTTAGATCTATATGTATGTTTTGTTGAATTAACCTCAATTAAATGGTAAATTTAACAGTGTAGTTTTGTTGAGGCAATAAGAGTCTTGGTGTTGTATTAACCCATAATCTATAGTAATTTTAACAAAGCAGTTTTGTTGTGTCAACATCTACTAATTTAGTTGGGAACACTCAAAATATTTTGTTGTATCAACCTAGACATAATAGTATTTTCAACAAAACAGTTTTGTTGTGTCAATATGTGCGTTTGTGTTGCATCTACCTGATAAAATACTATTGAATCAACCCTTTCGAAGTAGAGGTTGGATTAACGAGCTACAATGTTGTATCAACTTTCGCTATAATTGTTAGGACTAAAACTTGGATTATATTGTCAAATAATTATTCAACTTAGGGTGAATATACTTAAGAGGGTTTACGCATTTCGGTTTCCCACTTAAATTTCCAAGTCAATTTTTTTAAAAACCGTAGGCCAATTTTGATGAGACTCTGCATGCTGAGGTAAAATATAGAAATCTAAATAGTTTGTTGAAAACATTTCCAAGAAACGTTTATTTAACTGAGTTATGGCGATTTTAAACTATCTATAGTGAACTTTAAATCGCAATAACTCAGCCAAATAAACCTTTTTTTAAAATGTTATCAACAAACTATTTAGATCCCTGTATTTTACTTTAGCATGCAAAGTTTCACTAAAATTGGCTTATTGGTTTTTAAAAATTTCGACTTGAAAAATTGCATGGGAAACCGAAGTCCGTAAACCCTCTTATTGGATCACCTTAACTTGAATCATGTTGAAATTTATCTCGTATACCATTGTAAAGTAGTTAATTTGACAATATAATTCAAATGGTTCAAACAATTATAGCGGAAGTTGACTCTACATTGTACCTCGTGTTAAGCCAACATTTACTTTGAGAGGTTGATTTAATAGTTTTTTTTATCAGTGATGCTGGTTCTCTAAGTTTTATGTCGGACATAAAGCATTCGTCCCTTTCTGGCAAATATGCGTGTGCGAGAGGGACAAATGCTTTACGTCGGACAAACAACCGAGCGTGCTAAGGGTACAGGTAGATGCAACAAAAATTATTGACACGACAAAACTGTTTTGTTGATAATACTATTATGTCTAGGTTGATATTAGGTACAAAACAATTTTAGTATTCCCAACAAAATTTTGTAGAAGCTTACACAACAAAACGGCTTTGTCATAAATACTATAGATTCTAGGTTAATACAACACTAAGACTCTAAAATAGAATGACCTAACATTATTTAAATCACACAGATAGAAGGTAGGTAAAAAGTAGACACGACACTAAACAAAAGTATCTTCTAACTAATACATAAATATACATATCTTTAGCCTAACTAAGAAAACAAGTTGGTTCGACATAGCAAGTACTGTAAAAAGAACATTAAAAAACGATTCACACGGTAAAAAGTTTATTCTTAAACAATTTGGTGACGGTTTTTACAATCTTTAAACGATATTAAATCATGTACACAGTGTTTAAAGTCTATATGTATTACCCAGCCGCCCGCCGCGGCATACTTTCGGCTACGAAAGATTGCGTCTCGCGGAAGACGCCCGCAGTCAACGACGCCTGGAAAATAAAAATATTTGAACTTAGATAATATATGTGACGATAATAATTATAATAGGTTTAAAATATTATTTGTTACTTTTAACAGTATATTTTTTGTGTCAAGGGGTTTTTAAAATTATTAATTTTACTTTTATTTTGTCCTTTTTAAAGTGATGATCTTCAAACGGCTGATCAGGTCATGGTTACCTTACCATATACTTTCAACATCATTGAAGTAACACGGTACCACATTTCGAATCGATAGGACATATTGAAGGTAGTCAGATCCCCTCATCAACTATTGAAGAGCATCAGCTCTTCAAACGGCTGATCAGGTCATGTTTACCTTACCAAATACTTTATATATAATTGAAGTAACGCGGTACCAAATTTCGAATCGATAGGACTTAAGGCAGTTAATCAAATGCCCTCATCAACTAAAAAAAGAGCTGATGATATTCAAACGGCTGAACAGATTTTCATGAAACATGGCTAAGAACACTCTGGATAAAATTATCTATGACACAAAAAAAAACTAAACGAAATTCAGTTCATCCATTTGGGAGCTACGATACCACAGATAGATACACAGACAGATACGTTAAGCTTATAACACCCCTCTCTGTGCGTTGTGGATTAAAAATATTTACAAGTAATGTTTCATTCAAACACTTACGCATGATATTCTTCAGGATTTCGAGTGTTTGTTACTACTGCCGTGCGATTCTCTAAGCTAAAGCCTTGATAGCTGCGGCTGCCGCAGCGCTGAGAAAAGACTCTGTCTCTTTCATATTTATACAATTGGAAAGAGACAGCAGATCACAGCCATGCGCGCAGCGTCTATGTGTCGCTTAGAGAATCGCATAGCTGAATGCCGGGCTCGACGGCGGTGATATTATATCATAAACATTATCACTTGCTGTTGCCGCCTCCAAAGATGTGCCCTGTAAACACAAACATTTAAATAAAACAGGGAAAACTGTGGTTTTAACAAAAATAATGTGTTATTTTAACTGATATATATCAGTTGAATCAAAAGCTTTCCTTTAGTTAAAGTAACACATTATTTTTGTTTGATTCAACCGATATATATCAGTTGAATCAAAAGCTTTGGTTTAGTTAAAATAACACATTATTTTTTGTTAAAACCACAGTTTTCCTTTCCTTTCCTTTAGTTAAAATAACACATTATTTTTCGTTAAAACCAGTTTTCCTTTCTTAAAATACAAAGCTTTGTATTGAACGTGGCGACACGCGGGACTGAAGGCCGATTTACACACCCATAAGTAAGTAAGTAAGTTTAACTTACTACTTCCTTAGGGTGGATTCGACCAAACTGGAATAAGACTTACTCCGAGATTAGTCTATACAAATTCGGAGTTTAATCTAGGTATAAGACCTTATTCCAGTTTGGTCGAATCCAGCCTTAATGCGATAGGTAGACAGACTTACCTACTTGCCGCCCGGCGTCCACACGTAGTTTTTACTTACTTAAGGATGTGTAAATTGGCTATTGGCGCTCACTTTTAGCTAGCAAAGCTAGATTTAGTTATAAGTCGATAATAAATACCATAAACGTGATCGAAGTGCCCGTTATTTTAACGGGATCCCTCTTTTTCGCCTAATTTTTTTTGTCTTAATTTAATTTGGCATAACGTGTTAGGCATATTTTTATTTGTCATAATAATATTTTGACTTATTTGTTTTTTGGCATACTATTTAATTAAGCATAAATATGGTTTAGGCCAATGTTTTTCGCTCTAATTTTGATTTCCATAAAGTTACAAGGCATATTGTTTATTCGTCTAATAGTTATTAGGCATAAAGATAGTCTGGTAGATTACATAAAACAGAAGGTGACGTTACAGTTTCAAAATCAGCTATAATTTGAATTGGTTTTTTAACAGGTTTTGTCTTTGCAATATTTTTTATTTTAGTGATAGCTATTTGAATCTGAAAAACCAAAAGTAGGTATTAGGTGTATCAAATATAAATTGGTTACCGTAGTGTAATAGCAGGTTATAGCAGCCACCCCTAAGCCGCCAACATGTTTATTTTATATACGAAACATACTTTATCAAATGCAAACACAAAGTTTTCAAACCTTACTTTTTCCCTAAACAATTATTATGCCTAACAAAACTATGCTTAAATATTCTAATGCGTTAGCATATTTAGGCTTTAGAATAGTATGTTTAACAATTATTATGCTAATAGTAGTTATGCTTAAAAAAATTTGCCTAAAAATTATGCCTAATTAATATTGTGCGTAACTATTATTAGGATAAGTAAAAGTATGTCAAGATAAATTATGACATAAAATTTTATGCAAAAAAATAGGGAACCTATTTTAACACCCAGGACAACCCATAACAATATCACTGTCATGCTACATTATCAGGCAAAAATTCGTGTCGCATTGACGCGATAAAAACTTCGTGTTTTTTCTACGGCAATCTATTATTACGGCTCTAGGTAGGTGTATTGGGCTGTATGAAATTCCTTTACATATCATCTTCACTCATCGCACCGGTTACCTAGTATTTCCGGACCTAATTGAAGTAATTTATGTCAACATTTCATTGCAAGTTTGAGAAAATATCCCTTTGATGTGCGGTAGGTTCAGCAAACTGTTTGGCTATAGCTACACGACGCGACAGGTCAAACATTCGCCGAATCCCGATAATGTAACCATAACATCTTATGTGTCCACTCACTTATGTCATTGTCAACAGCAGTGCGATTCTCTAAGTTAAATAAAGCCTTAATAGCAGCGGCTGCCGCAGCGCTGAGAATTAACTCTGTCTCTTTTATATTCATAGAATTGAAAAGAGAAAGCAGATCACCGCCATGCGCGCAGCGTCTGTGTCGCTTAGAGAATCGCATAGCCGAACTTCTCGTGAATAGACGCCTTTGCTTCTTGAGCGCGCAGATAGTAATTTGCGACGTTGCCAGCAGATCAACACATATTATTTAAATTGTTATTTCAACTATTTGTTAAAGGATTAAAACAAACATTTGAGAAGTTTGTGTCCTGTTAAAGCACTAATTATATCGTAAACATCGAAATCGTTAAGTACAGCCGTTTTTGACAATCCATTAAATAATCAAAGCTCGTTTAACAGTAGGTACCTACTTACACTATTAAGGTAGGTAAGAATATGGCGTTTAATTCAACTTTTCATCTATCTTCCAAATCAAGATCATAGGGCCGGACATACAAAAGCATTTTGCCCTAACTATAAATAGGTGTCGAACTCGCTCACAAATTTTCACGAGAATCGGTTGAGAGAGTGACCTATACTATAGACGGAAAAGCTGGACAGCCAGACATACGAAAGCAAATACAAATATAGATATAGTTTCGCCATGTCGGTTTGTCTGTATTGTAGGTAGGTATGTGACACAGTAATTTTATCTCAGATTACTCGTATTTAGCATTTAGGTAGCGTTTAATTTAACAACATACATTTGAAAACGTTAGCTCAATCATTCGAACACGTTGATTTTGCTTTTTGTCATGCTGTTGTTTTTACCTGTTTATATTGATAGGTATCCTAACTGTTTGTGTGACAGTTCAAACAAACACAGCAAGGGTTGTGTGAATCGTTTTTTTTCTCAAGTTTTTTTCTTTAGGAATCAATTTGTTTATATTATTATTTTAACTCTAGCTCGTGAGTTAGTTTATCCATTCAAACATGTTGATTTGGCCTCATGTGTTGCTGTTGTTTTTACCTGTTTTATTGCTATCCTAACTGTTCGTGTGACGGTTATAACATATATTCGAAAGCGTTAGCTCAAGCATTCAAACTTGTTGATTTAGTTTTTTGTCTGGGTGTTATTTTATACTTGTTTATATTGCTATCCCAACTGTTTGTGTAACGGTTAAAACAAACATTTGAAAGGGTTGTGTGAATCGTTTTTTTGTGTGTAGGACTTAACTTTTTTATCTTATTATTTTAACCCTAGCTTGTAAGTTAGTTTATCCATTCGAACATGTTGATTTGGCCTAATGTGTTGCTGTTATTTCTACCTGTTTTATTCCTATCCCAACTGTTCGTGTGACGGTTATAACATACATTTGAAAGCGTTAGCTCAACCATTCAAACTTGTTGATTTAGTTTTTTGGCTTGGTGTTGTTTTCACCTGTTTATATTGCTATCCCAATTGTTTGTGTGATGGTTAAAACTAACATTTGTAAGAGAATTTTAACCCTAGCTCTTGAGTTAATTTTACCAATCGAACATATTGATTAAGCTTTATGTGTCGCTGTTGCTTTTACCTGTTTATTACTGTTATCTCAACTGTTTGTGGATCGGTTGAGACAAACATTTGAAAGGGTTATGCCAATCAGCTTGGTTCCAACATTAAAATTTACATTAAATCAACTATTTGGAATAGGCATAATTAACAAATTTATTTTGTTGTTTCTGGTAATCGACAAAATGGTTGAATATCTTTTGTTGTTTTAACGTATTTATTATGTAAATTTAACGTTAAAAATGGTTATTTCAACAACTTGAACAGTAAAATCAACAATTACCTATTGAATTATGCATGAATTATTACGCCAACATGTAAAATAGGTAAAAACAACTGTTTTCATATCAACAAAAACTTTTTTGTGAAAACAACAATTTGTTTTTGTAATTCAACTAATGTGTCGCCAACCCGTGCAAAATCAACCTTTTTGTTCTTTCAGTGTATTGCGTTTCCTCGACTGAATGAACTTCCTACCAAATGATTCTTAAAATTGAACAAAGTCAAAGTCAAATTCATTTATTCAATTTAGGCTTCGTAAGTCCTACCTAACTATGTGGCGGGAGCCTTGTACTGAGAAGAACCAGCAACAAACTCAGCAAGGGCATTTCTTTTCTCCCTTTCTTTTACAGGGTCAATACAAATTGGAAAATGGCCCTCCCTATATATTTTCCATTACAATATAAAAAAAAATTGGTTGCCTGTAAAGTCGGTATACGGGCGAAAGTTTTACGTGACAACGAATTTGAGTGGTAAAATAATTTTAATGTGAATATTCATTCGTATAGTAGGAAGAAGGATGAAATAATAGTAACAATTTAAAACATTTATTTAAACAAAGAATTATATTTAAAACATAGTTGAGTGGGAGAGTGACGCAAGGCATTCGGCGGGCCTCTCTCTCGTTCGGTGACTCATCGTAACGTTACCGAGCGTTACACTTTTTCATAAGTAAGACTCCCAGCCGCAACCTAATTTAAGACGTTGTCACGTCAAAAAAAAATTTAATATGATTACAAGACAACACAACACATTTAATAGGAAATCCAATAAAAAAAAATGAAAAAAAGAATTGCTCAATTTAAAATAAAATGAACAACGTTTTACAGTATCTTTGAAACAAGAAAAAGAAATACTATTTCTATTATAAATAAAAATGAGATTGCAAGAGCAGCCTCCACAGGCGGCACCCGTTCACGAGTATGACATGTGAATCAGCCATCGCTTCGCTCAACCATGTTTTAGAGAACGTAACGACCCGACGCACATGCCACCACCGCAAGGACACTCTAAAAGAGCATGACACACTCGAGCAACTCCAACTAAAAAAGAAAGAAAACATTTGGACAACTTTATACGCAACATAAATTTTGAGCAGGTACCTTTGTCTGTAAGACACTGCTGATAAAGGCTATCATACCAGCGTAAAATTAATTAGTTATGAAGATAATGGGTTAAGAAATTATAATGTGAATATATTATTATAACCAGGCTGTTTTGTCCTCTAAATATTCCTTGACTGTATAATAACCTTCCTTAAGTAAACAAGATTTTACATGATTCTTAAACTTATCTAAAGGTAAATCTAGTACAGTACTTGTTATTTTATTATAATAGTGAATACCTTGCCCCAAGAAAGAGCCGGGAACCTTTTGTAACCTAAACAGTGGCATAAATAGTTTTGACTTATTTCTATTATTGAAATTGTGTATATCACCGTGTTTAGAAAAACTGTTGATATCGCAACGCACAAAAACTATACAATTATAAATATATTGCGATGCAACAGTAAGAACACCAACTTCATTAAAATTATTTCTCAAAGAAGTTCATGATCCCAGTCTATAAATGGTGCTTATTGCTCGTTTCTGTAAAATAAATATAGTTTTAACATCGGCCGCTGTTCCCCCACAAAAGGACGCCATACAACATGATAATATAAAAATAACTAAAGTAAACATTCCTAGCAGTTTCAACATCTGTTAATTGTCTAATTTTTCTAAAAGCGTATGCTGCTGAACTGAGTTTGCCGGCCAAATTCTATAATGCGGATTCTATTTGAGTTTTGAGTCAAGGGTTATCCCTAGGAAATCTGTCGAGTCTACCAAATCTAATTTAACACCATTCATTATAACATCGGTTTGTTCGGTCTAGACATTTGGTAGTGTAAATTTAATACATTTTGCTTTTTTAGCGTTTAGCTGTAAATTATTAGCAGTAAACCAACAATAATTAATTTAAAACCTAGTTACATTAAAAATGAGTGAAGTATCATCTGCAAACAATACAATATCACATAAGTTTTCTACTAAGAATGGCAAGTCATTGATATAATATATCAAAAATAAGAAAGGGCCAAAAATTCACCCTTGTGGAACTGCCATTATTACATGAGAACTAGGTGACTTAGTTCCATTAACATGGACCGTTTGTGTTCTAAAACTACGATTCGACTGTATCAAAATAAGCGCAAAACCTTTAAGGCCATAGTAATTTAACTTCATTACCAGTGTCCGGTGCTCAACTCTATCGAAAGCCTTGGACAGGTCGCAGAAAACTCCAAGAGCGATCTGATACTTCTCACAGGCTCAGATCTATCAAATAATTATATTTGTTATCATGAAATTTTATTAACATCAGTTCATGTTGTTTAACATGAACTGATGGTCTCTAACCCGTGTTCGGAAATGCAAAGAATATCAATTTTATTACAGTTCTTGAACAATTCAATCTCGAAATTTTTGCACACATATTTAGACGGGATTTAACGCAAAACTACTTAGTAAAGGCATTCTACGCATACCTTTTTATACCCGACGTTTCGACCGAGTTGCACCGGCCGTGGTCACGGGTGGACTGCTGTCGCGGTGTATCGCCTCCGTTTGCGTACTTGTTCCGAATTAACTGTCTCAGGAGACGTACACTCGCGTTTGTTAGAATCCTTCGCGAAAATGCGATATCGTTACGTGGTGTAATGCGCACACATGTAGGTAATAAGTTTCGATCGCGATACCTAACTAAAAATGCCAACGATGTTTCCAAACGCACCCGCCTTTTCCGAAGGACTTCTAGATGACGCACTTGTTTTGCAATATCCGACCCGTAGCGGTTTGCTATATACACTTTTAAACTTTCGCGTTCCATTATGCACACATATTTAGACGGGATTTAACGCAAAACTACTTAGTAAAGGCATTCTACGCATACCTTTTTATACCCGACGTTTCGACCGAGTTGCATCGGCCGTGGTCACGGGTGGACTGCTGTCGCGGTGTATCGCCTCCGTTTGCGTACTTGTTCCGAATTAACTGTCTCAGGAGACGTACACTCGCGTTTGTTAGAATCCTTCGCGAAAATGCGATATCGTTACGTGGTGTAATGCGCACACATGTAGGTAATAAGTTTCGATCGCGACACCTAACTAAAAATGCCAACGATGTTTCCAAACGCACCCGCCTTTTCCGAATGACTTCTAGATGACGCACTTGTTTTGCAATATCCGACCCGTAGCGGTTTGCTATATACACTTTTAAACTTTCGCGTTCCATTATGCACTTAGTAAAGGCATTTTACGCATACCTTTTTATACCCGACGTTTAAAAGTGTATATAGCAAACTCGAAATTTTTGCCCAACATTACTTAGATGTTCTGGTGGAAAATGTTCATAGATTCTACATTTTTTAATTTAATGATTGACTGGAGGTCAATCTGCTTTTTTTACATCGACTTAATTTTATTTACAAACATTTTGCAAGAGAGTTCCTCTTTGGTCATTTAATTTAATTTCAATAATTTGCTAGAGGTATCCTCTTTTGTCTTTTAAGCTTATTTAAATTATTTGGAACATATTCAATTTTTTCCTTAAGCTTTTTTTACATCGACTTAATTTTATTTACAAACATTTTGCAAGAGAGTTCCTCTTTGGTCTTATAATTTAATTTCAATAATTTGCTAGAGGTATCCTCTTTTGTCTTTTAAGCCAATTTAAATTATTTGGAACATATTCCAAAGCCTGAATTGGCATGTAGGTTGCAGCTCAATAAAAGCCGCTGAGCTTCAATACAAAATCATTATCTAATAATTTATTTGTGTCTATCATTTCTACTTTATTAGACATAGACATTTATGACACATAGAGAGCCATTGTCTTTAACATAAAATTAAGCCTATATGTATAATTATTTTCTTTGTGTGGCAAGCTTTTACTGTAAGGAAGTTAAACGATCCTCCGATTCTCCCATTTGAAACAAATACAAAGGAAAATTTCCCTTGCTAGCGTTATCGTGTATTTGTCGTGACGTCAGATGCTCACGTTTCCGGGTGCAAACCTGTGCGTCGCTATCGGCTCGTTTAGTGACCATCAATCTTAATAAAGGCTTGAAAGCCATATTTTTGTGCGGCGGGTGCGGCGCACGGCCCGTGTCGATCACTCGGATCTGCCGCTGATACGCCGCGTCTCCAGGACTGCCCTGCTAGTGCTGGACTGATGCCTTATCTATGTTATTGTTTCGAATATTTTACTATTTTACTGTTTAAGTTTATTTTGCCGTGTCGTATACATACCTATACATACATACCTACATGCATCAAGCCCCTTTCCCGGAGAGGTAGGCAGAAACTCCAGCTCTCCGTTTGCAACGATCCTGCCTGTACACACTTTTTGTTTCATTTACTCTTTAACATTATTTTTCTTCTTTAACTTAATATACGAGTATGGGTATGTACCTTCCTAATATTGTTTACCTTATCTAGTATGTACTTAGATAAGATAAAAGTTTTACATAACTTTTAGCGTACATACATCATATAAAAGTTTCCAGAATGAATAACAAAAAAATACTATTAAAGGTCAAAAACGAATTTATTGTTTCTCAAAATATTCTCCCTTTGCGTAAATGCACTTTTTCATTCGATTAAACCAATTTTAAAAACTTTTGTGCCACTCCTCCGTAGTGACCTCAGAAACGTGTTTTTCATACTCTTCGATAGCCTCTTCTGGTGATGAAAATCGTTGACCGCGTGATTGGTTCTTAATTTTTGGAACAGAAAAAAGTCACAAGGTGCCAGGTCGGAACTGTATGCAGGATGGCTAATAAGTTCTACGTTTTTCACCTTCAAAAATTCGTTTGTCTGTCTGGCCGTGTGGGAACTAGCATTGTCGTGGTGCAAGATGACACGGCGGATTATCTTGAAAGACCCTTATGCTCGATTGCTGCTTTTTTTTGGGATCGAAGCAATAAATCCATGTTTTGTCACCTGTTATTTTATCCCACACCAAATTTGACGTACCTTCGTTGAATCTGGTAATCATGGCACTGCACTAAGTGACGCGGTCCGTTTTTAGAGCCTCGGTCAAATTGTGTGGGATCCACCGCGAGCACAGCTTTCTCACACCTAAATGTTTGTGTAGGATTGATTGTATTATGCCTGTCTGTTTCAATCACACGGCGCACAGTATCGATGTTTTTGTTGTTCACAGCGGTGGACGGGCGACCATCGCGAGATTCGTCACTGAGATTGACACGACAGCGCTTGAATTCTGCAAACCAGCTATAAATAGTCGTCTTGCATGGTGCTTCATCGCCAAAAGCAAATTGAAGCCGAGCGATGCTCTGTTGAGCTGTCACATTACACTTAAAATCGTAGACAATTATACTACGAATATTTCCGAGTTAAACCCATGTTAATATAGACAACAATTTTTAAAATGGCGCCACAGTGTAAAAGCAATTGACAGTCAGATGAAACAAACTGCATTATACAGCCAAAAAGTTCCATTTTCAAATGTTGTAATTACTTTTTAAATATTGCTTATGTAAGTGGCCAGTTCCAGAAACTTTTAGTGTGACCTATGTATGCAACTTACACAATAATATTTAATTTTTATACATAACCCGATGGTCTATTTTACTTTAAGAAAGCACAAAATTAAGTTCTTATTTTGAGGCGTGATAGAACTCTTTTCGCTTTAAGGCATAATTGATTACGAATTTTGAATAGGCTACGAGAAACAATAAAGAAATAGCCTTACCATTGTCGCGTCGCTGCTTAGACTAATATAACCCATGGTATTATCACGGCGGCGTGGCCAGCGTGCCCAGTGCGCCCACCACTAGTGCCCTCAATCAACACGATTGTGTCGAAGCACGCGTCCGTCGCACAATGGGCGCCGCTTTGTCTCCGTTCCCTTTGTGATTATTTATCGAGTTGCCTGTTTGCCGTCCTAACCCGAAGCACCGTCTCGCTACGGAAGCGGCTGTTAAGCCAATGTTTCTGCTTAATTGTATGTTTTATTGTATATAGACAATATACACTTTTTAATATACTTACGTTTACTGGGTAATGCTTATAATATGCTGCGGAGGGCTGAACGATGCTCCTATCTTAAAGTGTCAAATGTCACATAGGTAATTGTAACAGTTTGCAACTGACTTGTTGTTTTTCAATGCTCTATTCGTTAAATAGTGTCCGCAAGCATTATGCTTGAAAAGCAGATAGATAATTAGACAAAAGTTAAATTAAATCTTTTAGGAGTCGGTTAATTGATTAATCTGAATTTATCTATAGTCACAAGCACAACTCTATTTCAGTTCTATTAACCTATTAATGGTCAAACTGTAATGAAAAACGTTACTTAATAAATATTTTTTTTTATGATAATGGTAGGAGTTTGAAACAAAACTAAAAAAATAAAAAAATGTAAGGTTTTAGTTGGTATACTTGATTGAGTAGGTACACTGACCACTTAAAGGTGAAATCTTTCAAAGCAGTGCTTTTGGACGCTTTGGGAATTTGGTCATTTCTTGCACTGCCAGTGGACACCATGATAAGCAAATTAATTACACTTTGGGTAAACTTTCGACTAAAGACGAGGACGGCTGAGCTTTTTTTATAATATCTTGCCTCAAATAGTACTGAGCAATACTGCGTCAAGGACTTTTTGAACGAGTAGGAGTGAGGTGCTTGTGTTCTTCTTTTGCAACGTCTTGCTTATCTGTTGTAACTGTGGCTCTTGAGAGCTGAATGGGATGGTTGGTAAAAGTTTGCGCTAAGCCGGAGTTCTTTCCTGTTGCTGGCGCCGTTGTTGTTTTGCGGCTAGTAATGAATTACTGCTATCACGATCACTAAAAAGAGCACCTTCATTATGCACAAAACATTAATATTGCTAGGTTTATCTCGTGGTCCTCTTCTTCATCAGTGACGGAGCACCGTTGCGAGGGCGCTGATGGAGATATGGAGACTCACACATAACCAACAGATATACCTAGCACTATCAGGGTTGAGAGCAGGAAAAGTTTCGGTTTAGCGTAAATGTTCGAGAATTTGCTTTTGGTAACCTATCTAAAACTCGAAACTTTCCTGTACTTACGAATTTCAATTGTTCGAAAACAGTATGACGAAGTTTTAATTACCAGATCGTTGCTTTTACATAATTTTATTAATCCATAAACTTATCATACATACGTTTCATTTTCCAGAAAAACTATTAGCCGATTATCAAAGATCCTTTTTTTTTGGAAGATGTTTTGTTTACAATAAATTTCATATCTAGAAGTGTTAAAATTCGAAGTAACATTTTCTCTAAAATATCATACTCATACCCAGTTTTTTTTTCTTCATATATTCATACTATTAGGTGAATAAACTTAAATGTCTTAAAAAGTTAATACTTTATATTTCCGGTGAGGTTGTGTTTCAAAAGTCAGTTACAGAAACGAATCGCGGCAAAACCGACTCCACGTAGTCTTGTCTGCCCTACGCTAGAGTGTAATTTAAGCCCGCGTAGGCGTGGAGGGGCGAGGCGGCCCGCGGGCTGAGGAGCAGGTGGGTTTAACGCTCGCCGCCTTAGCTGAGGCTGGCTGGCGGAGCCGGCCAGCAAGCCGAAGCTGCGGTGGTGAGCGAAAGCCATCTGCGACGATAAGCTCGCGTGGGACCGCCGGAGCCGTTATAGAAACCACGCCTGCTGCACGCTTGCTGCATGCTTGGTTGCTTGCTGCATGCTTGCTTGCATGCTATGCTTGCTTGCATGCTGCATGCTTGCTTGCATGCTGCATACTTGCTTGCATGCTGCAGCTTGCTTGCATGCTCCAAGCTTGCTTGCTCACATGTTGCATGCTTGTTTGCATACTGCATGCTTGCTTGTGTGGTGCATGCTTGCTTCCATGCTGCATGTTTGTTTGCATGCTTAAACGTTACTACGATTACAAGTTGTTCGATGATATTATGAATTTCAATTATTTTAAATGTTGTATTTTAATAATATTGGAAACGTGTTTCTGGAAAATGAATCGTCTAGCATTAATAGCTTTGGCCAAACGTTGAGTGGGATTTCAAAACACAAAGATTTTGAAAAAAATAACAATCGATAATCGGCATTTCAAAACTTTGTAAATTGTGTTTTCGGTAAAAAGAAAATTATAGAAAACAAAAAATTACAAAATGTTTTCGGCCAAATAAAATTCGTACAGGCAAATTTCGAATTTATGATAGGTAACTTTTGCTTTTATTGGATAAGCAGTATGCTGTGGGGGAAGAGCTCAAAAAGAGTTTCACTCCTGTTGGGGTTTTTGAGGAGTTATATTTTGAGGATATATAAGGAGAATGAAAAAATCATACATCATACATCTGAAACATTCTTATGTTTCAGATGTATGATGTATGATTTTTTTTGATGTATGGTTTCTTAACCATACATAGGATACATATGATCGGGTGGTATGATTGCCAAGCCATATTCGCCGTCATCATCACTATCCTCTAAAATGGCTTGCTAAACACAAACATACTAATTATTGTGGTTGGAACGATTTGGCTCATGATTTTACTGACTTGTCGTCATTGGTAAATCGTCGTGAGCGTGCCGACCTTATCTTTCTGCACAAAATTTTGCATAGTTTTGTAGATTCTCCTTACATGCTTTCACTCATGCACTTTAATATTAACTATCGTTCACGTAAGCCAAGTACATTTGCGCTTAACGTATATCGTAATAACACTTCTTTTTACAATCCTTTGGTACGTATGTGTCGCCGGTATAATGAGCTCGTTAAGCAAAATGCTGTCATTGATATCTTTTATGGCAACTTAAGATATTTTATATTTAGCATCCGCAGACTGTTTCCATGATCCAGTCTAAAATGAAAACGTAGGATATCTTTAAATGATATGTATATATTTTTTTTAATATAATTTTCAATTTCTAATATAATTTGCCATTTTATTGTAAATTTGTTACATTTAATTTCAATGTTAATGATGATAATGTTAATTAATGGATTATGTATTGGAAATGTACTTAATTTGATCATTGATTATAAAAAAAAATATTGTTTTGATTCTCTTTTTATAATTGTTGTTTAAATTCTCTCCCTTAAATCGAAATTATTATGTTGATTTAATTAATTTTTTATTTTTATTTTTAATTCAATTTTTTTTTATATTGTTTGTTTTGTGACGTTTATTACTTGTAACCATAGAGCATGTAACAGACGCATTTTATTGGGTTATAGTCTGATCCTATTTTAAGTTCTCCAATAATACTGTACATACTGACTGTAATCTGTTATGTGTTGTAATAAATAAATAAATAAATAAATAAATAAATAAATGACTTATCTAAAAATAAATGAATGACTTTTTATACATCAATGTGGTCAGTGTACTCAACCGAGTACACTTCTATAAATCGTCACAAAAGTCAGCCAATTATTTCGCTGAACGAGTTCAATTTATATAAACAAGAATATTTTTTTATCATATTTAACATAAAACAACGATATTTTCGAGTTCAATATAAAAATAATGAAAATCAAATAACATCTTTAGAATCGCGGCTTTAACTGATCACAGTGATTCAAATTTTAATACAACGCCTTTTTTGATATAAAAATAACTAAATTAGGCTTCATTAAATTTAATAAATTATTTTATTTTAGTAACTTTTCGTATTTATTTACAAGTTTAACCGTACTCAATCGAGTACAGTGGCCTTAAATGAGTAGAATCTGGTAAGGATAGAAGTTTATTTTAAATAAGTATAATGTCTTTATGTAACAACATCTAGCGTAGTGTTCCGAATTGGTGCAAGTAATCCAATTGCAACAACTACGCTCCGCTTATCTCAGTTAGGTTTCACAAGTGCTTGTCCAATTTCCTCAATACCGGTCTCGCTGTAGGACAATCTAGGACGGCCGGCTCGCCGCGTCACCCGGAAATGCGGTAACTGTATTAAATAACCCGGCGGCTGGCACGGGCAGGGCGCGGACTGGGCAAGGGCAGGGCGCGGGCAGGGCGCGGACTGGGCAAGGGCAGGGCACGGGTATGGCGCGGGCTGGGTGGCGACGGTATGCTCATATTTTTGTAACGTTGTTAGTTTACATTTTTTTTATATTCACAATTTGATAGACTGTATACACACTAAACTTTGTCATTTTACATATTTTACAATAACGTCCATTTCTTGTGAATTTAGTTGTATGCACCAAGCAGGCAATTAACTAAACAAAACAATCGATACTGTACAAAAGCTACCAAATCAAAAACAAAGATATTCAAATCCCTCAATGTTATACCTTTGTAGCTACACGGAATGATTGTACAATCAGCAAATCCCAACGTCTGAATTCTCACCGCATCCCTTTTTACAAATTCTATTACGTCAATTTGTAACCTCCACGAAACCCTTCCCACTAAATTAAGGAGTCGCTCCAATAAAGAAATATGCAAAGTGACCAATAACATGTTGTATCCTTTCAAAATCCTGCTAAGGTAACGTCGGGGAGGCGCTATAATTTATGCGGGACATACGAATAGGTTTTTTCTTCGTATCGCGATCAAGTTCCGCGGAGCACGTGTTGGGAACACATCTTATCGATATAACCATAAATTGGTTCAGCTTCTTAAGACTTGGTTTGGAGAAAAACTTGGCTTCAGACATAGAATTAGTATAGTAATAAGCAATGAAACTTGACTCTATTATACCTTTTCATGTCGGCGTAGAATTTGTCTTGTAAATTCGTTCAATTTTTAATAGTATTTTATCAATATAAATAACGTCGGTCGCACACTGCGTTATCTTTTTTGAAGTTTCTGGAAAAACTTTGAAATTGGAGCGTCACGCAAAGGAAACCTTTAATTTAGGGTTACTAAAACTGTCTAAACGAATCTCATTTCTCACGCTCATTTTTAAAATACTTTTTTTTTGATGATCTATAATGGAGTCCTATGAACAAAATATTGATGATTTACTAAATGGACCAGTCGGACGAACTGTAAGTGACCTTTACAGAAACTAATCCTTAGATTAATCAAACTCCTAGAACGGCTGACGTGATTTATTTGAACAATTTAAAAGATAAATTAAACTTATCCCAGCCTCAGGCAATTTGTACGATTCATGATGAGCCATATTATTTCATAGCCGTTTTAAAAGGAAAACTTCTCAATTGATCAAGAAAAGAAATCCGAAATTTTATTGAAATAGTGATATTGCACTGTTCAGCATCTCTTTAACAGTGCATTATCAGATTTTTTGAGTAATTTATTAACAATCTTGCTATGGATTGTGTAACACTATTTAAAACAGCGGAGAGAGAGAAGTTTGCAATTTACAAAGAAACACAACCAACGCGGGACGTTCTCGAAGCAAATAACTAGCTCCTAGGCTAAAGCTTCAATTGAATAAACGGAATTTGACTCCGAGTAAATCAAATTTCTTTCTGTCAAAAGATCGCTCAGTAAACAGAGAGAGATGCAAATATTTATTTTGTTTCTTGTACAGTTGACTTAAGAGCCATTTTCAAATAGAACTTTCGTGCTTTAGGTTTGCAATACAGTAATGGTGTGACACAGACTTGTATAATATTTTGAAAACATTACGTTGATGCGTGGCGGGCTTCCGAAATGCAATGATATTTATATGATGCGAGCCGAGCGGCACCAGGGCGGCTGAGGGGCGGCTGAGGGGCGTCTGCGAGGCGGTTGTGGCACGTTTGCGGTGCGGCTGCGGAGCGGTTGCGGGGCGACTGCGGGGACGACTGCGGGGATGGGCATTATTCACGGCTCGTTATAATGCTCTTAGAGAAGCGGTTTTGAGTCCATTCCGGAATGTTCCTTGCATTTTTGAATGCGGAAAATCTCGTTAGAATAAGTTAAAATATCCGGTTCGTGGCTTGCCTTAACTTTTTCGTGGTTTTCTATTTATATTATGTACCGTATGTGGAATGTAAACAAATAAATAAAGATTACCTCGAATACTTCTGCAAATGAAGAATGAGCTACAGTTTGGGGACGGAGACCCGAAATGAAACAATGTCTTGCGTTGAATCAATCTTCTTTATCCTCTAGTGTATCATCTTAAATACTAATTAACATCACATCTATACATGACTAGAGGAAGGACGCCTTGTCAATCAGGAAGACCTTAATTATCACGTACTATTGAGTACGTGCTGATAGTGTAATTCACTATATCACACCTCCCCTGAAAAGGCTAGGCATCCCTTCCCTGAAAAGTAAACTCTTATTTTCTAAATATCTTAGTCCTATTCTTATGAACTATATATTCTTTATTATTCTTTAATATTTTTACATTAGTACCTAGCTCTTCTAAAACTTCAAATGGACCTAAATACAAGTCATTCAATTTATTATAATTTTCATTCTTATACAAGAGTAGATCACCTTTTTTGTAGTGTACTTCCTTACAATCTAAATCATAATTAGTTTTTCTACTTTGTTTTGATATTAATAAGTTGTTCCTGGCATCATTATGAGCTTTTTGCAATCTAAATTTTAACTCCGATGGATAATTGTCGTATACATATAAATAAGGGATCAACTTTACTAACTAAATTACTAGGTACGTTACATGTTTTCCCAAAAACTAGTTCATAAGGGGAGTATTTGGTACTAGTATTTACAGAATTATTATAAGCAAAGCACCAATATGGTATCCAGGTACTCCAATTTGCCGACTGATTCTGTGTTTGTATTCTCAAGTAACATCCGAGATGTTTGTGCCAGTTTTCTAGCGAACCTATACTCTCATGATGATAGGGTGTTGAATTTAACTTATCAATATTTAGCAATTTACATACTGTTTCTAACGTGGAATTAATAAATTCCGTTCCACAGTCAGTCGCAATAACCCTGGGAGTACCATATCGTAAAATAAAATTTTCAGTAAAAACCCTAGCAACAGTTTCAGCTGACTTATCAAGTATTGGGTAAGCTTCTACAAACTTTGTCAATTCGCATTGTATTGTTAATATGTATTTATTACCCAAATTATCGACCTCCAACGGCCCCACAATATCTAAATATAATTTTTCAAAAGAAGTAGATGCTGTAGTGGTTATTACCATTTTCTCTTTATTATTTTTATTACAAAATTTCTGCTTTTGGCAATCTTTACAGCGAGTCACATATTCAGTTATGTCTTTTTGCATATTACTCCAAAAATATTTTTTTCGAATATTCTTAGTCATTTTATTTATGCCTACATGACCACTTGTCGGCAATAAATGATAATCATTTAGTATAACACGTATCAAGTCTTTATTTGTAACATGTTCAACTTGGTTATTAATAATACATAACCGCGGTAATTCTTTATGTTTCATGAAAGTTTGGGTCAAAATTTTAATAAACTTTTTATTAAACCCATTTTTAATCACAACGACTTCTACAATATTATATTTTTTACATAATGCACTCAGTTCTCCTATCGTTGCGTCTCGGCGCGCCTCCGTTAGTAGAGATTCCTGATTTATGTAAATAGTAGAGTCACTAAATAACATATCACCCGTCTGTGAGACGTATCTTTTCTTTTTCCTCAACTTCACGAAGTTTTCATACGAACAAATATCTAACCTTACATCATTTTGTGATTTCTGCATAATATCTACCACTCTTGGTTGCCTATGATCAACAGGGGGCTCAACCCTGCTACTTCCAGAGGTAGCGGGTTCATTATTTTGCTCCATGGTTCTTTTCATTGAACGGGTTAATACCCCCAAAAAATTTGAATTTAGATTTTTTAACTCGTCTGATGTTATAATGACTCTCGATAAGGCATCTGCCGTTACATTTTCGGAACCTTTTATGTATTCAATATCGAAATCATATTCTTCTAAACAAAGTCTAAACTTAGTTAAACGGCTACTAGGATCTTTTATGCTAAATAAATGAACCAATGGTCTATGATCTGTTAATATTTTAAATTTTCGTCCGTATAAATATGGTCGAAAATGTTTTATAGCCCACACTACCCCTAATAACTCTTTATGAATGGTTGGGTAGTTTATTTCTGAACTGTTTAATTGTCTGCTTGCATAAGCTACGGGCTTATTATTTCCATTTGATAATACAGCCCCCAAGGCTACCCCTGACGCATCGGTTTGCAACCGGAAAACATTATCTTTTCCAAAATCTGGATAATCTAAGACAGGAAATGAACTAAGTGACTTTTTTAAGGTCTGAAATGCCACGTCACATTCTTCCGTCCACTGAAACTCGACATGTTTCTTACAAAGACGGTTTAGTGGGTACACTATTGTGGCAAAGTTTTTTATGAATTTTCTATAAAAGTTCGCAAAAGCCACAAAACGACGAATCTCATTTACATTTTTAGGTACTGGGAACTTTTCCAAGACCTCGATTTTACTGTTGTCTGGCAACACCCCGTTTGGCGTAATAACATGCCCTAAATAATTAATTTCTTTCCTCAAAAATTCGCACTTACAAGGGTTTAGTTTTAAATTAACTGACCTAAACCTCTCAAATACACTCATTAAATTTGTATTATGCTGCGATAGGCTTTTCCCGAAAACTATTACGTCATCGAGATATAGAAAACATATCTCGTAATTTAAACCCGATAGAGCCATAGACATAACTTTAGAAAATACGCTAGGACTCGTTTTGAGACCCATAGGTAATCTTTTCAGTTGATATTGCTTATCAGCTGTAAAAGAAGTGAATTTCCTACATTCTGGTGATAACCCTAGCTGGTAATAACTAGAACTGAGGTCTAAATGAGAATAGTATAAGCATCCCGAAAGTGAGTCAATAATTTCTTGTATATTTGGTAACGGGAACTTTTCGTCTACTATTTTTTTATTTAAAAGTCTATAATCTATTACGATTCTCCACTTTTTTTCACCGCTACTGTCAGCTTTTTTCGGAAGTAATAATAATGGAGAAGACCATTCGCTGGTACCTACACTCTTCGATAATATCTTCTTCTAACAATTTACCTACCTGTTTTATTAACTCAGCCTTCTGAGCGTGCGGTATTCTATACGGTTTGACATAAACAGGAGACGCGTCATTTTGCAGTTTAATGTTGTACTCGTATAAGTTTGTAACGGATAGCTTATCACCCGGCATATGAAAGATATCTGCATATTTTGCACATATTTTCTCAATAGACCGTCTCTCTTCATCACCAAGATATGTTTTTAATTTAAGAAAATCGAATAGTTGTTTAACCCTCTCGACAGATTTTCCGTTTTCCGTATCAAAAGAGCATACGAAATAATCCGAGTATTTTCTAATTTTCGGGCTAAAGTTATTTAATTTTACATCTTCTTCCCGTGTGTTTAAAAATCGCACCGGAATCTTTTTCCCGTCTCCTACTACCACGGCGCCTGCTACAAATACGCCTGCAATAACTTCCTCCGCTAAAATGACACATTCGCCCTTTATCTCTGACGAAACATATTTTACGACCTCACATCTCCCTGGAATAGTCGTTATTATGTTTTTACCTAAGCCTAATTCTAGACTTATCTTATCCTGTAATGTAACCAGCTTATTTTCATAGTTAATTTTACAACTATATTTTAATAAAAAATCTTCTCCTAAAATTCCATCATTTTTACAGTGGAAGTTGCTAAACACATAAAACTTATGCCTAAAATTATAATTGTTAACACATAAGTCTAGATAAACATAACCTATTGATACTAAATCCCCACATACTCCTTTAATCTTAATTTCATCCCTTACTAGCTTTGCGTCGCGGGACACGCTACGGAGTTTATTTAACCAATCTAACTTTAAAATTGAAATGCTTGCTCCTGTGTCTACTAATAGAGAAATTTGAGTTTGACTACAAGTAAAACAAACGTAATTACCACTACCATAACTACAAATATCTACCTCAGCGCTATTCAGAACGAAAAAAATCATCGCTATGATGTTCGTTCTGACGTATACTCTGACGTTCACTTTCGTTCTCGTCATTAGACTGTTCTGCTGAGTCAACTAAGAAATGTACATTCCTACGTTTATTATGAGGTGACGTAAACCTGGTGTTGCGCTGACCCTGAAACCTATTCGAGTTATAGTAGGCACGACCCCGACCTTGCTGACTCGTCGCGTTGTTGTTACGTGACTTATTATATTGTTGATGATAGTTTTTATTTATCTTTTCAAATCGCTGGTTCGAAACATAGTTAACATAATTGTTTATTGGTGGTTTCACTACCGAGTCTTCTTGTTCTAAGGCTATAGTTATTGCCTGCCTAACTGTGCTTACGGACCTAGACGTAACTATAATGCTTGTACAAGCATTGTTTAGGCCGTCAGCGAAACGCTTGATAGCCATTTTTTCATTAATCGGCTTTAATAAATTATATGCCGACTCGTCTCCATTAGCCTGTGCTGTACTTAAATCGTTGGACATTTTTTCGATTTCACTACCAAACACTTCTATGGTCTTGTTTTCTTGCCTACATCGTAGCATTCGGTCTAAAATGGCTGTGTATGATTTAATCGGAATTAAAACATTTTTTATATCTTTTATTAGGTCTGCCACAGACACATAAGACTTATTAATTTTTGTTTTAGCACTGCTAGAAAGACGAGTTTTTAAAACAAAGTTGATTAACAGAGGCTGGTCCTCGTTTCTAAGGGTACTACTATAATACTCTATTCCGTCTATTAGTTGGTTAATTTGCGTTTCGTCGCAATCTACTACTGGGAGGAGCGTGAGCGCGACTTTTAGATCGAACGTGGCCATGGTTGTGATCGTTTCTGAATGATGCGGGTTAACGAGTGACTCGATTTCCTCAAAATTACATAAAAACTTTGACGATATTGCTTTTGTTATTTGTAATTCTACAGCATCTATCCCTTTTTTACATAAGTCTGCAGATATTTGTTCAAAAATATTTTTAATTTCCTTTGCTCTTAAAAACTTATTCTGCCCCTGAGCGGAATAACGTTTGTCCTTACTTAATTTAATAATAGAGTCTCTAATAGCCTTAAGCTCACTCAAGAGTTCTGACAGGTTTGCCATGAACACACTTTAGAAGAAAAAAAAAAAATCACTCACACACACACATAGATTCTTGGTAGCATAGTTATATTAATTCGTGCTGGCTTACACGTTCTGTGCTGGTCCAATTGCCCGTCGAACCGCTCTGCGTTCTACCTCTTCTAATAGTCGTGCGTTGAAGTAACGTAGCAGCCTAAGTACTATATAGCCCGCTAGTACAACGACGATGGTCAGTAAAAAGATCTCTGAAAGTTGCATCCCAACGGCCAAGGGAGTTGATGCTGCCGCCGATTGAGTTGGTGATTGACTGACAATAATATTGTGTTTAGATTGTGGGTTTCCCATAGTTAAACAATTTTGGCTTACAGTTTTTCTTCTTATTTCCTTCGTCCTTCTTGTAGGCCCGTGTAGCACTATTTTCCTGATATTTTGTAGACTTCATCTAGCGATTTCGCGGCGCGGACTTGTGACACCATGTCACGGTCGCCATGTAATGGCGTTGGGACGGAGACCCGAAATGAAACAATGGCTTGCGTTGAATCAATCTTCTTTATCCTCTAGTGTATCATCTTAAATACTAATTAACATCACATCTATACGTGACTAGAGGAAGGACGCCTTGTCAATCAGGAAGACCTTAATTATCACGTACTATTGAGTACGTGCTGATAGTGTAATTCACTATATCACAGCGAGAGCGTTATAATATTTTAAAATTGTCGTAAATAATTACCTCGGGAGTTGTTTAAATAATTCCTAATATCATTAACTAGCGCCCGCCCGCGACTTCTTTCGCGTGAACACCCCGTACCAAGTGTCGAACTTCTTGATTCTTAAATCAACAATCACAACAAAAAAATGAACCAGGCACAACCGTCACAAAATGATTCGCGAGCACATGCGTGGCAATATAAATTACATAGTAAAATAGTACAATGCAAAGAACAGATTCGCTACATAACTAGACACGAAATTAGAACCTTTGTTTCAAAGTTCAGAAACTATGTCACCCGTTGATGATTTAACTTTTCACGTGTACGAGTACCTACCTACGACTCAATACTGCGACACGTGTTACTTATCTATCTAGGCGCAATAAATTCAATTAAAAATTAAATTAAAATAAAACTGCATTATCAATAAAAAATATGAATTGAAAGACAACACGTTATGGAATGCCGGCCGTTGTGCCGTTGCGGCGTGGTGCCCGCGGCGCCGGTGCCGGTGCTGGGGCCGCAAAGCTAGCGTCGCGTGTCGATCGCGCTTTGGAAAAAATTCGGCCGCTATTGTTCGTAGTCATTCCTCCCAACATAGCATTAAGCACCTATTACTTATGTAAAACTTTGTTGTACGTGCGGTTTCTTTCGCGTGAACATTGAAATTAGTTGAAACAGGTAATTTCGTTGCTTTACGTTGCATTGCATCGACTGTTTTCTTGAATATTATTTATGGTCGCGCGTTGCTCAGCACAAAGTGTAGCGAAACATGCTGTTGCATTTTAAGTAATTTATTTTATCCATATTATAATTTATAGATATAAGGGGGAATGGGTTATTCCCATCGCCTCCCAAGGTTCAATTTAATATCTATTCTAATTATATTTTATTCCTATCGCCTCCAAAAAATAAGATGCATGTACAGGCAGCCACAGAGTCGATGGCGTACATCAAGCAATAGCGTTACCTTGCTGCGCTGTGATTGGCCCGCTGCCTTTTTATGAACGTGTATAAAGTGTGTCGAGATGCCACAATTACATTTGCGAAAATGCGATGCAGTTTAATAAATAAGTTGAAAATACAATGAGTTAAGTATAAATAACAATGCCGTTGGGCCTAGCGTGGAAAGGGAATTGAAATTTATAAATGGTATAAGTAAGTCGTAATAAACCTTATTATAATACCGATTTTAAAGTATTCTGTAGGATAACTAAATAAATGCATATCTTTCTTTGTATAATTTTTACATTTTTACAGGCGACCCACGAACACAATTTCTCAGGAAGCTCCTATGATGGAAGTTTAGAGAGAAGAGCCCTGTGTCATACCATGTCAAAGGCTTTCGCTACTTCCAAGCTTACTGCCAGTGCCACCCCTTTACTCTCGACTGCCTCCGCCCATCGGTGAGTAAGGTACACCAAAAGATCACCAGCCGAACGACCGTGACAAAAACCATATCGGCGATCACTTAGTAGCTGATTCTCTTCTAAGTACCTAAAGAGCTGGCGGTTTGTAATGGATTTCATTACTTTGAAGAGCAAAAAGGTGATGGCTATTGGCCTGTAGTTGGACGGATCTAAGCGATCGCCTTTTTTGGGAATCGGGTGGACAAGGTCTGTCTTTCAAGAACTCGGGACAACGCCAGTCCTGTAAGAGAATCGGAAAAGGCGCGTTAGAACTGCCGCCAACTCAGGAGCATACGTCCGAAGCACAATGGGAGGAACTGCATCAGGCCCACTCGACTTATACGATATCAGGGGAAAAAAATAGAACCTTACAAACTGACCTTTGTAGGAACCGAACGTTTGGCATCGAACAAGCGCAGTGCGATATGGTTGGTGATGGAGAGTTTTCCCCATCGTTCAAGGTCGAGTTTGGTGCAAAAAGAGTGCCCAAGAGATCTGGATTTTCCTTTGCAGTATGGGCCAGGCAGTCATTGCGGTCTTGTGCAATGGTGGTAGGGACGGCTGACAAAAATTCCCTAAGACAGCTTTGGCGAGAGACCAGAACGCGCGCGTACCCGAAGGAAGACGCACTATCCTCTCGCTAATTCTACCTATGAATGATGACTTCGCCTTGGCAATGTCCTTTTTAAAGGACCTGGCTGCAAAGTTGTCCCTCTTTCTGAGCACACTGCATGGTGTTTGGATCCTTTGATGACACCGCATTAGCCCAAGCTTGGTAATGTTGTCGCTTTTGGCGAGACGCCATTTTGCAGAAGCGACCAAACCATGGTTGGGACCTGCCGCCAATGGAAACCACAAAGTTAGGAATGAAAAGTTCCATTCGGAATTCCAAAGAATCGGCGGCGATATTATGTATAATTATGGTATTACTCGGTATTTTTGTTATTTACATTTTTGGAGTTTTTTTATGTTGTGTATGCGTCATAGAATGGCAGCGAACGTATTGCAATATGTCAGTGACTGTACTTCATAACTTTTGGAGGCGGTGGGAAAATAATTAATAATTTGTATTTTTTTGTGGAGTCAATGGGAATCCCTGTATGAAGTTTCAATTTAGCTGAACAATATATTTTGGAGGCAGTGGGAATATCAGATATAGGCTGATTAGTAATTATACAGTAGTAGTGCAATTTATAATGTACCTACACTAGCCTTTAACCGTGGCTTTGCGCTCGTTAAGTTTTGGCGGGAAATAGTAGCCTATAACTGCCTTTATGTATACTAAAATTAACATCAAAATAGGCTTAGCGGTTTAAGCGTAAACTCACATAAGCAGTTATAATATTAGTAAGGATCGTAATGGCAGTGTGAAAACTACGCCAGTGCACCGCTAGTACGGCGCCCCGTTCAGATTGCCAAGCTCCCGGTGCACCTTGGATGTAGCGTGCGCATTTGAACACTTCTCTAGTGACGTATAGGATTTCCGTAGCTGCGTAATTGAGTCAGGCAGAAGTAGTGAAGTGCCAGTCTGAGGGGGAGCAATTTGTTGGTGCAGCCCTAATTGCTGCCGCTTGGCTGTAATGGCGCGTCGAGATATTTGGTGCACGTACTACCTCGGCAGACGCACGCCGCCGCCGCCGGCACCGGTAGGAGTTAATAAGTTTTTTTTATAACTCAACACAAAAGACTTATAAGCCTTTTTAATGTCAGGCTTCTTAATGTTCACTGAACAACATTAACTTTTCTAAAATAATCAGTGCTCGCTCTAAGTAGTAGGGATATCGCAATTAGCAAACAGGTTAAACCTTTTTGCATATATGTTCATGTAGTTCCATGTTGGAAGGCAAAATATTATTTTACAGGCTAATAAATACGGTCAGACATATTCTTCGATTTCTGTTGATGTAATGCTTCGTTGTTAATCTTCTTTCCTTTAAGACACAAAATCTATAGACGTAGCTACCACCTTATGTCTATTGCAATAGCTAGTATTTAGAATTAGCCATCTCTTTACCTTCGGCCATGTAATTAAAAGCAAAACGCTTCACTCAATTTTATTAAATTTAAACCAACTCAATTTGATCTTATGCTTTTGGCAAAATGTGTCGTCATCGAATTCATAAGACACTATACTTATTCCTGTTGCATGTATTATTCACAATACTTGTGCTTCTTGTTTGTGTAAAGGCCGAGTGTATTCATGTTTCGTAATGCTGTAAAAAACAACGCGCGAGCTCGCTTTACGACTTCAGAATGCGAATGTTATCACGTTCTTTTAATTCGGTCGGCTGGTGGGATATTTGGAGTCAACATGAAGTGCATTTTTCTGGTGCTATCACCAGCCATATTTACCCTGAAGCCTACATTAATTTTATAAGTTAAAATAATTTATATTAATTTTAAACGTAGACTTTAACAATCTACAGTCACGATCACCAATATGTATACACTTTGACTCTTATTCCATTGTATTAAGAGTTACAATTTTTGCTTGTGACTGTACAATCCTGATGATTTCTCGATTTCTTGCTAAGTTGTTAGTTGTTGGCTAGACATTATTGCAAATTAGGCACTGTTTTGTAATGGAGGTTTTACAAAAAGCCGCGGCCTCTTAAAATACAATATTGTGAAGAAAAATACATTCGTATTACATATTGGAAATATTATCCCCATATTCCTACCAAACCATTGCTGCGGAGGCCTCAAAGGACCTTATCTCATTTGCTTAATGCCACATGCGTGCACAATGGATTGAAAGCGCGAGTAATACGCCGTGCATTGAAGTAAATATTTTAGTACCCCGTCACTTTAACTTACCGAGCAATTCTTTTGGCTTAACTTACGAACACTTCAATGTGAAACGACACCAAATTGTGTACAAATTAATAACATAATAGGAATTTTACTCTTTAAATAATATATAGTTAATTATATCTCTTAACTTTGCAGTACACTGACGAACGAAGAATGTATTGATAACCTTTCTGGAAAGATAATATGAACTCGATAACGCAGCAGGCCACTGTTGCTACAGTCGTAAGGCTTTCATTGAAAACTATCAACCCGCATACTACTTAACTAATGCTAAGTTGGCACTGCGACCCAAAGAGCTGCCACCTGGCTCTGTCACTGCTTTGGCCTGATCAATAACTGCAGCAGTGAAATGTAAATTGGCTGATGATGATGAAAAATAATGAGTACGGTTTGTTAATCACCTTAGATTGACGTGAACCTTATAACAGGACGTGTGACGCGACACCGTACTCCGGCGAGGTTACTCTACGCAAAGTCCTCATTAACATATAAAATCTTATCAACGCGCGCGGTTTGTGGAGAGATGACAACGCGTTTCTCGTTTAAAAGATGTGCGTAATGGAGGGCGCGCAGATAACGGCGCTAAGAGGGGCTTCATTATCAGTCTCAAAGTTCACTTTAACGTTTTACAAGAAATTGCTATTTTCACTTTAAGCTAGCGCTGAGCGAGATAGGAGTGCATCAGGAAATGGTAATGGTACTGTAATTCTTTTTTTATTTCGTACAAGTGTAATCCGACATATACCTACATAAAGAGTTGCAAAACCGATATCAAGAATTTACATATTTTGAGGACTTTACCATGTTTAATATAAAAAATACAAAAGATTGAGATCTCCCCACATTAAACACAAAGGAACATTATTGTGTAAAAGACCAATATTATTAGTATTTACGTATGTTTATCCGTTATTCAGTCAACATAGTTCGGGCAATGCTTAGTTTGGGTCTGAATGATTGGTGTAATAGTTTTGAAATTTATTAAGTATTATTAAAATTAGACACGGTCTGTAGACTCATAAGATTTGTAGAATAACAATCAAAACTAAATCAATAATTTCCTGAATGTTTTCAATACTTGGTGGTAAAGTATATCTGCTACTTTATGGCCTGATAACTTCTTTACACATATATGTATATTTATGAGTTAATAAAAATATATTTGTATAGTCTGTGCCCGCCACCTCGCGTCAGCTGCGCCACACGGGGCCCGAGGCCGCCGCCCCACCTCACAACAAGGCGTATCATAATAATAAGGTTAACACAAGTACCGCGCCCCCGCACCTCGCTCGCAATGTTTCCTAAAGTCAGGTGTCTCTTTCTTATGTTCATAATAATGTCAAGGTTGAAATTAACACTTTATACGGAACTACTCGTGTTTGCCTTTGCATATTATTTTCCTCTATCACCTTCCGGCGTATTTGAAACTAAAGGTTGTCTGGATGTGATCAATTTCAGCAATAAGCCTGCATGTGAACAATAGGATCACAATATACCACTTGTTTGGGTATTTGGGATACATATACTTATAATACGATTAAGAGGTTATAAAATCTCAGCTCAACACTACTGCAACACCAAAATGTATAGTACAATCAGCACCTTAGTCTCCCTGCGGCCATGGACACCTCTGAGAAAATAATAAAAATAGAATATAGACTAATCAAAGTAGATTCGTGTGGTGTTTCATTTCAATCATAATAACTATTACATAAAATTAAAAATAAAATTTGTGATTCCCTCTTATCTTATTTTTATTCGTTAAAATTATTTCAAATGGTTTGCCTTGTTTAATGCAATCCAATACATATTTGCGTAGTGGTGTAAATAATAGTAATATTATATTTTATAACACATTTGCTCGTAAAGTGGCTCTTATTACACCGATTTCAGCATCGTAATGTAGCTTATTAGACACTAGTGCGGTAATGTAAAATTAGTAATATCACACTAGTGCGGTAATGTAAAATTAGTAATAATTTGCGTCTATGGACAACACAGAACACGCCCACACAGTCCACGCTTCAGCAAGAAACAACTGCACAGTCTGCACAAGTGCTTAGATGGTGAGCCTTTAGTTCGTTAGTCGCTTTTACGACACCCAAGAGAAGAGAGGGGTTGGTACCTATTATTATTCTGAAGAGACCATCACCGCTCTATGCTGTAAGATGTGCAGTCTTTAGTCCGTTAGTCGCCTTTTACGACACCGAAGAGAAAAGAGGGGTTTGGTAGTATTATTTCAATGAGCCCATCGCCGTTCTATGCTGTTAAATGAATTTGCAGTCTTTAGTCCGTTAGTCGCCTTTTACGACACCCAAGGGAAGAAAGGGGTTGCTACTATTTTTTTTGATGAGCCCATCGCCGCTCTATGCTGTTGGATGTATGTGCAGTCTTTAGTCCGTTAGTCGCCTTTTACGACACCGAAGGGAAGAAAGGGGTTTGTAGTATTATTTTGATGAGCCCATCGCCGCTCCTTGCTGTTGGATGTATGTGCAGTCTTTAGTCCGTTAGTCGCCTTTTACGACACCCATGGAAAGAAAGGGGTTGGTAGTATTATTTTGATGAGCTCATCGCCGCTCTGTGCTGTTGGATTTATGTGCAGTTTTTAGTCCGTTAGTCGCTATTTACGACACCCAAGGGATTGGATGGGAAGACTTCCTAACTTTTACATACCTCTATATTTGGTCGATTCAAACAGCGGCTTCTTGTTCAATACATATTACTTTCAAAGTTTAAAAATAAATTATGTCTAGTTTTAGTAATGAAGAACTAAATTTACAGCCTATACACCACCGGAAATAATAAGTGAAGCACAAAATGCTATTGAGAGCCTATTACCATCTAAGTTCAAAGAAAAATACATGTTGGCTTACCAAGGAGTTGTACACTAGAAAAACAAAAAAAACACGCAGTCATTTTCAGAAAATGTGTTTTCCTCGCAAATATGTTATAAAACGTCATATGACATAGGTACGTGTTAAAACTTTTAACACGTACCTATGTCATATGTTTAAAACTCAATAATTAAAACTTTCGAATAACTCATACTTTAACTAACTTTCTAACATGCTAAGTTTCGCTCTAAGTGCTGATTATATGATTCCAGATTGCATTTTCGCAGCCATCTTCATTAGTGGGCCAGACATCAAGCCCGGCTTGACGTTTGACTCCAACTTTCCATTTCGTTTCTGACGTGTGAAGCGCAACGTTTTGTTTATTATATTTATTCATAGAATTCGGGAGAATATGTATCAAACACTTTTGATTTTGATAAGGTCAAACGTTAAAATCGAGTAAGAGCGTGTTAATTTATAAAAAAATGTCTATATTAATTAAAGTATCTGTAAAACGTTAATTAAAATCAAAAGCTGGAGTATAATTTTAATTAGACACCACTGAATGTTAAAGGTGTCAATTTACACGTTCCAATTATTGTAACGTTTGAGAGCTAGTTTGCCATTTAGTTAATTGCTAAAGAGGTTCAAGCGCATCGTCTGACGCCTTTGATGGCCCGAATTGTGTCTGCCAGCCTGTCGTCTGTCATTCGTACAGCTCTCCGTCAACCGTAGAATATTAAAGATTGTCGTATCTCCCATAAATTAAATCGAAGTTAAATTAAGTGGTAATTTTCATACCGAGATCGTTAGCTTTAAACAATTTGCTATACACGCAGAAAGAGATTTCAGTTTATTTTTTTAATTTGTTTGGTTATAACCACGGAATAGATAGTTGGTAACCTACCTACACAACATTTGTTTAAAAATTATTATTTTTTCTTTTGTAGCTTTCTTTTTAGTAAAATATAATTAATAATTTAATTATACATTATTATGAAGTTATTTTGGAATACTAGACAAACAACTTTTAAACGTTTATAAAATGTCGCCAGACCAAAGGCGCAATAAAAGCGTTGCGTAGCGGAAACAGCATGGTGTGTATTCAGTTAACTCTCTCTCTCACTCACAATACACATGGTGTGTATTCAGTTAACTCTCTCTCTCACTCACAATACATCGTTGATACAACCATCTCCATCGCATAGAGCGAAGTGAAAGTCACGCGTAGAGAGAAGCGAGAGCGAAGTGAAAGTGGCAACGCTTTCGCTCCGCTTTTGCTCCACCTTTGGCCTGGCTTTAACTTAAAGTGACAGACGCGCGCAGTAGTAATTATTCAGCAAGCCAATATTAGCTGAATGGCAATATACAACACGACACATGACTGATATTGATAGCTGACGCCGATGTCAACCGTTAGTTGTTGGCGGAAACGGGCGGTGCTCTAGTTTCGCAAGTTACAAATGCATAATATACGGAACGAAGATCCAACGTATAATCCACTAAGTATTAATTTACTTACTAGAAATCTTAACAATTGCAAAAAATAAAATTTCATATCTCCGCTTGTTGTAATATGAAATTTCGATTGATTTCACTTCAGAACAGCTGTAACTTGATTGTATCACGTAATGCCCCCACTGATATACATTACGGTGGAAGCCTATAAGGAAAACACTGCTACACTAGAGTGCACTACTCAACGGCACACACATCTGCGTTATTGGCAGTTTTCATTCCGACCGGCATACAAGGAAAAGGGAAGGAGGGCGCGGGCGGAGGGCGGCGAAGGAGGTTTCCAGGGTAAGAGCGCACGAGGGCCATCGATACGCCCGGACAATGCGCGCCCAAAGCGACGGAGCTCCACTCGATATATTTTTTGATCACCAATATTCCTAATGGTGACATTCGGAGACTTTCAACTGGCACTTTGACTCGGTTTTGCATTTCCAAAGTGGTTCTTTGCAAAGCCGGATTGAAAGGGGTTTCTGACGTTTGCAATGGATAAAATAATTTGTTTCCGGAGCAACCGTAATTTTGTCTCTTTGATTATACTGTGATTTTATACTATCATTATATTTAATTAATACAGAAAAAATACAGTGTTAAAAAACAATAACTAGGTACTTTAAGTTTAACACGTTAACAGTCTCCATACAAGCGTTCCGAAATACGTCATCAGTCCCCATACAAGCGTTCCGAAATACGTCATATGTCCATATGTCATTATATATTTTTTGGCCATTATTTGATGTCGTTTATACCATGTTAGGGCGCTGGCTGGTTTTACTTTATAGTAATTTGTAAAAAACGTAATTTGAATTGACAAGATGTCAAACCGGGATTAGAGGAGAACGATCTGAAGTGCCAACATGGGTAGACTTGACCATGTTATTTTTATATTGTAAATATGTAATTGTAAATGTATATAAAAGTATACAATAAATGAACTCGTATACTAAATAAAGGTTGTTGTTATTCAATAACAAAAGATAAATTTGACAAGTCCATGAATCTAGAGCCCCTAAAGTAACACAGGGCTCGTGTACTTCATAGGGTACACGATCTCGGCAGAACCGCTCCCAATGTACCACATACGGTACACCGGACTGTTAACGTGTTAATTTAAGCTTGCGTCATGAATCAACTAGTCACATTGATTACGAAAATTGGCTCTTCAATCATTTATTTAATGTCTAACTTAATATCTCAACGGGTCAGGTTCGAATCCTACAACTAGCATTAGGTATTGATGTGATGAGTATGAGCCATTTGTTTCCAAATCATTAAAGACTTTATTAATATTAAGTTTATTCGTAATTCAGCAGTCATAGCACAAAATCATTTTGGTTTTGATTTTTTTTATCCATAAAATAAAAATATATTTTTATTTAAGTAGACTTAATTGATAAGCGCTTTTGGATGGTCCAAAATAATATTTAAAATACCAACAAATCAGAAAATCTTTTATAGCTGTGGAGAAGAATGGTAATGAAGCGTAACAATACACTTATAATTCCCAATTGCCGGCTGTCGGCGTGCGGCAGTGCGTGCGGCCCAGCTGCTGTGTCAATAGTTCTGGAGAGTTCTGCGAGCAGCCGCCGTGTCCTATCTGAGCTGCGTGTAAGAGTTCTCTCCAATGATGCTTCACTAGCTTTCGAGTAAAGTCGTAATATTCGTAGCCGCATGTGCCGAGTGGCTGTTGCCGCGGTGCGTGCGACCCAGTTTCAGGTTCAATAGTTTCCCGTAGGTGAGCGTGGCGTTCGTCACTGGGTAACTTTCGACGACGTGACGTGCCATTTCGCGAAAGTCTACGGCTTGTTTGTGAAAACTGAGGTTTATGCTACTAATATTTGCGTTGTGGCTATGTTTGCTTTGTTGTAATGCATGGCTGCGCTCATGTGCTACCGAGCATGTGGTAAGATATGAACTCAGCATGCCGACAATCTTGCAATTTTAAATTACAGCAAATCAGTGTTAATATCGTACAGCAGTCAATTCCCATAGTTTGTCCGTTTGCGTAGAGTGTTTGCAAGTGGGTTGGAGGGGATGCGTGCCCTATCTCCGCGGGGTGCGTGTTAAGTCTGCAGATCTCAATGGCCCACTCGAGCATCGCCAATAAACCAGCTTAATTATTTTTTGTCGAGGCGCCATCTTCGTGAGAGCGTCCCAAAATATTGAACACGAAGGGAGTTTCCATTGTTAGGCTTATCACCACTTACCCAGGTACTTCATTATTATTTCCATTAATTTTGATTCACTTTTCTAAGAGGGAAATGATTTTGTTATTTGATACTTGGTGCCCTATAAGAGCTTTTGTAAATAAACATGTATTTTTATATTCTTAACTTGTAATTAAGCCACGCACATTTCCATTTTATTGTAATGAAAATATGTTAATAATTAACGAAATCTTCTTACCAGCTTCACATTACCCAACCGGGATTAACCGGGCTGACACTGTAATAACACGGCCGTGATCTCGGCTTTATTGGGCGTTATCGGCCGAGCCAGTGCGCGATACGCTGATGACGTCATTATATACAACAACAGAGAAGTTAAGGACCCCAAGATACTTATTAAGCATATATAAATAATATTAGTCCATTGATTTTTCAACCGATATTGCGAGCTGCTCAGTAGACTACGCCAAACCTTACCAACAGCGGGATCGAGTTCTTGTTTATTTAAACTTTTAAATTTTCGCGTTCCATTGTAAAAGGTATGCGAATGCTTTTACTAAGTACTTTTGAGTTACTTTACTCCTATCACATATTCGAGTACTAATTTATTCGAATAAAGAGAGCCGTATCGCGTAGCGGATTATTAAAAACTATTACCGCCCTCTTCCCTCCCCTCTTCCCTCCCCTCTTCCCTCTCCCATTACCTCTCTTCCCTTGGGTGTCGTAAAAGGCGTCTAACGGACTAAAGACTACATACATCCAACAGCATAGAGCGGCGTTGGGCTCGCCACCTGTCACGCTGTGCACATGTGCAGTTGTTATTGGGTTAAAAGTGGACTTTGGCAGAGGACTGATTTTGCTGTCCTCATTCCCTAGTCTCTGACTAATCCTTCGGGGATAATAGTTGTGATTATATGTATGAATGTATTCAAATAAGAAGAAAATGTCGTGAAGCACTTATATTACAGACATAATAAGTTTGTCAGTTTTACAATAACTCGGGGCCTCAAACTTGATTTCGGAGTACGTACTGTTTAATATTGTGATTTTTTATTATTGAAATTTTTGCATTTACAATGCTACACCTATAGATATATAATAAAATGTTTACCAGAAAAAACAACCAGTCTCAGGAAAGCTCGAGTGGGACTCGAATGAATCCACCCATGTCCACCCAATCGACCCATGAATTTTTCTGTTAAATTTTTTTTATTGTGATTTTTTATCACATGGTTTGAATTAAGCTAGTTAGGTGAATAAGCCTACATTCGTTTTTATTTGTAAATGATTTGTGATGAAAATGTCTCTCTATATTCAAAATTTCGACGCTGTCAATCAACTGTAGTATGGAAAGAGTTTCGTCTCATTCGATGTCTATTTGCTGTAAACTTATATACAGATGGCGTAGTGATTTTCATATGAGCTCAATGTAGCAATAAGTAGGAAGAATAAAGATTTTTGTGTGTCTTTGAATATTAATAAAAATCTACATAGACGCTAAAATGCAGGTTTAGTTTACTAGTGCCTCTAATAACGGTGCGGGCAGCGCCGCGGGCGGAAGGCTATGCAGGGCTACTCGTGCGTCCCGACCGACCGCGTTATTAGACTACTTCAAATGACTTCGTTTATATAGACTGAGGCTAAGCTAGGCTGTGTTATTTCATAACGTGCACATGCGATTAAAATTATGTCAGTACCTACTTACCATAAAATAAATAAATGCTACTTCCCTGTGATATTGAATCGGGACATATTGGACATATTGAATAATATATCGCGTCCACGTTTATATGAGGCTTGAATGGGCTTGCGGCACAAGGCCCGCCGGTTATGGCAGCGGCACATGGCGGCTATATTCCATCGGTTTGTGCTACGCGCTGGTTTACTGCTGCCCGCGGCCGTGCCTAGGACATCTCCGCACTCTTATTTCACTTATTACGGATTATGTTATTGATAGTTCGTATTATTGAACTGTTCTTTGTTTTATTCGTAAAAGTTTTGGATAGAGTCGCCAAACCTCCGGTCTTTAACTGTAGATCTGGTCGAGAGATACATCATAAGTATAAGATGCACATAATCTTTTGTTAAATAAAATGTTTTACGTATAAGTTAGTATGTATCCGAGACACATACAAGTAAGTTAAGCAGTTTGTGGTAAATCCCGTTGAATATTTTATATAAAATGGAACGCGAAACTTTAAAACTGAATAATGTTATGTTTATCATAAAATTAGAACTCCATCATTATTACCACTTAAACCGATTGACTTTTAATTGGAGAAAGTTCCAATGTGGCATTCGCCCTACTGCCTCCATAACATCGCCGTAATTAGGAATCGCCGCCGCGTCGCTCCCCGCTCCCCGCGCCGCGCCCCGCCCCGCGCCCGCGCCACCGCTAACGCGATTATGAAAATTAATCACCGCGTCCACCGCTAAACAAAAGCAGATGGCCCAATTGTCTGAGTGGGATAATTATGTCTTGGATCGGGCCAGAGTGCGACCCATTCTGAACGCCGCTGATAAATTATCTACCGCACCAGGTTTTGAGATATTTCCTTTATAAATTAGCGTATTTATGCCCCGTTGTTTTGCCAGCATTTATATCAATAACCGAGTTGCAATTATTTATTTTCGTTTCACTGTATTTGGCTGCGTTAACTACCTGAAAATGTAAATTAATTTCTGAATTTTATTAAGGAATGCATTTGATATAGCAAACGTTAAAGTTAATTTTGCATTAAGGCTTTCATGAATGTCCATTGGCAAAGTAGTATTAATAATGTTAGTTTATAGAATACACGCGTTAAAAACACGTTACACAAGACACATATAATAATGAGCTTATCTCAAGAAGAGATCTTTTCCAACTAACTAGCATATCTGTGTGGTGTGGAAATAAAGTCTGCGGGACTAATGACAGCGAGAGAAGGTAGCTATAGACAGTGTTTCGTATAAGTCCTTCCTAAAGAAAAATTATGAATTACTTACACAGTTTTTTTTTTAGTTATAAAGTCTTACATGAATGTTCTTGAGTCTAGTTTAATAAATACTTGCAACATTTTTTTTATAATAAATATCATCAATCGCGGACTAGTATGACTCTCGCGCGAAATCGCGTCACCCACTCCTCGACCGCGGACTGAAAGGCACATAATGAAGATGGATGTCGGCCGGTGATCATCCGCAAACACCTCCCGCGCCCCGCAGCCCGCGCCCCGCGCCGCTCCGCACCCGCGCCGCTAATATTCCCATATTTCACTCATAAACAATCGCCGGAATGGTTTGATTGATTGCGCCCGCGACCGATACGCACCGCCGATTAATTACACGCTGTGACAAAATGCGCTTCTTTTATCCCTGGCCACCACGTGCGTGTAAATATTATCTATGGGTCAAACAAAAAAAACAGACCCGGCTACGGAAAGAGGCCACCGCAACCTGCAGCCCTAGCAACACCTTGGTTGCCACTTGCGCCTTGTACGTTCCACGCGCGCTGGTTCCACGCAACTGACATAAAAAAAGAATATGTAAGCACGTACATGCGTAACACTTTTTTAAAATCAAAGCAAAATTTTAACATTATAGTAATTAATTTCAAGTTATTTACTTTCATTTTTAGATGCATTTTGGGTTGTACCTTGTTCCGCCGGGTGATGAATGCTTCCATGGCGATGGTAAATAACGACTGCGTCTCTTTATGTGATGTTGTATATTTACAGTGACTACATTGTGACTAACTTATTATCTAAACCTTACAAGACGTAAATGTTGGAGAGAGGATGCCGTGTCATATCTTCATCGGAACTGCACGCGTTTAGGAATGCGCTTACAAACTCTTTAACCAATACGTGAAGATAATAAATTATGTGGCGACTGAGGCCGCCACATACCTAATTTCAAAATAATTTTAATATATAATTATCTTACTATCGAAACGTAAATTTTATGTCGTACCTATTTGTAACGGGTGGCGTAGACAGCGTAAGCATAACCTTTCAATATCCTTTGCACAATAACGTTTAGTTGCAAAACGCAGCCACTACTAAGACCGCTATTTATTACTGATAGACCTTAAAACGGATCGACGTATCATAATTAAGAATTAACCCGTCGGTCGCTGGTGTCCGGGCGGGCGGCGGCGGCGGCGGCGCGATGAAAGCCTATAAATTGCACGCACGTCAGCGCGCGACCGGCGGGATGCTGCGCCGGCGATATCGGCGGTGGCCATTGACGGTTGGAAATGATACTGCGCGAATTACACGCGGAGGGACAACTAGCTACATTGCTAATTTAACTCACGAGATAACTTATTTAGTTTCAAGTTCAGAATTATCATTTTTTTATTTATTTATTTATATACGGTACACAACACAGATTATAGCCAAAACATGACCAGGATACATAGCAATAAATAAAATATTTTGTTAAACTACAGTCTGATAATGAGTGCACACGTCTATCACTGTAACTGAAATATCCAAACTATAAAAAGGTGTTTCTGTTACAATTTAAATTAATTAATATCAATGTAAAACTAAAACTAAATTACAGTAGGTTTGATCGAGACTTTTAAGCAATATTGGAATCCTGAAAGACTAAGTTGGAAAATATCTATCTTACCCGAGTTTTCATGATATTATTAAAAAAAATATATTTTCACAAAGTACCTACTTATAGGTAATTTTGTGCCTTCCACTCACCTGCTGGGAATTAGGTGGCGATGAGATCGAAGGATTTACCCGGGATCCTCAATTTGGAGAACAAGAATTCTTGTCTCATAGTTGGTAGGAACACACCAATATAATACTACTAATTCGCTGTCCTACTAATCGTGAACAAAGGACAACAAAACAAACATATTTTCGCATTGTAGTTAGTTTGTTGGTATACTGAAACAATCCAGAAACTGTACAAAACCAACTTTGCTCATTATAAATGGACTAACGTGATACAACATTAATTTTAATACCAAATTGTCCGCAATTTGGAGGCAATGAATTGATTACGCGTGACGTATAATCAAACAACGTCGGTGCATCCCCTTGCCGGTCAGTCACAGATATACGGAACCGCTCGAGTGCAAAGGACACATTTGGCTTTAGAACGGCTTTAAAAGCGTATTGCTTTTCCGGCTAATGGGTGTCGGGAAATTTAATACAAGCTTCCGAGAAACATGAAATCAAAGCACAGGCGGCAACAACCACGGTGGAAAAGAAGGAATCGAGAACTAGAAAATAGGATTGAAACTGTGTAGTTTCATATTTGGTTTTATAGATCATTATAGAAATTTTACGATCAAACTGAACTGCATGTAAATTTGTAGAAGTTTTGCGACCAAACTGAACTGCATGTCAATTTGTTTTGAGCTGAGTGACCTTTAATTGACATTGAAATTAACCATTTGACATGGATTTACTGACGTTTATTTTGAGGGCCCCCGCAGTGGGTTATGCTCTAATCTCCCCATGGGTTGTCAACGTGAGAAGGTCTATGCCCAGCAGCCCACTGCTTCAGCCCAACGTTTATAAGTCGATGATGATGATTTTACGGAATACACCCAATCTCGTAGAGTGGGCCACTGAAATACACGAGCTCTTCTTGTTTCAAAGTGCACGTTTAGCATCACTGGGTACACAATTGTTGACATAAAATATCATCCGAAAACATCCATCAATCCGCAAGGGGTTAATACGATAACTCTATCTGGCTCTGATCTGTACTATTGTCCATGTTGGAATCACTAAATCCAGCGGTGCATGTTTATAAGCTTACTCGAATGTAAAAGTATATATAAAAAATAAATAATATTAATAAACAATATAACGTTAAGATTTTATACAGATATTGAATATAGCACTGCTAGCCTGGTCACGTTACGTATTTAATTTCTAATAGGTAAACTATTTAGAATAAAGCGGTATTATTTACAACCAGATGGATTTGAATTGAGCGAAAGAAGTGAGCAAAGACCGTAGCAGATGGCGATCCATAGTCTCTGCCTACCCCTATGGGGAGCAGGCGTGTGTTTATATACATATAGATATTTACAACCAAAGCAAACATTGCTAGGGAGAATAACTTTTTAACTTTATGTGACTAAAACCCTGAGTGGTCGGTTAGGGAGGTGTTTCTCATATGGTAAAGATGCACGAGAATATTTAAAAAAAAACCTTCATAGAAACAAACAAAGTAGGTAATAAAGTAGTAAGTAAAAAGTAAGTTTATAACTCAACACAACAGTTTTCTGGTGGCGACTAAGTATTGAAATAATATTAGCAACCCTTGTCTTCTCTTGGGTGTCGTAAAAGGTGACTAATGGTACTGCTCATACACCCAGCCGCATAGAGCGGCGACAGGCTCGCCACATATCACACTGAACACATGTGCAAGTGTTATTTGGTGAGACGTAGACTGTGGCAGTGGACAGTTTTAACATTCCTCAAATTATTAGTACTTTTCGGGGATGTGTATTAATTAGGGTTTTTAGATAACAAGCATGCTGCGACTCACACAATGTGTTTGAGCGTTGGTAGTGCCAAAACACTAACATAAACTTTACCCTGATTTAAACAACATTTACTTTTTCTGTCTCAATCTTTTTCTTAAAGCTCTGCTGGTTGTTTTACGGATAATTTTTTTTCTATGATTTCTGTTTTATGATCGTTTTTTCTACATTATTGAAGGCCAACACTATTATGATCCCGTCTGCGTAAGTATGAGAAGTATGTACCTAAATAAGCACAGTCCGCCTGTACCTCGACTGTCGCATAATTGATTCGGTGATGGCTGCATCGCCGCCCGCCCTGTAATTGTCCGGCCGACCGCCTACGGTAAATAATTAAAAGCCGCGGTCTAATTGAGAGCGGCGCGTCAACGCCGCTTCATTTGCGATCATTGTCAACTTGACGTCCGCGCGGTGCAAATTAACTCGCCCGGTTGTTCTGCCTAATGCACCTACCGACGTCATTACACTGATTGCTGTTGGACTGAGCATGCTGAGCAGCTAATGTTGAGGTGTGGTGAGAAGGTGATTGTTTATCATCTCTTTTATATTTACGGCGAGGTAAAAAGAGGAAGTCAGTGGTGTAAGAAATTAGCTTCGTGAATACTTTTGGTATGTCCAGTTAAAAGTAGATTATTATTATTTACTAATTTAAAGTTCACAGTATAGGTGAGTGAGATACCTATGTATACATATTGATAGAACGCTTGAAAAAACGAGTGCCATGGGACGGAAAACCCCTGATTTTTCCGATTACATGCAACAGGTCTTACAATTTTATTAAGCTACCTACCGAAACTATAATGTCAGTTCAAAATTTCCTATTTCATTAATTCATTCTAAGTTAAGCTTTCATATTAAATAACACAATATTAACTTTAACAAAGTAAGCTTTGTTCAATGTGAGCAACAACGTAATCGACATTTTTACAAATATATATTAAAATCACTTAGCAATAATTAAATGTTTGTTGCATCGTTAACTACATATAGTATTGATGTCAAATCGTCACGGTTCTTGCTCTATTTAGGTAATAACAGCCTTCGCCCCGTCATTACTCGATAATTATAGCCCTATTGTATTGTATAAGTGCGTATAAACACTTTGTTGGTACAATTTTCTTGAGTAGGGAAGCATTTTACAATACCTTCTTTTGTTTTGTAAGGTTTATTACCATAGGATAAAATGTTTACTAGAAAAAAACAACCAGTCTCAGGAAAGCTCTAACGGGATCCTGATTCCTGAGAATGGTTGTTTTTTTTCTAGTAAACATTTTATCCTATGTCTATAATGCAATGTGAATGCAAAATTTCAATAATAAAGGTTTATTACTGTCGTCACGTTTATGTGACGTATAGTATATAGTTTGATTGTTACAAATTGACTCTTGTTTTAAACAGAATAATTATTATTGATATATACTTACCTTACACTATTAAACCTTATTACCTATCAACAATCACGTCACCGCCATCTCATATTAAGATATTTATTTAAATCATCAGAATAACGAACAAAATTTCACATTTCTATGAGTAAAATATAAAAAAATATATTATTCTGAAAACGTATTGTAAAAACTACTGTTTAATACCAGTTAATAATTTATTGCAAACAAACTAACAAACACCCACTGCATTAGTGTTGCAGTTGCGAGTGCTGGGCTGTCACTATATCTTCTGATGTCTTATTTCATAAACAAGTACGTGGAAAATCAGGCTAAAATCAGGGTAAAAGCTAGGCTGTCAACCATCTGTCTTCGCAGAATATTGGAATACTTCGGGCACATTGCTCGAAAGGATGGTCACAACTTCGAACAGCTGATGGTGACAGGCAAGGTGGACGGCAAACGACCAAGAGGGCACAGCCCCACGAGATGGGCTGACCAAGTCCGATCTTGTCTGGGCGCCAGCCTTCACAAAACCCTTTATGGGGCCAAAGACCGAAGCCGCTGCAGAGCATTAATCAGAGAAAGGGTGATTTTACGGGGGAGTCACGACCCTCAGAAATGAGGAGCACGACGCGAGGAGGAGGGAAAATCTATGTGGGAGTGCTCTTGACTAGCTGTTTAATTTCGAAAGTCCCTACTTACCGTAGACAGTACGACGACCGTATGTGACGGTCACAACAATTCAACAGAATAACTAGATTAATGGGCTATCTAAACATTTGTGTAATACGTGTAAATGATATTACTTATAAAAATGATTGATGGCTCTAATACCGACTATAAATTAATTGTTCGAAGTTTATTTCTGAATTCCGCATTGACCCGTGAAATTTAATTGTCGATTAACTAAAATTCAATATTAACCTTCCCCTTGAGTTGGTCGTGAATGGCAATGTACTCCAAAGAGTTGCGCCATTTTAGATTCGTCTCCGCCCGCCCGCCGCCGCCGCCCGCCCGTCGCGAGTGCTCGCTGCCTTCGGGTCGCTGGCGTTATTTAAAATTTATAACAAACCCTTTTTAAAGCGAGTGAACACTTTTGTTAACTTACAAATTGTTCAAATTTGTTGTGTATTGACCTAATCTAATATTTATTTGGTGTAAAGTTGATTGGAAGGAGTCATTATTTCCTAAAGAGTTGTTAATTTGAACTTTGTTAGCGGAATGTTAAAGTTTTTTGAAAATGTTATGTGTATATAATAGAATGGTAGCGTGCGTGCGTTTCGTATTTTATTTTATACTATTTACGAACAAGCACTTAATGCGCCTTAAGGCGTGTCTCCTGCGACACTGTTTTGTGTTTTCTAACACCTAGCATCAAACATCTAAAAACAAACTCCCATATTTTGTTAGATGTTTGATGTTAGGTGTTAGAAAACACAAAACAGTGTCGCAGGAGGCACGGCTTTATAGTGTACGGTCACCGCAGTCTAAAGGCGCTTGGGTAACGTATCATAACACTTGGATATAACTTTAATAACATGAAGTTACGCGCCAATCAGTTAAACTTTACTTTTGAATGAGATCTACCCTTTTATATATTATTTCACAATATATTATGGACTGACAATAACAACAATAATATGAGTATCATTTGCCACACTCGCATCAACGTGTGGGCACTTACAGATTTTTAACTATAGCTAAAGTGCTTCTGATAATGTTTCACTTGTCCGAAGAAGTGTGAACTTCGTTACAAATTCATTATATCACGTCTAGCGTGTAACGAGAACATGAAATTTTAAGTAGTTTAGTATATAAGCTATGTAGCATGGTAGTGTGAGCCAAGTAATAAAGTGGATACGTCTATAAAAATGGATGCTAACAACACTTTGAAGAAAACTAGTTTGCTACATATCAACTATGTTTCTGGCTCCAGCTGGGCTTCCGCTGACGTTTCCCGCAAAACCTGCACGGAGCGGAGTTATGTTTTATCGCGCCGTTGCGTGCCGCGCCGCACTACACTATTTTGTAACCTGCAAAAAATTAAGAACCAACCATTTTGAATTCACATAGAATATAGTAGGTATTTTTATAAAACTGTTATTTTAAATTAATTAGCGGAACCCTCTGTTTTTAGTATTACTTCATTTCTTTGTTAATTAATGAAGAGAAATTATTACTTTCAAAGAAGCAGTTACGGCCCTCGCAGTAATATTAGTCAATTGAAGTATTAAAATCATGATTCTGGGTACTGAACGTCAGAATAAAAAATATGAATAAAAAAAAATAAAAAGGAGTAAAAAATATAAAATATAAAATAAAGCATTGAGGTATAATAAAGATACCAGTAATATGAAAGCATTACATTTACATTTAACTTTTACAAATATTTACTTCACTTCTTCAAATAGGTACTATTTGAAGAAGTGAAGTAAATAACACTACTTCAAATAGGTACCTTTCACGAAAGCCATAACAGTTTTTCAATATGTTTTCAACTTTTACTTTACATACATATATCATAAATTACGCCCGTTTTCTGGAGGGTTAGGGAGATACCAAATATATTTTTGTACATAATAATTATGAAATATAATGATTCTAAAATTATTAAGACTTAGGTAATATGAGATTGTAACAACAACTGCAAGTCTAATTAAAATCAACATCGTAACTGTTGCAAAAAACGGAAGGTTCCACAACGAAGCAGCAGCAAGAGCGGGCCGGCCGGGGATCGAACTCGCGACCGAAGTTGTCTGCAACCTCGTTACCATACTAATGTACCCGCGGGCGCGTGCGTTATTGTGTTGCTGCCGGTCGCGCCGGCGGCATAACTCGCAGCCGCAGTTTGCTGCCATACCAGTGTCGTATCTTTGTTGGACGTTGCAAAACAAAATGGGCTCGTTATCATCTTTGCTTATATAACCATACGTAGGTTAAGTTTTTACGCCAACTACATACTACTACGAGTACTACTATGTACAGATTGGTTTACCTACTACATTCATATATCTGACGTTTGCACCGGCCGTGGTCAGGGGCTAAGTGACTAAGTGTTATCGCGACATTTTATTTATTATTATGTTATTATTATTATTTTTTATAAATAAAACAATTTAATGATTAGAGAAGTAGAGTACTCACGAAATGAATACCATGTTTTTGTTATCTTCAAGTGTTCGACATTTGGGCACAGTTGCATGCATCATGCATTAGGGCTGTACTGATGACAACAAAAACACACGGTGACAGTTACTGTCACTTTCTGCATTTCTTATTCTCTGCAAGGAAGCAATTAGCTTCCGCGCCGGCTGCAGCCGCGGTTCCTTCCGTTCCTGCTGCTACTCGCGGGCCCGTCGCAGCCATTATTCGCTTGCCTCCGTGACTTGTCTGGCCAGGCTCGCCACCTTTGCACTATGCTGCTAGCACATACAATCCGTAAAATTGCTGTTAACATTGTTTTTTTTTGGGTAACAATAAAGGTACCTTCATTAATTGTGAACTAAGTTATTGAATTTAATTGCTCATTATTTGTACAATTTGCAATTGACAAAAACCACTGAATAGAATGTACTACTGTTGTTCGTTCTTTTCGGACATCCTTAATCATTCTGAATATTGTATGTAAGATAATAAGATAATTTTATTGCTGTATATAAGTGACAGTGATATGTTTTCGCTTCAACCCATTTTTCTGTATTTTACTGCACACTAAAGCAATCCCTAGTTTACTAGAATTAAGTACTTTATAGAACCACAATTTATTTATGTGAATCATCCGAGACCATAAACGCATACAACACGAAGTTTAACATGCTCGCGTTGACGACCTTAAATCTTCAGTTGCCAAGCCTCTATACCCAATTTACCTTTCAAACCATTTATATATCAATGTTTCAAACGATGGCAATGGACTTACCACCTATGTGGCGTGCCGGAGTGTGGCCGCGCACCGCCTGCGCAGTCCTCACTGCCTAGTCTCTGATTAACCCTTGAATAGTCAGTGTATGCATGTATGCATGCCTCATAGTAATGCGTGTTGGTTGCAGCGGGCGTGCGCACCGTGGACGTGCAGGCGGTGGAGGGCATGGTGGCGCAGTTCCCGTGCGACCTGGGCACCGCCGCCAACGACAAGGTCTACATGGTGTTCTGGTTCCGCGACGACGCCGGCATACCGCTCTACAGGTTAGTACTGCTATAAATTAAACTCGATCGAAATGTGCACATTGTCAAAACTAGCTATGTTTGCGCCGCAGTGTGCGACGCTCTTTCATTGTGATAAGACTCTTATTACGTGTTGACATTAAGCTCATGTTTTTAAGTGTGAAATTAAATTGAATAATTCGCGTATGAACACGGTAGAGATTGTAAATTTAAAATTATTGTGAGTAATATGAAACACAGCTGCCACTTGCTTAGTAAATAATCAACATACTATTAAAATGTTCTATAATCTACATTAAGTGGGTATAAAATATTTCTTGATGACGCAATATGAAAGCTGTTTTATTTGTCTTTTATGGGTTTGTACTACTCAATCTTTGCTGTCACATTTCTTTTTAAGGAAATTCAACTAACTAAAAGATAATATAAGTACCTAGTGAAAAAAATCTCTCAGAGTTGTAGGGTTGATGAGGATTCCTCTTCCGCTTCCACATGTTGCGGAAGTTCCGCAATTATTACAGTTCCTCTTCCGCTATCGCTTCCTAATAAAATAAGAGGAATTAAAGAGGAATTAAAATGGCGCGCGAAATCTCCAACCGCAACAAACAAATAACAAATAAATAAAATACTACGTAGGTACTTTGTTTTTATTACTAACTAAAAGAAAAACGGAGAGTGTGGTGAAATACACTGAATAATGCGCCGGTTCCATCGCACTTTATTCTTGTTCCTCTTCCTCATCCGCATCCTCTTTCTTTGTGCTTTACAATTCCTCTTCCCCTTCCTCTTCCTCATAACCACATCCTCAACAACCCTACGGAGTTGCTTATGTACTTATGTCGCAACCACCGCAATAATAATTAGCATCAAGTTGGTGATGTTATTAAAACGAAATATATTTACTCTCCCTACAATAATATTATTTCAATAGTAGAATTATTTTACAGAAGCATTTAATTTAACAACAAGTAAAAAGCAATTTGAAAAATTGTTGTGACCCAAGATCTGACAGAAATATTGTCCTACTTTTAAGGAAATATAACAATTTGCCACATTCGGAATAATTCAGCGTACGGCCGCCTGTACGTACCGGCTGTACTTATTTAAAAAATATCTTTATCTGAGTTATACTCGTATTTGTATGTTATGTTGAATTAAACCTACTGCTCATAATAATAATTATATCTCTTGAAATCTAATGTTTGAACTTTAGAATTGACTTATTTTAAATTGATGCAATATTAGAATTGATGCTCTCCGATTTTCTATTTTTGGCATAAAATTGGCGTGAACGGTGAATTTGCATGAATATTTGAAAATCAGTTTCAATTTGTCGAATAAACACCGCCGTGTGTTTGCTAAATAATGTCAAGAGTGTGTTATAATATTTGCCCACCGTGATGCAAGTCTACTTTATTTTAACAATAATATTTCACGTTTTTTTCTACTTGTGTTTTTTCACTTTGCTCTTACTTATCTATTTAATGTTTTGCATTGAAGTATTTCAAACCAAAACTAATTATTTTACATTAACAAAATAAATGTCATTTATTTAACAAAAAACAAGTACCTACTACTAGCGTAGATCAAGTCTAAAATAAGCCTTATTCATCCTTCGTACTATAATTACGTTCCCTATAATTATGTTCCCTAATTGTCGCCTATTTTTGACGGACAACCATCATTTTGTCCCTATTTTACATACAAATCACGTTTCACTGACATTTAAACAAAAGTTCTGTTTTGTTTTCAACGAGCACTTCACTTTATTAGTAGTTCGTGCAAAATAACTGGTACCTAACAAATTTGAACTGGTTTCATATACCAAAACTCATTACTATGTACGTATTAATCGCGAGGCGTCGCCGTACATTGTAAACTTTTCTCGTCGCGAGTTATCCGCGCGGCGCTCAGATTGCAGATTAGATGCGTAACTAACATAGTTGTTGACCGAGCTCGCGTACCTCCCCCCGCCCCCCTGTAGGCTAGAACTATATCTTCCGAGGACTCAACTTAATTGCAGGGAGGTTTCTTTGGAAAACAATCTTATTGTTATACGAACCGGAGTCGGATTTTATTGCCTTTCTTCGGCGTTAGTTTGTCTGCATTGTTTTATCTTTGCTGAGCCTAAATTAGGGAGTTAAGATTTGAGTATATAAGATTGTCAGTATCGCAGTTCAGTTACAGAATCTTAAAACATAACAATGTTAGGGAATTTAATAAAATTAAAGAACATTTTAAGTTGTTCCAACGTAAAATATCGCACACTGAATCGATTACGATACGATACGGTATCTTTCTGCAATACAGTATTGTATTATGCAGAAAGAAAGCATCGAAGTGACAACAAACGCATAAAATACTACGACGAGTAATATTTAGAATTAAATGTACAATTCTCTTTAGGGTAGGTAATTATTTTTAATTACCTACCCTTAAGAAAATTTACGTTTATGATTATTATGACAAATATATTGGTAAGCTATTTACCTCAAAATTCTGGCTAGTTGTCCTCATTGAACAGCTTTGCTAATTCTTTATACATACAATCGTTTTTCTCAATCCAAAGCGCAAGGGACTAATGGACCAAACGTCTCGACATCAAAAGGAACGAAGTGATAATCGAAGCTGATAACGCTAATTTAAAAGCCTTTCTTGCCAATTCAATGGCTGACTTTGGATATTTAGTCAGTGGCACGGATATAAAATTAGTTATTTATCAGGAAATGTAAATTACGTTTTATCCGTTTGTTAGTTCAGACCTAATAAAATAAAAACTATTAGTCCTGTTATAAATAGTGTGAATGTACATTCAGAACGCTAACTTCACATCCAAAATACGCTCGGCCCGTTTCCGTCAATCGCAATATTTGCATTAGCAGCTTAGCCGGGAGCACTAACGAACGTTATTTAGCATTGGGCAGCTATTCTAAACAACGTTTCCTAGTTTTCAACTATATAATTATTATGATGACATATTATTATTGTTTTCTAAAGTTTACTCGAACACTACACAATTAAATTAAGCACTTGATCGATCAGTTCGCGCTTATTTTACATATTATTTTAAGCCTTTTAACTTAACCTTTTCAACCCTGTGCAACCATTAATTTATTGCGATATGATAAAATTTATGCACTTCTGGAATTGAAACCAATCCATCTGATTTAGATCCCTTTACTTAACTTAAGCTTGCAAAGATTCATAAAAAATGTGTTATTGCTTTGTAAAATGTTGAACTTGGAAAGTTATCTAGGAAACTTAAATACGTAAACCCACTTAAACGGTCAATCGTACCTATAGGCATTGTGTTCCCGCCAAAGCCGGGACGCCCATTCAAATCATACCGCCAGCTGTAAGGTGGTTGACTCAGCGGTTGTTGACGACCGCGTCCGCCTATCTGCCGCGGCGCCACCGCTGCGCGACCCGCGGCCGCTCGCTTCGTGAGCAGACCGCGCCACTCAGCTAGCTAGCTACCGCGCACGCAGCAGCCTGACCGAAAAGGTTTATAGTGACTCCTGAACCTAAAGTGAAGAGAACGCCTGAATGCCTATTGTGTAGTGTAGTGACTGTGCGCCAGGAAACCAACCTACCTCGCCGCCCGTGGTCAGCTCGTCTCCCGGTTCCAGCGACCTCGTCAAGCCTGCTCCCGGTAAGTTCCATTTTACCTCCCGCCTAACCTTCTTTACTCTGCTGTATTTGGCGGTGTCTTCTGACCCGCGAATACATTTTGGTCATCTTCGAGCCGGTAATATTAAATACCGGCGACCTTCCCGTAACCAGAACCTAACTTTCTTTTAATTTTCAATTTTAATACAGTCCGCTAAAGATAATTATTTCCGCCCATATTCTTATTCTATGTCTAAATCTTATATCTAATTCGTGCCATCATTTCTAAATTTCTAAATTTCTAAATTCATTTGTTCACATAACGTTACCGTGCCCCAATAAAAATTTCGTCAGGTAGTCGTGAATCATTTGTGAGGATTGCGACTACGCTATATACAAGATTATTTTAACGCAATTATTTCTGCATGTTGTTTTGATATTGATCTCGTGTATGCATCCGATTGTCTGATCACAGATCTATGTGTAGGGACCTATACGATCGTTGTCTAATGATACATTGTTCGGTAACTTAGTAGTTAAATTATTACGTTACGTAGGGTATTATAACGAGAGATGGTTTCCCGTTTTATTTTTTAATGAATTTTTTATGTTCGTGTCGTGTTAAATCGGCTCAGATCTCGTGCATGCTCACCACTCGTGCCAAGTAGCGTGCTTTATTTTTTCGCTCGTGTTAATTTTATATATTTTTTTGTTTTTAATTTTTGCCTTGGCAATCGGCTCATTCTTGTGCGTGCTCACCACAAGAGCATAGTACTTCTACACACGTTTGCCCACTTGTGGGACACAGACAGAGTGTCCCAATTTTTTTAAATTAAGTTTTTATTATTCGTTTATTTTTATTTTTTTTTGCGACCGACTCATTCTTCGCGCTAGTGTCCGCTACAGGTCTGCCCGACTGTGAGCGCCTTGCCCAATAGTGGGCTACGGATAACGTAATTTTTTTTTATTTTTTTTTGTTTTGTTTGTTTTTTGTTTTGCGGTCGGCTAATATTACGTACGCGCGTTCAATAAACACAGACATACACACATGCGTTTGCCCACCCGTGGGCCATATACAAGGCGTCCTAACTTAGTTTTGCTTTCTTTATTGTTGCGTTAATTTTAGCCCATTTGCGTTTACCTTAGTAAACAAATACGTCCAGCCCAACTATAGAATATATACAGGGTGTTGTTCTGTTTACTGCCTTTAAATTTGTTTATTTTTTTTATTTTTTTTTTATTTTTTCTTGTCTCCTTTTGTTCATCGCGATGCCGACCAAGTCACAAGCCGCGATATTTAGGGAGGCAGTTAAGGGCATACTTCAGCTCCTTGAGTTAGGGTCACAAATTATTGCTGGCGGCACCACACATTCCAAATTGGAGTTTAACGTGCGTTTCGAACAGATACAAGGCGTGAAAGACAGGATGGACGCAGTGTATTATAGCATTCTTAAAGAGGAGGACCTGGACGAGAAGACCGAGAAGACATACACTGAGAACCACACAAAAGCCTCCGGAGCGTACCTGGGGATACTTATGGCTAGAGAGGAAATCTCAACCTCTTCCACGTCATCCCCAACCCATAGCGCTCAGCCCAGTTTCGGCGTCAATACGCCCACAGCCGTCCTCCCCAAGATAGCGCTGCCCAGGTTCAGCTCAAAAGTGGAGGACTGGCCCTCCTTTATTGCACTATTCAGGAGTTTGACTGACGACATGGCGACCTTGTCGGAAGCAGTCAAGCTCCACTATCTCTTCTCAAGCCTCAGCGGTGAGGCATTAAGCATGGTGTCCCACCTAAAGGTCACCAATGAAAATTTTGCCGTGGCCATGGACATCCTCACCAAGCGGTACGAGAACCGCCGGGTTCTCATTGATAGTTTTGTGGACATCATCCTGGGGCTGCCAAACATCCATACGCGCTCGAACATCCGCACACTGTTCCTCACGCCGCTCATATCGGCTCAGTGTGCCCTCAACAATTTAGATTTGCCCATAGGAGACGATTACGTGTTTGTGTCAATAGTGGTGCGGAAGCTCAAGGGCGAGCTCCGCACGCTATTTGAACGCAGGCACGGGTCTAGTAACACCCTGCCCACGTTACGGGACCTTATCTCCTACCTCGAGGAGCACGCGCGCTGTGTGGAGACAGAGTTCTCCAACATAGCCATGGCTCAACCCATTCAGCCCCAGCCCGGCCCTTCTCGTAGCCGCGCGCCTCCTCAGTTGCCCCATCGCACTTATGCTCAGATGGCTCAGCAACAACCCGACCATTACCGTGGCCGTTCCTCAGCTCCATCGCCTCACCGCGCCTATGATCAGCCTACTCACTAACCGTCACGCCCAGCGCAGAAAATGCATCACCGCCCATCCACCTCCCCGGCTCGCAGTTAGCCCTTCCCCGTCTACTCGGCCTTCCAGCAAAGCTGCTCCTCATCATCGTCCTCGTCCTCTTCCTCACGCTCGACGTCCTACTGTCCCTATTGTGCCACTAGGGGACATAGGCTCATGACGTGCAGATGGTACAATGCCCAGCCAACGCAGGGCCGTTGGGACTTTGTACAGGCACGCGAGCGCTGCCAGCGTTGTGTCGGCCCTCACTACGAGAGCGAGTGCAGGTCAAGGGGAGCATGCAAGGACTGTGGGAGCTCCAACCACCACACGTCCCTACATCGACCAGACGACCCAACGCACTCAGCTCATTCGTCTGTACATATACCCCCACCACAGCTAAGAGAGCACTCGAGGGAGCGTCCCAGAAACAGCAGGCGGCACGAACCCGCACATGCTAAACAGGTGCAACCCAGCTCTGCTCACAGAGCCAGCCCGCCCAGGTCCGGTTCGCCAGGTAGGCCCCGCGAACGCCGCCAGCAATTATGACTCCCTACTATCACAGAGCACCCTAGCGAAGAGGCAGAACAAGACCATGCCCATTCAGACCATGCCAACTTAGCCCATGTCCCTTTAGCCCATGCCCAGTCAACCCATGCCCACACAGCTGATACATACTCAGCTCATACAATTTCAGCTGATACTCAATCAGCTCACTCACCTTCTGTGCCCACTGGCACACCCATTTTGTTGCCAACCGTCTCACTAAGAGTCGCGGACGTACATGGCCATCTTCACACAGCCAGAGCTTTATTGGACTGTGGCAGTATGCTGACATTACTAACGTCACGCATGGCACGACTTTTGAACCTGCCATCAAAACCCACTTCTTTAAAAATTAAAGGAGTTGGGAATCAGCACAAACATGAGTCAAAGGCGGCAATAACAATAGTATGCCGACCCACTCACAATGATACTCCTACAATCACTGCCACAGCTCACATTTTAAAAAACGTCACTGGCTACCTTCCCTTAGAGAAGGTACCAAACATTTCCCACGTACTAGGCCAGCCACCCGTGCCATTGGCTGACCAGCTTTACCACACACCAGCCCCGATCGACCTCTTATTGGGGTCGGACGTTCTTGGCCAGGTGTTGGACGGGACTAAGGTCTCGTTGGGCCCGGGCAAGCCCATAGCCTTCGGCACGATTTTCGACTTCGCGTTGATAGGACCCATTGAGGACTTGTATGCGCAGCCGGCGCAGCAGGATAACTCAGCTCACGTCGTCAGCTCACAACCAGACTCAGCTGAATCAGCCCAGGACATACGTCAGAGTCTGGAAAGGTTCTGGGAGTCTGAGGAGCCCCTCCCTCAATCTCACACTCATAATGATCCCCTGGAGGAACAATGCGAGGAAATCTTCCGCTCTACCACTACACGCGATCCCTCAGGCAGATATACGGTCGCTCTGCCCTTTCTAAAGGACGCCCCTTAACTAGGTAAAACTCACCCTATCGCATTACGCAGATTCCTCAATATTGAGAAGAAGCTAATGGCGAACCCGTCTCTGCGTTCTAAATACGTCGACTTTATGGCCGAATACATCGACCTAGGGCACATGGCTCCCTGTCACCCAAATACATTCGCCCATAAACCTCACTTCTACATCCCTCACCATGGCGTATTTAAGTCAGGGTCGGACAAGCTGCGCATTGTTTTTGATGGTAGCTACAAAAGCTCCAATGGTGTCAGCATAAATGAATGCCTACACACAGGCCCCGCCCTTCAACAGGACATTGTAGACATCATCATGTCCTTCAGAACGCATCCAGTCGTTTTCAGCACTGATATTCAGAGGATGTTCAGAAATGTGCTGGTTGCCCCAGACCAGAGACGGTATCAGCTGATACTATGGCGGTCCTCACCAGATCACCCTCTGCTCACCTACGCCCTCAATACAGTCACGTACGGCTTAAGATCAAGCCCATACCATGCAATCCGCACTCTGCTTCAGCTGGCTGATGATGAAGGCCATCGCTACCCTGGAGCCGCTCAGGTTCTTCGCAAGTCTATCTTCGTTGATGACATCTTGTGTGGTCATGACACAGTTGAATCCGCTAGACCTAGGCGGCTTTCAGCTCAGTAAGTGGACATCTAACTCGCCTAAGCTGCTCGAGAGATTTCCCGACAACCAATGCGACATGCCCAAGGACTTCGACATGAACCCAGAGTCCACGTCCATTAAGGTCTTGGGTATACAGTGGAGCCCTCAGTCAGACGAGTTCACCTACCGCATCTCTCTGCCCCCCATCACACATGTCACAAAGCGGTCTATTTTAAGCACCGTAGCCTCACTTTATGACCCAAACGGCTGGGTTTCTCCCGTTATCTTCCGCGCAAAGCTGCTGCTTCAGCAATTGTGGCTACTGAAGCTGGAATGGGATGAGCCCACTCCCTCTGAAGTACAAACGGAGTGGCACCACATCTCAGAGGATCTGCCGCTGTTGTCTAGCATTCGCTTCCCTCGGCACATTTGTGCAAACAAAGGCTCAGCTGCATACTCGCTTCACGGGTTTGCAGATGCCTCTGAAGCCGGGTTTGCCGCCGTTGTTTACCTCCATGAGCTCGATGCCTCCGGAGATACTTTGGTACACTTGATTGTCGCCAAGTCGCGAGTCGCACTAATCAAGAATCGCCTCACAATCCCCAAGTTAGAGTTGTCAGCCGCCCCTCTACTCTCCCAGCTCATGATCCGTGTGTCAGTTCAGTTATCGGCCCATATCAGTATACAACAACACATATGTTGGTCAGACAGTACGATAGTCCTGGCCTGGCTCAATACACCGCCTCACCGTCTTCAACCCTTTGAAGCCAACAGGGTAGTCAAAATCAGCTCAGGCTCACCAGAATGTACCTGGCGACACGTACCTTCCGAGCTCAACCCGGCAGATTGCGCAAGCAGATGGATGTCTGCGCAATCCCTGTCAGCCCACGACCTATGGTGGTCTCCCACGTGGCTTGAACAGCCTTGTGAGTCTTGGCCTGCGATGCCCTTAGCTCTGGGCCATCACGCCCTGCCCGGCCTTAAGCCCAAACACGTCCCGTCACTGGTCACAGTGCCCGGTCTTGACTTTGACCTGCTCACTCGGTTCAGTTCACTAGACAAGCTCGTCGGAGTGACAGCTTGTCTAAAACGCTTTCTGCACAACTGCAGACACCACCCAGATTCGCGACGCTCAGGCCCCTTGTACGTCAGTGAACGAAGAGAGGCCCTACTTTACTGGGTGCGCAGTGTTCAGCACAATGAGTTTGCAGAGGACATCCACCGCCTTCAAACTGGCAAAATCTGCTCCGTCAGACTCCAGCGGCTGTCACCGCTCATTAAAGATGAGCTCCTTAGAGTTGGTGGACGACTGTCCCATGCGTCTATCCGATATGACGCGCAGCATCCGCTCATACTTCCCAGCTCTAGCCCACTTGTAGACCTTATCATTGACCACTACCACAAAATACACTGCCACCCTGGCGCTGACACTTTACACGCTATCCTACGCCAACAATTTTGGATATTGTCCGCGCGCCGTATTATTAGACACCGAGTTTTTAAATGCATTAGATGCTTTCGATGCCGGGCCCAGCCGCAAGCGCCCTTCATGGGCGACCTGCCAGCCGATAGAGTTACGCCTCAGCCAGTATTTAGTCAAGTCACGACCGATTTTGCCGGCCCATTCCTCGTTAAATCTAGTACCCTACGTAATGTTAAACTCTTAAAAGCGTACTTATGTATATTCGTGTGCCTCTCGACTAAGGCGGTTCATTTGGAACCGGTCTCGGACCTCAGCACGGAAGCGTTCCTCGCGGCATTACAGCGTTTTATAGCACGCCGCGGTGCCCCGGTTCTCATCCGCTCGGACTGCGGTACAAATTATGTAGGCGCTAGAAATCAGCTCATCGAAGTACAAAACTTTCTTGCCTTGAATAATGACACGATTGCGCACAAGCTCGCTGGTCAGCACATTACTTGGTTGTTGAACGTCCCTAAGGGACCATGGTTCGGTGCGTTACATGAGATCAACGTAAAATCAACAAAGCAACTTTTATATCGCGTAATTGGCGAACAACACCTCACATTCGAGGAATTCTCCACACTTTTAGCTCGAATCGAAGCGGTCCTTAACTCTAGACCTCTCTGCCCACTTTCGTCTGATCCTTCAGACTTTGAGCCGCTTACAGCCGGACATTTCCTTATAGGCCGCCCACTAACGGCCCTTCCCGAACTATCCGTGGAAGATAGGCCGATCTCCACACGTAGGCGATTCCAGATGGTACAGGCCCTTTCCCAGCGCTTCTGGACGCTGTGGACCCAGTCCTACCTTCATACCCTCCAAACCCGCTCCAAATGGTTGTCCCCATCCTCCCCTCCCCGAGTTGGCGAGCTCGTCCTCATCAAGGACGACAACCTGCCTGCCCTCCAATGGAGACTGGGGCGCATTGCTCGCACCCTGCCTGGGAAGGATGGCGTCGTGCGGGTGGTAGACCTGGACACCGCGAATGAAAATGAAATGAAAAATGAAAAATGATTTATTCGTTAACATATTAACAATTAAACAAAAATCAGGGCAGACTACTTCTATTGAACGCGAAATGCATCCGTACCAGAAGTAGCCACTCCTCCATAGCTTACAATTTAAAACAAAATAAAAAAATAAACAATTTTTTCTTACTTCAAATTAAAATACACAAGTATGTGTGTGCGTGTGTGTATGTGTGTGGTGTGGGGGTGTGTGTGTGTATGAGGGTGTGTATGGGTGTGTGTGTGAATGTGTAAATGTGTGTGTGTATGCATGTGTGTTTGTGTGTAATAAAAACATAAATATCCACACACTAAAGTCCAAGTTGCATTAGGTTTTCTACCTCAAAGTAATTTAGTGTTTTCAGCCATTCAGTCAATTCTCGCTTACAATTACGATAAGTCATTGGATAAATGTCTAACATCTTATTAATTTTATTATATAAATGACTAGAGACGTTTTTGTATTGAGAGCGAGCAAATTTGGTTTTAGTAGTATTTACTGCAACGGCTTTATCTTTTCTTCTTTTAGATAAAATATTATGATCGAAATTAATAGACGTATGTTTTTTCAAAATCACGTGTAATATATAAAGTTTACGGACTGTCAGTAAATCGGCAATATAATATAATGAATTTGTTGAGAAAAGGCGTGGTTTAAAATACATAATTTTTAGTAATCCTCTTTGAGCTCGTTCCACTTGCATAAAATGAGTTTTTACAGCGCCTCCCCATATCGATATGCAATATATCAAAATAGATTGTGCCAGTGCCACATAGATCTGATTTAGTAAAATTTTATTTGCAACATATCTTAAAGTTTTGAAAATCCACATTAACTTACGCAGTCTGCCAGCAACCAAATCAACATGAGGCAGCCATGAAAGTCGTTGGTCCACTAAGATCCCAAGATACTTTGTCGAGGTCACTCTATTTATGGTTGGGCAGTTGCAGTTTGCATTGAATGACGTATGACAGCTATGAATTTTTATACCATTTGTGAAATCAGGTAGACTGCTTTTAATAGAAAACAAAATATAGTTTGTTTTAGCACTGTTTAAAGTGAGCAAATTGTGATTTAGCCACTCCGCGACCATCGCCAGGCCATGCTCTGCAACACCTTTTACATTACTCAAAGAGTCTCCAGTAAAAATAATGGCAGTGTCATCTGCATATGAGAAAATGCGGGCATTCGGGATCTTCATGTTACAGAGATCATTAATATATATTAAAAACAGGGTGGGCCCCAAGACGCTACCTTGTGGTACACCGTAGGTGATACTAGTTTGTGTACTTATATGTGAACCTATTTTTACTCTCTGAGTCCTACCAGTAATGTAACTTTTAAGCAAATCAAGGGGCACACCCCGGATACCAATGTATTCGAGTTTCTGCAAAAGAATGGAGCTAGATACGGTGTCAAATGCCTTCTTGAGATCGAGAAACACTGCGAGGCATTTGAGTTTACTATCAAGATTATCAACAACCACAGACGTTAGAGCTTCTACAGCATCCTCAGTCGATTTGCCAGCCTGAAATCCAAATTGTGAACTAGATAAAATACTAAACTTATTGAGAAAACTTACAAGCCTTTTGTTGATCAATTTTTCTAAAATTTTTGAAATCGCTGGCATTACCGAAATTGGTCTGTAGTTAATAACATCCTCCTCATCACCACCTTTATGTACCGGCGTTACAAGAGACTCCTTGAGCAAAGACGGAAATACACCCTCACGGAAGCAAAGATTGACCAAATGACAGAGAACCGGAACGATTTCGGCTCTTGCTAGTTTTAAGAAACTTGTTGGAACATTGTCCCAGCCTGGGGCACTGTTTGATTTTAGTGACATCAGAACTGAGTGTACTTCTTCCATATCAGCATCATAGAGGGCAAAGGAAGATGCTTGTGAATTTGAAGAAGGAACACTTATGAAGCTACTTCTGTTTGACTGTACAATTGCATTGGCCAAATCCATGCCCACACCGCTAAAAAAATTATTGACCTGATCGACAGATTCTTTCGCGGAGGACCCAAGTTGCAACAATTTTGTATTATCAGTTTTAGATTGTTTTCTGTATGTCACTTTGGCTACATTTCTCCAAAGACTCTTAGAATCGCTTACCGAATCCTCTAACAATTTCTTTTCATATTTTCTTTTTATATTTCTAATAAGATTCTTGCAGTAATTGCGGTATCTTCGATAAGAGATTCTGAGAATCTCGTCCTCCGGATTTTGACGAAGCTTAAGCTGCAGTTTATTTCTGTGCCTGATACATCTTAACACTCCTGGGGTCATCCAGGGTTTAATTATGCGTTTATTTTTAGGGACTTGTATCAATCTAGTATTATTTTTTAAAGATTCCATTAATATTCCTAATAATATATTGGTTAACACATTTGGGTCATTATATAAAAGAAGCTCAGATACATTTTCATTTTTTAATTCTATTAAAGCTTTTTCAAAATCTGTTACTAATTTCGTTTTATTGTTAATTTTATTACTTTTAACATTTTTTACATGCAATAAAACCATAGAATGATCAGTTATTGTCGTATTTATAACAGCAACCTGAGCCACCTTTTCCTGTACAAGTTTTAACATCATGTGATCCAAGGAATTAGATCCCCGCGTAGGAAAACTATGTCCAGTCATTAAACTATGAGTACCTAGCATATTCAAATAATTCAATCTATTGTTGCGTTCCTGACTTCGTTCCGAATCTTTAGGGATAATATTAATATTGATATCACCAGTCACTATTATGTTTTGATATGAGCTAAGAGATTCCAAATGCTCATTTAATGAATTCACAAAAATATCATAGTTTGTATTGGGTGATCTGTATATAGCCAAAATAGTAATTCTTTCTATTTGTACTTGTAGGCAAGAAGCATTTGGCAATAAAATTTCTTTAACACTAACATCGATATCATTTTTGATATATACAACCACCCCATCATTTTGATTAAAATATCGTGTTGTAGAATATGCCACATAATCGGTTATAGTAGGTATAGCCTTATGGTCCAAGAGCCAACATTCGGTTAAAATAATCACTTTAGGGCTAGACCTAAAGTTTGTGAGTGAGGTTAGCAGATCATCAATATTACAATAAACACTGCAAATATTTTGAATTATTAATGTGAAATCACCATATTTTATATTTAGTAACGTTTCAACATGTTCAATATCGCATTCTATAGAGCGAGCAAATTCTAATTGGTCTACGTTAGATAAAATATTTGTCGACCTATTCATTGATAACAGAATTAAGTGAAACCAATGGTATTAAATAGTGCATCTGTATTATAATACTTTGGATATCTATGTTTATATCTCTGTAATTTTGTGTAAGTATGCATGTGTGATTTATTAAGAACGTGTTATAGTGCGAGATTGTGTGTTTGTGTGTTATTGATTGTGTAAAGTGTGAAATAAAATTTAATATAGTGTGTTTGAGAATAAAACTGCATGCAAACATTTTTCCTACCATACCAACAAACCCCAAATGAGTAACATCCTTAGACTTGCAAATTAAAAACAAAAACGACCTCTTACCAGTGCAATTAATCAGCAAACAGCATTTTTTTGAATTATAAAAATACAATATACTATCAATGAAATAAAGAAAAAAGCAGTACCCCACCAATAACAGTCACCTATTCATAAGTTGCTGCACTTGAGCTTCCGACTTAATCGCAATGACAGGAGCATCATCAGCCTGCCGGACATAAACTTTGCCATATGCAGTCCAGCAGTATTTGTACTGCTTAGACTTAGCGAGGTCTCTGGCGAGAAAATGCAGGCGAGCGCCTTTCGAAGTAAGTTGTTCTGATACGAAAATAGGCGTATCCTCTGAAGTACGAAAGCCCAAGTGCTTAGCACACAGCTTACTTTTAGTTTTGGAATGGACATCTTCGGAGGCCTGTATTCCGGATCGCCAGGCTCCCATTGGATGAGCCCACCCTGGGCCCCGGAGGATGTTCCCGCCAAAGCCGGGACGCCCATTCAAATCATACCACCAGCTGTAAGGTGGTTGACTCAGCGGTTGTTGACGACCGCGTCCGCCTATCTGCCGCGGCGCCACCGCTGCGCGACCCGCGGCCGCTCGCTTCGTGAGCAGACCGCGCCACTCAGCTAGCTAGCTACCGCGCACGCAGCAGCCTGACCGAAAAGGTTTATAGTGACTCCTGAACCTAAAGTGAAGAGAACGCCTGAATGCCTATTGTGTAGTGTAGTGACTGTGCGCCAGGAAACCAACCTACCTCGCCGCCCGTGGTCAGCTCGTCTCCCGGTTCCAGCGACCTCGTCAAGCCTGCTCCCGGTAAGTTCCTTTTTACCTCCCGCCTAACCTTCTTTACTCTGCTGTATTTGGCGGTGTCTTCTGACCCGCGAATACACATTGATAGTTGATAATTTGATGGTTAATAATTAGAGCACCGAGTTAAACAACGCTAAGAAATAATGTTGGTAGTGCACATGCTACGCGCCAAAGTTGCATGCTCGGCGGGGGCGGGGGCGCCAACTTGCTCCAGCAATTATCGCCTCTGGGCGGGAAATCTCATCGCTAAATATTTTAATAAAGTGACGTTTGACGACATTATTCGTATGTTGGAGTAAGCTGTTCGGAATTTGTGGCACTTGTATAAAAGTTAAATTTTAAAGTTTGCATTGTTTCGTCATTATCACAATAATAATTATCATCAAGGTCTCCCCCAAAGATCTCAACAACGACGGGTCCTTTGCTATGGTATACTTTAAATTGGTGTTTATTGGGTTTTTCATTTCCATAACAGTAAACATTGATATTTTTCGGTATGATTTAGTTATATAATTTCTTTATTAGTATGTACCACAAATTAACTTTGTATGAAACAACAGAACTAAAAATATAATTCCAAATCAAAGTAAGTAAGTATATCATGATTATATTGCTTGAGGGACAAGGAATTCACAACCGCTTAGACACGAAAATATTTGACTCCGCTACTATTTCATATAAGTTTTTGACACGCAATTTTTGATAGACAAAATTACGTAATCTTAACTTAATGCGTTATACTTCACTTTAGTTACGTTTGATTTAAAGACAATAAGTGCCGCGGTGTGTCCTCGCACCCGCAGCGTATCACGCTCATAACCAACGGCCTTGGGCGCGTTCCAGCGTTCGCGTCACAGAAGTTCTCCTGAGTTCAGCATTTTCTCGCACATGTTCGTTTAATGACAGTCTAAATAAGTTCGTGAATTGTGAAATTGGTCCCTGTTAGTCATTAGTGATAAAGCGTTTCTGCTTTGAACATTGAGAAACTTTGTTGTGTTGTTAGCCAGAAAGCAGTTTTAATACTGTTTCCTTAAAGATTATTAATATTCATTGTATTCAGATACAGTACTCCCTCACTGACGTTTCAAATCTAAAAATTATAATACTTACTGTTTTCTTCTAGGAGAAGAAAAGTATCAAGTTTAAATTTCTGCGTCCCTTCAGGCGAAGACATTGTTTTAGTTGAGATTACTTTAGAGATTATATTTTGCTTTATGTACGAGGGTTCCAAACAAAAAGGACGAGTCTCACTGACTTATCTTTGTCATGTAATCTGATCTTGTTTGTTTGTATTTGGAATATTTTCCTTTATTAATAGGCGGGATCTAATCGTGTTGTATCTCGTTACAATTCAGTCGTTATTTGTATTTACAAAATGAAACGTACAAAAAACATTTTTCAATAATATTAGAAAACAATTTAATTCACATTTAATTCAATAAAGAAGTGTCAAGGAGACGTCAGCGTCGCAGCAAAAGCGACAATTGTGGTTGTAAGTAATGGAGACACACCAGGAGAGCTCGCAGCTGACAGCCTTTCCGTATTTCATTATTCAAAAGTATTGTTTGTTCGAAAAGTGGCTTTACGTCTAAATCAATATCCGTGAATGAGGTTAATCGCAACAAATCTGAACAACAGCCCATTTGGCCCCTTTAAGTAAAAAAATTGATTCAGAATTTGGACGCGAGACGAGCACAATGGAGGCCGCCCGAGGCCATTATCGTATTTACACAAGGGGTTAAGAAAGGCGCGGGCCGCGTCCAACTTTTCGAATTAATTAAAAAGACTCCTGATCCGCGTCGTCACCTCCTGAGAACCCTAACTGACCCCTTATCCTGCTCACATCTACAGAGGTCCGACGAAACTTTAATTCGGTTTAAAAGTTTCCGAATATTTCACTGTTTTAGCCACTTAAGACAAATTGCTTCGCCCGCTTTAGCGTTTTTTTGTTGGGGAACTTGGGGACTGTAATTTCACTGCCGGTTAGTGCTACTCGACCGAGGATTCGTGTATTTTCGTGTGAGCTGCAGCGGGCGGGCAGGCGGCGGCTTGTGCGCTTCCCTCTCGAATGCTTTTAACATAACGAGCAGCTTATTCGCTTCGTCCTGTTCTCTTTCCATTGAACCAAAAAGTTACAAGTGCATCACACTTATCAAACTCTAATTTGATGTTTCTTCTCGTATTTAGATTTGTCGGTAGGAACGTAAAATTCGAATAATTAAAAATGTACTCAAAATAAATGTCACAATACTTCAAGAGGAGACGATTATAAGATCTAACCGAAACTCCAATACAAAATGGTAATAAAACTAAACCAATTTGGACAAGTGTTTTCAGACATTCCTTTAACAACAGGTCACAGTTGGGTTTGGTGGTAATCAATACGAGCCCTCCAGTGATAAACAATTCACGCCGCGGCGCCGAACACGGCGGATCCACTAATGAAGGCGACTAATTAACGCCTCATAAAGACTCCTGAGGAGACAACTCTGCGCGGAACGAAATACTGTACGTGTAATTAGATTCACCGTTAACAGATGTACATAATAACTATCGAGTGTAATCTTGTCTAAATACGCATTGAACTGACGTTGACAAATGAAAACGCTCTTGACTATACTTTTAAATTCCGCAACAAAGAAGTGCTTGGCCTTCATCTCACCTAATTATAAGTGCCCACGAAGAAACTTACAACATTATTGACATTGTTGTAAAGGCGATAGAGTTAGATTAGTTGTTAATGGCTAGGTAGGTGAACTTGGTACAAGCCTTCCCACTTACTAAACTAAGTATATGTAATCCCAACGGGAACTGAACTCGGGATCATTGAGTCTATGGGACACTGGTCCCAAGTCTTGTATGTTTACGATGACGAGATAATAATTGATGTTCTTAAAGAATTTGTAATATTTTTTAAAGCTAACAATTACTTATTTCCTTTTTTCAGACTAATACCTTTTCTACACTTACTTACTAATGTTGACCAAAACCCACCAACCCGCATTGGGACGTGCTATTGTTCACGTGGGAGGCCTGTGCCCAGCAGTGGGACGTTTATAGGCTTATGATGATGAATGTTGAAATGTCTTAGGGCAAACGCCAACGGGATTTCCTCTAACTTCTACACCACCTACATGATTAAGCGACAAAGTATCATTTTTGTTACTATGTCAACAGTTTTCCTAACAATTTAATACTAATAGCCAATAACTACAATGGACACACTGTGCGATTCATCTTCAAAAAGGGTAACAAGAGAAATCCAATTTTAAATTGTTGATGTAGTTTTTAGCCGGTCATTGAAATCCTTTTTTCATACAAATTAATTGACATGGATATTGGCTTATCATCACCATACTTGCCAATTACTGGATTGGTGTTAGATTACAAACCCGGGCTGCACATCGGAACTCTGCAATACACTGTCCATCTTAAATATTTGAACTCTTGTAGTGTCTTGAGGCTAGGAAGTCTGTCAGGATCGTAGCAAATAGAAGTGTGTGGTCTATGTACCTCCGGGAAGTGCAGTGATGTATAGTGATGCCTTGAAAAGGACTTTTGAAAAGGGCCAAATTTAAGAATGCCGGTAGCATTACTGATACCCTTAAATACTGATACCCCCTTTCTCATGTGGTTCAGTCGCCGCGGTCGCCGCAGGTCGTCGATAAAATAATGTTTTAAACAGTCATTTACTGCCGCCGCATTTTTATTATAACGACAGTTCGATTAGTCATTTTCCCGACTCTCGTGTCGTTTTACGATTCCTTTTGTGACGACGATAATATTAGGTATATTATACCGAAGGCGTTCTGCAAATTAATAGCTTAGGGTTTCAATAGGTACTTAATATTAAAATAAATGTCAATATTGAATTAGCAGAAAATAGTCAACAGTGACTACAACATTAAATAGAGTTCGGGTACTAGCGCAATCTATCAAAATTAAAATACTATTTGTTTTCTGCTACTGGTACTGCGTTTCTAGTTTATTACAAGTGTGTGCCAATAGCGTTTCCTTTTTCCGATACACTACCATTATGTTTTCTTATAAAAACGATGCTTTACTCATTGAGCACCGTAAAACCAGACACAATAAATTGAAAATCAATTGTTTCGCGACCGCCGGCGGTCTTATGATCGTTGACCTATTACATACTTACTGCTACTTAGGGACAAATAGCTACTTAATTCTCACCTTTCCCAGCGGCACTGTGTAGGGTTTATTCCAACGAGCGCCTCTACGCGTCAGCGTTTGCAGTTTGTGCAAACAGCCAATAAAATCGTCACTACTCACTATAAAGAGCTATAATAAAATCGTTCCCCACTTTATGCAATAGGTATCACATAAATATCGCTTGGCGCACACTCAATAAACTCGACAAATAATTCGTATAGTTACGTGGGCAATACAGGGCGGGCCGTGCGTCTTGTTGCGGTGCGGTAAGGCCGCCGTTGGCGTGGCGCGGTGGCGGCGCGTAACACATCGCAGTCACGTATCGTGTGTATCGGCGGTAGTTTACTGTAATTCGTGATATTCGCGGATGGCTGATACGCGCGCCTGTTATCTAAATTAGACCACTTCGATTCTCCGCTGGTCTTCTATTTTATGGGTTCGGTGAGCAGCAAAGCACATAATGCGTGCTTATGCTGCAAAATGCAAATGCTAATAAGTTGGTTAAACGCCATGCTTTGTTATGCAAATGCGTTGAGATTCAATGTAACTTTAACCACCTCTGTGGTCCTATGTGTAGAAGAGTCACACGCCCATAGATAACGGATTCGATTCGTTTGCTTTGGAAGATGATAGGGTTTGTTATCAATAAATATAGTCATTGGTAGGTATATTTTTTAACAAAGAAACCGAAACTTTGTTAAAGCAGTCCTACTCCCGCCTCCAAACATACAAAGTAAACTTACTACTACCGCTTTCCAATGTACTTACAAGTAGGTAGGTATGGCAAAATTAAGCGAGCTAAACATAAAATCTTCTAAAAAAAACCATTCGCCCGATTATTCTATGGAAAAATCTATTCATACGTTTTGGAAACTCGAACAAAACGCAACGAGCGACCAGGCCCCATAAAATGTGAGGAGGGTGCCGGACGCGCCGCCGCCGTCCGCCGGGGCGACGCGCCGGATCCGCTGTATGGCCGGTAATAATGTTATTGTGCGCGTCTGTGGCGCGTCAGGCGGGCAGCCAAGTGAAACTGAGATAACCATCTGAGGGATGAGCTCATACAGGCCGGAGTGACGTACAATACTCGTGGCACCATTACGTCCGCTAGTTTGTGGAAGGAACTTGTGCTAAATTACACGTCACTGAATCAAAATTAAACAGCTGGTATTTAATGCTTATTTCACTTCTCGATAATAATGCCTAATAAAAATAAGAAAGTTTTGTAAAGTAATTTGTTTTTAGTCGAATTTATGCTTGAGTCGAGTAATTATGGTCTCCTGAAAAAAGTATGCAAATCTATACATCATCTTTATGTTCAATATGTAAATTTTGAGTTATTTTTTATAATAAGTAAGTGGTTTCACTGAAACCGTGAAACCACAATAGCGTTTCACAGCCTGTAAGGTCTCGTTTTGAACTTAGAATTCGTATTTATAGTAATTTCAAACTTGGATTGCAACGATGCTACTGCTATGAACTCCTGTAGATGTAATTTTCCATTTTAAAGAAAACTGGTTTGTGGTTGTTAGGCTTGCTAACACTTGTGTTTGTTTAAAATTGAACATTGTTTTTCCGTAGAAGTTTTGTATTTGAGTCGTTTCAACTATTTGTTTTTTAATGACACTATCGCGTCAGATAAAACTGATTAAGATAGACTCAGTTATGAATGATAAAGGTATAATATACCTTTAAAACATTTTATGTTTAATTTAATATGTGTAAATAACATAAACAATAGCCACTAGGTACGCTTAATATTAACGACTGCGCTACAACTGCCCTATTACTACTTAAAACGGGATAGTAAGTTGCATAACAAGCCTTCCAAGCACGGATGATCTTAAAATGCTTTCCCATCTGTTAACCAGCTTTTCGAAAGATAACAAACCGAAAGCGTTAGCTGCTGCCCCATCGAGCTCTTCCGTGAACATGGAGATTATGTATAAATGCTAAGCAGTTATGGGATGCCAATATTTTTAGTTGGCTGCAATCAGCTGGCCACAAAGCAGCCGTATCGCAAACGCGGGTGATGAGCGCGCGCGGCTCGCCGGCGGCGGCGGCGGCGGGCGGGGCGGCGCAGCCAAATTGGCGCTCGGACGCAGCCGCTTTGATACGGACTTGTGCAGAGGTGCCCTCCACAGGCTTTAGTGCCAATAACCAATTAACTATAATTTTCAAAACAGTACAGTACAAAGGTGCAACAGAACAAGAGCCAATACTGCACCAACACATAAGCCAGGCCAAACATGTTACGTTTGAAACCATTTCATATATCACTGTCTTTGTTACTGTGTAAAGTAAAAAATGTTATTGTTGTAAAAGCGGGCAAGAAGCTGTATAAAAATACATAAATGCTATGTAATGTATTCATTTTGTAGCTTTGTTCATGCTAGATAACTCTTTTTAGAGGAAAAAGTCCTCAGTCTGTTTCCCGTTTGTGTCCTAAGCAGTCTTTGTGAAGTGGTATCGCGTGAACAGACTGTCCCAATGCGTACGGTACCTGCGCGGGACAAAGCCGGCAGCGCGGCCAACAACTATACCAACAAATCACTGTTCCTCTGAATTTAATTCCGCTTTCAAGCGGCATCCTCTTCAGGTCTAATTCCAGTTTTCTATAGCACGTAGTCACATAAACACTGGTACAGGAAACTTTTCCAATTAGCCTTTACCCGTGCACGATACCTGCTAATGCTCGCGACGTTCTCGATGGCACTCTGCGCTTATTGCGTACGGTTTCTAAGTGCACACTGATAGTTGTGAGCGGAGGAGTTATAAGAAGTTGGAAACAGTAGACAGTAAAGCTAATTTAAATGTTCGGGTCATGCCACAAGTTTAATTGGAACGGCGCGGGGCAATCAGAGGCTCGGATTAAATCCAAGCAAACAGGCGAACTTGTTAAGGTGCGAGGCTCCTTTTATGTACCTCTTTCATTATTCTGATTAAAATGTTTCCGCTCGCGGTGAATCGGTTCGCACTCCTTCCCTATGTACATACGGAACACCCCGGCTTCGTTAACTTGCTTTTGTTAATTACCAGTTCTGATTTAAAGGTACAAATTGTAAGTCGGTTTCTGTAATATTGCAAAGGAAAACAGGACTCTGATTGTGTACAATCACTTTAAACTTAATATATACTAGTTATACCAGGAGACAAGGATTTATACATCAATATTGCAACATTATCGATGCCTATACGTTGCAATGGTTGAAGTTGGCAAGATAGATGAAAGAGATATAAGACCATGGTAATAATAAATTAAAATAAAACAAAACGGATCCAAACTATAAGTCGTCCGTAGACTGAGCTGTCCAAAATTTAATTACCTAAATCCCTGAGTTGTTTAGATTCCATATTTATGAAGCCCTCACCACTCAAGCAATAAAACCTTTGCATTTCCAATGTATATATGTTTGGCAGCCTCCATGAAGTCGGGAGAATCAATTTTAAAACCACTTCACCGACCGCTTGAGATTGCCTTATCTTTTAGATGGTCAATATTACTACTTTGTTGTTTACTTGTTTGTTATTTAATTTTTATTATCTGCAAACAATTGAACATTTAGCATTGCGAATTCTTTACTAATGCAGTCCTAAATAATACCTCAGTTGGGAGTTTCACGATCCAGGCTACGGCTTTTCCATCTAAGCTACAATATATTAATTACAATACTACCTACTCTATTTTCTCGCTAAGATATTTTTTTAAATTTAGATAAAACTTTTAAATGAAAACCAACATCAAGCTCACTGCAACGGGTGTTCGATAAGAGTCCATCATTACTAAACATGGGGTCGCCGTGACAAACCTACCACTAGCAGCGTGCAGGTGGGTCGGTGTGGGTTGGAGGCTCCATCTGGCGGTAGGTGGCGCGTTACCATGGCAACAGATTAACGGGCGGCACCGAATTAGGCGCGCGTGAGTTATGGCGGTTTGTTTATTCACGGCCGTGCGTTCATTATTCAGGGCTTATTCATTGCCGCCAAAGTGGCTCCCGATCTCTGAACTAGCGCTCCGGAGCTGTTTCGCTTTTTGCGCTGTTCATTTGTTCACCTACTTGTGTTATTGCGGCGGCAACTAGGCAGCTTTAGTACCTGTCTATGTTTTATTGAAAACATTATTATTGTACTGCAACGCCGTAATGATTCCGGTAAGTTAAATATTATGCGCTTGGGATATGAGTGGTTTGATACGATTGGTCGCTTCAAGGAAAGCGACGTCGCGTTTAGCTACTGACTCGCGGTGACCGTCTCATTTGCTTATTAATCATAATCCCTGCAGTTGCCGTGTTAAGCGAGTTGTTATTACAGTTCTGGTTTGTCAGATGGCAGTCGTTAGTGCCCACCTAACTGCTTTACCCATCGTGGTAGTTCGTGGCCCAATCAGCACACCCGTTCATGTGGGGTGGCCGGAGCCCAGCAGAAAGAGTTCCTTAAACTAATGATGATAGAAATGATAATCAACAAGACTTTCATATTTACTAACGATGAATGAAGGCATAATAAATAATTTTGAGAATATTTTGTTCACAATAAAAAAGACTTACGATTTATGCTTATAAACCCTATTTAAGAAATATTTAGATAAACATTGTTTAGTTTATTTTGCTAAATTTTAAAATAACGTTTGTGTGACGTATATAAAGCAATATTTAACTGATTAATGTTTATAAAGTGTTTATAAATAAGGCTCTTTCATTTTCATCAAAAAATTAGTTAGTGTTTACCAAAACTTCAAATTTCTAACCTTACCTAGCCTTTGGTGCAAATTTTGCTTTATTTGGTAAACTTTTACTCTTTTTTAGAGTACGAAAATAATTTGTTTTCATTAAAAAGCAATACAAGAGTATATTGTTAGATACTTAAGTAATTGTCAAGTGCATTAAGTGGCGGCCACGCTAGCAACACAACAATTTTACTGCAAAAAACTATCCAGTTATTTCCCCTTACAAAGAAAGTATTCTTCTAATACCACACTAAAATACGTTATTTTATTCTTCTCAATGCGAGATAAGGAGGTGCAATGACCGTCGTAGCGCCGCGCCCGACTGCAACCTGGTAACAAAGTTAGATCGGAAACAAATAAGGAACTCAATTTACGCCGAAGCTGAAAATCTCATCTCCATAGTACCTACAGACGGACTTCTTCGCATCTCCGTTTATCTTCGCTTCGGGCGGGCCCGCTGCCTGCGCCTCGCAGCGCACAGCTCGAGGCTCAGGAGTTATGTAAGGCTTAATTCACATTTGAAGATCTCGCTGGCGGAGTAGCTTGTGTGTAACTTACCTTGACTGTTGACGTCGACTTTGACTAAGCTTCTAAGTGTATATGCACGGAGCAAAAACAAAGAGGAGGTGTTGTAACAACTTTTTTCATATAATAATAGTGTCTCAGCTGCGCGGGTTGCGGGGGGAGTCCAAATAGGAGAAAACCATCTAGTGACCAGTAGCCAAAGCAAGTACCTACCTAATTTACGAGATTAGCAGAGTTGTCTTAAAAGTTCTGCCATATTTCACTAGATGTCGTGTATGTCGTAACTTTATTTTATGAAGTATAAATTTAATTTAAATATTACTTACGAGTGGAAAGATATGTTTATTTCGTTTAATCTCGTTTTATCCGTGTAACTACTACACGATACAACACAGCACTTCATGCTAACAAAAAGATCGGGTCGAGAATTTTTTATAATTCTTTAAAAGACTGAATGAGCCACGAACAACCTATTCGTCTGCCAACGAGAGTTGTACTGACGAAAGCGACACCTGGTCGTAAGTAGTTCAACTACGGTGTGACGTCAGGACTACATTGATAGTTGCTGGACTACATTGATTGCAACACCTCCTCTTTGTTTTTGCTCCGTGTGTATATGTAGGTTCTGGTGTGTTTTTATATCTTCTTTAGTTAGATTATATGACTATATTTTCTAGTAAAATCTACTCGCATTTATTTCGCTTATTTTAGTCTGATGTTTAGAGTACTTTGCAGAACCCGTGATCGCGGGCAAAATTTTAGTGTGTATAGAGTTCACGTCAGATAACAGTAGATTTCTACATAACATTAAAATATTTGCGAACCATATTTAACTACAGCCAGTTTAACATTCGCTAAGCCTACCTACCTAAAGAACTTATGGAGTTCCAGTCAATCAACAAAACAAAACCATCCTTGTATCAGAACCGGTCTTTACGCCAGTAAGCAATAACTATGCTGCGATATGTCAGCAGACACGGCCGCCATTGAAGCGTTGATTTGTCACGGCATTAGCCCGTGTGGACGGCGCCTTACACCTACAATAATCCTAAGGAGCTATTGTTCGAAACACAATACCCGCTCCAGGTATTAAACGTTTGGGTTTAAATTGAAAATTTTCACCGAAGTGAGAAATAATGGCGAATACGTTATAGAATTCGGCGAGTTATTGTTTGCGCCTTTGTGAGCGGCGCGAGCTCGCCGCGAATGGATGCGGGCTGTTTAGCGCTCAACTATTAAAAGTGCCATTTGCTGCGAGAGGTGTTTGCGTACAACGGTTGACTTTAGTTAAATTACAAAGGCGATGCTTTTAAAACGTGTAGTAGGTACGTACAAGTAGATACGACAACAGTTTTATCAACTATGACCAAGTTTGTTTCTTGAACAGTTTGCTACAACTATATACCGGCAACTCAGCTCTCGATGAATATAGCCAAAAATTCCTTGCTGTAGCTTTTTTATTTCTTTTAAACTTCGGTTACTTTGGTAGACCACTGGACTATTGGGAACCATATGAGACACTTATTCAGAGTTAATCATAACGTGTCGCGAATTCCCAAATGTCGTATACGACACTATTTTAACTTAACATTACATTAATAGGTCAAGGATCATAAAACCGCCGGCGGTCGTGAAAAAATTGATTGGTAATTTAAGTAGGTATGGATATCAGGAAAAAATAATAACTTAAAATTAAATCAGGAAATTACATCTTACACGAAGATACAAAATAAAATTTAACCTAACAAATAGGGCTATAACTGTTACCTACTTCTACTACTACTACTACTACTACTACTACTACTACTATTAAAAAATCACTTTAATTTTATAACCAGTGCTTATTTATATTGCAAAATTTTAAACACCTAAAACTTAAATATATACATTCACTATTATTTTCTAAGACCTCTCAGAAATAATAGTATTAAGTTAGTTCAAACAAGAATATCTTTACAGAACGGAAGGGTCCACCATTTATCCGAGTCTCAGCCTAGAGATGGCTAGGAAATGTCAACTTTGTCCCCGAATAAGGCGCGCCCTATGCGGTGGTGTTGTGGCTATTGTCCAGTTTACCCGGCGGTGCCCCGGCGGTGCCCCGGCGGTGCCCCGGCATTGGCCCCGGCGGTGCCCCGGCATAGCCCCGGCGCGCGGCGGTGCACCGGCGGGTTTGCGTAGCACTCATCTCAAATAATGAGGAAGCTGTAGGTTATTAAGCGCCCTGCTTAAATATCTACTTAGAAAATATCCTTGCAACCGGGAACAGCAGTTGAACAATAAACGCTAAAATATTATAAAAGAGACTGCCATTGGATAAGGCTTTATATTTTTATGTTCTTTACTGCCAACTGAAAGGTCGTTACAGTGCGTAAAGTACAGTAATTGTTACAGTACGTAAGCATGGTGTACGTATTATTATAATGGCCTTGGATGACAAATGCTAATCTACGACGCAATCGAATGTACCTAATTTTAGAACTCTATTTTTTACGACTAAAAATTCCATCATTAGATTTTAGTAAAAATATTTTTCTAGTCTCAAACTAATTGGAAATGTCTTATGCAGCCTTTAATAAAATATTGAAATATTTACCTAATCTTACTTTATAATATTTTATATTCGAGAGAGAAATAATTTGTACGTTTCAAAATATATTTAATTATTATTGAAATGCTTTATCCAGCTTATTACAAACATGAATAAAACGAAAACATCTCACGATTTAGGCCCTAAATCCAGTAAAATGTTAGAGAAATAACTCGTTCGTCAATTACATTCGTGCATTTCCATTCCGAAATTGACATATCATCGATTTCACGCCATTCCACCGTCCTCATTGGAGGAAACCGCAAACAGTGGATGTGCAAATTTTCTCATTGGCGCGCGCCGGCTGCCATCCGACGATTGTCAGATTTGTGCGACCCGCTTCCGGGAACCGCCTTGGCACATCCGGCTAATACGCAGCTCAATCGGAGAGACGTGTGGGTTGGTTTAGTCCACTATCTATACTATCGTTTTTGGACGTTGGTGTTAGTGAAATTATCGAATGTAAAACTAATTTATTGATTTTACCTAATTTTAACTAATTTAATAATCCAAGGGAAAATGTGGATACGTAGTGCAAGAAAGAAGTACCTATTACTAGTACTATTACAGGTTCTAATTTTATTTAAAATATGCTTGCTGCGCTATTTTCGGTACTCGCCGAGTTTTTGCCGTGCGAACACGATACTGACTACAATATCACTCCAGGAAACACATCTCATTATAGCACAAAGTTTATATTTAAAAATAGTCTGCATGTCTGCAATAATCTTTTACTATAGATAATAAATCTGTGAGCCAGCCGCGTTTGTGCATAAAAAGTGCAATCATACAACAACAACAATACTATTATAATAATTATTACAACATTATTATCATAATTTGCCTTTGATGACCCAACAACCCGAATTGAAACATTGTGACCTTAAGACACGGTAAAAGAACCAGCAAAGCGTCAACAAAGCCGTTATTAATGGCGGCCCGCGAGCCCCAACATTCCCCTGCTTCCGAAATTATACACTCGAACAAAGTATTCGGCCGAATGAGATCAGCATCTATTATTAACCGCGCGATACAAAGCCCAACTATTAACAATGCCGTAACACCGCCGGGACACTTGCGAACTTCAGTAAATTGCACAGTTTCTGGCACTTACATATATTAGTTAGTACAACATTACCATAATACCCGGCCCATTTAGGCGAGCGGCCCTGCCAAGTATATAGGCCGAGATATACGCCGGCGCCTGGAATAGGCGCGGCGTGAACGGAAAATGATGAAAAAAGGGTTTACAGCCTTCAATGGAAGGTAAACTTTTATAGGTGGTCGCAGGTCAACTGCCGATGTCGTACCCCGTCTTTTCATAGAATCATTCTTATTAAGCTTCATAAATAAGAAGACAGTTGTTTCGCACGTTTATTTGCAGATGGACAACGACTGAAACGTGGAGCCCGACTCCATAAAGTTTAGTGTGTATCATAAACGGCACCTTATATAAGTCGAACTTTATGCGGCTGCTGCTTTATGCGGCAATATAAAAATTCGCTCAGGACCACGTGAAATGGAGTCGCCGTACACTATAGGCCCAGGGCGCGCACGGCCCGGCCGGCACCTGCAGCCGGGATGACTAATGGCGGCCATTTGCTTTCACTATTGAAGCAGCAGTTCTCAAAGCGAGCGGCGCCGTTGGAAGATGCGGGTGATTTTGCTAATTGTCCTTCCTGTCCCTTATAATTTGTGGGGAGTCCAGATCGGGGTCGAGTCACGAATTAATCCGAAAGCCTATTAATTAAGCTTCAAGGGCTTTTCAGACGGAGCCGCAGCCAGTAGTTAAGTTAGATTTAGTGGCCCGTAACAAAATCCGATTCACCATTTTTGCGCTGGCTGCGCTGGCTCGCTTTGTATGTAAACTCGTTTAATGCTAGACATATTTTAACAACGTTAACTTTGACTCTTGCAAATGCTTCAGCTGCAAACGCAAGGGGATTACTTTTAAGCGACTGGGTTAAGCTTGTATGAAGCAACTAGATGGACGATGGGATTTAAGATAATAATACGACTTCGTCTACTGTTATTTGTGATGTAGTTAAATTCATTTTGGACTTATAAGGTAAGAATACAACCTCCTTTTATATGTGTTGCAAACATTCCAAGCTTAATTTTTTATGTTTATACGAAGGGAGTTATTTACGCCATTGGCCTGCACAACCAACAGAAACTTTTATTATTTCAATTGTTTTTCGTGTACTATAAATCATCGTATTTTATGAACAGATTAAAAATATGTTAACTTTCCTAACAAAAGTCAAATAGTTTATTTAATATAAAGCTTCGCAAGTATTCATTGACGTTAAAACTAATTTAATAACAGTTACTAAAATTTTATCAAACTACTGCATCTACTACCAGCTCTGATTTTGGGAGAGCCTGCACTGAGAAGGCTGACGAGAAACATTGGAGGCTTTCCTTTCTCTTTCTCAGAACAAAAGTTATGGAGTAATATTGCGTTGCATGTTGCTCCGTGAATATTACAATAATGTAGCACGACGCATGTGTGAGTATCAAGACACAATAATCTAACCGCAGCATACAACTTTATCATGTACAAATTTGCTTGAAACTCCAAAAATAACAGAAAGTAAGTGAAAGCGAGGCTCACACGATCCAAAGTGTGTGGCCCCAAACAAGCCGCGAACAATAAAAGTGTTCTACAAGTAAACAACGCCAACTGTTGTTAGCAAAGATTTTTGGTGCAATTTTTTGTTTAGCCCGGTCGCGGGACACGGCGCGCGCGATACAGAAAAACCGCTGTTTGTGGGCAAACGCAAAAGTGAGTGTGTAGTCTTTTCTTTTCCATTAGTTTCGCTGACTTGAAAAACTTTCTTTTGTTAACGTTAAAACATTTCCTCCGTTCGACGGCCATGTTCGGAATAGACGTTGACATGTCTAATACCTTTTGTTGTATCATAAAAGTAGCTTGAACACACGACATGTTTTATTGTTGACGACAACATTGCGTCTTATGCAAATGAAACTTGAAACAATTCAAATTGCAGCAGAAATTGGGCAGTTTTTACCGAATCCTTATTTAAAGACGTACAATATAAAATAATCGTTGCCGCAAACTATTTCACGCATCCTCCCAACGAGGAATTATGACGTCGACGCCATACCTCTCAAACAAAAACCCTTCGGCTTTGAAAACGGGGAGAACGGAGCGTTCGCAATAAAAACCCGGCTAATACTTAAGCTGGCACAATAATAATAATTTGCATGTGAAGAAAACGCCCAGCCTAAGCGAATTTATTCTCTTTTCGGGGAAAAAGTGGGAAATTCACGCGCCTCGCCGAGCGGCCGACCCTTTATTGCGCGCGGAGCTGCGAAGTCGGCCCGACTTATTGCTGGAATTATATCGACAGTTTTCCTTTAACCACTTACTTTTGATGCATCATCGTTGTTTACATTATTTTTTGAGCGCCGCTAAGCAATCGCGTCTTAACTGATTGGATTTTACCGCAACTTGACGACTCTCTAATAAGGTTAAACTTCCTTTTTGGGCCGCCTTGAATTATACAATTGTTAAAATGAAACAATTTTTACGGATCAAAACTCGCGAATAATTCACTACGTTACACAGTTTTTATTCCTGACGTCTCGAACTATTTACACTTATGAAAAGCGTCGCTAACAAGATTGGTCACATCCTGAAACGAGCTTTAACTTACTTTAAGCCGCCAAAGAAGATCAACCAATTCCTACAACCTGTCAAGTGTAACATACCCCTTCAAATTGCAGGCGTGTACTAACTGGACTGATACTGTGGGCTCTCATACAAAGAGAAGTGTAGGAACCCGCGTAAAAAACACATAGCCGACGTCAAGCATAGGCGCGTAAATAAGTCTGCAGTGTGCGAACATGCTCTCGAGAGACCCAACCATTACATCAGATTTCATAAACCACAAATTCTCGCAAAAGAACCATGATTAATTCCTAGGATAATACCCAAAGTTATTGAAATAAAAAAACATTGAAATATCAAAAGAAAGGATGGTTAGAATTTACCACCTGCCTGGGACCCCATCACACAGGTCAGCTAATCCCAGCCCCAACAGCTCGTATTGTGTAAACCTGAACGCACTCGGTTAAATATAAAAATGATTGACGGTAGGCAAATAACTTTTAACTATGCGGCGACCAAAACCCCAGTTTCCCTGTGACCACGGATCCTGTAAAGGCTTCGAAACGTCAGGAATAAAAAACTATGTAATGTAGGACCTCGATGGCGCAGCGGCTAGCGCGTTCGGCTTGCGATCTTGCTCGCTAAGCAACTTTCGCAATGCCGGGTCGCTGGATGGGTGACCAATTATAAACATCTCGAGCTCCTCCATGCTTCGAGAGGCACGTTAAGCCGTTAGTCCCGGTTGTTGTCGTAAAATGACAGTCGTTCAAATCCACCAACCTGCATTGGGCCAGCGTGGTGGGTTATGGCCCAATATCAGTTCATGTTCAATTTTAAGAATCATTTGGTAGGAAGTTCGTTCAGTCGAAGAAATGCAATACATGGTGGCTCCCTAATTATTGTTAGTAAAAAGTTTAAATTAAAGGAACGCAAAGACATAGTGAGCTGTCGGTTGAGCAAACAATAGAAATAGCTTATGTGGAGTTGGAGCAGTTTGTTGTGATAAGTGTATACAGACCTCCTTCAGCATTGTATGATCTTTTTGAAAAAGTTATGGATGAGACATTGCGTAAGGTCCGCAATGTAGGTAAAACAATAATTGTTTGCGGTGATTTTAATATAAATTTGCTAGAAAACTCCACATTGTCAACTAAAATTAAAAACTTATTTCTATCATACAATTTGAATAATTTATTTTTGGAGCCGACAAGAATAACTGCCACTTCGGCCACCTGCATTGATAACATATATACAAATGTAAAACCACTGGCTAAGGAAATTATTAATAACCTGGACTCTGATCATTGTGGCCAAACGGTCAGCTTTCCACACCAGCGTAAGCAAGTGATGAAAAAGAATATCACTGTTGTGCCAAAAACTGCAGGTCGGCTGGAACGCTTTAAAAGCAATCTAGATACAAAATTAAATTATTTAGAATACAATGACAACCCTGATGTCTTTTATAATGATTTTTTAACATATATTGTTCAAAATTTATTAAATCTTTTGTTCCAAAAAAGATCTCGGTTAGTGGTACTGCATCTTTTAATGAATGGGCTACAATTGGTATTAACAAAAGTAGGAAACGCCTTTATGAACTTTATGGTGAACGCAACTATAACACCAGCGACGACTTCAAATTATATGTTAAAAATTATTCAAAGTTATTTAAAAGAGTATGCCGATTAGCCATGGCTAACTATCTGAGTTCTAAGATTAAGAATAGTAATGACAAAATAAAAATGACATGGAATATTATAAATAGTGAAACAGGAAAGGTCAGAAGTCGTAATAATGAGTACAATTTAAATTGTGATAATAAAACCTTGACTTCTGATGCTGATGTTGCTGCAGCATTTGAGAGGTTTTTTACTGACATTCCAGTTTCAACTACAAAAGCCTTAATTTCCTCCCCCCCCTGTAGCTGAATCTGTTTTGAAGGAGAATGTTAAAGATTGGGAAAGTAATCTCAGTTTTCAAAAAAATTGTGTTATAGATATATTAAAAACATTTAACACTCTCAATAAAAAGAAAACTGCTGATCTGTGGGGTAATTCCGTGGATGTCGCTAAATCAGTAATTATGACAATAGCTCCAGTTTTAGCTTGCATATTTAACGAATGCATTGACTGTGGTGTTTTTCCTGACCTAATGAAACATAGTAAATTAATTCCATTGTTTAAATCAGGTAGCACTTCTGACCCCTCTAATTTTAGACCTATTTCTGTGCTACCCACATTGAGTAAAATTTTTGAAAAGTTGATGCTAGACCAAATTCAAATTCATTTTCATAGAAATAAACTTTTACATTGTAAACAGTATGGTTTTACTAGGGGTCGCTCAACAACTGACGCCGGTGTTGAGCTTTTAATCCAAATATTTGATACCTGGGAGGAATCACAGAATGCCCTAGGGGTATTTTGTGATTTATCCAAGGCTTTCGAATGTGTTTTACATGAAACTTTGGTCAGGAAGCTTAACCACTATGGAATTAAGGATGCTTCTTTGAGCCTTCTAATCTCATACTTGAGTAACAGGATTCAGAAGGTCGACATTAACGGTAAAAGATCTCCGGGATCAGTGGTTACAATAGGAGTTCCGCAGGGTTTAATACTAGGTCCATTCTTGTTTTTGGTTTATATTAATGACTTACCTTATTTTGTAAAAGACAGTCATGAGATAGTATTGTTTGCTGATGATACTTCACTTTTATTCAAAGTGAAACGACGACACCCAAATTATGACGATGTGAATAATGGGATCTCAAAGATTGTTCACTGGTTTAGTGTAAATAACTTGCCATTAAACGAGGGAAAAACCAAATGTGTAAGATTTGTATTGCCTAATGTTAAGCAAGTAACAACTAGTGTACAAATTAAAGATAAGAATGTGAATCCTGTGGACACCACTGTGTTTCTAGGCATCACGTTAGATGCCAAGCTTCAGTGGGGCCCACATATAGCTAAATTGTCGAATAGACTTAGCTCTGCGGCTTATGCAGTAATGAAGATCCGTCAGTTAACTGACGTTGATACATCTAGATTAGTTTATTTCAGTTACTTTCATAGTGTAATTGTCGTACGGCATTTTACTGTGGGGAAATGCTGCCGACATTCAAACTATCTTTGTGCTTCAGAAGAGGGCTTTTCGAGCAATCTATAACGTAAAGGCTGGTGACTCTCTCAGAGAGAGATTTAAGAATATAAATATAATGACAGTTGCATCACAATACATTTATGAAAATTTGATTTATGTTCATTTAAATACTGGAATGTTTTAAAAAAACAGTGATATTCACAATGTAAACACTAGAAGTAAGAACAAATTAGCAGTACCTTATACTAGGCTCCATAAAATAAATAATTCTTTTAAGGGTCTGTGTGTAAGATTTTACAACAAAGTACCAAATGATATTCAGAAATTAGATCTTAATAAATTTAAAATCAAAATCAAAGAAAAGCTTTATAAAAAAGCTTATTATAAAGTGTCAGATTACACAGAAGACAAAACAGCTTGGATCTGAAATGCTCCAAGCACTCCAACAGCTATTTCTAATTGTCTTTATTTAATTGATACTATATTGTATTGTAATTTTGTATTGCATCTTTTTTTTATTTTTTAAATTCATATTTTGTATTGACCTGGTAACGACATACTCTTTTTTTTGTTTGTAAATGTCGTTGCTTTTGTGCGCTGTGGTTTCTTGCGCCGATTCTGAATGGGTGGTAGGTTAAAAAAGATTTGGACGATTCAAAGTACTTATTAATTGAGTTTATTGAATAAATATATTTTGACTTGACTTGACTTGATTCCCTCGTGCTATTTGTCCACGTGGAAAAAGTGTTATATTTCAATGTATAGTGCTCGCGTAAACCTTAGAAAACAATATAATTATTACAACATGTGTTATGAAATAGTTTTAAAGAGGCGGTGGAACATTACTGCCTCCTGCAAGCACAGCATTCCTGTTTCCGCCCGTTACTTTCAATTTGCAAAAATAATATGATGAATCAGCCAAACTTACACAAAAATGTTGTTCGTGTTTTGGCCAAAATAATTTTATTTGATCATGTGCAGTTGCCATTTGGTGCGCCGTGGACTATAGCAAGGAGAACTGCTTTTGCGGTCCTCATTGGCCAGTCTCTGCATGACTAACCCTTCGGGGATAATAGTCGTGATATGTATGTAAATATGTATTTTTTTTGGTTTTTATCACGCTGTTTCTAGAACAGATATGTTATGTAATGATGTGGTTCATGTTAAAACGAATAAAAAAATCAATATGTCAAGCATTCTACTACTTTCTTTTATGAGCTGGTTCTTTGTATGAATATGCCACGCCAATGTACCTTTTGTGAACCACGTGCATAAAAAGTAGGTACATGCCAAACCGCGTGGGGTTTCTCGGACCCATGTAAATATTTGCAGGAATGTGTAATTTGACATTATTGCTTAATTTTATGTAAACATATTTATTTTGAGGTATTAATTAAATAAAACAGTGTGAAATTATAACATTTTTAATGTTTTATAAAAAATAAACATAGTAATTTTTTAAATACTAAAATTTTAACTCTTTTTTGACTTTACTTCCGCTTTAAAATATATCTCAAAAACCTTATATTCTTATAAATTATTTCATAAGGCACGTAAACATATTATACTAATATGGTCAGTCTTCATGAGATCTAGGTTATAGTCAGTGCAAGTTTTACAGTAAAAGTGAGCATTGTTCTAAGCTCTGTTTTGCCGTCTTTGCCTATGTTAAACTGCTATGAACTGAAAGACTCGCCATGGAAAGTATATTCTTCTACTTCCTCTTCACTTTCTCATATTCAGACTGGCTACTCAAACGATCCTCTTCGTCCTCACATCCAGGTAAAAACTGTTCATCAGCATCGCTTTCCATTTCATCCAAAATAGCCGATGATATTTCCAGTTCATTCAATTGGCTAGCCATTTCAGTCTTTATACCTGCTAATAAAATAATAAAACACAATTATAAAACTTAATTCAAGTAAGTACCTTAGTAATAGTGATATGATTATTGCTGTAATATTGCATGCTGTGTAACAGTTAAATAGGTAAAACTTTATAAATATGTACTAAAACACCACTTTGTAATGTATGTACTACTCGTAATACGTACAAATAATTAAGAAAAATTGAATTTTATAATAGAGTTCTACTTACTTTTTAGACGTCTCGAACTACTTGGGGTTTGTGGGACCCGAACGCACTTTGAGTACGTCTATTGGCTGCTTTGGCGACGCGAATGCTGAACGACTGTCTCCAAGTGGTTTGGCAATGGCTCAACTCCAGCTACTCGAACCACCGAAAAATCTGTGCAAATTTTGAAACAGTCACAACGATTTTTGTGTCGCGGGGGTGTATTAAACCCCACATGGTTCACGAAAGGTTAACGTTATATCAAATTAAATCGGTCGAGTACCTATTAAATGTTGCAGAACTAATGCCATCATCGTGGCTCGGGCTAATTCGGCGGCATCAACAATCTGCCTGTTGGAATTTTCAACTAACTACGAACATAATAGGATTAACCGGTTCAACGTGAGATACGCAATATGGACATAATATTTGTTATTATACCTGGAATTCAAGTCCATAGAGTTTTATTGCACAGTGTTGGGCGAGAGTGGCGTGATCTGAAGGGCCATGCCGCGACCTCTAAATCCTATATTGACTTGTACAGCTTTTATCCTTGTTAATTAAAATGGGCTCATCCAAAAGTTTTATATAGTAAAGTGAAAATCTCGCTAAGTAAATATGCAAACCCTTTTCATGGATCTTTTAAGTGGAAATGATTTTTAACATATATTTTTTAAATCAAACCGTGTACGGATGTTGAGTGTAGTTGAAGATTCCATTGCCAATTATGCTTATATGTGAGGCGCTATACCATATGCCACCCCGCCAAATGCAGAAAAATAAATAGGGAATAGTCTCTGCATCTGAACAATCTGAATGTAAAACGTTTTAGAACATGTTTTTTAAAGGTTAATTACTATATAATGGGAATAAATGATTTGGTGTTGCTTATAGTGCTACTCGTAAGTCTTCATTGCAATGGATGATTGGTTTCCATAAACGACAAAGTTCAATGACCTGCTGTTCTGGTAAATAAAGGTACCTCTCTTGGCCACCGTATCGCTTGAAGATAAAGCCTACCACGATGCGTTTGGCGCAGAAAAGAAACCTATTCCTCAGTATTCTTTATCGTAGCTAACGAGAAACTCGCGGGCCGGCAAAGAATTGCACTGCTTGGCCGCGAACAAATCGAGGGAAATGTTTCGTTCGGATTTGACCCAATGAAACAACATATTTTTAATTTTAAAATCGACTTATCTTATCTTATTCTTAACGGAGAAGCGCTTTTTGTTGCAGTTCCTCGAAATTCTGAAAACTAAACCGAATACATAACACGTATCGCTAGTGAAAGAGCCTACATTATTGATGCTACACCGCTCTATTTTTTATATCCGCTTTGCAAAGCTTGTTAATCAAAACAGTATTAATTTATTCGTTATCATCGTCAATATTAAATGGTTAATAATGCATACGAGTCTAATCATACTGTTTGGAGCGCAAACTGTATAGATCCGTTTAACTGCACAACGATATTTTCGATCTAACAAACCAATGTTCCGTATTCGTTGTGAGCTTAGTACCGTCATAGAGTAAGTTTACCATTTAAAAGTCGAACTTAGTCGTATGAACTCCTAATTTTATCTATTAACTAGGACTAAATTATATTTGTTAATTTAGTATCTAGAGTACCCTAAACCGACAAGTAGGTATGTATGAATAATGATAAGAGAGTAAGTGAAGCAAAGGATGTGTGGCAGGATCGTAACAAATGGAAATGTGTGGTGTCTGCCTACTGGTGCCGCCACTCCGGGAGGCGGCCGTCATGTATGTGTGTCAATTGAGTGCCTACGTCACCAAACATAATAATACTATTTGATCGGTGTCTTTCTATTTAATATACCTGACATTATCAGACTATTTAGAAACCACTGTAGTGGTTTCTGGTGATCATGTTACAGTCTTGATCACCAGAACTGTGAGTCGCATAGAGAGATGAAGCGTCATTTGTATCTTATTTCTTTTTGAGTTCATTTAAGATGATATTATTACATAGCTTGTAGCATTTTGGTTGTTTAATATATTTGTAAGTAAAACTGAATGTTCGTTGCTCCAGCGGCAGCCTTCAAAGATGATATTTGGCATCGGTTGTCACTATTACAGTTTTATGACTCGTAAATAACAATTGGGGTCGTAATAGAGTTTTCTTAAACTGGCAGCTCTTTGAAAATGTCTTAATTGAACGTTCTGTCAGTCGTTCTTTGATCATAACTTTGAGAATCACTTTCACTCTGCTGTTTTGTTGGCAATTGTTGGAAACTCGAAAATTTCTTGAAACTTGCAATACTTGCCTTTGTGTTGATTTGCGTGTCGGCCACCCATCCATGGCACGGGTACGTCTGCGTCGTGTCCAGTCTGTGACGAATGTTAATCATAACACTAGCGAGCGGCGTGACGTGACGCGTTCCGCGGCGGTTTGCTCTGCACATTCATTAAATTAATTACACAATGCAGTAACCAGCAAACGCGGTCTAGCTCTAATTCAAAATTATTAAACAGAAAATCTCTTATTTATGACACTGGTTGATGTTTTGCAACCGCATAACCGTAGGTGGTTGATGAATCCTGATAAAGTGCATTTCTATCTTCGGTCTTAAACTTAACCTTAATTTTATATTCGGTAGTATGGAGTCATAATATCCTAACATGCGATAAGTTGACAGGATTATTTAATTCAGTTCCAGCTTCTTATTGGTATGACACTTGAAGGTAGGATAAAATACTGATGTCAAATGTGTGGGTAAATCGTACAATTTAGCAACGACACAAGGGGTATGTGTTCGCATGTGCAGTGCCAAGTTTGCATATCAAGTATTGATGGCGAGTACAGGTGGCAGGAACAAAGCTCGCGGCGTCTCGCGGGACAAAGCCGGCCGCCGGATTGCGCGCCATTAGTCACCGGCCGGCGCCGGACTGCACGGGCCGGCGGCGCCTGACGCACCTCACGCACCTGACGCTACGGGCGTGGGGTACGGCACGGAACAGATAGCGTTACATATCACCTGCTTCGTTTACATAATCTGGAGAACTAGGTCTTATTATGATGTAATTAATATTATGATATCAGCTTATCTTTTATTCTTTGACTATTCTCTAACCGCCCTGTTGCAGTTGACAGTAGAACTATGTAAGAAAATGAGCGAGTTTAGTCAAAATGACGCTATTCCCTCCATGTGTGTCACGGACATTCCTAGAGGTTGCTTACAATTGCATTTCTTTTGTGTCAGGTATTTTTTAATTTCTATTGCGACAGGTAAGCTCTTAAATATGTAGCTACTAAGAAACGGTGTTAGCTTACATTCATATGGAAGTGCTCTTTAGGGCATAACCAAGTTATACCATACATGTCAATTCCATCAATATCTCAGTTCTTATGGACCGCACACCTTTAAACGACATCTTTATTGAATGAGCTCCCTTAGTCATGAACACCTAATTATAAAATTATTTTATTAATTAAATTTTTGCAATGAATGTAGCTTATTTACGTCACTAGCGGAATTGGTTTGTAAATAAACCTATAGCTTCAGATACTTTGTATTGAATACATGAAAAAAATATATTAAATTTTCCTATTTCTTTTGCATTGTCAATAATTCAAGAATATTTTAAACATGTTAACCCGTGTTTAAAATTGCGGATGACGTCACAATTCCCACCTTTTGCAAAAAAAAATATTACTGTAAAATCGAACCATAATTATTTTGTCGTTTTGTAAACAACAATATTATACAGGGCGTCCCACGAATATGCCACATGGAGGGAAAGTACCTTGAATATTGTAGATGGAACATTTTGCTGAAAGAAGACATTATTTGAATTAAAAAAAACAATTAAAACTGCATTCATAGATATTTAAATAATTACATGGTTGAACCGGGAATCGAACCCGTTACATTAGAAAAATAATCACCATGTAGCTTTATCATACCGATCGAAAGGCTTCATCTTAAGGATTATTTTTTGCTAAATAACATAGTGTCACGAATAAAAGGAAGACCATGAAGTTTAACATTTTTAATACAAAATAATCAATTTATCAAATGCTCAAAATGAGTCCTTTCCTATTGAATACAAAGTCGCACTCTTTTGATTATTTCGCTTCCTAACGATTTCTTGATCTTGTTGTGGTGGATATTTAGAATAATACGTCTAAGTTCTGCTTGTAGCTCGTGGACACTTTCATACTGGTTACTTCTCAAGTGGGTATATTTATTAGTAATAGGTACTTATGATAATGTCAGTTGTGTGTCCTTACGGCAATGTCAGCTTTTCATTTTTCTAAACAAAATTTCACAGAAAATGTTAAAATTCATGGTCTTCCTTTTATTTGTGATACTATGTTCTTTAGAAAAAAAAAACCTTATGATGAAGCCTTTCGAACGGTATGATAAAGCTACAGGATGATTATTTTTCTCATGTAACGGGTTCGATTCCAGGTTCAACCATGTAATTATTTAAATATCTATGAATGCAGTTTAAATTGTTATTTAAATTCAAATAATGTCTTCTTTCAGTAAAATGTTCCATCTACAATATTCAAGGTACTTTCCCTCCATGTGGTATATCCGTGGGACGCCCTGTATACTAACTGATATATTTCCTATCCACCAGCTATCAGGATTGCAACAGTTTATTTGTCTACAGTATTTCTCTAAAAATCACTCGGAAATCGATAACATGCTAACGGACTTCACACGCTTTATCTAGTAGTAATAACGATGTATTTCTTACAACTTATTGTCTAAATACGATCATTATACTCTCTATAATAATTATTTTCTAATAAGAAACAGTACTTACATTAGATAAATCCAATAAAAACAGCACACAAAACTCAGCGACTAATTCACTCCGACACAGAAATTGGCGCAACTGTCAACGTCGAAAATGAAAAAATCAAGCACAGACTATGCGATATTTTGCGATCACGACGCATAAAATATACCACAGAACCGAAATAATTGACCTTGTTTATACTAAAGTAGTCTATAAGTATATGAAAACACGGTACAAAGTCAAGTGGGAGAGAGCGGTCTCATGCGACCGCTTGGGGTTTGACGGAAAGGCGCGCACTGTCAGTGCGGTCTCATGCGACGGCTTGGGGTTCTAGAGGTTGAACACGTTTTTATTACAACCTCAAAATAATGAAAATTGTTTAAAAAATCAAATATAATAGACATACAGCTAATATAAATAGCTTTTAGAACATGAAAATAAAAGAAATATAAGGTTCCCTCGAAAACATAAGAAACCCTTAAATACTCGGTATAAATAAATGGTGTTGAATTAAAAAGAGTAGATGAAGTCAAAGATTTTGGTATAGTGGTGGATTCTGAGATGCGATTTACTAGTCACATTAATGTGGTTTTCAATAAATGTTTATGAATGTTAGCATTTATTTCACGCAACACCAAAGAGTTCAAATTTGTGACAGCATTAAAGATTCTATGTTTTGCTTTGGGTCGCAGTCATGGTACCCTTGCTATCAAACATCAACAATAACATCAAACGTATTGAAACGATACAAAAACGGTTTTTAAAAAGATTTGCATATGTAACTATTACTAAGTTAGGAACTATGACAAGAGACTAGAATTTTTTAACATGATTTCACTGGAAGACTGGAGAAAGCAGCAGTCTGTAGTTTTTCTGTACAAGTTGCTTAATAATTTAGCGGACTGTCCATCCTTTTTGGAACAGATAAATAAGAGTACCACGCGTACAAGCTCGGTTGTGTAATTACAATTAATTTTCCACTTCTCACAGTGCAAATAAATATGGAAGTAATATACCGCTGTCATATAAGCAGAAACTTTATAGCATTATTTTTCAGAACTGTGATTTGGATATTTTCTCTAACAACATAGGCTCTATGAGAAGATGCTACTTGCTTACGATTAATCAATAACACAGGGCAAATTATAATTTTATTTATTTAGTATACTACTTATATTTGTAATGATTATAAAATAGTTTTTTTTTTTAATTTTAATGTAAATGTTGTGCATAGGTACCTATAATTTAAATACATGTAAGTGTAACCACTTCTCAAACTTTGTCTGGTTGAAATAAGTTGTATGGATTTAGTTGGTAAGCCTTATTAATAAATAAATAAATAAATAAAAATAGCCGTCAAATTTTCCATTTTTCTAGTACAGAAGTTCTGTACATCAACGCATTTAGTAAAATATTATCATACAACTGGCCACGATACATAAAACATTTTCCTAAGAGAATAACATAAACTTTTTAAAATATATATTTTATTTATAGACATAGCTAAGAAAAGTTGTAAAATTTTTCCGCGAATCATAACTGAGATCCACGAGTTGCCAGTGGTCGCTGAGCGACGCCAGAACAGAAGTAGTTTGAGTTGTTTAAAGATGTAGTTTACTACTACGTCTTCCAAGTTTTATATCCTGCTCTGAACATTTGTATTACGTTCGTCTAGAATATCTTTGAGAGACACAACTGGTTTGGCTTAGAATAAAGCTCAAGTGATATTTCTCGGGCGTGGCGCGAGCATACGTGCTATTTGTCAAAGGCATCCTCGCTATGCGCTTATTTAGTATTAAACCGGTTTTTCTCAAAGTGAGCAGTTTGTTTCTTTTCCAATGTTGCCGCCGAGCATCATGTCCGCTATTTGCTCATATTTTTTAAATAGTGGCTGGTCGTACATAAATAGTTACTTAAACCTAATGATTTTTTTACACTCTCTATAACCACTGTTTCTTTCTCTCCTGAGCTTCCCAAATCCAGTTTATTTTAGTCAGAGAACATACTACGTTAGCACAGTAAACGAGCCTTAGATTGTTACCTAGAAATAATTAATCGGCTAACCAGTTTGTACTATTATTTTGTTTGTGGTTAAAATAAACTTATTTCTTTGTAGGATTTAATTTTATCACCGCAGAATCATTTACATTATCATAGGTAATTAGTTTTAGGTCTAAATAAACATCGTATTGAGGCAATTGATTGACGCTTAGAGGGATACATAGGGATTGACGTGTTTGTTTAGTAGTATTTTTTTATTATTCTACAACGGGTTAGCGCTTGGCCTTCATCTTATTTAAGTGACGATAAGGCCGAAGGTGGAATTGCGCTTCACCCGGAGTCCGCAACCACGGAGCAACTGGCCTAAACTGTCGGAACACAACAATGCTACCAACATCGTTGTTATGGCGACAGGTATACTTAACAGCTCTACCACCAACCAAATCAAGTACACAAAGATGTACCCCCCGCTGAAAATCGAACCCGGGACCTCTCTGGGTCGGAGACCGGTGGCTTAGCCACTAGACCACGGAGGCGATTAAAAATACCCACCATCCACGGGCTCCTTAATATTTTCACTCGAATGTAATGTTGGAAATGGAGTGTCGTTGATCAATACTAGTAAAATACTCAACTGCCTTTTCTTCAGCAAATGTTACGATTTTCATTACTATAATAGAAGCCTTCACTTACATGTAAAGCGAAGTGTAATTCAACTAAATTTTTGAAGTGTTGTCAGCATAATTGCTAGATGGCTTCGTTATACGTGTTCTATACACCCTCACGCCAAAAGGAATATAATGACTGAGAACTCTCGCTGAATGAACACCCTCCACGAAACCATTTACCACAACCGGGAGACGTTCTTCCTGCCATCCCACCATGAATCACAACGGCATACAAACACTCCACACAGAGCGTTATACATCGCCCCTTCACAACTAGATAAAAGCGCTGGCAATAGAGCCGACACGGCAGTGGTTGTGGCGGCGAGAGGTACGATCGCTACGTATCGGTTACAGGCGCATCCTCTCGTGTGAAATCTCTAGCTACTTAAACATCCCTCAACTTTGTGCGCTATTGTTTAAAACAAACTACATTGCTCGCGCCATGAGCAGCTCTTTGCTCGTATAGAGCTGTTGGGAGACAATGTATATTATGAACGGGCGCGGAGTGGGCCGTTCGTGTCGAGGGCGGGATGCGAGGCTGACTCATTTATCTATACGACGTCCTTAGCGTTAATAATAGTGAGTTAGCTACGGGAACGCCAATTAAACGTGTATGTGTTTCAGCAATTTTCGTGCGGAATCTTTTGAAAAAGTAGTAAAGCAATGTTTAACTAAAGTTATTGTTAAAAAAAATGTCAAAGCTTTGAAATTACTCCAGAAATGCGAACTTTAAGTCTTTTTTTTGTTACGTTATGTAGAACTTATTTAGTCTTGACTAATATTGTCAATAGAATATGTGACCAGCATAACAAGATCTGTAAATGTTTTGATCTTTTTGCCCTATCAATACCTACTTAGTTTTAAGAAATAATTGATTAATTTTGTCTCAGTATTTTGGTTGCGCATTTGGTCTGTTTAAGTATATCTTATTCCTTATATCATTATTATATCAACTTTAAGAAATCTGTTTAGTATTTATTGCCTAGTTATTACGAGCTAAAATAACACAATGTGCTGTGTTTGCCTATAATTGTTTTTCACCGTGCTTAATTTTTTTATATTTTATTAGCCGTATCCCCCTGTGTGCCGGCCTTTTCGTAATTATATTATATATAGTAAATTCTATAGAAAACGAACTACAATAGAAATGAATTTTATTATTTTAGTTTAAGTTAGAGTTACTATGTTTTATATTACTTACAAAAAATAAAAATAAAATATATGTTTTAAAAATTATTTATTTCAAAAAACAATACTGAAATACTTTTTTCGAAAAAAAAAAACAATTACATAATTATCTGTATGTATATATGTTAGAATAACTTACGTTTTAAATTAGAAAAAATTAAACAAACAATATAACAATATTTTAATTGTTATTTACTTTAAAAATCAATACAAAAATACCCTTTTTCGGAAAAAAAAACTCTTCGCACTGTGGAGGCGATCGACAGTAAATTAATCGCCTATGTGTAGCTAAGAAACGCTACACATTGCATCAAACGCCGATCATGTCAGAGCGTCGTAATTTTAGTGAAAATTCTAGGAAATCACGACTTTAGGTGATCGGCGTACGTACTTTATTCCGGCAAACCACACTATTACACCTGATTTGGTTTTTTGGGATTTTTAGCATTTTACTTGACAAAAAGGAAAAGACAATGCATAGAAAAGTAAAAACATAAAAAGATAAATAAATTGTTAATGGTTGTGAACATTGAAGGTATTTATAACGTGCATTTAACGTAATTTATTTATAAGTGCTTGCGTTTTCACCAGATACACCATAAACTACACATTGCTGAATAACAATTAGCCGATTAACGATGTAATTGTTATGGAATACTGTTTACAGCTCGCATTTATCGCACCACGCATTGCGTGACACTTCGGCTCTGTAGTTTGATAATCAGACGGTGATTAATGTTTCAAAGTTTAATAACTGGTTCAAAATTATTATATAATTAACAGGTACGTCGTCAAAGGTTACTTTTGACAAAACGTTTAAAATTATTTTGTAGTTTGGGAATTATATTAAAAGGCACCTTTTTATTTAACAATTGGAAACTTTGATTTTTATTCAAATAGAAACATATTCAAAAGCTGAATTCTGAGCTAGCTCTAGATGTAAAATATAATAAAACTGTTCCATTTAGACTGATTGAAATTTTACACTACAACATATTGATGGTTTTATTGTGAAAGCCAATAAAGCAGTTCTTAATATCAATTATATCCATTATTAAACGCCATTTCCGAAGACCACCGTAAAAACTGTTTGAGGAAAAAAACATTAGTGTCAGAAATATCGTGAATTTATTGACGCAAAAAACGGAAACGTTGTAACCCGCACGTAGGTCTATTTTTTATTGCAGATTCGGAATTAGAAAAAAAATTCTGCGTTGAGTGGTTTGACTCCCATGTCTCTACTACCAATAGAAAATTTTGTACAGCGTTTTAATTAACTCCTATTTTTTTGAGAGATCACATAAACGTTTCCTGTAATTAGCATAAAAACGGCTTTTTTATCATTTTCATTTACACTAATTCATCTTTTGCAAATTATATTATCGTAGTAGTTACAGCGCTGTTGAAATTGTGAACGGTATGGAATACAGCATTTTTGCGTAACATAAAATAATAACGCTACACGTTTACTACATTTATTAGTTAAGAAATTGTTAGTCGTCGTGGTTTACTACAGTTCACACAAGCATGGTAATATAGACAATTATCGTTTACGCCACTTTAAAAAGTCAAAATTCTCACTCGGTTACTACGCGACAGACCGACAGACGAAAGAGTGTGTTGTGTTTGCTGTAACCGATTTTCTCCGCGTATGGACTGGAGCCGTTTTAAAATGTAAGTGGAACGAATTTCAGTTATTAGAATAAAATCAGAACATTATTGTTTCGAATCTGGATTTGGTATTAATTATTTTAATCTATATAAATAATATTTATTTATTAAATATCTATTTATACTGAAATTAATATTATGTGTATAATCTGTTGCAGATAATAAAAGCAAAGGTAGAAAAAAACCAGGCATGAAAAAGATAAAGAAAGACATTAAAAAAAAACGAAATCTGCTGTACGGCAAGGAAAGAAGAAAAAAAAGGAGGCGGGTGAATCCTAAACCAACAATAAAGGAGAATGTAAATTAGAAATGAGAAAATATTCTCTTCATATTAGAAACGATGGGATATGGGCAAGCAATAAAAGTGGAATAAATGGTGGGTATAATCAAACTAAAGAGGAGGTAATGGGACATGCAAGAGAATTTAAAAAATCTTTGCCAACGATACCATCGCATTACTTCCGAAGCGAGTATATTTTACTGAAGAAATATAGAAATGTGTGCAAAAGTATGTAATAACCTATTTGTGATTTGTTTCAAGCGATCTTAAGACCTAAACGATTGGTAAAGATTAATGAAAATGGTACCATTTTAAAGGTTTTACTATGAGCTGGATGAGATCGGCACGGAATAGAAGGGCATACATTAAAAGAGGCCTATACCCAGCAGTGGGTGGTTGCGGGCTGATTGATTGATTGACTGTTAGCTTGAATTGATACCATATTTATTTAAATTATACTCATTTTTCAGGAGTAAAAGAGTAAGAAAACCGACATGTTTTAAGTTCTTGACTTTGGCAGCAATTACCCTCTATAAAATGCCCAAGGTACCTGATTATTTTATTAGACGGCTGTTACATGTAGACTACAACACATCTCCCCTGAATTCCATAGAAAAAATGGATACCACACCTTCAGAAAGCAGCACAACTGATCGCCCTACAACAAGGGCTTAGCCAGTTAGCTACCACACGTCAGATTCACATAAAAAGTAAAATGCGGTAGGCTCCTAACACAAGACAAAGACACAAATAAACGCTGGCAAGAATACTTTGCAGAACTATAAAACGAAGAATTTCCACGAGAAAGGGTCCCGGAGTTAGCTAGGGTTGCTGGTCAAATAGAACCAATAACACCTGAGGAAGCATAATTTGCTAATCGTCCTATAAAGAACAACAGGTCAGACGACCAAGGACCAGGACAGAAGACTGGGCCAGATGAAATTCCGATTGAACTCTGGAAAAAAGTATTCGACACCGGTATAGTCTGGTTAGCAAACTTTTTAAACAAATATACACTTTTAATCTTTCGCGTTCCATTATAAATACACATTTAGACGGGGATTAACGCTAACTACATATTATAGGCATACTACGCATACCTTTTTATACCCGACGTATTGACCGAGTTGCACCGGTCGTGGTCACAAAAAACAACAAAGTTATAGAAGATCGCAAAATGCCTGACATATGGAGAAAAAGCAGTATCATACCTTTCTATAAAAATAAAGGCGACGCTGCCGAATGCAGGAACTACAGAGCCATAAAGCCACGCGTGCATAAAGCTAACTTCGCACTCCTTCAAAATCTGGGAAACCGTGATAGCTAGAAGACTATCTCAGCTTATAAAGTTAGCGCCGTTCCAATGTGGCTTCTCAAGCGGCGTAGAAACCATATATGCCATTTACTCCATTAAACTGCTCTTACAAAAGTATAAATCATCTGGAAAGGACTTACACTTCACTTTTATAGATCTAGAAAAAGCATTTGATAAGAGTTTCAAAAGATCTTATATGGACAGCGCTTGACGACTGTTCCCAACAGTATAATAAATATAATAAAAGACATGTACGATAATGTTACCACAAAGGTACGTAGTCGTAGTAGACGAGTGCATCAGGGATCAACTTTAAGCCCACTTTTGTTTAATACGGTCATGAATTACGTCACAGATCTGCAACGTCCTGTTCCATGGACACTACTATAGGTGCTCGTGTCAAAATCTGCTGAAGACCTGCAAAACGAACTATCCCCGTAGAGCAACTGTTTGGAAAGCCGAGGCCTCAGAGTAAGCCGAATGAAAACGGAATACATGCACTGCAATTTCTCTGGCGTAAATGCGATCGTATCCCCACCACTAATAGATAATATTCCCCTTAGTAAAGTCTCCAAATTCAAGTACTTTGGATCCGTAATAACAAGTGAAGCGAGTACCAAAGAAGACATAGAAAACAAGATTCAAGCTGGGTGGCAAAGGTAGAGAGCACTGACTAGGGTACTTTGTGACTCGCAAATGCCTGTTCGAGTAAAAAAAATATCTACAAGAGAGCAGTTCCACCTGCCCTTCTGTATGGTGCGGAATACTGGCCGATGCGCAAGCAAGAGGAGCATATGATGCATTGTATAGAAATGCAAATGCTTAGGTGGGCTGGCGGCGTAACGGTAATAGATAAGGTTCGGAATTAATATATCCGTGGCACAATCAAGGTTGCGCCAATACAAGAGAAGATGTGCGGGAGTCGACTGCGATGGTTCGGCCATGTGATGCGCAGAGATGTCGAGCGCTTGACTAAGAGTGCGCTAAATAACACTGCTGAGGGTAAGAGACACCTATGTCGTCCCCCTTATGACTTGGACAAACACAATAAATAAGGATATGTAGACAATGGACGTAAGCCTAGATATGACGCAAAATAGAAAGGAATGGCGCAAAATGATACGGAGAGCCGACCCCAAATGACCTGGGAAAAAGGCTAGGATGATGATGAATTATTATAGTACTCGATATTAGAACAGAATAGGTAAATGTTTTCTATATATTTTAGCGTTTTATTAACGCTTAAGTATACGTAAGTAAAATTTTAAACACTGAAACTAGACGACAACCTTAGGTGGGAAAAAAAATTTACTTACAGAATAGGTAGTTTTAGAAATAAAGCTAAAAAAGAAAAACAAACTTTCGACGTTTTTAACATTATGGCCATTGAATTTTATAGTAAACATGTTATGGATTTACGGACAAAAAAATTTAGGAGTAGAAAAGGAGTACCGTAGTCCGCACTTACGAGAAGTGATGACTGTTTTGCTTAAATTGATTTTAAGCAGGTGCAACTGAAACTTCAGAAGCGATATTGTTTTGTTTAAGCTGTTTTTCTTTATGTTTTAATAAGTCTAAATGGCTAACTATTGTTAGTCTTGTGTTATTTTTTGATTTCTGTTTAATATTTTGAATGTGATTTGTAGTGATTTTTATCCTAAACATTTTAAAAAGACATTAAATAGAGGAAAGTAACCAAATATGGAATACCATTTTGGTTTTGGGTTATAAAAAAAAAGATATTGTAAATCAAAAACTTTTATTCTCATTTATTATCAGTCATACATTTGCGCATAACTTACATATATTAATTTAAATTATAAAATTTTCTCAAAAACAAAATCAACATAAAGGCACCTAATTATGATTCCATAATTAGGTACCCAAATATGGACTACTATAAAACTAATGAATAATAAGCCTTTACTTTTATGAGATACTACAGGAACCTTGGTCAATTTTAAAAAGGTACCTAAGCTACTTGCAAAAATCACATATCCAGGTGTCCAACTCTGCGCCTGCGCAATCACTATGTGCCCAGAGCCCGCACATGAGGCATTTAATCCATGTCTCTCCTCGAGCATCTTGAGAAAACAGGCTGTTACAGAACATACACTCTGCATCTTCTGAATCAGAAGCTTCCTGTCCTATGACGGCATCAGGCTCACTGTCTGTGTCAAGATGTATTTCTCCATGGTCCATATTTAGACCCCATGGACTGTCCATATTCGGAAATTTCAAACTAATCAAAACGTATATCAGATTTTTTTATTAAACACAATCATACAAGAAAAAACCTTAAAAACCATCAAACAAACATGTAATAAAGGCATAGTCATAATATACAATATTATTTTCAATGACGTTTTGAGAAATACTTAGTTTTTACGTACCTTAAAAACTTTTCTCACAGCGCCAAAACGAAATACTGTCACCGCGGCCGCAACGGTCGACCGACTGACAAATCGAAACCTGTACGCGAGTATAATGATGGAAACAGACAGAAGATCCCTGTCTTTTGCAACTAGGAGTATTTGTTTCCGAGAAATGGCGGTATTCCATTTTAGGGATACTATTCCATATTTGGTTACTTTCCTCTAAATGTCATTTTATACTTACATCGCTTAATTTTACTATCATTTCTAACTTTTAACAATTATGATATTTTAATGCACCTGAATAGTTACATAGATAAACAGCAATTAAGTCAAAATTAAGGCTATTAAAAAATATTGTAGTACTTACTGCAATTTGGCTTTATAGGAAAATACTTGATTTTGAGACGCCCATACAATATCTGTTTCATTTACAGCGTTTTATCGTAAAAAAAATGTGCTAATGCTGTATCCCACAGAAACATAGGTCAAAAGTTACTTCTACAAGATTTTAAGTATTTATTTAGATAACAGCTCAAAAATAAGTTAGTGTTCAAAAAATGGCACTTGTAGGTTTAATAATAAGAAGATATGATTTTTTTTCCGAATGGTCAAAAGTTTTTTGGCTCTGGTGGACATTTTCCATTTTGTGGGTTACAGCAGTTCCGCTTTTTTACGTCGATATAGACTTTATACACTAAACGTTGTGACACATGTGATCTCAATTACAAAGCTTGCACAGGTTCAAAACAGTCTGAGAAAAGCTTCAAACCTTGAGAAACATTCCAGACAGATTAGATAAAGTCATTTGAAAAATTTAATATAATAATTTGAATTTCAAGTTTCTAAACTTTTAATGGACTTTTAGAAAATATATCATATCATTTTACCTTCAAAGATATCGATCAATAATATTAATAATCGGCTTAAAAATGTAGGCAGTAGCACTCGGGCCGCCGCGGCGCCTCCATTCAATGTTCAAATAACACCCGATCGTAATCCGATTAAATATATAATTTGGCCGTTTGATTTTGATGATGTCACTGTGATTTCATTTTGGGTAAGGTATCACCGATTGTGTTAAAATAATTTATTCAGGTAAATTAAATGTTGGAATGCCTTTAATACTCATTACAAATATTTAGTACGCAGCCATCATTTCATCGTAAATAATATTCCCAGTGACAGGGCAAACACTCTTACCATACTTGGTTTTAGCAGCGTCAGAATGCAGACAGGAAAATTAATAACACACGCGTTTTTACTTTTTACTTATAATATATGAATAAGTTCAGATGTGACTTGGTGTTTAGCTGTTACCTAGTAATTCTGTTCAATGAACAAATAGTCAGTACAAATAATAGAGTCCCAACAAACAGTCAAAGTAGGTATATGGTAAAATTGAGATTTGCAATGGCGTTGTTTTACTACAAACACTGGTTTTTTGCTTACAATTACAACTAACACTATCAACAACTATAACAAAAAAACAATTTATTTATGAAAAAAACCAGTTTCGATTCCTAATCGAGTAAAAGAGTAGTTATTTGAAAATGTTCAAACTCAGTTTGGTAAGATTGCTCACCCGGCACAATGCATACTATTATCATAGCTCTAAATTGATTATTTACTAGAAAAATCTGCTTAATTTTTGAATGTATGATTGCAGACTCAATTGCATGTATAAGTAGGGTTGGAGACCCCCCTTCAACCCTCAGAAGTCAAAAACATTTTCCTAACAAAAAATAATAATATAGTTGTAGCGGACTTCACAACAATACTACGTAAGGATGAATACGTCTCCAAGTTTAAATTATACAATAAGCGCCAAAGGGAGAGGAAGCAGCCGGCCCTGGATTCGACTAGCGTCAACCCCTCCGAGACAGGCGCCCCCCGGCCGATCTACGTTGGGGAATCTTTAACTAAAAGAGAGAGGAAACTATTCTTCTTGGCAAGGGAACATGTGAAAAACAAAAGACTGTTTGCAACCTGGACATCCTATGGCAGAGTACTTGTGAAGCAGGCCGAGGGGTCGGCTCCTACCCGTGTCGAAAGTGATGAGGACTTGCATGGTCTTGTCTTGTGACTATTGTATAGTACTACTTTTAATTTTGTAATAGTCTGTAACCCTAAAGCATTTTTATTTTTATTACACTTACCTTTGCTTGCTTTTCAATTTAGTATTATACAACTGTTTAATCTTTATATCGTTACATGTATTTCACACTCATATTCACTAACAATCACACAACTTACACCAAACACACCTAACTCACAAAACACGCAATACATACAGCACACAGCGCGAGTTACGAAGATGTTCAAAATAATCTCAATATTATGTTATTACCGCTATCATTCCTACAAAGGTACCACCCACACTAACGGCTTAAAATGGTTGCACACACTACAGACTTGTACAACGGCTATATTCGGTTCAAATTCAAATTTATTCCCCTTAAACATTTTTCAAAATTGTAAAAAGTCACGTTGATATTTCCGTGACTACCAAGCAATTTAAGTACATATACTTCACCTAACTGTCACAAATGGAGAGTGATTTGATTGTGAACCGAGAACTAGACTCTTTACAAATAGCAAAAGTAGCCGTATGTAACCCCGATAGTACAAAAAAGATTATAAGGAACCCACACACATCACTAAATGTTATTGCACAAAACATACGCAGTATAAACTGTAACATGCCTAACTTTTCTACTCTTTTATTAAGAACGCAAATCCCATGGGACATTCTTGTACTAACCGAATGTTGGCTTTTATCGACCAAAAACATGCCCTCGCTAGACAACTATTACCACATTTCTACTACTACCCAAAGTACGCAAAACGAAGGTGTAGTAATCTATTATAATAAAAACCTAGCTATCACTCATGAGGAACCAGTAATAGCTGATGCCAACTGCTTGCTCATTAAGCTAAATAATAGTACATGCATTATTGGCATATACAGACCGCCCAGTCATACGAACACGCAAAATTTTATAAATTCACTCGACTTCCTACTAGCCAAACTACAAAGCTACCCCAACATTCTATTATGTGGTGATATTAATATAGACATAGTACCAAATAGTCCTGACAAACGTTCCCATGACTATCTTAACTTACTGGCAAGTCATGGCATGCTACCGGCCCATTCTCTTCCAACACATGGTAAAACATGTCTCGACCATGTTATGGTTAAAACTAAAGCAGAAGCTATATGTATCATATTTGAATCTTCGGTCACGGATCACGAATGCACAGCTATTAGCCTTGGGTCGACGGCGAGACCTAACTATACCAAACTCGTCACCCACCGCCTTGACTACGACGGCTTAGATAAGGATATGAACAATATAGACTTTAATGACGTTTTAAGCTGTACTGATGTCAATTCGGCAACTGATCTCCTTATTAAAATACTTAAAGATAAAATAGATGCCAACACCAAACAATTTAACATTCCTTGCAGGAAACGGGTCTCCAAACCATGGATAACTCCGCAACTCCTAAGATGCATGAGGAATCGCGACAATTTGCACAAGAAATTAAAAAAAGACTCCAATAACGAAATTATAAAAACAACGTATAAACGCTACAGAAATTTCTGCTCAAACCTGTTAAAGAAAACTAAAAGAAATCATGAAAAACTAGAAATAAATAATAATAAAAATAATAAAAAGAAACTCTGGGAAACCATAAAAAATATTTGTGGAACAAATAAACATGTAGACCACTCCGCCAACCTTTTATATTCCCCGAATCCGAGTATAGACCTAAACAACGTGAACTCATACTTTGCTAATGTGGGTAAAAATCTGGCATTACAAAGTTCACATAACCGTACAGCTAAGCCGGTTTTACGGGTTAGTGACACTAGCTTCCCTAACTCTTTCGCTCTGTTACCAACTTCAGAACAAGAAGTACTCAACACTATCTGTAACCTTCGTGACAAATGCGCAGTAGGAATTGATCGGATTTCCGGTGCCATAATAAAAAGGTATAACCTACTACTCAGTGCACCTCTGACCCACATCTGCAACCTGGCCTTCTCAAAGGTAATCTTCCCTAGTGCCTTTAAAACTGCCCTCATTAAGCCTATTCATAAGGCGGGGGACAAGACCTGTGTAGGAAACTACAGACCCATTTCGATTTTGCCTGCCATGTCTAAGGTACTGGAGCGCCTCTTGAACGTGCGACTGGTAGACTTCCTAGAAAAAAACAACCTTTTCTCATCCGCTCAATTCGGGTTCCGACGGGGTAAATCTACCAGCGACGCGGTTCACGAACTGCTAAAGAGTATTGTGCCCTCCTTGGATACAAGAGAGAGGTGCCTCACTATCTTCATTGACCTGGCAAAGGCGTTCGACACGGTCTCCACCCCCCACCTGTTAAATAAACTGCACAATCTTGGTATCAGAGGACTGCCACTGAGCCTACTTCATAGCTACCTGAGCGGTAGAAGACAGAGGGTTAAAATCTTGGAAAATGTCAGCGATGAGTGCTCAATTGACTATGGGGTACCTCAGGGGAGCATACTGGGACCTACCTTATTCTTAACCTACATCAACGACCTCTGCCAGCTTAACCTAAAGGGTGGACGAATAGTTACTTTTGCCGATGACACTGCCCTCTTCTTCTCTGGGAGAACCTGGTCAGAAGTCTTTAACTTGGCACAAACTGGATTCACCGAAGTCAGTAAATGGCTGCATTCCAACGTGTTGACCTTAAATGTGCAAAAAACAAAATTTATGTCCTTCGTCTTGAGACCCGACCTACGTCATCCCTCATCCCTGTCTATTAGAGCCCACATTCCATGCTGTAACGACCCACAGCAATGTAAGTGCCCCCAAATATGTCAAACTGACTCTACTAAATACTTGGGAGTCCTATTGGATCGTACGCTCAGCTTTAAGGAACACATTGAAACTCTTGTTTCTAGATTACGTAAACTAATCTACCTGTTCAAATGCCTTAGGAATGTAGCTGACCGCAACGTTACCAAAATGGTTTTCTTCTCCCTGTGTCAGTCACTCGTTGAATATTGTATAACAGCATGGGGCGGCTCGGCTAAAACCTTCCTCATCGAAGCTGAGAGAGCACACCGAGCATTACTTAAAGTCAGCGCTGGCCTTCCCTTTCGCTCACCTACCTTCGAGCTATACAAATATTGGGATCTTCTCACGATCAGGCAATCCTTTATACTACACACGGTTACTAAACAACATGTCTCGACTTATTAAACATGATTCATCTGAATGTACCCCGCAAACTGCCTCGACCTTCGAGATACTTTCTTTTTTGTGTTAAAGGCTTTAAAACCAATTTAGGTCATTCTTCCACCATCAATCGGATTCAGTCCCAATATAATCACTTGTCACGATCGTCAGCAGTGTCTCTTGACGTTGACATGTCTCATCCTATGCATAAATTCAAGTCTGTTGTGTACACATTTTTCACTAATAAACAGTAAAAGAACAAATATTCACATTTATAAGCTCGGAGTAGTAACTTTGCTTTGTTTAAGTCTAGTTTTAAGATACTTAAAAAAAATATATCTTTTTATGATGTTTATGCATGCCGTGGCATCCTTTAATTGGAGCAACATCACTGTAACAGACATAAAGTTTGTAATGTAAGAACGTGTTGGTGTATGCTTTGTTGGATGTCCTTTTTTAAATAAATTAAATAAATAAATAAATAAATGCCCTGCTAACATATAACCTTAGCAATGTAGAAGGAAAACGAAGAAAATACACTGTGTGTCATACTAGAAAAAGTAACACTGCATTTTGCCACAAAACATTTACCTTCCTTGGCCCACACCACTACAACAAATTGAATAAAACACTTAACTTATTCCCGCTAAATAAATACAACTGTAAAAAGGAAACTATGACATACCTTAAGTCGCTAAATTATGAAGAGACTGAAAAGATTCTCACAACTATCAAGTAATATAAATAATTTACATCCTTCACTAACTTACTCACGCGCACTCACTCACACACACACGCACACTCACATGCACACACACACACACACACACACATATATACATACTCCTAGCACATAAAAATCAAATCTATTTGATGTAACTCGCATCTACCCCTTAGTCTGTAATACTTACTTTTTCTCGCAAGGCTTGGTACTTATCTATTTCTTATCTATGTTGCTTTCCCAAAAAAAATGTAGTTTAGACACCCACTTGTCAATTGATTAATTTCCGCGGGAGGGCCCTGGTGACCTGTTCTACAGGTTTTCTTTAACCCCTACCAGGCACCAGTCTCTCACAACGATATGGGTCATAAAAATGTAACTATAACTACAATTAGCAATAAGTCATAGAATAATTAAGACCTATTTATTATTGTGGAGAGAAAATAAACGATTTCATTATTATAAGTATAATGTATGTGCTCATATTTAAACGGAATTTAACGCGAAACTACTTAACCTTTTGCAGCAGTCTGTGTCTATTTGTATGTATGATCAGAATCATTATCAGACAACCGTTCTGCATATTAAGTAACAATCTTAAAATTTTCTTAAACTAAAAAAAATATAGTATATAAAACAATACAAAGTGTAATGTACCTTTTAAGCAACGCGTCGTACAAGGTGTGGTGTGTTATACCCGGGCGCACTTTATACGCGTGTAACTTGCATGTACACAGACTCCCGACAAAATTAACGGCACTGATTAGGACAGCAACATTGCATTTGCAGCTACTAAGAAAACGAACTCGCATTACTTTATAGATAAGGATTAAATGCGATTTTTTAGCAGCTGGTGCGTGTCATACCCCACCTGGTGCACGGAAGGTTAATAAAAGCCTCTCTGACGCATACCTTTTATACCCGACTTTTCGAGCGAGTTACACCGCCCTTGCGTACGATGCCTTTACTGTGTGGTTTTGCGTTAAACCCCGTTTAAATATGAGTGCAAAATGGAACCCGAAAGTTTAAAGGTGTGTATCATGTATGTGACCAGATTATTCTCGACAAAATAATCAAATCAAAGTGTGTTTACTTCCATAAAATATTTCAGTTCGCTTCACTACTGCCACTAGTTTAAATTCGCCAACAAGCACTAATACCAACGAATTTAATTGCTTTAAAATCGCATTCCATTCCATAGCACAAATAAGCTGCGAGCGCGTTACAGAGCAACTTGTTATCTTAACATGAATAATTTGCGAGAGAGCCGAAATGCGAGCTTACAATTTGAGTCGGACATTTTAACATAAACTGGGGACAAGATGGTCAAATACACGTCGCGCGCGTCTCCCGTGCCATTACTCTAGCGGCCAATTTCACAGGTTCCGCCGAAATGGACTGCGAATGCAACAATAATGAATATTACTCACATTTTGTATTACAAATTCGGTAGATAAAAGTTACAGGAAACACGCCAGATGTTACAAGATTGCATGAATCAAATACTTAGATATCAATAAGGTACCATTCTAAATTACATCGACTAAATTGGTCCTTGTTTCTAGAATTAGAACTAGCAGATAGAGCAACTGAAACGCTTGTGTTGTTTTGTTTACACAAGCTGGTGACATCATACGTCCTCACTTCAGCGTACCGTAACAATAATGTCGGAAGTTCAAAATACTCATTCGTCTTTGAGTGAGAAGAGCACTCCACCTATCCCAATACGTATCGTTGGAAATAACAGAAAAGTTCGTCTATGAAATACATCACGAGGATACGCTTGCCCTCGAGTGAAGAATTCTTTACGTAATGGACATGGCATACGAACCACGGAGCGTGCCGCATTTTAATTTTAGGTTTCTTTTAAAATGGCAGTCAGTCACATGACAGTCTGTTAAAATAAAATACAATGTTTGGTTTTCAGCTTAATGTTCCATCGATAGTCGCCTAACAAAGTAGTCTAGTTAGGCTCGGCCGGTGCTGCTGCCGTGACCGTTAACCGACAGTATGTCACTGACGGCAAACAACAACTCCAAATTTCACTAACAATACAGGTTTACAATCGTGTAGATTTTATTCTTAATTTGTAATAAACAACCTAAATAATGTTAGCCGACCTACGCCTAAGAGATGTCTGACGATATCTAAATTATGCATTATCATAATAAATAATAATACTCCATGAGCAAATACGATGACTATTTCTGGCAATGAAACCTCTTTAATAACCTCTAAATCAATTTACACAAACATAAAATATGAATGTCGCATGTCACTCCTAATCGTGAGCTGGCTGCTCAGCCACTCGTATATATTATTGAAAGTTTCGGCCGCGTGTCATTCGGCGTCTGGGTAAAGTCAAACAAACCGTGAGTGCCGCCATTAACGTAAAAGCAACTGCCTCACAGCGATGGCCACCACCAATTGTATGTAATTAGATTGATATCACCTTGCTGTGTGGAGGCGGCTCATTAAAACCAACTACCAACCCATCTCTTACCTTGGGTGTCGTAAAAGGTGACTAACGGACTAAGGACTGCACATACATTCAACATTATTGAGCGGCGATGGGCTCATCACCTATTACGCTGCACACATGTGCAGTTGTTATGTGGTGTGCCGTGGACTATCGCAGAGAACTGAGTGTGCGGTCCTCATCGCTGAGTCTCTGACTAACCTAAGGGTTAGTGTACGTAACGTATGTATCACAATACATAAAAGAGATTTAGAGATACGAGTTTTTAATTTGGAGTTGTATGAATGTCGAATAAAATTATAAAGTCGTTAGATGCAGCGAACCCTTTTCGCCGACTCGCGGTTGAGCGCCCCGCATCGGAGAGACTCGTCGGTATTGTAGCGTTATCATTTGAAATATGTAACGAGGGTTTTTTACATCAGTAATTTCATCATATTTATTATGTACAATGATTTGATATTTGTTTAGTTGCAATTCTTTGATCTTAAATACAATAACACAAACACTAGACTAATAGGAGTGGTTGCAGATGCTATGACTTTTATTACAATTGTCAAACTGTGGTTGTTCAACATAAAGTTACTTGCAGTTATACATAAAATAATGCTTTTGTTGTCACTCTTTAGAGAGTTATCCACAATAAAAGGATTGAAGGATGATTACTACAACGAAATAAAAAATAATAAACATGCTGAAATAAAAAAAATATGTAAAAAAAATTATTATTATCTTACAGCACAAAAAAAATTAAAGAAAAATATAAATCATAGAACAAAAGTTGTAAAAAATTATGTGAAAATATATTTTAATGAAACGCTCCAGTAATGTGACGGGTATAACAGTATACTACGTAGGTACTGCGCTGCGCTGCGGAGTGAGTTAATGTAATCATCTTCGGTCGTGATAAGGCTCATTTTGGCAAAGTACACTCACAAAATAAGTAGATAGTGTTGTTAAATTTGTCCGGGTCGGATACATCTTCAATAGCCTAATTAGTAGCTCGCTTGACCCGGATTTCAGTAAGTGCGGTTTCAAGTCGCTAATGGGAAATATTTATTATGCATCTCAATTAACTACATAATAGTACATTATGATATAAGTGCGGTAAGTTGAAAATTACAGCAGAGGCGATATTGCTTGCCCGAGCCGTAGGCGAGGGCTACAAGAGCAGAGGCTGTAATTATCAAAGCGCACGTATGTCATACGACGTTTTATAACATATTTGTGAGGAAAACACATTTTCTGAAAAGGACTGCGTGTTTTTGTTGCTTTTCTAGTGTATAATTTTTGGTAAGCCAACATGTATTTTTCTTAGGACTTGGATGGTAATAGGCTGTCAGTAACATTTTGTGCTTCACTTATTATTTCCGGTTGTGTAGATTGTTAGTTTAGTTCCTCATTACTAAAACTAGACATTTATTTTCAAACTTTCAAAGTAAGTAATAAGAATTGAACAAGAAACCGCTGTTTGAATCGACAAAATATAGGTATGTGAAAGGTAGGAAGTCTTTCCATTCAATCCCTTGGGTGTCGTAAATGGCGAATAACGGACTAAAGACTGCACATACATCCTACAGCATACAGCGGCGATGGGCTCATTAAAATAATACTACCAACCCCCTTCTTCCCTTGGGTGTCATAAAAAGCGACTAACGGACTAAAGACTGCACATACATCCAACAGCATGGAGCGGCGATGGGCGCATCAAAATAATACTACCAACCCCTCTCTTCCCTTCGGTGTCGTAAAAGGCGACTAACGGACTAAATACTGCACATTCATTCAACAGCATAGAACGGCGATGGGCTCATCAAAATAATACTACCAACCCCTCTCTTCCCTTCGGTGTCGTAAAAGGCGACTAACGGACTTAAGACTGCACATTCACTCAACAGCATAGAACGGCGACGGGCTCATCAAAATAATACTACCAACTACTTTCTTCCCTTCGGTGTCGTAAGAGGCGACTAACGGACTAAAGACTGCACATACATTCAACAGCGTAGGACAGCGATGGGCTCATCAAAATAATACTACCAACCCCTCTCTTCTCTTCGCTGTTCTAAAAATTCGACTAACGGACTAAAGACTGCACATACATCTAACAGCATAGAGCGGTGATGGGCTCTTCAAAATAATAATAGGTACCAACCCCTCTCTTCTCTTGGGTGTCGTAAAAGCGACTAACGGGATAAAGGCTCACCATCTAAGCACGTGTGCAGACTGTGCAGTTGTTTCTCGCTGAAGCGTGGACTGTGTGTGCGTGGTCTGTGTTGTCCATAGATTCAAATTATTACTAATTTAACATTACCGCACTAGTGTGTTATTAATATTTTTACATTACCGCACTAGTGTGTAATAAGCTACATTACGATGCTGAAATCGGTGTAATAAGAGCCACTTTACGAGCAAATGTGTTATAAAAGAACTTACTAATGTTGAGCAGGAGGTATAAATCTGCTGAAGTGCTACGGGCGCCGCTACGTATCGGCACATGTAGCACACGCTCGCAGTGCTACGCCGTAGCCTACCTACTACTACCGCCGTCTGATACTACGTCAATTGTTACACTCGTAGCTGGTAGCGATAATGAATTAGGGTGTACAGCTGGTTGCGCCCAACTGTGTACGTCATCATAATGTTTTTAGTTTTATTTTGTACAAATATGTTTATTGTTTTCTCAGTTTTACGCGAACACTATTACACATCGAAATGAAACACTATTTACGAATTAATTTGCATGAAACATCTATGTAATATTATTTATTTTTATCGTGGCATTTAAAACCCTTCACAGGGACCGTGGTCACAGTGTTACATTTGAGATTTTGTCCCTTCTGTGGAAAAGGAAGAAAATCCCAAACGCAAGCTTCAGTGGGTTGTTATAAATTAAAACCATAAAATGTTCAACAGCTAGACAGTATATTGTAAAAGAACACACACCCTAAATTTTGTTCAACAACAATAAAATAAAATTATAAATTTTATTTCACTACTATTATTTAAAAGAGGGGGTTAGTCACAATTTTTTCTTATATTATGTTAGGTACCAATCATTTACGTTACTCATTTTAATTTATTAAGCCGAAAATAACAAAAAAACTATCAGTCGAAATTGACCCTAAGAGTCAATCTCAAATTAAATTCCAATAAATTTTCTATTAATTTTGCCAACTATAATTTACTGTTTAAATTAATCTAAACCTTATTACAAAGCTATAACACCCCCTAAAACACAAGAAAATCCTACGAAAAGTGACCCAGCGGGTCGGTGATAAATTTAATTTCAAATAAATTTTATATATTGTTCCTACTACTACCTAACCAGCCAGCTAATATTTCAGTGGTAAGAGCTATGGTCGTGGGGTGGTTGGGATAAAACCAGTACCGTCCGGAGTATGTTGTTGAAATAAAAAAATTAAATTACTCCGTCTATAAAAATATTAAATTAAATGTTTTAATCAGTTTAACCGTATCAAAACCATCAAACGTTTAAAGCCAATACACTAGAGAACCGTGGGGTTATACCGTTATAAAATTAATATTAATGGGTGCCAGGGTCGAATAGTCGACCCGAACCTGCAGACGACGTCACTGTTCAACTTCACAACACATGTCGAACTCGCAGATCCTCAAAGGTTTCACAGCTTCACCAACGCTTGGTGTAGTTGGATAGTAAAACGAAAATAAATGTTAAGGTGTCGAAACCTTAATTTAAAAAAAATGTTCAAGAATAAAAAACTAATTATCTAATAGTTATTGGATAAAAAAAGCGTCAACGCCTGCTCATCCGCTAGGCGGTGTCCCTTCGTCGCACAGCAGGTGGCCGCTGGTACTCCCGAGGAAACAGGTCTCGCGTCCAGGCTTTAGGGCCCAGCTCTAAATCCTGGTGGCGAGACGGGCTTCTCGAAGCACCTGGAATTATCAACACGGGGCCTCGTTACAACAATACACGCTTAGGTCAGAACTGTTACATAAATTGGGTCCCGCAGTCTGCTATCTGTAACCGGAGCTGCAACCTATCATAATCAGGGACTCGCTGCTCAAAGGGGGTTCTCAAAAGGTTCCCAGCGTGGTTGTACAACTATAAATTAACACTATATTACTATATTCCACTAAACAAAACCAAACAATGCTAGTCTATTGCTGGATGATGCAGTATCCACTTTCTAAAGGGGTCTGACACGTCTGCCACATGGCTAAGAGCCTTGCGTCGCCTGGCGACAAGGCATGATTCGGAAACCATGAAAAATCGAATGTCTGCATTCCTAGGATGACAGTTTATTTGTTAACAGCGCTCAAGTAAAACATTTAGGAACAATTATATTGTAATACTTACGCGCTGTGATCACTTATCGTGGCGCGTGGCTGCCGGCGACCGGAACTTCGTGGACACGGAATCCTGCAATTAATCAAACCATTGTAGATCACAACCCTTTCCATAACAAAAACTTTTTACTTTCCTGATATCACTTCACAATAAACTCCTACCTCGTTAAAATGATTCTGATGAGAATCATTTTAACGAGAGACATGAGAGAATGACCCATTACGGCGTCGTGTCGCTATCACTTTCAATTAGCCCGAAACACTCAAACCGGAATGCCATGTCTCGAAATCTTCCCAAAAAATGTGTAAAATTATCACATTCTGTTCTCGTTAGACATCTGACTTGCCAGTACTAAAACGTCAAATATGACGTCTTTCACAACTCGCCCTCTGCTAACAGAATCTGTTGACACCTCGGACCATGATATTTGGTCCGAGGTTGACACTCACAAAACAAGAACTAGAGACAATTTAACGTTTAGCAATCTGAATTGCGTTTTTTTTTAATTTGGAAATCCATTCCACTCGAGTTAATACCCTGTCTAAATATTAGGGAGTATCAGTTTCCTCTCTGGTAAACCCTACGGGCAGAGACAATATCCATATAAAAAATATTTCTCCCATCGAATGTTCTAGATAAAAGTCCTTATAGAAAAAACAGTTCCATTTCCGGATTTGTTTGAATTTAATTTAATTACTTAAAATAAATATTATACATATTAATTTATTATGTAATTTATTATCGGAACTGTATCGGCTATTTTTAAAATTGGGGAGTTTCTCCCGTGTTCTTTTAGCAACAACACGTGTTGTGAGACTCCATTTTATTTCAATCTACCGTACAATACTATTTAAATTTAAAAATATAAGTGTAACTTGAAATTGGCTTAATGCTAAACGCGAAGCCATTAATTAAGATTAGATTAGATTAAAATTGAATCTTTTTATGTGAAACTAAAATCTGACTGCAACTTCGCCACACCTCTATGTGTCTATGGGCTGTCAGAAATTGTCTCCGGCAAATGTCAAATACAAAACGTAAACAATCTTAATTTTCTCCAAATCTAATGCAAATAAAAATAAATAAATCTTTCCTACAATCACACCAATTATCTAGCCCAAGAGAAGCTTCGAAGAAACTCGTTAAATGGTTACTAGACAACGGATAAACATACTTAAAATACTTAAATATATACTTATTATACATAGAAAGCAAAGTCTTGCTAAAACTGATTTAGAAATGTGTATTAATTGAAAATGCAAGAGAAATGTGTCTAGTACTGTATCAGCTAAGGCTTCATGTCTTTAATATAAAGAAAAATGGATTCATTTCAAACAACCTACAATGATTATTCACCAACTATGTCTACAGGTAATTGTTGATTTTAATTACTGCGAATCTTTTCTAAAGCCAGACAGGGCCTGAATTTACAACGTAACAACAGGAAGACTGAAATGTTGGTCTTTTTGTAATTGGATGCGATCGAATGACACCTCCATCCGAATGATCCTAGGTCCTGATATAAACTTAAAACGATTGATACTCCTCATGCCCGTTTCCCGGCGGGGTACACGGAGACCAAATTTTTCCATTTGCTACAATCCTGACACGTCAATAAATTTAATATCCACGTACTATACGTGGATATTAAATCCGAGATAAGTATGTATGGATGTAAAAATAAGCTGTCTAACGTAACATGCAGACAAATAAACGTGTGTTGTTGAGTATAAGTATTTAGACTAGGTATAAGAATATTTAAGGTTTCTTAAGTATTACGCCCAAGAGGTTTTAGCATTTTGCTTTTGATCTCTGTGTTCCTGAAAATATTCTTACAAAAGTTTCATTTAAATAGTTGTTCTGATCGTTTTCTATACAACTAAAAATTAAATTTACGTAAAGGTCGTGGATTCGGGTTTATTCGATTTGAATTGCGCACTCGACCATAGCGATTATTCCACTTATTCGCAATGAAGTTTAACAAATCCAGTTTAGTTCGAATACTATCAAGCGAGCAAGAGAGCTGATCTTCCCTTTTTTTGAGAGAATGCTTTATTCTTTGTGGAATTCTATTGGTTTTTAGTAATAAAAAAGCATATACACCACAATAACTGCTTTAAAAGCCTTAGTGGTAGACCACTAGAGTGGTTAGTTAGTTTTCTACAGGCTTCTCCACAAAAAGTGCATGTTGCACTCTGATTGGTTAATGGTTGGTGGCTCGTCCTTAGCCCGCCTGGCTACCACCATCTTATCCAAGTCTATCAACAACTGAGTGAGTGACTAAGTGAGAGAAAGTTCAGAGTGTATCTGTTTTATCTGTGTTATATCCGCTTATTTCTGTAGCCATAAAAGATTAAAGAAATCTGATTTACCTGTACAGATTTTTTTAAAGTCTAGTTAGTGTATCCTACATTGGTCTGTTGTAAAATAAGCTTTACCTAAATTAGTCAGCCATTGGAGCCCGATAATTGAATGTCAAAGCGTAATGGCGGCGCAACCTCACGCAGGAAACACTTCCCTATGCACCGATTGCTAATTAACTTTTAAATAATGCCGCTGCGCGCGGAGACGCTGTCGGGCAATTACGGCTCTAATGGGCTCGTGTCTCACTTCAAAAGCACAATTAAAGAGTGTCTCTGAATCTCTCTGATTCCGTTGCTTTTTCATTTGTTTGAATTTATTTTATTTGGTTTTACTTTAATAATCGAATTTGTCTGTAATAGCACAGACCACATAACCCTGGTCTGTGGTTAATATGTAAGTTAGGTGTATATGTAAGATAGTATTAAAATATATCGAAATAAATTTACTTGTTGTAGTATTTTTTTTTCATTTCAATCATCAATGACATATTTTAGGTGACTGCAATGAAATTGGAAATGGCAATTCAACTAAGAATAAAACTGTCTTAGTTTTTATCTTTTTAATTTACTGAGCTTTACACGCGCTATTGAAGAATGCGTAACTCAAATTTACTTTTTTTATATTTAAAGGAGGCAAACGAGCAAGCAGGTCACCTGATGGAGAGCAATCACCGCCGCCCATGGACACCCGCAAAACCAGAGGAATCGCAGATTGCCGACCTTTAAGAAAGGAATACGGATACGAAAGGAATAGGAATTGTGAGGGGGGGGGGGGAGGGGCCTTATTTTATGCTTGTCTAAAATACATCAATTGACTGCATGAAAAATGTAGGGCGATGTAGTCAAACGAGGCGTGAAGGGGCACTTTGTGGGCCGGCAGAGCGAGGGTGACTGATGCTACGTCTCTTACGCTGCACCAGTTGTCCTCGCGCCTGGACTTCATTTCCACTTAACCTCAGGTGAAGTGGGGTCATTTGCCGGGCTTAGTATAAAAAAAAATGTTGAAACGCATTCCAATAACATGTTTTTAATTAAATATGTTTGTTTTGTTTCAGGTAAATTAAAAAGCCGGGCTTGTCCGAGGTGTAAGTTCAGCAGAAATAGCAATTCTGAAGACACTAGCAGCTGTTATCTAATTTAACCATGATTTCACTTCGCGTGGGGCATAAAAAAGCTACACTTTTATGTTTTGTATAAGTGCCGTCGCATTCAAAGTAGCTACGTTATAAAACTGTGAAACTTATGAAAAGTACTGCCCGTGCACTCGCCGAATGTACTTAAAAGCTGCCGTGACTCAACCGGCGCGATCTCCATCACAAAGTTATTCGACTCACAGCTATGCGTTAAGGCGCCGCAGCCTAATTGAAACCAGGGGCTTCACTGCAGCTGCTGATATGACTCGTGTTTTAAACACAATCAACGTTTCGGTAGCTGCTGTTATACTACTTTTGTTTAACGTATGTAATGCAATTGCAATAACTTAAGTTACAAATTAACAAATAAATCCACACAAAACCCCTATCAGAAGTAATTGATTTTATAATCACTTTCTATTGCGGAACAAACCGCTTTCGGAAATGCAGTGTGGTAAACAGTCAAAGTAAATCAACCTGCAAGACCTAAAGTGGCATGCAGGAGAAACTTAAAATTAGCACTTTCAGTCCAGTGGCGCAGTATCATTTAACATTTTTGATGTTGCATTAGAGCGGTTACGTCTCGGAGGGCTGCAATTTGGCGCTGCAGGCGGCAGAGCTTGCATGTCGGTGCGTCATAACCGGGGCCTCCGGTTGAACAACGGCTTAAAACAGTAACAAATATACAGCCTATTATCATATAATTTTTCAAAAACATTTTTATACGGTTTTAATATTTCAGTTTTTTAAAAGTATATTATTAGTTGCGTAATAAATTCTGATCATAGAGGTAGATTTACAAACTGAACGAAGCGTGATATCTTGGCTTTGCTCGCGACAAATATGAGGGTTGCAATGTAATCTTAACCGCCTCTGTGGTCTAGTGGCTATGCCACCGGTCTCAGACCCAGAAGTCCCGGTTCGATTCCCAGCGGGGGGTACATCTTTGTGTGCTCGGTTTGGTTGGTGGTAGGGCTGTTAAGTCCGCCTGGCTGGCTACCACCATCTTATCTAAGTATGTGGCCCTAACAACTATGTTTATAGCATTGTTGTGTTCTGACAGTTACAAATAAGATAGCCAAAGGATTAAGATCAGGACTTGCAGGGGGGGCAATCTTCAGAGGCGATGAAATCTGTTAAATTCACGTCTAACCAGCGCTGGGTTGATTTCGCTTTGTGCGCTGGTGCTGAGTCTTGTTGAAATATCCATTGTTTACCAGCGAACATAGTGTTACTTAGTGGCTTAACCACCTTCTCTAAAATATCGCTTTCGTTGTTAGTTGCTCGTGTTTTCACCCCTTGTTCACGAAAATGGGACTTTGTCACACCTTCATATGACAAGCGCCACAAACCATCACAGTGGTTAAGGATTCCGGGTTTGCGCGCTTCCACCTTCGGCCTTATCGTCACTTACCATCAGCTGATGAAGGCCAAGCGCTTACCCGTTGAAGAATAAAAAAAATGCGAGCGGCGCGCCATTCCCAGTCCGCACGAGTAGTTATTTGCCGGCAGTTTCAATTAGCTGCCTTTCGACAGCGCGGCGTCGCCTTAATAAGCTGATGAAGTTTCACCTCGTAGCATAATCTACTGCTAATATTAACGCTGTGACTTGACAACATCGTGCATTAGTGCCATGAACCGCGGCGGCCTCTGTCAGTGCAGATTAGTGGTGAGACCGTTGAAGCTATTGTGTTGTTATATTTGGAAATATATACATAATGTGGACGGACGATCGTTAAGTAGCACACTTGTAAAAATACAAATAAACGTGTGTTTTTATTATTTATGTTATTATTGTTATTACTTACCATCATCGTTCATAAATCAGGTCTACTTGCTGAGTAAAGTAGCTTGTAAGTACTCAATTTGATTGGTGTTTCCAGCTGCCATTTTTGTGTAGAATTGTTTCCTTCGCAACAATGTAAGTAGCATGTCTGTGTTTGGTTTTATGTTGACGTCCCATCTGTTGAGATAAAGGCCAAGCGGGTTTAATAATTGCCAACAAGGATCACCTTGTTGAAAATTTTGTAGGATCAGCCAACACAGTAATTGAGCTAATGTATGACAGACAGAACGATGATTGTCCGTAGTGGTACAGTACTTTTTACCAAATATGGAGTTTCTCTTATCATTTTTACATACATACATACATCCCAGCCGCGCAGAGACAACTCATTTCCTATTTCCATTTGCTACGGTCCTGGCACACGTCCTTCGCTTCTCATTTTTAACATTTGAAAAGAGGTAGGTACACTCGTCGTCAGATCAATCCACCAAAAAGTGTCAAATTTCTACAACCAATTTTGAACTTTATTGTTTGGCTCTAAGGATCAATATTCATTGGAGACTATTCATTGGAGATTGGATCCAGCCAACTATCGACCCATCGCTGTAACTTCTGTGCTGTGCAAGGTGTTTCAGCGGATAATTAACTCCCAGCTCATTCACTACCTAGAGGATCACCGCTGCTCCACGATCGCCAGTATGGGTTCAGACCCAAGTGATCAACGGGTGATCTTCTAGCGTACGTTACTCACGCATGGGGTGAAGCGATGGACAAGCATGGCGAATCTCTGGCAGTTAGCCTTGATGGCGCCAAAGCTTTCGATAGAGTGTGGCATCGCTCCCTTCTTTGGCCTGCGGCGTGCCGCCCCGATTGTGCGCCTGGGTTGCAGACTTTTTAGAAGAGCGGAGGATTCGTGTCCTCTGTGAGGGTATTTCCTCCGAGTTCTATAAAGTCAATGCCGGAGTGCCGCAGGGTTCTGTGCTCTCACCTACTCTATTTCTTCTGCATATCAATAACATGTGTCCTTGGGCAATATTCATTGTTATGCGGATGACAGTACGGTGCATGAGCAGTACATAGGACATCCTGCGGCAAAACAAGCTGATATCGTGGTGAAAAGGCAAGAACTGGTTGCCAAACTGAACCTGACTCTCGATCATGTCTCTAAGTGGGGATCTGAAAACCTGGTCGAGTTTAATGCCAGAAAAACCCAGGTTTGTGCATTCTCGTCCAAGATTAACTCCCTTCCCTACTCCTCCTTCTTTTCAGAGCTCTCCTTTACCCATTTCAGTGGACCTCAGCATTCTTGGCATGGACATCGGCCAAGAACTGAATCCAAAATGCTACATCGAGAGTGTTATTTTAACTGCCTCCCGTAAGTTGGGTATTCTCAATAAGGTGAGGTGGTTTTTTTACTCCCGAGCAGCGCTGTGTGCTGTACAAGACTCAGGTGCGATGGAGCATGGAGTATTGTTCCCATCTATGGGACGGCTCCGCTAAATACCTCCTCGATGCACTTGATAGACTGCAAAGGCGAGCGGTACGCATTATTGGATATGCTGAGGTTACAGCCGCTCTTGAGAACCTCCAGCTGCGTAGAGACATTGCTTCTCTCAGTGTCTTCTACCGAAATTACTACAGAAAGTGTTCTGAAGAACTTTTTGATCTAATCCCGCCCTCTTCTTTCCTGTCCCGGACTACACGTGCTGGTCTTAGGAACCACCATCATACTGTGCAGAATATCAGCACTCGTACCAAAAAATTTGGCAAGTCATTCCTCTGTAAGACCATTCGGCTTTGGAATTCTCTGCCCATTTCCCAGTTCCTATAATCCCGGGTCTTTTAAACGGGGCATGAAACGGCAATTATGCAGGCTGTAATGAATGGGTGCGCTTGTTACCGTGCTTGTTCCACGGTGGGGAGCGCTCTCATTATTTTGGACTGCATCGGCGCTTACCATCAGGCAGGATGTAGTCACTATGACGTTTTACATTAAAAAAAAGAGATTTGACAGTTTAGGGTAGGTTGATCTGACGCTGTGTGTAAATATTTACTTTCTCGCAATTAAAACCAAACCTTTTACATGCGACTTTTCGCTTACTGTAGACACATTTGAAACCTACATTATTATCTCGTATTAGACGGCAAAAATGTTCGCCTTCTCAAGAATCAAATTAGAAAAATGAGATCACAGCCTAATTGATAAATATAACCAGCGCTAATTACGAGTAAGTTAATTATCAGTTTGAGAACGCGTCGCAATGCGTTCTTTTTAAAGAATTAGCGACAAAAGTCTCAGCTGCCACGGAATTATGAACGAGGCTGATAAAGATGAGCAGGTATCGGGTTCGCTTTGAAGACTGCTACAAGGCTTAATTAGGTACATATTAATTAGCCGGAGCCAAAGGGCGCGTCGCGTTTGGCCTCCTTTAAACGTTATAAGCGGGGTGCAAGGTATTACACTCCCAAAGAGGAATTCCCTGACAAAAAGGTAATAAGCAACAAATCTCATTACGTTTCCTCACGAAAAATATTAATAATTTCTTATATAATAGCCCTTGAGAAACAATTTGCATCGGTCTAATTGAATGAGCGGAGCCGTTATTGCCGGCTTAAGCTTATCACCGCCGACGTAGCCACAATTTATTTTGGCAAATTGCAAAACAAAGCGAGCGTACCATGTAAAAGTTCACCCGCTCGCGCCGTATGAAATACCTAATTCTACAACGGGAATAAAAATAAATCCAGGGGAAAATAATTCGCGACGAACGTCAAGGGGCGCACACGGACGAAATTAAGTGTCAGCCGCAGTACATAAATCTTATCAGAGAGCACACGCTCGGTGATTTTAAACAATCATGTTGCGAGGCCGAATGCCGAAAAAGTACAGCGGGCACAATAGGCCCCGTCTCCTGGAAACATGAGTTATGGAGCGCCGCGGCCGCCGACGCCGCGCCGCCCGCCGCCGCCGCCGGCCAGCCGCTAAAGGGGTGCTGCTGGCTTATCTCTGGCGCCTTATTAAAGCCTTATCGCGGAGCGCGTTAGCGGGGCCTTCGATGTAAAGTCCAATTTTCTGTTACTCAGGGGATTTTATATCTAACATTAGCTGGACTATTCCATTTCGCAGTACTTTACAAAAGATAACGTATTCGATAGTAAAAAAAGCAAAAATTAACGGGAAACATAGAGGAGAGGTCTTTGCCCAAAAGTGGAACACAATATAGGTTACAAAAAAGAATGTAGGTAAATAGACATGATTAGAACTAATAACCCTAGGAAGGTGAACTCGTTGCGCGCATTGCCAGCTGTAATAGGCTAGTTGACTAAATTTCAAATTAGTCAAAAAAACGCTTAAGACCGCCATGTTGAGTAAATGACGTCAAGCCGTGCCAAACATCCGTTTCGTTCGAGGCTTGTTCTATAGAAATGTCACAACAACAAAATGACATTTGGCACGGCGGCGTGACGTCACAGCTTTTGATTTCCGTTTAATGTCATATGACTGAATGCGTATTTTTGTCGATTTTTTTCTTTAAAAATATTAATAATCCCAAGTTTTTTTAATGAATATTTTAGATATTTTGTTTCTTTATATCATAATTGATCATTAGAAACGCCAATCCACCCGATTTATCCTAGTGCACAAAAGCCTTTACGGCTAAGTCTCATCCAGGCTCTGTGCGGGATCTAGAAATTGGATTCTGATCGCTCCACTTCATTAGACGTGACTAAAACACGTGTGATGTACTATATACACACACCTCACTTGTTTCACGGAGGGGTGGGGTAAGGACAACAGGTCCTTTTGCTACGATTCTAGCACACTCCTTTGGCCTCGTCAGATTTACTAATCTATATTACATTTAACCGCCTCTGAGACCTAGTGGCTAAGCTACCGGGGTTTCAGACCCAGAGGTCCCGGGTTCGATTCCCAGCGGGATGTACATCTTTGTGTGCTCGGTTGGTTGGTGGTAGAGCTGTTAAGTCCGCCTGGCTAGCTACCACCACCTTATCTAAGTCTGTCGCCATAATAACGTTGTTTGTAGCATTGTTGTGTTCCGACAGTTTGAGATAAAATAGCCAGTTCCTCAGTGGTTGAGCATTCCGGGTCGGTCCGGTCGACCTTCGGCCTTACCTACCATCAGGTGAGATGAAGGCCAAGCGCTGAGCCCGAGGCGAATAAAAAAATAAAAAATAAATACAAAATATAATTAAAAGACGTTAACCATGTTGCGTAGCAGTGAAAGAATACTACCACCCCCTCTCTTCTCTTGGGTGTCGTAAAAGGCGACTAACGGACTTAAGACTGCACATACATCCAACAGCATAGAGCGGCAATGGGCTCACCACCTGCTACGCTAAGCACATGTGCAGTCGCTATTTTGGCAAAAAGTGGACTATGGTAGAGGACTACTTTTGCTGTCCTTATTGCCTTGTCTCTGACTAACCCTTCGGGGATAATAGTCGCGATTATATGTATGAATGTAATGTATGTGTATGATTAAAAGTAGTATAGATATACTACAGCTTAACATTCTTACTTTTAGGAAGAAACGGGATTTCCGATCAGTTACTCCGTGCACTCCGCAAATGCCCTGAAGTATCGGGGACTAAAAGAGTAGTGACTATAAAAGTTTAAAATGTTACTATGCATACGTTTGTTCACTTAAAATTTATTTACTTAAAGAAACTTTCAATGTTTAGCTTTAAAGTTGAAGTTCGCGTCCAAACTTCAAACTGTATAGCCACATCATTCGTGTGCAGTGTGTGGTTTGGTGCATACCTACGTATCGAATTAATAAATACTTTTATTAAAACACGCGCAGCGCGGCGCAAGCCTCTGCTTGATTTCCGCCATGAGTGAACCCAAACTTGTGGCGAACGAACTCCTTGCGTTCTTGCAAAAAAAGCTGGACGTCATGGATGAGGTGAGCGCTCTGCAGTTATGCAAGTCCAGCTTCAGCGAGGACGACGTGGCTAACGCTAAGAGACTGCTGTACCAGTCACTCAACAAGAGCGACCAGATGGTGTCCCGTAGACGAGACGGGACTCCGAAGAGCTTGCAGGAGATCATCGACCTGCTGAAACAGACCGACCCCGATGACATGCCGACGTTCGTAGCGAGGGACCTCAACAAGTTGCCTCCCGTGACCTTCGACCATGTCGACGTTACCAGCCTTCTTAAGGATATTGTGATCCTGAAAACGGGCTTGGCGGAGGTAATGCGAAAATTCCAGGCATCAGAAAATACCGTGTGTGAATGGCGTAAAGAAGTCAATGATTTACGCGAATCACTCGCGGTAAGTAGGTCATCAATCGCGGGCTCAAATGTCAACATTCGACGTGGGGCTTGCCTGCGCCCGTCGCCGCTGCCGGTGTCACGCTGACGCCGCCGCCGCTGCCCGCGCCGCCTACTGCGGCGCCGCGCGTGCCTGTGGCGCCGGCGTGTGCGCCCGTCAGCTGTCGCAGGGATTATGCTGCCGTAGTTGCCGCTACAGCCGTGGCTCCGCGAGCCGTTGTCTCGGACCATATTGAAGATGATTTCACTGTGGTCCGGCGCAAGAAGGCGCATCGTGTGAGCCAGAACCGTCGCGGCACCGCACCGACAGGGCCCAACTTCCTGCTGCGTGCTGCGACGCCGACCACGGCTATGTATCTGTCTCGCCTGCACTACACTACTACCGCGCAGGAGATTGCAGACTTCATCCAAACGAAGACCAACTTCCTTTTGCGGGTGGAGCAGTTGGAGTCGCGCCACAACACCAGCTTCAAAGCATTTGTGGTGCGAGTCTCATCAGCAAAGTTGGATGCCTTCATGAAGGAGGACTTCTGGCCAAAGGGAGTGGTTTATAGACGTTTTCGTGGAAAAATACCTATAAGTGCCACCGATACGACACAGAAAAATTCCTAATATTAATTTACTAACATAGTAACTATTAATTTACTAATAAAATTTTATTATTTTATGTATGTTAGTCTGTAAGGTATTTATCTATGGGCTTGCGTTGCCTGATATTAAACGAATAAATAAATAAATAAATAAAAAATTGGTACAGAATTATTTTACATTCAGTTATACGCTGACTGAATCTGCGTATAAATGCACCATATTGGGATGGCTCAAACTAGTAGGAAGAGCGCTACCACGCTTGCGGTTGCGAGCGTCACGCTTGGCGTCGCTCGTGCAGGCGGCCGGCGCCGCCGGCGTGCGGGCGGCATGCGGTTCTCGGGAACCGGGCAGTGGCGTCGCGTCGCGGTCGTCATTTAGCGCGCGCTGTTTTTGATCATCATATTTGGCGTTGTTCGACTAATGTATTATTGCATAAACACGCGTATCCTGTGATACCTATGGTTTTCAGCACAGCACAGTTAATCTATTCCGTGGTTTTCGGAAATACTGTCTTATCTATTGCCTAAGTGATGAAAGGGACTTGTCTGCAATATTTCTCTTTTCTAAGTCTAGTTTGGACTGTATACCGTTCTTCGGGCAGGCAGGCAAGGCATTCTTTATTTTAAAAATGAGTGTATCTAAAATAATGGGTCTCCTTAGATGATAAATAAAAAGTTCCCTGTGTCGGTTGACGTAATTAAGCAGCATTAGTTCTGTCTGACGCTACGAGAGTAAAAATAGGTACCTATATTAAATATTTCAGTTTGAGATTAGCTTATTCAAATATCTACTTAGTCAATAACAAAACTAGTTCACTGTCAGTTTTTATTGACACAGATTGTAACTAATCTTCCTCGTAAAATATATTTGTACAGTTTACTATAACGGGTATTTCAAAAACATAATCCGTTTTTATTTTCATTGTTTTAAATGTTGTTTTAAATATTTAAAAAAAGTATTTGACAACAAAGTTGCGATTTTAATCGTCTGTCAAATAATGCTATCCTCAGACAAAATTACTTACAGAAATGAATTGACAAAGCTTATAATAATGAATGTTTAGTAGTATTTTTACGGTCATTGTCCATGACCGTAAAAATACACTATAGTTAAAATGATAAACTATTGATGAAAAAAATATTAAACTCATACAGGTAGGTAGGTACCAGGTTCATCAATTTTAGTTATTATCATCAACACTGTATAGAAGTCCTACTGCTGGTCTAATTACTGCCTTATCGCGTTAACAATAGCGAATAGGAGGACCACCAGAGGCCACCTCGTTGGACAAGGTTGATAGGCTTAACGAAAAATATCAGGACAATCAAATCAAATCAAATCAATATCTCTTTATTCAGTAAACTTAGAATAAGCATGTTGAATCGTCAAAAGTTAAAGGATGGACGGGCACCCGCTTTCCCACCCCGCCCATCCAGGAAGTCTTTTAACTGTGGAGAAGAACGGGCGCAAGAAACTCCACAGGTTTATAATAATATAGAAGTAACGACATTTACAAAACAATATGTCGTTACCAAATCATACAACATACAATTAAACAAATTATGAGCGTCAATACAAGTTGGAACATGCCCTCCCTGTCATAGAAGGACATTTTCCATTACAACAAAAAAAACATTTGATACGATTACAAGACAAAAGAATATTCAATAAAAAACAGGTATTGCTCGATTTTAAATAAAACGAACAACGTCTTACAGTATCTTTGAAATAAAAAGAAAGACTATTAAATACTACCAATAAAAAAAAATAAGATTGCAAGAGCAGACCAGCCTCCACAGGCGGCACCCGTTCACGAGCATGACATGTGAATCAGCCATCACTTCGCTCAACCATGTTTTAGGGAACGTAACGACCCGACGCACATGCCACCACCGCAGAGACACTTTAAGAGAGCATGACACACTCGAGCAACTCCAACGAAAGCAAGAGAGCAATAAATATGATATCGAAGTTATTTAGAGTAGCTAATTTGCAAAATTTGCAATGACTGTTTGAAGTGCTCATGGGCTGCACTAGCGGGCGCTTGGAGCCGCGCCGTCGCGTATTTATCACGGCGGGCTTAAAACTGACGGTAATTTATTTAATCGCCCACAGAGACTCATGCCATTACATCAGCTCGATTTACGCGCGATCGATAGCCCGAGCCAGATGATGCTTCTAAAACTAATTATGTAATAATGATAGCACAATCGCTAAATAAAATAATCATAGCTTTACAAAACAAATTGGATTCTATACTCAGCGGGATGTATAAAACATGTAATTAGTGTTACTATTTTATTAAAACTTTAGCCTTAACCCCTAAAACATTTTTTAAAAATTACTGCGTTCTGTATAAAAACTCAATAAAGAATATCCTAGAAAACTAACCGGTCATATTAAAGCTTAGATAAACACTTATCGTGTTATTGAATAAATAATTATTTAAAGCGGAAAAACAATTAAATTATAGAAAATAATAATTTAAATTTTTTTCCTCTTTCTCAGTTTAGTATTATTTTGAATACCTACCGAAAACAGTCCCTGGAAGGCACGTAATTGTTCAAACATACATTACTGTATGCTAAGCTACTTCTCAATAACTTCTGACAGTGTCGCGTAACGGTGAAAGAATACTACCACCCCCTCTCTTCCGTTGGTATTGTGCCTTGGGTGTCGTGAAAGGCGACTAACGGACTAAAGACTGCACCCTCTTCCCACGAAAATAGCGAGACAGTGGTTTTGCTGTAATTTTTAAAGTGTTTATTTAAAACGCTATTAGAAAGCGTTGTTTCACCAAATAACAAACCCAAATGGTTTTTAGTGTTACTGTGTTGTACAATGATATCCTAATAAAAGGAACGTAACTTCCCTGCTCTGGGCTTGGCCGAAATTAATTACTTATTTTGTAGCCGTGATTACAGTCTAATGACTTTCGTTTTGTAAACAGCACAATGGAATTAAATGTGTTATTGCCGTTATGACTGGCTGAATTATATACGTCGGCCTTGGGCGAGCAGCTTTGCATTCATGGATTTGTATTCGTTTTTTGTCAGTTTCGTTTTTTGTCAGTTTCGTTTTATTATTTCATTTTACCTCTTTCCTGTTGTCGTTTGGCGCCGTAATCTTTTCTCTGCATGTTTTGTGCGTGTTTGCAATTACAATAATACGCAAGTTGTTAATATAGTGTAAACATTATCAGTTAAGTTGTATGACTTATATGAACAGAAAAAATATAATAATAGTCCAAGTTTTCTAGAGCATATCAAAAAGTATTCGAAAACTTTTAGGAAGGCTTGTACCTACATGTGCCAAGTCATTATTTATTAGTGAAAAAATTAAAAAGTCGGATAACAAAATAAAGGCAACATGGAACTGTATTAACCGCGAAACTAGTAAAATAAAGCCACGTGATACTAAGTTTTCTTTAAGAATAGGCAATAGCATTTTAAGTGAAGACAATAAAGTCGCTGATGCTTTTGAACAGTTTTTTACAAATATACCAATTGCCACAACTATGTTACTCAACTCTTCTACGTGCAATGCAGAAATTCTAATAAAAAAGTATGTACCCATGTGTAATGAAGTTCAAATTTAAACACGTAAACAGTAAAGACGTACTTAAATGCTTTAAATCTTTAAAAATGAAAAACATTTGTGATTTGTGGGATATTTCAACAAAAATTATTAATAATATTATCGAGTCCATTGCGCCTTTTCTTGTAGTCATATTCAATAGCTGTGTTGACGAAGGAGTTTTCCCAGATCTCATGAAGCATAGCAAAGTTCTGCCTTTCTTCAAATCGGGTTGTAAAGATGACCCGAGCAATTTCAGACCTATTTCGATTTTACCTACTCTTAGTAAAGTTTTTGAAAAACTTATTTAGATCAACTCGGCTCCAACTTCGCTATAAACCACCTTTTTCACAGTGAACGGTATGGTTTTACTAAGAGAAGGTCTACTACTGATGCAGGTATAGCTCTGCTAAAACACATATTTGATGCTTGGGAGGGATCGCAGAATGCTTTTGTTTTGTGATCTCTCCAAGGCTTTTGATTGCGTTGAATAAAACACCCTTTTAATAAAGATAAAACACTATGGAGTGCACTCTGATACCTCGAAATTGATTCAATCATATCTCAGCTGCAGAATCCAAAAAGTCAGCGTGAATGGATCCATATCATCCGAATTGTCTGTGCTAATGGGGGTTCCACAAGGGTCAATACTAGGTCCATTTTATTCTTAATTTATATTAATGATTTACCATTTTATGCGGAAAACTTTTGCAATATTGTTTTGTTTGCTGACGATAATTCTTTGATATTTAAGACTGATCGAAATAAAAATAGTTTTGATGACATCAACAGTGCCCTAACAGATGTGTTGAATTTGGTTTATTACTAATAATCTTCAATTAAACGCGAAGAAAACCAAATGTATAAATTTTACTCTACTTAACGTAAAGAATATTATAGTAAATAAAATTAAACTGAATGGTGAACTGTTGGACCTTGTTGATTTAACAGTTTTCTTGGGTATTACCTTAGATTCAAAAATACAATGGTACTCTCATATTAGCACCCTTGCGGGGAGACTTAGATCAACTGCATAGGCTTTTAGAAAAATTAGGTATTTTACAGACGTGGAAACTGCTCGATTAGTCTATTTTAGTTAATTTCACAGTGATAAGTCCTATGGTATTCTACTTTGGGGTAAAGCAGCAGAAATAGAAACTATTTTCATTTTACAGAAAAGAGCAGTAAGGTCAATATATAACCTAGAATCACGTGACTCCCGTAAAGAGCTGTTTAAAGAAATAAATATTCTTACAGTTGCATCACAATTTATTTATAACTGTATTGTTTACGTGCGTCAACACATAAACTAAATACCAGAAATAAGTATAAACTTGTAATTCCTAAATTTCGACTACAAAAGGTTTATGGGTCATTTATGGGACAAAGTGTCATAATTTACAATAAAATCCCGAACGATGTTATAATTATGCCCTTTGACAAATTTAAGGCACATGTTAAGGACAGAATTTTAGAAAAGTGCTATTACACTGTAAGCGATTACAATGACAAATCAATGACAAAAATGCTTGGAATTAACATTCCCCTAGTTTCGCACACATTGTTCTAATGCGTTCATAGTGCCCGAGTAAAACTTTAGATTCACTTTTGTTTTTATATTTTCTTATAATTTAAATTGATAAATGATTATTGATTGTATAATCGACATATTGTTTGTGTCGCTACTTCTATATTATTATAAAGCTGTGGAGTTTCTTGTGCCCGTTCTTCTCCACAGCTAAAAGACGTCCTGAATGGGTCGGGTAGGTGGGGGGGTTCGTATGCCTATCCATTCATCCATAAAAATAAAAATCAATTAAGACGATTCAAAATGCTTATTTTAAGCTTACTGAATAAAGAGATTTTGATTTTTTATAACAATGCACAAAACATTTTTTTTTACAACACAATTCAGACAGCGACTCTTTTCTACTAATTTCGGTTTGTACGCTTTTAAATAATAATCAAATAAAAAAAGGTTTGATATGCTATTATGTTGTACAACATGTACTGAAAAGAAGCTTACAATTTACAAGAAATAAGAAAATAAGACAATTTAGAAGTACGATTTACTAAGGGATTAATTTCTGTAACATCATGTTTCCAAAATTTCTTAATTGATGAAAACAGTTATTAAGACTAAAGTCTTACATTTCCATAAGAAAATTACAATTTCAAATTGTCGCCGGCAAACTAACTACGACCCCTAATTTGCTAAATACATTTAGTAGGTGCTCAAGCAGAATTGTCTTGTAAGATTATTATTGTGTTTGAATAATAATATTTTGAAGTGATTTTACTTTCTCATACAAAACTTAATCCATTATGCTTTTAGTAATCATATAATTACATTATTGTTGTTTTTATGGATGAAAAATCTGACACCTTGTTTTTTTCTAAAGAGTAATAAAACTAATCCTGTTTGCGCAAGTTATTTTATAGTATTATGTTTCAGTTATATTTAGTTTAGTTTAGTTTTATTTCAGTTATAGTTATACTAGCTACTCAAAACAGAGTTACAATATACAATCCATGAAACCTTACAGACTTAAGGGGGTGCCGCGCGATCGCAAAAACTAACATAAGTCTCTTAATGAACTTCAAAGCAAAATCAATCATATTGATATTTAAAATTAGAACAATTCTGCTTTGAAGTTTCAGATCTAGTAATTTGATAAGAGCATTAAAACTGTTTTAACGGGACTAAACACGATTAATTTTGTAAGTAAGTACATATCTACTTACTGCTTGACGTTTCGGCCGCGATGCTGCGGCCGTGGTCACAAGCGAACTGGCGGTGCGCGGCGTCGTCGGCTTGGGCGGGTATTTGTTTCTTCATCCACCCTCATACGTTCACTTAAATTGTCACAGTGCAATGAATCTACAAGAAGATCCTCCTACATATAGTTAATCGACGTCTTAGCAACTTTCTAAGCCGGCAGATACCCGAAGAGCAGGCAGGGTTTGTAAAGGACAAGGGAACACGGGAACAAATACTTAACGTCCGCCAAATCATCGAGAAGAGCAGGGAGTTCAGGCCCGTGGTCCTATGCTTTATCGACTACACGAAAGCTTTTGACTGCGTGCAATGGGACAGACTGTGGAATGTTCTACTTGAAATGGGAGCTCCTGAACACCTTGTTGCCATAATCCAGAGTCTGTACACGGAAAACCGTTCTTTTGTTAAGATGGGCAATGAATACTCCCATATGTTCCTGACTAAGAAGGGCGTGAGGCAGGGCTGCATCTTATCCCCTGCACTTTTTAATATATAAGGAGAGCACATTATTCGGAGGACCATCGAAGATTGGGAGAAAGGTTTCCCTATAGGTGGAAAGAGACTATCAAATCTTCGATATGCTGACGACACTGTTCTCCTGGCAACATCTATGGAAGATATGAGTGAGCTGTTCCAAAGACTCGAGTTGGAAAGTGGTTTCATCGGTCTCGCAGTGAACAGAGCAAAAACGAAAGTGATGATAGTGGATCGAGCCGGAAAGCTAACAAATGTCACCTGCAACTTTCCTGGCATCGACATCGTTGACCGCTACATTTACCTGGGCTCTCAAATCTGCAATGACGGCAGCTGTGTCCCTGAGATAAAAAGGCGTATCGGGATGGCAAAGGATGCTATGACCCGTTTAAATAACATCTGGAAGAAAAGAGGAATTGGTATCTTTTTTTTTTTTTTAAAGAGGGAGGCAAACGAGCAGGCGGGTCACCTGATGGAGAGCAACCACCGCCGCCCATGGACACCCGCAAAACCAGGGGAATCACAGACGCGTTGCCGGCCTTTAAGGGAGGAATAGGTTTAAGGAAGGAATAGGAATTTGGAGGAGGGGGGGGGGGTGAGGGGCCTCCGGTACCCTCACTAGTCGGACGAAACACAACAGCACCAAGTGCCATTATTTCACGCCGAATATTCGTGAGAGGGTGGTATTACGCCGGGCGAGCCGGCCCAATGCGTGCTGCAACGCAGCGTGGCTCTACCACTCAGAAAAGAAAGATCAGAAGAAAAGATCAGATTGATACGAGCCTTGGTATTCCCTATCTTCTTGTATGGTGTGGAAATGTGGACAATTCTGGCCCGAGAAAGACAAAGGATTGATGCATTCGAGATGTGGTGCTGGAGGCGAATGCTTAGAATACCTTGGACAGCAAAACGCACCAATGCATCGATCCTGACCCAGCTCCAAATAAGGACTCGCTTATCCACCATATGCCAACAACGTATTCTGTCATATTTCGGACACACAGTACGCAGAGGCGACGAAAGTCTGGAAAAACTGATTGTGGTTGGGAGCACCGAAGGCAAAAGATCGCGTGGTCGCTCACCAACAAGATGGACCGATCAAGTAAAGGACTCGTCCTCCTCCAAATTTTGCACGGTCGTAAGAGACGCGCTGGACAGGAGCCGGTGGAGGCAGATCATCCGCTCCAGATGCAACCTTGATGCTGACCACGATCCTCAGACATGAGGGACCGACATAGATGGATGGAATGAATCTTCAGTAACACGACTCCGGCACACTACACTAACGTCAAGCAGTAAGTAGATATGTACTTACTTACAAAATTAATCGTGTTTAGTCCCGTTAAAACAGTTTTAATGCGCGATAGTTTAAAGTCTTATGATAAGAGCATGTTTTTATTCTGCGAAATGTACAAAACCATTACGCGCTTGGTTTCAAAATTAAAATTTTTAAACCAAGCTTTTTTAAGATGGGGGTGACCGTATTATTGTGACAGTATTCCGTTATATCAATACAAATATTTTCATGTAAGAATTATTATCGTTTCATGCGTAAAATTAAGATAATTGTTGAAAAAAATGTTTTAAGGAGTCATTAGATTTATGTATTGTTTGTTATTGTTTAAAGAATTGCTTTCAAATTTCAACAAGGGCACGACCTTGTGTTTAACTAATTCAGCGCAAAGTACAAGTAACTTAAAAATACGTAAATTTTCACAATTTCGCGCAGGATCCCCTTAAATAGAAACTAGATGTATCAGAAAAGCGGCCAATAAAATTAAACTAACGCAGTCACGCTAAATAGCCTACCTAAGCAACACTAATATCAATTTTAACAAATCTGTCCGGAATTGATTACAAAAGTGTAACCTAGCAAGAATCTAATCCATTACTTATCGTATACTATTTTGTCAATGTTATAAAATAATTCATACCATAGCACCTTTTATCGTTTTTTGTAGTTCAGACCTGAGGGTCATGGGATTTTTTCCAAATCTAAGATACATGTATACTTGTTGTGCTCGTTTTAGTTTATTAGAGAGGTTACTTGAAGCCCACCAGGCTACTCGAAGCTACCACCAGTCTATTTCAGAGTGTAAAGCCCAGTCTGCTGTATCGTCACTTCTCGTTGAAGTACAAACGATGCCGTCTTCGTAAAAAAAACGTAGAAAACTACAACAAGGTTAATAGCGTCGTTTGAAGAGATAGTGGCAGCCAGGCCAGCTTTCAGGCGAATTGTGACCTACGCTATAATTGTAATGAATGGCCGTTATCTGATGGCGCCTGCCGATGGGACCCGCGGCAGGCGCGCGCCCGCGCCCGCGGCAGGCCACAAGGTTTTTATTGCAACCCCTAAAAGATTACCTTGATAATTGAAACGAACCTAATAAAACTGTTGTAACCTTACATTCTACTATTGCACGACGACATTCCATCGCAATACATGCTTAAATACAGTCAGGACTATTGTCCGCCAAAGAATTAGTCAGAGACTAGGTATAGGCAATGACCGCAAAGCAGTGCACTGTCATAATCATATTTACGTTTCACCAAATAACAAGTGTGCATGTGCTCAGCGCGTCAGGTGGTGAGCTCATCGTCGCTTTATGCTGTTCAAGGTATGTGCAGTGTTTAGTCAGCTAGTCACCTTTAACGGCACTCAATGGAAGAGATGGGTTGGTAGTATTAAATAGCTCAAATAATAATTTGAACACCGAGCCTTGGCACAGCTCTCCGTCGCAATCTGAACATTTCAATGTCTTGTATTGAACATTTAATTGCCTACTATTGTTGTCAGTTAGTAATCATTCTATTGTTTCTTATCAATAACGAGATGATTTATAGCGGCTTGAAAGATGAGAAGAATGTTACTGAAACATGGAATAGCCGAAGATACGCGCAGGCATCGACAGCGCAAATTACGCGTCACTCGATACGTCTCAAGTAAAGCCGGCTTCGCGTAAAATGGTAATCGTGTTGGGATTACGCCGCTCGAGCTCATTGAATTACCGGCGGCGCCGCGGGACCGCTGCGGGGCCGGTGCGGGACCGCCGCGGGACCGCGCTGGGCCTCGATCACGTAGTGAACGGGTCATGTTGTCTAGGTACAAAACTAAAACTAATAAATTAAATCTCGAGCTTTTTAGTCTGAAGTTCTATGTGACCTATGTGGAGCATGCTTAACTAAAAGAGCCTATTCGATGTAGCCTTGTAGAGGCTTAAGTTCAGGAAACACAAATCAGCTGGCAACCAATTCCACTACCTAACGGTTGGCATTATAACGCATGTGTTGTGTTTGTTTGATTGGTGGTGGCTAGCTAGCTAGCACCATGATATAAAAGGCTGTCGCCATAATAACAATTAAAGATATAGAATAGGTTGGGGCTTATCGTCTCCTATTATCCAAATGCTCGCCTTAGATGGATGTTAAAAATACTAGTTTACCTCAAAAACTCTCCTATTGCCAAAGTAAAGGTATTTCAAACAAATATAGTAATCCCTCAGTTAAAGTAAAAAAATGGTCATATTACGCGCCGCGTGTAGGGCGGGGCGGCGGCGCGGCGCCGGCGCGGCGGCACAATGTAATAACGCGCCACTTTGTAATGAAATAATAATTGAGACGCAGCTGCGAACGCGACTCAGTTTATTTATCAAAAGATAATATTAGGATTCCGAAGGGCCCGCCAGAGTTATTACGAGAATAATCCGCCGGATGACATCTTATCGAGGCACCTACTAAAAAGTGAGATGGCCGTATTAAAGCCGTATCTTAGTTTATGTTTTCCTGGTAATGTAATTTTGCGATACGGCGTTGTAAAGTAAGACGGCTGTATAGCATTAACGTTTTCGAGTGAATGAAATCTTTTTAACAAATTATTTCTGGAAACAGTATTGTGGCGCGCTACCGAAACATTTTAATAATGTCTTTAAAAATCCTTTTTATTATTATTATTATTTTATTATTATTATTATTTATTAATTGAGGAGGAGCTGTGCTGAGCTTACGGGAGGCAGTTAAAATAACACTCTCGATGTAGCATTTTGGATTCAGTTCCTGGCCGATGTCCATGCCAAGAATGCTGAGGTCCACTGAAATGAGTAAAGGAGAGCTCTGAAGAGAGGGAGGAGTAAGGAATGGAGTTATCTTGGACGAGAATTTTACATTTACCAAATCATGTGGTAATTATTAATAATTACCGGTATTTATTGATAAAAACCACGTTTATCACATTTACCGCAACAAATTTATTATTATGTATGTATTTTATATAATTGTTATATTACCTACCATTTATATTGTAAAAAAATATATTAATGTACATTATTGGAATTATAAATAATCCAAATTGCCGAAACGGCATTGCGAAAAGTGCTTAGTTTGCACGATCGCACCTGAACGCCCGCCGCCGCCGCGCCCACGCGCTGCCGCTCCGTCTGAATACTGAATTATATTGCTTTATATTGCTTTATTTACCTTGGTAGCTCAACTGAAAAGAAGCCGCCTGGGGTTGCGAAAGTCTAGTCCCTCCTCAGGCAGTCGCTATTCTCAAGGGTATGTCATATATCATTTTTGGCATAATTGACAGTGTTAAAGACGCAGTCGTTTTTTAAAGTGCGTAATCGTCACCACTTCGGGATGGCGCTGCCCCACGCGTGGGATTCGCCTCAGCCCGCCAGCGCGGCCGCCGCCACGCGCGTTTTATTTCCAAAACAATGTATATATTCGCGCGCCGCCCGCCATGCCGTAACGAGGGTCAACAACGACACGCGCCGTAGATAGGTTTTTGTTCACCATTTTTTTTGTTCTACGCGGTGTGAATTTGAAAAGAGTCTATGAAATTAGTTACCTACCCTTTTCAATGTTATATGGAAAAAAATCACTTGTTTGATTTTGCTTTTGGACTATAATTTAGTGAATTTTATCATTTACTTTTTAAAAATAGTGCTTGTGAGTACCTAACTACTGTTCAATAAGTAGGTAAGTATTTTAAATATAATAGAAATGTAAAAATAGTACACATACATACATTAACACTGCTGCTTTCCGGCGGAGCGGGCAGACACCATATAGCTTTGCATTTACCACCATTCTGACACACATCGTTTGCTTCATTTATTCTCAAATATTTTTCCTACATATCAGTTTAGGGTACTCTTGACCTTACCTATAGAAGAGAACGCCTCTAATCTGGTCTTAATATTTCTTAGATAAATTACACTGATATGAGTGAGAAACATTTTATTAACGCACAAATAAAAAAAATAAAAAAACAACAAGAGACAATTTTTAGTAAGCCTCAGATTGTGTTGGTGCGTACGAGGCTTATCATATGTGGCATTTAAGTATATGGCATTTACTTAGCATAGTATAATGGTGTGTTGACATACTACGGCTGGCCTTCCGCAGCGCCAGACATGCAAGAAGCGCTGATACGCGCAACTTGCAACTTACAAAAAGAAAAAGATTTGATTAATTACGTTTAGATTAAAAGACATCCCTTATTTCCAATGAATTTATGATGATCATTGTTTTTTTTTGACGTTGCGAAGGGGCTTGCCTGTCCCACTGTAAGAAGTAGCTCTACGAGTTCAACCCTCGCGACGATGACCAGGCGGCGAGCGAGCTATTGTACCTATTGTCAGCCCTCCCACGGCCCGCGCCCTCCTCAAAAACTGTAGCAATAATCTTCCACTATGATTTATGAACAGCCCGGAACAAAAACTTGTTTACACTTTAATCTCGTTATACGTAGCAATTGGCGCTCTGGTCCGGCCATCAGTTTGTCGTCGCTTATCGGGCGGCTGTCCGCTGCCGTCGCGATGATTAACGATGCTGCCGAGACAAAGGCAACCTTGGGGCGACAAAGCCTCGGACAAAAATATATATTACACACTCGTCTTGGACTATTGTGGCGCCCGGCTTTTGTCGCGCTATCGAGCCACGCTCCGCTGACCCGCGGCCGGCGGCGGCGGCTGTCGCCATATCTCCTATCGACTTCCGCAATCTCGGATATGTTTTGACTGACATTACGACGCAAAATCACAGCACGTAATATAATTTCATTTTCACAACACGCTGATTTATGGGCGGTTTAATAAATGTCAGCTCGACAAATGGTAGTTGCAACATTTGTTCTGGTAGGTGGAACATGACACGTTATATTTACGAAAGACGTAAACTATTCATTACGTGCGAATACGAATATTGGGTTAAACTTTTGACGTTCCCAAACTGCCGGCGCCGGCTCCCAGATAAATTGTGCGCCGTGGGACAGGACGCAGCCCCACTGTCAGCAATTTGAAAATAGTTTAGCCATCTCTTTAAACTACATATATACTTTATAGTATTGAGTTAATAAATATGTTTAGTTTAATGCAATAAGCGGCGTCTCATTTCTGGTAAGTTGGTTTTACATATTATTCATGAAAGCAGTAATAACTTTGAACTTTGTAAATTATAAATGAAACATCTTCTCCATCAACTAATCCTCTGTTCTTTTTATGTGTAATTTCTTAGAAGTTAATGGTATTAGTTAATTATTTTAAATTGTTTTTACGTATATAATAACTAAGTTCCTTTTACATTATTATTACGTATTCAAAGCTAATTAATATTTAAAGACGAGACGTTCGAAAAGTGAAATAGCTCCTAACAATTTTTCACTTAATTATGAAACAAGAACTTTGAAATTTTTGATGGACGAGTAATATAATAATTATCTTCCTATCCAAACCTTCATCAAGAGAGACAGAAATGACAGTCAATTAATTACAGGAAATTACATAATACTAACGACAAACCCAAGAGACGTCGTTCTCGAATATGAAAAATGGGCGATTGAGCCTCGAAATATATAATCGAATTGCGAACGGACCAAGGAGCTTAGTCTCCGTAAATTAATGACCGGGATAATACCCGAAAGTACCGATCCTAAGGCTTGTGAAATTTCGACGTCTAAATCTTCTGGCAATAACTCTCCGAGTTGCGGATAAATTTTGAGCTTCATAATCTCAGATCGGAATTAATTTATGGAGCTCGTCTCGCTTCCACTTCTGCGGAAACATTGACGAATTCACAGTTCGACTTGTTCATTGTATGATTAAATATTATCAGACGTATTTTGTACTCATTAAAATTCAAAATGATAAAGCAAGAACGGTAGCAAGTGATGTTTTGTTTTAAAATAATTGAATATTAAATAGCATCGACCTTTTTTAGATTCACTGTATTTTTTGTCATCGATCAATATTGAAAGGAAAAGCTTTATAGAACATTAACATCGGAACTGAGATGATGCCAATTGGCTTCATGGTAGTAGGATTCATTTCACATATATTTTTAATCGTGTGCCAGTAGTCCGACCCTCGGATGGAAGACCTGTCAGTATCAGACCACTGATTCAATTAAGGGGTTTCAATTCACATTGCCAACTCTTTCGATAATTATAATCCTCAATCATTTCTTGTTGTCCTTTGGGTACACGGGATCGATACCAGCGACTTTACTAAACATATATATTTGACGCTATTGACCGTTTTCTATTTTCGAAGACTACGAAAACAGTAATTTGATTGCGAGCTAATAGCTTTTAAAGTCTTATAGACACTGGAGGAGCTCTAATACATTATTCGTATTCAGGGACACGTTTCAGAAACGCTGATCGTTATTGCGCACACTTCCTGATCGGAACTGCATACATTAGCGGAACTTACCTGTTTCACTTTTAAGAGACTTCATTCTATATAATGTTCGATTAATGTAAACCGTGTCGTGTAGCGGTAAAATAATAATACCACCCCCTCTCTTTTCTTCGTCGTTAAAGGCGACTGACGGACTTAAAGACTGCTCATACATCCAACAGCATAGAGCGGCGACGGGCTCACCACCTGTCACGCTGAGCACATATGCAGTCGCTATTTGGTGAAAAGTGGTCTATGGTAGAGGACTGTTTTTACGGTCCTCATTGCCTAGTCTCTGATTAACCCTTCGGGGATAATAGCCGTGATTATATGTATGTTAATATGTTGTAAACTTATCGAAACACATTGGACCTTTAGTGATTTTGTCGGACAAGATAGACGGAAGTTCTAGTACTTACGAGTACTATTAGAACTACGTTCACTGCGTTCATCATAGCCTCAATGAAATGAAGCTCCAATGATTTGCATATTTATATAAATCTTACTCATAATTATTATTATTGTAATATTCAACCCGCATTGGGCCAGCGTGATGGGTTTCTGCCTCGCCTTAATACGTGCCTTTCAGAATATGCGAAAGGGCATGTACCTAGCAGCGAGACGAGTGTGGGCTGATGATGGTAATTATGAATGGTGACCGTTAAAATCTTTCACCTATCTCTGTGTCCTATGTGTATAGGACACATAGGACACATAGATAATAACGCAGATCACAATTCAGAACTGTGTGGTAGCGGCTCGTTATTAAAAGAATACTACCGACCCTCGTGGGTGTTGTAAAATGCAACTAACGGACTAAAAACTGCGCCTACATCCAACAACATAGAGCGGCGATAGCCTCCCCTCTTATGACGCCATGCTGTTGGCAATGAACTGCTTTCTTTATGTTTAATGCCATTTATAACATTAGCTTTATCAGGATTTCAAACACCATTCTCCACACTACTATCAACCGTAGAATTGTAGTTCCCACGAGGAATCGACGACGGAAAAGGAAATTCCAAGTTTCTATCATCAACGGAACAAATTTTAATTTATTTTTCCAACGCAATCGCATTAGATGTAACTCGATAACGGCTGGACCGCTTTCCGTAACGAACAAACAACAATTACAACTTAATTATTGTTCGGTCCCAAAGTTTCTTATCTTTTAATTCTTGTAATTATGATTTACGTTGTTTGCCGAAAAAATCTAAATCAGTGTTTTATAAAGAACACGCAATTAAGTGGATTAACGTTTCTCCAAATCAGTAGTAATTATGTAAGAAGTGTTAATGGGCTCACCACCTGTCACGCTGAATACATGTGCAGGCGCTATTTGGTAAAAAGTGGACTATAGCAGAGGACTGCTTTTGCAGTCCTCATTGCCTAGTCTCTGACTAACCCTTCGGGGATAATAGTCGTGATTATATGTATAGTGGTTTTGTAGTAATAGTTATCATTGTGACTTCTGAAATAACATATTTTTTAAGCAATGGTGGTCTTGTAGACATTATTATTATTATGGTGATTATTAAAGCAGTTATAGACAAAGCAATTCGAAAAGCCTCAGATTGTCCCCCATACCTACATAATTTATGTGACTTAATACCACATACAAAACGTTATGTAAACACGGCGCTGGCTTTCCAAGCCCATAAATAAAGCGGGCGAGGCATACATTAGCAATACGAATCTGTCGCCGGATTGAAATCAAAACATAAACCCCTACAAGACAAGTGGCGGTGAGCACCTCTCACAATATTTCGCGTTGACTGTCAGCACAAACTTGCCGCTATTTATCGCCTGGCAACTTCCCTTGTACCGCCCGCCCCGCGCCCGCGCCCGCCGCCGCCCGCCGCCGCCCGCAGCCCGCCCCGCGCCCCGCGCCCCCGCCTAACCGACCGGAAAACTATTGCGAGTTTCAAACTGATGTCTCAGTTGATAGGAGGCGTCAACAAGTTTTCTTTGAAGTCAGAAATAGTGCCTACGGCGCCGTGCTGTCTCCTACTCCACAAAATGTAGGTACTTACCTACAGTTTTAATGAAATTAATGACAACTCATGTTTTACATTTCTGTTTGGTTTGGCTCATTCAAAGCATGCCTGGCTAGTTACCATCTTATAGATTTCTGTCGAATCACCAACTATGTTAACAGCATTGTTATATTCCGGGTAGAGTGTGTTTCCACTTTCGGTCTTATTGTCATTTACCATAAAGTGAAATGAAAGCCAATCTCTTCCGCGTTGTTGAGATGTAGCTTTTGTCATTTCTAAGTCATCCTCAGGTAACATGACCATTCAAACCGTGGCGTAAAGCGTGCTAATTCGGTCAGACCAAGTTCAGTTCCAACAAAGTTGTCATTTAAACGTGTTAGTAAGTTAGTCGTGGCAATGCAGTACCTAGAGCAATGCTAAGCTTCGTTTTCTATGTTTAGTAATTCTTATAACGTTTCATTTGAATATGTCTGACCTTACCCGTAGCTACCATGTTTATGTAGAAACTACGAAAAAAACTGCTCTTTGTAAGACTTCCAAAATTGTTTTTTTATTATAACGTGTCTGTATTTTGTGTACAATATACTTAGTAATCTATTTTATATTGCTATTATTATATTGCTATAGATCTGAACTTAATATGTGATACTTTGGCATGTAATGTCTATCTTACGGAGGTACAGACATTTGCAAAATCAGTATAATCGCTCTTGCTGCTTTGCTGCGCAAAGGCGTCCCTCCCCTCTTTCCACTGTTTGCGGTCTGTTGCTTTTGCTTGTGCTGGCCAATGCTTTGCATAGGCATCAAGCTCGTCCCTCCACCTGCGTCTAGGTCGGCCTCGCTGTCGTTTCATTTGACGTGGGATCCACTCGGTAGTGGCCTTTGCCCACAACTCGTCAGGCATGCGGCAAACATGTCCTGCCCAGTACCATTTAAGCTTGGCGGCTTTTTGAGTCACATCGGTGATTTGTGTCTTGGAACGCAGCAGCATCGTATTTCTTATCCGGTCTGCTAATTTTACCCCTAAGATACTGCGCTCCATCGCCTGTTGGCAAACCTCGAGTGTGGACCTTTGCTGAATCGTCAAAGACCAAGTCTGAGCACCATATGTGAGTGAGGATGGGAAGAATGCACACGTCCATAAGGTTACGTTTCAGGCACATTGGAAGGTTTTCCTTCATTAAGTCCTTCATGTTCCAATTGCTCTTCCAGGCGTTTTCGGTGCGTCTAGCAACTTCTTTATCTTGTCTCGCCTAGAAAGAGACTATTTGAATACGGTACACGTACGGTATACGTACTCCATGAAATATTCAATCCCCACACCCCCAAAGCATAATTTTCGCTCTGTGCTGTTGGTCATAAGTTTGGTCTTCGACATATTAATGCTAAGTCCGACCTCGACGCTTGCTTCGCTGAGATCTTTAACCATTTCCTGTAACTCATTAACCGTGCATCCCCTCTCCTTATTTACTAAGTTTTATTTGTACTGGCACCTCGAGAGACTCGAGACCAATAACCGTTTGGTTATGCAAGAAGTGCCAGACGTCCCTGCGCCAGCAAAATATTCGCGCAGGAGACCATCTGCGTTAGGTCTTGACGCCAAATCAGTGCCCGCCCAAGCGCGCTCTTCATTCGGTACTCATAAGACTAGTGTCTCGGGAGATTTTCCCCGTGAACACGTGTAGTTCACTGCCTATTGTCCAGTTAGGTAACCGGAGCTGTCAATCTCGCTCACTTCTCGTTGCACGAAGGGCACAACTCGCAGTTGCCACTGCTCGGGTCGTCGACTCTAAATTCAACTCCCAAGTGTCCACCTTGGTCGCGGAGTAGTAAGCACACTCACTTCTCGGAACCTATCCGGGCGCCTAGCCAGTTCCCACGTCCTACGCGGCTGGCTGGACCACAGGCTACGGCATCTAGGGGGCCGCCTCTACTCGTTCTCCCGGAGATGTCAACACCAATGTCCAATAAGAACCACCGGACAAAGCTGTCAACTAAGGAAAACTCACGTTCAATGCAGGACTTTTCGTTTCTGGCCCCACAGAGACCGCTACTAGGCCCCGCTCGCTGTGCGCGAGTTTGGAAGTCCTGGCACACAATACCAGGACAAACGAACATTCCCAAACTCTACAGCTAACCACAAGCCACTACGAGTCCAACCCACGTCCAGATCCCGCCGGAGGTGCCGGTCAAGGCACAACCAGCGGGGGGCATGAACCGGAACCCCGTAGTACCCCTGAGAAACACAGCCGGACCCGTAGTTCCAGCTGCGATACCCTGTCTATAGGGGTCGGTAGATAGGGACAACCGTGCAGCAGAATAAGACAATATCGTCGACAAATTGGAGGTTAGCTAACCTCTTATTGCCGCCAACAGAAATGCCCCTACCCTGCCAGCCAGCCGCCAGCTTTTTGAAGACTTCTCCCAGAGTCGCGGTAAAAAGTTTTGGGGAAAGTGGATCTCCTTTTTACGACGAGAAAGGATGGTCCAACGGTATTTATTTTTACAGCTGCTGTGCTATTACGGTACTGTATATTAGGTAGTGTAGTTATATAATTAACGCACCACGCTTGCTTGTCCAGTGCAGGTTGGTGGGTGTGTAGTGAGCCTTCTATTTCGGCCAGTGGGCGCCGCCGTTAGTAAGCAAGGTCCTCCTCTGCCTCCGCCCTAAACCACATCCTGCGCTAATGTTAGTTGTTCTACCTTGGCCTCGTAAAGACGTCCGTGTCCATTAACCCTGGGTAGTTTTGTGCTATTTGATCGGGGACTGCCGAAATAGCGAGCTATGGACCCCGGTAATAGCCTACAGCTCAGCCCTACCATGAATATGTAATTAGTAATACCTACCTAACTAAATAATATTTATCCTGCAAAGGAACTTAAGCTTCCAAGCCCGTATATACAATATGGCGCCTAACGTCCGGCCATTCTGACAGCTGTCAGAAAGTTGCCCGAAGCTGACCGAGACTCCCCGAGCTGACAAAAAAGCTTAGAACTTAAACCATTGCTAAAGCTATATCAAAACCTAAAATACGTACGAAATGCTTAGAAAACTCAGTATTTTAATTAATTGACAATTAATTACGAGAAGCTATAACAAAAATGACAAAAATGAAGATTCCAAGACAAAAAACAAAAATATTTTTTTTTATATCGACTTGTAGAAGTCGTTAGAAGTCGTTATTACTTAGAAGTCACTGTTTAAAACTATAAAGAATCATTTCATTTTCGATAGCTAAAACCATAACGATTGTTTTGATGTGCACATTATTAGCACAAAAAAATCCTATGCAAAAACAATTGCGAACCGTCAAAATTGTCAACAATTTCATTATTTTACTAAAGGTACTCGTACACTATGCCATAGTTTCTGTTGCGGATAAATCAATATCCATAGAGCCACCTCAATTTTTCTTGCGGAACTACGAACTAGGTGAAGTGTGCAACAACCTTAACAAAATACGTTGACGTGTGTAGTAAAACGCTGCTGACTTTTTTTTTCTTTATTTTTCTTCAACAACCAGTATTTTACATTTAGTCACACACAGTATAAAGTATGAACACCGTTTAACCGTCCGCACAGTACAAGCGCCAAAGCCAGAATGCCTCACTCACCGAGTCACTGACTGCCGTCCTACTTCTCCCCCCCGAGTCCCCGACACACGACATGTGTCAAATCATAGATTGTCAATCGTTCTATAGGTCTACGAATAGACTAAAATTGAATTATGCAAATAATTTTAAATGAACCTTACACTCGTCCATCCTGACCTCGTGCATGTCCTCATCACGTCCTCATACACGGTACCAGGAAGGCACGCTAATATTTAAGACATTCACCAGACCTTACACTCGAGTAAGTACATTAGCAACCAATACATTAAAAACTTATACATAAAACAAATTACTTAAAATACAAGCTACTAATATCCTGCATACCTATCCAACTCTTAGATGATTCAGAAACAATTAAAAGCTACCAAAAATCCAGTAAACCCATCGAATTCCTACAGAATTATTAAATTCTCCTAGCCGAAAACCATCCAATTCTTGCCTATCCAACTCTTACATGATTCAAAAACAAATTAAAAGTTACCAAAAATCCTGTGTTTGAAAGCAAATAAACTATTTCATTTCATTGTAAACCCATCCAATTCCCACAGGATTATTAAATTCTCCTAGCCGCAAACCCATTCAATTGTTGCGGCTCGAAAAACACCGACTAATAATCCTGTAAACCCATCCAAATTCTAACAGGTTATTACATTCTTCTAGCCGCAAACCCATCCGATTCTTGCGGCTAGAAAAACACCGACTTTAAACCCATCCAATTATCTTAGTTATAAAACAGGATCACTGATAACCTTTTCTTTACAACCATCGGTTCACATAATAAGTACACTTATGTTCATTTTTAATAACAACATGCTCCGCAAATGTTTCATTTTACTAACAATCACTTGACAAACATACATTTGGCAAATCTTTCTGTTTACATATGTTTTGAATTATATTTGATTATTTATCCATCCATTTATACATTTTCCATATTATAACATTTAGATTCTTATGGCAAATTCTTATTATACAAAAAGTAGTTTTTTTATATTATAGTTTTTCTTCCTACAATACCTTAGTAACAAAACATTTGGTCATAGTAAACCATACTAATTACGGACTTGTTTTCAGCGAGCAATTTATCTAGCAAAGAGAAAACGTATATCAACAGTACCTAAGCAAATAAAATAAAATTACAATAAATTGAATTCTTTCATACGTAACAAATAATTTGTTGGATGTAGTATTGTATATTGTTACCATAGATCGGAATAGGCAGGACCTATTTCTGCACTTTTGCAACGACCGCCTAATATGGATATGTCCAGACAAACATTGTTATTTATTTAAAATGCCATAAAATAATATGAAACAAGTGATTTCTTATCATTTAGTACATCATAACTTTTGTTATTGAATTACTTTAAGTAATTTATGGTATCAATTTCATATTCACTGTTTCAATTTCAATAGCGTGTTAAACTTGTAAATAGCACTTTCAGATAATAATATATAACTGCGTGAATATTGTTTTATATGACTAACCCATTATTAAGACAAACAAATGAATATGGGAAATTAATCTCTCTCAAAATTTAATTTCGGAAGCTTATCTATACATTTGATAATTGTCGTTTGAATGCCAATACCAGAAAACTCCACCCATTACGATCCATGACCATTACCTAAACTGTACCAAATCACCGAGTGTCAAATTAAATGAAGAAGAACTTATGAGGGATATTATAAAGACAAACGAAAACAATTAATATTTAAGCCACCAATGAATCTTGTAAAAACTCATCCTACGTTCTTACAGGATTATTAATCCAACCAAATAAGAAATGAATCCACACCAATAAGAAAACACAGTCCCATTATGTGAACCCATACATTTCTCCCATACTTCTCCCATTGTAAATTATAATAATCTCTGCTAAGTCATCCACTTCTACCAGGGATTCTCCGTACAATTGACAAACAGTTTGTTCATTATCATCAAATTAGTAATTAATTCATAAATAAATATTAAGCAATAAGGAAATTCATCCATTAACTTTACATTTTACGTTACATAAATCATATAAGCTCCTTTAAGTTAATCGTATCATTATCGTATTTTTCTTTTTAGCGTTCAATAATGTATCCCAACCAAGATTCTCATTGAATTCAACAATAAATATTCTAATGATTTCTATTTTATTACACATCTACTGTGCGAGAACATACGGACACATGTACACTTTTAAACTTTCGTAATCTATTTAAACCTTTGTTGATCGAAGATTTAAACCAACATATTTAAAATAGAACAAAAATAAAAATTCATAAAATAAGTACTTCAGCTGTCTAATTATACTATCTTAAGCATTTCATTGTTATTATTTATCATGTGACCCATGTGTAAAATTCGATCAACTGCCACTGTCTTGAGTGTTTTTAGTGCCTGTGATCTGTGAGACCGATTATCGAACCAAACCTACATACGGTCATTTTAAAAACTGTGACTAACAGGTACGGTCCTATATATGTGGGAATAAAGAAGTTGTATAGGTACCTACTCTTCCCCTTATTTCCCAAAAGAACAGAGCAGAGCTTTTAGGCACCATCACGTGTTTCTATTTAGTTAACGACTGTCAAATGTGCGCCGGTACTTCTAGGAATTAGTCCCCACCACCAGGAATATAATATCAGCTTCTACATTATCAATTTATATACGAGCGCTAACACTTCCAAACGATAGTAAGTACAATTTAATTTCCAAACCACTTTTAAAGTCAATATTCATGATCTAAAGATTTCCAACTTTAAGCCCTGGAATAATGAAAACGTTATTACAAAACTAAGTTTGAGTCTGAAGTCATGCATGATTGCATGAACCATCTACGGTGCTGCAGATAAACCCACGCGTTCTCTAGTTGATGATTTTATTTATGTTTACCTACATAATTATGATAAATATTAAAATCAGACTAGTTGCTATTAATTGGGACTGCACTTGCAGACAAACCAAACCTTTAGGCTTTGCAAAAACCAAGTTTTGTAAATACTAAAATAAAAAGAAATTGTTTGAACCGAAAAACATTTTTTCGTGATATTAATTTGTTACGAAACAATTTGCAATAAATGAATTCGACCCGGACTTTAACTATTAACTATTTAAATCACCGTGAAATATTAAAAACCATTTACATTGCTGCATAACCATTTTCAACAGGATTACATACTATTTCTATTACTTACAGTATATTTTTTTGTGTGTCATTGTTTTTACATGAACACACTATACCTTATAAGAACGCCTAGCGCTTTCAACCTAATGCAGCAAAATAAACTAAGAACACTCATAAGTATTTTCTGAGGTATTTTCATAATTCTGCCAAAATGTTTAAACAGCATTGAATCACGTGCACACAGTGACTGCAACGCAGCCCCACTTACGCTAGCTAGAATATAGATAGTGCTTTCAACGATATAACTCTAATCTAAAATGAAAGTTAAATCACAAGTCTCACATCAATTAGGTTGAAATACAACCGAAAGACAAATTGTGACATATTTTAACTTGTGATTCACTCTTAACCTGTTGTATGACTAGTAAACTAAATAATTTAACTAAAAAGAAGTATGAACATCTAGTAAAACCTGTGAGTAAAACGAAACGGTAAACTGAATGATGATTGTACGAACGAATGGAAAATTAGCATCTCACGTTTATCTTATTAAACCCTGGACTATCATGTGTTATAGAAGGTCTTGGCCTTGCACTAAGAACACATTTAAACCCGGCATGACTCTAATACCGCGACAAACCCAGACCCTTTATTATTTATTCATCTAAATATGTTTGTAATGACAACGTTTAAGTTTTATTTGTCTTATCTAGTGAGGTCTGCAGAAATCTCCCTCTCGCAGCAGCACGTCGACCCATTGGGATATTGTATGCGACCCCGTCCTATCACTTATATTTTCAAGCAATCAAGTATTATTTACAAAATCGACTTTAATCCTATTTTCACTTCCAAGCCTCACATCACAATAGTTGGATTGATGACCAAATCTATCACAAGTGAGACACAGTATTATGGGAGGCCCGCGCCCTTCACTATTATGTATAGCAAAACTAATCAAAATTAATTGCCGCTGTCTAGTTAGGTCTTCTATCGTCATTGTTTATATCAAAAAGTTAAGTTACCCTTGTTACTATCACATGTTTATCCATCCCCTTAACTGTCATGAAGACTCCCAGAGGCCGCCAATAACTGAGCCTTTGCCGTGTCCGGTATTACAACAGCTGAGCCACAGTATAATATAATAGTATTCAGCATTACGTCCCCTCACTAAAACGAAGTCGCTCCCGTGCATCCTCGCAAGCCACGGCACGACATTATCAACTGTTTTGTTGAATGAATAGAATATGATTTGAATGTTTATATTAATCTATAACAATCTATAGACGCGAAATATATCTCCACTTATTATAACTATTACCACAGCCTTAGCTTCTAATACTGTGCTATTACTGTCTGCAAAAAAAGCTGATACCTACCTAGTACTTAATTATTTTAAGTTTTTATTTATTTCGGGTCATGTAGCAGCTCACTAAAAGAATACCACCACCCTCTCTCCCCTTGACTATCGTTAAAGGCGATTAACGGACTAAAGACTACGCATCCATCAAACAGCATAGAGCGGCGATGGGCCTACCATCTGTCACGCTGAGCACATTGCAGTTGTAATTTGGTGAAATGTGAGCTATGGCAGTGGACTGCTTCTGCGGTCCTCACTGCCTAATTTTATCCTTTGGGGATAATAGTCTTGAATCTATGTATTGCTTACTCCAGCTGTCCAGCTTAGTAGGTAGGCGACCTATACAAGCTCTGCCCGCCCGGACTTCGGTCTGTCACGGTCGCATTATCTAACTATTTATCGAAATCTATATTTAATGGAAGCTAATTTATGTCGATAAAGATCCAATAGTGCCCACCTGGGTACATACATGACCTAGACCAATTTACATATTTTAATAATACGATATAGCTCTGTAGCCAATCAAAGTAACTCTGCAACCCAACAAAGTATCGTTCTGAAGATTCTAGATCTTGGAAATGCTATACATCTATTAAACAAAGCATAAAATGTACCTCCATTAAACAAAGTTTTTACTCTTCCAACCGGCTATAATAACTCATAATTAATCACTTTCCAAATATAGCAATCTACCTACTTTACCGATTCACAACTTCTTCTCCAACCGCCCGGCTATCTCGCTTGCGTTCTAACCGTTCGTAGCGCCGATTCCCGCTGTGCTGCACCACGCTACGCAGATGGCTCGACTCCAGCTGTCCCCGTCGTCATCGCCGTCACAGCCATACCCGCGATGTCCGCAATCGGCAGCCCTCGCCAGATCCCGACGACGCGACGGCGCCAGCGGCGTCCTTCGTCGTTCCCGTCTTGCTCCATTATCTGGCGCTCGAACACAAAACAAAACTTGTATGAGTTTCCTCCTCCTACCAAGAAAATGCAAGATATCTCGGAAACGGGGCGTCCTAGCGCGAAACGGACGAAAATTTCGTTCCCTTTTAGAAACCCACTGAATTGAACATACACTTAATTTTGACCTCAAATGACCTTGACCTAGACTTTACAATTAAACTTCAATCGGTAGGGGATTATAACATTTCTTAGCAAAAACAAGAGGGTAGTATTATATTTTAAATAGTAGTAGTCAAATAATTTAAGTCTTTTGATGAAAATCTAAAATACCCAGCGCAGATATTAATAAGTAATTATCTCAAAACAGTTTTAGTCAAAATATCTATGATGGAATCACAAAATATACACACATAACACATCGAATCATAATTAACTTAGTATTTCCTGCCTATCCTACAGTATGCTTTCGACTAGTATGCTGTCCCCTGCCAGTCTAGACAAACCCCACTCTCAAAAGACAATCTCCACCTGGCATTAAATCGGCTTGCGCACAATTCTACCAGGCAATCCAGTTAGTTCTGGCTTTACCTTCAACAAGGTATGAAGATTGACCCGAGAAGGAGACTGCCCTCCTCTGACAAGATTCCAAACACTACACGAAACCTCCCTACATTTTGTCTAACGAATTATGATTAACTTAATATTTCCTGCCTATCCTACAGTATGCTTTCGACTAGTATGCTGTCCCCTGCCAGTCTAGACAAACCCCACTCTCAAAAGACAATCTCCACCTGGCATTAAATCGGCTTGCGCACAATTCTACCAGGCAATCCAGTTAGTTCTGGCTTTACCTTCAACAAGGTATGAAGATTGACCCGAGAAGGAGACTGCCCTCCTCTGACAAGATTCCAAACACTACACGAAACCTCCCTACATTTTGTCTAACGAATCATGATTAACTTAATATTTCCTGCCTATCCTACAGTATGCTTTCGACTAGTATGCTGTCCCCTGCCAGTCTAGACAAACCCCACTCTCAAAAGACAATCTCCACCTGGTATTAAATTGGCTTGCGCACAATTCTACGATGGCACATCCAGTTTAGTTCTGGCTTTACCTTCAACAAGGTATGAAGATTGACCCGAGAAGGAGACTGCCCTACTCTGACAAGATTCCAAACACTACACGAAACCTCCTTACATTTTGTCTAACCATCGGTGTGAAAGGCTTTTTTTTATAATTAGTTGCGGGTAATTTCTAGCTGAATTCAGCCACCTCACAGTCGAATAGTTATACATTAACACTGCTAAAGAAAAACGTTGTCGAATGTGAGCATACATGCTCACATTCTTACTTACCACTTCTGATTTGTAGTAAAACGCTGCTGACCAGGATAGATATTCTTTATTTTTCTTCAACAACCAGTATTTTACATTTAGTCACACACAGTATAAAGTATGACCACCGTTTAACCGTCCGCACAGTACAAGCGCCAAAGCCAGAATGTCTCACTCACTGAGTCACTGACTGCCGTCCTACTTCTCCCCCCCGAGTCCCCGACACATGACATGTGTCAAATCATAGATTGTCAATCGTTTTATAGGTCTACGAATAGACTAAAATTGAATTATGCAAATAATTTTAAATTAACCTTACACGTGTTTATGGCGCTTGGTCAGAAAAAAAATTATAATGGAATGTCACTGTCTACAAATGTAACAAAATTAGTTATTCCATAACGATAATTATTTTGCGATTGTTTTGATGTGCACTTATTTAGGAAATACGGTGAGTAGTAGAGTATTTCGACATTTTTAAAAACGCTTACGCTGCAAAATTCCGTTTTGGCGAACTGTCAATTTCATTATTTTTTTTCTGTGAAATTATGTTTGCCATTAGATAGATTTCTTTTACTTTTATAATGAATTAGTAACCACAGAATCACCTCAAATTTTTTGAAAAACCTACGAACTACGTGTTTTGGGTGACTATACTCACCTTGGACGTATGCGACATTATTGCGCTCGGTGACTATAGTCACCTTGGACGTGAAAGTTGCAATATGATCGAAGTCAGTAGAATAAATAAAGTGAGGTTATAATAAACTAGAGAAAGGGAACCAATGTTTTACACGTTGAAGACTTCACATGAAAATGTCGTATGCAAAAGTACTTTTTTGTGACTTTGTAACACAAAAGTTTATTAAGATGTTTCCCGCATTCTGCTCGTGTGTCACGGCACCCGCGCCGTTGAGTGATCTTATTAAAAATAATCTGTTGCCGTAAATCGCCCGATTCCAATGGCCCGTAAAGTATACGATGTCCGTTTACGGGGCCCTAACAAGTCGTCTCTAGTGTGTGTTTTAAGCGATATATTTATTACCTTTACCCAGTTCTACTTTAAATTTTAACACCGTCTTAACCTCAATCTGTGTAAAGTGATGCAACTATGCTTGTAGTAAAAGACCTGTCATTTACATTTATTTTTATAGAATCACGTTAAGCAATGCCGTAATTAGATTTGTACGGCAATTTCAGTGTGATTATAGAGTGTGTGAGATTAAAACTCGTACGGAATATTCCAGTTAATACGTTCTGTGCATTTGAAAATACTGTGCAAAGCTGAACCACATTCCTTTATCTAATTACAAACGGAGTATTTTCAATGGGATTCGCTGCACTTATTAGATACCTTCCCCGGGGCGTAATGCAGAATCCAATAAGTATATATTTAACTGCACATTTAAATAAGTTGGAACGACGACGTCTGACCGAACTAATTTCCCCTCGCCCCATCAGGTATTTCCGAGAAAATTGCATTCAATTTCAAGTTAGCGTATAACGTTCTAAAAACGGATATTGGACAGTGAAACTTGTATGAAAAAAGTTAGGTAAGCGACGGTGACCCGAGAAAACATCTTACAAAGAACAGGTAAAAGATTGTTGCAAAGTTGATTTATATGCGGCGGGGGTGTATAACAAAGTTAAGTAGTGGCTCCGGTGCTTAAGATCGCCAATGAAAGATACAAAGTTGCGAGACGGGCGGCGCGGCGGCGCGGCGGCGGCAGCGAAGGAACCGCTGGAGCCGCAGGAGCAGCGAATCAGCATATCTTTACCATCGAGGTATTATAGCGTGCAGTAGAAGTTGATTATCATTTCTATACAGCGTGTTTCTTGTAAGGTGTCAAGCCTATGTATGGTGATAGGGAACTACCATACCTATCCATTGGACTCCCATGTATGTTCTACGATTTTTTGTAGTTTACGAGTTATAATTTTTTTTCGTTATTTTATGATTCAACGACGAGACGGCTCAAAAAAAATTATATCTTTTTTTTGGGTCGACTTTTCTATGATTTTTTTTTTAAAACAATGCCTATTGATTGCACTTTTATGAGTAAAAAAATCTTCTTCCTAACTTTAACCTATAGTACTAAAACTTTGATCCTAACTTTAAAAATTGGGTTAATCAGAACAGAATGGAATTTTCAACTTCGATAAAAAAAATTAAAAAACATTTTCCATAGTTTCTGACTAGTCTCAAAAACTGCCCATCCAAATATGCTTTTATACTAATACAAAAAAAGATGTACTAAATAGGACTTTTTTTGCTGAAATCGGTCGTTGAACGTGGTAGATCGGAAATTGTGTAATTTTCATCTATACTAATATCGGGTGACATAGGCTACAATATATTTAAAAAAAAAATATGGATCCTTACTAAAACTCAAATAAATTCCTTACATCGTGTGCGCTACGAAAACTATTGATGATAGAACAAATGCGATTTAGGCGTCTTCACTGGGGTACGCGAGGGGAGTCATTTTGAAAATTCGTCACGGGGTCCACGCGAACGTAGTCGTCGACGGTCTGCTAGTATTTTATAATTTCTTAGTATCTTTGCATATTCTTGTCTATCAGGAGATTAATTATCCCTTTATGTCTAAGAAGAACTCAGTTGTACTAATAACATACATTTCATACCTACTACTATCCTCAAAATTACCATTCATAATGAGAAAGCCAAAATAAAACTCAAAATGCAATAAAAATTTAATTTGTTTAATCTCGTAAATGTCCAAACGATATTTTGAGTTTTATTTTGGCCCACTCATTATTATAGGTAATTTTTTTATATATAAACTCAAAAGGCGGCACCGCCGTGACGACGCCTACATCGCATTTGTTCTATCATCAATAGTTTTTGTAGCGCACACAATGTAAGGAATTTATTTGAGTTTTAGTAAGGATCCCTATTTTTTTTTAAATATCTCGTAGCCTATGTCACCCGGAGATAGTGTAGCTTCCCAACGGTGAAAGAATTTTTTAAATCGGTATAGTAGTTTCGGACCCTATTCAATACAAACAAACAATCAAATCTTTCCTCTTTATAATATTAGTATAGATGAAAATTACACAATTTCCGATCTACCACGTTCAACGACCGATTTCAGCAAAAAAAGTCCCATTTAGTACATCTTTTTTTGTATTAATATAAAAGCATATTTGGTTGGGCAGTTTTTGAGACTAGTCAGAAACTATGGATAATGTTTTTTAATTTTTTTTATCGAAGTTGAAAATTCCATTCTGTTCTGATTAACCCAATTTTTAAAGTTAGGATCAAAATTTTAGTACTATAGGTTAAAGTTAGGAAGGAGATTTTTTTACTCATAAAAGTGCAATCAATAGGCATTGTTTTAAAAAAAAGACATCATAGAAAAGTCGACCCAAAAAAAGATATAATTTTTTTAGAGCCGTCTCGTCGTTGAATCATAAAATAACGAAAAAAAATTATAACTCGAAAACTACAAAAAATCGTAGAACATACATGGGGGTCCAATGGATAGGTATGGTAGTTCCCTATCACCATACATCGGCTTGACACCTTACAAGAAACACGCTGTATATGATATGATAAAATCAAACTGCAACATTTTAATGCGTTACTTCGTTCTTAAAGTTATATATATTATATACCTACCCGTGGAAATCGCGCTATGAGTATTGCTCACGCAAAATTTAAAATTGATATTTTTTTGTGATACTGACACCGTTGTATCTCTAGCGTGTAGGTACCTTCCCAACTATTCAACCCCTCTCCCCTGACGGTACTCATACGCCGCACGGTGCCGCGACGGTCGCGTAGGGAAGTGGTTCTGAAGACCGTGTACCATCTAGCGGCATTTAGGTCATCGCGCGCCCATCCGCGTAAGTATTTTTTTCTATAACAAAATAATATACTTATATTTTTCCTATGGATTATCTTTTTAATTTGTATGTAAATCCAAAACAAACTCACCAGGATCTCGTTGAAGAATAAATTTTTCGATTTCTTTTTATTCTTATTTTTATACTGGTTTTTTTTCAAAGACTGCCAAAAGCTAAGAGCCAAAGTTAAGATATTTTTTTACTTGCGATGAAAGTTGCAGTGCATGCCAAAACTGTTATTTTCATATATGTTTATTTATTTATATCAATAGTGTAATAATTAAATCATATTATAATAAACTCAATAGAACCATTTAAAACATTGTGAGCAATTTACTCGCGCGCGCCAAACCGTGATACAAAAAATGGCGCGTTAAAAAGCAGATTTATTTTAAAAGTGCGATGTTAAGCTGCAGAAGCATTTGTTAAAAATAATTCGATAAAAGTTTGATAGCGCATCTCTCTTTGATACTATTTTGCGGAGTTAACTCTAGTATTTTTTATAAGCATTTTATTGTAAGTGTCGTGAGCAGCGGCCGTAGTAAAGTTAATGGAGCACTTTCGTTATTGTCTTGTAATTCAATTAGGAAATAAACTTAGTTCAACTTAAAACCACATTATGAATATCAATTTACTGCTTTTAAAGTATGCTTATACATTTTATTTGTTTCATTAACGAAAGTAATAATATGTATGATGATAACTTTTACTCGCCTGAAAGAAGTTAAAGTCACGTCTTGATTGACGACAATTCGGGACTTTAACTGTGCAGTTAGTTACGACATAAATCAGGGATCGATTGCGCGGTGCTTGATACTGCCGATATTAGGGAAATTGTCGGCGACGCACCGCGCTCGCACCGCGCCCGCACCGCGCCCGCACCGCGCCCGCACCGCGCCCGCACCGCGCCCGCACCGCGCCCGTACCGCGCCCGCACCGCGCCCGCACCCCCAACTTACCCCACAAATTGCTGGATTTTCTACTTGACCCTTCTTTATTCCAGTAACTTGGAGTGTATGGCAACGTTATACTTGTAAGCTAACAACTCAGTCTAGGATAGTACGAGATACCTGATATTTTCTAAACACCATGCCTTCACGTACTACAATACGTATTATTGTAAAAAAGCTAAAGTTCTGGGCGACGCCAATATCCCCTACATCGCTTAATGCCGTCGTTAAATGTGGCTCAAGCATTCCAAAGTGTTTTCTTACAACTACTTTATCCGCTGTAATAACCTCATCATTTTCTTCGAAAAAGGTGTTAAGAAGAGATCTGCGCAGCATAATCTCGAATGGAAACTTGGTGAAGTGATCAAAAACGGTGCGTTATTGCAGGCTCATTAGGCGAGTGGGACGTGAGAGGACTCTATTAGTGGGAGTCGTAAAGAGAGTTTATTGCCGCTGATAGAGGGACACCAACTTTGTGATTTATACACCGCCAGTAATACCCGGCGGCGTAATAGCGGCAGACGGCGGCGGCGCTGCCCGCGAGTAATAGGCCTTTAATAGCGGCCCCTAAAGCGATCCGATACCTCCCCCAATTAAATTTTGTCATTTCAATATAAACGCAGCCTTACTACAAATCTAGGCTAACAATAACGCTATACATAGGAACAAATCAATTTTATAACATCAAATCAACGACTGACAGCACTACCATGAGCGAATAACCTGAGCTAAGAAGCTAACGAATTGTTCCAATACCTTACTTAATTATTAACATTAACAATCAGGTAATGTATTTCAATGTTTTTGATAAATGCAAGCATAGTGTAAATAATCAAATAATTCAAAACTTTTGTTTGTTTATAAATACGGTAGATTAATTAGTTTCCATCAACTTGAATAAAATGGCGTTCAGAGATCAGAGTATTCGTGAATGATTACGCGGTTCGGCGGCGGCGGCGCGACGGAGCGGCGGCGGAGCGATTCCGCTCTATTACCAAGTTTCATTTGAAACTGAAACAAACAGCCTTAATATTCTAATTGCTCATATAATTTCCAAACTTCTCGTGGTTCGCGTACGTTTGACAGTTTCGCTGGTGGTTTTCGACTTACTCTCATATTCGCCAAATTCATCATTAGAATGTTCGTAACATTCCATTTCAGATGTAAAGTGTAAGGACAGCTTGCATAATCGTGTGGTCGCATGAATAATTAAACCTCATAGTAGAGAATTGAAGAGAAATATGAAATAACGCCATTATTTTTCCTATATAGGTAACTGTCAAAGAACAAACGCGAGCCATGACTTGAGATTGAACAACGAGTTCAATAATGTTATTCCGCAGCGCCGCCGGCTCGCTATAAACCATTGCTATGTTAGGAGAATTGACTTTACTAACATAAACAATCGGACTGTTTTAGGATGTTATCACTTAAATAACATATTTTTACTCTGTTAATAGTTTATATTTTTTTAAGTGACGGATGTTTTGGAACTGAAAAGTTAACTGCGATTTTAAAAGCAATAAATGATTATAAAATAGCATTTCACACAGCACACATTAAAACAAGCTAATGGAATAGTATAATGTCAGTCATTAAAATTCGTAGGAGGAGATAAGTGCAGAAGGTAAGTACCTACAAGAGAAACCACTCAGACTTTCAATTACAAGCGACATCGCGGTGGCTCGTCCTAACTAATGTGGTGTATGCGGTGTCTTGTTTGTTTGCCCTCTTACGTTAAATCGGAGCAACGGGCCAACGCGGTTACGTGCTATTTGTTGCCTTAATAACGCTCAAATACACTAACAATGAAACTTTTAAAAATATGACTACCTTAGGTGTGAGTAATTTTACACTAAAGTAGACAAACATAATTATTATTTAGTGTTGATGATAATGAAACTGTTACATCACATGAAATCACATCTATCTTTCTTTGAACAATAAAATGATTGTTGAGCAAAACGTTCCCAGTTGCTGTATTTCTTTCTTAGTCCATCTGAAATGGAATTGCTCAGTGCGGAGCGACAGTTTAATATACATTTGTAATATCTCGGAAATGCGGTGGATGCGTCCCTCAATACCGGAAAGGGGGAAGGTTGACATAGTTTTGGGTTCACACGAGCGTCTCTGAAAAAAATATCGGTTGGTCCAAAATTATTGGGGCTGCAATATTGGACACATTTATATGAGTTCACGTATTTATAATAGTTTGTGTAGTAGCGTGTGCTCGTACATTCTATGAGGCTTGTGATAAATTAAATGACATGCACTTGATAGGCTCTTCAGTTACCACAAATTTGAACATTGTATGTTTCCGTCCATTGAAATAAACTTTAAAAATAAAAAAAAAACAAAAGTTTGTAGTTCAAAACATTCAAAGTATACGAAGTAAATCATAATAACGTTCAACATTAAAGAGCGAAACTTCCGGCCGCTGCAGAAACAAAGGCGTTAAGTATCGGCAGCGGCCGGACGAGTGTAATATCAAATGACTGCTAAGCAGCCGCGGCGGAACGGCCCGAGGCACGAACACACCGCCTCCCTCCGCCCCCGCACCTCAACCGCACTGCCAGCTATAGTTTATTATAACACTCTCCAGAACAGGTACACTATATGCCCCAAATAGGAACTTTCGGTTAAACATCTCATTGAAATTAAAATAATTTGGTGCGGTAAAGGAATCTTCGAAAACTCGGAGGAACTACCCTTACAAAGGACACGAATCCTCCGCTCTTCTAGAAAGTCTGTGTAGTGTGTGTACGTCATAAAGTTACACACATGCGTCTCTACCCAGTATATAAGCAATAACTTGCACCTTAGATTAAAACAAAAAGGGAAGATACGGCATGCTCCTACTTGTAGTCATTTAAAATATAGTCTTACTCAACTACTTAAGCAAACGCTCACACACGCACACCTATAAAGTGTAAATCGAGCAAGCGAGATAAAGCGGTAAGTTTCAACGTCAGCGCGAGGGAGTCAGCGAGTAGCGCGTTGACGTCTCGGTCGCTTCGCAACAGACGAGTACGTACGACCAATTCCGACGCCACTGCGGAGTAGCGTCTTTCTCTTTTTTACACAGTAGAATATCTGCAATAGGGCGATGTAGCCTGTTCGCTCGGCAAATTGTGACTGAAGTGAAATTGTGCCTTTAGGCCTAATTTTGGCGGCTCACTCACGAGACGCTAATGCCGTATCTTCCCTTTTTGTTTTAATCTAAGACTTGCACTAATAAAGAGGCATTATTATCTGGAATCATCTTTTATTCGTTGCGCGAACCTCCCGCCTTTGCATGGCGACCCTGCCAGTGCTACCTGTCGGTAGCTCTGAGCAGATGGTTTTTGTATAGATATAAATTGTTAATTGAGAAATAATAAATAGACAATGAAAGTGTGCGGTTTAAAAGTTAAATAAATTAAAAACAGTGACTTTTCAATAAATAATAATGTTGTAGACAATTAAGTAAATATGTGAAAAGAAACAATAATGTGAGAGAACAGGAGTGAAATAGTGTTAAATAATTATAAGAAATACTTAAAATAATAAATAATATAGGTACGTTCTACGTTGCGTAATAAAATAAAAAAAGTTCTAAAGCAAAATTATTTTTTCGTAAAATACCTAAATAATTAAAAAAAAAGGACAATTAATTATTTGGTGAGAATGTGGAGAATCCGCTTTGATGGCTGTAGACATGATCGACGATGGAACAGTAAAAAGCAGGGTGCCGGGAGTAGATGGTATCGGATGAGGATACAGCCGGGAGATGTTGGTGTCCGATGGCATTTGGTGATGGCATGGCAAGGAAGGAAACAACGTGAAGAAAGTGATCGGACTATCTATTTTTTCCCAAGAAAAGAACTTTTTATTTTTTCAATTTATTATTTTATGGAAGTGTGTTTATTTTTATTAGATACAACAAGCAGTAAGTAGTTAGCAACTTTTTAGATAATAGATTTATGTTCGAAATGATGTTATTTTATTGTAATTCGAAGAAATAGTAATAGACATGTTGACGATAAGATAAAAAAATATATATTTATAAATGTGTAACTCTGATTTTAAATTGTTTAAAAAAAGTTGATTGTTCACAGAATGTTTTTTTTTATAATGTTTCCATAGAGTGTTTCTAATTAATTACAGTGAAATTATTGATAAAATTGTTGCCAAATTGTAGAATTTGTCTGTTAGGATTATTTTTCGACAAAAGTGAAAAGAATCAGTAGTAATTTCTGTTTAGTATTCTTTTGTTTGTGTAAATCTTACTGTGAAATATAGTTGAATTAATGAAATTAATTAGAAAAGGTTTCAAATTGATGTTCTAAAAATAGATTTCTATATTAGGTCGCGTTTTACAGAAGACCACACAAGAGCTCTTGGTCACTTTGTTTTGCATAACGTTGTGTCAGCGTAAAGCGATGCGCTCGTCGCTCGCGCACTTCAGGTGCTTATAAGGTATTCATGTAGCAAGATAGCTTGGTTGGTAACAATCAGGATCGAATTAAATTGTTGTTGGAATTAACTCATGTTGTCACTACTTACAAGTACCTGTTATTCTTTTGTGTCTACTTTTAAATGTTCTATTTTTTAATTTTTTATATGTATATATTTTCTCGGGGTTAAATGTTACGTTAAAAGCTACAAGCAATTAATGATTTTTATTGGGTTTAGTGAAGAGAATTAAATAATATCGGATAGGTACTACAAATATAAATATGGAAAATGTTTCTCTGATTTGACTAAGTTCAAAATAATTAAAACGAAATATTAAAAGTAGAGTTAATGATAAGTGTATGTTGTGTTTTACAGGAAGTTGGAATTTATGATGGATTGTGTAATTAAATATGAGAGTAAGAATTGACAAGTGGTTTAGATTGTTTATGATTAGTTTAGTAATGTTTAATAAATATAGAAAATGTTGATTAATCGGATTCTCACTTTGGACTGATCATCTAAAATCTGAGTTTTTGTGTAATTGACATTAAGGAATGTAGGCATGGTTTTGTTTTGATTTGGATCGATGAAGGATAAGTAAAAAAATAAATAAAAGAGTAAATAAAATATTTTATGAAACGAATGGTACAATGTAAGGAGACGTATCCTTCATTCGATCATGGTAGGAACGAGCTTCCTCCGTGAGAATTGTTGGAGGCAGCTCATGACGAAGGTGCGCGAGTACGCAGCGTCAGAAAAGGTCCTTAAAACTAATGTCCCTTAAATAAATAAATAAAAAGTTAAAGTGTATACACGTGTATTAAAGAAAGTACCAGTAATAAATAAATGATAAATGATGAATATTAAGAGTCGACTATAAATAAATAATTGTTATAATATGAAAGGAATGTAATAAAATGAGACGTCTTTAAGGTTATGAGAATTTACCTGCTATGTTGTATGTACATACTATGAAATGACAAAGTGGACAGGCCAATCCACTAATTCCCAAATATGATAAATAAACAGGTAAATACCTATATTAATAATTACTTAATGTGAGAAAATAACTAAGTAGTTAGTACTTACAAGGATGAGACAGATTTGTTATGTTAGAGATTTTTTTATTGACTTGTTTTTCATTTTAATATTTTTTATACCTTACTCGTATTTTACTCGTATTTTATCTTAGTTGTTTTAACGAATTTTATTTTTTTGGTAGTTTCTGTTTTGCAGTTCGCTAACTTTTTTATTATCGTTATTATTTTATAGATTTTGTAATAATATACTACATAATGTAGTAGGTATAATATGTAAAATTCATTCGTATTTTACAAAAAACAAAAATGTATCACTTATTTTGTTTTTTTATTATTTAAGGGGGAGGTGATGGTTTTTGTATAGATAGTATTTTGTATTTTGTATAGTAGTGTGTGTACGCCATATAGTTACACACATGCGTCTCCACCCAGTATATAAGCAATAACTTGCACTAATAAAGAGGCATTATATCTGGAATCATCTTTTATTCGTTGCGCGAACCTCCCGCTTTTGCATCTGCAAACCAGGCGCACATAGAAGGCCGGCAACTTGGAAAGAAGGGAACGATGCCACACTACATCGAAAGCTTTGGCGACATCAAGGCTAACTGTCAGAGATTCGCCATGCTTGTCCATTGCTTTAGCCCATGCGTGAGTAACGTACGTCAGAAGTTCACCCGTTTATCGCTTGGATCTAAACCCATGGCGATCATGGAGCAGCGAGTAATCCTCTAGGTATCGAATGAGCTGAGAATTAACTATCCGCTCAAACACCATGCACAGCACAGAAGTTACAGCGATGCGTCGGTAGTTGGCTGGATCCGAGCGATCCCCTTTTTTGGGGATGGGTTATAATGTTCACTTCCTTCCAAGACACCGGCACAATACCGGTATTGTAAGACTCCCTAAACAATCATGTCTACACAGGAGACAACTCAGCCGCACATCTGAGCAGCACAATCGCCGGTACACCATCCGGCCCGCTAGCCTTCCGCAAGTCGTGCGAACGCAGCACGGCACGTACATCACACCGTCTGATACGAATTAAAAATCACTAAAAGCACCGGTTACGATGATATTTGTGTAATGGTTCTAAAATACGTCTGCGATATAGTTGCTTCTGTTCTCTCTTACATCATTATTTTATCCGTGCGGTGACGGAGAAAGAATACCAATCGCCGCCCCTCTCTCCGTCCGGTGGGTGTCGTAAGAAGCGACTAACGGACTCTTTCGAGCGATGATCTGCTCCACTGGTGGTAGGGCTTGACCCGTCTGGTTGGTGACCACCGTACGCATGGTGTAAAACCCGTCAAGTGACTGCTTGTCGGTCGCGTTTCGGGATCAGCCAGCGTATAACCAGAGCACGAGCGGATGATGCTGCGATGTATTTGGTCTGTGGAGGCTTCCGTCAAACCAGTGCCAGGAGGACTTTGTTAACCTGCCGACCAGGGAGACCCGTAGAAACGGTTGTCCCGCTGGTCGCCCGTGGCACAGTACAGGGGCCCAAGCGAGCCTAACCAGCTCATGAGGCTGCCTCACCATGCCACGCATAATCTTGGGGTGGTCCGTCGTGCCGGTTGGTGACCGGAAGGTGGTGTCCCGGCGGCCATTCCCGGGGGGGTTCGGGGGCCCTTCCGTTCGGCAGGTTAATAATACTCGTCTGTGGGCAAATTCCTGGGAAAACAGGCCACCACACTTTGACCATTCGCATCGCGGCATCATTTTCTCGATTCACGCCTCTCTCTTTCCACTCCTAAAATGACAGCGCCTAACAACAAAACTGGTAAAACAGCGGTGCACACCCCCACCACAACCTTAACGTTTGAGGTGGAGTTCGCTAACATCCGCGGACTCCATGCAAACCTCAATGCCGTCCACGACCATCTTGAGACGGCACGGCCAGCAATGTTGTTCCTGATGGAGACGCAAATAATCCGCCCAGCTGACACCACCTACCTGAACTATCCCGGCTTTGTCCTTGAAGAATCCTTCAAAGCCAAAGCCGGAGTTTACTTATTCGTTCGGGCGGATGTTTGCTGTCGCCGTCTGCGCTGTCTGGAGGACCCTTCCTTCTCCCTCCTAGTGGTACACGTCGACTTAGGCTCTCATTGCCGTGTCTACGTCTGCGTTTACCGATCCCATAACGGCAACATGAAGACAACTCGACTAATTGAACATCTTAGTCGGGTAGCAGATGATGCGCAGGAGCGGTTTCCATCGGCGGAATTGGTGTTTTTGGGGGACTTCAACGCCCACCATGAGTTGTGGTTAGGTTCCTCCAAAACTGACCATGCTGGTAGAACTGCCCACGCATTCGCTCTCACGCATGACCTGACGCAACTGGTGAACCAGCCTACCAGGATCCCAGACATAGTTGGCCATGCGCCCTCCTTACTCGACCTTCTGCTGACGAGTCGCACAGTTGGATACCGGGTAGAGATTCGAGCTCCTTTCGGTTCCTCGGATCACTGCTTGATATCCAGCACAGTGCCCTTGGCATCGCGCTCGCCAACAGCGGTTTCGAAACGCCAGATTTGGCACTACGCGTCGGCAGACTGGGACGGTATGCGGGAGTAATTTGCATCCGTCCCTTGGAGGCAGCGCTGCTTTAGTGGGAAGAACCCGACCGCTAGCGCCACTGCCGTTGCTGATGAGATAGTATTAGGAATGGAATACTATATTCCACACTCCTATGTCATCAGCAAAGGCAGGCGCAACCGCTGGTTCAATCGCGAGTGTGCCAGCGCTGTTGAGAGCAAACAGACGGCATACCGCGCTTGGATCAGAGGTAAAGCTCATGGGGATCCCGAAACTCGCTCGCTAAAAGCAGCCTATAATAATGCCACCAAGTCGTGTAAGAGGGCCTACATTAGAGCGGATGCCCAGCGCGTTGCACGAGTAGGCCAAGAACTCCTGACGCATCCTACGGGCAGCCGTAGCTACTGGCGTCTGGCCAAAGCCGTGCAATCCAACTTCTGCCAACCCTCGCTGCCACCACTGAGATGCCCTGACGGAAGTTTAGCTCACAAGCCGCAGGAAAAGGTCGATCTCCTTGCCAAACTCTTAGTGGCTAACTCCCGGATCGATGACTGTAATGCACAGCCACCCTCAATTCGTCACTGTGGCCACACAATGTCTGATATTAAAATCAGGCAGTGTGATGTCCGTGCGGAAATGCAGTCAATCGATGTCCGGAAAGCTAACGGTCCTGATGGCATCCCAGCAATAGTCCTGAAAATGTGTGCAGCAGAGTTGTCCCCAGTGTTAACGCGTCTGTACCGTCTCTCGCTCTCTTCGGGTTGTGTGCCGAAATCTTGGAGAGAAGCTAATGTGCAACCGATCCCTAAAAAAGGAGATCGGTCAGATCCGTCTAATAACCGCCCTGTAGCCGTAACTTCAGTGTTGTGTAAGATCCTAGAACGAATATTGAACAAACAGCTTATTCGATACCTAGAAGATCACTCCCTAATTCACGATCGTCACTAAGGGTTTTGGCCAAAACGGTCAACGGGTGATCTTCTAGCGTACGTCGCACATCTCTGAGGTGAGGCTATAGAGAAGCGTGGCGAGTCACTGGCAGTTAGCCTTGACATAGCCAAGGCTTTTGATCGGGTCTGGCACAAAGCTCTTCTCTCCAAGCTCCCGGCATACGGTTTGCCCGCTCAGTTCTGTACCTGGATTGCCAGCTTCCTGCATGAGCGTAGAATCCGTGTCCTTTCGGATGGATGCGCTTCGCGGTTCATGTCAGTGAACGCTGGTGTTCCTCAGGGCTCCGTTCTATCCCCCACGCTGTTCCTCCTGCATATTAATGACATGCTTCCTCTTGGAAACATTCATTGCTATGCAGATGATAGCACAGTGCATGGGGGATATAACGGTGACCCAACGGCTGGGCGGGTAGACACCGAAATGAAGCGAGCATATCTTGTCATTGAGCTCGATCGGGTGTTGGACCTCATTTCTAAATGGGGCTCCGATAATCTGGTGGAGTTCAATGCCAAGAAAACACAGGTGTGCGCGTTCACAGCGAAAAAGTCGCCATTCCTTCCCCTTCCCTCTCTTCAGGGTACATCTCTAGGCCTGCAGAGCAGTATTAACATGCTCGGTATGGATATCCGCTGCGATCTGAACCAAAAGGATTACATCGAAACCGTAATTAAAAATGCCTCACGTAAACTCGGTGTCCTGAACAAGGTGCGGCGATTCTTCACGCTTGATCAGTTGTGTCTATTATACAAGACACAGGTGCGGTCTTGCGTGGAGTATTGCTCTCGCCTTTGGGACGGCTCCGCAAAGTACCTTCTCGATGCCTTGGACAGATTGCAGCGCCGCGCTGTGCGCATTATCGGCAATGCGGAGGTCTCTAAAACTTTCGAGCCTTTGCAATTGCGTAGAGATATTGCGCCACTCAGCGTCTTTTACCGTTTTTACCATGGTGAATGCTCTGAAGAACTCTTTGACCTCATCCCTCCTTCTCCCTTCCTCAATAGGAGTACGCGTGCTGCTCTCCGGAGTCACCAATTTACAGTTTCTAACATTCCATCACGCACAAAGAAATTTGGTGACTCGTTTCTTTGCCGCACTTCCAAAAGATGGAATAGTCTACCAGCACACGTATTCCCTCCTACCTATGACATAGGGTCCTTCAAACGAGGCGTGAAGAAGCACTTTGTGGGCCGGCAGAGTGAGGGTGACTGATGCTACGTCTCTTACGCTGCACCAGTTGTCCTCGCGCCTGGACTTCATTTCCACTTAACATCAGGTGGAGTGGAGTCATTTGCCGGGCTTAGTATAAAAAAAAAAAAAAATAACCTTTATTTTGGCCAGGGTATCTTTCCATCAAAGCTTGAAACAACAATCGTTAAACCACTTCATAAAAAAGACGACAAACATAATATGAAAAACTACAGACGTATAGCTTTAATACCTATTTTCTCGAAAATAATTGAAAAGGCTATTTACAATAATTTATATAATTATTTTGAAAATAATAGTATATTTACATAATAATATGAACAGAATGGATTCCGAAAAAATATGACAATTAATTTAGCAATTTACGAATTTCTTAACTTAATTTTTCCAAGATTATACTCAAAGAGCCCTGTATTTGCCCTTTAAATGGATATGTCAAAGGCGTTTGATTTAGTGGATCACAAGTTGCTACTTGACAAGCTTGAAATATATGGGATAAGAGGCAATTCTTTAGATTTACTCCAATTTTATCTAAGTCATAGAACCCCAATTTACAAATATATGTAGAATTTGTCCAGAAACTAAAGAGGAAACTAACTATAAATCTAGTCCTAGTATAGTCACCTGTGGGTTGCCTCAAGGAAGCGTTTTAGGTCCACTCCTCTTTTTGATATTCATTAATGATATCCCAAAGTCCATCAGTGATTTGATGATATTAGTTGTATTCAGCAAGGAAAGTAATATAAACTGCAGTCTGAAGTCAATAATTTGGTGTTTAGACAACAACAATTAGTAGCGCGACGCACTGCTGCGAACGGACGTGTGTACAATTTAACTAAAATCTTGCAAATCTAATGTTATCCCGTCGATCAAAAGTGAAACTTAACTTCTAATAGATAAGGTTTAGTTTGACAGACCTAGCGATTGCGCCCTGTGGCCTTTGTGCGTATGGCATCACCAGTCAACATGCAACGGACACCGCCTAATACTTCACTGATAAGCGGAAGCGCGAGTGCAGGCGGCTCGGCTCCCAATCTATCTATATATGAATACGGTGAGGAAAACGAAGATGTACATACCAACGTGAATTCCAGAAAGCGAAAAGATCGTAGTCACGAGTATGACTATAAAAAGGACCTGATGGAGTTTCGATCAGAAACTATGAGTTTTTTGCAAGAATTTGGTAAAAACCAAATTGATCACTTAAACCAAATTAGGCAAGATATCACCGAGGTAAAAGAAGAAATCAAAGCAGTTAAATCCGTCACAAATACCTTGACAGAGAACATGAACAAAATTTGCTGTGAGGTACAAGCAATCCAATCCGAAAATACAAAAACACAAGATCGAATTACAATAATTGAGAGTTCCATCACACAAATAAAAAATAATCATAAAGTCGACAATCAAGCTTTAAAATCGCATTTCTCAAATAACGAAGACATCATCTCAGAAGTTAAAGACCGGAATGACCGCGAGAAAAATATAATTGTTGTGGGTATAAAAGAAACATATGATAAAAATTCAAAGATAAGGCGAATGTACGACGACAATATGGTGACAAAAATGACTACAGTGTTATATGAAAACTGCCCGAAACCAATAAGCTGTATGAGGTTAGGAAAATATAACCCCGAAAAGAATCGCCCCGTGAAGGTATGTTTTGATAATAATTCTATACCTAAACAACTGTTGCGAAACAGATCTAAACTCCCGGATAATGTCACTATATACTCAGATCAAACTCTTAGCCAAAAAAATTATTTACATTCCTTGAAAGATGAATTAAAAAGACGAGAAGACAGTGGAGAACATGACCTCTCGATAAAATATATAAAATATAAACCTAAGATTGTAAAAAAACTAAAAAACTAATTACGCAGCATAACTGTATAAAAAATAGTGATAAATCAACAAATACAAGTTATCTTATCTCAGATAACTATACAAATGTTCTTACTGGCCCGTCGACATTACGATTTTTCGATGCGAATATCCGTAGTATACGATCACAAGGAAAGTACGATGCAATAAAATGCATCCTGAAAGCAATACCTGTCACTACGCACTTTATAGTGTTAACAGAAACCTGGATAACATCTATACAAGACGCCCAATTTTACTACCTACCCGGCTATAACCCAATTTTCAACTATAGGCCGCACAAAACAGGGGGTGGAGTCTCCATTTATGTTTCTGACACAATTAAATATGAGGTAACAGAAGACTTAGTGGAAAATGGGAACCACTACCTATGGTTAAAGATAGATAAGCTATCACTTAACATTGGACTAATTTATAAGCCACCAGATTCCAACATAAATAACTTTTTGGAAATATATCGTTTACAACTGGAAAATAGAAAAAGATGTGTAGTTTTTGGAGACTTTAATATAGATTTGTTGACTAAAGATAATATCTACAAGAAATATTTACATACTGTAAACGTATTGGGCTATGTCTTATTAAATAAAATAATCAAGGAATATGCTACTCGTGTAACCAGCACGACGAACACAATCTTAGATCACGTGTGTACTGATCTAACTAATCATACTTTTAAATTTTCGTTGATAGACACACCACTATCTGACCACAAGCAAATATTCTTTGAAATTTCTAAAATGGAGCCACATATTAATAAACGCATAAAATATGAAGCTTTGGACTACGAAGGATTACGCAATGATGGACTAATAACAGATTTTGTAAAAAATAACAACGAATTTACATGTTTAGAACGAAATATAGCTCATTGCATAAGTAAGAATAGAGTATCCAAGACAAAAATTTTAAATGCTCCACAAAGAGACTAGATTAATAGCATTATACTGGACAAAATAAATAAAAGAAATCTTCTAAGGCAGACCTTGAAGACAGATCAAAATAATGAAAAACGAAAACAGGAAATTCAAGAGCTACAGAAACAAGTTAACTTACTGATAAAAAGAAAAAAGAAACAATATTTTTATAATTTATTTGATAAATGTCAAAAAAACTCAAAAAAAGTTTGGGAATTAATTAATACACTAGCAAGAAATAAAATATAAGACGCTTGCTTTGTTCCCAAGTTAAAAATAGACTCAATATCTATAACTGATATTAATAAAGTTTGTAACAGTTTTAACGATTTCTTCTCGGCTATAGGCAATGACTTAGCAAATAAAATACCCCGTAGATACCATTTAAGCTCCACGCATACTCTAATGTATCCAAATGACTACATACACAGTGTAACACTATCTCAATTCAAACCTTGTAGTAGGGATGAGGTCATAAAAATGATTGACGGCTTGGACCATAACTCAAGTACCGGAATTGATGGCGTTAGCACAAAGGCGATAAAATGCCTAAAAGAAAGTATAGCTGAAGGTCTGTCTAACTGTAATAACAAATGTTTATCGGAAGGCAATTTTCCCAATTCCTTGAAAATCGCTAAAGTTACTATTTACAAATCTGGATCTAAAACTGATCCCAGCAACTACAGGCCAATTTCGGTCCTTCCAGTAGTGTCTAAAATATTTGAACGCATACTTTATAACAGACTATAGCTTACCTTAATCAAAAACGATTTTTAAATGATCAACAATATGGATTCCGGCCTAAATATAATACACTTTCGGCTACTGCAGACTTAATAACGAAAATAAAAACAAATATTGACAAGAAACAAATGGCATTAGGTATATTCATTGATTTGAAAAAAGCTTTCGATTCGTTAAGTCATTCCAAATTATTACATAAGCTAAGTAACATAGGTGTAACTGGACCAGCCTTGGAAATATTAAAATCATATCTTGAAAATAGACAACAAGTTGTTAAGATAGGTGTTTTTAAAAGTAACCCTCAAATAATTAACTTTGGTATACCACAAGGCTCTATAATTGGACCTTTAATGGTTCTTATTTATGTAAATAACATCACCAATGTAGGTCTGACTGGACACTTGACTATGTACGCTGACGATACTTGTCTTTTTTACTTTGGCCATTCTCTAAATGACATAATTGCCGAAGCTCAAAAGGATCTCGATAAGCTCAACATGTGGTCCTTACATAATTTACTAACAATAAACGTTTCTAAAACTTCATACATGATTTTTACGGCAAAGAACAAAAAACAGTCAGACCACACACCTTTGACTATTAATGGTACAGCAATACATCGGTCAACTCAAGAAAAATATTTAGGCTTATGGATAGATGATAAATTAACATGGAATGTGCATATTGAGCGTACAAAGAATAAGTTGCAGTCAGTTTTGGGTTCTTTGCGAAGATCATCTAATTGCATACCATACAAGTTTCGCAATATGTTGTATGATGCGTTGGTGAAATCACACCTCCAATATTTGGTTGAAATATGGGGATCAGCTTCAGTTACTGCCCTTAAAGAATTGCAAGTCATTCAAAATAAAATAATAAAAGTACTATTTCATCTAAATAAACTAACCCCTACAGCAACTTTATATAAAGACACAAAATTATTTAACATTCAACAATTATACAAGTATAGTACATGTATTTTAGTAAAAAAAAATTACATCGAACACAATTCACTGTAATATTAACATAGCTAAGAGAAAATACAAACATAACTTAAGAAATAACAATAAACTATGCCTTCCAGTACACAGAACTCTAAATTACGGGAAAAAAACATTACATATGAGGGGGTACAATTTTATAATAAATTACCTGAAAAAATTAGAGAATTTAAAAGCATAAAATATTCAAATTTAAAAAAAAAGCTCCATGCACATCTTTTAAGTGAGTTATAATACATTTAGTTAAATACTTAAAGTTAAAAGCCAAATATAAAAAAAAAGTTAAATAAAAAGAGTGTTCAATTCCCATCTGAGGTAGTCACTTTTTTCCACTTTAAAATATTTAAAATAAAAATAAGTTAAGATTCACAAAGTATGATACATAGTTATAATATTGGTTATTTTACATACCGCATAAACAAAAGTAAAGTTATCTAATAAATCCATTTAGGATACAAATATAAAATAAAAATAAAAAAAATACTTAATAAAAAAAAATAGCTTAAAATCAGCTGATCGACTCAATGCATCCCATAGTATTGGCTTGGCCACGCTTGAAGCTACGTTTGTTATCTATTTACCGCGCGGACACAAGAAGACCGATAATGGAGGTAGTGTTGCAAAAATTAAAAGTGCACTATGTGTGTCGCATGCGCTGCGGGATGAGTTGAATTGTGTAATGTTGTTATTGTAAGCCTATAAGTTTGTTACCTACGTTTAATTTTAAGAATGCAGTTGCGCTGCGCCGCAATATTATCGTAAGTTTTATTTTTAATTAATCTCATTTTAAGTGAACAGTGTAAGTTCTTATGAGAATAAATGTCTTTAAACCGAAACCGAACAATCTAGTAATAAATATACATAAAACGAAAATTATGGAATTTAACCCCCGTGTGACGGGAGTTTTTTTATGACATATGGCATTAATTAATGCCATGCCGTCCTTTAGAGACAAAGATGCAATACTAAATTAACCCATAAAATAGAGATTTAGTAAACATCCGTCAGATTCCACCTTCGTCAGATCACTTCTTTTTTCCGTATAGGTCAGAATTTTAAAACTGGTGACGAAATAGCAATTGTCATGACTCCTTGTCCGTCAGATTCCGCTTCATGGCAGTCGTTGAACCGACCACAGCCACCAAATGCCTTGGCTTACACATAGAAGATAATTTAAAATGGCAAAAAATAGATTTCGTGTGGAAAGCTTTCACAGTTTTCATACAGCCTATATCTTCTGTGGGAAAAAGTTGGTCTCTCAACTTTACTCGCGTCCTATCATGGCTCTGTGGCTTTTAGGTTAAGAAAAAGTTTTTAAATGTCAAAAGCTTAGATTAAAACAAAAAGGGAAGATACGGCATTAGCGTCTCGTGAGTGAGCCGCCAAAATTAGGCCTAAAGGCACAATTTCACTTCAGTCACAATTTGCCGAGCGAACAGGCTACATCGCACTATCGCGGATATTCTACTGTGTGAAAAAGAGAAAGACGCTACTCCGCAGTGGCGTCGGAATCGGTCGTACGTACTCGTCTGTTGCGAAGCGACCGAGACGTCAACGCGCTACTCGCTGACTCCCTCGCGCTGGAAACTTACCGCTTTGTCTCGCTCGCTCGATATACACTTTATAGGTATAGGTATAGGTAGAGTAGGACTATATTTTTAATGACTACAAGTAGGAGCATGCCGTATCTTCCCTTTTTGTTTTAATCTAAGGTCAAAAGAGATGCATTCGTGCCATGTGTAAACCTAAAAAGACTGACTACTGCAGAACATACTTCAAAGACTTGAAGATACTGACAATGCCTTTCCTGTACATACTCGAATTGACACTCATTGTAAGACAACACTCAAAGTTATTTAAAATTGTTCCTAGAAAGCGAAATCGTACGTTGTTGCGCTTCGTGAATCCATTTGCATATAAAACGGCATTGTACCAAAGAAGTGTGCTCGTAATGGCGCCAAAAATATATAATAAAATTCCTCATTTTGTTAAAGAGTGTGATAACTATGTCACTTTTAAGCAAAAATTAAATACATTTTTGTCTAATGATGCCTTTTACTCAGTTAATGAATTTTTACAATTGAAATAGGTGTTGAGCTTGACATTTAGTTCTTTAATAGTAATTTATAAAATTCTTGACTGACATTTTGTAAATTATTTTCTTATTTTATGTACTATATTATTTTTATTTTATTAATTTTGATAATAAATTGTTACTTATGTTTAGGACACGGCGATGAAAGGTAGTTCTGGGACAAATGAATTTTTATTAACGTATTGTTAATAAAAATTCGTCGATTGTCGTATTGTTTAAATATTTGAATAAATGTATTCCGTAACAATACTTTAACTATTCACCTATCAAATAAAACTAGGTTTTAATATAAATAACCCGCATATTTTTATCAATGAGGTATAATACACATCAAGGTAACGTGTGGACAAACACGGCAACGTAAAATTCTTTTTTATGGAATACTTAATAGTCCAATTAACCTTTTATGTACGGAAGGCTTCATATGATGCCAAAAGCAAAGCGGGCTTCTAATACATCATATGATGTTTTGACATTGGCAGTAGAGAATCACGATTTTTTTTTACATTATCTATGGACAGGTGCCATTTTATCGACACAGACTGAGACAATCTGAAAATCGCCGGATTGAGGGGTTGCATTGCCTACAAGCGACTGGTACAGAAAAGGTTAATAAATATTTAAATATTTATATAAATATTATAAATATTTAGTGCTATACATAGATTACTAATTCAACTAACCAGAAAAAAATGTATGAACATTATTACTAGGTTTTTTAGTACCGATATCATCGGTGGCACGCAATTTTTGGTACCGGGAAATTCACCCATTTGTCTAATATAATGACGAGAAGAATGAGAACTGTTAAATCGCGTCAGGCCGGTTGGCCTTCAGAGCTGCATTACTCGTAATACAAAGATGAGGTGACAGGTCCCTTTGATGCGCACCAACTACAGACAGAACAGCTATCTAGTACGTTCTTGATTGTCGCTTGTTTAACTCATTGAGCGATAGCACTGAGATTGACCCATTTTGTAGCAGTATTGTTTCACTGAAGCGAGCACTTGCAGCGGGTTTCCTTGTTAGTTATGGGGACGATTAAAACTATGTACCTACGTCACCCATACCTAAGTAGCAAAAAAAATAATGATTTAGGTAAGTATATTTTAATTTCAATGTCACCATTTAAATAAATCTAAATAGTAAGATAAATAGTAGTATAAATAATAGTATAGTATAAAGATAAATATGAGTAGTTAATAATTATGGTTACAGACAATGTTTTATATCCACTTGTTATTTCATTGTAGTGCGCTCCTAGATTAATAATTACCGCATGTTCTCAAAAAAAATTGTAACCTATAAAACACTATTATGTGTAACAACTTGTTAGTAGTTAATGTTATGTAAGTCTGATAAGAGCAAATATTTGTAATAGCTGTAAGTTTTCCTATAAAATAAAATAAAAATAAAATAATAGCCGCTCCTCTAGCTCCGGTAGTGCGGCGCTGTTTCCGGAACACGACCAGCGACGAGCACAGATCACTTGGCGGGCGCACACGGCCGCGCGGTGGGCGAACACCGGCCGAGCTGGGCTGTACCACCAAATGCTCAGTTAGCACCATCCAGAGGTCGCATGTAGGGTCACGAAGGTACACACCTGCGGATGTGTGCATTGTAAACCCCATAACTTCCGAGACAAGTGATGTCCCGAGAAAAATAAAACTGACAAAGGATACAAGCAGTCCTGTAACTTACACTCAGACTGGAAATATAAAGTTTATGTGAACTTTGTGCTAGGTAGAAGAATAAAATTACAGGATTATACTCGCAGAGTTTTAATTTCAATATTATGCGTACTTTTAACGGAAGTTTGCAAAGTTTTGAAATATTGTGGTGCAGCGCGGCTCCGCAAGTAGTAACTACTCTACTTGTTTCTTATTGACTTAACGTTTTTGATAACTTGCACACATACGCACTCTAAAAGAGATTTAAATCTTTGTACACATAGTATGTCTTGCAGGTAGGTTAGTAGAAGTTTTATGAAGACCAGTGAAATAAATCTAATGTATTTCGTTTTTTGTTATCTAAATGATAAATGTCATGCGTCAAAGGTTTTTGACGCCTGACATTTATCACACCTTGTATTGAATCAGAATTTATGAGAACATCTCTCACACAAAGTTAATAATACATTAAACCCATATCCGGCACCACTTCCCGTGGTGGTTCGCAAAGTATCCCATTTCATCTGGCACGTACTGCAACTTCGGCTTTTCGCGCCGCAAGCAAACTTAATAAGCGTCGCAGGAACAAAAGGAATGCACATCGGCGCGCTAACAAGCCGCGCGCGAGCCGGGCGGCAGCCGGGCGGGAGACGGGCGGGAGACGGCCGCGAGACGGGCAAGAGACGGGCGGGAGACGGGCGGGAGACGGCCGCGAGACGGGCAAGAGACGGGCAAGAGACGGGCGGGAGACGGGCGGGAGACGGCCGCGAGACGGGCAAGAGACGGGCGGGAGACGGGCGGGAGACGGGCGGGAGACGGGCGGGAGACGGCCACGAGACGGGCAAGAGACGGGCGGGAGACGGGCTGGAGGCGGGCGGGAGACGGGCTGGAGGCGGGCGGCTCAATCCCATTAGGGTGCAGGGCACTGCGCTGGAGCACACTTTGTATACGTGCAGACAATGACGAACCAAACCTTCAAATTTTCCTTTTTATTTAACTTATATCGCTTCCGATGTCACAGTAACAAAACAACTGACAACTAAAACGAATTTATACAAAAAAAGTGACAATTTCTTACAATCTACACTATTGCCTCCACAGCTACCTGTGCCACTATTAAAACATATTGGGGCATTATCCCAGTATGAAAGTTGTAAATTTCAGAAGACCGCTTGTAGTTTTATGGAAGAATTTTATTATGACATTTTCTCCTAAAGGAAGTCAAATACGCTCGTCTCAGTCAGAACAGCGTAACTGGTCATTAATAAGCCGCCTCAAAACTGTAACTTTGAGCAGTTGAGAAAGCGGTTCTGCCCTGGCAGCGCCGCCGACGCCCGATATGGAGATTGCAAATGCGCGTCCCGACGGAATCGAGCGAACTTCATTATAAGCGCGAATTTCGGGCAGTTAAAGAAAAATATCGCTGAAACACGCGCAGCGGCAGGTGGCGCGGCTCCTCAATCCGTACGCTACTTTTTGGTGCAAAACTACACTTTGTGAGTACCGGCCGTTCGGCGTAACTCAGTGCCGAACGTGCAATACCAGCAGTTTCGGTACATGTACGTAACAACACATTATAAAGTTTAACTAGGATAGTTAAGTAGATTAGCCACTTTAAAAAACTTTTCAAAGCGAAGCGAAAATTTGTACATGACAATGTGAAGCTATTTTTACTTCACTTACTGAGCTCTCAAAAAACACTATCTGGTATATATGCTTATTAAAAAGTTTTGAAAGTGCCTTGCGGTGACTTAAAACATAAAGTGTGATAAAATATTGATATGCGGGTTTATTGAGTCGTAAAGTGACCGCCGCTACAATGTCGCCGGCGAGAACTAGCACCGTACGGCGGCGCGGTGTGTTTTATAATTGCTTATTGAGCGATAAGATTTAAGACCAATTAGCCATATATACTGCTCGCGGGCAGTATATTATGTGGCCGACTGCATGCTTTATAGTGCTGCTGTGACGGAGCCAGTCCCCTGTAAGCTGCCAGTAATGACGCACGAAATGTGCCATAAAAACGTTATGCACTTTTTGGTGGTCCTTTTTTAGCAAAAGGAGTTATAAAAATAAATGTGTATGATCATTAACTCTTATAATAAACTAGCGACTTGTCCGCGACTCGTCCATGTCTTTTTTACGTAGATATTTTAAAGTTTGTACACATCGAAAAGAAATCAGCAAAATTGGTCGAGCTGTTCACGACTTAAATATGGCGAATGATTTTTATTTAAATCGAAATTGAAACACAAACTTTTATCATTTTTAATTTTGGACTGCACGTTCTCTATGTATAATACCTACATAGTTCGTAAATAAACACTATCTAAAACATCTATTCTGTGCTACAACTTTTAAAATAGGTTAAGGCTTTTAGAGTTTTTATCAAAAGAGAGAGAGCCAGCACCGGGGTTGCAAGAACCGAGCCCGCGGCGCCAGCTGTCCAGCTGATGCGGTTTTTTATACCACTGAGGCGGCAATCAGGCTTAGCCCGCCTGATGGTAAGCGATAAATGGACGTTGGCCACACCAGAGGGATACCAGAGGTACTCACTCATTGCCGACCCTACCCAAGTAACACACGAAAGCATTTTAAGAAACGAATAGTAAATTTATGTACAACTTAAGGCCCGTATAAACTCTTATATAAGTTCACCGAGCATCTAAGGCCTCATATTGGCATCTCAAAACCTTTATGATGCTTTACACTGTATAAAGGTTGGATAATGGCATATCTAAATGCTTTTGTAAAGCCTTTAGATGTAGTGCAGTACATCTAAACGCAGCTATACAGCTTTTAGCTGCATTAAGTACTTTTGGAAATACAATAGCTTTCTTATGTAATAAATAAATGCTTAAGGCTGCTTAAAGGCATAAAGTTGTACCATTACAATGCCCCTTATATCCATGGATCCCTAAAATGGCGTTCAAGTAATGACACTATTTCAGTCTACATCGAGTCTACTGGTATACCAGTGAATTCATATAGAACTACTTTAAAGCCAATGGCACTACAGTGATACATCAAAAGTTTGCTCTCTGGCCTCTGGCTTAATAATTGTTCACGTGTGAGTATTTATACTGCTGGCGGCATTAAATAGCTTTTATAAAGGCTCACTGGGCTGCTTAAGACAGACACCATTTTGTAAATATTTTATAACCTACAATATTATCATTCGGACCTATTTATAAAAGCAATAAACCCATAAAACAAGGATAAAACCTAATTTAATATACTGCCCAACCAATACTGTTATGTTAATTACGCAAAATACGTTCTGACTAGAAATACACAATTGTTTTGGTTAGTCCACACATATCTTTAATTAACATTTTAGACCAAAACCACAAAATATCGAAGGCGCGTGAAAATTTCCAATGAAACTTTTATAGACATTTACAGTAAACTGCATTGCGCATTAATATTTGATGGCATAAATAACAAAAAGTCAAAAACTTTCCCAGTATTATAAAATGTTGTTTTCACAATCACGCGTTTTGACATGTCTTCGTCCATTAAATATTGAAAGACAAAGTATAGTTTAATAATTACAACGTCAATGTATTATAAACATATGTACCGTGGTGTTAGAGATGTTTTTGCAATGATGTAGGGTTTATTAAGTTCGAACTGTAAACACTTAAATAGCTCGTCTAATGCTTTTGTAATGCCAATGCCATGAACATCTTCATTATCAAAAATATTGCTAGCTTAGTGCTTCTGTAATGCGATTAGCAACTTCATTGACCATAATAATTTCTTTTCCTTATTTAAATTGTTATTCTCGGAATTTTAATGTCACCGCCTACAAAAATTTATGTACATCTTCTCTGGTTGACTGTTAGAGAATGCCTTATGGCATTAAGTCCGCCGTTTGTTGTATTTTTGGCAATAAAGTTTAAATAAATAAATAAAAATAATGCTTCTTTAATGCCATTGTTACCTTTCATGACCACAATAATGCTAATATAATGCCAATTGCTAATTAAACAACTATTTGCAGACCTATATAGGGTCTAAAGCCGTATAATTTGTGCCCAAATAAGCTTTACAGTAGCCGCACGTGTGTAATGCTACTATACAACCAAAGCCAAAATGCCATGACGATACAGAAATGCTGTAATGCGGCTGTTATACTGCTTTGATGTGTTACTTGGGTATAGCGTTGTTTGTAGTGGATGCATTGAGCAATAGCTTGGTGGCGCAGTAGCTGACAAGTTTGGGTTTCCATTGCTAAAGCTATCGAATCTTCCAAGATTTGTCTACCTCCGTGGATGAGTAGTTAGCAGGCCCAACCGGCGTCGTCTTCTCTGAGTTCAATTCCCTGTCGGGTTAATTTAGAAACAACTTTTCTAAATTGATTTCTGGTCTTTCTGCTTTCTAGGTATACGCACTAATAAGTATGTTCATCCGTTATCTAGTTTAATAAATTTTAACTTCAACTTAACTTGGACTAGATAATTGGTATAAATGTGGGAAAAGATATTGTCCTGTAGTAAATAATAAATAAAAAAATAAAAATCTTTATTTGGCACTATTTCAATTATTTATAAACTTAAATGTGAACGATAACCATCGCATTCGTCTGATGACTGTGTCGCAGTTGCCAACGCCCACCTCCAAGGCTGAGGAGGGTGCGGTACACTTTAACAGCGGATTCCTACTTTAGATAACAGAGGTTATCATATCTATGGTACCTATACATTTTTGATAAAATTATATAAGAAAGGGTTGTGTGCGTGTTTGTGTGCGTATGCGAGTGTGTGGGTGAGTGGGTGTGTGTGTGTGTGTGAGAGAGAGAGAGAGTGTGTGTGTGTGTGCGTGTGTGTGTTGTGTTAAGCATGTTAACAAACTAATCAAGCAAGTTAATGTTTATTATATATCTGTATAATATATAGATATATAATATTTTTTTCATTCATTTATTGTTTATTTAAGGGAGTGCCGCGCGATCGCAAAAACTGACATAATTCTCTTAATGAACTTCAAAGCAAAATCAATCATATTGATATTCATAATTAGAACAATTCTGATTTGAAGTTTCAGACCTAGTAATTAATTTAGAGCAATGTTTTTATTCTGCGAAATGTGCAAATCCATCACGCGCTTGTGTTAAGAATTAAAATTTAGGCGACCTACGGAATATCAGTACAAATATTTTCATGTAAGAATTATTGTTTCATGCGCAAAATTAAGAAAGTTGTCGAAGGAATATGTTTTTAAGAGTCATTAGATTTATGTATTGTTTGTTATTGTTTAAAGAATTTCTTTCAAATTTCAACAAGGCCACGACCTTGTGCAATGATCTGGGTAACTTAAATAAGTTCTTTTAATGTATTTAACTAATTCAGCGCATAGTACAAGTGACTTAAAAATACGTAAAGTTTTACAATTTCGTGCAGGATCGTCTTAACATATTAATTTTTATCAATCAAGTAACTTTTCTGTTTCATTATAGGATAATTCTAGAATCCATTTCCAAACGACTACGCAAAACTTGGCAGACATTGTCACTAAGACGCTTATTTTTATTTAGATTTAGGTCATATGAAAGAACAGAATGGTTCCGAAGAACGCTGCTCAGCACATACAGTTTCCTGATGGTGAGGACTTCAGAGATGCTGTATAGCTCTGTCGGGGGGAAACACAGTGCTTTGTTGAGCATTACCTTTAACACTGCTCTTTGAGCCCTCTCCAAGCGAATGATATGTGATTTCGCAGCACCACCCCAAGCCGCAATACAGTAAGTGAAGACTGACTGAGCCAATGAAAAGTAGACAGTTTTAAGTGTTTTGGGATCGGCACTACTTCTCAATTTTTGAACAGGAAAATAAGTTAAAAGTAGTGTCAGCACCTTAGATTAAAACAAATGTTTTAATCTAAGGTTACACTTCTCTAATAATCTAAATACTTAATTTGACTGTTACCGTAGTGGGAGTAATTTATGTATAAAACTATCCTAGGCAATACAGTTCATAGATAAGTTTTTATTTTGTGTTAACATAAAAATATTTAAGACTTAGCAATAACGTGGTGCACTTAAATTTATGATAATGAAAATACTTATTTTGAGAAAACAGTGTGGGCGGGAGTCGCGTGCCCGGCGCGGCGGCGGCGGCGGCGGCGGCGCGTGCTCCAGACCATTCACTTTTAACAATTAACTTTTGTCCTAATAGAAATGTTAGGGTTCGAGCGTGACTGCAATGGGTTCCACTCACTCATTGGAGCTCAGCCCTTCTCTATTATTTAATGTTATTGAAACTCAAAGATATTGAAAGGTTAACCCGTGTGTTGAGATACAATGGTGTCAGTGTTACAAAAAATTATCACTTTTAAATTTTGCGCGAGTAAAATGCTCATAGCGCGCCTTCTCACAGGTTAAATAAAATAAACTAATTATCCACAATACACAAGAAGCATTGAATAGTGAGATTTTATAGACAAAGCTTACATAATTTGGCGAGGCTCTTCGCCTACACTTTTTTAAATATTTTAATATGTGAGGCGCTACCACGTAATTAAGATTTCAAAAGTTACAACCAAATGTCACTTTTTAATTTTTGTTTAATTTCTCTTCCGAAGGTTTCTATCACAGAACCGTATAATAGAATTATCTTTTATAACAGCTTATCCGGCTCATGGATTGAAAGGCAGCCGACTAGCGGCGCACGCGGACGGAGTGAACGTGTGTGGCTGAGAGTGGACGAGCGTGGACGAGTGTGGGCGAGTGTGGGCGAGTGTGGGCGAGTGTGGCCGTTGCGCGCGTGTGGAGCGGTGGACAGGTGCGGACAGATGCTGCCGCCCGGATACCTCCATCCAATATGGCGGCGGATTATCTGCCGGGATCCCAACGTATTATGCTAATTTTAATAAAGCTATGGCGGCTTATCGTTCTTTACAGCGCGGATGAATTAATTTAATAAGCCATACCTATCGTTATATTCTCGAAATAACATGATGCCCAACGGGGAATTAGTAGACGTCTCCTGATAATTAAATTAAAATAAGATAAAAAGCACAAAACCCGGAATCATAATAGAAAAATTTACAGACAAATAGCAAAACATTAAATCAAACAGAAGCCTTAGCAATTATTTTACTTTTAGGTACGTACATACATATAATCTAGTCAGATACTAGGCAATGAGGACCGGAAAAGCAGTCGTCTGCCATAGTCCACTTTTCACCAAATAGCGACTGCACATGTGCTCAGCGTGACAGGTGGTGAGCCCATGTTGCCGCTCTATGCTGTTGGTTGTGTGCAGTATTTAGTCCGTTAGTCGTTTTTTACGACACCCAAGGGAAGAGAGGGGGGGGTAGTATTCTTCCACCGCTACGCAACACGGTTATTATATTTACTTTTACACCCATAGATAAAACATCTACTTATAAAACTTTCTTGGTAACATAGGAAGGATACTATTATAGAAGTTATCAAAGTCTTAAGATAAAAACCAACTCAGTAACCCTAAAATTATTGACAATGCGGGGATCTTATAAACTTTAAATAGAATTAACAGACAGGAATCAAAACTGCTAACTGATCCCTGGTGGCCTGTCAATGTGCCTGAAAGTACAACTGGAAACAAATACTCAAATTAATTTATCCCCTTTTCCAATTGCTGTCAACTTTGAGAATGTTTGGACGTGTCTATTCAAAGAAACTGAACAAGTGGTGGCTGATCCTCAAAGTTAGGTGTACCGCTATACTTTGATGTTGCCCGACACGAAACAATAAAGTTTGAGCGCCCTTTTTTATGTTTCTGTGAAATTCCTAAGTCAGCTTAAAATATCTAAAACTAAGTCTGAATTGGTAAGAGTAGGAAGAAACGATGCATATTTTATATATAAATTACGAATTTGAGTAATCATCCTTAAATCTTATCATTGTTATGTTATTTTGTTAAAAACATTTGTCCAAAATATAGTAAAAAATCAACAGGCAAATAATTTTCTAGCGTAATCTACAGACCCTTACGAACGTGAAGGGCCGTGAACCGCCTGACTATGTTACCCCGATCACGATTATAATTTAGATAGAATTTTGAGTAAAACACCAGCATTCTAATTGATTTTCAGTCGTGTTCAAAAAGGCAACATACAAACAGATATTCCGAGATTCAGATTATACATTATCACATGTACATTCATAAAATTATTCAAAGTTAAGCGCACACCCTTTGAGATCAACGAGCTAATAGCGGCGGTATTAAAACCATGTTCAGAAACTGTTAGGAGGTGCATTTTCGCAAACATTCATGGCGCACCGCTAACTGCTGAAACAAGCCGCCTTTATTGAAGAACTAATATCCTGGCCGGACGAGACGCGCGCGCTGAATGCACTTTCCGAGTTATGAAACTGTGTTGGGCCCACGCAGCGCGTCTATCGCGGACAAATATCCGAGCTATCCGGCAACGGACAGGAAGGGATAACCCAGTTGCAGAGATTTGTTTCAGCCAGTTTGCAGTTGCATCGCGCCCCGAATGGCTATAATAAAGCGCCCCCCCCCCCCCCCCCCCCCTTCCACCCCACACACACTTCGCTGACGAAGCGGGGACAAAGCGCTTTGTTTTTTTGGCGTACCTGTGTTAACGTTTTGTTCGATGAAAGACATTCAACATTGTTTTTATTTAGGTATTTGCAAACCGTCCGTTTCACGGTTAAACGGTATGGTTTTGTCCAATAGCGAAAAAGCGTAAATGCAGTAACAAATGGATCAGTCAATAAATACTCGAATTCATCAACTACAACGTAGTAACGTGGGAGTAACCAATAATCAAATAATAGCTCGAATTGTAATATTCAACAGTTGATTAAACAGACTACGTTTTTTCGAGTTCATCGTGTTTTTTAACTATCTAACGGTAAACTAACCAAGCGTTTTTAAACGAATGTGTCAAAATTGATTGAATAGTTATTAATTAAGGTTACTGTGATGATGGCAGTGTATCCGCATATCTTTGCTTAAACCCAGGAACACTCGCGCTATGAGCATATTAAGTAAAGGACATTGTTAAAGTTAGCCTAAGAACCAACACAAACATGACATACATGATAATTCTTAGCTTATTTTTACGACAGATAACAATATTTAGATTTTGGCGGACACTTTTAGATAAGTAACCAATAATAAAAATAACGGCATGCGGACATGCCAGGCGGATGTCTTTTGCTTTTCTAATGAGGAGAATTTTACTAATCTGCGGTGCTGTGTCACTCACTGACTGACGTTACTGTAGTCTGCTGTACACAGTGTTGCCATTTATCTGGATTTGTCCGTAAAATAATGTCATTGTTCAAAAACCGTACAATGTAGGTATGCACACGGATTTTTATACGCAATTTTCAGGCAAATGCTTTTAATGAGTAGAAACTTTTGATAAGTAGTACCTACTAATAGCTTTTATTATTCTTAAGGAATGTTACATTTTATTTGATTCTTTTTTTTTATGCTAAGCCCGGCAAATGACTCCACTCCACCTGATGTTGAGTGGAAATGTAGTCCAGGCGCGAGGACAACTGGTGCAGCGTATGAGACGTAGCATCAGTCACCCTCACTCTGCCGGCCCACAGAGTGCTTCTTCACGCCTCGTTTGAAGAATTCTGCGTAAACTAGCGAGTCTTATTTAATTTTCATAGATTTTTACAGAACTGAACCAGCAAACTGCATAGTAAAAACTATGGCTCTGAGGATTCCCATTGAGATATTTTCTTGGGCTAATATGAGATTGAGAGCCAGAGAGAGTTAATGGTGTTATTTAGTATTAGTGCAAGCAAGACGTAAAACTCTTTGTTATTAATCATTTTTGTGTCTGTCTGACATCCATATTATTTTAATGTGGTTTTGCCGTTATTAATTACCTTATTACTTTCATTAATATAGTTATATAAGTATGTACATACATACCTTAGAGTTTCAACCTATAGACCTTATGATAAAATATTTTTTGTTTGTATTTTACATGTCTTTGGCAAATAAAACAAAACAGTGCAACATCACTTTTCAAATTCTCTCAAGAAGTCCGTGCGAGATCTCAGTAAAGTCCCACATCTTTACTGGAACTCAAGAGGTTTGGGGGGAATATCATTTAGCATTAAACGTTTTTAATATTATCATCACATCACTCATCATTATCGTCGGTTTAAGCATAATCAACGAACTCTAATAATACGACTGAAGGACTAGCATCCATGGTCAAGAAGAAAAAAAGTTGACGTTCTGGACTTCTTGGCGGGAAAGTGAAGTCATGTCTGCAGTTTTGTTTTATTCTATAATTTGTGTTTTGTCGAATATTAATGTGAAATAATGATGGATTATATAAGTGTTCGTGAACGTGCACGAGTGTTGGCAAATAAAACAAAAGAGTGCAACATCACTTCTCAAATTCTGTAATTAAACATAACCTCAAGTTTTCCTGATATTTAGGTTCTCAGGAGTGTCCGTCAAAAATCTTTGTTTTTACAGTCATTTACTTGCAATTTCGAACCTAGAAAAGAATACTTCATAATTGTTGGTTCTTAGGCTAACAATGTATGGGCGCAGAACATTGTCCTTTAAAACTCGCACTAATTTCTTTAAAAATAGTGCTCACTAAACCAGCCTGCGCTATAGCTGAGTTTTACACTTCTCCCGTCCCCCGCGTAACAGAACAGTGCCGTCGGCTTAGCGCGTCCCGATTGCTGGAGGGAGGCGGTTTGTTGCTGGGTCGCAACGCAACACGCGGGATTTTGCTCATCGCACGTGTTCGCGTCACGCGGGATTTTGCTCATCGCACGTGTTCGCGTCACGCGGGATTTTGCTCATCGCACGTGTTCGCGTCACGCGGGATTTTGCTCATCGCGCGAGTATGAACGTAAGTAAAGTCAGAGAATATTATACACTATCGTGGTAAAGTGCCAATTCAGTTCCTATGTTTGTTTTACAAAATTCAAAGTAAAACTAATGCTGTAAACATAAAATAAATATTTGATTTTATTAAATATTTTTGTTTCATTATTATTTGTCATAAAATATATAATTAATTATGTCCTATGTACATTTTGACTGCTTACAAAACGTGAGCGAAATACTCGATGCGCGAGTGCTTGTGTAACTTTCAAGGACGCGAGTGCTGCCGGGTTAAAGCCGAACTACATACATAATAAATGGTAGTGTAGCAACATAATACCGTGAAATAGAATCCTTATTTAGTAAACGACATGTCCGTGACGTAAGCATCTCTGTTAATTAGCATATTTCTACTGTCAAAGTGATCTGAACTGTTTTTATCAGTGTCATGTCAGTCAAATCAAACTCTAAATTTTTTCGAAATAATTGCGAAGTCCTTGAAATGCACGGAGTGCACACAATCTTATTTCAATATACTAAGATATTGAAACTACGTTGGCTATCGTTTAAGTTAATCAGTTGATTACAAATGGTCATTGCGTGGTGAACAGAAAAATATTGTTGGTGAACTCGAGCCTTTTGTGATTAGAGCTGCCTATTCACTAATTTTACCGTTCAACTAATTTAATTCACAGTAAGCTGGTATTATAATAATTAAAATTGCTGTACGAGTATAATTTGTATCCGCTGCTACCAACCAACGACTATTCACAGACAAACATGAATAATAAGAACAGATTTTTTTTTCATCTCGACCGTTTCCCGGAGTCGTAGACAGAAAGGGGTAGCTTTCAATATTGTTGAGGATATTGCAAAATTTTGTTTCGAAGTTTAAATAAAAATTCGACCAAAACATTTAGATAAATTATCACAATGACAGTCAACGCAAGGCACAGCACGATTCCGCCTTGAAGAGAGCTCAAAATCATTGTTATTAATTTTTGTTTTCCATAATTTTCTTTTTACCGAAAACACAATTTACAAAGTTTTGAAATGCCGATTATCGATTGTTATTTTTTTCAAAATCTCTATATTTTGAAATCCCACTTAACGTTTGGCCGAAGCTATTAATGCTAGACGATTCATTTTCCAGAAACACGTTTCCAATATTATTTAAATACAACATTTCAAATAATTCAAATCCATAATATCATCGAACAACTTGTAATCGTAGTAACGTTTAAGCATGCAAATAAGCATGCAGCATGGACGCAAGCATGCACCACGCAAGCAAGCATGCAGCATGCAAACAAGCATGCAGCATGTAAGCAAGCAAGCTTGGAGCTTGCAAGCAAGTTGCGGCATGCATGCAAGCTGCGGCATGCATGCAAGCACGCAGCATGCAAGCAAGCATGTAGCATGCAAGCAAGCATGCAGCTTATCGTCGCAGATGGCTTACGCTCACCACCGCAGCTTCGGCTTGCTGGCCGGCTCGGCCGGCCAGCCTCAGCCGAGGCGGCGAGCGTTAAACCCACCTGCTCCTCAGCTCGCGGGCCGCCTCGCCCCTCCGCGCCTACGCGGGCTTGAATTACACTCTAGCGTAGGGCAGACAAGACTACGTGGAGTCGGTTTTGCCGCGATTCGTTTCTGTCACTGACTTTTGAAACACAATCTTACCGGAAACATAAAGAATTAACTTTTTAAGACATTTAAGATTATTCACCTAATAATATGAATATATGAAAAACAAAAAAAAAACTGGGTATGAGTATGATATTTTAGAGTAAAAGTTACTTCGAATTTTAATACTTCTAGATATTCAATTTATTGTTAACAAAACTTCTTCCAAAAGAAGAAAAGTAGTTTTGATAATCGGCTAATAGTTTTTCTGAAAAATGAAACGTATGTATGATAAGTTTATGGATTAACAAAATTATGTTAAAGCAACGATCTGGTATTTAAAACTTCGTCATACCGTTTTCGAACAATTGAAATTCGTACAGGAAGGTTTCGAATTTATGATAGGTTACCGCGCGGAACACTTTGTTTAGTGAAGCTGGCGGGGTGGCTGTTACTTGTTTAGTGAAGCTAGCGGGCTGGCTGTTACTAGTTTAGTGAAGCTGGCAGGCTGACTGTTACTTGTTTAGTGAAGCTGGCGGGGTGGCTATTACTTGTTTAGTGAAGCTGGTGGGCTGGCAGTTACTTGTTTAGTAAAGCTGGCGGGCTGACTGTTACTTGTTTAGTGAAGCTGGCGGGGTGGCTGTTACTTGTTTAGTGAAGCTGGAGGGCTTAATATTGAGTCTTAGTGAAGCTGGCCGGCTGCGTGTTACTTGTTTAGTGAAGCTGGCGGGGTGGCTATTACTTGTTTAGTGAAGCTGGTAGGCTGGCAGTTACTTGTTTAGTAAAGCTGGCGGGCTGACTGTTACTTGTTTAGTGAAGCTGGCGGGGTGGCTGTTACTTGTTTAGTGAAGCTGGAGGGCTGGCTGTTGCTTGTTTAGTGAAGCTGGGGGCTGGCTGTTACTTGTTTAGCGAAGCTGGCGGGATGGCTGTTACTTGTTTAGTGAAGCTGGCGGGCTGACTGTTACAGGTCACGTTCAACTAGTTTCACGTATTTTTGATTCAGAAGGGAAAAAGAGTTAGGTACTATTCGGTATTATTTCACGATGTCACCATTTTACCATAATATAAAATGATGAAGACTTGACAATGTTTTATAGTATTAGATCTTTACCACTTAACTGTTGGTTAACAATGGTTTTAAAAACTCAAGCAATCGTTTTTAATTTTGAGTCTCAGTAACTTTTCTTATGTCGGAGTTATCCACTAGGTACAGGTTTCTGAGCCATCATCGGAGTAAGCGAGCATGTATCAATTTTTATTTCTAAGAATTTTATACAAGAAAGAAAATGTAGGCACATTATAGATCATTTTGTGAAAATTTGTTTGTGACCTTATTAGCTTTCTACGAATCGGCCTTCCTCTGTGGAGAGATAAGTATGTCAATGGAAGATTTGTGCCTGCGTAAGTGCGTATCGTGAAATTGTAAGACATATTGTTATGTAAAACATACACATACCAACTACTCTATACAATATGTATAACAAGGGCTGCGAGCGAGATGTATGGCCGCACTCCATACATTACTTAGTAGGCCTGCAGGGCACGAGCGATCGGCGAGTCAATGTGTTATTGTTTATATTATTGTTCACGTTATTGTCGTATTGTAGGTGAAACGTAAAATAATAATGAAAAATTTTAAACTCTATTTGTGCGACCTGCTGCATGTTTTATTATCCAGTAGGTATCCTGTAGTGCTAGTTTGTACCTATAAATAAAGCGTTATATCCATAAATTTATTTTGTAATAAAATTTAAACATAGATTATAACAGTGCATTGGTCAGACTCAGAACTGACCTTTCCTGTCAGCACACATAGCGTCCTTGTTCAGTAACCTATTGTTAATAATATGCACTTACGACATAGTGTGTGTTAACCGTATACTTATCGTCATTTTACTTTAAAAGCTAGCACTGTATCTATTAATAATGAGAGGCAAACCCCGCCATCTGGCGGTGGGCCGCCGCACTCGCGCCGCGCCTCCGCCGTGACGAGCCGGGGCCCCGCCGAAGGGCGCGCTCTATGCATAATTTATCGGTTTCAGCGAACAACGGATTATTGGAAAAACATGTATATTAGGACTCTAAGATATAAACGAATATTTTACACCAGACGCTTCTGTTTTAACTGCAAACGCATGGAAGAGGTGGAAGATTGGGTTCATTTATATTGAAAAGAGAGACCCAAGTTGTCGTTACCGTAGGTTTTTGAATAGTCTCACACTTAGAACCAATGCAATTTTTAATATTGATAGATAACGTTATGTCATAGTTAAGAGGAAACACTACGTCGACGTGGCATGCAAAATACTCATAAAAAACACAGAAAAACGAAGTTTTGTGGTCCCCTGTTTCTACCTTCAGAACTGGACCAATTTTTATTATTTTTTCAGCATCGGTTAAAAAAAGAGATTTTCTATGTCTGTATGTTCGATATTTTTTTTACCAGCCACTTAATGTTTCTGAAGACGCCTTAATACGAAGTGATTTTGCTAAATTTTAAAGGCTCCTCTTTATTAAATAAATGACTAAATGCAAAAAAATCAAACATACAGACGCAGGAAATCTCTTTCTTTAACCGATGCTGAATAAGTAATAAAAATTGGTCTAGCTCTGAAGGAGGAAACAGGGGACTACGAAATGTCGTTTTTTTTGTGTTTTGTATGAGAATTTTGCATGCCACTTCGACGTAGTGTTTCCTCTTAAGCACCGCGCTTTTTTCATGTTGGCGATGATTAAAAATGTAACTTGGTACTTACTTCCTTACATAAACATTACCAACATTATACTTTTTTATTATTGATGTAAATCAAATGCCATTAAATGCATATAATGTCAAAGTAAATAGAGAAAAATTTCATTACAAACTACGAGGAAGCGGCGGCAGTCTGTAGTGGCTGAAATTCAGAACTGGCGAATTATCGTAGACTAAATATATAAAACTTGTGTCGCATGCTCAGACCAATGTGTTAGTATAGTTATTTCTGTGAGGTCATGTGCAAAAGGCGAATTTAGGAATATTTAAGGAACTATAAGACTTCCGATTAATGAATAAGCTCTTTACCTATATTATACGATACCTACGTCTGAAGTATAGGTACTAAAATATGCAACGCAAGAAATGAGCAGCACAAACAACTACTTTATTAATAGACATAAAGGACCATTTTTTTTATAAATACGGATAATATGGACGGTGATAGTATGTTATCAATCGCATGACGCTGTCCTCCCACACAGCCCGACGACATGCTGATTGGCGGCGCGCGGTACACAGGCGCGTGCAGGTTCCTTTGATATTCTTAGTAACAAAATGTGGTCTTATAGTGGTTCCGGAGCCAGGTCTATAACAGGTTAGTAAAAGTTTATAACCACGGAAAAGGGCCCATTTTATACGCGTACTTTTGCTAATAAAACACTCATATTAGACTTGGCGAGCACCACTTAGACCAATAATACACTTATAAGTGGACTACGCAGAACTTGCTCCCGCGAAGCTCACTATGAGCATTTAATAGAACCAGGCAGGCTTGTAACGTACTCCGCGCTTCTAATATTAGCTACTTCAAACATTTGTGAATTGATGTTTTGTTGTGCGGTTGTGAAGAAAAATAAAAAAAATAAAAGCTAACTTCATCTATTTTATATAAAATGTATTAACAAGTATTTCGCACGTAATATTATACGTGCATACATGTTTGCACTGCAAACGCGTATGTATTTTCGGTGAAGTATATTGTGTTTTACATCTCAATTTTTGTTCGCCTTTTGAACACGGCGTATTTACTAAGTTGTGTTTAAAAATAATATTAGTCCTAACAGCATTGTCGCGCCATATTGTGACGAATTAGGGTTCTGCATACAAATGTTCTATGCTTAATTTTAATAACTAAGAGTTCATTATTTTTATGTTTTAGATGTGACTTTGATCGAACTACGAGTATCATGGTCATATTTCCATTTGTTTATGTCCATTTTTGTAAAAATTGAATAAAAACCTAATGACTCAAAAGAAATCAAAATGGCCGAGAAGATGCGACAAATATTAAAAGCAATTGTCTTCTTAAATGGACTTCACGAAGATATCTTTGGATAATAATAGTTTTACAAGAAACCTTTATATAGAAATTAAGACTATAACAGCATTTGAGAGTCCCCAATAATACCAAGTACACTTACTCTTAGAAGAAACCACTGTAGAACTAATTCACTTATAATTGGCACATTAAGTTGACTTATACACCCCTATAAGGGCAAGTAACAAGTGCAAATGGTTCTACGTCTATAAATTACTATTACTGGCTTATAACACTTATAGCGGATTTATAATTACTTCTTGTAGGCGATTATAAGTGTAACTTACTGGAGCAAGTTTTCTCAAGTGTATTTACACCTATGCAACACTTTTATAGGCCATCTTAGCCTTTACTGCGCCTATAATTTCATTCTATACACGACTATAAGTCAACTTATAAGAACAGGTGTACTATAAACCCAAACGAACTCCGTGTAACCTGTTATAAGCTTGGTAGTAAAACCTGGAACCACTAAAAGAGAGGTACTAGTGCTGTAAGCCTATAAACTGTGCAGTACAGGAGAACTTTGTTACTTGGGTTGTGGATGGTGGCTCGGGTCGCATTCAGCCCCGACCATGCCCCGGCCGCGCCGCGCCCCGGTCATGTAGCTTGAAGCGCCCTGCGACCTGGTCGGAACGCGACTGTGTCGAAAGATCACCTTACCGTCAAAGTGTCTGTGTGTAAGTCATCTCATAGTATTAAACGATAGTTAACTATCGAGTTCGAATACATACATTAGAATCATTCAAAGACTAGGAAATTTATTCATTTATTTTATGATAATGAGGACAGCAAAAGCAGTCCTCTACTATAGTCCACTTTTTACCAAATAGCGACTGCACAGGTGGTGAGCCCGTCGCCCCGCTCTATGCTGTTGGATGTATGTGCAGTATTTAGTCCGTTAGTCGCCTTTTACGACACCTAAGGGACGAGAGGGGGTGGTACATCTTTCACCGCTATGCGACACGATCGAGTTCCCGCAGAAATAATTTAGATTTTGCTCCTTAGGTTAGGGCTACAGTTATATTAGCAACACGTGTTTGTACAAGTTATAATCAGATTTAATCGGACATTATAATTATGTTCAAAGCTTGTTTATCATAATTCGATTTTTCTCCCGTAAATATCTACTTTATCATCAGGCCGTACACGTTTCAATGCCAATGCAACCACAGGATTCCCCAAATGCACGACAGCACACGGGGAGACTGGACCATAGGGTTATGGTCCACGGGGTTAAACGACTACCATCACGGGGCTATGGGGATTAAACCACGATTTCTCGCGTTCAACCCGAGCATCCATCCGCATTAAATAAAATAAAATGTTTAAGCGCAATACACACCAAATCTGCTGACCAGCGGCCTTTTTGTCGGCGGGCTAGTTGACGGCATATCACTCAATGCAAGTTGTAAAACATAGGCTAGGTATAGGCGGGTTGTGTCGGCGGGTCGACGGCTTTGGTGTGGTTTGCGCTTTATGTCAACAACCGGGACTAACGGGTTTACGTGACTTAAGAAGCACGGAGGAGGTCGAGATGTTTTTTAATTTTGTCTCCCATCTAGACACCCGGCAGTACGAAAGTTGCTTAACTGGCAAACGCTTTAGCCGCATCGCTATCGAGCTCTGCTCGAAAAATATTTTGATTGTCTCTGTGTGTTAAATTGTACTGTGGAAACTATGAATATTTGTTTGTGTTATATTTATCATCGTTATTTGTTGTGTACTGATAAACTGTTTGTCATTAAATAAGTAACCGAATGTTGAAAGGTTCTGGTACAGAAGTTAGTTACTGGAAAACTTAGTTTAATATATTGGTGGAACCATATCGACTCGCAATGTTAAGACTATGTCGTGAATTTCAGGACCTTACTTCACCCATTATACAATAACACAAGGCACAACCCAACTAGCAAATTGGTCATATAAAAACTGTGCTATGCGACTTTCAGTTATATAACTGTTGAATTGATGTTATTAGACAACTACAACGTTGTGTAACCGTTATTCCTACAACGATTTAGTCCCGTAACTAAAATGGTCTACTAAATAAGTAGAGTAAACGTTTTTACGACTACTTTATACAACGTCGTATAATGGTACAAAAATATAGGTTAAGTAAACGTTTTTACGACGGTATTATACAACGTCGTATAGTGGTGCCTGTGTATAGGTTACGTAGACATTTTTACGACTGATTCATACAGCGTCGTATAGTAGTGCCTGTGTATAGGTTAGGTAGACGTTTTTACGACTGATTTATACAACGTCGTATAGTGGTGCCTGTGTATAGGTTAAGTAGACGTTTTTACGACTGATTCATACAACGTCGAATAGTGGTACCTGTGTATAGATTAGGTAGACGTTTTTACGACTGATTCCTACAACGTCGTATAGTGGTGCCTGTGTATAGGTTAGGTAGACGTTTTTACGACTGATTCATACAACGTCGAATAGTAGTGTTGGAGTATAGGTTACGTGAACGTTTTTACGACTGCTTTATTATATCGTCGTATTATGAAGCCAGGTTGTAGGTCGGATAAATAAATAAAAATATGACACCATGTATAAAGGGTTTATTTAAATAAAAGGTTATCATAAAGGGTTTATTTAAATTAAGGGTTATCTGTTCATGTTTATTATCTCACGGAACTCTAAAATAAATTATCATGGCCGACCATCTTGGTCGCAAGAAACCGCATTATGCGACCTTTTCATTCTATAATTGATGTATAGAAGTCGTTTCTTAACTTAGACAAGATGGCTGCTATTTTAGTATGTAAACAAATTTTAAGCAATAGTCTACAATAATTTAATTTCAAGAAATTCGATGGGGGCGTAAAAAATTTCACAACAACACACCTATATTTCACCACAAAACTAAACGTCCCATAAGAACTAGGTGCACTGCACACATTTATCCATACACTCTGTTCATGTATTATATTGTTAAAGTAAATATAAAAATAATTAAGTAAATTATAACTTATAAACCGTTTAAATTTTGTATTTGATAACCCGCACTTTTCCAGCAAACATCACAGGAACGAATGAATGGAATGAACTGAAGTTCATTCCATTGTGTACAATAAAAGTCAATGTTAAACACTTAACCGACATTACAGTCATCTTCTAATGTCTATGCAATTGTTATAGGACTTCAGTGGTTCGATAACAGTCGGTCGAAAACTTTTATGTAACATTTAAAAGTTGTTGACTGACGTTTATTTAAGTTGTAAATAACAATAATGTTGTTTAATATGGGCCTATTTCGCGTTGTATAAACGTCTACGACACGTTTATATGCCCCACTTTATAGAACCAAAAGGAAATGTAAAACGTTTTCTTAACTATTATGCAACAATAATTTGTTACTTGGGAAGATACCTTCCCACTACTAACAAACCTTTATTCATATAAATGTTAATAAAATATTTGCAGAATTTGATGCCTTTGTCGACCAAAATGGCCTAAGGACTCCTGTCCTTTTATTGTTTTTACTATATTGTGTTTTTGTATCAAAAAGAAGCAGAGAAAACTTTAGTATAAGTACTATTTTTTTCTGCTGAGACAGCAGAACTCGCTCGCATCACTACCGTCTCCGAGAGAGAGTCAGGCCACTGACTCCAGGCATTACCATTTGCCAATGTCGGTACCTTTTTGGACGGGCCGTCCCTCACTTTAGCGGTCTGCCTCCGTCTTGGCGCCAGGGTAGTCCACCCTCATCGTTGTGTGTGTGGGGAGGCTGTTGACGAGCTTGGCCACCACGGCCTCTCATGCGCTCGCAGTGCTGGTCGTATGTTACGGCAATCCTCACTCACAGCATCAATCGCAGTGCTTTTGCCACCGTTGGTGTACCGGCTGTCTTAGAGCCAGCTGGTATCTCTCGCGATCTCTAGCGATAGCGATCTCTAGATCTCTAGCGATGGCAAAAGACCTGACGGTATAACCGTTGGACCTTGGAAGCTTGGCAGGTCGTTGATGTGGGATGCGACCTGTGCAGACACCTCTGGCTTCCTCATATGTACGCGCCACCTCGCTTCATATCGGAGCTGCTGCGGTCAATGTCGAAAGTCGCAAACGGAACAAGTACGCGAACCTAGGTTGCAACTATATTATTATATTTGTTCCGTTTTCGGTGGAGACACTGGGTTTCTGAGGGCCGGAGGCAAAAGAGCTCGTTAAAGAGTTAGGTACTCGCCTTATTGAAGCCTCCGGTGACAAGAAGGCAGGCACCTACCTCTGCCAGCGTACCAGCCTGGCAATCCAAAGAGGTAACGTTACAGCATTCTTGGTACCGTACCCATGAGTCCACAGTTAGAGGACATCTTTTATTTATAGGTTTATTTTCTTTAGTTTTAAGTTTAGATAAGTAGTTTAATTTTGTTGAAGTACCTAATTAGTTTATGTTGTTGTTTATTATTCCTTTTGTCTTATAAATATATTTTTATTCGTTTTATTATGATTGTTATATTATTATAAAACCTAACCTTTTAAGTTTAGTGTTTACTCTAATTATGTAAATTTTGTAAATATTTTTGTAAATTTTTTAACGGTTAAATTTAATCTGACCGTTACTCTGGTCGTATCATTACACACTTATATGGCTGCTGTTAGTGTGTGCTGTTAGTAACCTTACCTTAACCTAAGGACTAGCCTATGCCTGAGGGTGTGCGCTTGAAATAGGTCTATCGTGAATCTCCGAATGAGCTGTGTTCGCGGAATATTGCTTAGAGTAATGTAGAGTGTAGCTCAGTGCCTTTTTTAAGAGAGAAGTGTGGAATAAATAAAGACATATTGATGATTTGGTCATGTAGAGGATGGAGAGTCAGTGCGCGCAAAGGATGCGTATCAGGATCGTAGCAAAAAGCTAGCTTCGGTCTCTCTGCACCTCTGGGAAGCGCGTCATGTGTGCATGTTTACGTATGTATCATTTTTAGTAGTTAGACCCACATACAAAATAAACAAATAACTTATAACTATCTATAATCACCATCATGTTTGTAGATTGCTCTTTTATTATTATTGTCGTACAAATTTCAACATTGGTTTTAGACAGAGATTTTCGTTATAAATTACCGCAATTGATCCATATTGCTTCATCCGCCCGTCCTTAAATTTATTTCACTGTATTCTAATTAAATATTTAAATGTTGATGCCTAGAAACATTACCTTAACCAAACCCAATGCTAATGAATGTGGGATTACTTTAACTCTTTATCTACGAAAACAAACTCGCTGTAAGCAACCCGCCGCCGCCGCCCGCCCGCGAGCGCCAGCTTATAAAATGCTAGAATAAAACCGCCAAGTGTAGATTAAGAAAGATTTATTTCCTTTTATCATGCAAGCTAATTGCTTTTTAATTGCAAGTTTTCTGTACAGCCATGTTCTTTCCACTATTAGTGAGATTCAAACTGTCTTGGCAAAATTGGAATAGTAGCCAAAGTCTTCCCAAAGACAAGGTATATTTGATACTGAAAACTATGATTGTACCTACCTCAAATATTTTTAAATATTTGTACCTTTCTTTAGACGAAAGCCTAGTTAGATAATAAGACTTTTTCAGCGTAGGTAACAGAAAACACGTTTAACTATATGAGAGTGACAACTCAACTGAATTAATTTTTAAATTATTTTAATCAAATAACAGTCCACTATAAAAGTCATTTTAAATGACTCTTATTACGAAGATTACGTGACTACTGATGTTTTGATCATATAATTATCTATTTTATGAACACTTTATGTTTTATTTTATAATTCCGAATGAATGAGAAAAATATTTTTTTGTAGTAAGTTACTTAGTTAATATAAAGTGAAAAGAAATAAATGAAAACATTATTAAATACATTCTACCTACTGACATCACGTCTTCCATGACACATTACGTGACAAAAGCGATTACCAATACTCTTGTAAAACTGTATTCACCATTCCATTGCAGCGGATGCTTATCCAGCAAAAGCCCTATTACATCTAGACATTGCAAATTTTGGCGTTCTTAATCTCAGAAACAAAAAACATTAACAATTTTGACTTGTTGAATAGTGTAGAATAGCTTTTGGCATAGTTCGTAAAGTTATCTCTTATATAATAGTCGTATAGTTCGTACCGGCCCCGGAATTTTTAGATATCATTGATTTTATATAGAAAAAAAATCTTATTCTACAGAAAAAAACTTGGAAAATCGCTTTAACTTAATTTTTTTATCCTATTTCGATAAAAACGATAAATACAATTGCAAAATTACTACAAAATGCGATGCACCGGCCGCCTGGATTCAGATTATTCTCGCAGAGTGGTGATTTGTAATAATAAGCATGAATTTATTATCATATTTCGATAAAAACGATAAATACAACTTTAAAATTACTACAAAATACAAAAATAGGCATTTTGCGCAAAAATCACAGTCGAAATGTAGGCCTCTTAAGCTTAGTTTCGCCAGGTGCCAGCCAAGCGCCGCGCCCGCCCCGCCGCCGGCGCCGCGCCGCCCGAGCGCGGCGCGGCCGAGTGTGCGCCAGCAGAATTCAACACTGCAGCACTCTCTCAACTAGCAATTTTTATACGTTCGTTTAGCTATTTTATACCTACCTTAAAACACATAAGTATTTCTCTAATTAAATAATGAAAACAAACTACTTATCAATCACTCAAATGAATAAATAAACAAGACAAAATATAATATAAAAACATTATTAAAATTACTTTCATAAAAACACTAACGCATTTTGTAAGCATTTTAGAGTAATAATATTCAAATATTGCTTAGTAGTAAGTATAGTAAAATAGTCATGGATTAAAATTAAAAACCATTAATGACCTATATAAAAGCACTTACACAACTATTGGTAAGCAATTTAAATTTAATTTAAAATTAAATTTAAATTACAATTTTAAAAACCAATTGGTTGCATTGATTGAGAATTGATCTGCCACATCCAGAATGCATGTACGCTCTGTGCGCTATAGATCCGTGGTGCTCGATGAGGTATTCAAGTGACGCTGACATTTTTGTGATTTACCCGACATAATTTTTATTGATATTTTAACACTAGAATAATACACGCGCTCCTTGTTTTACACTAATTTACACCAATGCCCGCGTGGCTTACTATGGTAGACCATTTTAAAATGTCAATAATAAATATTTTTGTAAATATAAAAGCAAAACAATTGCTTTTGCCTTTACAGACAACGCACTCACATGATTGTCGAGAATATTTACTGTTGGTGTGACACGTGCTGCGTCGCTATGAGGAGTAGGTGCAATCCATCACTCCCGTCGACAATGCCGGAATGAATCCATCGACTCAGCCACACAGAAATCAAAGTAGGTCCTATACCTTGATTTCTGTCTGATTGAAGGAAATATTAATTTGCTAACCTATCTGCAGTAAATATTCATGCAGTGATAAAGTCTACGATATTTTAGAATACATACATTATGGTTATAGATTAATGCCACTGAACCTCTGAATGTTTGCGTAGGTACTTTCATCTAGAAAGCAGCACCATTGAAAAGTGATTCATCGCTCCCTTTAAAAGTGTTTTACGTTCACTCGCATCCCATATCTGTAAGGAGACATAAACAAATCGGCCAATATCCATCCAAGTGTCTCTGCCTCGGAAAATATTTAATTCAGAGCGCGAAGTCAATATCGTTAGGGGCCGCGCCGCGCCGCGGGCCCCGCTCACGCGGCGGGCTTAAAACCCTAAACCATACTCGCTGGTTTGATTGGCTGTGTCATGTGACATATTAATACAAATTAAAGGGAATGAGCACCGCGCATATTTTGCTTTCAACCAAAATGCTTGTTCATGTAATGTAGTATTATGTGTGAAAAACTTATTTTTTGTGCGAACGTAGTAGTAAACGTATACAAAATGCGCGTTTTAAATAAAAAACTGCAGCTTTGAACATATACAACGAGTAGTTGCTAGATTATTTTCTCAATTAAACGGTCGAATACCCTAAAATACATTAAATAATAAAAAAGTTACATCTAAAATTTTTTGTCAACATTGCTTCATCAAATCTTAGAAGTTTTCACCTCTGAGATCCGAAAGTAATATTTTTACAAATATTTGAAACATTCGGTTAAGATGAAGCTGCGTTTATAGATTGATGTTGACTAAAAAACATAAGCATCAAGCACTGACAAATTTCGACGGTTGAAAGCCAGACCTCGGTAGCCAACCCTAATAGCATTTGCCGTTGGCTTCCATTCGCCAACTGTTGGCAGGTGGTTAGTTTACTTGCCAACTTAAATTCAAAATAGGCTCAATGGTTCTAACTTGCGCAATTTAACCAACGGATAGCCTACCACGGGCCTGGTGTTATTTTATTATAGTTGGGCAATTTTTGTAGGGATAAAAGATAAGGTAGATAAGGCGCCAACAAAAAAAAACTTTAACTATTACTACTATGTTATTCCTACCGTCGGGTAATTACTGTAGGCATTTCAGCAAAATAATGATGGGATTTTGCGAATGCGGTGCTGAGACCCCGAGGGGTGGGATTGCGGGGGGAGGGGAGGAGATTGGAGAGAGGCGGGGTGCAGGGGACAAAATTTTAAAAAGCTAGATACTAAGTTTCTTAATTATGTAGTTCCGATATTTTTTCATAGATGGCGCTGTACTGTTTCATACCATTTCTAAATCGCGGTGACGAGATTTTTGTGGCCTTAGATATATACCCATGGTAACATTCAAATTATCAAGTCTCGCTGGACTCTGGGGACTGTTACATCTGGGTGTCGCGTCAATTGGAATTCGGGGATTGTCGGGCGGGAGCGGGACTTCATTCCTATTCTTACTTTTAATTTACGCTCTCTCTTTTTGAGGACTGCCTGCATCCGTCGCCCATCGTCCTTCACTCTTTCCTTTCTAGGAAGTGGCCGTTCGTTGGGTGGGATAGTACCTACTAGAGTAGAGATGGATGGGTCATACTACTCGCTAAGTAAGGTGCACCTGTTATCTAACAAGTTGGCCTAAATAGGCAAGTCTATAGTTGGCCCTACTCATAGTTGGGCCTTTGTAGGTAATCTTACTTTGGCCATCAGTTACGGGCCCAACGCGTAAACTGCGCGCCAATTATACTTGTTGGCCAACAAACCGAAGGTACGTGGCCCAACTTAATGCCAACAAAAAATGCTATTAGGGAAGTGGTTACGGCAGCCGCCTGGAATGCGGAAGGTGCGTGGTTCGATTCCCGCCTGAGGTTGTCGTCTTTTTTCAGTGTTAAAAATTTTACTTAAGTATATTTAAGCGTTAATAAAACGCTAAAAAAATATAAAACATCAAGTTACATCTACTTTAAATGACATTAACAGCTAGTGGCCCGCACAACTGTGACGCCTACATCGCATATTATGGTGCTGCCTAGCTCTAATACTTCTAATACTTACATTTTTAAACTCGTCATATCTTCGAATAAAATGTCTAAATTGAATAATTCAAAAAGTTATATAAAGGCATTGAAGCATTCTTGAATATGAAGTTATTTATTTTGACAAGGATTAAAACTAAGGTCCAAATAAAAAGCCTTTTCTAGCGGTGGAATTTTAATTATTTTTTAAATTAAAAGAACACTTATTGTGACATAACTATAATAGTTAGACATAATGCTCTCACGAAATTTTTTGTGGATAATGATGTGTTCTGCGAAGTCTTTGTACATTTTTTGTTCTATCATCAATAGTTTTCGCAGCGCACGCGATGTCAGGAATTTTTAGGTAACTTTTTTACAAATTGGGTAAGGAGTTTTAGTAAGGATCCCAAATTTTATTGAAAATATAAAACAGCCTATGTCACCCGGAGATAGTTTAGCTTCCCAGCGGTGAAAGAATTTTTCAAATCGGTTTAGTACTTTTGGAGCCTATTCAATGTGATCCAAACAGACCCTGGACCACCAGGTCACCGATCAGGGCTTGCTTGAAATTAGCTGCGATATGCAGCGGTTGATCTTACTAACTAAAATTAAATACTATGTACTCACCGAATGATGCGTTGGTTGACCCGCCTTGCAACCTTAGGAGAGGACAGGGGTGAGTACGAAATCAGGATGATTGCAGCCCAGCTGCTGTGATGCGATGTGACGCCTGCCTGGTGGTAGCGTGCCTCGCCTGCCGACTCCTCGAAGGCTCGTCTAAATCGCCTCCGTACACACGTCCGTTCCACCGACCCAAACACACCCAGTCCTCAGGCCTCCGATGGCCTGGTAGTCCCACGAGCACTCACAATAACGCGTGCTAATCCGCCAAGGATTTGCGACATATACCCTGCCTCCTGCGTTCGTCCGTCCGATTAACTAAACACCGCAAGATAGCTGTTAACAAGGAGATTATTAAGATTTAAGCCGATTAACTGATAATTCACAATCTCACGCGCCGATGCGTGGCGAGTTTCTCAACTGATCACATCGAATTTACAATAAACGCGAGCGCGGGTTCTGCCGTCAGGACTTCATACGCAACCAATTCTCCAGGGTTTTCCTAACCGATTTTCGAAGATTTGACGCTATTCCACCGATAGAATTCAACTAGCGTCCCGTAAGCCGACCGTCGCCATTACGCTTCCGAACCATTAAAAAAGTGAATGACATACGAATGTCAAATTTACCGACCTGTTTTTTTCTATGTTCGTCAATTTTGGTAGGCAAAGTACCACACCCGTAAGGCCTTAATTGATTTTAAACACAATGTAAACAAACCAACAATCAAATCTTTCCTCTTTATGATATTAGTACCTACCTATAGATGTATGGATATAAAATAAATTGGTATTGAATTCAGATTAAATATCTGCAATGTTTTCTGGAATGAATGAGCTTTCCATGTGCCTGTCGTTGTGGGAAGGCCCGCGCCAGCAGTGGGACGTTTATAGGCTGATGATGGTGATTAATATAAAAGTTTTCTCATAAAATTGTAATTGATTCAATACGAAAAGTGTTTCATCTCACACATCATAGGCCTCTTACATCTATAAAAGATGATTTAAACAGCGTCCAATTGCGAGGTTTGGCATTTTCTTATGTGGCTTGTAAGGCCAATACGGGAGCGACAGCAACGGCCGCATTCTTGGCATACGAATTGAGTACCTGGTGACGTTGGAGGAAGTGCAGCGCGTTGGTGACGTCTATCACGCTTTTTAGACAGTTCCTCAAACCATCCGTCCCTATCTACCGACCCCAATAGATAGGGTATCGCAACTGGAACTACGGGTCCAGTTGTGTTTTCAGGGGTACTACGGGTTTCCGGTTCAAGCCCCCCGCTAGTTGTGCCTTTGACCAGGCGCCGCCGGCAGGATCCGGACATAGGTTGGACTCGTAGTGGCGTGTGGTTAGCTGTTGCTGGCCTAGTAGCGGTATCTGAGAGGCCAGAAGCGAAAAGTCCTGCGGAGAAAGTGAGTTTCCCTTATAGTTGGCAGCTTTGTCCGGTGGTTCTCATTGGACATTGGTGTTGACATCTCCGGTACTAGTCTGGATAACTAGTAGAGGCGGCCTCCTAGATGCCGTAGTTGGACGTGGGAACTGGCTAGGCGCCCGGATGGGTTCCGAGAAGTGAGTGTGCTTACTACTCCGCTACCAAGGTGGACACTTGGGAGTCGACTTTAGAGTCGACGACCCAAGCAGTGGCAACTGCGAGTTATGCCCTTCGTGTAACGAGAAGTGAGCGAGCTCGACAGCTCCGATTACCTATCTGGACAATAGGCAGTGAACTACACGTGTTCACGGGGATACTCTCCTGAGACACTAGTCTTATGAGTACCGAATGAAGAGCGCGCTGCGGCGGCCACTAATTTGGCGTCAAGACCTAACGTTGGTGGTCTCCTGCGCGAGTGTTCTACTGGCGCAGGGACGTCTTGCACTTCTTGCATAACCTAACGGTTGGTCTCGGGGTGCCAGTACAAATAAACTTAGTGAAGTAAGGAGAGGGGAGTTCCTCAAACCAAATGTTGTCGTGAACGAGAACTCCATCGGCTATGGTTTTCCTCTACCGATCACGGTTGTCTGCGACTGTTTTCCAGTTGTTAGGGTTGATGTTCAAGGACAGCATGTCACGTTTAGTGCTGTCTTTAAAACGTAACATTGGCCGCCCAACCGGACGCTTAGCGTCTGCGATTTGTCCAAGGAGGGTTTGTCTCGGCAACCGAAAAGGCTCCATCCGCTGCACTTGCCCAAGCCAACGGAGCCGCCTCTGCTTCACAGCTGCAGCTATGCTGGGTAGTTGAGCGATACTAAGCACCCCTTCGTTAGTAACTCGATCCCTCCACGAGATGTCCAAAATACGTCGAAGACAGCGCATGTGGAAGCTGTTCAATCTTCGCTCCCGTTTAGCATACGACGTCCAGGTCTCAGCCCCGTACAACAGTATGGATAAAATGCAAGTCTGGTAGACGATCATTTTCGTTTTTATAGTAAGATGTTTGTCACACACCATCTCCAAAAAGAGATTGATCTAGGTTTTTCCAACAGCCTTGTGCCGTTGTTGCAGAGACTGTTTTTGGCCATCTGTTGTTGGTTCCGCAATCCTGTGACCCACAAGTCCCGGAGCGGTCGGCGTGTCCCCAGACTTTACTATTTTCTCCGAGGTGTTTGAGTCGGATTTCCAGAGCTTACATTTTATAAGAACATTATTATATTTTTCATACATTGCAAATTTTTATATTTGAACGATAGTGGTTCTAATGATGAATGTTTTAACTTCGTCCTTTGAAATCAGCTCAAGCAAAATTTCAAGGCGTGCTTTCATGCAAATTTAGTCTACATGTTAGTGTGGTAAATGTCCCAGGATCATAAATCTTGTTCCGGAAGACGGACGTCGCGCAATGCATCATGCGCCGCGGCCGGGAGCTCAACCCGCGTCACGCGCCTCGCGGCCAGCGCAATACACAGATGGATATAGCGTGCGGCTTTGTGCACGCCACTAAACCAGTTTCCTCATATTCACGAAACGTTATTTAACTAAGACGTTTGTTCATTCGAAATAAAATGAGTCTATTTATTTATGCTACTGTTTTGTATAACTTTAACATATTAAAAATATTCATGTTCACATTATGTAAACAAAACTTGGAATAACACACTCATAATCCTCGCTTCAAAGTTCTATAAAACACCTAAAAAACAAACCTCGCAGAAATAAAACATACGCGCATTTCCATAATATATTACCGAGAAAAATGTTTACGACCTGTTTCGTTCGACATTCTGATAGAAATTGTATAATCGTAAAGCTGAGTATCACACGATTCACACGCTACAGCATTAAGCCATTCGGCGCTGAAGGTCGGCAGGTGGCGCTGGCGCGCTGATGGAGCGCTGATTGGGAAGTTCGTGATTGATCACTGCGCATTGTGTCTGATTTGGAGCACGCCAGCCACGTTGCCATAATATGACACATATAATAGCGAAATATGGAAGTTTATTTGTGTTGGCTCACCTAAATGAGCACTTTTCTAAACACCTTTGTCGTGTAATTTGAATTCATCTTAGACCCATATGTCCGAGGAAAGATTACCTACAGACCAGGGTACACATTGTTGTTCTAGGTTCGGTTGATTGTACCTAGAGCTTGCTGAGTTTATGGTTGGTCTTCCGCTGGGTCTTCTCATTGCGAGGTATCCCGCCCTATAGACTTAAGGCCTATTCAAACCTGAGCGGTATCCGCTCCCGCTGGGGGTAGAGCGGCAGCGAATACCGCTCAGGTCGATCTAGCCGCGGAACTTGATACTATATAAATACCTGAGTGAACCCCGCGCGGTATATACCTTTAGCCACAGCGGCAACGAATACCGCTCAGGTTTGAATAGGCCCTTAAAACCGATGGCGTGGCGATATTTATATGTGCTCAATTATTGTAGCCGCAATTGAATAAATAATGATCTGGAGTCTTACCTTAGACCCTATACAGGGGCAACGAGGCCGGGTGCAAACCGGAATAACAAACTTTTTCAATGTGGGTGCATACCGGCCAGGGCAAACCGGACTGGGGCTATACCAGCCGGAGCCAGAGTTTCTACACGTTTTAAGTCTGAAGTATCTTTTTGTAAAGGAAATTAAGGCTGAGAGGAATAACTACAGCGCATTCTTCGCTTAAATAACAAACTAAAACAACGATTCTATGAAAAGCGATTAGAAATTCTGACGCATACAACTTTAAAGATTCGCAGTGATCGTTAAGTTTTCAAATTTATTGAGACACAGGTTTTAAATGAATATTGTAGCCCTCAGGATTAGGAGCTGCTCTTTTTGTTATATTGTAATGAAACAAAAGAACGACGAGGCAGACTTTTCAGGAAATAATACCTGTGAGTCCTATCACTTTGCGCCAAAGACTTGGAACTTAAATTACGAAATTAGATGGGATGTACCTACATACGTAGGGAAGTACTATAGAAGTTTGATCTACATTGAAAGTCAAGATTTATCGTACAAACAAACATATCCGTGTACGCGCGTGAATCAAGCCGGCGACGCCTTAAGGCTCGCTAGGGATCGACGCCATGTTTAAATTTGCAATTCAACTAGCATACCTTCCCTAACTACGAATGTCGCCCTCCATATTTGATAAACAAATATGAAAATGAAGAACAGGCGCCGCACAAAACCGCCCCTGAATAATGAAACTGACATGGGATTGATCTGTCTGCTTGTCTCTGCATGTGTACATATTGGTAAGGCTCGTTGGCGGCTTGAATAGTACGCACCTAGTGGAAGCAATCTGAATGAAACACTAGGTGCGGATCTACTCGAGTTTATTTTTTCTCATTACTATACTATACCTTTAACACTTTTAATTCTCGAACGCATCTCATACACCTTTTAATCGGCTCTGTAGTAGGTATTATGGTTTAGAACACTGGTTTGAGACCGAGGTCCCGGGTTTGATTCCCAGCGCGGGATACATGTTTGTACTTGGTTTGGTTGATGGTAGGGCTTTGTTAAGACCGCCTGGCTGGATTCCATCATATTATCTAAATATGTCGCCATAACATCATTTTTGTGGCACTGTTGTATTCCGGCAGTTAGAGATAAGAATGCCACTTTCTCAGTAGAATGACTGAGGATTCCAGGTGTAGTGCGCTTCCATCTTCGGTCTTATCATCACTAACATCAGGTGAGGTAAAGGCCATGGTGTTTACCTATAAATTAATATTAATATTATAAAAAAAACAAAAGCAACGTAAGTACCACAACTGTAGCCGACCTGAACTCGTAACACGCTGCTAGAATAAAACTGTGTAATGCCAATTGAATGCTAATGTGTTACTTAGTACCTGTTAGCAAAAACCATTGATCCGGTGTAAGCTGTAAACGGCAGCGAAAGTGAGTCGCCAGGCGCCCCGCGACAAAAAGGAACAAACGAATGACGCCGGAACAGCGCGGCGGCAGCGGCGCGGCGCTGCTTGCCAACTTTATGACGTCCCATTTTATTAGCAACGTATTTTTTGTTACATCCCACTGCGAAGGGCTCCTTCGATTTTCTGTTTCACTGCGGCTCACTGTGCTTTTTAAGAACCTAGTGTATTAAATATATGTATTTAACTTTAACTAGTTAGTAATTAGGACATTCTGTATGACGCCATTCTTAATGCAGTTACCCTTATTATGTCCACTGAGCTGACGTTGATACAGCTAGATTAGTTTATTTCAGTTACTTTCATAGTGTAATGTCGTACGGCATTTTACTGTGGGGAAATGCTGCCGACATTCAAACTATCTTTGTGCTGCAGAAGAGGGCTATTAGAGCAATATATAACCTAAAGGCTGGTGACTCTCTCAGAGAGAGATTTAAGGATATAAGTATAATGACAGTTGCATCACAATACATTTATGAAAATCTCATGTATGTTCATAAAAATATTGATATGTTTTCAAAAAACAGTGATATTCACAATTTAAATACTAGAAGTAAGAACAAATTAGCAGTACCTTATACTAGGCTTCATAAAATAAATAATTCTTTTAAGGGTCTGTGTGTACGATTTTACAACAAAGTACCAATTGATATTCAGAAATTAGATCTTGATAAATTAAAATCCATATCAAAGAAAAGCTTTATAAAAAAGCTTATTATAAAGTGTCAGATTACACAGAAGACAAAACATCTTGGCTCTGAACAAAAATGCTCCAAGTACTCCAAAAGCTATTTCTAATAGTATATATGTATTTTAATTATAGTACCGTATATTTGTCATTCAAATTCATATTTTGTATTTTGTGACCTAGTAACGACATTTAATATATATATTTTTGTAAATGTCGTTGCTTCTGTGCGCTGTGGTTTCGTGCGCCCGTTCTTTGCCACAGTTAAAAAATGGCGTCCTGAATGGGTGGTAGGTTAAATATTTGGACGAATCAAAGTATTTATTAATTGAGTTTATTGAATAAATATATTTTAATGAATAAAAATTAATTTGATTTATCGATTGAGAAATGTTTGTCTCCGTCTTTAAATTTAATTTAAAATTTAATGAATGGAGACTATAAAAGTGTGGCCGGCGCACTAACTCAGTGCTACCTACCACTCAATAAACGTGCTTTCTGTAATTTATGCTACGCATGCGTTTTTTCTTAGGTCCAAGTAGTCGCAGTTAAAATTAAGTAAGACTCTCTTTTTACATTTATTTTAAGAAAAAGGCTAATACACCTATTTTATATTAATGTCGTTAGTACGCATATCACATACGACGAAAGTTTCGATAAGTACCTACGTTTATGTTAATAAACGTAATAAGTCGTTCTATGGTATAATATTACATAAAAGAGAATGAATTGCTAGAACTAACTACTTAAATGCAATGCCAATAACAAATAGTTTTCTTAAGTCTTAAGGCGGGTCTCCTGCGACACTGTTTTGTGTTTTCTAACACCTAACATCAAACATCTAACAAAATATGTCAAAATATGCACGTAGGCCACGCCCATATTTGTTAAATGTTTGATGTTAGGTGTTAGAAAACACAAAACAGTGTCGCAGGAGAACCGCCTTAACAGTTCGTGTGTTTCCCACACTGACCCGCTTGGATTGCTCACCTGTATACACCTACTTTACATGGTGACGCTCACGCAGCGCAGTTTTATCATCCCGTCAAACTGCGGCGTCAACTGTTCAATGATAATATCAGGCGTCAAGTCCGGCGGCGGCGGACAAAATACACAAGCGAAGTCGTAAATAAGGCCGCGGCCGTCGGCAGGGCGGTTCCTTTATAAATGGGTGTAGAAAAAAGTAGGTAAACTATATAATATTCCATATTACTCAACTTCATAGAAAATATAACCATGTCGCGTAGCGGTGGAAGAGTACTACCACCCTTATACTTGGGTGTCGTAAGAGGCGACTAACGGACTGCACATACTTCCAATAGCATAGAACGTCAATGGGCTCACAACCTGTTACACTGAGCACATGTGCAGTCGCTATTTGGGGAAAAGTGGGCTATGGCAGAGGACTGCATTTGCGATCCTCATTGCCTAGTCTCTAACTAACCCTTCGGGGATAATAGTCGTGATGATAAATATGTATGTATCACACTGCATGGCGGTGTGCCCGTAAACAGTTTATTATTAGTGTTTCGTAATCATGAGTATGACAAATGACTTTGTGACAGTTATTCCCAGTACACTTTACCTACAGCCAAATTGATTAATTGCCGGTGTTAGCATTGTGATTATAATTTACATTCTTAAGCCAGAGCGTATAAGGTGCAGTTTCGGAAGCTCGTGTTACGTATGCAAAAAGCATTTCACCCAACAGCAATTGCCATTTCGGAGCGAGTGGGAATGTGTCGTCACCTATTCCAAGTTCCGAAATGTGCGGCTACTTGACGCGCGGCGCGATCCGACGCACTCGCGAAGGGGCGGCTGCGGGCCTTGACAAAGGGTCGCCGTTTGCGGCGCGGCGGCGGAATACCAGATGAACGCCGCGACTGCGAATCGTCACAACTTCGCACCAATCACGGGGGCGACAATGCACGACAATTGACAGATAAATTATCTCAATGGATAAATTGATGTAGTTCACAGATGATGCACATTGCTCCTGTAATATTAAGAAATACAAATTTAAAATATAAATAGGTACCTATCTAAGTTAAAAAGTCAAAAGACAAAATACCCTTCCCAAATGCTTCTAAAACGCGCTACCAAAATATAAGCAGTGGTTCTGCTCCTGGTAAATATATTTGCCGGTGCGACGCACGACGCTGCGGTTGGCTGTCAGATGCCGTGACGTGCGGATTGGCAACGCACGTTCAGATTGTTGAAGTATGAATTAAAAACTTATTGCAGATGCTTGCTTGTTACCGACTTCCATTGCTTATAATTCGGTCACACAATGCAAGCTCTACAGTTTAAAGGTATTATGATGTTACCAGGACCAAAAAATCATTTGTATAATGTTTGCTTTGCCAGACCAGTGTGTGCAAAATTTCTTCCAAATCCGTTTAATTGTCGCAGCGTGATTAAAGAACAAACAATAATCTCCACTTTTCCTTTCAAAAATACTAGTAAGGTTAGAGTTTTAAAGAAAAACCAGAGAGCTATCGTCGTAGTCGATTATATTTCTGATATTTGGTATTTTTTGAGATTTCAAGGATCTCAACATACAACAAAACTTACATACAAAAACGGCTACTAGCACGAACAACACTGTGAGAAATGTGACGTGCAGCTGCTGCTACAATATTGCGACAAATATAACTTGCAACGTCTAAAAAGTATATTTTTTAGCACTTATGTACCTCATAGCTAAATACACTTAACTTACATACAAAATTTATGTTTTTATATATTTAAGCGTTTTTTTATTAACGCATAAATTTACTTTAAAAAAATTAACATAAGTACAAAAGGAAAAATCGTTACACAATAATAACATCAACGGTAGTGTGGGCAGTGTTATCGGGATAGAATATCGATTATGGATAGAATTTCTTTAGGCTGTGGATAGAGTGCCACAAGCTAGGACGATCGGTTACGATGCCGTAATTACTATATCCTAGTACAAAGTGTAAGCAGTGTATAGAGTGCCACAAGCGGCAACATAGTACGATCGGTTACGATGCCGTAATTACGGAATCCTAGTATAGAGTGCAACGAAACAAACTGTCTCGGGACTAATATCCTGACAATTTAAAGTTAGGTACCTACATAAGATACAAAGAAATGGAAGTGTATACAATGTCACAAGCGGCATTGTATCTTAATCGGTTCGGGAACCGTAACATATTTTTTATTTGCCATAATGTTCAGAAGACATATAATATTCAAAAGATATATTTGTATGGAGTTAGATTTCTGTTGTCTGATAAGGTTAGGATTAGGTGGCATCACTATTATACCACAAAACTTACGTTTTCCGAACCGATTAAGATACTGTGCCGCTTGTGACATTGTATACACTTCCATTTCTTTGTATCTTATGTAGGTACCTAACTTTAAATTGTCAGGATATTAGTCCCGAGACAGTTTGTTTCGTTGCGCGGCGGCGCCGGCGGCTCATATCATGAGCCTTGTGACGTCGTGTAATCTCATTCCGCTTTTATTTGATATTCATCAAAATCGAAAAATATGCCGTCAGATTTGCGAGATGCAGGGTGTTTATTTTCATGAAACTGAAGTAACAAATCAAGTCAAGTCTCACCTGACGTTTGTCGTTTGTTTCAATCGCCATTTTAGTTGCGATAAAATAAACATGGTGACGCCAAAATATAAAAAAAAATTACGTGCATTAAAGTGTAATTTTATGAACATAATTAATGCAATATTCTGCATGCTTAGCTATTTGTTACATGCTTAATCTACACTACGCCCCTGTAAACAAAAATAAAACTCTAAGTAAAGTCGCCTGTGTCTGTGTTACAACATAACCCAAACGAGAAAGAATACCGAGCACTGTTTATTGAAAAAGTTAATCTTCTGAAACGTGTCGAGTGTGCGAGAGAGACAAGTAATAGGCAATTTTTCTCTCATAATCACTTTTATGATTATGCAGTTCCATTTGAGGTCCTTTATTCCCGGGCTGGCTTTTGAATTTTCCACGTAAGCGATTATGCTAAGCCATGGGCATGTGAGGTTTTGTATGATTAATGTTCGGGATCGCCACTTAATGTTTACCCTTGTTTTGTTTATACGGCAGCGGGAAAACTTGCTCGGGCGGGCACGAGAAATGGACTTCTTGTTGCAATAACTTATCAGTACCTATGCCGACAACGGCAGTACCTCCGGTACGCTGGTGTCAAATAAACGGTATTTACAATACGATGACGTTCCATTATTCGAGATACATGTTCCTAGCCAAGTGACTGATAGTACAAATATTTATAACAAATAATACAAAATACTGGACATACATACATATAATACAAAATACTGGACATACATACATATAATCACGGCATCCCCGAAGGGTTAGTCAGAGACTAGGCAATGAGGACAGCAAAAGCAGTCCACTTTTCACCAAATAGCGACTGCACATGTGCTCATCGTGACAGGTGGCGAGCCCATCGTCGCTCTATGCTATTGGATGTATGTGCAGTCTTTAGTCCGTTAGTCACCTTTTACGACACCTAAAAAGAGAGTAGTAGCGGTGAAAGAATACTACAACCCATAGTTACTAGCTAGACACGGTTGAAACAAAATACTCTAGACTGTAATTAAATTATTAAGATTTTATGAAATGACGTGGGACGACTATGGCTGTAATAATAATAATAATAAAGAAAAGAAATAAATACGAGAATAATAATAATAAGAAGACTTGGTGAAACTGCTGAAAATTACGGAGACTTTCAGTAGTGGCATCAAGATGAAGTTTGGTATGGATAAGTGTGCGGTTATAATGTATAGCGTGGGAGAGTAGTGAATTCAACCAATTTACAACTCTCCGAAACGATAAACTTCAGATCTCTCTCTGAAGTCGAAACATATAAATATCTTGGTATGGCACAGTCTTTGGGTGTTGAGGACGGGGATATAAAACAGTCATTACGGGAGCGATTCTTTTGCCGCCTAAGAAAAGTACTTATCAGTATTTTATCGGGTGGCACTAAGACGCGTGCTTTTAATGGCTGGGTTATGCCTCTGCTCACACTCTCCTTTGGCATACTAAGATGGACTCAGACTTGGAAACTGAGATGATTTAGACGCCTTGGATAGGAGATTTCGTCAAATGCTCACGACTTCCGAAACGCTACACCCGCGCTCATCTGCTATGAGCAGTGATCGGAGTAGGTAGATTGAATTTTCGTACTTGCATCAGTAGTGTTCGTTCATAGACAGCATAACATGGATAGGATAAGCCATTTTTCCGAAGTCTCTTCTGTTCGGAAGACAAGCTCAGTAACTACTTTGACTTGGCTCACGAGGTTACCACCATGTGGGATGTGGATTCAACCATTATTTTACCGATAGTCGTTTCGGCAAACTGTCTTTTAGCCAAGAGCCTCGATCAACACCTAGAGAGGCTAAAGGTTGGGTCAAGTGTCAGATACAGAAGGCAGCACTCCTTGACACGGCAAAAATTGTCAGGAGGTTCCTCACTCTGCAGCCCTAACCACACATAGCTTAGGTTTATCCCCGCTGCCGGTGGCAACCTAGGTTAAGTTTTTTGGTAATATTTTATATTGTAAATGTTTTTATACAAATAAAATATTGTAAAAATTTAATAAGTAGATAACATGTTAAATAAAGAGAATAATAATAATAAGAAACGAGCTGTGGTTTTTGCCTACCCTTCCGGGAAACAGGCGTGATGTATATTTTCTTTGTATAAAGCGTTATTACCAGCGTTTCCTTGTATTTTTGGTATTGGAAAATTTTGTGTGAGTAAAAAATATAAACCTGACGTAATATCTGAAAAAGATATTGCGTAAGTTTAGTAAATACAACAACATAAGTACATGACATAAAAAACAACGCAACTTTGGAACTTCATCAATGCACCCCGTGACGAATTTTAAAAAAAATCTAGCTAAAATACAAAACAATTACAAACATGAAAAAAAAATATACCAAATAGGTAGGTGCAGCCGTTCTAAAGTGATACGCGAACACACATTTCTGGCGATCGATTTTTATTTATATGGATACATTTTAATAACTTAATTATTTCCAATATATTCTTGAACTCAATAAAAACTCTTCCATAAAACCCGTTATGTATTTGTTTTTTAAGTATTGTCAAAGGTAGACTTTTTAAGGTATCCGGCAACTTATTATAATTAAAGAGGCATAACTGCGTTATACACGGCAGGTACAGTCACGAGCACCAATATGTAAACACTTTGACTGTTATTCCATTGTATTAAGAGTAATAGTTTTGCTCTCGACTGTACAAGAATAAGACTTACAGGGATAGAGTTAAAAAACAGAAATCAATTTGGCAGCTTTTATTATTATGATGCCAATAGCTCTGTACATTGTCCAAAGTCCAAAATAGTAGTCGACGTCATTGACACATTTGGAGCTGTTTGTTGCAAGCCCCACACGAGCAGCGTTTTCAAAAGGCTCACACTTACTCGAAGAGGCTTATTAGAATTAAATAGAGGCACTTAGCGTTATTTTTGAAGACGTTCGTCGAGTAAAATAATTAAAGCTTCTCATTGATCCAAAGTCTAAAGGGTTTCGCGAAAATAAGAAGTTTACCTTCGAAGATCTACAAAGCATAGTTTAAATGGCTCTTCCATTTATATTTCATCGCAATTACTTGAAAAAGGTATTATAACAATGTCAAGAGCGGTAGATACAAAGTGATTTTCAACGATGGGCTTGGAAATGTAATTAACGAATTAATCAGATGGTTACCTGATAGGGACGAAGCTTGATAGAATCACTCGTAATTCAATGTATCTTCCTACCTACTTGCTTTATCGAGGCATTAGTTTATCAACCAGTTATGATAAATAATATAAAATGTTTGTTTTATTGAATATTTATTTTATACCACGAAAGAAACTTGCTCAACACAAACGCAAAAAAATTTCATATGAAACACCCAGCTTAGAACATGAACCCACAGTACATACATCAGTGCTCACTACTTGGGCACAGCGTCCGCCGCGCTCCGTGACGGCATGATTCAGTCCCCATGACAGCGGCACACAATGCGCGCACCGACACATCGACACAGCCATCAATAAACTTCCGCCGAACTCAGCGCGACTACACCCCCGTCACTCATCAATGGGCTATCTTCATGTGTGACAGTTGAATCGCAAACATCACTCGCGTGTAGCGGGCGCTGCAACTTGTGGCGCCGTCTCGCGCCGCCGCCGCCGGCGCGAGACGGAAGCGCGCGGTCTGCGGCGACCGGCCGCCCGATACGCGCCTGCAGCTGACAAATATTTTCAGTCGGATTTAAAATTTCGTTGCTAAAAGTTTTCCGTTGTTCCTGTTCGTTGAACGAACCTAAACTCACTCCGCGCTTATCCGATCAAAACGAAATCCCGACGGTCACGGTAACTCGCCCTAAAAGTTAAGAAATCTGTCTTCTACAAAAGAGTTGAGCAAAAAGTCGACTGTCCTATAGTGCTTCGCTCGTTTCGTTGTACTGCGGAGTTTCCAATCTTTTCTCTTTCCGCGATGCAGGCGCTCTCCGACTCCTGTCTCATTCCTACATCGCTTTACGTTGTGCGCATTGCAATTTAAGATTTTATTTCCGTTTTTATTCTTCCATTAAATTTTTTTAGTTGTAAGACGCGACGTCATTCATGTTCAGTGAAAGATTTACGGTGCTTGAATAAAGTGGTAAAGATTAATATTAAACCTTTCCACTAGCATTTTACTCACTATCCTGGTTCTGTAGCCCTAAGTGGGTTTTGGCCTCTGGTAGCTGAAGTCTTATTATTTGGTATGTCGTAGAGTGTGGCAGTGCCCTGCTTTTGCGGTGCTCATTGCCTAGTCCCTGACTAACCCTTTGGGGATAATAATGATGTATGTCCGTCTGATATGTAAGTGTATGTTAAACAGCGTCACGTTGTTGCAGCTTCGACGTGCGCGGCAAGCACCTGTCGGAGGCGCGGCACTGGTCGGCGCCGGAGGTGTTCGGGCCGCGCGCGCACTTCGCGACGGCGCCGCCGCCCGCCGCGCTGCACGTGCGCGACGTCAAGCGGCGCGACGAGGGCGTCTACCGGTGCCGCGTCGACTTCCGCAACACGCAGACCACCAGCTTCAGATACAACCTCACCGTTGTTGGTCAGTGACGTTTGTCTTTTAACTTCATTATCGCCATCCAGCTCATTTCAGAGCTCATACTTAAGAGGGTTTACGCATTTCGGTTTTCCATACAAACTCCAAGTCGAAATTTTTAAAAACCAATGAGCCAATTTTGATGGAACTTTGCACGCTGAAGTAAAACAGTGATCTTAAATTGTTTGTTGAAAACATTTATAAAAAACGTTTTTCTAGCTTAATTATTGCGATTTAAAGTCCATTATAGAAAGTTAAAAATCGCAATAACTCAGTTAAATAAACATTTTTTTTATGTTTTCAACAAACAATTTAGATCCCTGTGTTTTACTTCAGCATGCAAAGTTCCATCAAAATTGGCTCATTGGTTAATAAAAATTTCGATTTCGAAGTTTATATAATATAGTTTGTAAATAATGTAATACACGGCTCAGTCATTTAAATATTGAATTAGATTCGGAAACGTTAGAAATCGTTAATGAAACGTCTTTTCTTGGTATTAGTATAGACTCTAAATTACAGTGGGGTTCTCATATCGAGGGTCTGGCAAAGAGGCTCAGTTCGGCTGCTTTTGCTGTTAAAAATATAAGAAAAATTACAAATCAGTCTACTGCTAGGCTGGTTTATTTTGCTTATTTCCATAGCGTTATGTCATATGGATTACTACTATGGGGAACGGCAGCAGACGTTAGTAGAATTTTTATTCTCCAGAAAAGAGCAGTTCGGTTTATAAATCAGTTAAAAGCACGTGATTCGTTGAAGGATTTATTTAAAGATATAGATGTCATTACTTTACTGTCCTTGTACATATTTGTAAATATTATGTACGCTCGTAAAAATCTACACCTTTATACCAGAAACAATGAGGTTCACGGATAAATTACAAGGAACAGGAACAAACTGTGTGCTCCGAAGTTCAGACTTAGCAAAAGTAGTAAATCTTTTATATGTAACTCAATTCGTTTTTATAACAAAATACCTGACGACATCACTGCATTGACAGACAACAAATTCAAAACGCACATCAAACGTGTGGTATTTGCGAAAGCTTATTATGAGATCAATGACTATGTTGCAGACAAAAATGCATGGAAATAAGTCTACTCTGTACTAGTGTTTATTATTAGTATTTTTAGTCTATTATTAACTATTCTTTCATTCAATTATTATGAATTGTTGAAATTATTTAGTTTAGTTATTATTAATTTTATTGATGCGTACAAATTGTACTAAATTATGTTTAATAAATTGTACCTACTTAATTAGTAATTATGTTTAATAAATTGTACCTACCTAATTAGATCTATGACACTGTAAAGTAATATTGTTACTTAGAGGGAGAAAAAAGTAAGGCCTCCTGAGTTTCTTGCCAGCTCTTCTCGGTCGAAGGCTCTCCCAAAATCCGAACTGGTGGTAGTTTGGTTAGGTAGGTAGATTAGATCCCTGGTAGAGTAGTAAGGTAGAGTAGATTATGGTCCGTGCCAGCTAGATGTGCATGATGGGTCATTTACCCCACTTGTACCAGTGGGGTGCTGCAGTTTAGGTACGTTCGGCCGGCGTGCCTCCCGGGAAGGCCGCCTAGGCGTATGGCAGTAAAGGTTGCCGCTCGGTTTGCACGCACCACGTCGCGCGTCGTCGCTTAAGGCCAGGTATTTCTCTCTCGCGGCTTCTCTCTCGCTCTCTCGATGGTACGACGGTACAGGACGGGTATAACAGCGAAGCGGCGCGTTTTATAGGTTTTATTGCCTATATTTATAGACTTTATAGGATTCTTTGCTAATTTATCTGCGAATTGTTAGTCTTTCGTTGAGTACAAAAATTAAATGTAAAGTATCAGTAGCTTAGTCATAATATTGAAAAAACATTACAAAAAGGGGTAACTTTGGGGTTTTTGTTTCTATCGAGTGAAGTTTATTGGATCTTGTAACTGAATGAAACTTTGAATAGATTGGATCCTTAACTAATACATACTTTTTTTTCCAGAATTTAAACTATTATTTTCTATGTCTCAGATGGTTTGAAAAAACTCAAAGCGCGATCTATCTAGCCTTAACTAGTAATCCCTACGCGCGCGCGTAAACCCTGCGCTCCTGACGGACGTCAAATCGATATCGAGTCGGCTGTGCTTATCGGAATATGAACGCTCGGGTCACGCGAGTAGGTTTCGGTTTCGCGTGGGGGTCGTTGGAGGGTGAACTTCTGTACGGTAGTAATATTAGTTATTCTGTGCTTGTACCAAGACGAAAAACGAAACAATTTTAAAACACACAAATTTATGCAAAATTATTTTTCAGACGTTTTTTATGCTTAAGTTTTTATAAAAAAAGATATTTGAATGATTAAAAATGTCAACCTTATTGGTTAGGTACTAATGTTTTCCAAAACTCATTTCAGCCGTTACTTTATTTTACTTCAAAAACTCTCCAATTTCTATTACTTACCACAAAATCAATACGTTAATTGGAAATCATATTTAATTTTATTCCATTAATAATAACTTAAGTTAACAATTCATTATTATCATTTTTCACCTTTCATCCCATAAAAAACGATAAATTACCTATAAATTTTAGCCGTTTGTGTCGCTAGGGGAGAGACACGTGCCCGCTATTTTTTCTCGTACCAGGATACGTATTGTTTACACAATTCTATGACCACGGCTTATATTTCGGTTCGACGCGATTCTGTTTCGGCGTGCAGTGGTACTGGGGATAGCGATGCGCATTTGTCTGGCACTGACTATAATAGCTCGTTAGATTAGTTGTTAAGTCTTAACTATAAGTTAGTTATCTGTTTTTTTATTATTATTAGTATTGCTGTCAATAAGTGCCTGTAAAGGTTTACATTGAATAAATAATTTGACTTGACTTGTATGGGAAACCGAATGGCGTAAACCCTCTTAAACACTCTTACATCCGCAATATGCAGACCACCAGTTTCCTTTAGATCCGTCGTGGTTCAGTACCTTGTTCTTTTAGTTAACTTAAGCTCAGGTTATGGTATGGCACTAATACTACGACTCAAACCCCATACGAAGAGCATGTATAAAGAATGTTATGAGAGTAAATTAAGTAAAGGACGTGTGTCAGGATCGTAGCAAATAGTGCCCTGTGGTCTCTGCCTGCCGCCCCCCCCCCCCCCCCCCAACGCGGCCGTCATCTATGTATGTACTTAAGAGGAACTTTTCCCTTATCCGTCTTCCTATCGCAACACGCAGACCACCAGCTTCAGATACAACCTCACAGTCGTAGATCAGTTACCTTTTCGTTCAATGTCATCATGATCACCAGCTTTTAGGCGCCCCACGGCTGGGCGCAGGCCTTCCTGGACAAAACATACGGGGAGATTTAACCATAACCCTTCGCGCTTTGTTAAAATCCACCAACCCACAATGGGTTGGTGGATTTTAACGACTAATTTTACGACGAAAACAGCTTGCTTTTGAGAACATTTTTCCCATATATTTTTATCTCCCTTTTTTTCTAGGACCACGCGGGCTTGTCTTTGGTGTCACCGATTATACATTAACGTTATTAAATTATGTCCTAAATGTCCTAAAACTGCAATAATAATAAGTGTAAGCGCCTTAAACTTAAACCTCTTGACAGCAACTGGATAAGACACTCCCTAAATTATAATTTGGGAGTGTCTTAATCAGAGATATATCTCTGCCGTATATTGTAGTGTTAGTGTTTACGTGTTTACTACGTATCACAAACTTAAGGGCTCGGCAAGATGTCGACGTTTCAACTGCTTGCCGCAGGCAGGACGACAGCTAGCTGCCGACAGGTGACGGCGTCTGCAGTCGCCTTTGCCGTCGTCAGCTAGCTGTCGACCTGCCTGCGGCAAGCAGTTGAAACGTCGACAGCTTGCCGACAACATGTCGATAGCTAGCCGCCGATCCATCATCATCATCATCAGCCAGAAGACGTCCACTGTTGGACAAAGGCCTCCCCCAAGGATCTCCACCACGACCGGTCTTGTGCTGCTTGCATCCAGCGGCTACCTGCGACCTTCACCAGATCGTCGGACCACCTTGTTGGAGGCCTGCCCACACTGCGTCTTTCGGTGCGCGGTCGCCACTCGAGAACCGTTCTGCCTCAACGGCCATCGGTTCTACGGGCGATGTGCCCTGTCCATTACCATTTGGGCTTGGCGACTCTTAGGGCTATGTCGGTTACTTTACATGTTACATGAGACCCGCCTGACTTATAGCCAGACTTAATACCGCGCGCCTGGTTTATTGCACAAAGTTTTGAATTCTCGAATGTTCTAGGAGCTGCAGTTTTAAAGGACTGAGTTTTTTGGCTGTGCAAGTTAATATTGGAATTGAACTAAATACGTTTTCTTCTAGACTTAAAAAACAAACAAAGTCAGCAATTTAAAAAGTATACGATAGATCGATCTACGATCCGATTAGGTTGTTTCGTTAACCATTTCGTCGACATAATATTATTATGATACATACCTACATATAATCACGACTATCATCCCCGAAGGGTTAGTCAGAGACTAGGCAATGTCCTCAATCCCCAAGCAGTCCTCTACTATAGTCCAATTACCAAATAGAGACTGCATATGTGCTCAGCGTAACAGGTGGTAAGCCCAACGCCACTCTATGCTGTTGGAAGTATGTGCAGTCTTTGTCCGTTAGTCGCCTCTTATGACACCCAAGGGAAGAGAGGGGATGGTAGTATTCTTTAACAAGGTTTTATGATAAATACCTAACAAAATGACCTTCTATACACAACCTACCAATATAGTATACTATCGGGAGCGATAGTACACTATATTGGTAGGTTGTGTATATATACGTATACAGTGGTGGTCATATGACCACCTGCTGTGTGGCCTTTCCTAATTATATAATTATGAAAGGCCACACAGCAGGTGCTTCGCTTGGAGCTACGATATATAGGTGTTAGGCTAGGTGCCTCGATATGTACTGGCCACACAGAACGCTGCGTGCTTCAAGACAAAAAATCATTTTGATTCTGCTTGTGGAGAAGTGTACACGATTGCCTTTTTAAATGATAACAAAGAAACTACTTCTTTCTTTTTGAAAAAAAATTAAGATAATCTCGATCAATTTAAATACAAGAAAAATTTGGAAGAAACAATCCTTCCTTACGATATGGAGACGTTACCAGTGACCTGGATATTTTAACATAATATTGACCCCAAACACACTGCCCATTCTGTTAAAAAGTTTCTTAGGGAGCAATCAGTTTCGATGCTAGACTGGCCTGCAAATAGTCTAGATCTCAATCACATTGAAAACTTGTGGCGTGAAGTGAAGAGAAGCGTATTCGCTAAAAGAACAAGTTATATATACAAGCTTTACGATGCGTTTGTGGAATCGTGTAACTCCATTTCGATCCAGAAGAATCACAGACGCGTTGCCGGCCTTTAAAAAAGGAATAGGCTCGTTTCTTGAAGATTACTAAGTCGTAACGGTTCGGAAATACCACCGTCGAGAGCAAGTTCATTTTAAAGAAGCTTAGTAATTGAAACGCTAAATTTTCATGATAGGACCATATGTGCTATTAGTAGTACGTGTCCTGATCCCGAAGTAGGGCGGCTAAATAAAATGGCGGATTAGATATGTTTAAAACACTTTTGATGGTTACATAAAATCCTTAGTAAAGCTTTCAAGACATTAAAAAATTGCCTTTAAATAAAACGTATTGTGCTTTTACATTTAACTGAAAAAAGGCGGTATCTTGGTCAGTTGGGATCAACGAAGTCTATTTAAATGCTAATGCCAGTTTTTCATAATACTACTGATACCGATCAAACATGAACACACTAAAAATGCAGGCAGGCAGGCAGCGGGAACAGATTATGAGGGTGATCGCCACCTACCGGGCTCGTTACAGAATTCTCAACCAATACTACAATAAGTACAAACCGAGTTCTTTCGGATCTCAGAGGCGAAAACTTCTTAGATTTGATGAAGCAATGTTGACTAAAAACATAAGCATCAAGCACTGACAAATTTCGACGGTTGAAAGCCAGACCTCGGTAGCCAAGTGGTTAAGGCAGCCGCCCGGAATGCGGAAGGTGCGTTGTTCGATTCCCGCCTGAGGTTGTCGTCTTTTTTCGGTGTTTAAAATTTTACTTAAGTATATTTAAGCGTTAATATAACGCTAAAATATAAAAAAAAACATTAATCTATAAACGCAGCTTCATCTTAACCGAATGTTCAAATATTTGTAAAAATATTTCTTTCGGATCTCAGAGGCGAAAACTTCTAAGATTTGATGAAGCAATGTTGACTAAAAACATAAGCATCAAGCACTGACAAATTTCGACGGTTGAAAGCCAGACCTCGGTAGCCAAGTGGTTAAGGCAGCCGCCCGGAATGCGGAAGGTGCGTGGTTCGATTCCCGCCTGAGGTTGTCGCCTTTTTTCAGTGTTTAAAATTTTACTTAAGTACAAACAAATAACAAGTACATGTAATTTCCTAATGTCACTCACACACGAGTGGCGAAGACGCGTCCCACGCCTCCTCTGCTGGAGACGGAGCGCTAACTTACGGCTCGACTCACTGGCGGTACAGGCGTGTAGCCGGAGGTTTATTGCCATCACGAGTTACACTATTGCTCTCATCGAATTTACTATTTGTTCACGTCCATCGGATGTAGTACATTTTTCAGAGCGCTGACGTAGCGGCAGATAAATGTTTTTTGCTGTGGACATCAAGATGAAAGAGTGACGCGTCGGTGGCACTTCCGTAGCACCAGTATGACGGTAGATTCATTTCTGATAGTATTTTTAGAAATTAGGTATACCTACGTTTATGTCCTTGTTTTCTTAAAAATTAAGGCAGTTGAAAGTTACAATTTTGAAAAAGTATTATAAAGCTACGCTTCACGAATTCGCTTCTTCTGACGATCCGGTTCCAACTGATTAGTTTTTTTTAGCAATATTGCTGAATTATGTTTAATTTAGGAAGCATAAAAGTCGCTAATAGTTAAAAGTTGATGGATTGTGTCATAATTTTGTAAACAAGATACTGTAGACCCTTTATTCCATCTGTATTCAAAATTATTTATTCAATTTAGGCTACAATAATTGTGGACTTATGATTTTTGCTATGCAATCGGTTCGTAAGTCTAACTATAGGGCGGGAGCCTTGTACTGAGAAGAACCAGCAAGAAACTCAGCAAGGGCATTTCTTTTCTCATTGGAAAATGCCCTCCCTATCATAGAAGGATATTTTCAATTACAAGATAATAAAAACATTTAGTAAGATTACAAGGCAAACACAATAGACATTCAAAAGAATATATAATAAAAAACAGCTATTGCTCAATTTAAAATAAAATAATCAACGTCTTAGAGTATATTTGAAACAAAAAGAAAGACTATTACTACTACCAATAAAAATATGGTTGCAAGTGCAGACCTGCATCCACAGGCGGCACCCGTTTACGAGTTTGACATGTGAATCAGTCATCGCTTCGCTCAACCATGTTTTAAAGAACGTAACGACCCGACGCACATGCCACCACCACAGAAACACTTTGATAGAGCATGACACACTCGAGCAACTCCAACGAAAGCAAGAAAACATTTAGACAACGTTATACGCAACATAAATTTTGAGTAGGTACCTATTGTCTGTAAGACACTGCTGATAAAGGCTATTATACCAGTTATTGTTAGTTATAAAGAAAATGGACTAAGAAAATATAATGTGAATATTTTATTATAACCAGGCTGTTTTGTCTTCTAAATATTCCTTGATTGTATAATAACCTTTCTTAAGTAAACAAGATTTTTTATTTATTTATTTAAACTTTATTGCCTAAAATACAGCAAACGGCGGACTTAATGCCATAAGGCATGTTCTAACAGTCAACCAGTGAAGATGTACATATTTTTTTGTAGGTGGTGACATCATTAGAGACTAACAATTAATTTGACAATTATTTTTGACTAACAAAAAAGAGACAAAAGAAAGACTTATTTTAACTAGTACAAATATACATACTTACATACATTATACACAAAATATTATACCTAACTATACACATACATATTATACTATATAAATATATATATGTATGAGTATATATTATATATAGTATATGTATATATTATGTATAGTAGTGTTTATATATATAATATAACAACTTTCTACTAACATTCATTGTAAATCGGCATAAAACTATTGGACGGATTTGAGAAAGTACTCACGCGCTAAACTCTTGAAGGCAACCTTGTTTGAAGCATTTCTAACGTTAAAATTTTACATGGTTTTTAAACTTATCTAAAGGTAAATCTAGTACAGTACTTGATATTTTATTATAATAGTGTATTCCTTGCCCCAAGAAAGAGCCGAGAACCTTTTGTAACCTAAACAGTGGCATTACTAGTTCTGACTTACTTCTAGTATTGAAGTTGTGTACATCAGCGTGTTTAGAAAATAAGTTAAAATCCACAATATAGTAAGTAATAAGTTAAAGTTAATATACGATTATAAATATACTGCGATGCAACAGTAAGAACACTAACTTCCTTAAAAATATTTCTCAAGAAGTTCGTGATCCCAGTCTATACAGCGGTCGCATAAGACCGCACCTACAAAAACACACTTGACGTACTTTAGTATGAACAAGTTTGGTTATTTCGGTTCTGTGGTTTATCTTATGTATTTTCATCGCAAAATATCGCATAGTCTATGCTCGATTCTGTCAAATTTGACGTTGACAGTTAGTGTCAAAAAACTGTCAAAAAAAATCTAAGACTGAGAGGGTTAAATGGTTCATAATGCACGTTTCTGTAAAATAAATATAGTTTTAACATCAGCTGATAAAAAGGACGCCATACATCATGACACTGCCAAAATAACTAAAGTTATCAGTTCTAGCACTTTCAACATTTGTTAATTGTCTAATTTTTCTAATGGCGTAAGCAGCAGAACTGTTTTTTTTGTTTTGAGTGAAGGGTTATCCCTAGGAAAACTGTCGAGTGTACCAAATCTAATTTATCACCATTCCTTCTAATTAGCAGTAAACCAACTAAGTACCTCTGAAAGAGCATTGTTAACATCGTCATCATTATTTTTACACCTAGTCACGTTAAAAATGAGTGAAGTATCATCTGCAAAAAATACAATAATAATATCACAGAAGTTTTCTACGAGGAATGGCACGTCATTGATATAATAATAAAAATAGAAAGGGCCAAGAATAAAAACATTAAAACATACAATTAAAGTGTAACTTCTGAACACAATAAAAGTGCAACATTAGCTAACATTAAGTTATAATGTTTGATACAGACGAATTATAAAACGATTAAAGGTAAATGATCAGTTGTCATGGTACAAGCTGCGCAGCAGATTCCTTATATGATCGCGAGCCGCCCTATGTAACTTCGATGGATCATCCCGGCCGACGGATGGCCTAATAAACTAATTGCTCGATACTTCGCCGCCCTTCTTTAGTCAGGAGATTACAAATGGCTTCTCTTACAATTGTGGTAATTCTTCTTTAAAAGTGTCACTTTGAATAATTCCTGTGAATTACTAAACATGTAAATTAATTACATTTTTTACGAAAGAACTTAAGGAGACATTCAAAAAATTTTATCTACATGTTTAAGGTACAATTGATTAAATATTACATGGGACAGTGATTGGAAAATCTCTGATAAAAAAGTTATGCGAGTGTTCGATATTTCCAGAGGAAATTTAAGTATCGATCGAAAAGTTTAGGGAATGTTCAATCAGTGTTCAGAACAGTCTCTTTCGAGGCATTCTGTATTCATTAGAGGCGGTTAATTAAATCAAATATGAATTTAATTAGGGCATTCCGTGTCGGCAGCTCGCAGTGCTGCGCCGGGCGGCTGCGGCTGCTGCCCGATCCCCGCGGTGGCATCGTTACACGAAGCTTGGCTTTTTGAAAAACTGATCGGTCATTTAGTAATAAAGTTTTTTTAAAATTTTAGAACATTTGAACAGAACCATTTTTACCGTTGATGCTGGCGGAAAAGTCGTATAAGACCCTGTGTGCGTAACTGAAGACGTTACTTCACTACTTTCGCTCTTAACCGCACAGGTTGCAGACCTCCACTAGCTGCAAACGGTACTATGCGACGACGCCCTTGATTTCTGTGGACACTTTGAAAAAGCTTAAGCCTACATTAGGTTGTTATTTGGTAATGAAATGGGCAATTGCCAAAACTAAGCGCGGCCGCTACCGCGCTCGTCCATCAGCGCGCGCTAACGGGCGCCGCTTTATTGCTCCCTAATGTGGGCTTGCGATGATGCATGCCTCTATTTCTCGGACGTTAACTCACGACGCTTCGCTGAGTGGTGCCACTTTTTAGGCAAACTTATGTAAAGAAATACACCGCCTTACTTACTTGGACGTCGTGTTGCTTGGAGGGAAATCTCAGGAATGGCATTCGTCTTCAAAACAGAAAGTCGACCAGTCTGACATGACTGGTGTCATGTTGTGAAGTATTTAAGATTATTTCCAAATTTCGATAATATAAGGTTTATTATTAAGTTATTAATTATATTTTATAAGTTCTATAAAATATTAATAACAAAGGAGGCAAGCCTAACCACACAGTAATTTATGAGCGCATTGAACGATGTTGGAACAAGCCGTTATTAAATATTCTGTCAGAAGCTATATTGTGCTTCCTCATGCGCCAATTGTGTTAACAATAATAATAATATTTATTGGAAGAGCAAGGTGCTACACGGGCGCTACTATCGGGCTCTAACTGGGCCTGATGTAGATTTGCCTGCATCGGTGAACTGGCTACGTTTCGGTGACCTCTTTGGGGAAACCGAAGGTTTTGTCTGTGCCATTGAAGATAAAGTTATCAAGACGAATAACTACCGGAAATATATTATGAAGGACGGTACGGTCGACATCTGTCGGGCATGCCGCCGTCCTGGAGAATCACTCCGACATATTATTTCCGGTTGTTCTCATCTTGCTAACGGAGAGTATTTGCACAGACACAACCAAGTAGCCAGAATAATTCACCAGCAACTTGCTCTTCAATATGGCCTTGTTGAATCAGAGGTGCCGTACTATAAGTACGCACAGTTCTCGAAAATGGTCATGCAACGCTCTACTGGGATCGCTCTATCATCACGGACAGGACTATTGTCGCCAATAAGCCTGATATCGTGGTGGTCGACCGATCTCAGCGCCGGGCAATATTATTTGATATCACCGTACCTCATGATGAGAACCTCGTGAAAGCCGAGAAGGACAAGCTCAGTAAGTACCTGACTTGGCTCACGAGGTTACCGCCATGTGGGATGTGGATTCAACCATTATTGTACCGATAGTCGTTTCGGCAAACGGTCTTTTAGCTAAGAGCCTCAATCAACACCTAGAGAGGCTCTCGCTAAAAGGTTGAGTCAAGGGTCAGATGCAGAGGGCAGTACTCCTTGACACGGCACGTATTGTCAGGAGGTTCCTCACTCTGCAGCCCTAACCACCGGTAGCTTGGGTCTATCCCCGCTGCCGGTGGCAACCTAGGTTAAGTTTTTTATAATATTTTATATTGTAAATATGTTTTTTTATATAAAACTAGCTGACCTGACAGACGTTGTCCTGTCGTAATTATGAATATTGCAAAAAATATTTAAAAAAAAGAAGAATTTATTTTATTTTTTTCTTTCATAAGAACCTTCTCCTGACAATAACAAACACAACAAAAAAAATCAGCCAAATCGGTCAAGCCGTTTTCATGTTATGTCGTGACAACGGAAAACGGGTTTCATTTTTATATATATAGATATTGTAAAAAATTATACTTAAGATAATATTTTAAATAAAGAGCATAATAATATAATCAAAACTCAAATGCTACTAATTGGTGCTAATAATTAGAGGCACCGTCATTGGTTCACATTATTTGTATGCTAGAACACAACCTCATTTATTTTGATATGTTGACTTCAGTGTTACCGGCCGTTACCGGAAGCTTACACAAGGCTTTAACGTCAGTTAATTAACAAGCATTTGTGGGTTTGAAGGCACTATATCAATTATCCTGCTAAGCCTTTTTTCCATTCACCAGGTGGTAAGATACCAATTCCATAATACATTGCAAAATAAACTGAAAAATCATCCAGTTTATAGGTAGTACTTTTCTTTAGTTAAGAATTTAAATCTTACATCATTTACTTGCTTTTCTGAGAAATCTTGCCGAAGCAACGCTTGATTACATTCTTAGAAATTCACTTTACATTCAAGATATTTCCCGCGGGAATGCTTTAATGCCAACACAACCATTATAGAATAAGTATCAAAGTTGGGATATAAATTGCATAATTATTTCTTAATTTCACAACCTCATACGAATACCCCGTCCATGTACACAACTTATGGGGCATTCAATTATTACGTATTCTTTACGTGGTAGTTTTATTTTAAACTTCCATGGTCACTACAATTATTTTTATGAAATAACGGGATTTATACCATGTTTATCTTACTTGTTTATCACGAACACTTAACGCTTAATAATACAGCAATATTTCAATTTTTTCAGATAAATTCTTCCTAACCTTTACATTACTAATGCTTATGTTTACTTTTTGACTGACACCTTGATAGGTGAAACTGATGTTTGACTCGGTGGAGATAATGTCCAGCATCGTGCCTACTTTTGACGGACGGACGCTACTCGTACGACGTTGGATGCTATCAAGGTCGCGGAGAACACAATGTTTTTTTCAAACCACCGCCCGGCGCGTTAGAAATTGCAGACGTGACGCGCCTCCAAATGCTTTTGATGGTCCTCAAACTCGGTGTATGGCTTTCGGTAACTTTCAAAAACTTTAATGCCTCCTTCTTCCGGACGTTATTTTTCCGCTATCCCAATTCGGTTAGCGTTTCTTTGTACGGTACTTACAATCAGGTTTAAAGAGTTTTTACTTACTAAATGTACAATTCACTTAACATTATATAAACGACAATGTACAGTAAAAAATGAAAACGTCATGTAAGTACTCCGAACAATGGAATCCAACGCACCCGCCGGGAGATTAGCAAATAAATACAAAAGAAACGTTTCAATGTTGTTGTACCTACTTGCGACCTTACGGCAAATGCCATGCAAATGCTAATCACTTCATTCCTCGCACTTTCTGAAGGTGAGAGGTGCAGATAAAAGGCCAATACTTGCTGGCAAATAGGCTTCGCCGCTTATAAGTAGCTAGGGCTGCCTTCATGTGATGAGATAATAGTAGACTATCCTAATATACAACGACCTTCACCGGGCCGGTTAATGGATGAAAAGTATTTTAAATCAAATTTAATATGTTAAATATGTTGCGAGTGAGTTGGGGTTGACTTTTGAATCGAGTCGCCTTAATTTGAACAAACTAACTTTGTGGGAGGGTCTAAGGGGTTCTTAAATAAAGGTTTATTAACATTTTAGCTTCCGCCGTTGTGTTAAAATATAATAAAACCACTTGAAAGTTTTGTCAAAATCGGCTATAATCACGAAAACTTACACGTTTTTAGGTTATACAGTACCATAGTAATAGAACCGAAGCGGGGGCCGGGGGGGGGGAGCCCCCCCGCAAGGGGGCTCGCTTTATTCATGGCGGGGGGCTTCGCCCCGCCATGAAAAAAGTCTCAAGAGTTAATTAGGTTAGGTTAGGTTAGTATGTTGACCAAAAACGCACGCGCGAGCCGAGCGAGCGAAGCGAGCGTGCCGCGGGAGCGGCCGGCGAGGCGCCAGAAACGACATTTTTGTAAATTTCCGTATTAAAAAAAAAATTACATAACTTAAAAATTACTTGTCTGCGGCAGGAGGGGTAAGTGGGGGGGGCACTCCTTATTCCTCCCCTTCCCTTCCCTCGCTAATTATGGCGACTCGATTCAATTTTTTTACTACGATACATAACCTCAAAATACAAAAATGAACATAACTTAAAAACTACTTGTTGGCGGCAGGGGGGGGGTAAGTGAGGGAGTACTCCTCCCCCCTCCCCCTACCTTCTCCACCCCCACCCCACCCCCGATTCAGGCGACTCGATTCAAAAGTTTTACCGTGAGTTGGCTAATAAATTTCAGTCCTGTATATGATTAATTAAATAGGTATTTAAAAAATATTTTTTTAAACGTTGCACTGGTTTGGATAATAGATAAATTACATAGGTTTCAATCGAAAGTATGAAGCCTATAGAATATGCAAACGTTAGGGTTGACTATTTTTTTCCCGTCATAACATTGGGTAGGCAGGTGTAAACAGATAAGTCAATATTAGTAATTTGCAACCGTTTGGTTAAATAAATAAAATGTATGTTTATAGGTATATAGATAATCTCATTACAAACACACACAAACCAAACCATTGCAATGTTAAAAAAAAAATATTTTTTAATTTTAAATTAATCATTATAGGTACTGGACTGAAATTACTCAGCCAACCCACTCGCGATATATTTTTTAACATATTAAATGTGATATAAAATACTTTTCATCCATTAACGGATCCATTAATGAAGGTCGTTGTATACTTGGATCTTAAACTATAATACAAAATCGAATAGATTGTTTTACGTCAGATAGTGATTGGTCGTTATAATAGGATTTTTGGTAGCTTCCATTTTCCGCCTTATCATTTATTTTAGGTAAAAATGTAGAAACTGATTACAAATGGCTGACTCACATCATGAAACCAAGCCATGAGCTGATGAGGGTTAGTGCTTTTAAACTGCCTGCATACAAACATACATTTAATCACGACTATTAGCCCCGAAGGGTAAGTCAGCAGAGACCTTTCACCAAATAGCGACTGCACATGCTCAGCGTGACAGGTGGTGAGCCCATCGCCGCTCTATGCTGTTGGATGTATGTGCAGTCTTTATTCCGTTAGTCGCCTTTTACAACACTCAAGGGAAGAGACCCCTCTCTTATTCTTTCACCGCTACCCGACATGGTTTATAAATACCGGTAATAAAGAGTTCTTAAGTCAAAGGAGAAGTCATATATTCCAACTGGCCACGTAGTTCAATAATTTAAAGACTGAACTTAATAAAAATAATTACGTCCTTAAATTATAAAAGGTTGTCCAGGCAATAGCTACTCCAACAGAGCTGCGAGATTTTCCTCTCGTTTATTTCAAGTACTTATCAAATACGCTATTAGCTAGCGCTGTTTCATAAATTGTAATTGAGTATTAAAACATAAAAATAAATTAACAATTGGTTACGAAGAAACAGATGAATCATCTAATTACGAATATCGTAAATGATGAATCATTTTACGTCCCTATGCAATTTCATTGAAAAGTTAATTATAAACTGTAGGTTATGTTGTAAAAACTAAATAATTATTTATTAAACATTAATACTTGAAATAGCCTGGTCATACCAGAATAAAAATATCAGGTTATGCTAACGCAACCAGTAAAAACAATCCGCAATAAATGAAGAGGGCAGCGGACGGGTCCATGGAACCGCGTGCAACGGAAACTAATCATTTGGAGTGGCGCGGAGTACATTAGAATATTGCCTCGATCGCGGCCGCCGCAGCCGGTCGCCACTATTAATTAATTTTTCAATTATGACCCACATATATGCGGATTTTGGACGCCACTTTCAGAGGCATTGCACACCGACGCTAGTTAATTTGATTGCAGCCAAATTAATCCTGAACTCTATTAGAAATAACCTCAATAGGAAACTAATAGAACTGTCATTCCAATTCATATGCAAATGAGTTAACTTTAAATTCATGTGACATTTCAGCGGTCTCAGGCCCTGTGCTCAGTTTAGTTGATGCTGAGCTGCCACAACCTTATCTAAATCTATGGCGTAACAACAATGTTAATAGCATTGTTCTGCCACCGTTAGTTGAAAAGACGTATTTAACATTTTTTGCCAAATTGAGTTACATACATTGCCGGAATCAGGCAAAAATTCATTCCATTGTAGTTTTAGCGCAACAAAAAAAGGCGCTTCAGCACACTTTTTTGCACATGATTGAAGATGAAAAGGCGAATTTGCCTTAAGCTTAATTAAAAAGTCACATTTACGTATAAATGCCCTTTTGGTTTGATATTTTTGTGTAAGTTCGGAAATTTGAAAGACGCTTAAGTGATCCAATTTATAAGAAGAAATTTAAAAGGCGCATTTACCCATTTGCGCCTTACGCAGTAATTGGAAACAGCATAAAAACTAAGGAAAAAAATCAACATCTGCCACTTCCGCCTTTTCTACTTCGTAAAGTAAGTTTTTCCCAGGCGCATATTTTGTTTAAGTTCTAAGTTTAAAGAATTAATAATTATCTCACAAGTACATACTTGATTCTTAAGTGGAACTCATATCAAGAATAAATGACATTTATAATGGATTTTTTTATGTTACTGTGCCATAGATAAGGAATTTTTGTTGTTTGTTTCAAAAGCCAATTTTATGATAATAAATATTTCACATTAGATGTTGTATTTTTCTTTTTCAAAAATAAATAGGGTTTAAATAGATAATTTTATGTACTTTTTATCTTAGTCAAGGATTATCAGTATGATGTTGGATACATAAGGAAAAAGGCGGATATAGCCAAATGCGCCTATTCTTCTTAGGAATACAATACCCGAATAAACTTGATACTTAGTAAAAAAGTAATATATTAGGCGTTCGAGGTTGAAAGGGCGCACCTGGCTATTTGCGTCAATTCAATTAAGGACGTAGTATTTTTTCCAACTTTTTTTACTAGAATGAAAGGGTTTTTTAATTATTTCTAATTAAATAATTAAAAAACATAACATTTTATAAATGGAAATCAAAGACAAATATCGTTGCTAATATTCGACATTTTCAACATGTAATTATTTCCCTTTACTTATGAACAGCAGACGATTTCCCGTTTCATTAATTCAAACATTTTTTTCTTCGTTTTGACTTTTTGTTAGATGCGGCTTTTCAACTATCGGGGGCAGCGTTGTGTTCCGATAGTTAAGAGATAGGAAAGCTTGTTCCTCAGTTGACAATTCCGGGACATCATTCACACTTACCATCAGGTGAGAAAAAGAACCATCGCATCCCTGTTGTGATATAAAAAGATAATCTGAAATGCACAACATCGTCATGACAACGCGGTAGAACCTGTTCTGTTTCCCAGCAGAGAGGCGTTGTATCAGCATCAGGTAATTGCACCGCTATCTGTCTATTGTATTCAGTTAGTCCGCAGTGACGGCGCATCTCGCGTCCTGCCCCATACATAACGCGGCTGTTATCACATTATCGTTGTTTATCGCCGTCGCCGGCCGTAACGAGCCTCGTCCCTGCGGGTTTTACGTAATTACCCGCCGGACGCCGCGCATTAATTGGATTGGCCTTTTGAAACACCACGTTCATACATCCGATAGTTAAAAATTGCCCACACTCACTTCGAACAACACTACCGTTTACATTATCGTCCATATAATCACGAATAAATTTCATTTCCTTTTTGAGTCGAATTTCAGTTGAACACTACAATAAATAGCGAGTCATGGGAAACTAAGCATCGAACACCATTACTTTGTAAACATTTCTGTTCAGAAAAATGTTTAAAGCTGGCGGCAGCGCTCTCGATCGTGGTGCTCGAATTGAATTTTATTCGCTTTGAGGCGGTCCTCGATTTCCATTTAAGTTTTGTGAATAGATCCTCCGGTGGGCGGGGCGCGACGTCGATTTCACGGCCAGTTGGCCGCTTGTTTGCCGGCCACGCCGCCGGCTGCCATGCCGGCCACGCCGCGCCACGCCGGCCACGGCACGCCACGGCACGCCGCGCCGCGCCGACGGCCATCATCCCCGCAATCGAGTTTCAAAGTTTAAATCACTTCGGGAGGCCATCACAGATCCCGATCGCAGCTCGGCCGTAGGATCTGATTACCATTCTGTTGTCTTTCTATTACCCACTCGCTGTTTTCAACGATTAAGCTTCGTAAACTCTCGATGCTAATCCCTTTACATTTGATTATGAAAAAGCTCTTCCGCTAATTACAATAAACACTGAAATTTAAATTAGCTTTTGAAGCCTTCCTCCTTCTCGTACTTTAATCAGAGTTAAATATTGTTTTAATTCAAAGAGCAATTAAAAGCTTTAATCGGAGGTAGAGAACGAGGAATTTTCACAATTTTATTGAAAACAGCTAAACGTTTAGATACAGAAGGCTTAAGTTAGATTGGACGCGCCCGCTGCGCTGTGTCTAATGTAAAGCCCAATTGGGCTTTGATGCTTTAAACGGGACCGACCGAAATAGTCCACCAATGCGGCGCGCTGGAACACTTTCAACCTTATGCCTTGGGGATAGGAGCCCCGCCGGCGCCCGCGGCAGCGGGGCAGCGGCCGGCGCCGCGGCGCGGCACGGTGCTAATCGAACGGAGCTGTTAGCAATCACCTGCGTTGTATCGAGCTGATTAATTGGTTTTAAGCACCGGGGCTCTTTCGATAATATTGTTTCGTGATTCCCGATTCTTTCCACAGCCTCGATTCGAAGATCGGATCGATAGATTAGATCAGTTACATTACGATGCAGATAGTGCTTCATTTGTGTTTCAATATCGTTAAATAGATTCAGTTCGAGAAGCGGAGGAGGCAAGAAGTTGTAGAATACGAAAAGGATTACATCAATCAGCAACAAACAAAGTTAATGAATTAGCCTGCAGGCTACAGGCTACAACGAACTAATTAACGGGAAGAGCGCTGCGTCTCACTGGCATTTATTACAGCGTAAATCGATAAAAAATAAAATGATACATTTTAGCAAACCAGACTTACGGATGTGTTGCGTATGCCTGCGCTGTATTTATAGTGAGATAGGCCGTGCCACGGGTGAGCCGAGCTGCGGTCCTGCAGCGTGCGGTGACCGGCAGCCATTATTACACGCCGAGCGCTTTGGTCCCTATTCTTAAGCATTGGAATATTCCCTGTAGTAGATGTTGTTCTCTTTAAGATGGACAATTATCTTTACTCGTGTGCCACAATCAATTTAATAACAAGTATTTTACTTTCTAGTTAAATCTTCAAGTTTTAGCCGATTAACCCAATAAAAGGTCTTTATCGGAAGTCGATCTTCTAAGTTAATAAGAATCTATTTATCATGCCTAAATTAAGAAATTTCATTACGGATTGTGAGCTATTCAAACATGAAAATTATTTTTGCGATAATTTCAAGAGGCATTACTATTTTCATCTTATATTTTACGCTTAATAATACTTTTGATCCGATTAATAAAACGTCTTGTATTGTCTTTTAAACGTGTGAAGAAACTTAATAATAGTGGCCTCTATCACTGAAATCAAACTACCTATCGCTATAATTTAATTGTACTGGTTAGTAGTGATCAAAAACCCGGACTATAGATTAAAAAAACCGAAACACGATAGATCCGACCTGGAAATTGAAGTCAGTACAGACAAATATCGGACCAAGCTTATATTACCCGGCCACCGAGACATATTTTTATGTTCTTTAATAATACCTACCTACATGTCTATATAAAACTTACGTATTTTATACAACCTAATGATATTAAAAAAAGCACTATTTTGCTGTTAAAACAGTTTCAATCACTGTTCGTGTGTAAGCTTGTTTGGCTTGGATTGCCTTAGTAATAATATTCTAATAATGAAAAATTGCAACAATTTCACTGGTAGATGGTGCGCAACCAATATGAATATTAGGAAGGGCGGCTGGCGGCGCGGCGCAGACACGCGCCCGTATATGAAATCCAAACAAATATCCCGTCTCACTAGATCAGGCGTGCGTTATGTGTATTTTATTGATTTCATATTATGTTCCGGACATATTATTTTTTTTTAGCAGCGTAGAAAAGATGTGTGTAAATCAAATCTAAAAATCATGCAAAATCTATAATAATGTTTAGGTACTTTGTTCAGCTCCAGTCAGTTTTTACTAGTTTGTTGGATAAGTAGGTATATTAATATAATATATTTGTATTGCAGGCATCCATTTGGTGGCACAGTCACAGCTGCGCGTCTTCGCCCTTGCTTTCATGTGAACTAACATGTTTTTCTTTTGTACAAAAGTTTCTTGCGGTATTTTCCGATGCAACGTGGCATGTTACGTCTTAGGAAATTCTATTTACGGATGGCAGACTACTTGTAGCGTGAATACTTATTCTATTACCGAGGAAAATATATTTTAACACTAAATAACTAGATGCTTTATAATTTTAGTTTTCTTTCAAAGTAAGTAAACATTTCTTCTATGTAAAACCAACCGAGTTTCCGCAATTATCACGATACATAGTTTGTGTTCTAAATTTTAATCAAACTGTACTTCTATGTCGCACATAGGACACTTTGATTTTTCTAACAAATATTAATTAGTGCTAGCGAAATAATTTTTTTTAAGGTAGATAGCAGATGAAATACACTATTCTAATTATTGATTGCTGTCATTAAAATGCCCAAGTATTACAATAAACTGCGAAACATGTGTTAAGTGAATTAAAACTTCGTAAAAATAAACACATATATTATATATTTTTTCCATAATTTACCCCTAAAGAACGTTAATAAAAATATGAATAAACATTAATTTTGCGTACATTTTCTGATTGAATATGTGTGAAATCGAATGTGTGAAGATAAATAAATCATTTTGGTTTAAAAAAAAACAAATTAAACGCTCATTTGTCGTCTTCGTCATCACGCAACAAATCTGGCTCTTGTAAAAGACTCAAAATTCAAAAGTTTTAACTTCATCGTTACTGAGATTTAGTTTTGTAAGTACAAATCTCATAACGGAATCATTTTTTTGTTCAAGTGTTTTTTTTTTACGCCATTCTTCGAAAAGTTGTTTTCTAGTCAACGTCATTGTTCATAAAAAAACATCACAACTAAAAAAGTTGCAATTGGCTGCAAAATATAACTATTGAATATTCATCACCATAATGTCACGATATATAAAAAAATAAGTTACTTTATATACACGCAAATATCGGGCTATTGGGACTCGTTCTTAAAAATTTTAATGCAATATTGAAAAGGCTGTCTTTGAGGCTTTATATATTGTGAATAAATATCTTGTTTGGCTTAGGAAGTATAATAAAATGTGAGTACATACTTGTAGCTTGAAATGTATCTCGTTTATTTTTTCCAAAGCTAAGCAAAATGAATACAAAATTATAAATAACTATTGAAATGGCAACATTTACCTTTTAAGTTGGCTAAATTGTTATATTTTTTTTTGATATGTTGTCGGTACTGCACTCTCTTACTTTTTGTTTTTTGTTGTAACGTGTGCGCCTTGTGGAGATAGAAATAAATATATTAGTACCTCACACCTGCATATTTCTTCTTCTTAACACCTCAAAAGGTTATGGGCCCAGCCCTTTAAACCGAGGTGCAGGGTGAGGTACAAAACTGTTGGTAAAAAAAAACAGTTCTGCGGTGAAAGCAGTAGTGCGGTGTGCACGTGAGTAAAAATGGACGCCGAATGGTTTTCTGCTAGTTCAATGAGCAGTCCAGGTGCTAAACTGGAAGGGCCTGCAAACTGGAGCAGCTGGAAGTTCCAAGTAAAAATAATACTGAAGGCCGTGGATGTCTTCGATGTTGTTGACGGCAAAAATCCTAAGCCGCCGAGGCCGACGATTAACGATAAAGATGGCGCCGCATTAAATGCATGGCAAATATGGCAAAAAGCAGATGCAAAGGCCCAAGGAATAATAGTATCACGGTTAACAAACGCCGTAATCATGCAAGAGCAAAATGCAAATACCGCAAAAGAAATGTGGGACAAGTTATGCACCGTTTATGAACAAAAATCGGACGTCTCTTTGCATATTCTGCAACAAAGATTTTTCGAGATAAAAATCAAAAATGAAAATATAACATCGTTCCTAGCAAGAATAGATGATATCGTCGCGCAGATTCGCGAAAACAAAGGAGAAATTCCTGAAAACATGGTTATAACAAAAATTATCAGCTCCGTGGGAGAAAAGTTCCGACATTTTGTCTCTGCGTGGGACTCCGTACCTATAGAAAAAAGAAATCTGTCAGAACTGACAGCAAGACTAATAATTGAAGAACAAAGAAATAAAATGTACGAAGAAAATAGTGAAGAACAGTCAGCTTTCAAAGCAATTGTTACAGACAGAAAGTGTTTTAAGTGTGGTAAACCGGGACACTATAAACAAGACTGCAAAGTTAACCTAAACAAACCGTTTTGTAAACAGTGCAGGAAACGTGGACATACACAAAAACAATGTTGGTATAACAAAAACAGTCCTAAAAAACAAGTAAATAACTTTAATAAACAAAACGCATTCATAACCTCGTCAGTGTCTGCTTTAATCTCAAAATGTACCGAAAACCGTGACTGGTACTTGGACAGTGGTGCAACCGAACACATGTGTATAACAAAAGACTATATAACAAACTACAAACAGTTATTAGTGCCAAAAGACGTCATTATCGGTGACGGAACATTGATAAAAGCTGTGGGTTGTGGTAACATCAACTTGAAAGCTTTCGACGGAGAAAATTGGATCACAACAAGAATCCACAATGTGTTACATGTGCCAAGACTAAAGGTTAACCTGTTTTCTATAAGTGCAGCCTTGGATAAGGGCTACAGAGCTGAATGGACCGCAGATAAATGCCTGTTAATGAAAAAAAACAGTGTTCATGCTATAGCGGAAAGAACAGGTAAAATGTTCATTCTAAAATTCAAATATGATCAAGAAGTGGCCTTATTTGGCAAATGTACATCCGGTGTAAAGGAATGGCATGCTAAAATGGCTCACCAAAACATTAAGCAAGTTACTGCCATACTCAAGAGAGAAGATATAACCTATGAGAAAAATAATGAAGAAGAAACCTGCGTATCTTGCTTGAAAGGAAAGCAACACAAATTTCCTTTTCCGCCAGAAGGGCACAGGGCTACAAAACCCGGAGAGGTTATTCATATCGACATAGGAGGTCCGGTTGAACAAATATCTTTAGGAGGTGCAAAGTTCTTCCTACTAATCAAAGATGACTACACTAAGTACAGGCAAGTGTATTTCTTGAAGAACAAATCACAAAGTGTAGAATACCTAAAACAATTTATAAAAGAAACACAACAAGTTCAAGAACACAAAATAAAAATTATCAGAAGTGACAATGCAAAAGAATTCATCGGTCAAGACATGAAGAAGCTTCTAAATACCTATGGCATCATACATCAAAGAAGTGTTACCTATACGCCGGAGCAAAACGGCTGTGTTGAGCGAGAGATGCGAACAATAGTAGAATCGGCAAGAACAATGCTCTTAGAGAGTGGTTTAGAGAAAAATCTATGGGCAGAAGCTATAAATACTGCTATCTATGTAATCAACAGAACCGGCCCTAGCCGTGTCCAAGACAAAACACCATATGAACTCTGGAGCAGACAAACATATAATATCAAGAACCTACAGATCTTCGGAAGGCAAGTAGCTGTACACATACCTACTCAAAGAAGACTCAAGTTCGATAGCAAGGCAGAGATTGGATACTGTGTAGGGTATGGGGAGAACACAAAAGGATACCGAGTGTACCTACCTGAGAAGAAAAATGTTGAAATAAAACGAGATGTGGTGTTTATTAGTGAAGAAAAGTCTACAAAAGAAGATGAAAAAACAGGAAATGAAGACGTGTGTTATGGAATAAATACAAGTTTTGACTTAGAGATGGAATCTACAACAGGTACAAACAATGAAACAAGTGAAGAGACAAACCTTGAGAATAATGAAGTCTATGAAAGCGCAAGTGAGCAAGAATCAATAAATTCTTTTCATGAAGAGACCATGATAGATGAAGAAACACTGGAAGTACCTGAAAATATTCTATTAGAAGAAATATTATTAACAGAAAATAATACACTACAAGAAAATATAACACACGAAGAAAAAACAAGGCCTAAAAGGAAAATACAAAAACCTAAGTACCTAGAAGACTACGAACTAGAAAAAGAAGATGAAGAGAAAAACTTACTTACCTTTTCATGTGATGAACCCAGTACTTACCAGGAGGCAATGAAGAGACCAGACAGGTGTATGTGGGAAGAAGCTGTAAGAAAAGAACTGAAAACGTTAGAAGAAAATAACACATGGGAAGAAGTATCAAATATACCCGAAGGAGAAAATATAGTAAGCAGCAAATGGGTGTTCAAAATAAAAGAAATGGATGGAAAATCTATCTACAAAGCGAGACTGGTAGCTAGAGGTTTCGAGCAGAAGAATTGTGATGACCTTACCTATGCACCAGTTGCCAAGCTAACCACCTTCAGACTGCTGATGGCTGTAGCTAACCAAAAGAAATTACCAGTATATCAAATGGATGTGACTGGAGCGTTCCTTTATGGAGATATCAACGAGGAAGTCTACATGAGACTACCGGAAGGACAGGATAAGACATGTAAGTTGAAGAAGTCTATTTATGGCTTGAAAAAGTCGCCTCGTTACTGGAATGAGAAGTTTAATAATTTCATGTTACAGCAAAATTTTCAAAAATCTAAAAATGATCCATGTCTGTATGTAAAGCAAAGTAAAAATGACTTTATATATGTTTTGATATTTGTTGATGATTTATTGTATTTTGGAAATAACACAGAACAGATTAATTTGTTTAAAAATGCTTTATGTAATAATTTTCAAATGAAAGACTTGGGACTTGCTAAAAATTACTTAGGAATAAATATTAAACAGGATCTTGAACAAAGTGTAACTACAATAAACCAAAAAAATTACTTAGAAAAATTGCTCGATAAGTATAAAATGTCAAATTGTAAAACTGTAGCTACACCTATAAAGCAAAATTTTAACTTCTATTTGTTACAGAGAGAAAAACCTGAAAGTAAGGAAATAGAAAAAGACTGTAGAAGTTTGATAGGTAGTTTGCTTTACACTCTGTGTACTAGACCTGATTTGTCAGTAGCAGTAAGCTTTTTCAGTAGATATGTTCATTGTGCAAGCATGGTTTTATACAAATGTTTGAAAAGAATATTAAGATATATCAAGGGCTCAATTAATTTATCATTAATTTATAAAGCTGATAATAATATAAAATTGCAAGGTTACAGTGATGCAGATTGGGCAGGGGATATCAAAGATAGAAAGTCCACCACTGGTTTAATATTTTATATTTTTAACTGTCCTATTTCATGGGGAACAAAGAAGCAATCTTGTGTGTCATTGTCATCTTGTGAAGCTGAATACATGGCACTTAGCAATGCAATAATGGAAGGATGTTTCTTAAAAAAACTACTTGTTGATTTTGGATAAGAAAACATTTTATTTGAAATTTTGGAAGATAATCAGAGTGTAATAAACATAGCTAAAAACAATGATAGTAACAAAAGGCTTAAACATGTAGATATTAAATATCAGTTTATTTTGGAAAAAGTGTCAAGTGGTTTCGTTAGTCTGAAATATGTATCATCCAGTAATAATATTGCAGATTTGTTCACTAAGCCCCTAGGTAAGCAATTGTTCACAAAATTCAGAGATGTAATTTTGTTTTGAATTGTACTCTAGGAGCTAGCGTTAGTTTTGGTCATATAAATGTTATATGTAATGTGTTTTATATTAAGGGGGTGGTTTTAAGGTAAAAATGTAACTGTTGAGGGGGTGTATTGAAATGGCAACATTTACCTTTTAAGTTGGCTAAATTGTTATATTTTTTTTTGATATGTTGTCGGTACTGCACTCTCTTACTTTTTGTTTTTTGTTGTAACGTGTGCGCCTTGTGGAGATAGAAATAAATATATTAGTACCTCACACCTGCATATTTCTTCTTCTTAACACCTCAAAAATAACAATTCAGTTTATAATAATTTACCAAATGCACAAGAAAATACGGCAATAGTAACTTGTCATGTGCCAAACTCATAAATATGTAATAACTTAACAAAACCGAAAAAGTTTTAAGCTACCCACATAATGGTCAATTCATAAAAAAAAGTTTCATGTCAATTCTTAGTCAAAGAAAAAAATGATTATAAATGTTTGCCAACTTATACGAAATATGCGTTGGGGTAATATTTTCACGATGTTTGATTGATCTAAATTCCCTATATTAGCTACAATTTACAGTCAATACGGTCCGAGAACATAGGGACTACTTTTCAGTCCGCCACATAGTTTCGTCTTTTCTTTAAAAATATTGTTGGGAATAAACCCGAGTTGTTTGTCGGCAGTGCCTCCAGAGAAGCCGGTGGTGGTGGACCGCTGGGGCAAGCTCATCAACGCCACGACGCTGGGCCCGCACGAGGAGGGCGAGGACGTGCTGCTGACCTGCCGCGTCCTGGGAGGTGAGTCGCGTTGCTGCAGTACCCCGGGGAACCAGCTCCTCTACTGCTGGGGTAAAATGGACCACATTACGTCTCGAGTAGGCAATTAAGACTCTCAAACAAAAACTTTTTTGTTTTATAGAACTATACATATTTTTTTGACGTCAATAAGTACCTACCTGTAAAGGTTTATCATCATTACATAATATTATAAAGTAAGTCGCTCTAAACCATATGCGGTTTTCTCTAATAGAAAACGCGATAACTGAAGATGGTTTTTGGCTACAATTTGTAGATATTTTGTACAAAATGGCTGAACTGTGACGGTGTCTAAGTTAGCGTGGACGGAGGCGCGGGCGGGCGCCGCTAGTGTTGAATAAATTATTTAACTTCGATTTTGACTCGACTAAAATAAATCTAACAATATTTAAAGCGTAGCTTAAAACTTAATCTTTTAAGAAAAAAAAATAATTAAAATATCTTATTCATGGAAAAATGTGGATTTATAATTAGTTACCTAGTTGAAGTAGTTGAAGTCATCTTACTTTACGTCACTTTTTTCTTTTTATTTCTTTTGCCGCTAGTGTTTTCTTGTGTCGAAATAATGTAAACTTTTTTTGGACCAGAAATGAAAATGAACTGATTTATATTTATATATACGTAGGATATGTATAAAATATTTCGTTTATCTACTAAACATTAAGCTTTTGTGCGTTGCTGTCATATCAAACTCGCACACATATTAATTATACTTCGGGTCTCAACCGAAGACGATTACTTATTACATGCAGCAGTACATGAGATGGTGCTATCTTCTTCACACTTTTAGATAATTATATCCTAAAAAGAAATATCTTATTTCCGTTCCCTGCACTGGCAACCCCGCGTAACGAGACGTCATTACGTGTTTTTGTGTTATCGGAATCACACGTACTTTTCGTAACGAAATTAAATATGTATTTAATAAGATGGGAAAATGTTAAAGTTCGAAGTTGAGAGACAGTGATCATTACGGTATTCTTCGTAAAGTAAAGAAATCATTTTTAATTGAAAAAACGTAGGCGTTTATCATCATCGGTGTCGGTGAATAGTGATAAAGGTCGTATCAACGATATTACGACACGCAGGTATTGGAACATAACGCTAATTTACCTGGAAAATTAACTATTAAGGAATGTATCATAGTTGTAAGGAACTAAGATCATTTATCATTAAAATTATCTACCCTCATTTTTATTGGTTTTTCTTTGGTTCTATAATAATGATTGTAACAAAATTAAAAGCCATTTACAACAAGAAATTCATTAAATACTAAACTACTTACTTAGACACCATTGTAACAGTGTTTAACTTACTAAACGTATGATGTGTCGAGGATATATAACTGCTCAACAGTGTTGATGCTTTATTTTACTCAATGACATTGAATGTCATTGATTTTACTCCATACAAGCCGTATCGAGGTTACTTACACCAATTAGACAGTGCTGAGGTTCTATTTTACTCCACGCAAGCCGTGTCAAGGTAACTTACTCCTCTTTAACAGAGTTGAGGCTCCACGCATGCCGTGTCGAGGATACTTGCTCCACTTTAACAGTGTTGAGGCTCCACGCTAGCCGTGTCGACGATACTTACTCCACTTTAAAAGTGTTGAGGCTGCACGCAAGCCGTGTCGAGGATACTTACTTCACTTTAACAGTGTTGAAGCTCCACGCAAACCGTGTCAAGGATACTTACTCCACTTCAACAGTATTGAAGCGCCACGCAAGCCGTGTCAAGGATACTTATTCCACTTTAACAGTGTTGAGGCTCCACGCAAGCCGTTTCGAGGATACTTACTCCACTTTAACAGTGTTGAGGCTATATCGATGTTGTCAATTGGTACATCAAGAAAGAAAATTCCAAGGAACCCCTCTGGATTGGAAGCAAAGGAGTCGCCACGCGGTTTTCAGGTCAGACCTCAGCATTATGTATACTTATTAATTGTATTAGAATAAGAATTAGACTTTCTCCGTGAAACAGCGGCTACACAAGCCGTGTCGAAGATACTCACTCCACTCTACCGGGGTTGAGTGAGGCTATATTTTATTTCAAGCAAGCCGTTTCGGGAATATGTATTTAGTACATTTTAACAGTGTTGAGGCTTTATTTTATTCCTCGTTTGTTTATTTATGTTTCATGGTTTCTAACTCCACAGTTCAAACTGTGTTGAGGGTTTTTTACTTCACATAAACCGTGAGAGGCCATACCTATTTCACCCTAACAGTTTCACGTTTCCACGTCATCCGTGGAACAAAGCAGAGTCTAAACATTGTTAAGGACAAGAAGTTCGATTTCCGCCTGGGGTGGACATGTTTTCAACGTTTCGTTATCTTCGGGTTTACTTATCAAAAATGATTTGGTGAAGACATCTTAAACAATGTCATTGATGTTTACAATGACTCAACCAGTAGCGGCAGAAACGAAGCTTGGCCATTCGCGCTACTTGCAGCGCTAGCGCCTGTGCCCGTGCCAGCTGCGCTACTAAGATCTTCGATCTGTCCCCGTATATGACGGTCAGTTCGACGATAGCCTGCTTTCATTGGACACCCATGGATTCTACAATTTCTCAGAGACGAACCTTATAAAAAATAAAGGGTTACTCATAATAATAATTAACAAAAAAAATAAGTACTTACTTACCTACTTAAATAAAGGGGGAAAAAAAAAGTAATAATGTACATAAGCCTCAAAGTTCCAAAACTAAATTAGGAAATTGAAATAATAATAATAACAATAATAAGCTCTGTTGGAGATAATGTTTAAATAAATGAATAAAAGTTTTAAAACTTCACTTTCTGAGCATAATAATATTAAGACCCCTAATGCCTTAACCAAGTTTGATTCGGAAAGAAAACAAAAATCCAACGCTCTGTACAGAGTCCCGGGCTGATGCCCGGGCTGAAGTTGTGATCAACTTCGAGGTTCTTTAAACTATAGGGGGGGGGGGGGGCGCCACTGTGCGTAGTAGTATCATCAGCTATCGAGCAGCGATCAAGCCCACCAGCACCATTTACACCGCCAAGGGACTGCCGAGGTTCCGCCGGATATCTGACAGGGAGACGTTGGAATCAGAGCTCCTGCAGTCGCTTGACCTATTCTTATGACTGAATGACAGAAAGTGTGAGCTCACTAGGGATCGTAATGTTTTACATTGGATTCGTAAATGTAATATTAATTTTCCCGGCAAATCTATACAAAACAACTATACTTCAAAACAATGTTTGTTACTTACTATCTCATATAGATAAAAATGAATCGCCAAATGTGTTGGTAAGCGCACAAAAACGGCTCGACTGATTTGTCTGATTCTCTTTTGTTGTGTTTATAAAGGCCAGGAAATGTTTACAAAAAACAATGTATAGGATCTCACAGAGTCACTTAAAATTTAAAGCAGCTTCAACATAATTATATTTAAAAGAATCGAACTGACCTTAAATTATTAAATCACAGCTACTATTGTCAACAATTGATATTCAAGATACTTATTTTTAATTAAGTATCTACTGCAATTAAAGCTGATCGGAAAAAGTTAAGGTTTAGTTTGAGGCCTCAGTTGAAATTAATGTTCTTCTGTTCGGCCTATTTGTGTTTGCGAAATTACTGGAACCGGTTCTAAAACAATTGCGCATAATATTTGAATTTTCTACAATAATTGTTTAGTTTATGTTTTGTACCTACGCACGAAAAATACGCTCAAATTATGACGAGTGTGTATTGAATAATAAAACTACAAGTACAAGCACCTTTTTGGAGTCATAGGGTTTGTCACAAACACTTACAAAAGCATTACTAAAAAACCGAGCAACGGAACTTGTTTTATACATAAATGTATAATAAGAGATTTAGATGAATTCAGGAATATTGACTACGGCATGCACAGCGGCCGTTGCGGTTTGAATTACCTACCTACACCAAGTTGTTTGAATAAGATAAATTCTTAGCATTAATTGATTCAGAAACTTTTATGTATTCGCATCCTACATCCAGTCTTGTGAAAACATTATACGAATATACTTAGATACGGAGTAGGTAACTCTCCTACCATGCGTTTTCACATATTATTAGTTTATTGGCAAAGCCATAATTTGACCTTACAAACCCTTACAAACGCAGAATGCATCACGAAATCCTGACCAAGTTATAAAAAAAAACACTTACATTTAATATAAATTGGATAAATCAGAAGGTATTGATGTGGTACAGATTAGAATTTACATCCTTGGTATACAATGTGACCCAAACTTGTTGTCCAAGAAAAATGTTCTTCGGCCCTAAATAATATTTGTTATACCTAATTTCCTTTCAAGGCGAGAGCCATCTACTTCTAGATAGCCTTATCCAGGTGGCGCCAAATTATTAGTGAATCGTTGACCAGACATGGTATACCACGAGCATCTTGAGATATATGTTTACATCTCTTGCAACAAAATCAGTAACATTAAATCAGTACTGTATTTGATAATATCTTGGTAGCTTTATTCGAAAAATAATAACTTGAATCTTTTCAAAGCTGATAGTTATAAAGTTATCATTTCTAATCAAAAAGTTTGAGGAAGGTTCTATGTTGTTTATACGCATAGGTCTACTTTACCTGTCATATAATGGAAGTAATTTACTTTCCATGAATGACTGTGTTTATCACAGTTTTGTTAAGTGTACACTAACTAAGATTTATTGCTCCAAATCAAAAATACAATTCAACATGAGACACAAATGTCATATTAATTAAACCATATTTCCAGGACTATCCTTAGAATCAGATCATAATCAATGATTTGTCACATATGATTCTTACACTATATTTTCTATTGTTTCTGCTCAAAAAAGGCAGTCTATTAGTTTAATCAAAAATAATATATCAATACAAAATTATGTGATTGTGATTGAAATTACCGACTTCATTTAGACTCCAGGACCCGTGTTTAGCAACCGCTCATCAGATTGTCCAATATTTGTAAGAATCCCAGTTATTTGTTGCTGGCTGTGCCAACCTTATAAAAAGGCGGTCACAAACATTTGAGGCAGATAAAAAAAAAAAGGTATTCCAAGACAGTGGACGACATGCTGATACCGATATTTGTCTGTATTTGGAGCTCACAGTCACAGTACTCGCACGGCATTTACTGCTCACACTGCTCACAGATCTAGTCTGGAGGTGTTTCGCAGAGTTGTTGTGGGCTGGGCTAAGTCCCTTTAATGTATTTGTTAATACTGTTGGAGAAATGTTTAGGTACAAATTAGAATGAATTTGTCAATGCAGTATTTACAACAAAATAATAATACTTAATCAATTAAATAAATGAAATTGTTAAAGTCATTGTTTAGGAAACGACCAATGCATCGATAGCCATTAAATGCATCTTTTAAGGTTTAAAGGAGGCTTACGCAACTATAAAAAACTACCTACATATTGTAAAGTTTGAATTCACATAATTTTTTTTTTTATTGTGTTAACATTACAATGCTCTGAACATCTGCATGTAATAAGTAATCGTCTTCGGTTGAGACCCGAAGTATAATTAAGAATCAAACGAACTTACCTTGTGAAGTTTGATTCCAATTATGCGAGGGTCTCAACCGAAGACGATTACGTCAACCCATCCCTCCCAACCCAAAAAATAAAATAAAAAATTGTGGAGGATAACACAAAATTCTCTGAAATAATGACGTCTCGTGACGCGGGGTTGCCAGTGCAGGGAACGGAAATAAGATATTTCTTTTTAGGATATATCTAAAAGTGTGAAGAAGATAGCACCATCTCATGTACTGCTGCATGTAATAAGTAATCGTCTTCGGTTGAGACCCTCGCATAATTGGAATCAAACTTCACAAGGTAAGTTCGTTTGATTCTTAATTAGTATGATCCTAATACGTCCTGTAGTGTAATATCAAATTGCCGGCCCCGCGCGGCGCGGCATCGTATGGGCTCTAAACCATATGTGGCGTGGCGGCAACAATGTAATAACGCGGCTCAGCATTACTACAACACATATTTAAAATGACCACAGACAGACATGACTACGAATGGACTTGACAGAACTAATCCACACCATAACGACTGGATTAGAAACAAAACTATAGGCTCGCGAACAATGATGTTGCTATATCAAATTACACTGACTAGTTATTTATTACTTACTACAAATGTAAACCTTCTATAGCGATAACAATCGCTCTCAATCTGGAGGGCTTGTAGGATTGCAACAACATTCGATATGTTTGTTCCAGGCCGCGTGGCCCACGGGGCAGGCGGCTGGCTGACAGCTCAATAAACAGCTCAACAATATTCGTAGAACCACTTTCTCTTTATCTTTAGACACTCTTAATCCTATGTTTATATAATTATTACTTAGTACACATATTGCCCTAGTAAATTGGCTGGATCTCAATTTTTTCAAACTAGGACAGACACAGCAAATTATATTGTTGCATGGTTGCTACCAACTCACTTTACTGCCGTAACAGTTAGGTATATGCTGCGGCAGTATTGTTCACTCAATTGAGCTATACTAAAGCCGTGAATTTATCCGTGATATCAGATTGATTGTATTGGTTGTATTATAATCTGTAATATTAGTACTGTTTTAAAATATTGAATTTATAATGCCAAATGAGAAATGATGGTTCTAGAAATGTTTTTCATTATGTATTTGTGCTAATAAGGAAGAGCTGAGCCCTCTTGGTTAATAATGTTACCGCCGCCCGCCGCGCGCCGCTCGTGGCATGCGCCCGCGACCCGCGTCTCAGCTCCGCCGCCGCGAGTCGCGACTCAAGTTTGTTTGTCGATGAAGTGTGTCGACACAGAAACGCTTTTATCGCGTGAAACATCCACAAATACTTACATAATAACCGATAAAAACATCTATGGCTACAGTAATCTTTCGAAATGCTGTAGGTACTTACACTCCTCAAAAGTTTTGCTTTGTAATCACAAATATGAACAAAACGTTGTGTGTATTCGAGTAAACACTTTTGTGTTTATTCTATTTCAAACAAACATTTCAGCTAAAGCAACGGCAACGTTAATGTTAACATTGTAGTAATGTAACAGCTTGAATCAGATATGTAGGTACAAAATAATATAAATATCGCTCTTCAAATGTAGGTAAGCCAAGCCATTCAAAATCATACATACATATTTCAATATCTCTCAATGAATTCGAATATTTCTGTCATTTTTAAAAGTTGGCTTATTTTTAAGAACAACAGAAAAATGTACCTAAACAGAAAAACTCAATCGCTCTCATCTTCTATTCAGTTCATCAAACTCGGATCAGAAGCGACTTTTCTCACATAACGATAAAATCGCATTCCTATAAATGAACGCCGCCGTACCAAATAATCACCAAGTTAAAATTACGCGATTCCAATCAAAATGGATTTTATCAGATTATAGTATACCCCTCAAACGAAATTCGAATTGACGGGGGCTACTGAATTTGCATAATCGGGACATTGATTGAAGCGTATCTCCTGAAAGTACGCGCCGAAAAAATTCAATTCGTCGCCGGGGGCAGATGCCTTTCTAATGACGCCGCGTTACCTGCGGGGCCGGGAGCCTGTTGCCCGTCCAGCGCGGAGGCAGAGCCTCGGGCCTATTGCTGGGCTGGCGCTGCTCCAGCGGAGGAACGATAAGCTCGTCTGAAGCGGCTGCAGTGGCAGAATTTTGAACCTTTTATAGAATATAGAAAACTTTATTTCGGGCATCTATGGCTATATAGACTAACATACATATTATAATACAATCTTGTTAGTAAAAAATTTAAAAGCTTTTTTAGTATTTTAAATATTTTGTATCAGTGGCAGGAAAAGGCAGTTGTCCACGGAATCGCATATATACTACGCCGTTCGGCCAGAAGTCTTCGCTCATGAAGGTGTCCAGCCTGGATGACGAGACCCGCACCACAAAAGCCTTGAAGCTAGGTGTCGTGGCGCGACTTCAGCGGCACCACCCTCAAGTCAAAAATGATGTTCATTTTGATGTATTCTGCAATCTCCTGCACGGAGGTGGTATAATGCAGGCGAGGCAGATACATGGCCGTCGGTAGGTGGTGGTAGGCGTCGCAGCCCGTAGCAGGAAGTGATTCACGTAAATTGTTGACTTCATTACGCAAATCACTTACGGTTTTTTCTGATGCTTGGAATTTTGCACCATATCTGCCAAACCGCCTTCAGGGTAAGGATATCCCTCAGGAGGCTGGTGACATCTACGTGATTGAAGGTGACGGGAAGCAACTTGTTCAGATCTCTCGCCACAAACGTCGGTACGTCGTCAGGATCTGTAACTTTGAGCAGGCTGATGATATCCTGCAAGTGTCCCGTCACGTCTACGAGACACCATCTGGTCACTAATGTTGAGGGACTCGTACAACAGCTTCTTAGCTTTTGAAATGTCATCTTCGCTTAAGCTCGACTTACATATCTGGACCGCACTGACATCATCCATCACATCAAACTTTTGCTGAAGGAACGCGAGTTGTTCGTTAGCCACAAGCGCTTGATTCGCCATGGCACTAAACTCGCGACGGCTTGCGCCGCGCTACACTAATATTATGTTATAGTACATTATGATATAAGTGCGGTAAGATGAAAATTACAGCCGTAGGCGAGGGCTACAAGAAAGCAGAGGCTGTAATTATTAAAGCGCACGTATGCCATACGACGTTTTATAATATATTTGTGAGGAAAAAAAAATTCCGAAAATGACTGCGTTTTTTTGTTGTTTTTCTAGTGCATGAATCTTTGGTAAGCCAACATATATTTTTCTTTGTCCAACAGCATAGAGCGTAGATGGGCTTATCAAAATAATACCACCAACCCCTCTCTTCCCTTGGGTGTCGTAAAAGGCGAATAACGGACTAAAGACTGCACATACATCCAACAGCATAGAGCGGCGATGGGCTCATCAAAATAATACTACCAACCCCTGTCTTTCCTTGGGTGTCGTAAAAGGCGACTAACAGACTAAAGACTGCACATACATCCAACAGCATAGAGCGGCGATGGGCTCATCAAAATAATACTACCAACCCCTCTCTTCCCTTGGGTGTCGTAAAAGGCGACTAACGGACTAAAGATTGCACATACATCCAACAGCATAGAGCGGCGATTGGCTCATCAAAATAATACTACCAACCCCATTCTTCTCTTGGTTGTCGTAAAAGGCGACTAACGGACTAAATACTGCACATACATCCAACAGCATAGAGCGGCGATGGGCTCATCAAAATAATACTACCAACCCCTCTCTTCCCTTGGGTGTCGTAAAAGGAGACTAACGGACTAAAGACTGCACATACATCCAACAGCATAGAGCAGCGATGGGCTCATCAAAATAATACTTACTACCAACCCCTCTCTTCCCTTGGGTGTCGTAAAAAGTACTAACGGGCTAAAGGCCTATGTTGTCCATAGATTCAAATGATAACTAATTTTTAAATTACATTACCACACTAGTGTGTAACTTATTACATTACGATGCTGAAATCGGTGTAATAAGAGCTACTTTACGAGCAAATGTGTTATAAAATTATATTAACGTCTGCACAGTTCCGTGCGTTGCACATGACTGATACCTAACTTTTGATAGCCCAGCGCAGCTCTTCAGAGGACGGAAGCTTGAGTCTGTCCAGCCGGCAGTAGGACTTTCTTCAGTTAACGCCATTAGGAAAAAGCTCGCCATGGCAGGCGCCATTTTCGCTTTGTGTAACACTGGAATACATATTTAACAAGTGTATATACAGAGCAGTCACCAATTCAGAAATCAAAGCAACTTCTGATTACAGTCGCGAGTTGGCCTGCTAAATTAAATCTTTGTGTCGCCCGACGGCGCGTGGCGTGTTTGCGTTACAAATATCTAAATCCAATACAAAGCGACGCCGTTGTTTATCAGAGCGCACGGCGACAATAAGCGGCAGGAAGCGTCCGCGGGAGACTCTGATTCAGAAAACCATTTGCCCTGAGACTGAGGCGCGCGTCCCTGCCCGAGTGCGCCGAGTGCGCCGCGAGCTCTAGCAATCACAACGCGAAACTGGACCATCTGCAGCTCAGCAGAGAGCGAAGCGCCCCTGAATAGATTGAATCCCATTACGAAGTTTGGAATATTGCAGCCTGGCCGAGGACCTGTTTGTGTCAACACAAATCCAAATTAAATCCATTGACATTCGGAATTAGATAGCAGCACCGACACAGCACTTCAGACCTGAACTAATTCAATTTGGTCAAAGTAGATCTAAGGATAGTTCAGCGACGGATCTGTGCACGAACAAAAGCGCACACAACGCCGGACAGATAAACAAACAGATGACAAAGGGCTCCAGTTGAAAGAGAATGCCTTCCATGGAATTTATTTACGTTGGGGCACGCCGCGCGCCGCGCCGGGAATGCGGAAAGCTTTTATTTTGTGGCGGTTAATTGATATTTGCGTTAGAATTGAGCATTTCGTGGACGCCGCCAATTAACATTGTTTTCGTTCTTGTCATTCGGTTATTCAATTAGTAATCACAATGTGTGCTGCGCGTCAACGGAAACCATTTGTCGAATGAACATTGAACTGTTACGTACTTTGATAGCGATAACAATTTATTTTGTGAGGAAATAATTTTTTTTATTAGCTATTGCGTGCATGGGAACTTAGTTAAATGATTATAATATATAGCCAACCCGCTCGCAGGTCGGCCCGAGCCGTCGGTGCGGTGGCTGGTGAACGGCGTGCTGGTGGACGAGGAGTACGAGCACAACACCGGCGATGTGATCGAGAACCGACTGCTGTGGCCGGCCATCCGCCGCGCCGACTACGCCGCCGTGTTCACCTGCCAGGCCGCCAACTCGCACCTCGTGCCGCCTAAGGAGGTGTCGCTCGTTCTCGACATGTTCCGTGAGTACACAGCCTTACTATCGTCATCATTAGACTATAAACGTCCCACTGTTGGGCATAAGATTTCCCACATGCGCAATAGCACATAATGGACAGATTGGAACATAACCCACCACGCTGGCCCAATACGGGTTTTTACGACTGCCATCTTACGACAACGACTGGGACCAACGGTTTGATGTATGACTTGTGACGTGTGGCGGTGTGATTTCTAAAGCACGGAGAAGCTCAAATTGAAGCTTTTTGTATCCACTGCAAGTAAGTACTTATTTATCTCATCTGATAATAGGGTAAAAGCGCACTGAGCTAAGGTCTGCCATTTCTCTTGATCATGCAGAGGTTTAGCAATATCTATCATGTGTCTCAATGTCATTAGGAAACGCGCCGTTGTTCAAAAGCCTTAATTCCGGGTGGCATATAAGAACTAGGATGACATCTAGTGTCATCCTAGTTCTTATATGTATATGTTGTCCTCACAGTGAAACTACCACTGGATGAAGAGAAGTAATTGGAGATCTTTGCTGAGAATCGGGAATGTCGGGTGTGGCAATGTCATCAAGATCATCCCTCCAACGCTTGCGCTGCTATAGTCCCGACGTTGCCTTAGCCTCCCGCTCATACGTCCAAAGTGTAACGACTTTTCGGATTGAAATATAATACTTTTTACGGAAAGACAGTCTACCTGTGACCACGGATTCTGTAAAGGGTTTCAAACGTCAGGAATGAAAAACTAAATTAAACGCGAATCAGATCCGTAAAAAGGGTTTTATTTGAATGTGTAGTGTTCGCGTAAACCTTAGTAAACAATATGACTTAATCTGGCTAGTGTGACGCCTGTTCATATACATGCTGTGGTCCACAGTGAAGCCCCTGACGGTGGAGATCAAGAAGCCCCTGGAGCTGGGCGAGGGCGGCGTGCTGACTGCGGAGCGGCGCTACGAGGTGACGTGCCAGTCGGCCGGCAGCCGCCCGCCCGCCGCCGTCACCTGGCACAAGGGCAAGCGCCTGCTCAAGCGGATCACGGTCAGTCACTAGTGTTAAGGGTATTAAGGAACTATATTATTATTACTACCGTTAATACTTACTTGCGTTAAAAAGTTAATAACTGTGTGATTTAACCAATTATCAAATGGATCAAATATAATTCTTACCAGTGACAGTCTTATACAGTTGCAGAAAACATTTGTGATAATTGTCACTCAAACAAAAATCCATAATGATGCGCATATTTAATTTTTTTACGGTTTTGTTAAGTAACATTTATAACTTGTTTAAAATCTAAGCAAAGCCTCAGAAGTCCGAAGGCAGAAGGTTTTTTTTTATTAAAGACCACAATGTAACTGCGTTATTCACTACATTATTAAAAGTTGATTGGAAGTCACAATTCAATATCCTCTACAGCCCGTGCTGCCAGGAATAACCGTGTATGTCATTTGGTTGGGATGGGATATGCATTGTAATGAAGATCCCTTCCCTTTTTGCCCTTATATTGAACCAGAAAGCTTTAGGATTATTCAACACGGAACTTTCTATATTATTATACTGAATGCGAATTAAATAATAGCGAAATAATTAAATAGTCAGTTTATTTATACCTATCTACTTGTTATTTTTATCTAACGCTTAATAATATATTATTATTTTTACCTTATATAACTTAAAGTTGATAAACACTGTACTCGTTTTTGCGTTCGAGCTAATCAGTTCTAGTTCAAGTGGACAAGCAATCCCTAGGCACCCTAGGCGGGCTTAGTCCTGGCCTTCGATCCCCAGTCTAGTGCTAGACAGTGATTTCGCCTTGTAATCAAACCTTGAATCGTAAAGTACTCGTAGCTTAGGTTTCTACCCGGTACTCTCCGAGGGTAATGTATGAGAATCTAATCACTTTACACTTGACAACCTCAGAATTCAGAACCAACTATATTCTAACTTTACAACTAAGTAAAGAAACTTAACAGATCAAAAACAGACTGACATAATATAAGTTTAAAATCGCGAGTAAATTCATAACATTTTGAACCCAATAACGGGAAAGTAACCAACAAGACAAGTATGAATCAGTTGAGTACGATCATAATTTTATATATATTAAACTGAAAATGCCTAACGAATAGAACAGCTTTGAACGTAGTGCCTTTTGCTGCTTCGGTCGTTCAATATCACCTTCTTTCCGCTTTATGATCTTAAGCATCATAATTTCCACATAACAATTTGGAGCTTAAATCCGCGCGACATAACGCACCAGATTACGGCTAACGGCCCCAGATACGGTTACAGCTAATGTTATCTCCGGATCGCTGGCCGCCACTGGCACACCCTTGAGATACTTGGGAAGTCCATTTACACGACTGTACACTACATAACAATATGTCTGTCTACATCGCAGCATTTCAAACAATCTTTAGGTGAATATAGTCATCACTCTCAAGTACCTACAAGCAGTCACGTAATAAAACCAACTTAAACAAGTCAAATTGTTGAGCCAACCTCTGTGCGCTCCTGATAACAAATGAAATGTTAAAATCTCTTCTAAATTATGTAAGTAAGAGGTAGCAATGAATGTGTATGTGCTCACTGATGACGTTCCAATTAATTAAACCACGGCGAGCCACTGAGCTTAACGAGTGACCGTGATATGGATTTACATTGTCCCACTAATACAATCAACGTTTCCGTGTCATGATCATAATAAACAGAGTGATAACGGTAAACCGGCTGTGATTATGTTTACCATCAATGACCTAATTATCTACGATTTGCACAATTCAATAGGAGCACGCCGAGATTAGAATAGTTGTGGAAGTTAATATTACATTACCGCATAGAGGTGGGCAGGGCTCAGCGCCTTGTGATGGCCGGGTGTTCGAGTGGCCGGGTGTCGGGGTGTACCGGTGTCCAAGTATCCAGGTGTCGAAGCGTCCATGTCTCCATGTGTCCAGGTGTCTGAATGTCCGGGGGTACAGGTGTCCGGATGTCCGGGTGTCCAGGAGCAGCCATGCGGCACGAGCAGATACGTTCCTTTATATAAGCATTGGCGGATCGGATTAATGCCGTTCTGTAATGTAATGATTATTATTGTTGATACTGATTAGGGGTAACATCCTTATCAACTAGGTGTATCAGCAAAATAGTTAAGAAAGGTGATCATATAAACTAATGATCGAAGATCACATTATATAAAAAAGGAAAACGTAACGTGTTTTATAAACTATGTATTTTTATATAGTAAATTAATTTATATTTTACATATCATCACTTTTTTTTTTGTCTCACGTCCTAAGCAATTAGTAATGTTAAGGGAAACCTGTTATTAGCTTTAGATTATTTTAAAATACTATGTAAGAACATATTGTATTGTTACGCAGTTGGTTTTCTTAATAAAATAAAATAAAAATAAAAAAAATAAAAGTAAAGTAAGTAAGTAAATAAGCAAAACTCAAACGCATAAGTTTATCACTGTATTATTATTTCAAAAAAAATTGACAGTTAGATTCGCTAGGGAAGGTTGATTTTTATATCGTCCGTCGCCCAATTTGGGCCAGGCGGCGGACGGTCGCTAGGGTTTTATTTGTTTGAAATTAGTTTACTAATTCTCAAAGTACAAAGACAAAATAATGTTCGCCTAAACTGGACAGTTCCAAAAATTACGTCCTTCTTTGCCATTCCGAAAGATAAACAACCCAGTGTCCCTTCCTGTTGCCGTGTCCACGATCATGAACTTAAACAAACAAGTAAGACACACCTAGGTAGGGAAGTCAGTTCAACCACATCTGAGGAGCTGACCCGGATAGCCCAGTAGGCCGGATTAGCCGCAATTGAGCCGACAATTAGCGGGCAGTCGGCCGTGGCGCCGGCGGCTCGCAGATACGGGTTTGTTTGGAAAATCATAGACAATCATAATCTGCGGTAAACTTTATACGAATGATCGCCAGCGGAGCGGCCTATCGGAACATGGCATGTTTTCAAGCATCGGTTTTCTGCAATTGACGTTAAGTAGAACTTCCAATTTTAAAACAAATAAATAGTGTAAATAGGTACTACCTTTAGTTAAAATTCATCGGACAAGTTTAAACAGGTCACATATTGTAATTTTGTTTTGAATTTGACTTTTGATATACTTACTTAGCTATACTTTTTGCGTTTTACAATAATTGAACCATTGGACAACGTGAGTACCTATTACCTACCAATTTTGAATATCCACACTAAGTGCCTATATTTTAGTTTGACTATTTATTAACCCCTTGAGCACCGTAAAACCAGACACAATTGAAAATCAAATGTTTCGCGCCGCCGGCGGTCGCGAAACATTTGTAATTATTTTTAATATTTTAATAATATTTTTGTAATTATTTTTTTTTAATTATTATCATATTATCTATATATCAGATCATAATTATGATCCTAGACCTATTACTTACCGAATGTAGCTGGGCCGCGCATCGCTGCATTCCTCAAACAATGAGCACGCCGCGCCGGCCGCCTGTTGTAGCTTCAGAAGCGTGTATTTAAGTCCGCCTCCTGTAAGACAAGATTGGTTTTCAAATAGCAAAAAAAATATTGTCAATATCATTGGCTAATAGATAAAATAGATAGATAAAACACTTTATTGCACACACAAAAATACAGAAAAAACATAAAATAAGCATATTAAAACTAATGTGGGCAAAGGCGGTCTTATCGCTTGAAGCGATCTCTTCCAGACAACCTTTGCGGTATAGGACAACAGAAAAAGAGCGACAAGCAGTGCACTAGAAACAAGCAAATATGAGATAAAAAATAGAATTAAAATAATTAATATAAAAATAAATTTAATAAACTTACAATACAGATACGATACAGATAAAATATTATAATAAATAAATAATATAATATAAAAATAAATATATATTAATAAATATACTAGTAATGTAATAAAATACTTAAAATAGAATAATAGTTGTTGCAAACTAGGACCTAGTCAAGAGATGCGAATGCAGTTTGGCTTTGAAAGAAGCAGGTGACTTTGAGTGACGAACTTCAGATGGGAGTTTGTTCCAAAGGCTAACAGCTTTAACTGAGAAGGAGTCTCTGAAGTATTCAGAACGAGTCAAGCGTTGTTTCAGTAGGTTGTCAGTCTTAGACCTGAGTTCACGATTATGATCCGTTCCAAGAAGTTGGAAACGTTCCTTAAGGTAAGGAGGGGTGCGAGGGTCATACAGCACGTTAAACAACAGCACCAGAACATGCTCCTCACGTCGCAGTCTGATAGGAAGCCACCCGAGTTCTGTCCTGTATTCAGACACGTGATCGAACTTGCGCAGGCCAAATATAAACCTTATGCACAAATTCTGTAGTCGCTGCAGCTTATCTAGAAATATCTCATTGAGGTCAATGGTGCAGACATCAGCGTAGTCCAGAATTGGCAAGAGGAGAGATTGCGCAAGCTCTATCTTAGTCTTCACAGGAAGCAGATTTCTCCACCTCCGCAACGAACCAGCGGCAGCAAACATCTTCCTACTAACCTCCGCAATATTAGGAGCCCAAGACAATGTACTATCGAAGAGAACACCAAGATTTTTGACAACATCACTGAAGGGAAGGGGAACAGAATCTAGTAGGAGTGGAGGAACATTGACGTGCTTAAGTCGGGCAATCTGCTTTGACCCACCAATAATTATCGCCTGCGACTTGTGAGGATTGACCAAGAGGCCATGGGTTCGACTCCATTCATGAATAGTCGCAAGGTCAATATTAAGGCTTGCAATCATGCTGTCAACATCCTCAATGGGAGCACGGGAGTAGATTTGTAGGTCGTCAGCGTAGAGGTGATACTGGCAAGACAGGAGAGGAGTAAGGAAGTTGATAAAGATAGAGAAAAGGAAGGGGGAGAGGACGCCGCCCTGTGGCACACCAGCAGTGACGTCGCAGGGAGCAGACAGTCTATCATCAATCCGGACAGACTGCCTGCGGTTCGTAAGATAGCTGCGGAACCACTCAACTACAGAGTTCGACCCAAGAACAATCGACAGCATTGCCACGAGTACATCGAGATCAACAGTGTTAAATGCGTTGCTAAAGTCTAAAAGAACCAAAGTTGTGAGCTGTTGATTCGACATACCCTCACGCATATCGTCAGCCACCTCCGTCAAAGCAGTCACAGTGCTGTGCCCAGGGCGGAAACCTGACTGGTAGGGGCTCAGTAAATGGTTTGCGTTAACAAACACACTGATCTGGTGAAGGACCAGGCGCTCAAGAACTTTAGAAAGGAACGGGAGAATGGAAATAGGTCTAAAATGAGAGTGAAGAGAAGGATTTGAGGTTTTAGGAATAGGGATGACTACAGCCTGACGCCAACAGCTTGGGAAAGTTCCGGTGCTGAGCGAAAAGTTGAAAATGTGGCAGAGAATGGAAATGATACCAGCCATGCTAAGCTGAATCATACGCCGGCTGACTCCGTCCATTCCTTCTGCATTGGATTTAATAGCTAGGATATTTTTTTCAACTTCACTCTCAAACACCGGCCTAAAGGAGAAGGTAGATGATTGCAGAAAAGGACTTAGGGAGAGGGATTGCAGCGTGGATTGTTTGATAGCATGGGAAAGGGGGGAAGGTGATGTAAAATGGCAGTTTAAGGAGTCGGGATTGAGGTTATGAGGAATATTCGACTTAGGCTTACCAATGCCAAGTGATTTGAGAAATGACCACACCTTCGCAGGTTCACCGTTTGCGACCGACGCGTGGATGTGATGTCGCTGCGCATCCCTACACATCCTGCTACAACGATTGCGAAGCTGCTTATATCGACAGCGGGTCTCATCCGAAGGGCTATTACGGAATTTAATTTTGGCCGCATTACGCCTCATCATCATAGCCTTGATGTCAGCAGTCAGCCAAGGAGCTGGGAGATGCCTAAGTCGAATGGGTCGGAGAGGAGCATGAATGTCGAAGAGTTGAATGAGGATAGAATTAAAAATTTGAAGTTTATGGTCGATGTTTGGTGCCTCCAGCACAGCCTCCCAGTCAATGTCTCTAAGATCAGACATAAAGCGCTCACCGTCGATATTTTTCAAGTTGCGCTGCATGACCACTCGGGGCTTAGGTTTAGGACAGCGGATTTTATAGGAGAGGAAGATAAGGTCGTGATAGGAGAAGGCCTCGGCAGGAAGTTGTCCGTGGGAACCGACATGGTCCGTGGAGGAAACAATGGCAAGATCTAACAAGGACGGCTGACAGCCAGGAAAGTGGTGAGTAGAAGAAGATGGAAGTATTGTAAGATTGAGAGAATCAACAATTGAGTTCAAACGGGAAGATCGAGAATCGTGCTTGAGTAAGCAGGTGTTAAAGTCGCCCATTATGATTGTGTGATCAACCGTCGGAACCAGATCCTCTAAAAGGGACTCAAACTTGGAAAAATAGTCAATTTGGAGATTGGGACTGTAGAATACCCCTAAGAGAAGCTTGAGGTGGCCGAGGAGGACTTCAATAAAGAGATGTTCGGATAACTGAGAGTACAGAGAAGGAGATTTATTTAAGATGTTGAAAGAGAAGTGACTTCTGAGGTATATGGCAACACCTCCGCCGCCCTTGCCAGTCCTGTCATTTCGGATGAGATGGAATCCAGGAAGGGAGTATGAAGCAGAAGGAAGACAGGGTTTTAAGAACGTTTCCGAAATCAGGATAGCATGAACATTAGGATTATTGGAGAAAGTAGCTACTAAATCAGTATAGTGTGCAGGTACACTTTGAGCGTTAATGTGGACCACGTTGAAGTTTTTAGGAGTAGCTGAGAACTCAGACTCAATAAGGGAATTCAAGGGTTGGGTAGCGCTATGGAAACTACAGTCGGCAGAAGATGCTGAATGGAAATCCGAGCCGTCACTCAAAGTGTCATCGCTATCATTGTAATTAGTTTGCAACATTTTACCTTAATTTATAGAATAAATAATATTAAATAATAATAAAATAAAAAATAATAATAAATAATAAATAGTTAAATAAAAAAAAATAAAAAAAAGAACTAAAACTGACAATGACAATAAACAATGTGGTGTGGTATTAAATCTTGTCCTATACCACTCGCCAGCAGTATAGAAGAAAACGCTAAAGACACACAAAACAACAATAAGCACCTATTAATATTATGGAGCAAAACTAATATGAAAGATTTTATACAAATAACATTCTTAGCATAACTCACGACAGTACAAAAACAAAAAGGAGACAATACTCGTTTATCGTTTCCGAAAGCACTAAACAGAACTAATGATTAGGCAGTATGGTCTCGGACCTTAGCCTGTTTCTACAAGGAACACATATTTAAAAAAAAATAAAATAAAATGAGATGACAGATGACAGCCGGCAAAATAGACAAACAAAACAATACAATATTAGAACGACTTGTTAAGTGGGTAATAAAAATATAAATGAGAAAGTGGTGGAAATTCCTAAGTTATAAAGTACATTTCATAGCTACATACCTACAACATAAAAATAAAAGAAAAAAAGTGGGTAATTCTGTGCCACGGCTACGAAAAACCGTGGACCGTGCCGTGTGCCGTGTGTACCCAAACAATGTTGGCGTTAATGCTATGCTGTGGCAGCCGCGGTGTTTGCGGATATAGCGCGGAATTCCCGCAAAGATTCCACCTTGTGTCTACAGCCATCAGGAGTTTTGATGTTAATAACGCCGTCCATGCTCCAGCAATTAGTGATGCCAAATTTATCCCTAGCAGCCATAAAAACATCATGCCGAGACTTCGTCAGGAACTCGGAGAGGGTTACCTTAGATCCCTTTAGCGCAACTTTACTTTTCCACAAAGCAGTGCGCACAGATGGGTCGGTGAACTTAACAACGATAGGTCGCGGCTTGCTGCTCCCCTGTTTGCCCATCCGATAACTTGCGGAGATGCTGCTTGCAGTTAAACTTTGGACCTTGCACTTTGCCGCCAAACTGGAGACCACCGTAGCGCACGTGTCTTCGCCCTTTCGTTCTGGGATGCCATGCACTAGCAGCATTTTGCGTCGAAAACGCATTTCCACCCAATCTATGCGGTTATGAAGGGCATCTACTTCAGCACGAAGCACAGCGAGGCCATTGCAAACAAACAATTTGAAGTTCACAAATTCCGTGTTGAGTGCTGCAATAGTATTAGGGCCCTTACGTGATCCTGTAGCTTGGTTAAGCTCTGCCTGGAACTCCGCCATCTTCTCCTCAAACATTTTCGCCATTTTATTCATGTTAGTTTCTAACTGTGAGTGGTCCATGGTGCAGAGATGGTGTCTTGTGATGAAGGAGATGGGACGTAGGAGAGTAAATACTGCAGGCGAGTAGTACTACTTATGCCTAATATAGTAGCATATAATTTAAGGTAAATAATTAACTTTAAGTATTTTTAAAACAAAAAATAAACAGAGCCAATTATATTTGCTGTTGACTTGGCAACTACCCGCCGATTTGTCGGCGCTAATACTAACATTACTACGAAAAATATTTATTTTCTGATATCACCTGTGAACTGACTGTAGATATCATATCACTAAAATGTAATATCATTTGTATTAGCTCTTCTTTTTCACCAACGAGTTGCTTCATTGCATATTGTCTCCATTACTCTGTTATTAAGTAGTCATTAAATGATCTTAAAATGCAACTAAGCGGGCTTTCATTATTAGCTCGCCACCATAACAATTTTATTAAGAGAGCGCAAAAGCGGCGGCAAGTAATTCCGATGCACGCGCTGGGAACTGAACTCGGCGGTATTGATTTTGCGCGCGCTGGAGCACCGCCAAGGCGGCCGACGCGTCCATCATCGCCAGTAATTACAACTATAAAGCGCACCTCACGGAGACACTCACTTACTCGTACTTCCGTGAAAGTTTACGATGCGAAGGTTTATTGGATATTTATTTCATAAATACACAAATTCAATAGCATTAAAATTAAATAAGGGCCCGTATTAATTTATGAATTGTTAAACTATGTATGTATGCAAAGGCACGTTACTGTCATCAAGTTTATATATATTAGTACGACATTACTGCCTTGGAACTAATAATAATATAGTGCTTCTCTCAACAAAACTGCAGCCCGCAGACGGCCGACCGCTCAGCTTAAAGTTCGCACGTGTTTGGCGCCGGCTGCGACGGGCACTGAGGACTGAGGACGGCCTCAGGAGTCATGTAGTTCGCAATAATTGGCTACTTGACAGTTTTTGGGAAAGTATTTAAAAAATTACAAACGCTTATAATATACCCCGTACAATAAAAATTTTTCTCGAAAAAGCTTTATTTAACAGAAAAAAAAACATTTTTTTCTTCATTAATTTCATATTTCGTTCGAAAACGGTTGGTCACGTGACATTTTGCACTGTGACGTCACATTTCACTAAACATAAAAATTTTATCTTGAAACCTGACAGATAGTTTTTGTTTATTTGTGAAATGTGACGTCACACCAAGCTCAATCATGGCCGTGACAGGCCACCCGTGTTTCGGGTCTTGTAATCCACAGATAAAAATCGTAAATTTATTTTGTAAAAATAAAATATTTAGAAATTAGCCTTATAAAAAATAACTATTGGATAATTATCGTTAAATTTTAAACTACTATATCCGAAATATTTCATATTTTATTGTTGCAACTGTCAAATAGCCAATTGCGCACACCCGCACAGAGGCTGGACTGCGGCTGCAATGGCACCAGCAGTAAGCAGCGTGCGGCGCGTCAGAGCGAGCCGCGCCCTCCTCAAAGTATTTGCAAGCGCACTAAGCCGCTCGCCGCCGACAGTTTCCATCCACTGAGCCGCAACGTCCGGATAACAACTATCGATACCTGGCGCCGCTCCCGCCGAATCTCTTGCGGCTGGGGCCGGGTTGCCGAGGCCGAAATTCCGTGAAGTGACCGAACACGATATTCCCGATTTGCCGCTTAAAGTCTATTCAAATTGGATCAAATAAAAGTTTTATAGTATCGATTTTCGATTTCTGCATATCCTCATATCGCGTGATCGCGCGGCACTTCCGTGCAGCCGAGTTGGACCGCCGCCAGCCTTCTTTGCGCCTTTCACATTGTTATAATCGATATCGGTATCGCGTTTATTATCCTCCCAACATAATTATTTCGACAAATTTGTCCCTTTATTGAAAGTCATAACTGTCGAGAGCCCGATTATAATTTTTAATTTATCACACGTTGTTTGTGGAATTTAAGTTGAAATTTACCATATTTACTTGTGCTTTAAATTCCAACCTCATAGTTGACAATATTTGATTTAATTCTTTATTGAATTCAGCCGTATTCATATTAATGCATAATAAGTCAACCCACATTTATCCCCATTTCAGATATATCGAACCAACAGTTTATAAAGTATAAACACGACTCTCCAGCAAATTGCACAATGCATCGCTATTGTTCTCGATACTACATTTTGCTGAACTTGGGATAAGAAAATTGAAAATAAAGGAATAAACTCCACCAAACCTGTTGATGTAGCAAAACGGATCTCCTTTTAAAGCCCGAGTTGGCGAAACTAAATAGTGAATCGAGGATAAAATAGTCCCGATGCGGACGTCGCCTGTCGCCTGTGGCAACCTAAGCTGATAGATAGTATTTCTTAACGGGCCGCGGCCGGCTCCCGCACGGCGCCCGCACGGCGCCCGCACGGCACCGCGCCGATAGCCGGCTGGCGCGCCGCCAACATCCACATAATTATCCCGTATTAATCTTGCAGCCAAATCGCTGCCTGCACGAAGATACCTACTATAAAAAAGCAGAATGGATCGCCTCGCAAAAAAAGAGCTGAAGTTTCTTAGCTTTTTGTTATAAAACAATAGATATGACATGTTCTAGTTTGGACAGTAAAATTGGGCCACAGCCGCGTACAATCATAATTACACTAAATATAGACTTTATTATTTACATCAACATAGTTGAGCAAACACCAAGCAATACAAACAGAGGATTATTTAATCACATCCCGACAATCGCTGCGATAAACAAACATATCGAGTGTGTACACAACTGCTCATGCTTCGTACATTCAACATACTATACATTAGACCAATTTAGATGATAATACGCGGGCAAATATTTATTCTCGAACGCCACCCTTCATCCCCCCCTCGCCCTCCAGCCCCGCAGGCTTCTCGATATTCAAAAATAATCGTATACCCGGCGGCCGCTTGCTTTGTAAACAGGGCCGTAATACCGAGGAGAAGTCCGGGTATTGAAACATATAACAGATTTGCCGCATGAGCGATTGCGAAACGATCAGTCGTGCATACAACCAGCCGGCCCGGCAGGTGCCAGCAGGTGCCAGCAGGCACGCCGCGTCGGCTAGTAAAACTCGCGCCTTCCCTGCGTCTCGTTAAAAACCTAATACGATATTGGTTGCTCAGCTTTGATAATTAATCTGTTGTGCATTTGAGATTAACTAGGTACGTTTATAAATATTTCTAGAAGACGGATACATAATAATATATTTATTTATTTATTTTATTTCAAACACTTTATGCACTTAAAGTACAGAGGCGGACTTAATGCCTCAGGCATTCTCTCCCAGTCAACCATAGGTTGGTGCAGAGACAAAAAATGGTAGGGTGCACAAATTAAATGAAAATATATTCACATTCATACATATATAATAAATAAATACATAAATATCACATAATTATTAGACGAAATTAATTATATTGTATCATTGGAATACATGTTTCCACATTTCAGAGGAATGTGTGGACTTAAATTAATCTGCACTATCGCGCTAAATCTGTGCGTCCTCAATTGGCATGTTCCGGATTTTATTATCATTGGCTATTATAGTTGGTTACGAGTGATTATTTAGTTACCTCTAATACAAAATCAATGATAATGATGACCAGCCAACAACGCTTGCACAACATGGAGATGTGACCGAGTTGGCCAATAATTAAATATAACACTTAGGTTATAGGGTACCTTACGAGTAAAAGCTTTTTCTTTGTTACAAATTACTTAGTATGTATGGGTTGTTGTACCTTTGCCACAAAGTAAGTTTGCAACAGAAAAAAGTACCAGCCACATTTCTATTTTTATGAAGTTACTTCGTCATATTTAAACTATTATTTTCTATGTCTCAGATGGTTTGAAAAAAACTCAAAGCGTGACCTACCTAGCCTTAACTCCTAATCCCTGCGTGCGCGCGTAAACCCTGCGCTCCTGACATCAAATCGATATCGTGTCAGCGTTGCTTATCGAAATATGAACGCTCGGGTGACACAATAAGTTTCAATTTTGCGTGAAAGTCGTTAGAGAGTGAACCTTCTGTACGGTAGTACTATTAGTTATTCTGTGCTTGTACCAAGACGAAAAACGAAACAATTTTAAAACACACATTAATGTATTAATATATGACGTTTTTTATACTTATGTTTGTATTAAAAAGATATTTTGAATGATTAAAAATATCAACCTTATTACTAACGTTTTCCAAAACTCATTTCAGCCGTTACTTTATTTTACTTCAAAAACTCAGTCATTTCCAATTTCTATTACCACAATATCAATACGATAATTGGAAATCACATTTATTCCTTAAAGTGTTAACTTAAGTTAACAATTCATTATGATTTATCATTCTTCACCTTTCATCCCAAAAAACGATAAATTATAAGTTTTAGCCATTTGTGTCGCTAGGGGAGAAACACTTGCCCGCCATTTTTGTCTCGTACCAGTATACATTTTTTTACACAGAATTCTATCGCCACGGCGTTTATTGCGTATAATTCGGTTCGACGAGATCCTGTTTCGGCTTGCAATGGTACTGGGGATAGCGATGCGTGTTTGTCTGGCATAGACCATTGTTAGTTAATTAGATTAGTTGTTAAGTCTTAACTACAAGTTAGTTAACTGTTTTAATTATTAGTTTTGACGTCAATAAGTGCCTGTAAAGGTTTACATTGAATAAATAATTTGTCTTTGACTTTGACTTATATTTCAATTTGGATTATTGTAAATTCGACACATTGTATTTTTTTTTGTACAGACAGAAAAAATGGTCAAACAATAAGTAAATTAAAAAAGTCACTTCCTATGAGTTGTGATCGCAAATGATGATCATTTGTGTTATATTAAAGCACTTGCAAGACAAACCATTGTCCTTGTGAATTTGAACGTTATGATTCATTCATGTGCACACAAATAAATGGTGAAATGTGAAAGGCTTCGTTGTTGCCGTTGAATCCCTTCATTCCCGCATCCCGCATCCCGCAGGTCGGGATTATGAGGCGCGGGAGCGTGATAAAGCGCCGCCCGCGCCTAAAACGTTCCCCGAAATCGCTTTCTTAAATGCAAATAAAAGTAAACAGGGAAATAGACGCATAAATAATTTACCGAGTCACAACTCTTCAGTGACGCCTTGCCGTGTGGTGCAATTCGTGAGAGGTTATTTGTATGCTTTATTATACTACGTTACACGTTACAAACACAAACATAATGTCAACATTGCCGATGCTTATTAACTTCAAAGGGAGGCAAATAATCTACTAACTGAGAACTTTGTCAATTTATCCTAAAACGTAATTTAGAAACCAACTGATTGTATATCACATTATTATGGTCTGTTATGTATAAGTGTTTTAAATCTTATTATTTTTAGAAACAAATTTTCATTTTATTTTGTATTTTAAATCCTCAGTTAATTTTACGCTAGCAAACATGTTGGCAACATTTTCTGCAATTAATCCATAGTTTGTTAACTCGTGTAGTCCAACCGTAGCACGTAATCCCGCGTAGCGCGCCGTAGCGCACTAATAATTTGTCGTAGCAACAGCAAGCGGGTGCGTAGCCGCGAGCCGCGCGTCCCAGCCGTAGCCGTAGCGCTATACCGTGATGAATTTGTTACACCGTCGCGCGTTACTCATGCCACCCACCCTTGGAATTATGCAAAGGCCGTGAAATGTTTTATGAGGGCCAAGAAAAAGTCAGGCGGCCGAGAGTGGCGTTATCTTATTCACTCGCTCGGCCGAATATTGCTCTGTTTTATTTTTATCGGCCGAAAGTCAGAATGGAGAGAGAACTGTTTACGCTACCTGCGGACGGGCTGTTATCGTCGAACACGATGACCTCGACGTTTTTTACTCTATAAATGAATTGACATTATTCGGAACTTTTATGTAACTCTTTTTTGCGGCTCAGGTTTTCATGTAACAATGGTCTGATTCAGAAAAATAATGACACATTCATTTGGAGCGCTCCGTCCTAATCTCGTTCATACTCGCGCTCGCCCTTCAGCCGAGTCGGAGTGAAATGGGTCATATTACAGTTTCACATAGCTGATTGATCGCACTGGAGGCGTTTGAAGTGAGGAATCAGACTCTCTCGCCCTCGCCTGTTTGACAAGCATCGCCTCGTAATTTTATTTATTCTGGAATATTGAATAACTCTCGCCAACATAAACTTGGGTCGGAGCCGCCAGATCAAAAGATGGAAACTTTAGTCGCAGTCTGTGGCCTTCGAAACAGAGTTAATTATTAATCATAAAATATACTAAAAATCAATTTAATCATTAAAACATTAAATTAAAATTATTATAATAAATCACTTTTGTCTTGACAACGAAAAAACCATTGTTAAATTTTTCAAATAATAAGCGGAATATGCTAAATCAATAAAAGTGCTGTTAGATAAGAAACTAATTGGATATGTTGTAATTTACATTAATTCTTTTTTTTGATTTCAAGTAGTTTTATAAAAGTTCAATATAGGTATTGCCGATGCTGCCTCCACTGGCCAGTGCTTGCTAGCAGCCGCCTGCCGCCGCGCCGCCGCGAAGGGCTCCCGGCACACGACACCTGGGCTAGGTGGCTGGGCATCCTTTAACATCAAACATTTGAAATCGAATTGTGCTTTATGTTGACACGAGTCTGAATATCAATAAAGGAAATTCGACCGTTTGATGTACTTTCCTAAAAAACATCTGAAATCAAACTTTGTAGCTCTCGGGTAAGAAAAAGTAAACAGTGAAGTTTCCATCGTAAACACTATCTATGCGGACCCTTTGTGCATTGGGACATGCGAACTTGAGCTATTCCACAAAAACTGGCGCTGATCGACTACCAAATGTATTCCTAATATATTCAGAAACTCGACAAGAACTCTTTATTATGCGTGGGTGCCGTTCCTCGGCTCTAGCAACTGTTAACTATCGCTAACATTCTAAGAATACAATTATGTCAATAATAAAATCGAGGCAGAGGCTCCTGCAGTGGGAAGGTGCGTGTTAGCATCGTTGAAGGTATCGTTCATTACTAATTGGCTGCAAGCCGTAGCGATGTCAATGCCGATTATGGATATTATGATAACCTTGGCGCGTTTCATTATAGTCGCGACTCGCAACTGGCATACGTATGCAGGTCTTTTATCTGCAAACAAATCCGCGTCAAGATAATGCATCTTGTAACAGAAGAAAATGATAACATGGCTGTATGAAAATTAAAGTCGCCTTTTATCTATCCATAAAATATTCGGTCATCCTAACAAGGTAAATCACAAAGTGTCGAGCGGCCTTGAGCGGCTGAGGACGGACAATCCGGCCCTTTGTTTGCCCTACGCCAAAATACGCGAAGGAAAAGGAAATGCCAAGTGTAGAGGAACATACAAAACATGGTTCTGACATTTTAATTTCTGCCGTTAGTCATAAAAAGTAGTTCTTACGATATTGTTTTTTTAATAATAGATATTTCTGAAAATTTACAATAATGATCGGATCAACACATGCAAATGATAAAAACAAAATACATAATATTATGCTAAACCAAAATTACCAATAGTTGTTGATGCCGATCCCTAAAATAACAAGCAACGTAACATGACTTAATTCCGCGTCGCGGATCCGAATAAAATAACGGCAGAGCTGCGCGGCTGACATAACCCGACCTTTGCTTTTGTTTACGGTACCTTCGGACATGAAAAGAGTCGGTCGAACGGAAATATTTGGACAGTATCGGCGGAAACTTGTCGGCGGACCGAAAAAAAAGTCCGTCCTCGTTGGATAAAAAAAGCTTTATCATCGGAAAATCTATCAGAACGGACGCCCTAAAAACAAACGATGAGGCGACGGAAAAGTCGCGCGGAAAATAAACGAAGGACGTGTAACGAAACGGAGCTAAGAAAACAGCACAAACAGGAGCATTGTTGGCAGCTTAATAAACAAAGGGGCTTAGTGCTGCACGGTGCTGCACGGTGCCGCACGGTGCCGCACGGTGCCGCACGGTGCCGCACGGTGCCGCACGGTGCCGCACGGTGCCGCACGGTGCCGCACGGTGCCGCACGGTGCCGCACGGTGCCGCACGGTGCCGCACGGTGCCGCACGGTGCCGCACGGTGCCGCACGGTGCCGCACGGTGCCGCACGGTGCCGCACGGTGCCGCACGGTGCCGCACGGTGCCGCACGGTGCCGCACGGTGCCGCACGGTGCCGCACGGTGCAGCACGGTGCCGCATAGTGCACGCGCGCCGGTGTAATGCCTCAACCGCGGCTGAGGCCAGGCCAGGGCCGCCATCGGAGTCGCTTACCTTTCATTAAAAAAGGTGTAAACACGATTAAGTTCGTTTTAGAAAAACTGTTTTAACAATATATTACAATTAATCAATATCGAAGCATTTTTTATCATAAATTACTGAACTTATTACTCTGTACTGTATCTACGAAATAATGAATAAGCGATCACCGTATTTTCCACATTTTAAACGTTCGACCTTGTGTGTGCCTTGTGGGTGCCTTGTGGTGGCCGCTCATTATTTTTCTAAAAGGAAAAAGTGACTAACGGACTAAAGACTGCACATACAATTAAACAGCGCGGCGATGAGCTCACTACCTGTCATGCTGAGCATATGTGCAGTTGTTATATGGTGTGCCGTGGAGTGCGGCAGCGGATGCATGTGCGGTCTCTGCCTAACCCTTTGGAATAACAGCCGAGTGTATGTATACCGCCACCAGACACATTACAAATTGCACTGATCAGCGCGCGGCCGCATTTAAAAGGTTAAGCGCTGCTAAATTTGATGAACTGAACTTTGAACCATTTGGACGTTTGATATTTCGTTGTCGGTCAAATGACAATCGATGTGGCATGGTCCACCCGATTTAATTCCCAGCTGGTATGTGCTACATTCTGCTTAGCTTATATACTTAGTCACCTCGGTGTTACTGTGTCTGTGGTTCTGGGTGCCTGCCGGAATTTCATTTAAGTAAGTTGCCGTAACAACGTGTTTGGTTTTATTTTTATCAGACATTCTTTTGTATGTTGTTATATATGTCTTGTAATCGTATTAAATGTTTTTTTATCTTATAATGGAAAATGTCTTTCTATGATAGGGAGGGCATTTTCCAATTTGTATTGACGCTGTAAAAGAAAGGGAGAAAAGAAATGCCCTTCCTGAGTTTGTTGCCGGTTGTTCTGAGTACAAGGCTCCCGCCCCATAGTTAGACTTACAAACCGAGGGCATAGCGACATTCATAAGTGCTCAATTATTGTAGCCTACATTGAATAAATTATTTTAAATTTTGAATTTTTTTATATTGGCAATAATGTAAAGTATATAAAAGTAATTATAGCCCAAAAACTGTCTGATGGTGAAATGCAGGTTGTTGATCACAAATCCAGGCATCACAATCCATCGAAAAATCCACACATTGCAAGACCAGAGATTTTAAGCCGGTTATCAGGCCGAGTGCTTAGCCACTCGCCCATCGAAGTGTTCTGACAATTAAAAAATTGTGATTAACAAAAATAATTTAAAATTATCTGTCGAATATTAAAACCATTCGATTATGTTCGATTAATGATATTGACCAGTCGGCGGCGCGGCGGCAGCGGCGCTGCCTCTCTTGCTTATCCTTGCTCAAACTTCATTTTGAACGTTGTTATCATATAATTAGGAACGGGTAGTATTCAATTCTATTTTATGAAATCTAGTTAAAACAACTTTGCACAGATTTATTATCAATTAATTTTAACCACGTGAAAATGTATACTATCATGACTAAACTTCCAGAATCTTTCATACAAATTAGATAAACTTTGATCATGTTTCGATACAATAAACAAACAAGACATGTTTTTGCATTGTACTGGCCTCTGGACAAATAATTAGGAACGCAATATCATTTCGTTTTAAAATGGTTTCAAATTAAATATTAAATTTTTTTTGCTATATTTCGGGAGTGTTTTGTCGCCATTTTTCAAGTCTACAATTACAAGTTGTTAAATATTTAATATTATTTATTACAAAATATAGGAAAGCATGTGGCGATTCTTCAACAAGAAAAGTTATAATTGCAAGTTATGAACGTGATTTGTCCTACAAAAAGATTAAAGTTTTTAACGCGGTCAATCACTTTAAGTTTCACACTACCAATAACGTATCTCGAAAACCTGAATCGTGGAAAACGACTTCTTGAGAGGATTCTATGATTGTTCGGGCAGCAAAGGCTGATCCCTTTAGGGGCTCTGAACTGATAAGAAGGGAAGGTTTTGGCAGCAGGCAAGGAGTATCCGAACGTACAAATCGTAGACGATTAAATGATGCAAAATTATTTGAAAGAATCGCACGGAAAGTACCGCTCGTCCACAGGCAGCACCGACGAGCAAGACATGATTTCGCTCGAAAGTATGGCAGCTAGTAGGAAAATCAATGGAAAAATGTATTATTTTCTGATAAGTCAAAGATAAATAGACTCAGTTCTGATGGTAAACTGTATGTGTGAAGTCCTGCAAAGCAAGCGTTGAATAATAAATACACCACACAACAAGTAAAGCATGGAGGAGGAAACATTAAAGTTTGGGGATGTTACTCGGGATATGATGTGGACCCCGTGAAAAAAAATTAAGGTAATTTAGATCAATTTAAATACAAGAACATTCTGGAAGAAACAATGCTTCCTTACGCTGAGGAGACGTTACCAGTGACCTGGATATTTCAACACGATAATGACCCCAAACACACTGCCCATTCTGTTAAAAATTGTCTTAGTGCTCGGCCAGACTGCCCGCGCGGGCGCGGGCGCGGCGCGTACTCAAACATATTTGAGTGTCCATAGTGGGCACGCGGCACGGGGCATACATCGCGCCGCGCCCGCGCTCCCAGTCTGGCCAAGCACTTAGGGAGCAATCAGTTTCGATGCTAGGCCTGCAAATAACCCAGATCTCAATCCCTTTGAAAATTTGTGGCGGGAAGTGAAGAGGAGCGTATCCGCTAAAAGAACAAGTTATATACACGAGCTTTACGATGCGTTTGTGGAATCGTGGTACGCCATTTCTATTAAAACTTGCCAGCCTCGATGCCTCGTCGTTGCAGTGCGGTAATTGCAAACAATGGTTATCTTATTTTTATTTTTTAAAAATACTGTGACACCCCTGCATTTACGTTATTCAATTCATTAAAAATTGTTATTTAGCTTAATAATATTAGTTTCAGTTTGTGTTCTTAATTATTTGTCCAGTGATTAATTGTATTATAACATGAATTAACGAACTTTACTTAAAAATAATTTAAAATGTCATATGCTTTTTTAAGTCGGCTTGGTGAGTATGTTAGTGACGTGAGTTCATGGCATTAATAAATAATAAAAAATTAGTTTTTTTTATATAATTATAGATTTCATTACATTGTTTTCGGTACGAGTTGTTCTTAATTCAATGATCACAACTGTATATGTGTTATACAAATCCTAATCCTTGCTCAGCGTTACAAAAGAGTTTGCTATCCAATAACACGAGGTAACATATACACACATCAAAAGTGTCTAGGGATAAAGCATTTTTATGCGGATTTCTTGAGATTGAGATGTGGCTTTGTAATAAATTTATGATTTTATAAATTTATATGGATCCTTTTTGGTGCATTTCATAATTTGAAACAGGAACTTTCAATCAATTTCTAGTAAAAGATGAAAATCAGCTGTCAATATTTTCCCTATAAAAACATACAACGCATTGAAGACATTATTAGTGCTACTGTTTCCCTACTACTGATTAAAACCAACGTTATTATGGAGCGGCGACGTCATTTAAGCAGGGAAGAAATGCTCAGAGCCGTGGGAATGATAGAAGCTGGTTCCCGGCAACGTACTGTGGCTTTAGCTCTGAATACAAGTCAGAGTGTTATCAGTCGACTTTGGACACGTTACCGAAGCACTGGTACCGTGGCTGAGCGCCATGGAGGACGGTATCGCTGCACCACACGGAGACAAGACCGATACATTCAAATCACAACTCGAAGAGCTCCAACAATAACCGCCATGATGTTAGCCGTGAGGCTTCATCACTCTTCATGGAACTTAATTAGCGACCAAACAGTCAGAAACCGCTTGCATGAAGTGAACCTTCATTCCCGAAGACCGCTAAGGGTACCACCTATAGCAATGCACAATCGTAGGATTCGATATCAATGGGCTCTTGAACACAGAAATTGGGCAGAAGAACAATGGCGTTTCGTGTGCTTTTCTGATGAGTCTCGTTTTGGTATGAGACCGGATACAAGACGTATACGACAGTGGAGAACCCCTGGACGCCAACAGCGATTAAAATCCTGCCAGGAAGTCCATCCTTATAGTGGTGGAACCATCATGGTATGAGCGGGTATTTGGATCGGCGGAAGAACTGAGTTGATTTGGATCAGAGGCAACCTCAACGCTCAAATTTATGCTGAGACGATTGTATCAGACGTCATCGTTCCTCTACAAGTGCAAATCGGTCCCTTATTTCAGTTAATGCATGATAATGCACGACCGCACACCGCAAGAGTTGTAAGACAGACTCTCGCCGCAGCTAACATCAATGTCATGCCCTGGCCTGCTCAGTCGCCAGACTTGAACCCGATTGAGCATGCATGGGATATGCTACAGAGAAGAGCTCTGCCGAATATGGAGGGTATCCAGTCGCAAAAAGACCTTTTTTTGTTGTTGCAACGAACATGGGCGGCCATTCCACAGCGTGATTTGGATGAACTCATTTTGAGTATGCCAAACCGATGTTCTTGTGTTGTTAGTGTTCGCGGTAGAAACACGGATTATTAATTGTTTAAGTTACCCAATAAAATTTTAAAGAAAACTGTTATTTCAGTCTTTTTTTCGAACTTTAATGTTAGTGGTTCAAATGTCAAAAGTCCCTTTATAAGGAAAATGGCAAATTTCTTTATTAATGCAAAGGTGACTTGGTTTATCGTTACTGTAGACAAACGAAAACACTTTATTTGATGAATCCTTAAAGAAAATTTTAATTAATATCAATCAGGAAAAAAGTTATTGCAAAAATATATGTTGATCCCTAGACACTTTTGATGTGTGTATATGTACTTAATTAAATTTAAATTAAACTGGGTGATTTTTAAAGATTTTTCAAGTTTCTACCGACACAAACTTTACATTGTCACATCGCAATATCTCCAGCGATACAAACGTAACTTTGGAAAGTTGTAAACTCGCCGTCTACCGCCCGCCCGCCCGGCACCCGCCCGGCACCCGCCGGCCGCTCGGCAACTGATCGGCCGATCGGCTGTCAGAGCCGGCACCGGAGCCGCGGCGAACTGTCCAAGTAGTCATGTCGCGCGCGCCCCGAGACGTTATCCATCCATCGACAGTTATTAGTTATTGCCATCAATTACGGCCCGCCCGCCGCGCCGCCCGCCGCGGTGACACCGCCTAATTAAAACGACCTTACCTTACCTGTGTTATACTTGTTTTTAATTAAACAGAGGTAGACCAACCAGAAATTGATTTATATTTGTTACTGATAGAATTGCTGTTGCACCATTTTCCATCTTTTTTATCGGCGTTAGACTGTCATCACAATAAGCCCCAAGATAATGTTAATGACTTTGAAATGTAACACTTAATTACGGATTAAGTGTTCGCGTTTATTAACACTTGGTTTTTTGTGTTAATCCTGACGTTTCGGACCTTTACAGGGTCCGTGGTCACAGGGAGACTAAGGTATTGGTCGTCTCAAAATTAAAAGTTATTTGCGTCTCGTCCATCGCTAATGACTTCATTAAAACCTAATAACTAGCCAAAAAATCTCCTCTCGTCTCAATAAAAAGGCTATCACAAGTGTTCCCGTCTGTGTCTATACAAAACGTACCAGAATTACGGTCTGAAGTGCCTCTACCGAGTACATAAAAGTATAAAATATAATTATACAGCTAGAATCTTTACATACTAAATTTGCCTATTAATTTTATTTGAATTAAGTATTTTGTCTAAACTAAACTCAACTGAAGAAATATTATGAATGTAATTTTTCAAAACAAGTGTTTGACTTCAATTTTACTGTACATTAATTTATTTGCAAGATTAAGTATATTTTGATTTGTCTCTGAACTGTCGCGCTTGAGGTGGTTTCTTTTGAAAATTCAAGTATAATAAGTGGCGAGTACCGTTGGCCGCGCTGAGGTGGATTTATTACAGTTCTCAGGTCAGGAGTGTAAACGAAGGTGAATTTCCGGATGGCGTAATCTGCCGACTCCAACTTATGTGCCAAATTATTCTTCAAGATTAACTCGTCCGCATGGTTTTAAAATTTAGAGTTATTTTACAAAGACTGTTTTTAAATTTGTTGGAATCCAAAGTTAAATAACAAATAATACTTACATGGAATTAAACTTCACTACGGACAACTGAACAAATGAACTTTAAACAACGCCATATAAAAACTACCTGTTTGTCTTTTTCTATAATTACACAAACTGGCTGACAGACAGACTGTCGTATTAAATGTTTTTTTTTGTTGTAATGAAAAATGTCCTTCTATGATAGGGAGGGTATTTTCCAATTTGTATTGACGCTGTAAAAGAAAGGGAGAAAATAAATTGCCCTTGCTGAGTTTCTTGCCGGTTCTTCTCAGTACAAGGCTCCCGCCCCATAGCTAGGACTTACGACCGATGGCATAGCGACATTCATAAGTGCTCAATAATTGTAGCCTAAATGTTAATTTGACTTTGACTTTGACTGAGACTAATTACAAGATGAATTGGTTCGTCCCTTTCCCTTCTCCTCCCAATCAGGTGGGAACTACTGTAATGATAAAAAAGAATGTAACGTTTAATTTCTTAATCTTACAATGTCTAAGAAAAAAAGATATACCTATATACCTTCCCACTGATAGGCAAAGGCTGATAGGCCTCTATCAGCATCATTGAAATCAAGTGTTCGTTAACAGTTGATAGTTACTGTTATTGGCTAATCAAATAATATATGTGTCCCTGATATGACTTTGTTTATTTCTGTCCATCCCAAAATAATTCCGATGTCACAGTAGGTTAAGCGCATGGCCGCCACTCGGCGGCGGCGGCGCGCGGATCGCGGGTCAAGGTTGCGGAGGGCTGGCTCGGTAATTAGAGCGGGTGAGTCGTGGGGCAGAGCGAGACAGCCTGTGCTTGTGCGACCCCAAGGAATACGGCAGGGCGTGTGTGGGTTAACGCGACATTCGAAGGGCGCTATCCTGTATTGAATAACTGTCGCTCCGTTTCATGAATACTAACGTTTTGCAATAATTAGCATCTAGAAATTATGCATGAATAAAGGTTTATGACATCATCTCAAAAAAGAATGTCAGTACGCTAGAAACGAAGAAGGAGCTCGATGGCGCAACGGCTAATCAGATATATCTCAAGAAATTATATAAAATGAAATAGTATTGATTTGCCAGAACATGTGGATTGGGTAAACAGATGGTATTTTATAGTTAGGACAGTATTAATGTTCTCCTAATAATCAAAGGCATGCAAAAGTTAAAAATTAAAATGTCACTTATAACAATATTTTCAATTTATGCAATTTATTTACACATGCATGTCAAACTATATAATTTAAAGGATCATTTGCACATTGAAATCAATAAAATACAGTAAAACTAACGCAATAACACTCCAACACCACGAGGGCACTTTAGGCACTTTCAAATTCTCGCAAAGAATAAAAACATTTATCAATGAGCCCTTCGCGTAGCTTCATTTTGAAACGATTAAATGACATTCTTCTAATTACTTGGGGTATTTTGTTATATACCTTTATTGTGCTTATAAAACTGTTCATGTTATGCATACTACCTCTGCATGGCTGTGTCTTTAATTTGGTTGGATCTCTTTGTATGAATGTGAATAGCAATTCATTACTTATTCTTAACTAAATTCCTAACATTAGGATAAGGTTGGCTGGACAAACACATCACAAACATTTTATTGTTCATTTACTGAAACTATACAAATCGAAAGCGAGAGTAATATTTTAAGAAGGGAATTTAATAGTACATATATTATAAACTATAACCTTGTAAAGTTAGAATTCCCAATTAATTACTAATTGCACATTCGGCACCCCTGTCCACTGGTTACAGCATTTAATTTACTCATTTAAAGGTGTCACCACAACAAAGCCATCAACTCTTCAGCTGTTGATACCCCTATACCTGCACTTCACAAGTTGGTTGCTGTACTTGAAGTAAGACAAAAGCTATGACATATTACCCAGGTTGCCCTAATTTTAAACGGCTCTGTGGTCTAGTGGCTAAGCCACCGGTTTCAGACCAAGAGGTCCCGGGTTCGATTCCCAGCGGGGGGTACTTTTTTGTGTGCTCGGTTTGGTTGGTGGTAGGGCTGTTAAGTCCGCCTGGCTAGCTACCACCATCTTATCTAAGTCTGTCGCCATAACAACGATGTTTGTAGCATTGTTGTGTTCCGATAGTTTGAGATAAGATAGCCAGTTCCTCAGTGGTTGAGGATTCCGGGTGGTGCGCGTTTCCATCTTCGGCCATATCATCACTTACCATTAGGTGAAATGAAGGCCAAGCGCTTACCCGTTGTAGAATAAATTAAAAAAAAATATATATATAGTAAGTGTAAGTTATGAAAGGATGTGCGTCAGGATCTTAGCAAATGGAAAGCTGTGGGTTCTGCCTGCCCTCCGGCCGTGGTGTGTGTGTGTGTGTGTGTGTGTGTGGGAGATATGGCATCAAGTATTGCATATTCATTGAGAAACAGAACCCTCTGCGCCGACAGTAGTCTGCCGCGGAGTAGCTGGCGCACTAGCGCAGCGGTGTGACAGTTGTGCGGAACACGCGGCGATTAGGCCACGGCGCGGCGGGCGGATTCATACGGACCACTCCACTCATTGCGACTGCACTAAACGGAATAACTACTGTTAAATCGTTTATTTGTCTCTTTAACAACGTCCAAGGATTACATGAGACTGATATTTCACAATAATAGTGTATACTCAGAACTCTCCGCAGCATACCACAACCTGCGGCACGTACAAACGCATGAGAAACAAGCACAGAAAATATAGGTATCTTCCATTTAAAATTGAGAATCATAAGTTGAAGCACATTATTATTTTATACTAGCGGCCGCAAGCGGCTTCACCCGCGTGGTTCCCGTTCCCGTGGGAATATCGGGATAAAAAGTATTTTATGTGTTTATCCAGGTTATAAACTATCTGAATCCCAAATTTCATCCAAATCCATTCAGTAGTTTTTACGTGAAAGAGTAACAAACATCCATCCATACTTACAAACTTTCGCGTTTATAATATTAGTATAATTCTCTTAGATAGAATACGAGTATATAAGAAAAAGCCCACACGATCAGACCTGAAATGGGATGTTCAAAAAAGTTAACAAGTAAATGGAGCAGGTAACGTGTTTAGAATACCAGGACTAGACCAGGACTAAAAGTATTTTGTATTCGAACATAGCCTATGTAGATATACGTAACTATTGAAAGTTAATAACTACTAAAAACTTTTTATAGACAGAATGCATATACCTATAGCAAGTAACGATTAAAAAAACCTTTATTTGCCACATCTTATACCTAAAATAATACACGCAACGTTGACAGCAGGCAGATGACAGCAGTTATTCACTTAGAGAGCCGACGGTCTGTCTCAGTGACATGCATTGGAGAGGCTTATGTCCAGCGGTGGACTGACACGGGCTGATTATGATGATCACGACTATTGTCCCCGCGAAGGGTTAGTCAGAGACGGGCAATGAGGACAGCAAGAGCAGTCCTCTACTATAGTCCACTTTTCACCGAATAGCGAATGCACATGTGCTGATTATGGTGATGACCTTTATAAAGGCAATCCTTACTATAGCTAATTTATTTTCAGACTAATGACATCTCATTGTGCAAATCCATACCTGCCAAGATAATATGGACTCAAAAGGTCAACTAGTGTTGAAACGTGAAGCTGTGCTAAATGATATTAAGGAATGTATCCGACGATAGCTGGAGCAGGATTTAGCGCAGGCCGTGGAAGCCGAGCGGTAAATCATGGCGGCCGGCCAGCACTAAACACCCATTAACTCATCGGCGGCGCACGCCTCACGCCCCGCGTCACTTGTCTTTGATGGGCCACCGGATCACTTATTGTTAGTGCTAACTATGAACCCGGACACACTTCTATGTAGGTATCCGTTAATTGGAGGTTATCCAGTAGCAACTGCGTAGTTATTCACATAATACCTACCTAGTTCATTACTTGTTTTTGTTAGTTATAATAATAAACATACATTTTGTTATGCTGTTTCACACAAATGTAGAGTTGCAAAATTAGTTAAATCGATTACTTTGTTTGTTGATTTGTGATCAAACTATACTTTTATAGAAAGTAGGAGGTATTTCCAACACGTCCGAAATGGAAAATAAAAATACCTTTGCTGAATTTCTTGCCGTCCTTCTCAGAACAAGATCTACCGCAGCCCGCAACCGATTTCATGGAAAAACGTTTGCACAGTAGCTAACCTACCTGCCAATCGAACAAAACTGAATAAACTTTTAAATTCTTATTGCGATAAAACTGTACAATCAAAAATCAAAAAATTGTTGGCACAGACAATTTGTTCTCACCTCGAAACATGATTGGCAATGATGTGGGTCTTGCAGTATTACAAAGAAACACATGAAAAGGGCGCGCCGTGATTAAAGCGGCGGCACAAGTGTTCCTCCTTTCTCCAACCCTTAAACGCAATCAAACGGAAGGTGAGAGTTACAAATTAGACCTCTCGATAAAAAGCTGGTCGCACGAGCGGGGCGGGGCGCGGGGCGGGCGGCGGCGGAGGGGCGGGCGGTCAATTTATCGGTTCGGCGACTCCTTGCCGATGTCGCGTCCTCGGTTCGGACCGCAGCCTGTTTTAATTTCCTATGATATTATTTCCAAAGAATCAAAGACATACTTAAGGTCTCTTCTCAATGAGTACACAATGCAAATTAATGTGTTATTAAAATTAAATTAACTAAATAAAAAAAAATTTGCCCATGTTAAAACTTTCACTGGACCATCAATTTGACAATTTTAATAAAAGGCAACTGCTCTTGTACTTGGAATGGATAATACCGTTTTTCAATGCAAAGAACGAAATACCGAGTTGGTAACATTTACAAGAATGTCTCAGCTCCATATTAAACTCGAGTTATCTAGGGCGGCAATGTTTGGACGGCCGAAACACGCTAACAAAGCGAGCGAGCTCCCGCCGAGCCGCCGCTTCAGAAAAACAGATCCAGCCGCTCAAAGGATAAGATATACTTTTCCGTCGCGCACCACTGTCCAAATGGTATTTTAATTTTGAAGTTTATTTACATGTTTTATCTTGGTCCCTTTTGCGTGATCGGAAAAGAATGCTAAACTTACTTAAAAAGGGTGAACTTCTTTTATCGGCCAAACTGATACAGCGAGTACCTAAACGGTATTCGAGCGAAGGAACCCTCTTGCGAAAGTTAATTCTGTTGAGTCAGCTTGCCTCGCGTGCAGGCCGTCCGCTCCGTAGTTAGAAAGCTGAGCTCCCGCACGACGAGCCGAGGCCTTCCCCACACGGCGTGTCATGCGCGGGTGCGCGGCCCGCCACGGGCGGTTGGCCGGTCACACGCCGCGGCACGCTCACTGGCATTGCAGTTTCATAAAATGACAGAAATGGAGGGGAATGAACTTGCGCATTAACAAGTGCAACGGAGTAAATATTTGCCACATCGCGCATAACTGATCCGTACCTCTGCGCAGCGAGCGCAAGCGGGCGCGCAAGCGGTCGCGCAAGCGGGTGCGGCAGCCGGAGAGGGCGCATTAGTCAATTAAATTAAATTACTTTTCACACCACCTGCCCTACAATGTCAAATTATATGTCATGCAAACCTAACCTAAAGTAAGTCATTAAAGACCTGAGGTCTATTGTACTGAATTTCATTATGACCCGCTGGTCATTAATGTGATTTGAATTTGGAACATAAAATAGAAATCGCATACGAATATTTACGATAGGTAGCTTAGATAGTTAATTCCATGCATTCACCCAATTGTTCGGAAATTGAACTGACCACCACGAGTTGAAAATAAAAGAAAAATAGAACACAACAAAAGAGGCGCGAATACTAAAAATTTCTTTGTTTTATTATTGCTTTTTATTGTCTCGTAGATGGTGTGAAAAGTATAGTATGCTCCTCGGGGATAATGGTCCCTTCGTCTTGGGCGACCTTGAATCCCACGCTACACTCAGGATTCTTGCCTTAGCTCCCTCGATTTGCTCGGGAGTTAACTCTAAACACCCTCGCTGCGCTCGGAAGTTAACGCTAGAATCCTTCGTTTCACTTGGGATTCAATACGGAGCGCCCGCTACATAAGACAATACTTTATCCCCTTGGTGCATAATCTACTATTCTACGCTCACACCAATTATCTAGTCCAAGATAAACTTCTTTTGAAACTCGTTAACATAGTTGAACTAAATAACGGATAAATATACATAAACATGAAAAAACACCCAGACCTGAAATTAATTTTAGAAAAACAGTTTTTTCTAAATTGACCCGACTAGGAATGAACCTGGGACCTCAGAGCGCCATCTCTGACGCCAGTACCGGCGTGCTAACCACTCGATCATGGAGGTCGTCACTTCAATGGAAGTTAATTTCCGCTAACGGCATTAAACATAATCGCAAACCTTCGGCGGTAGCGGTCTAAGATTTCAAACATTTGTGCTGAGTACTATCAGAGACTCACAGGCCATTGTAAGAAATTAAACTTTGATAGCCGCAGCATTTTTCTGGTATTACACAGTTTTAGAGATTTCACATATGAGAATGACGCAACCCTATACCATAATTATTATCACAAGTTATATTTACAATACATAGAGCACGAGAGCAAAAATATAGCAGAAAAACTTCTTTAAGAGATAACTGCTTTGGTTCTGAATGACTTGAATTATACCGAAATTCAGTTTACAAACAACGTGGTATTCAGATCAAGAACTCGTGCAAAAGAAATACAAAACGAACTCGAAATACTTCTTATCTTTATTTTGAGATTATAACTTTGCCTTACAGTGTATTTTACTGATTGTTTCACAAACAACGTAGGTAGTATCCGCAGGGCATTCAAAATAAATTATAAATTTATCAAAATCCTAATTCAGTAAATCAACAGAATTCCTAAACAAACGAAGAATTTACTCTAATGAGTAAATTCAGGATAGCTTTATTAAACAAAATAAATCGTTGCCATTCTTGCTTCAGCAGACATACTAAACTATGCGTCTGGCCTCTCTTACGGTATTCGAGGGTACAGGATATTTGTGGGGCAATCGTAAGTGCAGCGCAGTGCTGCTAAATTCGCGCCAAAACAGCACCACCGGGCGCGCGCTGGCCCATAGTTCTAATTACAAAATTCAAATGGCGCTTTCAACTTGATTATGGGGCAGCGCGGCCGTGCGAGCATTCCTCGCGTCCTCCCGCCCGCGCCCTCTCTCGCTCCCGCTCTCGCCTCCGCCTTCGCGCCCGCCGCGCGCGTGCCACGACCGCGGCTTGGCCCGCTGCCAAGCTGTGGCCGAGTGCATTAGGCGTTAGGCGATCCGCTCGTCGGCTGATTACCACTTTTGTGTGTTTTTCCAATTTGTGTACTGAATGTGTACTGTGAGTGAGTGATCATAAAAGGTAATGAAACATTATTAATTCTATTTAAAAGTGTTAAAGAGATTTTTGCAATGATTTTGTTGCATTGAGAGCTCTTTTATACGTTGTAAAATTAATAGGTTTTCGTTATGAGTCGCTTTTTGTCATGGATCACGTCAACCGTATCATAATTACTTTCCGTGTGCCTTAATATCACTAATAATTAAAATTGATAATTAGAGACTCATTTGTTATAAACTGGACAGCAAATTACGTGGTAACACCTCGCCCAGTGCCTGCATGAAGTCATGAGAGTGCTCCCCCCCTCCCTTCCCTTCAAGCTTCGCACAATGAAGCCAAATGAAGTCCTCGGTGCGGTTCCGGCGGTGCGGCGGCGGGCCGGCCAACTTCGGCCGAGTTTCTTGAGAGCTCGCTCCTGCGATATTCCGATTAATCTGCAGCTAGTATTAATATGTACTCCTGTACAATGGGGATGAGCTTGCTTGTACGCCTTAGGTACCTATCTTAGTAAATAATTATAACAAAATTAAAATGACATGATGTGTTATGAATGTTAGTCCAGCGGCAAATAGCTCCTCCACCCGATTTAAAATCCTTTGATTAAACTCTTGACATAGCTTTTAAGTTGCATTGTATCCTATTATTGCTGTAGTGTGTGACTCATATTCTCACCTCTTATTATACCTCACATTATCAATTAGTGTGCTAAGCCGTGAAACAGTATTACCACACCCTCTCTTCCATTGGGTGTCGTAATAGGCGACTAACGGACTTAAGAGCCAACTATCAGCAAAGAGCAGCGATAAGCTCACCACCTGTAACGCTGAGCACGTGTGCAGTCGTTATTTGAAGAAAACTGGACTGTAGACATATGGAAACGTGGACCCTGACTAACCCTTCGGGGATGATAGTCGTCCATATATGATATGATAAGTATTTATGTAAAATTATTTATACAGATAGGTACATAATTTTCCATTAAAATTAATTTATAACTTGGATAAAATAAAAGAAATTATCCATAATGTATTTAAAGTAATTGATAACGTAGTAGGTTTTTATTACAATTACTCTTTAAAAACGTAAAAAACAAACACTACTTATAATAATATAATATAGTAGCAGGTAATATTTCATACGGTTCATAAAAACCGTTGGCAATTTCTGCGAGCGACCTGCACACAGTTTAAAACAATCCTATCACTGTGTTAGAGAAATTGCACCAAATCATTATTTGTCGTGTCAACTGCAGTAAGAACCTAGGTATTCGTTTGTATTAAAGTACGCTGAGAAGAGACGTGATAATCTGCGCCCTGGCAAGTCACAAATGAACCGTATGTTGTTTCGCCTCCGCGTGCGTCTAGCTCGCAGCTCGATTCCTCGGCCGCATTCAAATCAGCAAAGGAGTTGTCGCGCAGGGCCGCAGCCGGTGCGCGGCGTCTGGCCGTTAGTGAGAGGGCCCGTCTCACGCCGCCTCTCTAAACCGTGCCCCGGCCAAAACTAATTAACATAATTAACCGACGACTCGCCCCAATAAAACTACTTACCTACTGCTACACTTAATAAATTCAAATCCACGGTTTTCCCTAGAAAATGCAGAAAATTAAGTTTAACCTCTAAAAAGCGCTGAATTAACTCGCGCCTTTCACGAGATAATCCGATTTTTTATTACCACTCTTTGGAATTTATTCAGGGTGTTCCCTTCTCGTGGATCTAATTGGACATGACCGTGGCACGGCGGCGGCGCGGCGGCGCGGCGGGTCACCCGCGCTTATATGCTTATACTTACTCGTACTTTTCATAAAATCTAATCTACTGAGTCTTTTGTAAAGGTCTGCTATTACCCGGCATAATGAAAACGTCAATATTTAATAATATTATATAAAACCTTGTTGTTTTAATTAATATTTGTGCTTTTCTTGAGTGGGTACATTCAACTTAACCAAAATATAACCGCAAATGGTTCTAGTAGCAATTATCCCTATAAAAGTGTTATCGCACAAAGGGCGGGGCTAAATCGCTTAGCAGACGCTGAGGCAGCATCTCAGCAGCATTATTGCGACACGGGCGCTCCGGCGAGCAATCCAGCGCGCACAATAAAGCTAATTTCTAAGCTAAGCACTCGCCGCGACGGCGGCAGCGCCCGGCTCCCGGCGCCGATCGGCAAACACCGCTCTCTCGATGGCCACTTAGGCGCTGCGCCACTCCGCTTCGCACACAACCTATACGCTGCGATGGATTCCCACCAGTTCAAAAGAAGCATTCCGAATTTATTCCTTTTTTAAACTGGACTCGATTGGAAAGCCACTTGAGATGTAATGATGCAGCTCTATCACACAAATGGTAGTGTTACATCCAGGGTCTCGCGTGAGTTTCCGGAGCAAAGTGACTTGTGCGGCGACCTGGGGCTCGTTACGGCGTCATAATGCTTCACTCGACGCGCCGGCGACTAACGCGAGCCAGGTTATTTATGCTAAGCAGCAATGCGTAAGTAATTGGCTATCGCAGTTTCCTTTCATATACAATCTGTACGTAGGTGCTATCCGCCGTAGCGTGCAACCGTCCGTGGCAGAGTCGCAGTCACTTGTGCTGGCGGCAAGCTCGTTAAGATTCCATATCGCTAGAATTTCTCATTTGTAGCGCTTTAGACGCTTTCCCAATAATTTTAAAATAAATAATTTATAACTTGTAATTGTTGTAGACCCTGTGGCCGAGTGGCTGCATGCCGGTTCGGGCGCCGCTATTCGGTCGATCGGTTTTTCTAAATGGATTTCGGGTCTGGGTGTTTCCTATGTACATGAACAACAAGTATGTATTTATGTCTGTTTATCCGTTATCTAGTTTACCTACCTTAAAAATAAGTTTCAAAGAAACATAACTTTGGCTAGAAAATAATAATTGTAAAACTTTAGCCATAAAAAGTGTAAAATATCGCTAGACGTTTTCAGTAAGAAATAATAATCGATTGGAATATTTTAGAAAACATGACATGGGTCTTGTATTTTTTCATTTTATTAAACATCTTTCGTGATTGTGTGAAATCCCTAATGATGACATTTATATGCGACATAACATAACATCGATAGCGGCATTATCCATGATGTTTGCCAATCACACGAAGCTTCAAGTAAACCGCTTATTCCACAGTTCTCCCACGTAGACGACGCACGTCGCGACGTGCAGTCGTCGGGAGATTGGGCCAGGAATAACCCACCACGCTGTCCCATTGCGGGTTGGTAGGTTAGCAAATGCCATCTTACGACCACAACCCGGACCGGCTTTGCGTGCCTTCCAAAGCACGAAGGAGCTCAAATGTTTTTAATTTGATCACCTATCCGTGTGACTCGGCATTTAGAAAATGGTCGACGACGATTGCTTGACTGCTGCGCCATCAAACTGTTCTTTCTTTTTTTCAACTTCACTCTCAATACTATATTGTCGTTCTAACCCAAGCAGTGTGCTAGTGCCGCCCGGGCGTTGCGCGTCAACATTTGCCGTGCTTCCAACCGGATAGAGGCGCGGCGCGTGAGCCTTTTTTTTATTATTATGCTACAACAGGTAAGCGCTTGGCCTTCATCTCACCTGATGGTAAGTGACGATAAGACCGAAAGTGGAAGCGCGCTTCACCCGGAATCCTCAACCACTGAGGAACTGGCTATCATATCTCAAACTGTCGGAACACAACAATGTTATAACATTGTTGTTATGGTGACAGACTTAGATAAGATGGTGGTAGCTAGCCAGGCGGACTTAATAGCCCTACCACCAACCAAACCGAGCACACAAAGATGTACCTCCCGCTGGGAATCGAACCCGAGACCTCTGGGTCTGAAACCGGTGGCTTAGCCACTAGACCACAGATGCGGTTAAAAAGTGCTCGCCAGTGTATCTGTTCCTCACAAGCAATATCGTCATGGTCAGTATCAGACCTTCTCTGTAGTTTTTTGTAGACCCTTGGCTTGCCACGAGATTCAAATAATACACATTGATGAATTTTTTCTTCATGTTAATAATAATTGCCCGTAGACACTTGGTAAGCCAAATTCTTGAGAAGTGCTCACCAATCTAATGTTTTAAGCGTTACTAATCTGGACTTGGCCGCAGAGTCGTAACGGGGTTTATCTCGGTAACAAATGATGACTAGGGCGGGACGTTAATAAAAGCGGCCGCCTGTTAGCGGCGTTCCCGCCGCGGCGGCGTGACGGAGCGCCGCCATTACGCCGCGCGGCACCCGCACGACACCCGCGCACCTTCCGCGCGGGACACTCGTCAGGCTAATTTGTTATCAGTTGAAGAGGATAAGATAAGTCTGTCCAGAAAGCTTTAAAATTACAAACTGGAAAAGTGGAAGCGCTTCACTTGTGTTGTGTAGTATAGGTGAAAACGCTCTTTAGCCAAAATCCTCAATTACTAAGCATCCTGGATCAGTGACCAGTGTTCACAGATAAAAATTAATTTTTATACAAATTAACGTCGACGTGAATCTATTCCTTTCTAGGTTAGCGGACCTGTTACTTATGTCAGAATAGCACACTAAACAAACTATAAATGGGCTATTGATGTATGTATTTTTTAAAATAAATATTGCAAACATGAACAAATGAACAAGCAGCAGAAAGTCGTAGAAACAAAGCTAAAAACTAAGTTACCTAACCTTTTTGCTACAATATAAGACGAGTAAATTCATTTTATTCTTAAATTCTAAAGCTTACTAACGAAACCAAAAAAAAAGTAGGTTTATTTTAGGTCCACACGAGCCGCGCGAGCGGCGGGCGGGCGGCGCGGCGCGGCGCGGCGCGGCGCCCCAGTCACGTGCTACTCATAAATTCCGACAAACATTGGGCTCACTGGGACCTGCGCCTGTGCCTACCACTGCCGGCTACGTGTCTGCCGCGCTAATTATGAACCTTAATAATGATTTCTTAAGACACACATTGCAGTACACGATCCCCCATGAACTTTTGCATTTGTTCATCATTCTCACGTAAATGCCATTCAGTTGAGGAATTACCAAAAATGTAATATAAACAGACAATGAAAGCTGCGCCTAGCAAGGTCAAAATTCAGTTGCATGGATAGCGACCTTTGTTGGAATATACGAAAATACTCTATTAAATTATATCTATTGGTTATACCATACGATTACTTTGTGTAACATTCACTATTTTTGCATAAGTTACTCAATTGACTTTCATAGTTCAGTTCATAGAAAACCGTTGTACCAACGGACTCACTCTCACTTTAATAAAATTATTTTTTATTATTAAGAATAATAATAAAAACTATTTTTTTAAAGTGAAAGTGAGTTCTTTAAAATTATCTATTAAATGTGATATCACCAATTGTTTGTTTAAATAATGATAATGATGAAGGAAAATGTCAACATCTTTTAAGTTATCGTCGTAATATCTGCAAGAACGTCTAATAAAAGTGCTTCTTGCGTAATTTGTAGAACAAGGAGTAGGGTGACGGACCCAATTATGAGCACTTTAAGAGGTCATTAAATTTCGACTCTAAAAATGTCATATATTACAATATTCTATAACTTTTAATCACACAACATTTACTTCTCCTCAAGAATAAAGTGCTATTAAAAATGTCAAACTATACACAGTGTTGCTAGTACAATAATTTAAAACTATCTGAACGCGTTTTCTACCCTTGCAACTTTAAAATTATAGACATTATCTTATATTTTTAGTTTTTTTACGAGGTGCTGATAAAGTGGTGCAGTGCTAGTATTTGGGTCAGTCACCCTATAATACAAAGTACTTTTAGAACGCGATGAGACTCTAGGAACTTTAAAATTTATTAATTCAAGTATTGAAGCACAGTCAGTTTTACCCTTGATTATTTTATAAAGAAAAGCTTCATCCAAATAAACACGTCTATTCTCTAAAGAGTCTAGTTTATGCATTTTAGAGGCCGTGTTATAGTCAACAAAATAATGCCCTGTCCGATAGTCTAAAGCTTTTAGAAACTTGTTTTGAATTTTTTCTATGCTCGCAATATGAACGGAGTATTGAGACGAGTTCCAGACGTCGCATGAAAATTCTAACAAAGATCGAACGAAAGAGTACTATGGCATCTTATAAGTTAACGACTGTTTAAATAGTCTAGCTAGGCGAAGAATCATTCCAAGCTGCTTGAAAGCTTTAAGAGACAAGTTGTCAACGTGCATGTTGAAATGTAGCTTGGCATCAAGAATCACTCCTAGGTCTCTGATTTCATATACACCTTTAATTTTTTTACCAGAGATCACTTAATCAAAAGTTGTAGGGTTATGTTTACGATTGAAAGATATAGTGTAACATTTATCAGAATTTAGAAACAGTTGGTCTTTTTCACAGTAGAGTTCAAATCTATGCAAATCAGACTGCAATTTAAGGCAGTCGTCAGAGGAAGAAATCGCTCTAAAAATCTTAGTGTCATCTGCATAAAGCAAGTAATTCGTATCACAAAAACAAGAAAAAACATAGTTAATGTAGATTGTAAACAGATAAGGGCCTAAATGTAAACCCTGCGGAATGCCAGAGGGAATTTGGAGAAATCGTGAAGTGTAACCTTTCAATGCTACAGCATGGCTTCGATTAGATATATAAGAACACAGCCAACGAAGTAGATCACTTTGATAATTTCGTGACAAGTGTGGAGTGGTTTATTTTGTCAAAAGCTTTCGAAAAGTCGGTATACACGGCATCCACCTGATAGCCCGCATCAAGAGAGTAAGGAAGAAAGTCTGTATATAAAACTAAATTAGTTCCAACCCACGGCTTCGGAAGAAACCGTGTTGCTGCTGTGATATATGACGAGACGTCATCAAGGTAAGCTCATCCGTTACAATTTTTTCAAAAATTTTGCTATGTATACATAGCTTAGAGATGGGTCTATAATGTTGAACATTATGTTTATCTTTTATTTAGAAATAGGGGTCATAAGAGCTTTCTTCCATATTTCGGGAAAACATCCTTCCTTTAAAGATTTGAGATAAATGATGGATATAGGAACTAGTTCCTTTGCTATTTTTTTTATTATTAGAGGGTGCACGCGATCTACGCGTATTAGTCACTCAATTGACTTTTCATATAAAACCGTTGTGCCAACGGACTAACTCTCACTTTAAATAAAGCATTCGTTCAGACAACTACAAAGTTTTACTTTACCGTCCCTCTGCTAATTACCTTAATCTCACGTTTCTGTATTTTCCAGCTTAGCTGAGTACAAATTCAAGAACTGAAACTTTTGAACGTGTCCTACGCTTTTACTTATTTTTCTAAACACGACAAACTGTCTTCAAATTTTTAATTGACTTGAACCTAATTTTAAAATCTTTTTGAGGTCATTGCGATTAAGTCAAGTTCACTCACTTATTTTAAAGATTTCAGTTGTGCAACCATGTCCCCAAGGCCTTAGACGGATAGACAACTTGTTACATAATCCTCTGTCTCTATATTTTGAAATAAATAATGAATCCGTTCGTAATGTGCACTGCTGTTGGGCTGTTGCGTCGCGGGTGACGTGGGGGTGTTGAGGGAGGGCGAAGGGGGAGGGGTGTGGATGACACAAATCCCACCGTAGATCAAGAACGGAATATCTTAAGCCATTGTGCGGTCGCGGTAGGAAGTGTTGAGTTCGGCTCCCGGTACCTGCGGGCGGCTCGGCTTTCGGGAGAGCGCTGGATGAGCTAAATTGTTGGTTCTAACTTTGCTGATCTTAGAAGGTAAACGAAGATGTGATATTCCCAGCTTTAGATTTATTAGCTTTCATATTCACGAACTTACAATGATTAACCTACATTTTAACCGCCTCTGTGGTCTAGTGGCTAAGCCACCGGTTTCAGACCCAGAGGTCCCGGGTTCGATTCCCAGCGGGAAGTACATCTTTGTGGTGGGTTTGGTTGGTGGTAGGGTGTTAAGTCCGCCTGGCTAGCTACCACCATCTTATCTAAGTCTGTCGCCATAACGACGGTGTTTATAACATTGTTGTGTCCCGAAAGTTTAGAGATAAGATAGCCAGTTCCTCAGTGGTTGAGGATTCCGGCAGAAGTGCGCATTTACCATCAGGTGAGATGACGGCCAAGCGCTTACCCGTTACAAAATAAAAAAAAATAAAGCTTCGAGTAAGTAAGTAAGTAAGTAAGTAAGTAAGTAAATCGTTTATTTCTATACACACTACAAATGAGGAAAATGAGTCAAGCGCACGAGCACGTCAAAGAAATAAAAACATTATAGCGGTGATGCTTATGTACCTACTTAAGATAAACAGTGGAGATAGGTATGAAGTAAAATCATGCTCATACGGAACGGAATGAGCGACAAAAATGTTTTAAAGTTACTTGTCAATTATTAAACCCAAAACGTTTAATATTTTAATAAATAAAATAAATGAGACGCTCGGAAGATCTGACCGTGCGATCGAAGCTTGCTCCGTACTCGTACAACTATTAATCCAAGCAGACAATGTATCAGGCGACGCGCAAACCGGCGCAGCCACAGGAGCCCACGGGAGGCTACTGGAGGTCACAGGAGGCTACAAAATATCCTGTTACGCCATAAAGACCATAGGCGGTCAAGAGAGATCTCTAGCCTCTTGCAAGAAAAAGACACGGCTCTAATAAATATACAATCATTTAGCTAGCAATGAGTTTTGATAGCTGACACATATTGTTTTGCATGCTTTTAGGAATCCTAAAGAATTAAACATCCTTAAAGTTCGGATCACATTTCTATCTTCGCTGGCTTAGACAACAATTAAGCGGGTTATCTCCTTATGTTAACTGAAACACTCTGACATGGTGGTTTCCAACTTGATTATAGAACATTGTAGCTCTATTTCGATCTCGAGGACGTTATTGAACCCTAGAGCTGCGGTTACCGTAGCGCGGCGCCAGTCCCTGTACCCGCTTGCTCAGATAAACTATATTATTGTCGATTATAGAAATCCCACGTTTTAAATGAAATAATTTTATACAAAGTCGAAAACGTCACATGAATGCCCTTTATGAAATAAACGTGTATATATATATTTGATTTGAATAAAATGTAACGCCTATTTGCTACCAGTGAATGTGCAATTAAACAGACTTGGTACTAAAGGAAGGGTATCAGCCAGCACCCGTAGGGCCACGTGCTGCTACGTGCTGCCACGTGCTGCTACGTGCTGCACGTGCCACAGGTGCTTGTCGGACGCATCGGGCCTCACCGCTTGGTTTACCCTTTGGGGTGGTTAAGGCGCCGCGGCTCCTCACGGACATGATGTAATTAAATTATATTTATTTTTGTGCGCCTTCTCCTAATGAAAACGGCCGCAATTCAGAGCGGCCAGATAAAGTGAAGCACCTTCGTGCATAATTTAAAACGTAATAAATCGCTATGAAACACTGCTAATTAGACAATAAAACTCCGCGGAAGGGAAGCCTTTTGCGTCCCGAAGACGCAGAGGCTCGCGCGCGACCATTTACTTATATAAAACGATCGCGGAGTAGCCACCTATATATTTAAGTCCGAGCCCTGTTGCTGATTAGAATAGGAGTATTAAGGTGTCTTGATCTGTTATTTTATAAAATTGGAATTAAAATAGGTACTTTTGCTCAATTAAAACATAACAACTTTAAGTTTAAACTCTTTGCGAGGCAGAGGGTTTGTGTGTGACCGAATACTCTTGGTTTAATAAAAATTGAAAAATGAATACTCGTTCTCGATTATACGCCCGAATATGCGGTTAGTTGGGAGTTGAGATCCTTGGCGTCAGCCCCTAGTACTGCCACTGGTTGCACGTAATTGTGGTCTTCTGCTGTTAACGATAAATTCAAAATCATGAATATTACCTAAATGACACGAAAAGTCAAGATAGAAGCGATGTTATTAGTTGCGAAGTGTCTCTAACAATGCAATTGTGATACGCTTGTTCAATGCCCAACCACACTGATCTGTATCGACACAAACGTGCTGTTGCATTGCTAAAAACGATTATGATCGAGTTACCTTAAACGCGAGATGCCAACAAGAGCGTTATTCCAAAACATTAGATTAGCCTAAAAAGCTGTTTACCCTAAACGAAACTTGGGGGTTAAAGTTGCTCGCGTCCGTAGGTTTACCCTTGAGACCCTACACGTGATCCCTGGGTGGTGCTAAATGAGTAACACTGACTGAGTGGTAGAGCCACGCTGCGTTGCAGCACGCATTGGGCCGGCTCGCCCGGCGTAATACCACCCTCTCACGAATATTCGGCGTGAAATAACGGCACTTGGTGCTGTTGTGTTTCGTCCGACCAGTGAGGGTTCCGGAGGCCCCTTCCCCCCCTCCCCCCCCCCTCCCAACTCCTATTCCTTCCTTAAACCTATTCCTCCCTTAAAGGCCGGCAACGCATCTGCGATTCCTCTGGTTTTGCGGGTGTCCATGGGCGGCGGTGATTACTTTCCATGAGGTGACCCGCCTGCTCGTTTGCCTCCCTCTTTTATAAAAAAAAAAACGAAAGATGCCAATAAAGCAATATGCCTAAAATGTAAAATTTACTAAGAAGCAGTAGCAAAGCTATTCACGGCGGTTCTTTAATACTAGTATGTAATAATATTAATATTAAATACTAGGAACGCAACGATATTCTATGTCTTTTGAAGGAGCGTAACATTGAACTATTGTGTAAAATTCAAAAGTTTTGTGATGGTATGGTATGTGTAAAATGTATACCGACCCCCATCGGGTAATTTCGATGTATTTGAGTCCGTGGCGAAAGATGTACTTAATGAAATAAAATTTAAAAATAAATTTGTTGTATTATGTGGGGATTTTAATGTAAATATTCAAGAAATCACTTCAGGGAGTGATCGTCTTCTCGCTTTATTTAAATGCTTTAACCTAAAAAATCTATTTCTTGAACCCACTAGAATAACTTCACATTCGGCCACTTGTCTCGATAATGTTTGTACTGACTATGACTCTGTATCAAAGTCAGTTATTTTAGTAGTCTTACGTCTGACCATTGCGGTTTAAAAGTGAGCTATGATTTTGATGTTAAAGAGGAGCTAGAACTGTAACATGTAAACCAGTTACAAAAAAGCGAATGGAGTGGTTTAAAACCAATGTAGCTTGTAAAATTGATACTTTGCCCTTTGTACAAGATGATCTTGTTTCAGACAACATGGACCCATCAGGTCACCGTGGATTGCCTAAAGTTGCTGCGGTACGCAGCGTTAATTATTGTTAATTAAAAGCTACAATAAAACCAAACTTATCAACTAAGTACTCAGTGGTGATACTCAGAGACGATCGGAACACCGGACGGTGTTCCGATCGTCTCGCGACCCAAGGAAAGGCTTTTAGGTTAGGAAGGAAAACAGGATTGGGTCACAGCGCAGCCGTCGGTGGTGGGTGTGGTGGGAAGCCCCAATGCATAGTACGCCTGCCGAATCCAAGAGGCTCGTCCAAATCGTACACAACACACGTTCACCTGACCGATCACCCACTTTTCGCGAGACACAGACGCCTACCAAAATGCGAGGGATTTTCCGTATCTGGGCTGTCGTTCAACGCCTCGACTCTATTTTTAACCGACTTCAAAAAAAGGAGGAGGTTCTCAATTCTGTTGTATGTTTTTTATGTTTGTTACCTCAGAACTCCGTCATTTATACGCCGATTTGGAAAATTATTTTTTATTTGAAGGTTTTTACGTAAGGTATTTACTTCCAGATTGGTCCCATTTTTATCAAAATCCAGTTTTGATGATTGAATCCTCAAGGAATTGAGGGAACTCCTCAAATATTGCAGGCATACCTACATCGATTTTGGTATTTTCAGCAATAAGTCAAGCATTTGCAATTAGAAAATATTTTTTGATGAAGTATAACTGATGAAAAAGACCACAGATTGCCACTGGAACTCCTCAATGATAGGTATTTAACGGATGGCTGTATGATATTATCTTGATTAAGATAGTTAAGCGACTATGACGAAGCAAAAGAAGACAGGTACCGGAACTCAGTTCTGATGATGGGATCCTTAAGGCATAGTATTTATATTTTTTCTATAAAACAAGTACGGTGACTTAGCCCCCGAGCATAGTAAAATAAAACAAGTACGGTGACTTGGCCCCCGAGCATAGTAAAATAAAACAAGTACGGTGACTTGGCCCCCGAGCATAGTAAAATAAAATAAGTACGGTGACTTGGCCCCCGAGTGAGCATTAATTGCCTAAACTGTAGGGCTGTCGCTTTACGAGCGGCAGCGGCGGGTGCAGCGACGAAACACGCAGGCGTGTGCGCGGCATTACGTACGGCCGCCCGCGACTGGTATCATTTGTTTATATTTATTCTGCTACTTTCTGCTTTATTGCAGGACTTTAATTATGTTCTTTGTATCTTTTTAAAGGGATTAAATGATCTGGAGCTTTGAGAGCTCAACTCTGTTTGTTTCTCTTCTTTCTTTTTTGTCTTTTTTATCTTTAAATTCGTTTTCTTTTTCACTTTTTTACAATATATTCTTAATCTAATACATAATCATGATCTATTATATTCTTTTATTTTACATTTTTCTCATATATTTAGATATATTTTCTTATTTTTTGTTGCTTTTTTTTCTTTTATATTTTACATTGCTTCCTTGTATTAATTACAGTCGTCTTATTTACTAATACATTTCTTTCATTCTGTTTTATATTCTTCATAAGTGTATTTCCTTCAATAAGTACTTATTCGTCACATTCATTAAATACCCTCCCCTTTCTTCTTATTTTAAATACATGTATATATTCTTAAATTATTTACATTCTTACTTTACTATTATTTTCTACATTACTATACATTTAATTTCAGACACAGTTTACATCCTGCCACATATGTGGTCTAGCTTTCCTTATGCAATTAGTCTTTATTCCTCTTATTAACAATTGTTACTATTTTTTTGGCATACTCCATAAAAATCTTTCTTTCCTTTTTGTGACTAATAATTTCCTTTAATGTGTCTTTGCTAAGTGTGGGGTCAATTTTGTGTTGCAAAGTGTACCTATCGTGCATGTGTATTGGACATTCGAGTAAGATGTGGAAGATGTCCTCGGCCGCCTCCGGGTCATAGGCACACGAGGGGCTGTCCCTGCGCTTAAATCTGTGCAAGTATGCACAGAATCCCCAGTGGCCCGTCAAGACCTGTGAGGCCGAAAGGTCGATGGACATCTTCCTGACCACACTGTGTGCTTCCACTCCGTTCGGAAAAAAGACCTTGGTGGTCGCGGCTGTAGCTTCGGTCATTATACCTGCAGCCCCACTATACTGTCGTTTCCGCCAGTATATGACGTTTAACGAACGAGATGGGGCTGTGGTCATAGTCCGCTCTGGTCTTCAGCTTGAGGGCGGCTTCCTTCGTTAGTTCATTCGCTCTCTCGTTCCTTTTCACTCTGACGTGGGCCCGTATCCAATATAGAGAATATAGAGAGCCAAGATGGTAGTTGTCTCTCAGGAATTCAAGGTTACCCCGTACCGCCTAGTATTATTAGCATCAGTAAACTCGTCAGTGTGTGCGTGCGACGACGCATACTTACGGGATGGCTCGACCGCGCTAACATACAAGCCGCGCTCGGTGCGTAGTAATAAGATACCATACTTCTTTTATTCTACTATGCTTAAGGAATTGAGGGTACACCTCAAATATTGTAGGCATACATATTTAGCGATTTTGGTATTTTCAGCCATAAGTCAAATGAGATCCACTCCGGCTATAAATCCTTCCTAACTAATATTGTAAATGCGAAAGCGTGTTTGTTTGTTTTTCCGTCTTTCACTTCTAAACAGAGCAACGCATCTACGTGATTTTACATAACATAAATAGCTTAAGGACCAAATAGTGGCATTTGTCACTTTTTATCACTCCTTCCGAAACATTTCTATTAGGATTTAAAAATACACTATTCACACTAATAATTCTGTAACTTTCTTAATCAATTCTTCTAATAATCTTTACGCCGATGACTTACAAATTTACTCTCTGGAGTCGGCTGAGAAACTTTTTGAAGCGATTGAGCAGATCAATGGTGACTTGGCTCTGATCTACTACTGGAGCAAGTCATATAGCCTAACGGTGAACCATATGTCGCCAGTCATCATCGTTATACAGTGTTCATGAGTAAATCTGGATAACTTGCCGTCTATTTTGGATGTAGATTTCCTATTGATTGTGATAGGCGTTTCTCGTTTTCTTCGCTTGTCTCATTGAAACGGCGCTGTCTCATACGAGCAGCGCGTTTTGTAGGTTTACTAATATTCGCTTTCGATAAATAGATCGAAACGATTCACTAAAAAGAGAGAAATAAACAAAAAATTTAACAAAAGAAAAACCGACTCCATAAAACTATACTGAAAAAAATACACAAAAGTAAAAACATTTATTAATGTTTTCTTGCTTTAGTTGGAGTTGCGCAAGTGTGTCGTGTCATGCTCTCTCAAAGTGTCTCTGCGGTGGTGGCATGTGCGTCGGATCCTTATGTTTTATAACATGGTTGAGCGAAGCGATGGATGATTCACATGTCATACTCGTAAACGGGTGACGACTGTGGAGGCTGGTCTGCCCTTGTAGTAGGGGAAATACGCGACTAAACCTTGCACTTTTGTCTCGGAAGACGCCACTTGACACGATTGTGCTTTAGGTTATTCTGAGTGGATTTAGCCCGGTAGCCACGGAGTTATCCCCCGCTGGTGGGCACCAGGGGGGAGGGAATTATTCGTCTGCTGCGTTGCAGTCGGTGCATAGTTTCTCTCCACTTATGGCTACTAGGGCAAGTTTGGTATCGTTTTCGTATAATTTAAGAATGGAGAATCTGTTTCTGGAATATTTTTTTTAACCCCACCATAGAAAAAAACACAAAAAATTAACAAAATGTATAAACGAAAAAAAATTTTTGCTGAGTTAAAGCGTCTCAAGTCGGCGGCAAGTTTTCAATGTTCCTGTCCATTTTCGTAAATAGATGTTTGCAACAGCCATTTTAATTAAGAACCATAATGTATTAGAGACGTTAAAAGTAATTCATTCTTTTGTTTTAAACAAAGATTTTTTTAATTTAAACTTTGTAAATTTTTTGCCTGTTTTCCTATCATATAAAATGTTAGACGTGAAGTTATTATATGCTATTATATTAAGGTCTCTAATACAAATTATGGTTCTTAATTAAATGTCAGGACTACAGTATGCATTTCGAACCAACATACTATCGAACGAGTAAATTACCGAACTATTGAACGATCGCTGTAGGGTTTTTTGCAACAGGATTTTTCGCACAAACGTTACATCGCACCAATAAAACATTGTTGAAATAAAACATCGTACAACTGAGTTATCGACAAACCGTGTTCGATATAATAAAAATCGAATCATCAACTTTCGAAATCAATTAGGGAACCCACTGTAAGGGGACTCTGACACACGAGCGGAATGTTGACGACGACGGCAGTTGGTAACAGCGTAACTGCATTTGGTAACAGCGTGACGCCGCTGCTGTAGTTAGTTACATGTCGTCGGCAAACTGCCGTTCGTGTATCAGATCGCTAAGGCTGGGCGCCGCACTCGCGGACACGCTGCATCTATTAGATGACCTCTGCTGCTCATTTTAATGTAATCGCATCGAAGCGTACCAGCTGGGCAAGAAACAATATCCAAGTTCTCCATAAGTCAATCAATCACTGGTATTGCTAACGCGGCGTAGATGCAAACATATTAATGGCGAGCGCTCCTCAGGTGTGTGTGCGGCGGCCAATTACTCTGTTTGCCTGTTTGCCGGCGGCGCGGCGCGGGCTAGCCAAGCTGCCGTCAGCACCGGAGTCCCGTTATGGAACTATTTTGATTCAAACGGTGTGAGCAAATACAACTGTTTAGTTAACAAACCGAGACCAGCCCGCACAGTATAAGAAAACTTATTAAACTGATGAAAGTCATGAATACCTCCAAGCTATTTTGTATTTGTCTTTTAGTACAAAATCTTAAAAAGGAAAGTTTAGATAACCTATATAGGTCCTATATAGACCTATATACTGTCCCAGTGCTGGCCACGGACTGTTCGAGTGAAATTAATTCTTCGCTTTAATTTATGGGTATTAGCTTAATTGACACGCATGCCAAACTGCCGGGTTGTTGATAACAGCACAAGCTGATAACGATTAAGCATGACCTATGTATCAAAAATTCGAAACACACTTTGCCCCTCCTAGGAATTGAACCCTGGACCGCTGGTTATTACGAAAAAGTCACGGACTTATTGACCCGCCCGGGTAGTATCGGTTACCAAGGCAGTGCTTATCGTAAAAAATAAAGCAAATATAATGTATACTGCCTTTAGAAAGGTAGAGCTGTAATCGTAGAGTGGAAGGGACATAATAAACTTGGGCAATATAACATAATCTCGTCGAATAACGACACCGAATGGAGCATAAAACTTTTAAAAGGAATCCAGGTCAGCGTAATAGATCTGTAAAGTGCCAAAAATCATAGTTACGAGCGCTCGTTAGGGGCGCTCTCCTGCGCCGTAAAGCACCTCGCCGTGAGCCGTCCGCCCGTAGCCGAGATGTCGGCCGCTTAATTAGACGCTGAAGGGGATCCTTTAATTTATGCACATTCGCAATAAAAATAATTACGCCATTCCAGCAGACGACCATTACGCCAGTTTTTGTGCTCCCGCCCCCGCGCCCCGCACCCGCGCCTTCTCCCTTCATATAATTCCAGCTAACTTTAATTTATTATTTACTCAATTTCAACATAGTTAGTGAATAATAAGGGTCTGCGAAGTTTTCGCCATAAATAATTATTCATAACCAAGGCCGTCATACTCGTACATACACAAATTATCATAACTTGTAATAATGTTTCACATTAATAATGTACACAAAAATAAAACAGCATAACAATCATAACTTTATTATTTCGCCGAATCATAAAGTTGTAATAATATTATTTGTATGAAAATACGTGATTTTACCATTTTTTTATATATAAAAGAGGGAGGCAAACGAGCAGGCGGGTCACCTGATGGAGAGTAATCACCGCCGCCCATGGACACCCGCAAAACCAGAGAAATCGCAGGCGCGTTGTTTACCATGTTTGAGTTGTTGTTTTTGAGTCCCCGATATTTCGGCGCAGTTGCATGCACCATGATCACGGAGATCACACGGAGAGTACAACAACTCAGACTTGGTAAAAATCCCGTTTTTTCATAAAAATAATTGTAGTGACCATGAAAGTTTAAAATATTATTTTGTAATAAAATTGTTGTGTCAAACTGTTGTTTTGTTAAACAAAATTATGATTTTAAATAAAATACTTGCTTCAGCATTTTAATCAATAAACAAATATAAAAAAATTACAAATACCTAATGCCTAACTAACATTTTGTTTCAACAAAACTAATCTTTAATATTCAAACCACTGCCATGTATAAGTATATAGTTTAAACAGAGTCAGTAAGCATTCGCAGCATGCACGAGCCTCCGGCCCGAAGCTTTGAAATACTTATCAGGCGGCGATCGCACGACATCAATGCGGACACTGCCGATGCCGGGCGGCTGCCAACGCGCAGCAACCGGACTGTTTAAAATGCAATTAACGGCCGGAAGCGGTGCTAATTAAACGCTGTCCGCAGCCGCCCCCGGCCCGGTTTGAGGGCCCGATTTAATTTGTTACAATGTCACCTTTAAAAATCAGGTACCTACCTGCGAGGATAAAGGCCTAATTGTTAATTCCGTTGTCGAAATTTCAGTCAAATATTACGAGCGTTTAAAAAGGGAACAACCCTTACAATAGAAACAAAAAATATGACTGTAATACATTTTACGTCAAATAGAAAAAAAAAGTTTTGGGATACGGAAAGGCCAGTATGTTGTCGTGGTCATGCAAAAAAGTGTGAGCTCTGCTTCTTTGCTGCACCTATAATGGAAGGTAAACCACACTGGTTTAAATTTTCGACCGCACTTGTTGTCGACGAAGCAAAAGCGTCGGAGCCCTCGTAAACCCTCAGAGTAATGCCCGGCGGCGCACGGTGGGCTGATATAAAGCCGTAGAAGACTTAGGGACCGAAATTTTTTTTTGACTTATTTTTTAAATTAAAAAAAAGACAAATAAAATCTACTAATCAATACAAACTTAGAATGTTATATGACTTTCCGTTTTACCTTTTACTTTTTCTGTTATAAATTATTGAAAAAAAATTATGTATGAAAAAATGTTAAAAATTATGACTTTCTCGTAATTCTCAAACTTTCTCAAAGAATGACTTAAAGATGTCAATAGCACAAATTATTTACCTATTTTAACACCTTATTTGGTACTGCGATTTTATGCGATTTTGAAGATATAGTTATTTTTTTTATTCTCTATTCCACGCCACCCTAGAGGTAGAGAACTTGTCGCGTTTTTTTTTATCAGTGGTCTCCCCAATAGGCCTATTCCACTATAGACGTTCAGCTTCATTTACGATAAGCATAAATAAAAAAAAAGATTGTTTAATATTCAATGAATTCGGTTTCTGAATCTACACTGACAAATTCAAAATCCTCTTGTTCGTCATCGTCAATAGATGTTTCCGTAGAAATCAACAAAGATTTTGCTTCTTCAGACAGGGGCTTTGTGTTTCCGAAAAAGCTTAGGACGAATTTTTGAAATACGTGGATCGGAGCTTATTAATAAATTATTTAAAATGTCTTCGTTGGTAGCCTTTCTACAGAATTTCCTGGAATGATGCTGTCGATATCTTCTAAAATCTTTATTACGAGCTTCTGCAGCTTCTTCTGATAACTTGCCGATTGGTACAACACCTAAATTTTCAATAATAGCTGCCCCGTGAGCAAGGACTTTATGTACACTTGCAGGCATATAATACCAATTATACAATTCTACACATAATTTCATCGTCGCTTCAGTGTAAGCTTGAAATTTAGTTGTTTGTATATGGCAACCTGAAGAAATCGTCTCTAATATGGTTTTAAACCGTTTTATTAAATCCTCGCTGACTCCTGTGATCGTAGCAGCAATTTCGGTGTTTTCAAAAAATTTCCTAGCGGTATTCCCATCATTCGTCGTCCCATGACCCTGTTTTACAATATCAATCAAAAGTCCTGTTTGCGATTTAAACGCATCCTGAATATATTTTTTATATTCTCCATGATCGCCTGTCCTTCTTCTCCCGTTACAGACCATGTCTTCAAATCTAATCGGTATGCTATGTGAAGAATGCATTCCGTGCATTGTATCCAAATGTGTAATGATGATAAACCATATCTGTACACGTTGCAATCAACATTCTCTGTCGATATCAAAGGCAAGTTATTCATCTCCTTTGGAGTAGCTTTGCAGACATCACATCTCTGAGACGATGTTTCGCAAAGAATTGCTGATGCGTTACCATCTATCATGGTTAGAAGTAAGTTATGTGTTATTGTCAAGTTTCCAATAACTGTCTGTACCAAGTTATCAATTTCTGTCTCTATTGCATTTTTTTCCTGTAAAATCTTATTTTCTTTTGTAAACTTGAAAAACTCGGACGACATCAATACTAAAAGTTGGGGGGTATCATTTTCCCAAACGATACCATCACTAGAAACCAGTTTGATGGACATCAAGCTACCCATAAAAACACTAGAATCATCAAAATCATCACAATCATCCCCTTCTGTGCTATCTGTGCGCAATCTTTGCCTATAATTGGATTGATTCGAAGCCCCGTCAAAACCCCATTTACAATCGTTTTTTCACGAAAGTCAAATAAGTGGTAGTCCGTGTGTTATGGTGGTTAACAACGAACTGAGGCCATCGCAAAATGTTTCTTACCCTCTCGATTTCTTTACCTTTGACTTGCACGCACACGTCATTAATGGCCGCGCGTTGACAGATAAGAAAACCGGTTTTGTCTTGTTTTGAATAAAAGCAAATTTTAATGACGTCACGAAATTTCTTTACCTGCTTCGCAGGGTTACCTTTTGATTGGCATACCTCGCTAATGGCCGCGCTTTATAGATAAAAAAACGATTGGCCAACAGTACGGTGGTATGGAATAGCTTCTAAATTGGTACCTAAATGTGATATAGGTCAACAATGTCTAAAGTTGATTATATTTAGCAACAATGACCCTGTTACGACGAGTTACAGACTCAAAATTGATTTTTTTTTGTAACATATTAAAATTGGTATAACTTGAAAGTACCTAATGGATTGCTAAAAAAAGTCATATAACATAAAATAACTGTATTAGTATGTAGATATCAAAAATACACATATGAATCCCTAAGTCCACACTTCGCGTCTTCGTTCCACTGTGCGGCGCTGCGACGCGCTGAAGCCTGCTGCAAGCCATTGCGAGCGGGACGAGCGCGACGAGCGGGTCGAGCGAGCGGGCCGAGCGCGTGCGGCAATCGCTTAGCTTAATAAGCTGCAACACGTTTGGACGGCAGCCAGCCGCGACGCTACTCGAATTATGAAACTGCACAACGGACGCGCCGACTCAGCTGTGATTAAGATTTTTGCAACGAGCCACAGAATTTATGCCCTGTCCCGATTTTTTTGTGCGATCGGTTCAGCCAGCCGAATGTGCGCCGTTTCTAAATTTAATCCCGTGCCCCGCCCTCGACGTATGGAGGCACTACAATACATTTCTTAACAGCACAATGCATGTACCGTACAGCGTTGAGAAAGGAGGACACACAAAAGGAAAAAAGGAAAATAGAATAATTCGGAGTATTATTATAACATCCATTGAGCCGCGTACGTGACAATCAGCGGCAGCGGGGCGGCTTCAGGGCGGCTGCGGGGCAGTTGCGGGGTGGTTACGGGGCGGCTGCGGGGCAGTTGCGGGCCGGCTGCGGGGCGGCTGCGGGCAATCGCGAGGCAACTGCGAGCGGCGCGGGCAGCGGCGGCGGGCGCGAGCACTGGTGGTCGGGATTTATCGCGCGCACGTGATTGTCGCGTCGACAGAAATAAGAAATAACCCACCCCATGACGAACGCGATATAATCGTTGCATTATTGATATTAGCTCTGGAAAACGCGTCTACTCGATCGATCGCATTATTAGCCATCCCTTGAGCCTTGGGCTTTTGTGATCACAAGCAATCGCCTATTATAAAAGCTAATCGCTGTAAATTTTAGTCGAGATTTGTAATAAAAATGTGACACGTTTGAATTGTGACTATTGGCGCGGACGGGCGGCGTGTGACGCGGGCTCCAAACAGCCAGTGTTTGCGGCGCCGACGCGGCCAACTGCGGGTGCCGACGCGACGGCGGCGCTGGTAGTCCGCGGCGCTCATGCCGCGGCTACTCAACTGAGCGACACACTCAAACTTAATTTAACAAACAGTGACGATCGATGCGCTCCCCCAACCAGCACTGCAACTAGAGCTCTGTTTGCAAGTAGCAATCTAAACAGCGAGACACAATGTTTCCTTCTACGATCCAATTTTCCTAGTTTTAGAAACCACTAAAGTTTGTAGTGTAGAGCCTTAAGAGGACAAGTTTACGAATGTATTTTGTCTCAGACTATAGTCTAGGAAAATGCTATGTTCCATTCTATTAGATGGAAAATAATTTAATTTACCCATGAAAATGGGACGAAATACTTATCTGTATTAGTATAAAACCAACGTTAGTTGAAATCATACGTCTTGTACTGATGGTAAGCAACATTGTCGTATGCTTGATTGAAGATAGACGATAGACGCTTGTACGTACTAGACTAATCTATCACTGTTGCGTAGCTGACCCTGTGAAATCTTACACCTCTTCGTTGAAGAACTCTAAGATCTATACCCTTGAGAATACAAGACGACCTCTGTGATCTGGCGTCGCGCCATCTCTGAGGTCCCGGGTTCAATTCCCGGTGGGGTCAATTTAAAGAAAACTGTTTTTCTAAATTGATTTCGGGTCTCGGTGTTTTTCTATGTTTATGTATATTTATCCGTTATCTTATCACATTAACGAGTTTCAAAAGAAGCTTGTCTTGGGCTAGATAATTGGTGTGAGCGTAAACAATTCTTTTTTATATAAGATGGTCCGCGAGCGGTATGGCGACGCTAGTGGTATGGGCATCATTGTAAACCAATTCTTTTATTTGCATATCCCCATGAGGGTCAAACATTCTTCGTTCATCTTTTCCCCTTTGTAATATCTCTTACATACTATGATATGTTCTATTGTAGTATCTCTTACATACTATGCTATGTTCCATTGTAGTATCTCTTACATACTATGCTATGTTCCATTGTAGTATCTCTTACATACTATGCTATGTTCCATTGTAGTATCTCTTACATATATTAGTAATATTAGTAGTTGTAGTCTTACTTTTATTTTTCTGTACCGTAAGACATTGATTACATTGATAATTTTATATTGATGAATACCTGAACTTTTTATTTTTATTAATACATTTTTTTTTTCTCCTTGTAGTTGTTTTGTTTTTATTATTGTAATGGAAAGTGCCCTTCTATGATAGGGAGGGCATTTTTCAATTCTTATTGACGCTGTAAAAGAAAGGGAGAAAAGAAATGCCCTTGCTGAGTTTGTTGCCGGTTCTTCTCAGTACAAGGCTCCCGCCCCATAGTTAGACTTACGAACCGATGGCATAAAACATTCATAAGTGCTGTAACCTAAAAATGGCCTAACCCGAATAAATGATATTGAATCTTGAATCTTGAATACTTATGCTATGATCCATTGTAGTATCACTTACATACTATGCTATGTTCCTTTGTAGTATCTCATACATACTTATGCTATGTTCCATTGTAGTATCTCTTACATACTTATGCTATGTTCCATTTGATTGTAGTATCTCTTACATACTATGCTATGTTTCATTCTAGCAATGATTGTAGTATCTCTTACATACTATGCTATGTTCCATTGTAGTATCAATTACATACTATGCTATGTTCCATTGTAGTATCTCTTACATATTTATGCTATGTTCCATTGTAGTATCTCTTACATACTATGCTATGTTCTATTGTAGTATCTCTTACATACTATGCTATGTTCTATTGTAATATCTCTTACATACTATGATATGTACCATTGTAGTATCTCTTACATACTATGCTATGTACCATTGTAGTATCTCTTACATACTATGCTATGTTCCATTGTAGTATCTCTTACATACTATGCTATGTACCATTGTAGTATCTCTTACATACTATGCTATGTTCCATTGTAGTATCTCTTACATACTATGCTATGTTCTATTGTAATATCTCTTACATACTATGCTATGTTCTATTGTAATATCTCTTACATACTATGCTATGTTCCATTGTAGTATCTCTTACATACTATGCTATGTACCATTGTAGTATCTCTTACATACTATGCTATGTACCATTGTAGTATCTCTTACATACTATGCTATGTTCCATTGTAGTATCTCTTACATACTATGCTATGTTCCATTGTAGTATCTCTTACATACTATGCTATGTACCATTGTAGTATCGCTTACATACTATGCTATGTACCATTGTAGTATCTCTTACATACTATGCTATGTACCATTGTAGTATCTTTTACATACTATGCTATGTTCTATTGTAATACCTCTTACATACTATGCTATGTTCTATTGTAATATCTCTTACATACTATGCTATGTTCCATAGTAGTATCTCTTACATACTATGCTATATACCATTGTAGTATCTCTTACATACTACTATGTTCCATTGTAGTATCTCTTACATACTATGCTATGTTCTATTGTAATATCTCTTACATACTATGCTATGTGCTATTGTAATATCTCTTACATACTATGCAATGTTCCATTGTAGTATCTCTTACATACTATGCTATGTACCATTGTAGTATCTCTTACATACTATGCTATGTTCTATTGTAGTATCTCTTATATACTATGCTATGTACCATTGTAGTATCTCTTACATACTATGCTATGTTCTATTGTAATATCTCTTACATACTATGCTATGTTCCACTGTAGTATCTCTTACATACTATGCTATGTTCCATTGTAGTATCTCTAACATACTATGCTATGTTCCATTGTAGTATCTCTTACATACTATGCTATGTACCATTGTAGTATCTCTTACATACTATGCTATGTTCTATTGTAATATCTCTTACATACTATGCTATGTTCTATTGTAATATCTCTTACATACTATGCTATGTTCTATTGTAATATCTCTTACATACTATGCTATGTTCCATTGTAGTATCTCTTACATACTATGCTATGTTCTATTGTAGTATCTCATACATACTATGCTATGTTCCATTGAAGTATCTCTTACATACTATGCTATGTACCATTGTAGTATCTCTTACATACTATGCTATGTACCATTGTAGTATCTCTTACATACTATGCTATGTTCCATTGTAGTATCTCTTACATACTATGCTATGTACCATTGTAGTATCTCTTACATACTATGCTATGTTCTATTGTAGTATCTCTTATATACTATGCTATGTACCATTGTAGTATCTCTTACATACTATGCTATGTTCTATTGTAATATCTCTTACATACTATGCTATGTTCCACTGTAGTATCTCTTACATACTATGCTATGTTCCATTGTAGTATCTCTAACATACTATGCTATGTTCCATTGTAGTATCTCTTACATACTATGCTATGTACCATTGTAGTATCTCTTACATACTATGCTATGTTCTATTGTAATATCTCTTACATACTATGCTATGTTCTATTGTAATATCTCTTACATACTATGCTATGTTCTATTGTAATATCTCTTACATACTATGCTATGTTCCATTGTAGTATCTCTTACATACTATGCTATGTTCTATTGTAGTATCTCATACATACTATGCTATGTTCCATTGAAGTATCTCTTACATACTATGCTATGTACCATTGTAGTATCTCTTACATACTATGCTATGTACCATTGTAGTATCTCTTACATACTATGCTATGTTCCATTGTAGTATCTCTTACATATTTATGATATGTTCCATTGTAGTATCTCTTACATACTATGTTCTGGGCTATGTTCTTGGGGCTATGTAGTTTATATTGGTAAATCAATATAATTTCATTTTCAATTTATCGATTCTATAACTAATATAGGCTTTACGCACTTTTATAAAACGTGTTCTAATGGTTTATAGATATTTCCTATTCAAATTAAATTATTTCATATCAATAAGGTGGCAGTCGAGCAATTCATTATTGGTGGTGTATTGCGGCGGCTCACAAAAAGAACCATTAACCCATCGCTAGCCTCGGGGGTCATACCGGTGTCGTAAAGGCTGCACATACATCCAAGAGCAAAGAGAGGCACTAAGCTCACCACCTATCACGCTGAGCACATGTGCAGTCGCTATTTGGCGAAAAGTGGACTATGGCAGAGGACAGCTTTTGCGGTCCTCATTGCCTAGTCTCTGACTAACCCTTCTAGTATATAGTATATTTATTTATTTATTTTTGATTCATTGTGTATTATTTTTGTTTAATTTTGATTTATTTATTTTACTTTTATTCAATATTAAGTACCTACATAATTGTTACTAACATAGTTTTTAAGTCTTCACTGTTCATTCCCATGGTTCCAATGGTCAATGCTAAAATGATTTTATTATTATGGCAAAGAACTGATTTAGCTGTCCTCGTTGCCTAGTCTCTGACTATCTAACTGACTAGTGACAACCCTTGTGGTATAACAGTAGTGTGTGATTAATGTGCACTTATAAGTATATCAACAATTGCAAATGGCAGGACAACGGAACCGCGTTTAAACAATAATTTATGGTTTCCCACAATTTCAAATTACTCCTTAAATCTTAATATCAAACACATACATGTCTTAAACGCCAGCGGAGGGTCTGACCAAACTTCTAAGGTGGTCTTGATTTATGAACATTAGCTAATAATGTATATGCATTTACATTGTACAAATTCATTATCTTTAATATACAAACACATATTGAAATGAAACACTTTTTACGGACATCATAATATAGTTTTTTATTATTCCTGACGTTTCGAACCCTTTACAGGGTCCGTGGTCACTATGAGACGACCAACACCTCAGTCTCCCTGTTACCACGGACCCTGTGAAGGGTTCATCTCCTAAACCCTCTTAGCATTATCACCCAAAAGTGTAGATCCCTACATTTTTTGGTCCTTTGAGTCAGATTGAGATGCTGAGATTATGTTGTTGGGTGCATGAGCCGGTTAAGTTAAAACTCATAGTAGAGGATCCGAGTATACAACGACCTTCACCGAGCGGTTAATGGATGAAAAGTATTTCATATCAAATTTAATGTGTTAAAAAATATATTGCGAGTGAGTTGGCTGAAAAATTTCAGTCCAGTATATGATTAATTAAATATTTAAAAATATTTTTTTTTAAATATTGCACTTGTTTCGATCATAGATAAATGACATAGGTACCAATCGAAAGTATGAAGCCTATAGAATATGCAAACGTTAGGTTGACTATTTTTTTCCTGTCATAACATTGGGTAGGCAGGTGTAAACAGGCAAGTCAATATTAGTAATTTGCAACCGTCTGGTTAAATAAATAAAATGTATGTTTATATAAAGATAAGCTCATTACAAGCACACACACACCAAACCAGTGCAATGTAAAAAAAAAATCTTTTTTAATATTAAATTAATCATTAACGGTACTGGACTGAAATTTTGTTAGCCAACCTACTTGCGATATATTATTTAACATATTAAATTTGATATAAAATACTTTTCATTCATTAACCTTCTCGGTGAAGGTCGTTCTACACTCGGATCTTAGACTATCAGGTCAAGAGTAGGTAAATCGACGAGCATGTAAGAAGAATGCTATGAGTGTAAATAAAACAAAGGATGTATGTGGATAGTAGCAAATGGAACACTGTGCTCTGTATGTATGTTGACATGTCGTTTGTCGTTCGGCAGGAGGAGCACCGCAACAACCTGACGGTGAGCGTGCTGAGCTTCGTGCCCACCCTGGACGACGACGGCAAGGCCATCGCCTGCCGCGCCGACAACCCCAACCGCACCTCGCTCTACCTGGAGACCTCGTGGACCATCAGCGTCGTGTGTGAGTCCCTTCACTGCATTCAGTTCATCCTCATCAGCATCAGCCTTTAAACGGCTTACTTCTAGGCACAGGCCTTTGCACGTGGACATAATTGAGCATAAAGAAATTTGAGCCATAACCCACCACGCTGGTACAGTCACCATCAATAATATGTGATGTGCAAAAATATCTGATCATTGGTGAAAGGCATATAAATAGGCATATTATGCCTTCCACCAATAATCAGATAATTTTGCAGGCCGTCGATAGTCACATCTTAATGCTGGTGACTGTACTACATAATGTAGCTACTCAAAATGTTTTGTTTTTCGCTTTATAATATAACCGACTAAATAGGATGTATACTAAAACAACAATGTTTGTAGCATGTTGTGTTCCGACAGTTAGAGATATGGTAGCGAGTTTCTCAGTTGTGACGGTTCTCTGGGTTAACATCTTAGACCCTGTCGGCACTTTGCATCAGCCAGATGAGACTTGTTCGTTGGAGCTCGTTCGTTGTTGTGTTAAAAAGTGGGGCAATATTGTGATTTATTTTTTTACTGATGGTTAAATTTAGCCTTTAATTACACGAATAGGCAAATAACAACAAGAAGATCCCTTATTATAATTAATGTCGAGTTAGTATAATTCCGAAATGAGTTAATCACATTGTTCAGCAAACCACTTACCCGTGAATCTCTCAACTTTAAGTGGCGGCCCGTCACAATAGTTGCCGGCTGATAGCTCCATGTCGCTTCATTGAATCTAATCACAACTTGATCTTTGCAGTACCATATCCTCTTGGAGAGAGCTGCAACAACTAAGTTTGGGAGCTGACCACTATATGCTGTTATAATTTTGTATCATTAAGTTTACCTTAAAGTTTGAAATATTAAACTTGATCTGTTAAAGTGTAGGTATGTCAAGTTATCACATCAGTACATAAATAAGATACTCGCGTGTATCGTACCTGGTGGGTTAGCCAGAGACTATGTTTCACCAAATACGAGTCACCTATGTGCTCTGCGTGATAGGTGTTGAGCCAATAGCCGCTATATGCTGTTGGATGTAAAACATTATTTATGTGCGGTCTTTAGTCCATTAGTCGCCTTTTACTACCAACCCATATCTTCTCTATTTATTTAATAATGAGCTGCCACCGCACAGCTCTTACATTTATCAATTTATTAGATTTTGTGAAAAGCTCTTGTGTACTAAAACCTCTAAGTAAATACACACTCATCATCAATATCACCTATAAGAAACACTTCTCACTTCCTACTCGTCATACCGTCACTTAGTTACCTTTAAATGAGATAAAGATAGAGCTTCCAACTTGTAATAAAAAAATATTACACTCCTGGTTCCTCGGACCAAATATTACATGGACAGAGTCTTACGACGTTGCCGCTCTTACATACGTGTATCAAAGTAAAGTATTTGTATCTCTGTCTGTATGACTGTAGTGTGATATGAGTAAAAGAGATAGTGAATGTACGTTTGGCAGCGACGCACTGTCGGTGTGAGACGTGTCATTTAATGACCGACTGCTCGGTCAAAACATTGCTGGATTGTGCGAAATAATAGTGAAATATTAAGAAATCTTAGTGTTTGTGTTATTTGTTTAATATACAATTGACATAATGTCTTGTTCAGCTATTTATTGTTCGTCAAGAACAACGAAAGGAGGTGTGAAAGACCAGGAATTATCATTTCATACGTTAGTGATTTCTCATAATATGTATGCTTTACTATGAGTTTTTTTATAATTAAAACGGCAAAGCATTAATTTTTGCTAATTCTAAATCATACTATATCATACACTATTCATAAGGATCAGGTTTTAAACCTTAATTAAATGTAATTTAAAGGCTTTGTTTTTGGCATAAAGATTAGTGATGTACGTATTTGTGTATCGAAGCTGTATCGATATTACTAATATTCTTTTTATTATTCTTTTTTTAGGTTCCCAAAATGCCCGGAAATAAGACGTGAATGGGTTAAAGCTATTAGACGTGATAACTGGGAGCCTACAAAATATACAAGGTTCTGTTCCAAACATTTTGAAAAATCTTTTTTTACAGTAAAAATTTTACAGTCGTAGTTCAAATTTGAATCTTAATAATGTAGTAAAACACGTAGCCAATATCAGAAAGCATTTATTCTTCTTCAATATGCAACCAGTCCTCCCGTCATCCGTTCGTTTCGGCTACATTACTAAGTCCCTCCAGTACAAGCGCCCAGCCCAGAATGCCTCACTCACCGAGTCACCGACTGCCGCCCTACTTTTCCCCCCCGAGTCCCCGACGCATGACATGTGTCAAATCATAGTTTGTCAATCGTTCTATAGATTTACGAATAGACTAAAATTGAATTATGCAAATAATTTAAAATGAACCTTACAATAATATGGGCGGGAATATGAATAGTAAAAAGTATTGCTCTTCACTTTACTACACAAATTATTATTTTTTATTTCTTTGTTATAATAGAAGGAGACAAACGAGCAGGCGGGTCACCTGATGGAGAGTAATCTCCGCCGCCTATAGACACCCGCTACACCAGAGGAATCGCAGATGCGTTGCCGGCCTTTAAGGAAGGAATAGGTTTTAGAAAGGAATAGGAATTGTGAGGAGGGGGGGGTGGGGGGGGAAGGCCTCCGGAACCCTTACTGGCCGATCGAAACACAACAGCACCAAGGGTTATTATTTCACGCCGGATATTAGGGTGTTACCAGACCAATCCATCGATCGTCGATCGACGGCATCGATCGATGGTGGAATGGATTAGTCGACGTCGATCGATAGTATCTACCAGACCTAGCGATTGATCGTCGATCGACGACATCGATCGATGGTAAAATGAATTAGTCGACGTCGATCGATAGTTTCTACCAGACCCATCGATCGATGTCTATCGACAATCGACCGGTAGAATGGATTGGGTGTTAGATCGAGCTGTTTGATTAGACGCGCCGGCCGCTTCACTTTTTTTTAAAATTTATTTCGTGCCCATGGATACTAGTCGTAATAATAGAGTTCATTGATTATGCTTAACCCTAGAAAGATAATCTTATTTTAACCCTAGAAAGATAATCTTATTTTAACCTACGGTAAAGATAATCATACGTCTTAAAGACGTACTGAATTTTCAGAGTTCATACTTGACTTATTATCATATTTAAGCAATTCAAATGTAATTATTTAGTTGCTTTAGGATGTTGTGCTATAAATAAAACCGAAATAATATAGACAAATAAACTATAATTAAACAAATAACGAAATTTGGTAAATCCTCTTACAAATCAACTATAATAACTAACATGTCTTCTTTGGATGTCAAAATTGTTAACTTAAAAATCATAATGACATTTTTTTTATCTATTATTAAATTGTTACTCATAATTATTTTTCAACATAGTAATAATCATATTTATTACACTATATCCCAATTAGGTACAGCGCAGGCATAAGTCGTTTCTGTGTTCGCCGCAAATCGTCGTGTTACACTTGTAGCAAGTCGTTTTCGACGTCCTTCTTATTTTGGATAGGCAGTATATGCGCAATAACGTCTTTTTTAACGACAGGTTCCTCATTTTAACTTATGGTGGGGTTGTTTGACAGAAACTCTTGAATATTAGTTTGGACATGTCGTTTGAGCGTAGTAGCTGCCAACGTGCCAACCCCGTTTTTCCATTCAAGGCAATAAGAGTTCAGTATATAGATTTTTCATGTAGTTCTTTCGGCTAATTAGCTTTTTGTTCTTGGAAGTTAGTTAGAAGAAGAACATTATGACAATATATTACATAGGAATTCACCAATGCTATTTTCACCAGGTAGACTAGCAATGTTTATTCTTCCCTCGAAGTATAAGCAGAGTTGGAATAATTTATGCGTGAGTTTTAAGTAGGTATACTTTTTCGTTTGTGGAAAAACAATGTCGATTTGACGGTACTAGCATATTTTCAGATGTCGTATCCATTATATAATCACCAACTTCGTCTTCATCGTAGCGCGTCATCAAGACTTCTATTTCGCTGTCGCTGTCTGAAGGTATATTGTTATCATCACTGTCCTCTAATACTGTCATAATCTGACTATAATAAAGGGCAGTGCGTCTAGCCATCCTTGTTTCATAAAATGATCTAAAACAACGTAAAAATATTAATAAAATGTAAAAAAACAACTAGTTTTCTGTTGTCCAATAAATGTCTGTTGTCAAAAAATAACCTCGAAATTCATGGCAAACGTTACGCAAAAAAAAAAAACAAAAACCGCTGCTTAAAATGTCGTTTGGATAAAATAAGCGATCGTTGGCTTTAAAAAACAGCCGCATCTAGATTCGTCTGCGTTTGCGTCTCCGTAATAATAGTACGAGCAACATCGTACTGGCCAAGAACAACGAGTCCTTTTTTGAACAGATTTCGAAAGAAACTGATGGAATTTAGCCAGGGTTAATCGATCAACGTTGACCGACCGTCGATCGATGGGTTAGACGAACGGTATCCGTCGATTGATTAAAGCTACCACACCTATCGATCAACGTCGACCGACCGTCGTCGATCGATTGGTAAGTCAAACGTCGATCGATTAAAGCTACCAGACCAGTCTATCAACTTCTAGTCTGGTAAAACCCCTAAGTGAGACGGTGGTATTTACGCCGGGCGAGCTGGCCCAATGCGTGCTGCAACGCAGCGTGGCTCTACCACTCAGTCAGTGTCACTCATTTAGCACCACCCAGGGGTCACGTGTAGGGTCTAAAGGGTAAACCTACGGACGTGAGTAACTTTAACCCCCAATTATAATAACGAACTAGGTACACACCACATTAAAGTGATTATATCGATATGTCACATCCTTAGTCACGCATACATGTACAGATAGAAAGCTACACACTAACAAAAGACGGACATGCTAAAAATCCAAAGACTGTCCATTGTGATATTTGGTCCGAGCATGGTTCACTCTCGATGCTTCATAGACTGACAGCGCAGCGGTCAAACCACTAACTGAAGTACGGAAACTTGCGACAGAATTATACAAACAAAAGCGTCCTGTGTAACTGCATTCTGAACGTTCGCAGCTGTTAGTGAGACACGTCGAATGTTGCAACATGAGTGACTTACCTACAGCTGTTTCGAGCTGCAACTCATAGCGCCGGTTAAATAGTGCACTTTAAAAGGAAGTGAGAGACACAGGTAAGGTAACACTGTGTAAAGGTGGCAGCGCTTGTCGGCAGATCCGCCGGTGGTGCGGCTGCGGCTGGGCAGCTCGCTGGCGGCCGGCGACATCAAGGAGGGCGACGACGTCTACTTCGAGTGCCACGTGCGCGCCAACCCGCCCGCGCGCAAGCTGGCCTGGCTGCACGACGTAAGCACACACAACACGCATAACACACGGGTCCATATTGGGTTGCACAAATTTAAGAGGCATTTTTTAAGGCTGCATAACGTTTTTTGGCATTCTCTTCGTTTCGCATAACGTTCATTCAGATAAATCATTAGGCATACTTTATTTACCCATAACTTCTCTTAATATAATGATATAATTATCAGCATCGATTGTTCATGCATAAATGTTTTTACAATAACGATTACCTACTAATTATAACATTTATTGGCATCTCACCCTATGTAGTATTATATAATGTTAACATTTAGAATATCACAAGAGTATAACGCCTAATCGTCTACCTATCACGTGACCTACAAACAGGAGTAGGGCAGCTAGTATTTCTGTTGTCTAATATAAAAAATATCCTCGAAATTCAAGACAATCGCTACGCTGCGTTTCGCGATTGTCTTAAATTTCTAACCTATCACGTGACCTACAGGAGTAGGGCAGCTAGTGTTTCTGGGGAACCCTTTCGGTCGCATAATCTCTTTCGTCATAACGTAGTTTGGCATAACAGTTTGATGACTTTACAATACATCCGTTATGGGTTTTGTATTTTATGATAAATTAAATTTAGACGTATAGCAAATGTTATTTACATTTATGCTGATTAATATTATAATAAAGACAATTTAAGTTAAAATTATGCCGATGAAACCATTATGGGTTTATATTATAACACTCTGCTTATCATAATTTATGCGAGAAAACTTTATACTGAAATTGTTATGCCAAACTACATTATGACGAAAGAGCTTATGCGACCGAAAGGGCTCCCATAACACACGCCATTAGGGCCATAAACAGCGGCAACGACTACGGGCCGTTCTTTGTGATGAGGTTGTCCTCACGCCCTGTTTCTTCTTCTTCATGCGCCTATAATGGCCAAGATGGCCGCGACACATAAGAGGTTTAAGGCTGGTTTCACAGTCACGCGTTTGACCAGCGCCGGCCACACGCGCGCGGTTACAATTACACTAGATTGTAGTTGCGTTTCATAGTCATCACGCAGTTCAAACGCGCAACTACTATGTAGTGTAGTGCGTGCGTGTGGCCGGCGCTGGTCAAACGCGTGACTGTGAAACCAGCCTAAAGGTATATGATATTTATATACATAATTATTGTGTTTATGTATATATTTTGTATACTTATTTATATGTATTTTAATTTTAGTGTGCACGTGCACCCTACCCTATGTTTGTCTCTGCACCACCCAGCGGTTGGCTGGTAGAAAATGCCTAGGGCATTAAGTCTGCTTTTATACAAACGTGCATAAAGTGTTAAATGAATAAATAAATCAATAAATAAATAAAAGCTGCCTCGCCAGAAGCCTTCCGGTTGGCCTTGATCAAATTAGAGAGGTTACTCTTATCAAACGTGTAAGTATCATAGCTATATAATTTCTCTGCTACATCTAAAGAATAAGACATTGATTCCATTGGTTTCACTTTGACTGTGTCAGTCACCATTCATTCCGAAGGTCGACCGTCAACGTCAATTGGTTTGGTACATACGAGTATAGAAATGCATTACAGTGTTATAAAAAGAACGATCATCATAATTATGTTCCATTCAGCAAAATTTTAACGCTAATACTATATTGACCGTGTACAAAGTGAAATACGACAGCAGTAACGGCCGAGCTCACTCGCACGCCGAAAATTAAAATTCAATTTCGTCAACAAAAGATTTACTGTAACAAATTAATCCATCGTCGATGCGAAAACAATAGCAGGCGGGGCATAAAGTAATAGACGCCGGTGTACGGTCCGATAATCGCTTTGTACTGTGTCGCTCCGTTTTAATCAGCAATGTAGAGAGCGGGCGGCACAGGTTTTATTTTTTACTTTTTTGTTTCGGTTCACCCTTTCAGGGGCAATCAGTCGCGCGTTGTTACACGGATCGGGACACGCATCACCGCGCCCGCCTCTACTCGTGTTGTTGTTTTTCTGTATTGTTTTCACGTTTTTGTTGTTCGCAGGCCGACCCACTTATCCGGCCCCGATGAGCGGCTCGTTTCAAATGCGATCGCTTTTGACGTTGTGTTTTGTCTGACGCCGCGGTGCGTGCGGCGGCGGCGTGCGTGCTACGTTGTGACGTTCCCGGTCTCGTTGTAGGAGGAACTTAGCATTTGCAATTTAAAATCTTTCGAATCGAATTTTAGATTTAAACGCGAGGAATGCGGCTACTTACTCGTATTCTCGTATTGCCATTGTGCGCCGTGTGTATGTGAGGAATGGCCGCCGCATTAGCCCTCTGCCGTTAGCGCCGGCCGGCGGCCGCCGCGCAGTGGGATTTTTATGCAAGCGTTATAAATTTTAATTGATGTTATTTTTGTTGGACCGTAATATTCGGGCGTAATGGCGGGCGTAATGCGCGTCTCGTAAGAGGGTCGGGTGGCTCGCGACAATGTCCACTGAAGACCCAAATATTTATTATTAATGCGTACATTAACCCGCCGCGCCCCTATTAGCGACCCTGTATAAATAGGATTATGCTCAATACCTTCTCCTGGCAAATGACGCGTACATTTTGTGTTTTGAATACTTACCCGACGATGTTTGAGCGTTTCAACAAACTGCCAATCGGTCATACCTTCGGAGTTTCATACAGGTAGTCACAACAGGTTGTAAATATTTATAGTTAGAAATTAACACCACAACCCACCTTTAAATATTTATGTATCTTGAATAATTATCTCAATCAACAAAAAAGCTAAAACAACACGCAATTTTTTATTCTAAAAAGTGTTTGATTGTAATGGCGTCACGTTATAAAATAATAATAGTCATTATAACATGTTATAACATCGCGAAGCCAAATCCGGATCTTTCTCCTGTGATATAGTGAATTACACTATCAGCACGTACTCAATAGTATGTGATAATTAGTATTTAAGATGATACACTAGAGGATAAAGATTATTGATTCAACGCAAGACATTGTTTCATTTCGGGTCTCCGTCCCAACGCCATTACATGGCGACCGTGACATGGTGTCACAAGTCCGCGCCGCGAAATCGCTAGTTGAAGTCTACAAAATATCAGGAAAATAGTGCTACACGGGCCTACAAGAAGGACGAAGGAAATAAGAAGAAAAACTGTAAGCCAAAATTGTTTAACTATGGGAAACCCACAATCTAAAGACAATATTATTGTCAGTCAATCACCAACTCAATCGGCGGCAGCATCAACTCCCTTGGCCGTTGGGATGCAACTTTCAGAGATCTTTTTACTGACCATCGTCGTTGTACTAGCGGGCTATATAGTACTTAGGCTGCTACGTTACTTCAACGCACGACTATTAGAAGAGGTAGAACGCAGAGCGGTTCGACGGGCAATTGGACCAGCACAGAACGTGTAAGCCAGCACGAATTAATATAACTATGCTACCAAGAATCTATGTGTGTGTGTGAGTGATTTTTTTTTTTCTAAAGTGTGTTCATGGCAAACCTGTCAGAACTCTTGAGTGAGCTTAAGGCTATTAGAGACTCTATTATTAAATTAAGTAAGGACAAACGTTATTCCGCTCATGTAGTCAAACTCAAATTTCTCTATTAGTAGACACAGGAGCAAGCATTTCAATTTTAAAGTTAGATTGGTTAAATAAACTCCGTAGCGTGTCCCGCGACGCAAAGCTAGTAAGGGATGAAATTAAGATTAAAGGAGTATGTGGGGATTTAGTATCAATAGGTTATGTTTATCTAGACTTATGTGTTAACAATTATAATTTTAGGCATAAGTTTTATGTGTTTAGCAACTTCCACTGTAAAAATGATGGAATTTTAGGAGAAGATTTTTTATTAAAATATAGTTGTAAAATTAACTATGAAAATAAGCTGGTTACATTACAGGATAAGATAAGTCTAGAATTAGGCTTAGGTAAAAACATAATAACGACTATTCCAGGGAGATGTGAGGTCGTAAAATATGTTTCGTCAGAGATAAAGGGCGAATGTGTCATTTTAGCGGAGGAAGTTATTGCAGGCGTATTTGTAGCAGGCGCCGTGGTAGTAGGAGACGGGAAAAAGATTCCGGTGCGATTTTTAAACACACGGGAAGAAGATGTAAAATTAAATAACTTTAGCCCGAAAATTAGAAAATACTCGGATTATTTCGTATGCTCTTTTGATACGGAAAACGGAAAATCTGTCGAGAGGGTTAAACAACTATTCGATTTTCTTAAATTAAAAACATATCTTGGTGATGAAGAGAGACGGTCTATTGAGAAAATATGTGCAAAATATGCAGATATCTTTCATATGCCGGGTGATAAGCTATCCGTTACAAACTTATACGAGTACAACATTAAACTGCAAAATGACGCGTCTCCTGTTTATGTCAAACCGTATAGAATACCGCACGCTCAGAAGGCTGAGTTAATAAAACAGGTAGGTAAATTGTTAGAAGAAGATATTATCGAAGAGTGTAGGTACCAGCGAATGGTCTTCTCCATTATTATTACTTCCGAAAAAAGCTGACAGTAGCGGTGAAAAAAAGTGGAGAATCGTAATAGATTATAGACTTTTAAATAAAAAAATAGTAGACGAAAAGTTCCCGTTACCAAATATACAAGAAATTATTGACTCACTTTCGGGATGCTTATACTATTCTCATTTAGACCTCAGTTCTAGTTATTACCAGCTAGGGTTATCACCAGAATGTAGGAAATTCACTTCTTTTACAGCTGATAAGCAATATCAACTGAAAAGATTACCTATGGGTCTCAAAACGAGTCCTAGCGTATTTTCTAAACTTATGTCTATGGCTCTATCGGGTTTAAATTACGAGATATGTTTTCTATATCTCGATGACGTAATAGTTTTCGGGAAAAGCCTATCGCAGCATAATACAAATTTAATGAGTGTATTTGAGAGGTTTAGGTCAGTTAATTTAAAACTAAACCCTTGTAAGTGCGAATTTTTGAGGAAAGAAATTAATTATTTAGGGCATGTTATTACGCCAAACGGGGTGTTGCCAGACAACAGTAAAATCGAGGTCTTGGAAAAGTTCCCAGTACCTAAAAATGTAAATGAGATTCGTCGTTTTGTGGCTTTTGCGAACTTTTATAGAAAATTCATAAAAAACTTTGCCACAATAGTGTACCCACTAAACCGTCTTTGTAAGAAACATGTCGAGTTTCAGTGGACGGAAGAATGTGACGTGGCATTTCAGACCTTAAAAAAGTCACTTAGTTCATTTCCTGTCTTAGATTATCCAGATTTTGGAAAAGATAATGTTTTCCGGTTGCAAACCGATGCGTCAGGGGTAGCCTTGGGGGCTGTATTATCAAATGGAAATAATAAGCCCGTAGCTTATGCAAGCAGACAATTAAACAGTTCAGAAATAAACTACCCAACCATTCATAAAGAGTTATTAGGGGTAGTGTGGGCTATAAAACATTTTCGACCATATTTATACGGACGAAAATTTAAAATATTAACAGATCATAGACCATTGGTTCATTTATTTAGCATAAAAGATCCTAGTAGCCGTTTAACTAAGTTTAGACTTTGTTTAGAAGAATATGATTTCGATATTGAATACATAAAAGGTTCCGAAAATGTAACGGCAGATGCCTTATCGAGAGTCATTATAACATCAGACGAGTTAAAAAATCTAAATTCAAATTTTTTGGGGGTATTAACCCGTTCAATGAAAAGAACCATGGAGCAAAATAATGAACCCGCTACCTCTGGAAGTAGCAGGGTTGAGCCCCCTGTTGATCATAGGCAACCAAGAGTGGTAGATATTATGCAGAAATCACAAAATGATGTAAGGTTAGATATTTGTTCGTATGAAAACTTCGTGAAGTTGAGGAAAAAGAAAAGATACGTCTCACAGACGGGTGATACGTTATTTAGTGACTCTACTATTTACATAAATCAGGAATCTCTACTAACGGAGGCGCGCCGAGACGCAACGATAGGAGAACTGAGTGCATTATGTAAAAAATATAATATTGTAGAAGTCGTTGTGATTAAAAATGGGTTTAATAAAAAGTTTATTAAAATTTTGACCCAAACTTTCATGAAACATAAAGAATTACCGCGGTTATGTATTATTAATAACCAAGTTGAACATGTTACAAATAAAGACTTGATACGTGTTATACTAAATGATTATCATTTATTGCCGACAAGTGGTCATGTAGGCATAAATAAAATGACTAAGAATATTCGAAAAAAATATTTTTGGAGTAATATGCAAAAAGACATAACTGAATATGTGACTCGCTGTAAAGATTGCCAAAAGCAGAAATTTTGTAATAAAAATAATAAAGAGAAAATGGTAATAACCACTACAGCATCTACTTCTTTTGAAAAATTATATTTAGATATTGTGGGGCCGTTGGAGGTCGATAATTTGGGTAATAAATACATATTAACAATACAATGCGAATTGACAAAGTTTGTAGAAGCTTACCCAATACTTGATAAGTCAGCTGAAACTGTTGCTAGGGTTTTTACTGAAAATTTTATTTTACGATATGGTACTCCCAGGGTTATTGCGACTGACTGTGGAACGGAATTTATTAATTCCACTTTAGAAACAGTATGTAAATTGCTAAATATTGATAAGTTAAATTCAACACCCTATCATCATGAGAGTATAGGTTCGCTAGAAAACTGGCACAAACATCTCGGATGTTACTTGAGAATACAAACACAGAATCAGTCGGCAAATTGGAGTACCTGGATACCATATTGGTGCTTTGCTTATAATAATTCTGTAAATACTAGTACCAAATACTCCCCTTATGAACTAGTTTTTGGGAAAACATGTAACGTACCTAGTAATTTAGTTAGTAAAGTTGATCCCTTATATGTATACGACAATTATCCATCGGAGTTAAAATTTAGATTGCAAAAAGCTCATAATGATGCCAGGAACAACTTATTAATATCAAAACAAAGTAGAAAAACTAATTATGATTTAGATTGTAAGGAAGTACACTACAAAAAAGGTGATCTACTCTTGTATAAGAATGAAAATTATAATAAATTGAATGACTTGTATTTAGGTCCATTTGAAGTTTTAGAAGAGATAGGTACTAATGTAAAAATATTAAAGAATAATAAAGAATATATAGTTCATAAGAATAGGACTAAGATATTTAGAAAATAAGAGTTTACTTTTCAGGGAAGGGATGCCTAGCCTTTTCAGGGGAGGTGTGATATAGTGAATTACACTATCAGCACGTACTCAATAGTACGTGATAATTAAGGTCTTCCTGATTGACAAGGCGTCCTTCCTCTAGTCACGTATAGATGTGATGTTAATTAGTATTTAAGATGATACACTAGAGGATAAAGATTATTGATTCAACGCAAGACATTGTTTCATTTCGGGTCTCCGTCCCAACGCCATTACACTCCTACGCCTTCCGCGCTCGCAACAAAGGTTATTATTACACCAAATGAAATATTCCCGCCCGTGGCTTTCGCAATATTTGCTTGTTAAGTTCTTTCGTGGAGTGCCGACGCGAGACGACCCGTTTGCTGTAGGTATTGGCGATTGATTATTACCAAAAATGTACTTTTTTGAAAAGGTACTTAGGTACTTATTAAGAATATTGAAAATAAGGAATACTTTTCATGTATTCTTTGCAACAAGAGCCCATGTACTAAATAATGATATTGTGCCCCTTACTCATCTACACGTTCATTAGCATGTACCGTTGCTTTCCTGTTACGTCAGAAAATATGCTTTTAGTAAATGTAATTTATAAACTAAGTAATTAAACACAGATGCGTGTTATTAGTACCATTTCTGCTGCTGAACCTTCGACTATTCTTTTGCAGCTCTTATATTTCAGTGTACGTTTTCCCATTTCACAAACGAAATTTCAGTAGTTTCAGTAGTATGTTGGAATTTACCAGAAACTGGACTTGCATTTAAGTAACTATTTGGGTCAAGGAGAAAACAAACTTCAAAAGTCGAGAGCCGACCCTCGTCACGGCTAAACACAATTTACACATGGCGTTTAAAAAAGCGCCATTTAAAATTATAATAAAATAAATGTTTGGCGAAAGCTTAACCGGCGCCATGAAATGCGGTGGACGGAACGACTTTATTGCCGCGTGCTGACTAATGGTGTTTGGCTCTTGATGATATTGTAAAATATCGTAAATTACTGCCCAGAAATATTGATGTTTCAGCGGCGCGGGCGGCGTCAATCGCATTATTCTTTTTGTAATTTATTGATTTCGTTTGTTGATCAGCTAAACATCACAATTGACAATCAATTGTCTGTAACTTGCATTATTTGTAATGTTATCAGACAATGAACGTGCTGAATTTTAACATTAAAAATGGGAAAGTATTATTAGTTTGTCTGAGTTTCCATAACGTCGAAACGATGAGAGGTAGGTACTTAAGTTGCTGCGTTATATTACTTAACATCGACAATCAATATTTTGACTAATTATTGAACGCAATTAAACCGCAGCCACTCTAGACTATATGTTTATAGTGGCTGCGGTTTAATTGCGTTCAATAATTAGTCAAAATAGCTATATGTTTAAATGACTTAGCGGAGTGAATGTTCTGTTGTTGTACTATTATGTATTGAGAGCCCCTACCTTGAATAAGTGCAACAGATATTTGGATCAATTATAAACTTGAATCAGACACTGACTTTGAGTTGATGGTGGTAGTGAGAGAGATCGTATGAGACTATCATAAAGCCAGTCCTAATGTATGGGAGCGAAACATGGACTGTAACGCAGCAGAACGTGCATATCGTCAAAGTCGCCGAAATGAAGACGCCGAGGTGGATCCGGGCCCTGTCCAGCCGCACGGCCTGACCGGGTTCGATGAATCCGCTGCGTGTACCTACGCGCGACACTGCTGGCAAGACGCACAGCATAACCACATGTACTCATGTGGCGTAACCACAGGAGAGTAGGCTGCGGTGGTATGGCAACGTGATGGCCGCCTCAAAACGTGCGAAACTTTGCACTGCAACTTTCCAAACTTCGGCTGAAGCTAGGTCTTCAGTAGAGGTAGACGAGGTAGACGAGGTAGACCCAAGGCAATATGGACAGATGTAGTGGTTAAAGGGCATGAAATAGTGCCATGTTTTCGATGTAAACATCGAAGACAGAGCCGACGAAGTAGAGACAAATAGGTACAAAGAAAGCCCACATGTGGGACGTTACTAGGAGGGCAGAGAGGGAGAGAGATTTAATGAGTTGATTCGTTGCCATATACGGCTTACAAGGCTTGTAATATTTATAGCTTTTATTAATGAATGGCGTTTTGCTAACTAATTGTATAGAATTGTTATTTATGTGTAGATTTAAAAAGGTAGATATCATAAAGGTGTTTGAAATAATTGCGCTATTGACCGAAACGATCCTGTGTTAACTAGCACCGATTCATCTGAATGACTAAGTCGTTTCAATCTGGAGAAGCGAGGTCAACTTTACCGCCTACCCTTAATTTCCTAGGATCGCTTCAAAATACGCCACGAGAATCAAAGAGAATAAAAATATTTTTGAACCTTGAGTCGGCCATTCGAATGTCTGCTCCGGTTTAATTCGTATTCTGCGGAGGCTCAGTCGTCAATCAAGAAAAATATTAAATTCAGAAAGGGAGGCGCGTGCCATGACTCCGGAGCCGAGTCGCGCATTTGCATATTATCATTGGCCGATGCAGGGCTGCACGCCCGCCGCCCGCCGCCCGCGCCGCCCGCCGCCCGCCGCCCGACTCATCTTATTAGGTTTTTTGTTATTGTTGTGTGTTGCAATGGAGATCTGCTAGAAGGTTTGGCTCAAATCAAGTGAAGTTGTGTGTCAGACTTTTTATGGAAACTGATTTGTCTGGGTACCTGAACCTAAGCAGATTTTTTATATTGTCGCCTGGATACCACAATTTATGACATTGGAAAATGGTGATAATTTTTTTAAATTGACCGGCATATGATGTTGTATTTATAACTCCAGATTATAAAGGCCAAAATAGGTCATAGTAGAGTGTCTATGTTTGCTGACGATCTCAAGATGAGTTATACTGTTGAAAGCTCCAGTGACGCTGATTTCTTGCAGTCTGATTTGGACAATCTCTCTGACTGGTGTTCTAACAATGAAATGCTGCTAAATCCGAATAAATGCTTTCACATTACTTACACTAGAAAAAGAAACCCTATTAAAATCATCTACGAGCTGGAAGGTGCGACTCTTGCTATGGTTAGTGAGATTAGAGACTTAGGTGTTATGTTGGACAGCAAGCTGAAACTAGCACCACATATTGAAAAAATAATAAAACGTGCGGCATGTATGATGGGATTCTTGAAGAGAAGCGCCAAAGGTTTTCGAAACGTTAACACTAAGATTGTTCTCTTCAACACCCTGGTACGCAGTCAACTCGAATTCGCAAGCGTTGTCTGGAACCCTGATGTATATAGTGCAGCGTCACAACGTATATAATCTATCCAGCGAGCATTCACACGCTATCTTGCCTTTTCATCCCCAGGCATATCCCACAGACATCCATACAGTCAACGACTAGCATTTTTCAAAATGACAACCCTGCGAAACCGCCGTTCCATTGCAGATTTAATGTTTCTTTACAAACTAATAAACAACAAAATCAAAAATATAAATCTTCTAAATCAAATTAAAATAAACGTTCCTTACAGGTATCCCAGATTTCCAATAAAGAAAATATTTCATGTTCCGGATCATAAAACCAATTTAGGCGCACACTACCCTCTTGCCAGAGTATGTAAGGAGTACAACGAGATTTCCCTTAGAATCCCTACGATTGATATTTTTAACGACTCTTCTGGAATTTTCAAAAAGAAATTGACTGATTATTACCTTCAGTCTACAAGCACACAAGTCACGTAGAATAATGTCTTAAGTCAGTCCGATTATAATTGGCATAACAATGTTCTGTATTTAATTTAAGTTTAGCTATTGGAAGACAACTTTACAACAAATGCTGTGTATACCTATAATTGGCAAACATATTTAAGATACTACCCGTGTAAAATTTATTTTAATTGTTTATGTGTATTGCTGTTGGTGTACCTTATCAATAAAATAAAAATAAAGCTATTTTAGATTACTTGAATGATGTCTGTGTACCCGCGTAGTGCGGCAGGTGGCGCTAGGGGCGCTCACACATTTAAATTACAGCCATCAATTAGCCCGCGGAGGCGTCCACAAACAGGCCGCGCCATCAACCTCCCGCGAATGAGCTGTCGGAACAATAAGACGCCACATCAATTGTGCGTCTTAAGTTATCATAAATTTTGGCAAAATTCATTGTTATAATCTGAACCATCAGTCTGCCGCGCCGATTACTTAACATGTCCGCCGCCAGCGGGTAGCTGCCGCGCCTCGGGGGCTCATGCCAGGCCCCACGTAACCAATGAACAGCACAGGTGATAGTCTCGGGGGCTCATGCCAGGCCCCACGTAACCAATGGACAGCACAGGTGATAGTCTTAGTCCCAAGCAATGAGTTGATCCAACCATTAACACAACGATAGGACACATTCCCAGGGCTGGCTCCGGTGCACATTATCAGAGCACTGCGGAATGGCTGCGGCACGTGAACGACCGTGTTTAATATCCTAAGCCCTTGCTTCCGATACACCGGGATAATTCCAATTCCAGACTGGATGATGCTACGAATTTAATCTAAATTGTTATGACAGTAGTCGTAATTGGCTTTCGCGGAGCGGGTAACTTATCTAATATATTCCACTGTTATAGCTGTAAATGTATACCCATTAATGTGTGGCTATTATTATTTAGGAGATTGCTTTAGGCGATAACACTACCTTTGCTCGCTCTAGTCAAGAGATATTTACTATCGTGTTGTTTTAGTTATGCACAGTAAATAAAACAGACACTTATCTTTCCATATTACAGGATTACAACAACACTAAAAAACAGAAATTTTAGCACTGCATAACCTATATTTCATAACTAATTAGTACAACAGAAGCTCACGTCGGTGTCTTATTTCTTTAGACAATAGAAGCGCACTTCACCCAACATCCCCAGTTACCAAACTATCTCATCTGAAACAGTTAGCTAAGTGTTAAACACATCAGCTACTGGTGGTAGACTCAGGGATTACTTGCTCAGTGAGTAGACTTAGAACAAGCCCTACTACTAATCAAACCAAGTACATTATTAGACTAGAGCACAAAAATACACCACCTTCCACATTTGCATTTTACTCAGCCTACTCAAGAAGAAAGTTATTTGTGTCAACTTGTTTTTCCATACGTTCGGGTCTGAAGACATCCACCGACCAACCAAAATAATGATTTCTCCTACGATCACGGAGCGGCTATTGTTTCAAGCGAAACACTCGGCGCACAAAGAAATACTCATATTGAATCCAATAACGGGGACGTGAATACCTCTCTCGTAGAGAACATAAGCAAACAGTGTTATCAGGTGGAAAATTCTCTCTCTTTATTCGTTAATGGCAGCTATTTCCCGAGGTGGGCGCCGGGGAGTGCGGGGAGAGGAGAGGGGTTGCTCCCTCGCGACCTCTCGCGATCATCCGCGAGATTGTGCTCCAATGAAACTCGTCCCGCTCATAATGGACATCCTTGATTGAATCACTCGCACTCCTTTCATGCGGAATTGATTCCGCGATCAAGATTTTCGGGACGTTTCCTTTAGTGGCAATGAGAAAATCGCCTGTCGCCGCACCTGTGTTTATCGATCGCGCCAACGAGGGATCGTTTCGGCCTCCGAGGGTTCAGGAATCACACGAGCTGGCTGGGAGTGTCTCATTAGAGCGTGGGCGAGATGCAAAGGGTCGCATTCTTGCCGACAATTAGTACGCCCGCGGACCTTTTTAACGAGAGCCGTCGCCCGAGCGCAAATAAAACATTTAACAAACAGAAGCAACCACCACTGCTTTTACTACTCCAAGACAATGAGTCGCAGGGCCTTGTTCTTACTTGAGGGATTTACGTTCATATTGGATTGACTTCCTATGGCAGAATTTATGAATGCTGCATTGATGTAAGAAACAATAATATACTGAAAACTATTAACATAGAAACTGCTTAGACTTGGCTTAATCGACGACGCACGACGCATCCATCGCCAGGTCCAAGTGGGTGCAACTGGGTGCAGATCGCGGCTGGGCAGGGCGCCGCGCGACCGCCGCCGGAGGAGCAGCCCTGTTCGCTCATCCTAATCAAAGCGAAACCCCGGCTCACGGCGCGGCAGCCCGTCCAAATTACACTAATTACTTCGCAAAGGGATCTTGGCTACACTCGATTTTAACTCCACTGTCTAGATAACTCCATATCGCCAGCTGAATGTATTAAGAATTTGCATATCATTCCTTTCCCGTTCTTATCTAAGTAATCCTCGTTATTCCCATAGAATTTTAACAGGTAAAGTTATTTACATCGTCCGTTGTCTTATCTTCTTTATTGTAACTGATCTTCTCGTAAGCCGGAGCATCTTGTTACAACGTCGGATATTCACGAAGGCTGTCGTTATTATCAGCAAACGAAACGTGTTTTAATAGAAAATTACCAGGAGCTGAATCGAACAATGGCCCTCCTCGAAATAATCTCGTCAGCGAACTTGTGCAATCTCCGTGAGCGATCTCGAGAAAGTAAACAGCGCGCATTGTGGAGCGCGCGCGGCCGCCAGCAGCGCCGCGCCGCGCCGCGCCGCGCCGCCGCGAGTAATGAAACGTCCGGCTCACCTGTTATGCCCCGCGGAAGATTGATTGCGTCTCTTTGCTGCACCACCCGGCCTCGCAAACAACCGCTGCAGCCGCAACAACAACCACAAACAACCTCAACGATACATTTGAAAGCACGTTCCTCAGTCCATTAGTTCTCCAAATGTACATTTTTTTCGTCTATTTAATTATTCTACAATCGAGCGCAATACAATATTACTTACATACAAAACCGACTCCACGTTTTCTTGTCTGCCCCACCCCTAGAGGGTACTTATTAAAAAACAAAGTACCCCTTCGTCTGTACGTAGATACCTTTACTTAGTTAACTAATAATACTTAAGTATTATAATATCAATTCTACTAGTACTATGACCTACAATTTTAAGTACCTATATTATTACAATTTACAAGTACCTAACTAGATTGCATTAAAACTATTTTGACGAGACCAAACACGATTAATTTTTGTAAATAAGTACATATCTACTTACCTACTGCTTGACGTTTTGGCCGCGATGCTGCGGCCGCTACTTACTTACAAAAATTAATCGTGTTAGGTCCTATTAAAATAGTTTTAATGCAATGCAACGCGATAGTTTAAAGTCTTATATAACTAGATTGGTTAGTACTTCCTTAATTAATAGGGTAACTGCTAATACCTACTACTACGAGAATATAATATAAAATCGTATGAAGTATAAGTAGGTAGTACGTTATTCGTCTGTACCTACTACCTATCATCCGTACGACCTGTCTTTCACTTCCCTACTTAATTGTCCTTGCACAGGTTTACATTAGATAACATACTTTGTAACATAAGTTTGTACGACTTCTTTGGCACAAGTCTTAATTCTATTTCGGTATCAACCCTAGCGTTTATACGTTCCGCTCAAGGTCACCGGCGGCGCTCGAGCTCTCACGTACACGGAGTGTCATTGGTGTGCCGCGTAGGCGCGGAGGGGCGAGGCGGCCCGCAAGCTGAGGAGCAGGTGGCTTAAAAGCTCACCGCCGCCGTAGCTGAGGCTGGCCGTTGAAGCTGTCCAGAAAGCCGAAGCTGCGGCGGTGAGCGAAAGTCATCTGCAACGATAAGCTCGCGTGGAACCGCCGGAGCCCTGCAGCGCCGGAGCCGTGATAGAAACCATGCCTACTACATGATGCATGCTTGCATGTTGTTGCACGCATGCAATAGCCATGGTATATGAATATAATAAACAATATGATAGATGGTTCTTTCAATTATTATTGATATGAAATATATGCCAATAGATGATACTGAATGTAAACTTTCTGGGATATGCTAGTTCTGCATTTTAATGGCTATACATATATATGAAATGTATGCCAACAGACGATTCTGACTGTGAACTTTCTACGATATGAACGTTCTGCATTTTAAATATTGTGGATATTAAATACTCGTATATTATAAAATTATGAGTTTTTAATGAAATGAGTCTAGTTATGCCAAATGATTTTCTTCAAAATGAAGTTACTGCCATCCGCTGTTATGCATTATAATATTATGTCTTAAAAAGTTCTGCGATAAAAGGTAGACCCCCCGTTTTTGTCTGTAACACGCTAGGACATAACTTGCCTAAAATCCGGAACGCCGCACACTGGATCGCTCCCATAGAAACGCTTGGACACCCGTTTCTAGTTTTAGATATTTTCGTATAACTTAGTCAATACTCTATCTATAGGCGTCATTTTTTTTTGTGGATATTTGTGAATGTGTGTTCTTCTAAATGCACTACATGCTAACATTTTATTTTGTTTAATTGATATCCAAAAATAATAATAAATAAATAACTTATTTTTAACATTATCAAATAAAAAAAAACTAATCGATTATACTAAATATTATCCCCTGCGATTATACAATCCAGGCACAAAAGGTGTAGAATAAGCGTTTTAAAAATTAGATTAAAAAGCGTCTGCAATGTTGTAGGTGCTTTTGCTATGCACAGATTTTACATAAAGTGTAAAAAACTAACAGTAGCACAGTGTGTTGGATGTTCATTGTTTTTTTTTTATTTTTGTTATTTCTCGTTAGTTAAATATATTAAGATGAATTACTATTGTTACATAGAAATGAAAATATTTTTTACTGGTATGTATCAGAAATAACAGATTTAGGTATATAAACGTATTTTTTTAATTAGAGAAATGAAAATCATGCAAATCACTCACTGTATATCGCATCTACGAGAAGTAAGAGTGTTAGGATACTCCGAGATAACACACAAAACTTTTAGAATAACAGCCTGTTTGTTACCAATATGATCTTATAAAAAAGTATACCTAAGTGTCGATTTGTTTTATATTAAGTTTTCCATTTTTTTCCGTTAAAAGTTACGTTTTCACAAGTTACTACAATACAAATGGGTTAACGATTTACTCAAGATGTGTTTAAGTTAGACAAAGTACCTTCATCATTTTAATAAAAAATAGAATAACCACAAAATCCTGTATAACTCGTAGTTTAACCATAACGAGCTAACTTTGTGAAACTGCTCCGTTTTCTTAGCAGGCGTCAATTCTCGAGCATTAAAATGCAATTTTCTAAAAAAACGCACATTATACGCAGACTTTTTTTACTGTTTATTATTTCTGGTTATTGTGTCTTCACGCTAACAGTGTTACTTTTTTGGGGTTTTCCTGAGTTTGGTTTAAAGTCAAGAAAACAGTTGATAAGTATAATTTATTTTCAAAGTACGTGTTTGAGAAAACTAGCGAGGTGAAATTGCATTTTTATTTGCAGTTTGAAGTGGAAGAGTGTTTAGTATAGTATAATATAAACACAATTAATATAACTCTCAAACTAAGGCTCAAATATTTATTTTAAATAATACCTATGTATTTTTGGCACAAATTGAAAGTATGAACTTTAGTAAATTTTTTTTAATGTTTTATATTTATTAACGCTTAAATATACTTAAGTAAAATTTTAAACACTGAAAAAAGACGAAAACCTCAGGCGGGAATTGAACCACGCACCTTCCGCATTCCGGGCGGCTGCCTTAACCACTTGGCTACCGAGGTCAGGCTTTCAACCGTCGAAATTTGTCAGTGCTTGATGCTTATGTTTTTAGTCAACATTGCTTCATCAAATCTTAGAAGTTTTCACCTCTGAGATCTGAAAGAAATATTTTTACAAATATTTGAACATTCGGTTAAGATGAAGCTGCGTTTATAGATTAATGTTTTATATTTTAGCGTTTTATTAACGCTTAAATATACTTAAGTAAAATTTTAAACACTGAAAAAAAACGACAACCTCAGGCGGGAATCGAACCACGCACCTTCCGCATTCCGGGCGGCTGCCTTAACCACTTGGCTACCGAGTTCTGGCTTTCAACCGTCGAAATTTGTCAGTGCTTGATGCTTATGTTTTTAGTCAACATTGCTTCATCAAATCTTAGAAGTTTTCACCTCTGAGATCCGAAAGAAATATTTTTACAAATATTTGAACATTCGGTTAAGATGAAGCTGCGTTTATAGATTGTTTTATATTTTAGCGTTTTATTAACGCTTAAATATACTTAAGTATTTTTTTTAAACCCTAAAATAAGACGACAACCTCAGGCGGGAATCGAACCACGCACCTTCCGCATTCCGGGCGGCTGCCTTAACCACTTGGCTACCGAGGTCTGGCTTTCAACCGTCGAAATTTGTCAGTGCTTGATGCTTATGTTTTTAGTCAACATTGCTTCATCAAATCTTAGAAGTTTTTACCTCTGAGATCCGAAAGAAATATTTTTACAAATATTTGAACATTCGGTTAAGATGAAGCTGCGTTTATATATTAATGTTTTATATTTTAGCGTTTTATTAACGCTTAATTACACTTAAGTAATTTTTTTTTAAACACTAAAAAAAGATGAAAACCTCAGGCGGGAATCGAACCACGCTCCTTTCGCATTCCGGGCGGCTGCCTTAACCACTTGGCTACCGAGGTCTGGCTTTCAACCGTTGAAATTTGTCAGTGCTTGATGTTTATGTTTTTAGTCAACATTGCTTCATCAATTCTTAGAAGTTTTCACCTCTGAGATTCGAAAGAAATATTTTTACAAATATTTGAACATTAGGTTAAGATGAAGCTGCGTTTATATATTAATGTTTTATATTTTAGCGTTTTATTAACGCTTAAATATACTTAAGTAAAATTTTATTCACTGAAAAAAGACGACAACCTCAGGCGGGAATCGAACCACGCTCCTTCCGCATTCCGGGCGGCTGCCTTAACCACTTGGCTACCGAGTTCTGGCTTTCAACCGTCGAAATTTGTCAGTGCTTGATGCTTATGTTTTTAGTCAACATTGCTTCATCAAATCTTAGAAGTTTTCACCTCTGAGATCCGAAAGAAATATTTTTACAAATATTTGAACATTCGGTTAAGATGAAGCTGCGTTTATATATTAATGTTTTATATATTAGCCTTTTATTAACGCTTAAATACACTTAAGTAATTTTTTTTTAAAACACTAAAAAAAGATGAAAACCTCAGGCGGGAATTGAACCACGCTCTTTTCGCATTCCGGGCGGCTGCCTTAACCACTTGGCTACCGAGGTCTGGCTTTCAACCGTCGAAATTTGTCAGTGCTTGATGCTTATGTTTTTAGTCAACTTTGCTTCATCAAATCTTAGAAGTTTTCACCTCTGAGATCCGAAAGAAATATTTTTACAAATATTTGAACATTCGGTTATGATGAAGCTGCGTTTATAGATTAATGTATCGCTTAAATATACTTAAATAAAATTTTAAATACTGAAAAAAGACGACAACCTCAGAACTCAGAACATGAACTTTATATGGCAGCTTAAATAAGTCATTCTAGAGAAGAGTTCAATTTGCATTAGAAGAGATCATCGTGATTTGTAAATAATACATTTTACTTCGATATTGCTCCAAAAACTTTTGGGGAGATGTCACAGTGCTACTTAGAACGCTGTCCACCGTGCGCCGGTGCTAATGTAATTACAATCATCCGATCCGTTCAGGGCCACGCATGGTTTACATATAAGTTCTCATCTCAAGAAATGATTCCTCTTAACCCGGCGGACTCAGAGACATCTTTTCAGAAGCACTCAACGCAAATTCCTATATAAGTCCAATAATAAGAAATGCCTTTGTTAGAAGCAAAAATAATCAGTCCTTCAGTACGTAACGAGTGCCTTTGTCCGGCAGCCGCGGACACGGTTAATGCGGCCCTTTGTATAAATATATTCCAGTAATCGTCCCCTCGTACACCACTCGAGCTCCTCAGCTTACCGGAATAATATTTATGCTTGTATCTTTCTTCCTATAGATTAGACGTGCCCGAGATTTGCTATCGTATTGTGATCTACCACAATCATGCTTCCACTTTTAGACGTGAAGTCATGACTGTTCCGAATATTTTCATTTACTGTACGTGAACACGCTTTACAACACTATACATTCTAAGCAAAGTAACTAACTTTAAAATAGGAGGGATTATCAGTAAGTATGATGTTTCTAATGTACCTACTTAATTGATCCTTTATTGTACAAGTAAACAACATTTACACACACGTTACACATGACATAATTATACAAAGGTGATCTTATTTCTAAAAGAGAGATCTCTTCCAGCCAACCCTAGCTGTGGTTTTAAAAGCAAGTATGCCAGACTAATAAAATGTATTGTTTGTATAATATATACATTCAGTATTTATTTCTTTACTTATTTCAAATTGATCCTATATACGGTGAACCTTTTACATCTAAGCTAACAGCTGTTAGAATCAGAAACCACCTTCTCCGAATTATAAACACTTGTACTTACTTACCTCAATCTATTCAGTAATTATTGGAAATTATTAGGGCAATTACCGATGAACTTGTATTTATATCATTGGCAATATTACTATCGAATCTGATTTTCACCCATATTTGAACCAGTCTAATACAAATGAAAACGTACATATGTAGCCGGTTAAAAATATCTGACATTGTTATGAAAATCGATATCAGTCAAGTAAACGTGTGTGAGTAATGAAAAATTTGGGACAAAACAAATAGAACTTGACATACAATATTTGTGAAGTTGAAATAACAAGTCTACATGAAAGCTCGTGAAGTTTGAGAACGTCGCGACTCTCGTGCGGGCTCCGGGCTCACGTCACTCTCACAAAAAGCGGTTACACAATGCTCTATTAGTTTCCATCTAATGGTTACAAAGTAAATAGTCTATAATATGTACTTAAACTAACACGTTGTTCGGTCACTAGCTCAATTGAATTATCGCTTATTGGAATCCTGAGCTTAAGGACTTTTGTCAAACATGACATGCCATTCTTATTATAACCCTAAACATTGAGTAAGTTACAAAATAGCACATAAATAAAACCTTAAATATATATATTATTACATAGTTACATTAACTGCCACAAAACGACTAACTACCATCATAAATCAACATTTTCTGCATGTGAAGTCGGTTGACTTATTTGAAAGCTGGCCTAATCTAAACTTAAGACTTAGTGTCCTCATCCATATATTTTGCCGTTGCTCACGGTTTTTGATACCTACTTGAAAAGGCCACCCCAATGAAATTACTTCATTGCACAGCGTGGTGCTATGGGTTGATGTCAGTTCAAGGTTTACACACTGCAATTTGTCCTAGAGTATATTGTTCTATGAATGTGTCACAGTGAAATATATATTTTTGTCGTCCATGGATTTATTATTAGAGGGATGACCGCGGAATAGTTTATGTGTAAATAAGTTCCTTAGGTATGACAAATCTCACTTTCCCTTTAAAGGGGTCCTGCACGAAATTGTGAAATTTTACGTATTTTTAAGTCTGTTGTACTTATGCGCTGAATTAGTTATATACTCGTACATTAAAAGAACGTACTTGCACAATATCATGGCCTTGTTGAAATTTTAAACAAATTCTTTGATTAATAACAAACGACACAACAAATCTAATGACTCCTAAGACATATTGCTTAGACAATTTTCTTAATTTTTACGCATGAAACAATAATTCTTACAAGAAAATATTTGTACCGATATTTAGCAGGGCACCCCCTTCTTTAAAAATTAAATTTTAATTTTTAACACAAGCGCGTGATGGTTTTGCACATTTTGCAGAATAAAAACATTACTCTAATTAAATTACTATGTCTGAAATTTCAAAGCAGATTTTTTCTAATTAAAAATATCAATATGATTGATTTTGCTTTGAAGTTCATTAAGAGACTTATGTCAGCTCGGCTCCCCCGCTTTCATTTTCAAATTGTTCTTTTGTGATTACCACGTGACTGCCAAAAAACTTTAAACTTCTTAAAATATCATGTTCAAGTTCCTTGGATACCGTAGGGGTGTGTTTAGTTGATGTGTGTGGTATGGTGGCAGGACCGGCCGCTGGCGCACAACGCGACGGCGCGCGTATTCCACAGCAACCAGAGCCTGGTGCTACAGAAGGTGACGCGCCACAGCAGCGGCCGCTACGCCTGCTCCGCGCTCAACGCCGAGGGCGAGACAGTCTCCAACGAGCTGCACTTCAGGGTCAAGTGTGAGTACCGCGGCACCTCGCTGACAACTTCACTCTAGCCTATCTAGCCAGTTCTACGGTACGCTCAATTATTTGAAAACTGGTATTCAGAACTTTATTTATAAAATGTGCAGTAGGTACATTTGGAAAATTGCCGTGACCGTAACATGTGACGATGTAATAGTGCACTTTGAAAGGTATTGCATTGGTTCACTATTAATAATTTATTACTGAATTCAGCGAAAACAAAGTGTGTTAAATTTTCTTTACCTAATGTACGACAGGTCAGCACACAAATTAATATGAACGTTAATGTAGGTAGTTGAATTAGTAGATTCTATTGTGTCTCTAGGCATTAAACTTTATTCACACTTACAATGGGACCCACTATTGATACATTGTCAGGAAGACTGACTTCAGCTGCATACGCAGTTAGGAAAATAAGGCTTTTATTTGATGTTGAGACGGCAACAATAGTTTATTTTAGTTATTTCCATAGTGTGATGTCATATATAGCTTGCTGTTGTGGGGCTCTTGACGATGTATTTATTCTGCAAAAAAGGGCATGAAGTTTGTTATAAATGTGTAACATTTATAACAAACTTCCACTAATTATTATTGAAATGCCTTTACTTAGTAACATTTAGAACACATGTTAATAATACCCTCATAAGTTTACTCATGAGGGTATTTTTTACCCTTAGGTTACAAAATAAAGTGAAAGATTATGTAAATGGCAAATAAGTATGGACATAGTGCATTTAAGAGCATAATTTATTATTAGTTTTATTAATATTCTTTTTATAACTTTAGAGGGAGAAAAAAGTAAGCCCTCCTGAGTTTCTTGCCAGCTTCTTCTCAGTCGAAGGCTCTCCCAAAATCCGAACTGGTAGTAGATTAGTAAGGTAGGTAAATTAGATTTGTAGGTAGTTAAGTTAGGTGATAAGATTTAACTACTGTTAGTTTACTATTTTTATATCTTATTTTTTGACATTTGACTTTGACTATGACTTTTGACAAAAATGAAAACATCAGCCGGACGAAAGGCACCTCCGTTTCCAAAGCTGCCTTGCTATTGGAAGTATTCGCAGAATTCACGCTACATACTTCCAGCATTTTATGCAAGTTAGAGTGGAAGTCCCAAGTAACAAAATGTGGTCTTGTAGTGGTTCCGGAGCCAGGTCTATAACAGGCTAGTAAAAGTTTATAACCACGGAAAAGGGCCCATTTTATACGCGTACTTTTGCTAATAAAAAACTCATAGTAGACTTGGCGAGCACCACTTAGACCAATAATACACTTATAGTTGGACTACGCAGAACCATTTGCTCCCGCGAAGCTCACTATGAGCTTTTAATAGAACCAGGCAGACTTGTAACGTACTCCGCACTTCTATTACTAGCTACTTCAAACATTTGTGAATTGATGTTTTGTTGTGCAGTTGTAGAGAGAAAAAAAAAAAAGTAACTTCATCTATTTCATTTAGGATGTAATATCAAATATTTTGCACGTAATATTATACGTGCATACATAATTGCACGGCAAACGCGTATGTATTTTCGGTGAAGTATTTTGTGTTTTACATCTCAATTTTTGTTCGCCTTTTGAACAAGGCGTATTAACTAAGTTGTGTTTAAAAATAATATTAGTCCTAACAGCATTGTCGCGCCATATTGTGACGAAATAGGGTTCCGCATACAAATGTCTTATGCTTAATTTTAATAACTAAGAGATTATTATTTTTATGTTTTAGTTGTGACTTTGATCGAACTATCATGGTCATATTTCCATTTGTTTATATCCATTTTTATAATAATTTAATAAAAACCCAATGACTCAAAAGAAATCAAAATGGCCGTGAAGATGCGAGAAATATTAAAAGCAATTGTCTTCTTAAATGGACTTCACGAAGATATCTTTGGACACTAATAGTTTTACAAGAAACCTTTTTAAAGAAATTAAGACTGTAACAGTATTCGAGAGTCCACAATAATGCTAAGTACACTTACTCTTAGAAGAAACCACTGTTGAACTAATCATCTATAATCACTTATAATTGGCACATAAAGTTGACTTATACACTCCTATAAGGTCAAGTAACAAGTGTAAATGGTTTTTGTCTATAAATTACTATTACTGGCGTATGATACTTATAGCGGATTTATAATTACTTTTTGTAGGCGATTACAAGTGTAACTTACTGGAGCAAGTTTTCTCAAGTATATTTACACCTATGCAATATTTTTATAGACCATCTTAGCCTTTACTGCGCCTATAATTTCCTTCTATACACGACTATAAGTCAACTTTTAAGAGCAGGTATACTATAAACCCAAACGAACTCCGTGTAACCTGTTATAAGCTTGGTAGTAAAACCTGGAACCACTAAAAGAGCGGTACTAGTGCTGTAAGCCTGTAAACTGTGCACTACAGGAGAACTTTGTTACTTGGGGTATGCGCTCTTGCATCGCGGACGATATTAGAATTTATTGAAATTTGCGTCGCGGACAAGTCCTGAATAGCTGCCGCGCGGTCCGGGCGCCGCCGCCGCCGCCGGTCCGGCCGCGCGATAACTTTTGTTCCACTTCCTGCTGACGCTCCGGTAAATCATCGCTCTTCATATCTTTGCTGTTTACGAGCCCGTTTTTTCCCGCCGCCATAAACGGCAGCGGTTTACAACGCCATGACTGCATTGTTTGCCGCGCTCATCTAATATTCAAACGCTCGTGCTCATTCCAGTATCGAGTCGGCGGCGTTAGATAGCATCGCCGGCACTCGAACGTGCATCAGCCTGTAATGATTTATGGCCGGCTCCAGATCCAGAGTTATGAGTGCGCCCCAGGCCTGCAATTTCCAATCTTATTTATCCGGTGCACTCGTATCTCGAGCTGCGCTAAAAAATTCAAACTCGTAAAATTTTTATGTCTGTCTGTTCTCACTCGTCGGCGATAATTTCCAACGAAACAAACTTAACGAGACACGGGACTCGGCGTAAAAGTTTGGTATTAAATAGAAAACTCGTCGACGAGCCTGCTTCATTACGGCGCTTTCCAGAGCTCGCGCTAAACAATCAGGCGCAAATCTGGAACAATGCGACGCGCGGGGTGACACTTAACGCTGCGAATTAATTAATCGTGGCGTCCGGGCTCTGCGCCTGCCGCCGCCGCTACTGCCGCGAACACACCGCTCAGATTAGAATAGGTAGCACTGCACCGCCCGGCACCGCCACCGCAGCGCCGCCTCGTGCCGTAATAGAGTATATAGGGTCTAACAATATCAATAAGCGAACGTTTAATGGGAGCATCTATACATCACACTGAGCATGCTTCCCAAATTTGGTCCATAACTGCTGGCTCGTTACCGAGATAATCAACAGAACATTATCATAATTCACCAAAAAATACATCCTTTCCAAGCCTGTACAGCTGCAGTGCGATTCTCTAAGTTAAAGCCTTGGTAGCAGCGGCTGCCGCAACGCTGGGAATTGACTCGGTCTCTTTCATATTCATAGAATTGGAAAGAGACAGCAGATCACGGCCATGCGCGCAGCGTCTATGTGTCGCTTAGAGAATCGCATAGCTGTACTACACGCACACAAAGATAGCCGAACATGCACACTAAACTCGGAGAACACTGAGCAATCTTTTTTAATTGACGCTTACGTGTGTGACACTAAAGCTAAAGATACAGCATGTTTCATGATGTGCATTATTTTAATTGATTTAGTTTGTTAGAAAACATAACTTTGAAAAATCACTATATAACTGGAGCCCATTTTTTGTCATTGTATTCAGAATGATGTATAGACACAGCCCTTAAACGTTCGCTTATTGATTTTGATAGACCCTGTATACGTCCAATATTGTATGCAAGTTATCGTTAACGTTTCTCAAATTATTCGCTTTTTCTTTTTATCTAGGCAATTTTTGTAATACAAAACAAATTACTAAGCTTCCAGTTCGCAAGTTGAAATGAAATACTGATAATACAGACTTATCGTCTGTAAAACTAATTCAAGAAACTGTCAAGGCTCATGATAATGATGTCTCATAAACATATAAAATACCACCTCAATAGAAGGTGGTTAATTATTGAAAAGTAAATGAAGCATAGGAAGTATGTCGGAATAGAAGTGGTCTCCTTACCCCTCCAGAAAACTGGCGTGATGTATGTATGATTAATGATTATATTAATAAAACCCTTCGATCTTGGATGATTGTACTCGTAGATGAAACCAGAAAATCAATCAAGAAAATCATTGATCTTCTTAGTTTACGTCTACACTATACACATGGAATCGCAGAACAATTTAAATCTTGATGTAACTTCACAAAGTAAAGAACAAAAAGACCTTCAAACATTATTGTGGAACAATTTGAATTGCCAATTCTTTCCATCTGCCGAACAGAGGTGTCTGAAAGGATTCTAAACAATAGTCAATTAGAGTGCGGCGGATTAGATTGCAGTGATTAAACTCAGCCGGTGCTGTCGAAGGATAAATAAAGGGTATAAATTAGACGAGTCTGTTTGGTAGCGGAGACGCAGGTGAGCCAGCCACGCCGCCCGCTGCCCCGCGTCCCGCACCTAACGGCCGTCGATCTATTTTGCCAATTGTAAGCTATGGCACTGACAAAATAAGATGTTCATTTTTAATGGATGACTGAGGTTGATGGTGCTATAAACTTTTGATGTGTTTTGTCCTTGTTTTGGAAAAAGGTAAAACTTTTTCCGATCTATTTTGATTTCTTTATCTTCAGAAGATTGTTTTGAAATTCTCCCATAAGCCTGTCCAAATGTCAAACAAAGTCTATAGGAGTCGCTAGGAAGTTAGTCTCAAGTAATTTGCTCTAAATAGCTACTCAAGACAGGCTGGTTCTGTAGCGAGTCTCGTTTCCATAATGGATGCCGGTCGGATGGCGGGCGACCGCAGCTGCTCCGCTCGCAGGATATTTCTACTAGGAAGTTTGCGTTAAACTCAGTTAAATCATTGGATTCAAAATAATACTAAAGAAGAAATAGTTATTAGAACTAGTAGGTATTAATTTTTTATCCATTTCATGTCACTGACACGCACCTAGAAGTTCTTTTATTTTTATAGCGCCTCGTAAGCTGTGACCATGCCTCGTGATAATTGTTCTCAGTAGTAGCTAAATCTTTTATAAGATTCGCAGGTTCTCCGCACAGAGTACTCTTCAGGTAGAGTAGTTTTTGCACTCCGCTCAAACTCGTATTGTTATGAATTAGTGAGAGAAACATGTCATAGTATGACTCCCACTCTTCATATTTACTACCAAATGCTGGCAACTTTATTTGCGGCAGCTTGACTTCACAATTGACAAAACTGGGTTGACCATTGTCGAAGAGAGAATCGGTGCAATACTTCCTCGCTCGGAATTAAGTTTAGTTTGATACTTCAAATATACTTCTTCTACTTTGTTGTAATAATCTTCCTTGCAGTGTTCAATCTCAACTCGTTTTTCTTTTGGTGCAATATCTAAAAACTTGTCATGTATGGTGACAAAATATGTCCATACCTTCTCTAAATTTTCCAACCTTGACTCAATATATGGTCGTGTAATCCTCTCTTTCGAAGACTTCTTATAATTGCTTTTAGACTTCATGATGATAATCAAAGTATCTTCTTGCTTCCAGATAAGTATATCCACGTTAAAAAAAATCACAAAAATTTTCCAATTTTCCTAATCAGTAAAATCCCCGGCAATGTCGTTAAATTGTTTTACTAAATTTTTCCAAGTCCCATAATCAGTTAAATCGGCCATGTCTTTAAATTATTTCGCGTTTTTTTTTAAGTCCCATAATCAGTAAAATCGGCTATATCTTTGAACTATGTCACGAAATTTTTCTAAGTCCCATAATCAGTAAATTCGCCTTTGTCTTTCAACTAATTCATCGGCTATATCTTTGAACTATGTCACGAAATTTTTCTAAGTCCCATAATCAGTAAACTCGCCTTTGTCTTTCAACTAATTCACTGAATTTTTCTAAGTCTTTTATTTATTTACTGTAAGTCACATTGTTTATATTTCACATTTTGTTCACTCACTTTTATCACTTTACTGACGGTTGTCCAGTTCATTCCCGGGTTTCGGCACCATATCTTCACTTGTTCGATGACGTGTATTATAGGAAATAAAACTCACTCACACCATCTCAGAAGAACTCGATTTAACGCCCGGAGGACAGCATGGCATTTATAAAAGCCATAAGTATATAAAAAATCCCAACAAACAACCAACCCAGCAAACATTTAGGGTTGCTTCTAGGGCATGCTCCCGGAAATTCCTGGTACCGATTTTTCCCGGTATTTCTCGGGAAATTGACTTATTACGCAGTACCGGTACCGAGAATTCGTTTCCCGGGAAAATCGGTACTTTCGGTACTTTTATTATGACTTGAAATTACGCCAATATTTGCCTAGCTTTACCTTCCAAATAACCTCGAAACTGAACGTCACTAGAAATATCGACGCCAAGGATTCCAATAGTCCGATTGGTATCAAGGAGAGCTCCCTCAAAGTTCAGAAGTACGACCAAGGGATGTTTTTTCGCGGTAAATGCGCAAACTTGTGTTTTGGAGGGGTTAAAGTGGACTAAGTTATGTCGGCCCCAATTTGAGACATGACTTAACATGTTCTCGGTATCAGTCACAAGTTTGAAACTGACCTTTGTAGGAACTGAACGTTTGGCATTGAACAAGCGCAATTCGGTATGGTTAGTAGAGAGTTTTCCCCATCGTCCAAGGTCGAGTTTAATGCGAAAAGAGTGCCCAAGAAGTCGGCTTTCTCCTTTGAAGTATGGGCCAGGCAGTCATCACAATGGTGGTAGGGACGGCTGACAAAAATTCCCTAAGGTAGCTTTCGTGAGAGACCAGAACGCACGCGTACTCCAAGAAAGACGCACTAGCCTCTCGCCAATTCCACTTATGAATGATGACTACGCCTTGGCAATGTCTATAAAGGCCCTCGCGGCCAAGTTCTACCTCTTTCTGAGCGCACTGGTGTTTGGATTCTTTGATGACACCGCATTAGCCCTGGCTTGGTAATGTAGTCGGTTTTAGCGAGACGCCATTTTAAAGCATGAACGTTGCTAACCATGGTTGGGACCTGCCGCCAATGGAAACCACAGAGTTTGGAATGAAAAGTTCCATTTCCTGCAGTATCACATCACATCAACGACAGAGTCGGTGGCGACATCAAGATCATCCAGTGAGAAGCAAACTCGCCACCATGGGTAGGACGTAAAGAAACTTCGCATCCCATCCCAGACCGCTGACTTATAATGCCAGACTCGACGTTTTTGAAGTTTCTGTGAGAGGCACAGTGCTACGAATCAGACAGCGGTCTGATGAGCATAGTGGTGCATCAACAGAATCTTGATAGCCGTCTGGGTGCGGGGTCAGCAGAAGGTCCAATAAGGAAGGTGAATGGCCCTCCTCATCTGGAATGGAACCCGCGTAGGGTCGGTTACCAATTGGGACAGACCAAAGATTGTAGGCCAAAGCGAGGTCATGAACGGCTCTACCCGCGTGGTCAGTTGTGCGTGAACCAAGCCATTTGACGTGGTGGGCATTGGAGTCTCCCAAAACCACTATCTCGGTCAAGGGGATACGTTGGAGAAGGGAGTCTGTCGCCGTTTAAACGGTCTTGGTTTGGACGAATTTATATTATTAACTCACCTTAAAACACTTATGATAAAAATCCATTGCATATAGACCTTTTTAAATTTAAAACATTCAATTTGGATGATCTCTAAACAATTCCATTCGACAAAATGAATCCACAGCTAGTACAACAATTTACAAAACAATTTTTTTATTATTAACTTTTTGTGTAATATTTTATTTTGCTCAATGATCCATATACCAAACGTTGCTTACATATGGGTTAAAAACAAAATCTCAGTACCGAAAAGTAACGGAATTTCCCGGTTTTCTCGGTACCAGAGTTAGCTCAGTACTGGGAATCCCGTTTTCTCCACAGTACCGGGACTGCAACGGGACCGGAATTTTAGCTCACAAGCCGCAGGAAAAGGTCGATCTCAAGGCCAAACTCTTTGCGGCTAACTCCCGGATCGATGACTGTAATGCACAGCCACCCTCAATTCCTCACTGTGGCCATACAATGTCTGATATTAAAATCAGGCAGTGTGATGTCCGTGCGGAGCTGCAGTCAATCGATGTCCGGAAAGCTAACGGTCCTGATGGCATCCCAGCAATAGTTCTGAAAATGTGTGCAGCGGAGTTGTCCCCTGTGTTAACGCGTCTGTACCGTCTCTCGCTCTTTTCGGGTTGTGTGCCGGAATCTTGGAGAAAAGCTAATGTGCAACCGATCCCTATAAATGGAGATCGGTCAGATCCAACTAATTACCGCCCTATAGCCGTAACTTCAGTGTTGTGTAAGATCCTAGAACGAATATTGAACAAACAGCTTATTCGATACCTAGAAGATCACTCCCTAATTCACGATCGTCAATATGGGTTTCGGCCAAAACGGTCAACGGGTGATCTTCTAGCGTACGTCACACATCTCTGGGGTGAGGTTAGCCTTGACATAGCCAAGGCTTTTGATCGGGTCTGGCACAAAGCTCTTCTCTCCAAGCTCCCGGCATATGGTTTGCCCGCTCAGTTCCGTACCTGGATTGCCAGCTTCCTGCATGAGCGTAGAATCCGTGTCCTTTCGGATGGATGCGCTTCGCGGTTCATGTCAGTGAACGCTGGTGTTCCTCAAGGCTCCGTTCTATCCCCCACGCTGTTCCTTCTGCATATCAATGACATGCTTCCTCTTGGAAACATTCATTGCTATGCAGATGATAGCACAGTGCATGGGGGATATAACGGGCACCCAACGGCTGGGCGGGTAGACACCGAAATGAAGCGAGCAAATCTTGTCATTGAGCTCGATCGGGTGTTGGACCTCATTTCTAAATGGGGCTCCGATAATCTGGTGGAGTTCAATGCCAAGAAAACACAGGTGTGCGCGTCCACAGCGAAAAAGTCGCCAATCCTTCCCCGTCCCTCTCTTCAGGGTACATCTCTAGGCCTGCAGAGCAGTATTAACATGCTCGGTATGGATATCCGCTGCGATCTGAACCAAAAGGACTACATCGAAACCGTGATTAAAAATGCCTCACGTAAACTCGGTGTCCTGAACAAGGTGCGGCGATTCTTCACGCCTGATCAGTTGTGTCTATTATACAAGACACAGGTGCGGTCTTGCGTGGAGTATTGCTCTCACCTTTGGGACGGCTCCGCAAAGTACCTTCTCGATGCCTTGGACAGATTGCAGCGCCGCGCTGTGCGCATTATCGGCAATGCAGAGGTCACTAAAACTCTCGAGCCTTTGCAATTGCGTAGAGATATTGCGTCACTCAGCGTCTTTTACCGTTTATACCATGGCGAGTGCTCTGAAGAACTCTTTGACCTCATCCCTCCTTCTCCCTTCCTCCATAAGAGTACGCGTGCTGCTCTCCGGAGTCACCAATTTACAGTCTCTAACATTCCATCACGCACAAAGAAATTTGGTGACTCGTTTCTTTGCCGCACTTCCAAAAGATGGAATAGTCTACCAGCACACGTATTCCCTCCTACCTATGACATAGGGTCCTTCAAACGAGGCGTGAAGAAGCACTTTGTGGGCCGGCAGAGTGAGGATGACTGATGCTACGTCTCTTACGCTGCACCAGTTGTCTTCGCGCCTGGACCTCATTTCCACTTAACATCAGGTGGAGTGGGGTCATTTGCCGGGCTTAGTATAAAAAAAACCCCTAGTTGCTTTACACATATCGGTGAAGTCACAGTTCCGATACAGTACCGGCACAGTGAAAAATATTCTTTCATACATTCTCTATGAATTTTGTCAAAACGAATACGTCCGTGATTTGCCGAAGGCGGCACTGGACTCTGAACGCATTATCACTGACAGGTGGGGAAGCGTTGATAGAGAATGTATGAAAAACACTGTGACGGTACTGTGCCGGTGGTGACTCTCTCAGAGAGAGATTTAAGGATATAAGTATAATGACAGTTGCATCGCAATACATTTATGAAAATTTGATGTATGTTCATAAAAATATTGAAATGTTTTCAAAAAACAGTGACATTCACAAATTAAACACTAGAAGTAAGAACAAATTAGCAGTACCTTATACTAGGCTCCATAAAATAAATAATTCTTTTAAGGGTCTGTGTGTACGATTATACAACAAAGTACCAAATTATATTCAGAAATTAGATCTTCATAAATTTAAAATCAAACTCAAAGAAAAGCTTTATAAAAAAGCTTATTATAAAGTGTCAGATTACACACAAGACAAAATAGCTTGGGTCTGAAATGCTCCAAGTACTCCAACAGCTATTTCTAATTGTCTATAATTAATGTATATAGAGCACCATATTTAAATAAACTATTTACATTCAAATTCATATTTTGTATTTTATGACCTGGTAACGACATATACAGGGCGTCCCACGGACATGTCACATGGAGGAAAAGTACCTTGAATATTGTAGATGAAACATTTTACTGAAAGAAGACATTTTTTAATTTAAAAAAACAATTTAAACTGCTTTCATAGATATTTAAATAATTACATGGTTGAACCGGGAATCGAACCCGTTATATGAGAAAAATAATCATCCTGTAGCTTTATCACACCGATCGAAAGGCTTCATCATAAGGATTATTTTTTGCTAAATAACTTAGTGTTACAAATAAAAGAAAGACCATGAATTTTAACATTTTTAACACAAAATTAATCAATTTATGTATGTATTTATTTCAATGTCAGTTGTATGTCCTTACGGCAATGTCAGCTTTTCATTTTTCTGAACAAAATTTCACATCAAATGTTAAAATTCATGGTCTTTCTTTTATTTGTGACACTAAGTTATTTAGCAAAAAATAATCCTTATGATGAAGCCTTTCGATCGGTGTGATAAAGTTACAGGATGATTATTTTTCTCATATAACGGGTTCGATTCCCGGTTCAACCATGTAATTATTTAAATATCTATGAATGCAGTTTAAATTGTTTTTGAAATTCAAATAATGTCTTCTTTCAGTAAAATGTTCCATCTACAATATTCAAGGTACTTTCCCTCCATGTGGCATGTCCGTGGGACGTCCTGTATATATGTATATTTTGTAAATGTCGTTGCTTCTGTGCGCTGTGGTTTCTTGCGCCCGTTCTTTGCCACATTTAAAAAATGATGTCGTGAATGGGTGGTAGGTTAAAAAAGATTTAGACGGTTCAAAGTACATATTAATTAATAGATAGTGTCACTCAAAAAAATATCAAGTATAAACTGAAGCAACATTTTTTTTTAAATTTATTGTAACGCATTTTTTCTTATTAACTTAATATTATGTGTAATTAACTTATTATTATTTTATACCTACAACTAAATATTAAACTTATTTATACAAATTGTAAAGTCAAAGTCAAAGTCAAAGTCAAAGTCAAATTATTTATTCAATGTAAACCTTTACAGGCACTTATTGACGTCAATAATAATAATAATAAAAAAAAACAGTTAACTAACTTATAGTTAAGAGTTAACAACTAATCTAACGAGCTATAGTCTGTGCCAGACAAAATGCGCATCGCTACCCCCAGTACCACTGCACGCCGAAACAGAATCGCGTCGAACCGAAATTTAAGCCGTGGTCATAGAATTGTGTAAACAAACGTATCCTGGTACGAGACAAAAATAGCGGGCAAGTGTCTCTCCCCTAGCGACACAAACGGCTAATATTTATAGGTAATTTATCGTTTTTTTTTAGGATGAAAGGTGAAGAATGATAAATCACAATGAATTGTTAACTTAAGTTATTACTTTAAGGAATAAAATTAAATGTGATTTCCAATTATCGTATTGATATTGTGGTAAGTAATAGAAATTGGAAATAACTGAGTTTTTAAAGTAAAATAAAGTAACGGTTGAAATGAGTTTTGGAAAACATTAGTACCTAACCAATAAGGTTGACATTTTTAATCATTCAAATATCTTTTTTTATAAAAACTTAAGCATAGAAAACGTCAAAAATTAATGTGTGTTTTAAAATTGTTTCGTTTTTCGTCTTGGTACAAGCACAGAATAACTAATATTACTTCCGCACAGAAGGTTCACCCTCCAACGACCCCCACGCGAAACCGAAACCCATCGCGTGACCCGAGCGTTCATATTCCGTTATGCAAAGCCGACTCGATATCGATTTGACGTCCGTCAGGAGCGCAGGGTTTACGCGCGCGCGTAGGGTTTACGAGTTAAGGCTAGATAGGTCGCGCTTTGAGTTTTTCAAACCATCTAAGTCATAGAAAATAATGGTTTAAATTCTGGAAAAAAAAGTATGTATTATAGTCTGACCGCCACCGCCGCACCGCGCCCCGGGCACGCGAGCGGCGAGGCGGGGGGGCGAAACAGTTGCTCCATTTAGTTATTCTGCCATCATCGCTCACGGCGGCAACTAGTGTGTCAGACGCACATGAGATAAAATATCTAAAATGGGTCGTGCATTATCACGAGATAATCAAGACAGTCATTTTTAAAGTGGCCGAATATTTTATTATTATTATTAATCCTTTATTGCACATATAAAACAGATTGAAAAAGACGTGACAAAAGACATATACAAAGGTGAGCTTATCTCTAGAAGAGATCTCTTCCAGCCAACCCTAGCTGTGGTGTGGAAAGAGAGTCTACGGGACTAATGATACTAAGAAAGAAAAGAAAAGCAAACAAAGTTTATATTATATAAGGTGACTGCCAGAAACCGCAAGAAACTTCAAGGGCCGATCAGGTCAAGCGTCTTAAACATGACAAAAATGGTATCATTGCAGATTAACGTAGGTACTTATCGCCCAGCTGACGCGAACGGGTCAACAGACGGTCGACCGGCCGGCCGTTGCCCGCGCGTTGTAAATAATTGTTTTTCATTTAGTTTTCTTATGTTATTGCTTTAAAATAAATTAGATACTCAAATAAATACAAAGACTATCCAATTAAAATTCACAATAAGAATTATTTAATTAAAAATGAAAAAAAACACGAAATCCTTTTTTGTCACTCTGTCATGTTCAAAACACCCGACCCGACCAGCCCCCGAAGCCCCCCGCGGCCCCTAGCAGTCACCCCATATATTTCCAAGAATTAAAGATTTATTTCATTTATATTGGTTCTTTAATTCAAAAACGGATTGGATGTAATTATACTCGTAAATATAAAGCTTCAATAAACTGTGCTTCGATATCGTAAGAACTGTCTGACACTACGAATCTTATGTGACGTCATGCTCTTTACTTCCCACTCCCCCCACCACCCGCGCTTACCCAAGGCGCGGCACAGCGGCTGCGGCCAGGCCATAGTTAAGGATTTAATCTATTCAAAGTCTCATTCAGTTACAAGATCCAATGAACTTCACTCGATAGAAAAAAAAAAATCCCAAAATTACCCCTTTTTGTAATGTTTTTCAATATTATGACTAAACTACTGATACTTAACATTTAATTTTTGTACTCAACGAAAGACAAACAGTTCGCAGATAAATTAGCAGAGAATCCTATAAAGTGTATACCTAAAGGCAATAAAACCTATAAAACGCACCGCTTCGCTGTTATACCCGTCCCGTACCATCGAGAGAGCGAGAGAAGCCGCGAGAGAGAAATACCTGGGGCCCAAGTCTGCCAATCCACGAATGGCACAATTGAATCGCAGCTGGATCGCACTGCAACCGCCTGACACATTTGGCATTCTCTTACTCATTTAAGAATACCAAATGTGCCAAACAACCACAACGCGACACAACCGCGACTCAACCACGCCACCCGCAAACTAGCAGACCCGGGTCCCTGGCCTTAAGCGACGACGCGCGACGTGGAGCGTGCGAGCCGAGCGGCAACCTTTACTGTCATACGCAGGGAGGGATACCGTTATTTATTTTATACCGGTAATGTACCCAAAAATTCTGTTCCGTTTTTGTTCTGTTACAAATTACCGGTATTTATAACGTTACCAATAACGTTATTATCGCGACGTTGCCAAGTCGCTTACACGCGGCAAGTTGGCAACAGTGTAGCGCCGAGTGCCGACCGACAGACTACACTTGTTTGTTTTGATTTTGTTGCGATATTACTCTAGCGCTATAAGTTATTAAACGTATTATTTATTACTTGTGCATTGTACAATAATGGGACGTAAAAAAGAAAATAAGGTGTACAAAAATTAATAAAGAAAAACTTAATTCAAAGTGCTCTATATCTATATGTAATAGAACATTAAATGTAAATATTTTCATTTCTAGGTACTTGTTATCGAATCTTTTGCCATTACCTAAACTACCTATTTATTACCTACATATTTGTGTATTGGTTATGAGCTGTGGTTGGGCGTTTTCGCGCGAAGATGTCCCGGTTACAAAGTGGATGTCATTTTAGTTTATGTTATAAAATTATGTTATTTAGATGTAAAAATATTCCTTATATTTCAAGCTACCGATTGAACATAAAAGTTTCTTAGAAAAAACATAAGAAACGTGTGAAAAACGGATTCAAATTTGGTACAACACCATTTTGACTTCCACTTTGTAACCATACTGTTTTCTAATTAACAAGAAAACTATAGTGTTGAGATTTGCATTTTTACTGCATTACATTAGTTACGCATAGCTTGATAAACTAGACAAAAACAGAAGCGCTAACAGCTATAGTTATAATTTTATGGGTGAAATAAGATCCACTTTTCACTTAGTGGTCCATAATGGACACTGATTTTCTTTGTCATTGTACTCAGAACGTCCAATATAACTAAATAAATTTTATATAGTAGAGGTTTAGCATCTACTTTTGCCTTAGCATAAAACAATTAAAACAACATAGTAATATTTTTAGGAAATTTTTAGTTTTAGTTTATTTGAAAAATGGGACAGGGTACAAAATTGAATATGAAGCTACAAAATGGAAATACTTATAAAGTCACAATCACAATGCAAATAATTATTCGAAGCATTTGTTACAAGTGTCGTGTAACAACATTCAAAATTCAATTCAACACAATATGATATATATGTTTATTGAATGTTGCAAATACAATGGGCGATTTTCTGACAGCCCAAATTAAAAAATAAAAATAAATTAAAAAATACTCGATAGATGGCGTTTTATGAAAGCCGACCCGTTCCTACCTAAGGGCTGTAATAAATTCTACACCTTTGCTTGTATATCAAAAAAATAAAAAATAGTACTTACAAATTTTTATTCAGGATCTCCAGGACCTATGTCTATTTTGGAATGGAATAAATATTACGTAGCCATACACGTGTTCTTCATGGACTCGCATTTTACTAAGCGCCATACTAATTTATACTAAGCGCCATCTATGAAGTCATTTACGAACCAATTTCTTTTTTTTTTGATCTCGGAAAATCGCCCATTGTTTCAAATGTGTGTCTTATAAACACAAAACTATATACAAACACATAAATAGGTATTTTGCTAATATTTTGTCAAAAAAGTATGATGAAAATTTCTGAATCAGCTGAATTGTTAAAAATAAAGTAATATAAAATTGTTAACAGCTGATTCAGCTATTTTTGGAGTCGGTGCCAGCCAAGGTAATCATAAACATTAAAAGACATACTATATTATTATTATATTAGCCCATGTTGTCCCTGGGCAAAGGCCCCCCCCCCCCCCCTTCCAGTATTCGCGGTATTTTGCGTGTGTTGGCCAATCCTTCGCGTAAGCATCAAGCTCATCTCTCCACCTCCGTCTGGGTCGACCTTGCTGCCGTTTAACCCCATTGTCGTTTTTATTTGTAAATATGTTTAATTAGCCTTTAACAGTTGTCGTGTTCATTAGTAAATAGATTTTATTAGGTATTGCTACATTGTCGTATTAAGCTGGCACCGACTCAAAAATATTTTTTAAGATTATAAAATTGAATAAAATAAAGGTTAATATTGCAAGTAAATTGAACAAACTAAACTACGCAATTATTTTTTACGTTTTAGTGCATTTATTTCAGTTAAATTTTTTGGAGTCGGTTTTTTTTTTGTTAAATTTTTTGTTTATTTCTCGCTTTTTAGTGAATCGTTCCAATCTATTTATCGAAAGCGAATATTGGTAAACCTACAAAACGCGCTACTTGTATGAGACAGCGCTTTAAATGAGACAAGCGAAGAAAACGAGAAACGGCTATCACAAAGTAGGAAATCAACATCCAAAACAGACGGCAAGTTACCCGGATTTACTCGTGAACGCTGTATTGTATAGACCCTCCTACGATGATGACTTGCGAGTTACTTGGGTTCACCGTTAGGCAAACTAGAGGGACGTTTTTGACTTGCTTCAGTCGTAGATCGTAGCCAAGTCACCATTGATCTACTCAATCGCTTCTGAGAGGTTCTCAGCCGAAGCCTGAAACTAAATTTGTAAGTCATCGGCATAAAGATGTTAAGAAGAATTTAGACTTATGATAGCATAAGTTTGAACCTTAGAAGTTTTTTTAATGTATCGCATGCCATTACATTGTAATTGTTTGTTTATAAGATAAATAAATTTGAAAAAAAAATGAGTTTATTGAATAAATATTTTTTGACTTTTTGACTCTTGACCCTTCGGGGATAATAGTCGTGAATATTTAATATAAACAGAATGGCCCAAACAAAAATTATTTTATTGGATTTCTGACATCTAGTTGTTCCCGGAAATACCCCATGAATATTCCGCGATTTTTTGTAGTTTTCGAGCTATGATTTTTTTAATTTTTAGGATTTTTGACTTGACCGACTTATATAATTATATTTTTTTTTCGGGAATTATTCATCTTTTTTTGAAAAGATGTAAAAATCAAAAAATTAGTTTGGTCAAGTCGAAAATTCACAAAATTAAAAAAATCATAGCTCGAAAAATACAAAAAATCGCGGTAAATAATATTGGGTATTTCCGGGTACACCTAGATGTCAGGAATCCAAAAAAAAAATGTTAGTGTCAACGTTTGGGCCATCCTGTATGTAATGCATTGTTTACGTTATTGACAAACTTCGGCAAAATCATGCTGGGCATCATTCATAATTTTATTCTTTCCATAAAATTCATATAATAATCACTAAAGCATAAAAGTAGTCCAAATGAGACTTGTATAGTAGTCCTATTTTTTCAAATGGACCACAAACATTGAAAGAAAAGAGACAAAATAAGTTGCCGAAAACGTCAAATGTCTAGCGAAAAAAAAACCAGTCACCATTTATGATACAAAATTCAAAAGCGACCTATACAAATGTAATTCGAATGGTGACCAAACGGAGTTCCCACTCATATTATGTCATAGCACTCCTTCTATGCTTCTTAAAATTGGAACGAGGGAATGTGATTAAAAAACCTTTTTTTTTTTTTTTTTGTAGCAGAAGGAGGCAAACGAGCAAGCGGGTCACCTGATGAAAAGTAATCACCGCCGCCCATGGACACCCGCAAAACCAGAGGAATCGCAGGCGCGTTACCGGCCTCTAAGGAAGGAATAGGCTCGTTTCTTGAAGATCCCTAAGTCATAACGGTCCGGAAATACCGCCGCCGAGAGCTGGTTTCACAACACTTTAGTTCGAGGCAAGAAATTTCTTGAAAAACGCACAGTAGTAGACCGCCATCCATCAAGGTGATGTGGATGGAATGACAGTCGATTGCGTGTAGTGCGGTGGAGGAAATCAGTGGCAGGGATCAAGCCGAACAATTCCTCAGAATACTCCCCATGATATATACGGTACAATATACAGAGAGACGCAACGTCTCTCCGAAGAGCCAGTGGATCGAGCCGTCCTGAAATAACCACTCGTCGACAATTCGAGCAGCTCTGCGTTGAATGCGGTCAAATGGAAGGAGTTGGTATTTGGGTGCTCCAGCCCAGAGATGGGAGCAGTATTCCATATGCGGCCTGACCTGTGCTTTATACAGTTGTAAACGGTGGGCCGGCGTGAAATACTGACCCGCTCTATTAAGCACACCCAGCTTTTTTAAAGCTAATTTAGCTTTACCTTCCAAATGACTACGAAACTGAACGTCACTCGAAATATCGACGCCAAGGATTCCAATAGTCGGAATGGTATCAAGGGGAGCTCCCTCAAAGTTCGGAGGTACGACGAAGGGATGTTTTTTCGCAGTAAATGCGCAAACTTGTGTTTTGGAGGGGTTAAAGCGGACTAGGTTATGTCGGCCACAATCCGAGACATGACTTAACATGTTCTCGATGTCAGTCACAAGTTTATTCCGGCTCTCGATGACGCTTTCCAGAGAAATATTAGCTCGCCCGGTGTAGAGCGTATCCCCAGTACTGTCGTCTGCATAGCAATGAATGCTGTTGTTATGCAGCATGTCATTGATATGCAGAAGAAATAGAGTAGGGGACAACACACACCCCTGCGGGACTCCAGCATTCACGGGCTTCATGTCGGAGCACGAACCGTCGACTGCGACTCTGATGCTACGCCCATTGAGAAAGCTGGCAATCCATGAACACAATTTCTCAGGAAGCCCGTATGATGGAAGTTTAGAGAGAAGAGCCATGTGCCATACCCTGTCGAAGGCTTTTGCTACGTCCAAGCTAACTGCCAGTGCCTCCCCTTTACTCTCGACTGCCTCTGCCCATCGGTGAGTAAGATACACTAAAAGATCACCAGCCGAACGACCGCGACGAAAACCATACTGGCGATCACTTAGTAGCTGGTTCTCTTCTAGGTACCTTAAAGAACTGGCGGTTTGTAATGGACTCCATTACTTTGGAGAGTAAAGAGGTAATAGCTATTGGCCTGTAGTTGGACGGATCTGAGCGATCGCCTTTTTTTGGAATCGGGTGGACAAGGGCTGTCTTCCAAGAGCTCGGGACGACGCCAGTAGTGTAAGAGAGCCGGAAAAGGCGCGTTAGAACTGGTGCTAATTCAGGAGCACACGTCCGAAGCACAATGGGTGGAACTGCATCAGGCCCTCTCGCCTTGTGGATATCAAGGGAAAAAAGAGCCTTACGAACTGACCTTTGCAGGAACTGAACGTTTGGCATTGTACAAGCGCAATGCGGTATGGTTGGTGGAGAGTTTTCCCCATCGTCCAAGGTCGAGTTTGAAGCGAAAAGAGAGCCCAAGAGATCGGCTTTCTCCTTTGCAGTATAGGCCAGGCGGTCATCGGTCTTGTGCAATGGTGGTAGGGACGGCTGGCAAAAATTCGCTAAGGTGGCTTTGGCGAGAGACCAGAACGCACGCGTCCCCGAAGGAAGGCGCACTAGCCTCTCGCCAATTCTACCTATGAATGATGACTTCGCCTTGGCAATGTCCTTCTTAAAGGATCTGGCGGCAAAGTTGTACTTCTTTCTGAGCGCACTGGTGTTTGGATCCTTTGATGACACCGCATTAGCCCAGGCTTGGTAATGCTGTCGCTTTTGGCGAGACGCCATTTTGCAGCAACGACCAAACCATGGTTGGGACTTGCCGCCAATGGGAACCACAGAGTTTGGAATGAAAAGTTCCATTCCCTGCAGTATCACATCAACAACAGAGCCAGCGGCGACATCAGGATCATCGAGCGAGAAGCAAACTCGCCACCACGGGTAGGACGCAAAGAAACTTCGCATCCCATCCCAGTCCGCTGACCTATAATGCCAGACTCGACGGCTAGCCGCTGGTTGCGGTTTTGAAGTTTCTGTGAGAGGCACAGTGCTGCGAATCAGACAGTGGTCTGATGAGCCTAGTGGTGCATCAACAGAAACTTGATAGCCGTCTGGGTGTGAGGTCAGCAGAAGGTCCAATAAAGAAGGTGCATGGCCCTCCACATCTGGAACCCGTGTTGGCTCTGTTACCGATTGGGACAGACTGTAGGCTAAAGCTAAATATAAATAAGAGTTCGCTGCCATATCAATTGTGAGGGGGGGGGGGAGGGGTCTCCAGAACCCTCACTCGCCGGACGAAACACAACAGCACAGAGTGCCATTGTTTCACGCCGAAAATTCGTGAGGGGGTGGTATTACGCTGGGCGAGCCGACCCAATGCGTGCTGCAACGCAGCGTAGCTCTACCACTCAGTTGGTGTCACTCATTTAGCACCACCCAGGGGTCACGTGTAGGGTCTCAAGGGTAAACCTACGGACGCGAGTAACTTAACCCCCAAAATGCTAGTGGCTGTACTGTAATTTAAACCGACTGAACATGAAGGACTTAAATAAAACAGACCTGTCGATGTCCCGAAATGATTAGCGCAAGAGCAATGGCGCGCATCGCCGGCCCGTGACTGGCATGGCAGAGCGCCGCACGTCATTTTCCGAGCAATTATTCGCCGTTACGAGTGACGACCGCTCGTCGCGGCGGCAGGTAGCGTGCGGCGTATGGCGGCGACGCGCGTCACGCGCGGCACGCGACTGCGCCGCCGGCGCCGCCGCTGCGCCAGGCGCCCGACGCGACATGCGGCTGCGGGACATCTGCCTGACGACATAAAAGGGGTGAAATATCTTTACAGGCGCAGTCGGTGGCAGTTGTTTCTTCATTGGGCTATGTGATGATCTGCCTTTTTATTTATAAAATTATACCTATTATAAAACAAAATAATAATAATTTATTAAACCGCAGCCTTTAGTCCGTTAGTCACCTTTTACGACACCCAAGGGAAGAGGTGGGTTGTTATTATTAATTTAATAATAAATGACAACTACACATTATGACAGTACCTGTCAGTAAAACGATTCTCCTAAGGGCGGAAAAGTATTACTTTCCACCTGCTTCTCAGGAAACTTCAGACCTACTTTCCGAGTATGAGGAATGAAAAATGTTATGTTAGGTATACGAGTTGGGCCGCCGTTAATAGATCGTGATTTTATGGCTCAATTTAATATAAAGTATACTTCTAAAAATAACAAAATTGATTTAAATTGTAATAACGTTGACATAGAGGTGTTACAATTGTTGCATCAGTTTTCAATCAATGAAAAGACGAATTGGAATGCTTTAATTTTAAAGTTGAGTTACACCTAAAAGATAATGCCCTTCCAATTTTTTTATAAGCTACGTACTATAATACCATTTGCACTTAAAGAAAAATTGGAGGATGAATTATTTAAAAGATTGGTTAATTTAGGAATTTTAGTGACAGTTTTTTATGTTGTAAGTAATGGAAAATGTTCTTCTATGATAGAGAGGGCATTTTCCAATTTGTATTGACGCTGTAAAAGAAAGGGAGAAAAGAAATGCCCTTGCTGAGTTTGTTGCCGGTTCTTCTCAGTACAAGGCTCCCGCAGTCCCGCCCCATAGTTAGACTTACAAACCGATGGCATAGCGACATTCATAAGTGCTTAATTATTGTAGCCTAAATTGAATAAATGAATTTGACTTTGACTTTGAGTTAATTATTCCGAATTTGCTACGCGCACAGTACCCGTTCTTAAGGAAACGGGACAGTTAAAATAGCGGGTGATTTTTCATGTACCCTTATTAACAAGGTTTTAAAAATTGATAAATATCCTTTGCCGCGATTAGAAGAGGTGTTTTCAAGGATAGGCGGTGGTGAGCATTACTCAAAAATTTATTTGAGTGATGCTTATAAGTAATCAATTCTTTCTAAGTGAACCTTCCCAGGACCTCACACGATCAATACAAGGGACTGTTTAAATACACTCGCCTATTGTATGGTTTAGCAAACGCTCCAGCTATATTCCAGAGAGCGATGGAGACCTTGCTATCTGGCAATGATGGGGTTTCTTGTTGGTTAGATGACGTGTCCCTGTGCAGCGCAGATAGGTCCACTCATCTATTTAAATTTAAAGAGGTACTAACTCGAACGAATGACGCAAGCTTAAAGCTGCATAAAGATAAGTGTGTTTATTTTTCAAAACAATGTCACATATTTAGAATATGTTGTAGATAAGAATGGGCTAAAGAACAGCCCAAGTAAAGTTGAAGCCATCTTAAAGTCGCCAGCACCGACTAACGTGTTCGGTATTAAGCGATTCTTAGGCGTTGTAAACTATATTATCGCAGGTTCATTCAGAATGCATCCTCTTTGTTACACCCGTTTCACGAATTACTTCGCACAGATATAAAATTGTTTAATAATAATTATTTAATTTGTATAAATATATTTTTAATTCATTTAATACAAATACAAAATACAAAATAACTTTATTTTCTCATCACAAAAAAAAAAAACTCATGGTTACATTACAGGTGGACGTTATGTTTATGTTTTGTGAGAGACTGGTGCCTGAGAGAGGTTTTTGAAAAAAACCCGTTATACGGGTCACCAGTGCCCCACTCCACGGACTCATGGTGGGTGGATGGAAATGTAGTATTGGAGGGTATTTTACAAGGAAAACAAAAAAGAAAAAGTAAAACAAAACAAGATTACAATAATAATACAAAAGTTTGTGTGCATATGTATGTTTATATTGGTGTATCAGTGTGCGTGTTTTGTGTGCGTGCGCGTGTTGTGTGGATGAGTGAGATGAGATGTGTATGAGTGTGTGTGTACGTGGATGTGCCTGCGTGAGGATGACGTGTTAGTGTGTGTGAGCGTGTGAGTGGGAGTGTGAACAGTGCAAGGCTACTACTCATTAAGACACATCTTTGTTGATGGATAGTGGCAGCGTTTATGAACTTGGGAGTAAAAAACTTTCAGTTTTGTCGTAATTAAGATCGCGAAGCCATTTTATAATCGCTTTTTTACAGCTGTTCTTTGGAAGGGGATATATACTGAGGATGCTGTTTAATTTATTATAAATGAATGGTCCGAGGAAACAAAAAAAATTATGAGAGAGACTTGTGTTTAGCTTTTGTGATTTGCAGACCTTGCCCTTCCTGCGTTTTCCTATAACTAAATGTGGATCGTAATGCAGCTGGGAGTGTTTTTTGAGCGCAACTTGGAGAATAAAAGTTTGCCTTATTGTAAGAACGATCCAATGCCTATAAAGGTCAGTGGTTGGGTATCGATATGGGAGGCCAGCAATCACCTTTAGTATGGCTCTCTGCGCTCTCTCTAAGTGAATGAGGTGAGATTTTGCTGCTCCACCCCATGAGGTGATGCAGTAGTCTATTAAGGATTGGCAGAGAGCGTAATATACCATTTTGACTGTCTTGCGATCAGCTACATGTTTTAAGGACTTAAATATATAAATCAGTTTACGTAACCTAGTCGCAAGTATGTCAATTTGATTTTTGAAGGTGAGTAATTGGTCTATGGTTACTCCAAGGTATTTATAGTTATCGGTTCTCTGAAGGGTAGGACAGGAACAAAGAAGAGTTCCCGTAGGGCAAGAGTGAGCTGTTAAATGAAACGATGGTGCAGGGAGCTGGTTTGATCTGTGGGCAAACGCTATGTATTTAGTCTTTGAGACGTTCAGAGTCAGTACGTTATTATGGAGCCAGGTACATACTTCATTAAAGCCGCGTTGTGCACTGATGAAGACGTCTTCCCAACTGTCGCCGCAGAAGAAGAGGGCAGTGTCATCAGCAAATGTCAATATTGTGCCGTTTTGGAGTTGCATATTGCAAAGACTATTGACATACACCAAAAATAGCGTCGGGCCATTTATACTTCCCTGCGGCAAGCCAAAAGTCACCGTTTGTTCATCACTAAGCCACTGGTCAATCCTGACTCGTTGCCTCCTTTGTGATAGGTAGTCTTTAAATAAATTTAGAGGAAGGCCTCTAACTCCCATCTCCTCCAGCTTAGATAGAAGGTGGGGGACAGAGACCGTGTCGAAAGCCTTGGCTAAGTCTAGGAATATTGCGAGACATTTCTTTTTATTATCTAGGTTGACTATAATTGAGTGAGTCAGAGCGTGCACAGCATCATTGGTTGACCTACCACACCGGAAGCCAAACTGGGATTGTGATAGGAGAGAATGGATTTCTAAAAAGTTTGTAAGTCGCTTGTTCATTAAGCGTTCGAGGATCTTAGACATTGTTGGTAGAATTGAAATTGGTCTAAAGTTGTTTACACAATCCCTCTCCCCCCCCCTTATGTATAGGTTTGATAAGTGCAATTTTGAACGCACGTGGGAACTCTCCTGTGGAAAGGGCCAGATTGCAAATGTGGGTGATAGGAATGGAAAGCAAAGAAGAATATCTCTTAATGAACTTCGTAGAGATTTGGTCTATTCCCACGGCACAGTTGTCTCTTAACCCACAGATCACCCGCTGGACCTCAGTCTCGTCGGTGGGGAGTAAGACAAGGGATTTCATAGGCTTGTTCGACGTACCTTTTACTCTGGTATACATATTATTTGAGCTTGGGCCAATAATTTTTTCAGCAAGGTTTCGTCCTACGTTAAAGAAAAAGTCATTTACTTTATTAATGCTACCTAACGGGTTGGCTGGAGATAACAGACTAGGTGAATGGTCAACTGCCTTACGCATGCATGTAACTTTTTTAATAACTTCCCAAAGCTTTCTCTTATTATTTGTAGCGTTTTCAATCTCCTGTTTCTCATAGCTCCTCCTAGCCTTCTTAATAAGACCCTTGCAAAAGTTTCTATATTTTTTATATGTAGTTTTAAGTATTTCATTTTCAGGATGTTTTTTTAGTTTTTTATGTATATTATCCCTATTTTTTAAGCAGCGTAGCAATCCCTTCGTAATCCAAGGTCTATAGGTTTGACTTCTTTTTGAGGGAACAACTACTTTGGAGTATTGTGTAATTAATAAGGTGATATAGTCGATGAGGAGGTCCGTAGCTATATTCACGTCGTCGCAAGAGAGAATCAACTGAGGGTTAAAGTTTTGAATAGCGCTGTCCAAGCCATCGTAATCGACACGTATAGTTTTTCTGTTATAACTGTAGTCTAAAATATAATTGAAATTAATAATCAGGGCTACACATTCATGGTCAGTTATTGATGATTCCACTACGAAACAGGTTGCTTCTAATTTCGTTTTTATTATAAAATGGTCAAGGCATGTTCGACCGTGAGTTGGTGAAATATGCGCTGGGAGTAATGAATGGCTCGCCAAAACATTTAGGTACTCATAAGAGCGGTTATCACATGTGTTTGGTAGGATGTCGATGTTTATGTCGCCACACAAGATCACGTTTTTGTAATTATTTAATTTTGCTAATAGTAGATCTAGGGCGTTAATAAAATTTGTAGTGTTGTGTTGGCTCGGCGGGCGGTAGATAGCAATTATGCAAGTATCAGTGTTTAGTTTTAATAACAAACAATTAGCGTCAGTTACCCGTGGTTCATCAAATGAATACCTAAGTTGTTTCTTATAATATATTACAACACCCTCATTTTGTGATTTATAAAAAGTTGTGGCAACGTGGCTATAGCCATTCAGCTCAGGAATAAACTTAGCTGAGGGGAGCCAGCACTCAGTCAGAATTACGACATCCCAGTCTATCCCAGATCTCTGTAAAAGAGTACCAAAGCTGTGCATATTGCAATTTATGCTTCTTATGTTTTGCGAAATGATTTTAAGTGAACGTCGCCCCTGATCAGATATGTAGGTTTTTACGTCTTCAATGTCGCATGATAATGTCTTTGCTACCGAGAGAGAATCCAGACCCAAAATAAAAGACTCCAAGTCTTTATTAACCATTACTATATTACCTACTCGAATAAATAAGATTTATTTTGTTTACAAGGCCTTTGCCCATCATAGGAGCGAAGCAGGCCGGCATATTAAATAAACGAGCAGTTAGGTCTAGATGTCGATATATTACAATAAACAATCTCGGTTGAAGTAGCGTAATTAGGATTGTGTATCTATGTATGTTAAAAAATAATGACCAGGAGATATGCACTGTAGACTTGGGGTGCGTGAAGTGTTGGTGTGTATATGTGCGGTGAATATGCACGGAAAGAATTTATTAGTTGGTTTTACCATATTTCAACAAAATTTTAGGGTTAATATAGCACCTACTCTTGAGTTTTGTTGAATGAACAAAAACTATATTGTTGATCAGTTTCGGTAATTTTAACTTATTACATATTTGTTGATTCAACATTTCATTAAAATGGTAAAATTAACCCTCTAACAAGGGGTTAATATAGCACCAACCCGTGGAATTTAGTTGTTTTTACCAGTAGCACAATGGTTATTTTAACCGTCTAGCAATATGTTAATTCATTACCTACCTTTAGATTTTTGTCAGTTTTACTAGTTTGCACTTGGTGCAAACCTGTAAAAACAACTAAGCATGACAGTAAAATTGACTCTCTAACAAGGTTTGCTTTAACGTATTCGAAAAGTTAAAAATACAAGTATGTTTGTGTTGAATCGACTTGCATTTAATGGTTAGTTTTACTGGTTTGCACCTAGTGCAAACCTGTAAAAACAACCAACCATGACAGTAAAATTGACCTTCTAACAAGGTTTGCTTTAACGTACTCGAAATGTTAAAAACACGAGTGTGTTTGTGTTAAATCTACTTGCTTTTAATGTTAGATTGACCTTCGAACTCAAGGTTGTTTTAACTGAGTTACTATATTGGATCAACTCGTACTATATTGTTGGGTCAACCCAAAATATTTTGGGTATAACCAACAGTATTTTAGCAAAATCGTTTTGTTGATTCGATCAATGTCAAGGTGTTGAACTTACCAACTTTAAAGGTTAAATGTACTTTCAAAAATGGGTAGGGTTAACTGTCCTGCACTGTTGAACCAACTTTTGCTGTATTAGTTAGATCTATATGTATGTTTTGTTGAATTAACCTCAATTAAATGGTAAAATTAACAGTGTAGTTTTGTTGAGGCAATAAGTGTCTTGGTGTTGTATTAACCCATAATCAATAGTAATTTTAACAAAGCAGTTTTGTTGTGTCAACATCTACTAATTTAGTTGGGAACACTCAAAATATTTTGTAGTATCAACCTAGACATAATAGTATTTTCAACAAAACAGTTTTGTTGTGTCAATAAGTGCGTTTGTGTTGCATCTACCTGATAAAATACTATTGAAACAACCCTTTCGAAGTAGAGGTTGGATTAACACGAGCTACAATGTTGTATCAACTTACGCTATAATTGTAAGGACTAAAACTTGGATTATATTGTCAAATAATTATTCAACTTAGGGTGAATATACTTAAGAGGGTTTACGCATTTCGGTTTCCCATTTAAATTTCCAAGTCAACATTTTTAAAAACCGGTAGGCCAATTTTGATGAAACTCGGCATGCTGTGGTAAAATATAAAAAACTAAATAGTTTGTTGAAAACATTTTCAAGAAACGTTTATTTAACTGAGTTATTGCGTTTTTAAACTTTCTATAGTGAACTTTAAATCGCAATAACTCAGACAAATAAACCTTTTTTTAAAATTTTATCGGCAAACTATTTAGATTCCTGTATTTTACTTTAGCATGCAAAGTTTCGCTAAAATTGGCTTATTGGTCTTTAAAAATGTCGACTTGAAAAATTGTATGGGAAACCGAAATGCGTAAACCCTCTTAATGGATTACCTTAACTTGAATTATGTTGAAATTTACCTCGTATACCATTGTAAAGTAGTTAATTTGGCAATATAATTCAAATGATCCTAACAATTATAGCGCAAGTTGATTCAACATTGTACCTCGTGTTAAGCCAACATTTTCATTGAGAGGTTGATTTAATAGTTTTTTTATTTGTGAGGCGAGTACGCTAAGTTTTATGTCGTACATAAAGCATTCGTCCCTTTCTGGCAAATATGCGTGTGCGACAAATGCTTTACGTCGGACAATTAACCGAGCGTGCTAGGGGGACAGGTAAATGCAACAAAAAATATTGACAAAACAAAACTGTTTTGTTGAGAATACTATGTCTAGGTTGATAATAGGTACAAAACATTTTTAGTATTCCCAACAAAATTTGTAGAAGTTTACACAACAAAATGGGTTTGTCATAAATACTATAGATTCTAGGTTAATACAACACTTAGACACTAAAATAGAATGACATAACGATTTCGGATCGGATCGGCTACAAAGCAAAATGTTCATATATGCTTTTGGTCTTCTCAAGCAAAAGGTCTATTTAACCAATCTTGACCACATGTAGAGATTGTCCTGGGAGCAAATCGTCCACAATTTATTTATGTCCATAATTCAAGTAGTCTATAATTGAAAACTGCCTGTAGACATATCGTTCATGGTGCATTATGTTAGCATTAATTCCTACAGACTAATAAAAAAGGATATTGAATAGATAAACATGTGCATACATCCATGTTTATATTTTTAGTTTAACCCTAGCTCGTGAGTTAGTTTAAACTATGTGAATTAGTTGATTTAGTTATAAATCTTGCTGTTGTTTTTAACTGTTTATATTGTTATCCCAACTGTTTATGTAACGGTTAAAACAAACATTTGAAAGGGCCAGCTTATACATAATTTTATCCAGTGCGTTGCAAGTATTGACACGATGAATGTTTCTTTGTAGACTAACGACACGCCCTTTTTGTATACGGTTTAATCTACAAGGCTGAGCTATGTGAAACACCTACGAGCTTGGTTAGGCAGAATATCCAGTTGAACATCTGACGAAAATTCTCCTGGCGCTCACTTATTTTTAAGCTAGATTTAGTTATTAGTCGATAATAAATACCATAAACGTGATCAAAGTGCCCGTTATTTTAACGGGATCCCTCTTTTTCGCCTATTTTCTTTGTCCTAATTTAATTTGGCATAACGAGTTAGGCATATTTTTATTTGTCATAATAATATTTTGACCTAATTGTTTTTGGCATACTATTTCATTAAGCATAAATATGGTTTAGGCTAATGTTTTTCGCCCTAATTTTGATTTCCATAAAGTTACAAGGCATATTGTTTATTCGTCTAATAGTTATTAGGCATAAAGATAGTCTGGTAGATAACATAAAACAGAAGGTGAGGTTACAGTTTCAAAATCGGCTATAATTTTAATTGGTTTTTTAACAGGTTTTGTCTTTGCAATATTTTAAATTTTAGTGATAGATAATTGAATCTGAAAAACTAAAAGTAGGTATTAGGTATATCTAATATAAATTGGTTACTGTAGTGTAATAGCAGGTTAGGGTGCGGCGTGGGTGTGGCCCTAAACATGTTTATTTTATATCCGAAAAGTATTTTATCAAATGCAAACACAAAGTTTCCAAACCTTACTTTTTCCCGATAGTATAATTATTATGCCCAACAAAATTATGCTTAAATATAATTATGCGTTAGCAAGTATTAGGCTTTAGAATAGTATGTTTAACAATTATTATGCTAATACAAGTTATCCTTAAAAAAATGTGTCTTAAAAGTTATGCCTAATTAATATTGTGCGTAACTATTATTAGGATAAGTAAAACCTATTTTAACACCCAGGACAATCCATAACAATATCACTATCATGCTAAATTATCGGGCAAAAATTCGTGTCGCATTGACGCGATAAAAACTTCGTGTTTTTTCTACGGCAAACTATTCTACCTATATAATTATATAAAATTTTCGGGCGAACTACATTGGATCAAATGAAAACAATGTGCCTGCTGAAGACTGTTGCTTTACGGGCCTAGGTAGGTGTATTGGGCTGTATGAAATTCCTTTACATATCATCTTCACTCATCGCACCGGTTACGTAGTATTTCCAGACCTAATTGAAGTAAGTCATGTCAACATTTCATTGCAAGTTTGAGAAAATATCCCTTTGATGTGCGGTAGGTTCAGCAAACTGTTTGGCTATAGCTACACGACGCGACAGTTCAAACATTCGCCGAATCGCGATAATGTAACCATAACATCATAAGTGTCCACTCACATGTCATTGTCAACAGCAGTGCGATTCTCTAAGTTCGGCTGCCGCAGCGCTGAGAATTAACTCTGTCTCTTTTATATTCATAGAATTGGAAAGAGAAAGCAGATCACCGCCATGCGCGCTGCGTCTGTGTCGCTTAGAGAATCGCATAGCCGAACTTCTCTTGAATAGACGCCCTTGCTTCTTGAGCGCGCGCAGATAGTAATTTGCGACGTTGCCGGGAGATCAGCACAAATTATTTAAATTGTTATTTCAACTATTTGTGAAAGGGTTAAAACAAACATTTGAGAAGTTTGTGTCCTGTTAAAGCACTAATTATAGCGTAAACATCGAAATCGTTAAGTACAGCCGTTTTCGACAATCCATTAAAAAATCAAAGCTCGTTTAACAGTAGGGACCTACTTACACTGTTAAGGTAGGTAAGTATGGCGTTTAATTCCACTTTTCATCTTGTTATCTTCCAAAACAAGATCATAGGGCCGGACATACAAAAGCATTTTGCCCTAACTATAAATAGGTATCGAGCTCGCTCACAAATTTTCACGAGAATCGGTTGAGAGAGTGACCTATACTATAGACGGAAAAGCTGAACAGTCAGACATACGAAAGCAAATACAAATATAGATATAGTTTCGCTATGTCGGTTTGTCTGTATTGTAGGTAGGTATGTGACACAGTAATTTTATCTCAGATTACTCGTATTTAGCATTTAGGTAGCGGTTAATTTAACAACATACATTTGAAAGCGTTAGCTCAACCATTCAAACTTGTTGATTTAGTTTTATGTCTTGGTGTTGTTTTTACCTGTTTACATTGCTATCCCAACTGTTTGTGTAACGGTTAAAACAAAGACTTGCAAGGGTTGTGTGAATCGTTTTTTTTTTGTTTAGGACGTAATTTGTTTATATTATTATTTTAACCCTAGCTCGTGAGTTAGTTTATCCATTCAAACATGTTGATTTGACCTCATGTGTTGCTGTTGTTTTTACCTGTTTTATTGCTATCCTAACTGTTCGTGTGACGGTTCTTACATACATTCGAAAGCGTTAGCTCAACCATCCAAACTTGTTGATTTAGTTTTTTGTCTTGGTGTTGTTTTTACCTGTTTATATTGCTATACCAACTGTTTGTGTAACGGTTAAAACAAACATTTGAAAGGGTTGTGTGAATCGTTTTTTTTGTGTAGCACTTAACTTGTTTATATTATTATTTTAACCCCAGCTCGTGAGTTAGTTTATCCATTCAAATATGTTGATTTGGCTAAATGTGTTGCTGTTATTTCTACCTGTTTTATTGCTATCCCAACTGTTCGTGTGACGGTTCTAACATACATTCAAAAGCGTTAGCTCAATCATTCAAACTTGTTGATTTAGTTTTTTGTCTTGGTGTTGTTTTTACCTGTTTATATTGCTATCCCAACTGTTCGTGTGACGGTTCTAACATACATTCGAAAGCGTTAGCTCAACCATTCAAACTTGTTGATTTAGTTTTTTGTCTTGGTGTTGTTTTTACCTGTTTATATTGCTATCCCAACTGTTTGTGTAACGGTTAAAACAAACATTTGAAAGGGTAGTGTGAATCGTTTTTTTTTGTGTGTAGAACTTAACTTGTTTATATTATTATTTTAACCCCAGCTCGTGAGTTACTTTATCCATTCAAACATGTTGATTTGGCCTCATGTGTTGCTGTTGTTTTACCTGTTTTATTGCTATCCCAACTGTTCGTGTGACGGTTATAACATACGTTCGTAAGCGTTAGCTCAACCATTCAAACTTGTTGATTTAGTTTTTTGGCTTGGTGTTGTTTTTACTTGTTTATGTTGCTATCCCAATTGTTTGTGTGATGGTTAATACTAACACTTGAAAGAGAATTTTAACCCTTGCTCTTGAGTTAACTTTATCTATCGCACATATTGATTAAGCTTTATGTGTCGCTGTTGCTTTTACCTGTTGATTACTGTTATCTCAACTGTTTGTGTGACGGTTAAAACAAACATTTCAAAGGCTCGTGTCAATCGATAATTTTTGTACAGGACTTAACCTGTTTATATTTTTATTTTAACCCTAGCTCGTGAGTTAGTTTAACTATCCGAATTTGTTGAATTAGTTATGAATCTTGCTGTTGTTTTTAACTGTTTATATTGTTATCCCAACTGTTTATGTGACGGTTAAATCAAACACTCTGAAGGGCTACTTTAAACATTCAAACAGGTTAATTTAGCTTTTTTTATTGGTGTTGTTTTTACCGGTGTACATTGCTATCCAAACGGTTTGTGTGACAGTTGAAACAAGCAGTTGAAAGGGTTGTGTCAATCGTTTTTTTTGTATAGGACTTAACCTATTTATGTTGTTATTTTAACCCTTGCTCTTGAGTTAGTTTTACCATTCGAACATATTGATTAAGCTTTATGTGTTGCTGTTGTTTTTACCTGTTTAATACTGTTATCTTAGCTATTTGTGTCACGGTTGAAACAAACATTTTAATGGGTCGTGTCAATTACTTTTTTTGTATAGAATTTATATCATTATTTTAACCATCATTCGGGTGTTCGTTTAACCATTCGAACGTGTTGGTTTAACTTTATGTCTTGCTGTGGTTTTTACCTGCTTATATTGTTATCCCAACTGTATGTGGATCGGTTGAAACAAACATTTGAAAGGGTTATGCCAATCAGCTTGGTTCCAACATTAAAATTTACATTAAATCAACTATAGGGAATAGGCATCATTAACAAATTTATTTTGTTGTTTCTGGTAATCGACAAATGGTTGAATATCTTTTGTTGTTTTAACGTATTTATTTTGTAAATTTAACTTTGAAAATGGTTATTTCAACAACTTGAACAGTAAAATCAACAATTACCTATTGAATTATGCATGAATTGTTACGCCAACGTGTACAAATAGGTAAAAACAACTGTTTTCATACCAACTAAAACTTTTCTGTGAAAACAACAATTTGTTCATGTTGCTTTAACCCATCACTTTGTTAATTCAACTAATGTGTCGCCAACCCGTGCAAAATCAACCTTTTTGTTCTTTCAGTGTGGCGAGTGTAGGTATGTAAATGTTGAGGGAGAAGTGTGATATTATTATTAAACAGAAAAAATATTAGACTCTGGCTTATTAAGAAAGAAAAGGTAATATAAAAAAACATTCCAATAATCATGCAGTTGTGTAAATGTAAGAAACCATATAGTCACTTTATTAATCGGAGTAAGTCACCTTCTTCTTCAATACGGACAGGTACAGCTCCTTCTTCCTTCTTTAAGCTTACCAAACGATGTCCACGCTGATTATAATATAACTTAGTAGCAGATTATTTATCTCGCGCACTGATGTGCCTTATGTGAATAATAGTAAAACTGACGATCAGGGTGTGAGCACCTTAAAGTTTTGAAACTGTAACAAAACCGGTTGCCTTTCTAATATAAGTGTAGCGATTCGTAAAGACAAGATATTAACAACCGTAATAAAGTACATGTCTTACGGTTGGCGACGTAAGTTGAAATGTAAAAAATATATTGCCATATTTTTACTGTAAATCGGATCTAGAAGAGAATCAATCAAATTTATTTATTACTTCAAAAGCTTAAACAATGGTTCTCAACAACAATTTGTAGTTAAGTACTTAATTAGGGTTGGCTTTTGAATAGAGTCGCCTGAACTCGGAGAAACTAACACTGTGGAGGGGTCTAAGGGGTTCTTAAATAAAGGTTTATTAACATTTTAGCTGCCGTTGTTGCGTAAAAATATTAAAAAACTCACTTGAAATTTTTTTCAAAATCGGCCATAACCTAAAAAAATGACACGTATTTAGGTCATATAGTACCATGTTTCTATTGAGTTTGTAATTGGATTACGTAAGTTTAAACGTTTTTAGGCTATATAGTATATATAGCCTAAAACGAGTATATATATATACCATGGTTTTAGTAATCGAAGACAGCCATGTTGTTTGTTATGATAGGTATGTCATTCCGTTGTTTTCGAATTTACTGTTTTTACATTCCACTCAGCTCAGTAGTAACAGAACCGAAGCGGAGGACGGGGGGAGGGGGGGTGGCGCAGACCCCCGCCATGTAAAAAATTGACATAACTTAAAAATTACTTGTCTGCGGCAGGAGGGTAAGTGGGGGGTCTCCCCCCCCCCCCCTACTCTTCGTCTCCCCCTCAATTCAGGTGACTTGATTCTAAAGCTTTAACACGGTACGTAACCTCAAAATACAAAAAATAACATACTTAACTTAAAAACTACTTGTTTCCGGCAGAGGGGGTAAGTGGGGGGGTAAATCCTCACCCTTCCCTCTCCCCCCCTCACCACCCCCGATTCAGGCGACTCGATTCAAAAGTTTAACCCTTAATTAGGTTACTTGTACTTATTAATTTTGAAATTCACTACATTCATAGTACATCTCGACTGTGATTTTTGCGTAAAATGGCCAATTTTGGCATTATGGATCTCAGAAACAAAAAAGTTTAATTACAATTTTGACTTATTGAATAGAGTAGAATAGCTATTGGAATAGTGCGTAGCGGCCTCGCTGTTTGTAAATTTTGCTTAACTTTTTAATTAAACCCTAAATTGCAAAGAAAGATTTTCATAACATGCGCGAAGGCACTTTTTGAACTCCTAGATTGAACTACTGTTCTAAACAAATGAAATAAAAAATTAGGATGTTATCTCTTAAATAGTCGTATAGTGCGTAGCAGCCTCGGAAGTTTTAGATATCATTGATTTTATATAGGATAAAATCTTATTTTTTACCAAAAAACTTCGAAAATTGCTGTAAGTTAACAGTGAATTTCTCCTATGTACGATAATATTATTGAGCAAAATGTATACCAGAATAATCGTTACTTCATGATGATTTAAGATTTATTAATGAATTTATTATCCTATTTCGATAAAAATGATAAATACAACTGCAAAAATACTTCAAAATGCGATGCGCCGGCCGTCCGAACTCAGCTTATCCTCGCAGAGTGGACATTTGTGATATTAAGCATGATTTTATTATCCCATTTCGATAAAAACGATTAATGCAACTTGAAAAATAACAACAAAATGCGAAAATGGGCATTTTACGCAAAAATCACAGTCGAGATGTAATAGGCCTCTTAACACTTATTCATATTAACAATGTCTTTCAAACCACAAACAGATTGTAAGAAGAACCACTGAGTATGAAATATGTACCCTCCTAGTAGAGGATCCGAGTATACAACGACCTTCACCGAGCCGGTTAATGAATGAAAAATATTTTATATTAAATTTAACGTGTTAAAAATATATTGCGAGTGGGTTAGCTGAAAAATTTCAGTCCAGTATATGATTAATTAAATATTTAAAAATATTTTTTTAAACATTGCACTTGTTTCGATAATAAACAAATTACATAGGTACCAATCGAAAGTATGAAGCCTATTAGAATATGCAAACGTTAGCTTGACTATTTTTTTCCTGTAATAACTTTGTGTGTTAAAAAGGTGTCAACAGGCAAGTCAATATTTGTAATTTGCAACCGTCTGGTTCAATAAATAAAATTTATGTTTATATAAAGATAAGCTCATTACAAACACACACACACACCAAACCAGTAAAATGTAAAAAAAAATTTTTTTTTTAAATTAAATTAATCATTAATGGTACTGGACTGAAATTTTTCAGCCAACCCACTCGCGATATATTATTTAACATATTAAATTTGATATAAAATACTTTTCATCCATTAACCTTCTCGGTGAAGGTCGTTCTATACTCGGATCTTAGACTAAAAGACTATTACCTATATACTAAAAGACAATAACAATAAATTCACACATTAAAAATCTCAACCACGGGGACTTTATTCTTGTATAAGCGGTAACACTGAATGGCGTTTCTTGTTCATATTATTTTATGATGAAATTTCGAAATTATACGATACTTACTGATGGTATGTGATCCCAGTGTCTTATTTTTTTTTTTTTAGAATATTTATTTTTACACAGTTTTACTACGCAAACTGGCATTTTAATTTGAATTGAGCCCAAAATTGAATAAAACATACGTACGCCGATTTCGGCATAGTATTTGTTGCCGCATTTGACAAGTACGACGGAGGTATCTAGTCGAGCGCAGCGAGACCAATCATTAATCTAAGACTATGTATATAATACTAATAGAAAATAATGTGTCTGGTAGGGAAAGGATAACAGAATATTGTTGCAGTTGTTTGGTAGTGTGGTACCTCGGGGTGGGCCAGGCACCAAGATAACATAATAAGCAGCACCAGCGGGTTTTTAGATAAGTAGTGTAGTTAAAAGAGACGATTTGAATAAATCTTTATGAAATTTGCAATACACACTAGATATAAACTAACTAAAAACAGCAACGTATTTAATCTAAATAATAGATGCAACTCAAACCCTGCGCCAAAATGGATAACAGTTGTGCTAATCTAACAACAAATAAAAACAAAAAAATAAATTTGGAATCATAAACAAATCATCCGTTCCCGAAACTTTTTTGACAGAATGTATACTTTATTGTAATAGATGCGTATAGTAAGTGGCTTGAACTCGGACCAAATATCACAATGGGCCGAGGGCTTGGATGTGTTTGCATGAATGGTGGCACCTCCACAAACGCCCTTATTGCACAACTAAAATATTTGTTTTCGAGATACGGAATTGCACACTTAATTGTATCTGACATTGATATTGGAAGCTTCAGTGGAAGCTTCAGTGGAATTTCATTCGTTTTGTAATAATAGTGGCATTAAGTATATAAATTTAACATCACCTGTATATCACCCTTCTAGCAAGCAACGGCCAGGTCGAAAACTTAGTAAAAACGTGAAAAAAATGATTAAATGCATAATTGATAATGCAACCTTGTCACAGTCTCTTTTAAATGAAAAGTTATTGGGATTCTTTTTTAATATCGTAATACCTACCTGTTCATTGCTCGACAAGGAACACCCCTGCAAAATTGACGTTGGGTCGGAATTTAAGGTCAAAATTAGATTTAATTACGATGCCGAGCAATAAATAATACAGAAATAGTTGCAAAAACATTAAAAAAGTCACGCTGTTTTGTAAAGGGTGAAGACAAGTGCTCTGGCGAAATAGTTCATCGCTAGAAGGGCAGTATGGGGAGTATAGGCAAAATTGTTGATATATTAGGTAACCGCATACATGTGTAAAGTTCATTTTAAGAATTATTACGTCGTTCAAAATCGCCATGTTGATCAGATTATGAAATTTAAAGGAACAAGTAATAGTGATTGTTCATTATGGCCATTAGATAATAGAGAGACTGATGATGTGGTATCTTGTGTTCCCCGCCTTCACCGACACCCTCACGTCACTAAGTTATGGAGCCGCCGCCGCCGCCGCCTCCACCTCCGCCAGAAGGCGCAATCGAGAGCGCGACTGCGCCGCCAGCTGTCGCACCAACTGTTAATTCAGAAAATAATTGCGAAGCAACTTTAATTGCCGAAGATAGGCCTCTCGAGCGCTATTCGAAAAAATAAAAATTTTAAACACTGAAAGAAGACGACAACCTCAGGCGGGAATCGAACCACGCACCTTCCGCATTCCGGGCGGCTGCCTTAACCACTTAGCTACCGAGGTCTGGCTTTCAACCGTCGAAATTTGTCAGTGCTTGATGTTTATGTTTTTTAGTCAACATTGCTTCATCAAATCTTAGAAGTTTTCACCTCTGAGATCCGGAAGAAATATTTTTACAAATATTTGAACATTCAGTTAAGATGAAGCTGCGTTTATAGATTAATGTTTTATATTTTAGCGTTTTATTAACGCTTAAATATACTTTTATCTTAGTACCTACTTATTAAAAGATTGCAATAAATAATAAAGACTGATTACTTAAACTGATATATATTTGTTTTTATTAAAAAAAAAACATTGTGAGGCGTATATCTCCGCGCGAGACAAGTATCCTCCGAAGCATTTCTAACGTGAGGCTGCTATCCGCTAGAGTAGGCAACTATCCTTTTTTTAAGAGGTCAAATAAATCAGGATTTACTCAAAACCATTATTAATTATGTTTACAAAAATGGGCTACTATAATAGATCAAAGAAGAGGTTTTGATATACATGTTGCATTTTTTCCATTAAGTGCCTGCTTTTACTCTAAGTTTAAATTTATCAAAGCCTAAGTATGTACCTAGCTGTTAGGTAGGTACTTACTTGATTGTTGTGTAATCATTATATTATTGTTTTTGTTGTTCACAGAGCTTCTAATTAGCGTTGTTTGGAGGAATGTTTATATTGAAGGTGTCTGCACATTCATTGAAATGTACGATGTTGACAGTAATAAACTAGCTATCACACGCGACGGTTGTTTTATTGTATTAGAACACTACATGTACATAATTATATATAAGAACAATAGGCACTTGAGTAATATGTGAATAACAGTAGATAGATGCGTGGTAACCAGTAATACGAGTACAATCATATTTTTATCGATGTCTCATAGTCAGAATACAACTAAAGGTATTTTAATATTAAGGGTAAAAATAACAAACCCCCACCATAAACATGAACCTCACAGGAATAAATTTTAATAAATATGCTAAAAATACCAATTTCTTTAAGACCTAATAAATTATAATGCAAAAGTGCTTTCCGACACTATTGGATACACATTTAAATATTACCTTTGGACTTTAGAATTTGGTAGAAAATAATGACGTAACGATGATGGCCAGCAACTAGGCGGTGAAACACAATTAAAAATTGATTTGGGAACCGGCGGTAAAAGTCGCACACGGGCTGAATATGAAAGTGGTCGGTTCACTGAAACTTGTGCACTTGGTATTCGCGACGGCCCGCGCCGGCGATGGCTCCAAAGTCTAAGTCCCAAACTGGGGCATGTAGTGCAAGCGGAATGGAAGCGGCGATAAGTCGATTTCAGTATTGGAAGAGAATTATCGATTGGCAAATGACATTACATTGTACTGGGAGGCGGCGGCGGCCGGCGGCGGCACGGCGCGAGGCATCACGTAGCGGTATCGCCTGATGAAATCTAGGGTCTATTATGGCAGGGCGGCTAACGCCCTCGTTTGCGATACTGCTCGCATGTCACCGCTCATTCGAGGCGAATCGCCGACGATCGCGCTTCTTTCTCTATGCGATGGGCGCGGGCGGCGGCGGGAGCTCGCCGCAATAATGGCGCGGCCTGCGATGATGGGGGGAAATTATTGCTCCACGCTATGCCTAGAATATGTTCGTGTCAAATGGATTTCATTAGATAGATAATCTTTAGTGTAAGTAAGCAAACATTTTAAATGTTGTCTTTTCTTGCATAGAAATGATTTAAAATGTAGATACTAGGTACCCTTTTAGCCTTAGGTACAATAATGACACCACAATTTATATTCTGTATGGTGCCTAAAAGCTCGACTTTTACCTCTCATTTTGAGTCAGTACCTATCGTGATTAAGCTATGATTGTATCAGATTCGTGCTTAGGTACTTTGTCAACACGTTTCCAGTGCTGCTATGTGTCATCATTGAATAAAATAATATCAACAACTACGACTTCGAAAAAATAATATATTTTTAACAAATATCAGTGATCCAATTAAGAATAGTCAAACTTCATCTAAAAATGTACCTACTACACAGCTTTAAACAATAATTATTAGGTATTAGAAAAAAACAGGATTAAAAATTTTTTTTATAGTATTTTAGTTTTATTTTATTTTTAATTTTAGATTATATTTTTAAAAAAAACCTTTAATCCCGTAATTGTAGTGACCATGAAAGTTTAAAATGTTATTTTTACAAAAACTACTTACACAATGAAACTACGATACGACTGATAATATAAATATCGTGTATATAATGCAAGTGCGGGTGTGCGTAGACTCGCCGTCGTGCCGCGCGGGCGGCGTGGCGGTGGTGGGCGCGGCGCGCGGCGAGTCGGTGGTCATCGTGTGCGAGGTGGACGCCGACCCGCCCGCCGCCGTCTTCAAGTGGAAGTTCAACAACTCGGGCGAGACGCTCGACGTCGCCGCCGACAGATACACCTCTAACGGCAGCGCCTCCAGTCTCAAGTGAGTCCAGTTACTAACCATATTAACTAACACTCATACACCCTGATGATACCCTCGACCTCGCCGGAGACCGATACAAGTAAAACTCTGAAAGCAACGTATAATTATCTTATGTAACTGGTCATACTACCCTCATGCATAGAAAATCCGACCAGTCTACCACCTCGACGGCGACGAGACCCATTGTCCATGCCGGTAACAAAAACATCACCAATGGCAGCATCTTTAATCTCATGTAAACATTCCATTTAAATTCAAAGATCACTGTAACTCTATCAACTGTTATTTCACAGTTTGAATAGCTTTTTTAAGCTTGAAAAAGCTATTCAAACTGTAGAAAAAAAAGTGTTATTTATAGCAGTTTTTGATAAAATACAAAAAGAATAGGTAAATAACAATGAGAATTCAAGAGAAATCTCATATAAATTTTCATCATGAAGCTACTTTGCATTACAACTTTGTTCCAACCCCTGCGCTCAATGTGCTGATTGTCCCAGATACACCCCCGTGGCCGACCTAGACTACGGCACGCTGTCCTGCGCCGCGGCCAACGAGGTCGGCGCCCAGCTCACGCCCTGCGTCTTCCAGATGGTGGCTGCTGGTGAGTAGCGCGTGTGAGGGTCGCTATGGGTTTGCCTTTGTACCTACCTACTCAAAAGTTAAAAAGTAAAAGAGAAAAAGATGGTCTAAATTTTCGTAATTTTGTGTGTAACTTCATTAATTCACTAACACTCTCTTTTCTTTGTCCTCTCCCGCATTCTCATTTTTATAACTTATAAAATCCCCTTCCTCACTCGCATCCTCTCCATTCATTTCTAGCGCTTCCTCTTCCACATCATCGATTCCTCATCAACCCTATAATTGAAATGATGCATAGTTGGTGTGTGTGTTAGGCAAGCCGCACCGGCCGCGCAACTGCACGCTGTGGAACCAGACGCTGGACTCGGTGGAGGTGTCGTGCGTGGCGGGCTTCGACGGCGGCCTGCCGCAGCACTTCCTGCTGGAGGTGTACTCCGCAGACGGCGCGGCGCCTCGGTGAGCCCACGAAGCATGCACTATCACGGGCTCTATCGCTTTACCAGTCCTAAAATAAACGAAAAATTCTGCAAACTGGTACAGCGATACTGACCCCGATGATAACTCGATTCTTCATCGGCGATTAGACACGGTGACACGGTTAATGACGTTTGTCCTTAATATGTCTTATGCACGGGAGCCAGGGGTATCTTACGGTGTGACTCTCCTCCCAACTAAAATTCTAATACTATCTCTTTTGTGCCCCGGGGATACGCAACAGCAACCTGCAGCACCTTCGCCTGCTGGAAGTGCCGGCCACACAGCTTAGTGAATAGGCTAATGCCCTGCCTTATTGCTCATTTTTACAGTCTACCTGAAGTCCAAAATTGTTTTTATTGTCAAGACTTACAAATTAAATTTTACCGACTTTTGACTGAGTCTTCATCCGCGTAATTAAATAACAACAGGTTTCGCACTATACCAGAAGAATTACATAAAAGAAGGAATACGGGTTAGGAAAGAAACAAAGTAGGTACCTAGGTACAGTGATAATGATCGTACACGTTGACTTGACTTTGACTTTACAGAGTATTTCAAAATTAGTTTCGTTTTTATTGTCAAGCTACTAAAAACATATACACGTTGTATTTTATATCTATCTCCGTTTATTAATATCAACTGTCACAAAATTATCAAACGAAATACTAACGCGATCTCCTCGGTTTTTAAAAAATAAATGTCATACGTTCCCTTTTATTATCGTTTTAAAAGTTCTTTCACCGTGAAATAAAAGGGATATATTCTAATATGACAGTGATTCTTATTTCCAGTGCGTCTGAAATGAGCGGGCCGCACGGGCTCTGGAAGGCATTGTTTTTATTCAATATCGCGCGACAATTTGCCTTCCATTGCACCGGCACATGAGTAAATACCATACAGAGTCCAAGCTGCCTATAAGCGGCCCGCTGTAAGTGTACTCATGCATAAGCGCGGCGATGTGTGCGTGACCTCTCACCGACGCGCCGCCGTGGTAAAAACTGGTTTGCGCCGGTTCAGTTGTGGTATGACTGACAGGGCCGCACGTTCGCGCGAATTCAGTTATTCGAGTGATTTTGTTGACGAATTTGGGATTTTACCATTTCAGTGTTTTAAATATTTATATACATACATACACATAATCACGACTTTTATCTCATCGAGCTTGGGCTCGTTTGAATCGTATTGACGAGTAGTTTGTCTTTCAATGGTAACCAGGGTCTGATGATGGAGCTGGAAGGTGGTCATAGGAACTCTGTAATGAAATTACGCAACTCCATCGAGTTTCGGCTCATTTTATTCGTCTTGGCGAGTACTTTGTTTTTAAATGGTTACCAGGGTCTGATCTGATGATGGAGCTGGACGGTGGTTGTATGAACTCAGTAAAGAAACGACGCAACCTCATCGAGTCTCAGCTCGTTTGATTCGTGTTGACAAGTACTTTGGTGCTAGATGGTAACCAGGGTCTGATGATGGAGCTGGAAGATGGCTATAGGAACTCAGTAATTAAACGACATAACCCCATCGAGTATGGGCTCGTTTGATTCGTCTTGACGAGTACTTTGGTACTAGATGGTAACCAGGGTCTGATGATGGAGCTGGAAGGTGGCCAAAGGAACTCAGTAATTAAACGACATAACCCCATCGAGTATGGGCTCGTTTGATTCGTCTTGACGTGTTCTTTGGTGCTATATGGTAACCAGGGTTTGTTGATGGAGCTGTAAGATGGCCATAGGAACTCAGTAATTAAGCATACAACTGCGTCGAATTTGATTTGTCTTAATGGATAGACCGTTTTTTATGTGTAGTAGTGAGTGGTGGTGGTTTGGAAGACGTGAATTAATTCTATATATCTACACGTTCAGTGAGATATACAGATAAAAAATGTGTCCTGGGAGGGATAACTTAAAAGTAAAAAATAAACTTTTACTTTAAAACTTTTACTAACAACTTAGAACGTCTTACACAATTTATATTATATTAATGGATGTTCCGAGATTTACTAGTACACACATTTATAAGTACTATAATGTGTAAATAAACAAGTAAATTAAATAACTTGATGCCATTGTTTTTAACTTTAAAATTTTTCAATCTAAGAAAATAAGAGTACATAAATCTCGCGACAACCTTTTATATCATATAAATTGTGTAATGACGTTATAAGTTGTTAGTAAAAGTTTTAAAGTAAAAGTTTATTGTTTCTTTTTAGCGCATTTAAATAAAAGCTCCTTTTTTAAAAAGGTTTTTTACCTCGAAGTTTTTTATTTTTTATTTTATTAGGTCTGCCAACATTGTTACATTACAGCTTATATCTAAAATGGTAATGTGAATAATAATAGTTACAATGCAACAACATTATAGGCAAACACAACATGACAATAATGACAAATAATCGGAAGTTATTTCGGGAAAATTATATGAATATTAGTTAATTGTGTACATTAGTTAATTAAATCAGCACTACAAAGAACTTCAAAAATAAATCACATTAAAAATACAAACATAAAATTAAGAAACATAAAAGAGACTAGGCAATGAGGAGAGCAAAAGCAGTCTTCTACCATAGTCCACTTTTCACCAAATTGCGACTGCACATGTGTTCAGCGTGACAAGTGGTGAGCCCATCGCCGCTCTAAGCGGTTGGATGTATGTACAGTCTTTACTCCGTTAGTTGCCTTTAACGACACCCAAGAGAAGAGAGGGGGTGGTAGTATATTCTTTCACCGCTACGCGACACGGTGAATTATTTGTAAAATATCGATTAAGAGACATTAGTGTTTAATCTAAATATATGAAACAAAGTCGGGTTAGTTACACAATTCGCAACTCTTGCACCGTGTGTGTAAATAATTCCGGAACAAAAAAGATATTTCTTTTTTTATACTGCTTAATAGATTCGTAATATTTGATTATTTGCGGAGAACGCGGGTTCGATTCAACACAAAAGACAATTTTTTCAACGTTTAGTTGAACGAATTTAAATTTAGTATGTGTCAAATTACACTAAACCTTATTTTATACCTTTTGAAATACACGTTTTATTAAGTACTAGAGGTACTACTTACCTTATTTAATTTTTCCTCCCTAATTTTTTACACGTGCATCGGGTGTCAGCCCTATCAGAATAGGTAAAAATTTTGCGCGTTGTTAGAGAGCTTGTACTCTGTAGGGTAGTTACTCATGACTGTGGCACCGGCCCACGCCACGCGGCTCCCGCCCGCAGCCGCCGTGCCGCCGCGCCGCCCGCCCGCGCTGGCCGTCCGTTGTCGCCCGCTCGCGACGCTTATTCTGCTGTTTCTGAAACGGTTTTATCGCAGAACGTATGGTTTGAATTTATAATTAGACAGGAGCCCGATAGTGCTCATTCATGGCGTACTTCATTATCCCCACGGACGACACATTTCTGTAGGTCCATTTGGACATGTTTGTACTACTCCAAATTGTATTAGTGGCAGATTAACATTAACCATCTATTTCTGTGATTACCTACCGTAACAGACTGTGTATCTGTACTTAATATTTAAAAATAACGCTTTAAACACTGTCTTATGTCGCCGCGAACCTCGACAGCATGATTAAAACACGGATTTCATTTAAAGATTATCGAAATATTTCTCAACCTTGATTCGCTAGCTTGTATAAAAGTACTCACGTATTGATAGACGCCGTGATTTGGCAAATGTAAGTAAGTATCTGGAAGTGCGTTGGGGCGGCGGGCGCCGGCTCGGGGCGCGGGTTGCAAAGCCTGTAAAATAGTATCCATTCTATAATACTATGTCAGTCATGGCGATGACTAACTTTAGAAACTAACTAGGCAAACGGTTAATCTAGTGTTTTGAAGTCATGGTAGGCATAGACTTTAACTTCTCTATACTTTGTCCGTGTTTAAGCAATTGTTTAAGTCGTTTGTTGTTTTGCTTATGTCAATTGTTTATGCCAGGATTAATTAATGTTTATTTAAAACTTTTTATATGTTTTGCTACTATTGTTATAACCAACCGTCCTCCGTGACCAAAATCGATTTTTTTTTACCATTTACTGTAGGTACAACATTTACCATGGCGCAATCATGATTTTTTTATTATTGCACACAGATATAATGCTAATGCATTATAGTTATCGTCGCGGCTGAATTACTTTAAAGGCTTTATAAATGCGCTCACTGGTCTGGGTTCGCAGTAGGCAGTTTTTTGTTATCTTAATTCTGCTTTCGTATGTGCAAACTCTCGCCGCGGGTAATAATGGAATCCATTTTGTTTCATCTTTACTCTTCACTGAAATGGAAACAGTGATGGACTTACTACATATTCATAGGGATTAAATAGCGCTTGTAATTACATTCTTCTGAGTTCATGTGTTTTAAATATTTACGTGTTTTCGATTTAAATACGCTTTTTAACCAGAAAGTAAAAGGTCAAATTTAAGTATTTAGAGCAAAGTAATCTAAGAAATCATCCTATGACAATGTGGGCTCGTAAGAAAATTTTATGTGCAGTAAACGCAAATTAATTATTTCAATTAACAATACCCGACTAGATGTCAGGTCGGCGCTAAAAATATGTCTTGCTAAATAACAGCGCACTTGACAAATGAGCTCTTATTTTTTGTATAGTTTGCTCGAAACACGGCCAATTTAAACACGTTCACAATGCCGCAATGTGTATTTTAAAGTTGCAAAAATAATGCCCGAAAAAGCAATTTAACGGCCGAAGTGTCGTACTTTCGGTATGTACATGCAGAATAAATTATATTTTAAGCTTTAAACTAACAAATAATATTAAATTTTGGACACAATTACCGATTTTAACCCACGCTACAAATGTTTGGCCAACGTTGACCAATAGACGCGCTAACATTTGTGTAACAGAACAGTAGATGCTAGAAGTTTGTGCTTAGAAGATTTGTAATTTTATTACTGGGTGCCATGGTTGTAATTAGGTTGCACTTAAAACTGTTTTATAACTTTTATCTCAGTTCGTTAGTAAAGATATGTGTAGCTGTATAAGTTATATTCACGTGGACAGTATTTAGCTTTGATTTTGTACGTGAAGCGTTATCTAATTGGTATTGTTGATCGAAGGATTTAAATGACATTTACAAGTGACAAGGAAAGCAAAGCAACGCGAGAAAGAGAGTGTCGGTTATCTCCGTAGCGCTCCATCGGTAGACAGCTTTGTCGCGCCGCCGCACAGTGATTAATTTTGTACTTTTAGGTGGACGAAAATATGAAGACCCAGAAATGTATGATTTTATTTAATTTATTGATCATCCCGCTTTATTATGTATAAAAAACACAAAGCAAATGATTTAAGAAATAAACCTACATCTTCATTTTTCATTTTTTTCGTTATCTGCACAAGTTTCGTCGAGTAACGCTATAACATCGCAGGAAAGGGCACCTTTTCTTCTGAACTTTACTGAGTGAAGACTTGAGACTTGAGGATCCGATGTTACCGATAAAATATTAAATAAGTCTCCATTGGTTGCTTTGCGCGACATTTTTCTGGTAGTATGTTCCCTGCAATACAGTTACCTAAAAATCATAAACTTTGTTCAAGAAGTGCAAAAATGGGCAAAAAAATCTCATTGGATATAACAGCTGAAGGTCTGATAGTTCTATAAAACTTAAAATATCTGTGTTTCTTTATGTTTCTCTAAACAGTATGGCCTCAAAAACAAAAAAGAGGTAAAATCTTGTACATACTTAAATGGTTTTTTTCTGTCCAATGATAACAATGCAATATGAGCATCATAATAAATCATAAATACCTATAAGAATATGCACCATTTTTTTAAAGCCAACCGTAAACAATTTACTCTAAAATATACAATCAACTTCACTAGATAAATCTTATGTAAACAACAATTATTAATACAGTTTGCGTAGTCGTTATCTTTGAGCACTAATATCAATCTAAAGATCAAACAAACATCGTATCGAAATAATATTGTAGCACAAAGTGGACACAATAGTCCTAAGCACGTAGCGACCTTTTTTTCGAACTACCATCATTTTGAGAAAAATGAATTTCGTCCAGCTAAAACTCAATAATTGATCAGTGTGCGCGGCGCCGCCCCGCACGCCGCGCCGCTCAAGTTTACGGCCCTGTTGGCTGAATCGCGGACAAAACAACTTTATAGCCGTAGTCTAGTTACGTGAAATAACAAAACTGAAGCTGGAACGAGACGCAACATCGTGAAAACCATATTGTTTAAATAACTTCTGAATAAATCAGAATTACAAGAATAACAAAATATAACATGTCTGTAGGTATGCAAACCCATTATATCTCTAAAATCAGTATTTTCCGTAGTCGCGCCTAGCACAGGAGGTGGATAACTTCTGAGCACGGGCCCGATGATGTTTGCTCGCAACTAGTGGCCACAGGTGTCATTAAAATTACAATCTTTCTAGATAGTTAAAAACAATGGCTGCTGGGGATAACTTTGCCTCTTTCTAGCCAGAATGGGTATTTATAACCTTAATGGCATTTCTGTACCTTCTTTAGGATTATCCATCTAACCATCTTCCGTGTAAATAAAGGCGTGATACAAATCCATGAGAGCTATTTAATAACCCGAAATGAATGAGATATCAATTACAACTAATTTACATCCGTCGATGACGTGCAGCCTCTTCGCGCTCTCTCGTGAAAGTGCGCCTCAAGATGGTTGCTCGTTTGACGTTCCGCCAGAGTGACAGTGACAGCTCAATCTCGTCCATAGATTGATGCTTTGGAGTTTTTCCCGTGTTCTTTTTGCAACAACACGTGTTGTGAGACTCCATTTTAATTCAATCTTCCGTACAATAGGTACTAATTATACTACAAATATATACCACTTGAAACTGGCTTAACGCTAAACGTAAAGCCATTAATTAAGTTAAGATATGATAAATCGATGCGTTGAACTTATTTCAATAGATGGCGCCACCGTCGCGCTGTCACGGCCAGACTGTAAATCGCCCGTCCTCGGGCGTATCGAGACATTCGAGACTTCTGTAACAGACACAACAACAACCAGTTTACTCCGCTCGCCTAACCTGACCTCGATACCTTAACATGGTCTACAAGTCATCCAGCATGCAATAATGGCGAAGAAATGCGTCTCCAGGATCCAAGTTTGCAACTCCCAGCTTTGGACCGGACAAATACCTCCCTCTGACCATTCCGGCGCGGGACAGTCGAAAAGACAACACCGTCCCTCCGACCAGAGCACGAACTTCCCATTCTGGACCGCACAAATGCCTCCCTCCGACCATTCCGACGCGGAACGATCGAAAAGACAACACCGTCCCTCCGACCGAAATCTCAACTTACAATTGTGAACCAGACAAATTCGTCCTTTCGACCATCGCATGGCTCGGGCAACACCGTCCTATCGAACCACACTCTCAATCTCCAATTGTGGACCGGACAAATGCGTCCTCTCGACCATCCTTAAGGGCATGGACCGACAACACCATCCTTTCGAACCACACTCTCAACCTCCAATTGTGGACCAGACAAATGCGTCCTCTCGACCATCCTTAAGGGCATGGACCGGACAACACCGTCCTTTCGAACCACGCAACATACTCCAACAACTCACTAACGTTAATTTCAACATCAAATCTCATCCCATCCATCCCATCCAATCTTACCTAATAACCTGATCTCACCATGGTCACCCAGCGTACATGAAGTTAGAACCCTTTACCGTTAGGACCAAATACTCAAAAACACTGATGCGGGAGGACGTGAGAACCTACCGTGATTAACTTCCCCAAGAAACCTCCATCTACCATGAACACAGAGATAGGAGAATGCGTTTATACGAACGACCAGACGCGCCATTTAGTACATCCGGCGAAATAGGCTACCGAAGCTCCTTCGGGAGATACTCATAATACTCGACAGTCTAAAGCTACCGGCTACAAAAACATCCATACAAGCTCGTTATTGTACGAGGGCGGCACTGAAAATTTCAGGAATCAAGGGAGTGATACAACATTGTTAGTGGAAAAGATATTCATTGTTTTTCGAAGTGATCTCCTTGAAACTTGACACATTTTTCTATTCGATGGAACCAATTATTAAAGCATTCATTCCATTCTGAAGTTGGGGTATTCAAAATATTCGTTTTGTAGGCGTCTACAGCTTTTTCAGGTGACGACAATCGTTGACTACGCATTTTGTTCTTAATTTTGGGAAAAGTATAGAAATCATTTGGGCATAGGTCAGGGCTAGGAAGGTCTAATAATTCAATGTTTTCTTGCTCCAAAAACTATTTTGTTCTGTAGGCGGTATGAGAGCTCGCATTGTCGTGATGGAGGATAATGCGGCAGTTGCAGTTCTCTTAACGGAGTTCAGAGACGACCTGCGGCAAACAAATACTAGCATACCATTCTGCGTTGACCGTTCTTTGTCCTTCAAGAGAAATAGTCGCAACATGGCCGGTTTTGAAGACATACGTGGCCACCATTTTTTGTGCAACGTTCCGTGAACGAACAACTTTTATTGGCTTCAACTCATTTTCGACCGGTTTATTGTTTCAAAACTCGTAACTGGTTTATTGTTTCGGGTTTCTATGCCAGGATTCGTCACCTAATACTACGCTGTATACAGCATTTAAAGATCATCCGTGGAATCTCTCGAAAGTTCTGACGCACCAAGTAACGCGATCCGCTTTTTGCTCCTCACAGAGCGAATGAGGGATCCATCGGGAAAACAACTTTTTTACACCTAATTGTTCATGCAAGATTATTTGTATTTAACTCATGCCAATGTCTAAAGTTGCCTGAATTTCGCGATATGTCACATGTCGATCTTCCTCAATCAGCTTACGCATGGCATCAACGTTACCTTGGGTGATTGCAGTTTTTGAACTACCTTGAAGGGAATCGTCACACAGCTTGACACGTCCACGTTGAAATTCCGCAAACCAGCGATAAATTGTGGTATTAGATGGGGCTTCATCACCAAATGCAGAAAGCATCCGATTAACATACTGTTATCAATTACCTTTTATAAATAGACTAGTTATACGTGAATGAATTGCATTTTAAAATGGCGAAATTGTTTCTATGACGTAATACACGTCGAAAGGGAAAATCATATCATTATCCTGTTGTTAAAAAGAGATAGACAATATTTTGACTTTTGGTAGTTGACCAATGAGCTCATAGAATTTATGCGCTATCTCGGCCGCCATTGTTTTTCTCTTTCACTCTTACAGAAAACATAGTATACGCTCCTCACTCATGCATATCGGTTTGGCAACATGGCAAATGTCATCACTAAATGAAAATTTGTATTTTAAATTTATATTTACAATACTTACGAATGAAATAAGACATTTTTATTGTCTCTTACGGTTGCAGTATAATTTTTACAATTTTTGGATACATGGAAGGCATTTTAACCAATTAACAAATCAAAAACTTATAAAGGTAACGATCGTGTAAATCGTGTTGACGTGACACTGACTGACGTGTGACTGAGTGAAACTCGAGCAATTACCTGAGTTTGTTCTAGTCATTACGGAGGGCAGACAACGTATCTACACATATAATATCATTGACTGTTATTGTGTTAAACCACTTCGAAAGTCATAATAAATCATTGCTCTTAATTTTCTCGAGTCAATTCCATTTTCACTCCGACTTTACAAGTTCGACAAGACCTTGTGACAAGACCGCGATATTTTTTAAAAATAAATAAATAACGGTATGATGTCCTACTCTATTCATTATATTTTCGTCTAACACTATGAAGCTGAACACCAAGCCCTTCACACTTAATATTAGACACAGCCTTAAATAACCAGAAGGCACAAGGCTATGAAATAATAACGGCAGAAGATTGGAAGGGTGCTGGGAGAAAGGGTGTCGACACACTGCGTAACATTTGCTTCTGCAACAAATATCCATTGCTTAAGATATCCATTATTCTTCCATTGCATAAGCAGGGTTCGACGAATCAGTGCAATAATTCCCATACCCTAGTACTTAGCCAAATCCTGCTAAAAATCCAAAACACAAGCCAAATCATGCTCCACATTCTTAATAAACGAATCCGTCACTACTTGCATCAACAAATTTCGCAAGAGCAGGCAAGCTTCGTCAAGTGCAAGGGTAAGGGTAAATATAAGACAGCAACACTTGACAAACTCCGATACGCCAATCACACGACACGTTGGCTGCGAATGAATCCGAAATTACTCTTTTATTATATTAAATGGAAGAGATAAGTAGCAACCTCGAACACTCTATTAACAGACCTAGACAAAAGTCATGATAGTGGATCGCACCAAGTCACTGAGTTCCAGTCTCCAGATTCACAGTCCAGATATACACACCTGGAGACCGTGAATATCTTTATTTACTTCGGCACTAGCATCAGCAATTCCAGCTCCAGCGAAACCGATATGCGAAGACGAATCGGAATGTCCAAGGGTTCCATGTCTCAGCTGGATAAAGTGTGGAAGAACAGAGTGCGACTAAAAACAAAAATAGAGCACATCGGAGCAACGCATCGGGCCGTGTGCGATGCGATACGCTTCCTATAAAAACAGTTAATCTAATTTGGATGTCACTAACGTTGTAAAGTTAAGTAAAGTACAGCCTGCACACTGTCCCGCCGCAGGGCAAAAGGCATAAAGTCATCACTACAATCACCGCGCTTGCCAAACGCGGGTTGGTGGTCACAAACCCGGGCGCAGCATCGGAAAATCCGAAAACGCTCCCCGCGCGAGGGAATCGAACCCAGAACCGCCGATTGCGACACCACTCGGCCACCGAGGCACTAACGTTGACTTTATATAAATTTTTATTGGCCTAAAAATACAAGACATACCTACTTAATTATTATTTTTTTTCTTTTTAACCTATCATTTTATCGTGTTAAAAAAATTACATTACACATATCAGTATAGTACAACTCAAGATCAAGACAAGACTTCCGACCATCTGTCTCAAGCGTATCCTTAATTACTTTGGTCTGGATCAGTTTCGCACCACACTCGATACGTCAGTCTACGACGCAGTCGCAACGTCTTTACTGCTTGAAAGGCTGCAGCAGTATATTGCAGGATGAATTTGTTATCAAAACATAACTGAAACCATATCATCTGCTAGATATCACACCATACCTATAGATGTTACGTTTCTACATAACCGATATACTAAAATGATGATAACATGACAAAACCTCAAAACGCGCGTGTCTAGTATTTCGGCAATCATACTTCACCTTGCTATAAAGTTCCTTGACGACAGGCCTTGCATAAAGCAATGACCTAGCTTAAAGCAAAGCCAAGCAAAGCTGTTTCAGTATATAGGTAGGTACCACATCTAGTAGGTGGAATCTCGCTGGATGTGGATGTGCTAAATAAGCCGGTATTTAACTCAGAACTAGAAAAATATATTTATGTCTTATCACTGTCAAACTAATAAGGATTAAAGAAATAGTATAGGTAGGTTTAAGTCTTAGATTACTCTAAGTAAAGGTTTGAGTGTATTAATGGTATTAATAATTTTATTATTCGAACATATATTGGCTGTAATCAATCAGTCAGTGTGCCATTAATAAATACATTATTGAAATAACGATAGGTATTCTTAGTAATATTAGTGTAATAGAAATAACGCATAAGAAAAGGAAAAAAAATAATATAAAAAGAACGTGTGTTAGGATAGTAGCAAAAGGAAAGCTGTGTGTGTGAGTGGTGTGGTACATGCGTACCCCGCCGGGAATCGCGTGTGCCGTATGTATCGCATGCAGGCGCTGGTGCTGAGACAGGCCGCGTGTGTTGCAGCGTGAACCTGTCGTCACGGGAGCCGGCGTGGACGGTGCGCGGCCTGGAGTGGGACGTGCGCTTCCGGCTGCTGGCCGTGGCGGCCAACGCCAAGGGCCGCTCGCCGCCCGCGCGTCTCGACGACCTGCTCTTCCGGGACCCCGAGAAGCGAACAGGTCAGTCCACAACATTTTTATGGACACATGTGAAGCTTCAAATCCCGATCCATGCTCTGCAATTTCACTAGATCCCATGTACCCTTCAAACTGGTTCACAAAGCAAACAGTGCTGTACCGCAACAGAAAATGCTGGGCTGAATCCTACCATATCCATGGTTTGTTATTGATATAATAATATGGTTGTATGTGTTACACATGCAAATATTTTATTCTCTAGTTTTGTAATTTTTATTTATATTTGTTAGTTTTCTATTTATACCCCAACTGCCACCCACAACAACCCTAACTTTTGCTGGAGGTAAATATCTGAATTGAAAGTATATAAAACAAGTTGTTTCTGGATTGAAAGAACGTCTTCCACACAGCCAATTTAGGAGTTTCTTGTACAATTCAATATTTTGCAGAACTGTGTCGCGTAGCGGTGAAACAATACGTCTACCATCCTCTCCCTTCCGTTGGGTGTCGTAAAAGGCGACTAATGGACTAAAGGCTGCACATACTTCCTACAGCATAGAGCGACGATGGGCTTATTACCCCCTGTCACGCTGAGCACATTGTGCAGTGCAGTAGCTATTAGGTAAAAAGTGGACTATGGCAGAGGACTGCTCTTGCGGTCCTCATTGCCTAGTCTCTGACTAACCCTTCGGGGATAATAGGCGTGATTATATGTAATTATGTATGTATGTTTTAATCAATTAGTTGAGTTTGCTTTAGGTAGAAATGATGTTGCGAACCTTTGTGCCATAGAGTACGCGTTTCTCGGCATGGTCAACAGTTTGACCCTCTTCCTATTTAACTTAGGGGTAGTTCTGCATTGTGTCTGAACCAAAACCTTTAAAGACTGCTTTTCAAAACGGTTGTTCACCGGTATACCTGCAGTGGTATTTGTACCCTTCGCATTTTAGCCGTGTTTCGCTCTCTATTTAAAAAAAATCAAAGATTTAGTTGAATACAAAATCTTATCATTTTTTGATCGATGCCATCACTAAGTATATTTCTGAGAAGTCTCATACGGAAGTTATTAAGGTGGTGCCGCGCGATCGCAAAAACTGACATCAGTCTCTTGAACTTTAAAGCAAAATCAATCATAATGATAATTGAAATTAGAACAATTCTGCTTTGAAGTTTCAGACCTAGTAATTTAATAAGAGCAATGTTTTTGTTCCGCGAAATGTGCAAAACCATCACGAGCTTGTGTTAAAAATTTAAATTTACTTTTTAAAGACGGGGGCGACCTGCGGTGTATCAATACAAATATTTTCATGTAAGAATTATTGTATCATGCGTAAAATTAGGAAAGTTGTCGAAAATAAAGGTTTTTAGAACTCATTACATTTATGTATTGTTTGTTATTGTTTAAAGTATTTTTTCAAATTTCAACAAGGCCATGACCTTGTGCAATGATCAGGCTAACTTACTTAAGCTTTTTAAATGTATTTAACTAATTCAGCGCATAGTACAAGTGACTTAAAAATACGTTAATTTTCACAATTTTGTGCAGGATCCCTTATCCCAGGGTTAATATGTCTTCCGTATTCTCGTAAAAGCATAACTGTTCAGCGGTCGCACAATAAGCCGCTGCCGGCATCTATTACAACACAACAAGTTATATCGTATCGCCGGGCACGCCGTCATTAGGTCACTATTGAAGCATACGAGTGGCACACTTGTTCGTAACTAGTTTTTGTTCTAAATCACTCAGCGAAACTCAATTTGGAGGGTAAAGGGAAGCGCAGTCCCGCGGGAGCCGGGGGCGCGCTAAGTGGCGGCGCGGCGTATCCCGCCGGGTTATTAGTCGGGCAGGGAGTATAAGTAACAGGGAAAAGTGGCGGCCAAAGCGCTCGGAAGATTGGATGGCAAGCGCAACTCGAGCGAGGCGCGACTTCCTCACTTCACGCCACAGACGCCGGCACAGGCACGGGCGCAGGGCACGGGCGCAGGGCACGGGCGCAGGGCACGGGCGCAGGGCACGGGCGCAGGGCACGGGCGCAGGGCACGGGCGCAGGGCACGGGCGCAGGGCACGGGCGCAGGGCACGGGCGCAGGGCACGGGCGCAGGGGACGGGCGCAGGGGACGGGCGCAGGGCACGGGCGCAGAGCACGCACGCAGGGCACGGGCGCAGGGCACGGGCGCAGGTCACGGGCGCAGAGCACGGACGCAGGGCACGGGCGCAGGAGACGGGCGCAGGGCACGGGCGCAGGGCACGGGCGCAGGGCACGGGCGCAGGGCACGGGCGCAGGGCACGGGCGCAGGGCACGGGCGCAGGGCACGGGCGCAGGGCACGGGCGCAGGGCACGGGCGCAGGGCACGGGCGCAGGGGACGGGCGCAGGGGACGGGCGCAGGGCACGGGCGCAGAGCACGGACGCAGGGCACGGGCGCAGGGCACGGGCGCAGGTCACGGGCGCAGAGCACGGACGCAGGGCACGGGCGCAGGAGACGGGCGCAGGGCACGGGCGCAGGGCACGGGCGCAGGGCACGGGCGCAGGGCACGGGCGCAGGGCACGGGCGCAGGGCACGGGCGCAGGGGACGGGCGCAGGGGACGGGCGCAGGGCACGGGCGCAGGGGACGGGCGCAGCCATTATATTTTATTACATTATAGCCAGCTTATTAACATTTAGCTGAATAACAACCTTCTGAAAATGCAATTTCTTTACAATTATGATAGGATTAGATCGTGCATAAACGAGATATTTTCTCCAATTCAATATTAAAAAATACTACCTTTCTAATCGTTAGTTTGGATTATGTGTTATGGGAACAGACGAAAAGGTAAGTTTTAAATTGAGTCAATTTGGCGTCTGATCGGGGTCGAGGCTCTAAGCAGCATCAAGCGGCGGCCGTTGAAATAACCTTCGGTAAAAGGTTTGGGCCCTCCGAGGCGAGAAATTAAAGGGCGGCCAGGGCGCGGCTCAGCACGCGTCATTTCCGATGGTAACTAGTGCCGCTCAAATCGGACGAATTTTTTTGGCCTCTATTTCGGCGAATCGAATCAATGAGATTGAAAATTTTCGATGTCGATTTTCCTGTATAAATACGAGTTTGTGTCGTTAAAAGATAAATGTGTGGCATCTACTTTCAAACAGAGTATTTTCTCTGATGATGATACAAGGAGTGTCACGAGACGCCGCACAATTCCGAGTTCAGCTAATCACCGAGCCAGGAATGCTAGCAATTTCTTTGAAGCGTCGAGGCGGCTGGCATTCCCCCGGCATCGCGCACGCTCTGCGTCAAGGACGCCGCGGAGGTGGGGCGCGCCGACTCTTGAAGATGCGTTGATTAATCTGCCGCCGAATCCGAGCTGCGTTTAATTAAAATGGGATTATGTTAAGGCCGCCGCCGCCGGTCACCGTCCGAGCAGCCCGCCACGCCGGCCGAGGACCCATATTATTCACGTTGGCGTCATAATATTCTGTTTACGCTACGATAGTTTTGCACTGGGTGTGTGTTTTCAGCGTCTTCGCTGGAGCGGCACAATGTCGATGTGAAATAAATCAGGCTTATGCAATATGCGTGAGAGCCACATAATTTATGAATGTCCGTACTAACAGCGGCAGTAAATCGGAGGCCGAAGACAACGCCGCTGCCTGTTGCCATCTCATAAAGATTCATGACTGCTCAATACGACTATCAGCCAATTTATCGTAGGTGCTCTATGGAACGCCCTTCCTTCTCTGCTGCGCGCTGCCGCCAACTGACTAATATTCACTCAAGAGTCGCCGACATTAACTTTGGAGATGTAAATTATTCTTTAGTTTTACATAATTCTAAAGACTTCCTAATACAGTATTAAAGATTCACATGAGTGTAGATAAAGTTATCTCTAAAAAAAACCGACTCCAAAAAATTTCACTAAAATAATTGCACTAAAACGTAAAAAATAATTGCGTAGTTTAGTTTGTTCAATTTACTTGCAATATTAACCTTTATTCTACTCAATCTTATAATATTAAAAATTATTTTTGGAGTCGGTGCCAGCCAAGGTAAATTTAACATTAAACGACATACTACTTATTGCCTTTTTTGAACACAACTAACAAGTACAATAAAAATCGAGGCCAATCATTCATCTAAGCCTTGAGCTTTCTCTCCAACAAATATTTATACATTGTAAACTACTTTTCTCTCACGACTATATGAATAGTTTTCAGCATTATATTCCTTATAACGCTTAAAAATAAAACTAGTAACAACATAACAAATAATAACAAAATTAACGATAAATAGTCCGTGCTGACACTTTGACAGCAATGAACAGATGACAATGATGTCATGATAATGACGTTTTATAGTTACTGTTGCCAGTAAAGGAAATTAGTGTCATTAGTTTTCCGCATCATGACCTGCGGGTCTATCGGCAAAAAAATATGAATATGGACATCATGGACTTCATTTGACATTTGAAGCCCATATTTTGTCCTTATATGGGCATATTATGGGCTTCAAATGTCAAATGAAGCCCATGTCCATATTCATATTTTTTAGCCGATAGGGTAGCAGGTTTTCTATTTTTGTGGTCAGGCTATACAATGAATATGTGAGGTTTTATTTATGAAACATTATTGTTGTTAAAACAATAATGAGCAAAACACGACAAAGGCTGGCTGCGACAAAATGCATTGCACGGAATTGCACTTAATTTGATCGGTTAATTATTAACGGTTTTGTTTACATATTTAATATTTACGTCGTACAACTTAATATTTAATTTTTGTTTAAATGACAACGAAACACGTTGACAACAAATTATGTTAACAACGAAAAACGTATTAAGCAGGAGGTATGCTAACACTCACAGCTTTACTTTTTTCGTTTCAACACAACATAGCCAGCTTTTTGTAAGTAATAAGCAAAAAATAATTTTTATAAGCATGCTTTTTGAAAATCGTACAACGCATAAAGGTTAAAAAAATAATCACTTTTTTCCATCTCTAGTAGTAATAGCAAACCTAGAGTTGAACATTGATACCTCTTGGCGCGCGCGATGTTTATCAGCGGGTAGTGCGGGGGTGAAGTATAAGCTCCGCCCGTACGCTCAAGGTCGTTGGCGGCGGTAGGAGCCTTAGGCTGGCCTCACACAGCCGGAATGGCTTGCTGAATTAAGAATCTGAATTTAAGATTCTGAATTCCGGCACCTTGACTCACACATTCTTAAAAATTCAGATTGATCAGTAGTCTTGTGACTCCCGGCATAAGCAAACGTCTCTAGCCGCTTGCTGTTTCAACCAGGGTTGCCATTTTTTTTTCGCTGTTCCTACCAATTGACGTCCTCCATGGTCAAGTGGTTAGCGCGCCGGGTCTGGCGTCGCGCCATCTCTGAGATCCCGGGTTCAATTCCCGGTCGTCGAGTCAATTTAGAGAAAACTGTTTTTCTTAATTGATTTCGGGTCTGGGTGTTTTTCTATGTTTATGTATATTTATCCATTATCTAGTTTAACCATATTAACGAGTTTCATTAAAGCTTATATTGCTATCAATTTGTAGTAATTTTGCAGTTGTAGGGTAACGGGTACAATGATTGGCCCTTTAAGACATTTGCTAAGTTTGACCTCATGTTACTCTGTGTATTGACGTATAATTCACTGCCAAAATATGTAGTACCATTCCGAAAATACCTAAAAACAATTTAAACACGATTTGGACTCACCAGCCTGGTGTTAAGATATATTTTTAAGTATTTTTTGTAATAAACACCCAAAAGTAGTATTATTGGCCTCCTGAAGCACAATAATTGACCTAGCTACCTGACAAACAATGACCGGGCCAATCATTGCATACGTGGTGTGCCAATGAATGTAGTGCATTATGCAATAGTGATGCGAAGCGAAGAAAAAAGTCAAAATGCGTCTTTATTAACTTGCATTTTTTTAAAAGCATCCTACCCTTAGACTCACATAAATAAAGTTTGATCAGCTGTCAACTGTACTTAAGAAAACCCTAAAAAGGCAATCTGTAAATAAATATTGGACAACATCACAGACATTGATGTAACTCCCGAGATAAGTAGCTAAAGCACTTGTGTTAAGGATATTAAATAAATAAATAAATAAATTTTGTTTACGCTCACACCAATTATCTAGACCAAGATGAGTATTCTTGTGAAACTCGTTTATATGGTAAGATAACGGATAAATATACATAAACATAGAAAAAACACCCAGACCCGAAATCAATTTAGAAAAACAGTTTTTTTCTAAATTGTACCCGACCGGGGATCGAACCCGGGACCTCAGAGATGGCGACACCATGAAAACCGGTGTACAAACCACTCGACCAAGGAGGTCGTCGAACCAACCAATTAGAATCAACGAAGGTACCACAATTTATAATAACACCCAGGCACAGAACAAATACATGTGTTCATCACACAAATGTTTCTCCTGGGTGGGATCGAACCCACGACTCTCGGCGCAGAAATCCGGGTTACTACCAAATGCTCCATCAAGCCCGTAGGTAGTGCCCAACCTAACCAAGGTACAGTAACACTTATTATTAAATACCTAGGTGACTATAAAAATGGATTTACAGTTTACACTATACAAAACAAAGAAGAAGGTAAGGGTAAAGTCAATGATATTATATAAAACAAATGTAAAGTTATTTAATTTATGATTAATTTACTGATAAAATAAAAATTAATTAATTTTTTTATTAAAACACGCACATCACTACTATGTCTCTTTGGAGCTGATATGATGATTGGCCCTGATGGAATACAATCATTGGCCGCGGTCAATCACTTCAAAAGCACAATGATTGGCCCTGCCAGTTTTTGTTTACAAAATGTTTATGACGGCTTTTGGACCAATTTTAAAAATAGCGTTTATAACTCGACACAAATTAAGTTTAACATATATAATAGAATATTGTGAAACCGTATTTTAATCATTGGCCGTCATGCTATTCAATTAGACGTTCATATAACTCGTAAGTACAATGATTGGCCGTCCATTATTCCTTTTTTGATGTGAGATAGCCGGTTATATTTGAGTTAATTAGCACGTAGTCAATCTAACTAAATGAAAAAAATAATTCATTTACTATAACAAATCGTAATAAACAAGAAACGAAGCAATAAACCTAACCAGCCTTAACAGATTTTGCTAAGAATCCACAGCACATCGACGCGATCGCAACACACAAACAAAAATACTTTTTTTCTCAGTGTTGCTGCTAATTAAATCATAAAGCTACTACATGGTGTTGCCAATTATGAAATATAGGTTGTATATTTTTATTTTGTTAGCTTTATTTCTGCTGGTAATTGTTAATATCTTGCTTTAAAACTCAAAAGGTCAATCATTGGAGGGGGGCCAACAATAGTACTTGTTACGTTTTATCGTGTTTATCGAAATAGGATAATAAATTCATTATAAAATCTTTATTTACTATACGACTATAAGAAATAACATTATATATTTTTTTATTTCATTTGTTTACAACATTAGTTAAATCTAGGAGCTCAAAAAAGTGCCTTCTACATAATTCAATTTTGTTTCTAAGATCAAGAACGCCAAAATTGGCCATTTTACGCAAAAATCACAGTCAAGATGTAAGGGCTCTTAAGCTTGCTCGTAAGTAATAAAAATGCTGGAATTTGTTAAGATTTAGGATTGCATTACGATCATTATTAAAAAGCAAATTAAACTGTTTCTGTGACTGTACAAAACGCGCGAATAGATTAAGTACTTCATTGAAATGTTTAAAATTTGGTATAGGTTCGGAATAGAAAATTAAATATTACGATAATAAACAAATACCATTTTAGTTTTTGATATTTGAAAGGAACAGATCAAGAATACTACCACCCCCTCTCTTCCCTTGATTATCGTAAAAGGCGACCAACGGACTAAAGACTGCACATACATCCAACAGCATAGTGGCGATGGGCTCACCACCTGTCACGCTGAGCACATGTGCAGTCGCTATTTGGTGAGAAGTGGACTATGGCAGAGGACTGCTTTTGCGGTCCTCATTGCCTAGTCTCTGACTAACCCTTCGGGAAAAATTGTTGTCATTAAAATCTCTGGTTTCGTAAATCCACAATGTGTCAATGAGGCAAAAAACCGCACTTCTTAATTAATTCGTGCAGAATATTATAATATATAAAATCGGAGAAATCGCCTTGCGGGTGCGAAGCGGGCGCGTTGCGGGCGCGGCGCGGGTGCGGGGCGGGTGCGTCGCGGGCAAACAGCCTGCGATAACTCGAAACAAAATTGAAAGTAAACAGCGCTGCCGCGACTCCGCCGCGGCTGGAGAAACACGCCGCCATTATTGCCAAATTGGATCGCCGGCCAGCTGCCCGATACCACCGATACGCCGATACAATCTATTTAATAAAAATCGTCAAGCCGATTCTTCCGAGGTACCTCTGTACTATTTCAATATGATAGTTTTGGCTTAGGAAACTTTTCCAAATTGTATGAAAGTAGATAGGTACGATACGATGTGATCGTTTTTGCCACAGACACCTCATGCCACTGCCATTTCAATGGGTTTCAAATAAAATACGCAAATGTTTCAAATCGCTAAAAAAAAGCGCGGAAACCGTGACAAACCATTCGACGTTGCCGTATAGAGCAGCGTTACTAAGTTTATGATCAACTATTTTTATAGGTGGCGTAGATACTATCTTATCTAACATTATATGAAGGTAAGTTTGTTTGTTTGTAGGTACGAATATCTATACAATAATAGGTGTCTGTCTGTTTGTCAGTCTATACTACTTGGGTAGTTAAAGGTCAAACAGTATCTGCTTCACATTGGGAGTTGATAGCATTAGTGCGGGCTCCGGTGATCCGGCCCCGTCGCTGGCCACGTGGAAATATACGAGTAGCTCTAATTAAAAATACCAACCTATCCTGCCGCAGGCTTGATTAATAGACAACTAATGTGCCTAAAGGAACGCCGCGCAATAGACTGAGCTCACTCACATTGCCGGCGGTGCAGTGCCGCAGCGCCGGGCGTAGATGCATATGGTTTAGTGGAATAAATTGAGTCGTTAGCCCCATAAATCTATATCTTTCCGTCTCAATCAATGTAGTAAAATACAGGCGTTTGAATGTACTCTGGCTCGCGCGGCCGTGGCGCGGCCAACATATCATTTTTATTCGGCGGCCGTTTGTTAGCGCCGCTGCCGCCGCCGCGCCGCCGGCCGCCGACGCCGATAAATCAGCGCTCTGATTCGACGCGCTGAAATATTATGATCCCGCCATGCTGATCCGCCCTTTGTTCCAGCCCCGCGCCCAGGCCGAGCTCTTTCTGCTTTAATATCTCATAACGGACTTTCTTTTGATGTATTTACGCCATTTTACACTTAATTCGCATTCAATTGACTAATTTACATGTGAAGTATTAACCGTGCATCAGTTGCGTTCACTGTTGTCACTACGCTCTTATATATAATGTTTTTATAAATTCACTAGATGACCCGGTGAACTTCGTATCGCCTACATATATTTATAACCGTTGGTGCAAAATTTAAATACTTTTCCTGATTAAATCGCTATTTTCTTACTTTTAACAACTTTTACAGCAATACAACTTCCTACCGACACAACCGCTCAGTTCAACGTCTTGCGGACGACAGGGCCGCTGCCCAATAGCCATCTTGGTTTTGTAAAGATTTGACAGACCGTAGACAAAGAACTGTCTACGTGACAGACTAAACCAAAATGGTGGCAGTGATGCCAGCTTACAAAATATGAACTAAAGTTACAAAAATACAATAGCTTGATTAAATAATTTAAGTTTGTTAACCACTCGGCCATCCTACCTTACAACGAGACCCATCGTTGAATTGCACATTATAAGAATTTTATTGATACTTACCAATAGACCTACAACTACCATGCTGTTCCTAAACTAAGAAACATTTTTAGACATTAGTACCTACTTGTTACATTTATTATCAAACAAATAATTAAAAGTTTAAACTCATACATTTTTTATAGTTATCTTGCATTAAACAGATGATTTTGCATCTTGAAAATTTCAACACTAATTCGATATAAAAATAAATCATAACAGAACTATAAGATGAGGTGTTATGCTAATCTCAGAAAAACATAACCAAAAACTTCTCTACATCAAACGACTTTACACTATAATAAAAATAAGGCTATTGCAATAAGTACCTACCATTACCATCCTACTATTACTATCCTACCATCCTATGGATTCGTGCGATAGAGGTTGGATTGAAAATAATAAAATTTTGGTTGAATCGGTCACCTGTGGGAATGATACGTGGCACTGCTGCCCCCGGATTTTCACAGCTTGAGACATCCAAGCAAAAGAAGTAATCATTTACATTGTTTATTTAAATTTATTAGGCCGAAAATACAAAATAGGGTCTATGATAATATTAATTTTAAATAAATTTTATTATAGTCTTCCTGCTACTACCTAACCAGCCAGCTAATATTTCAGCGGTAAGAGCGTGGGTGAAGAAGGGAAGGGAGGCCTTTGCCCTGCAGTGGGACAATTAAGGCTAATAATAATAATAATAATAATAAGAGCGTGGGTGGTGGGGATAAAGCCAGTACCGTCCGGAGTATGAAAAGAAAATTAAAATACCCGTTCTACTTAAAACAATTAAAGTTTAGCGTTTAACCAGATTAACCGTATACAAACCTAGAACCGTGGAACCGTGGGGTTATACCACAAGTTGCCAATGAGTGATTCGGAAACCAACAGAATCGAATTTCTGGATTCTTAGTAATAGATGAATCTATGGGTCAACAGAGCTTGAGGGAAACACTTATGAAGAATGATAAAGTAATACTTACGCGCTGTGATAAAGTTTATTTCGCACGTGGAGCTCTGGCTGCAAAGCGGCGGCAGGAACTGTGATGTGCGCACGGATTCCTGTAATTACAACACAACACTGTAGACCATACTGTCGTAACACTACCCCTAAAAAACCCTTTTATTTCCCTGATATAATTTCACAATAAAATCCTACCTCAGTGAAATGATTCTCTCCGCGTCAACAACCTCCAATAGAATGCCTCCATTTCGGCGGTGTCCTTTTCCGGTAGTGTCAGAAATGGAAGGCCATCCTAGAAATTTTCCTCTAATAGTGGTAAAATTATGAGCCTTAAGTGATGAAAATAAAGTGAAGAAAAACAACCAAAACGTCAATTAAGACGTTTTATCAATTTGTCCTGGAACTGAAAGAATTTGTCACTAATCAAACTACATGCATTCTAATAAAAAAAAAATGTTTAGCTATGTGAAATCCGTTCTTTACGATGTTTGCGTACAATTTACAGTATTCATTCTGGCAACCCATCTATCTATAATCTATCTGAAGGAGGGTTGAGTTCCCCATCACGATCAGTCATGTCTATGGGCGTTGGGAAGCGGGTATATTTAAATGAGACTAAATTAATTTAGTTTTTAAAATCAATGACAGTATAATTTAAAAATTAACAGCGTTTTGTTATTTTCAAAAAAATGCCAAGAGGTATGCGGAATGGCGAGCGAACTACTAGCGCCGAGGCTCACGTCGAACTGAGCTCTATACGAGCGGGCGCCGCTTATAAAGGCCGGTCGCCCCACTCCGCCGCAACAACCGAGGCCGCCCGGCGCTGACGCCACTCGCAAGCCCGCACGGACTACAAGTCCTCTCTAGTCATTTTTACATCCTTTTTTTACAAATTTTAATGATACACACAGAAAAACTATTTAAATTTGTAAACAATTAGCAAAATAAATTTAAAAGAGGTGTTATTGTAAATAAATTACTCAAATCGACTAAGAAAACAAAATTAAATTAAGAAAATGCTTGATTATTATGATCGAGCCGTCACGGCCGTCCTGCACCTTCACACGTCCTCGTGTGTCTCGTCATCGGAATTATCTGTAAAGAATAAGTTACGGTCGAAAGAACACCCAAGCTCGGCCATTCTGGCCTCACAAAGGTGCTGTCATAATTTCAGACATTTGTCACTGATTTTTTAAAGAAAACTATCACACAGACAATATTATTGTCACACAGACTCTTTGTCACACAGACTATTTGTCACACAGACTATTTTGTCACACAGACTATTTGTTACACAGACTTATTGGAGAAGACACACACAAATTTCTATCACGTTACTAAATCTACTTACTTTTGCCGTCATCGGCACATCCAGGTACCTCTAAGTTAGCACTTATTTCCAAAGGAATATAACAATTTGGCATAGCACGTATGCGGTCATGGGCATATTTATATGTTCTATTGGAATTTAAGGCTTTCAGTAAATATCTGTTGCTATCAAGTAACCGAATAACTTTAAAGGGGCCCTTAAACTTAGCTTCCAACTTAGTCTGATTCCGCTCGTGGTTTTCTAAGAGTACCAAATCGCCTACTTTGAAATAATAAATTTTAGCTTTCGTCTTATCAAAGCGCTCAATTCAACAATAGCGTTACTTTGTATGGAATGTGCTGCACGTTGACGAGTTTCTTCTAAATTAACAATATTTTCATTTGAGTCATCGTCTAAAATCATTAGGTCTAAAGGTCTTGCTACTTTACCTATTAGTAATTCTAAGGGACTAGACTTTGTAACGCGATTAACTGTACTATTCAAAGCTATTTGCACTTCAGGTAGCGCGTCTTGCCATGATTTATTATTTGCTACTTCAACCGCTGTAAGCAAATTCTTTAAAGTACTCATCACACGCTCTACTTGACCATTTGCTCGGCTAGTTCCTGTAGCTATTAAATGAAGTGTGATACCATGCAGATTGCAGAAGTCTCTAAAATCTTTGCTAGCGAAACATCTACCTTGATCAGCTATAACGCGATTCGGGGCACCAAACAACGAAACAATGTATTTTAGAGCTTTAATGGCATTGTTATCGTCAATGTTAAGTGTGTGATATAGGATGGTGTATTTTGTAAAAGAGTCAATCATCATTACAAATACATACTCTTTGGTGTCATTCTTACCACTAAGCTTACCAGTGGCGTCAATGTGAATAGTATGCCAAGGAGTGTACACTTTGGGGATGGGATGCAATTCGGCTTGAACTTTACCAGAACGAGATTTTAACAATCTACAGGTAATACAATTTTCAACGAATTTGCGAACATATTTATTCTTAAGAGGGAACCAATAATGACAATATACTTTCTCTAGTGTTTTTTCTCACCCTAAATGCATAATGCTTTCATGTACCTACATGGTTAATTATAGCCCACTGAAATGATCTAGGAACAACAGGTAACCAGGTGCTTCTGTTATTTCTTTCTATTTTACGGTGCAAAATTCCACGTCGAAGTTCATATGTTCCTGCAATAGTATTAGAGGCGAGACTATTATTTTGTAAGCTTGAAATGATGGAAGTTATTTCAGTATCTTTTTGCTGCTCTGCTTGTAACCAGCTATCACTAATTTCGATAATATTAACCCGCCTTCACCCTTCGGTCAGCTGTGGAAGTGTCGTCGTGATCTTCAGTCTTCTTCTGCCCTTTGGTGCAATGTGGAGCGATGTGACCGGCCTCGCCGCACCGGAAACAGACGACAGTCCTCGGCTCTTTGCGTTGTTGATAGTTGCTTGTGGATGTTGACTGTGAACGATTCATGTTAGCGTTCTTGTTTTGGTTCTTGCTTGTAGATCCACGGCACTCGATGGATAAATGGCCAATCTTTCCGCAGTTATAACAGCGGCGTGGTGGTTCCATACGTGGTCTCTTGGCGTCGCTAGCTTGAATAATTTTGTCAGATGGTGGCAGGCTTCTCTTCCGATAGACAAATGGCATTAACTCACGTTGTAGTTGAATTCTTGACTTAATTTCTGTAGTAAAGGTCATTGTTTGTACCTGATTATCAGTACGAGCTACGTGGGCCAAAGCTACACTTATGGCCACTTGTTCCACAGTCATGTTCTGCCACCGCGTCGTTAGTGTATTTAAAATTTTTGACACATAGGCGGACATATTTTCCCCTTCGTTTGGGCTGCTTGATAGAACTTTGAACAGAGTAGCAGCTGGAGTTTCAATGCTATCAAAACGAGATATAAATAATGATTTTAGTTCTGCCCATGTAACTTCGTGATGACTGTTGTGTGAAAGCCATGTGGCCGCTGACCCTTTCAGGGCTCTGCTAAGAAGCATTATCAGCTGACTTTCACTTGCCGGGTTTTCTTTTAGGCATATGTCGACTGTATTACACCATGCCTGTGCATTTGCTTCTTGATCTTCAGGATTAAAATCTGGAAAAATGAGTTTAGGCGCTTTCTTCTTTGGTTCCAAGACGACTTTCATTAATTCCATCATGTTCCTATGTTGAGTTTCCAAGAGATTTCTCCATCTATCTTGCTCAGTACGTAAAGTAGGACTGGCGTGCCCTTCATCATTACTTTCCGCTTCCTGGTCCATCCCCACTCCTGATGAAGGAGGGTTGAGTTCCCCATCACGATCAGTCATGTCTATGGGCGTTAGGAAGCGGGTATAACTAAATTAATTTAGTTTCAAAATCAATGACAGTATAATTTAAAAATTATCGTTTTGTTATTTTCAAAAAAATGCCAAGAGGTATGCGGAATAGCGAGCGAACTACCAGCGCCGAGGCTCACGTCGAACTGAGCTCTATACGAGCGGGCGCCGCTTATAAAGGCCGGTCGCCCCACTCCGCCGCAACAACCGAGGCCGCCCGGCGCTGACGCCACTCGCAAGCCCGCACGGACTACAAGTCCCCTCTAGTCATTTTTACATCCTTTTTTTACAAATTTTAATGATACACACAGAAAAACTATTTAAATTTGTAAACAAAAAATCAACTTAAAAGAGGTGTTATTGTAAATAAATTACTCAAATCGACTAAGAAAACAAAATTAAATTAAGAAAATGATTGATTATTATGATCGCGCCGTCATATCTATAATAAAAATGTTTTAGTTCCTGTCATGTTTAAATTTAATTTAATTACCGAAAGTAAATATGATAAATATTAATTTATTTAATAGTTTATAATCCGAACTGTTTCGGCTACTATTTAATTTAAGTTTTTAAGTGAAATGAAAAGCTGACAGAAACTTCGCCCCGCTACCGCTAGTTGTCGCTAAGGTGGCTGTCATTTCGTCTTTGGCATTATGTCAAAACAACTTGTAAACACAAATTACGTTGATTCCTTGTTATCTAAGTGTAAGTCTTGCCAAAACGGATTTCCAAATGTGTATTAATAGAAAATGCCAGAAAAATGTGTCTAGTACTGTGTCAGCCAAAGCTACATGTCTTTAATATGAAGAAATAATGGATTCAATTCAAACAAACTACAATGATTAATGTTTTTGAAAACCCGATAATTTACCAACAATGATTTCAGGTAACTATTGTTTAATTATTGCGAACCTTTATTGTAGATTAGCAAAGGCATACAGGGACCAGAATTTACAACGTAACACGTAAGTGAAAATTTTGAACAGCTCGTGCCGATCGATGCTTACCATCTCGCGTTGTCAGTGGCTTTATACAGGCCTTGTGGGTCTTTTCCTAATCACCAACAACTATCTTAATCCGACATCAACGCCCTTGACATGTGTGATATCCTTAGTTGAAATTTAAAAAAAAAAACTGATTTTATAGTTTAATTCAGCGTTTTCTCATGTAGATTGGACGGAATCCTTCCTAATGTATTGAAGAAGGCCCTCCTTCGCCCTATATATAAAAAACCGGCCAAGTGCGAGTCGGACTCGTCTATGAAGGGTTCCGTAGCAGCAAGTAACATCATATAAAAGTTCTTGTAGTTCGTTGTAACTTTGATCAATGTTTTAATAATAGTGTATTTTTTAAAATAATTAATTTATGACGTTTTAAAAAAAACTACGAACTAGATCTTGTTCAAACCAAATTTCGATGGGAGTTTGCATGATAATGCACATCATATATTTTTTTAGTTTAATCATTCTCTTATTTTAGAAGTTACAGGGGGTGGGAGGACACACATTTTACCACTTTGGAAGTGTCTCTCGCGCAAACCATTCAGTTTAGAAAAAAAAAATTAGACACCTCAATTTTATTTTTGAAGACCTATCCATAGATAACCCACACGGATGGGTTAGATGAAAAAAATATTTTTGAGTTTCAGTTCTAATTATGGGGAACCCCTAAAATTTATTGTTTTTTTTCTATTTTTGTGTGAAAATCTTAATGCGTTTCACAGAATACATCTACTTACCAAGTTTCAACAGTATAGTTCATATAGTTTCGGAAAAAAGTGGTTGTGACATACGGACGGACAGACAGACAGACATGAAGAATCCATAAGGGTTCCGTTTTTTGCCATTTGGCTACGGAACCCTAATAAAAATGAAAATAATAGTTGTATAAATAACTATCGTCCCATAGCCATACTGCCATCAATATCCAAGATCCGAGAAAGACTTATTTATAAAAGACTTGTAAAATACTTAGTAAGTAACAAACTCTTAGCAGCTACTCAATACGGTTTTAGAGCAGACAGATTGACTGACAATGCAGTACATTAGCTCACTGACTATATTGTAAGGGGACTGGTCTTACAAAAAAAGTGCTAAGTCATATTCCTTGATCTCGCAAAAGCATTTGACACGATTTCGGTATCTGTATTTCGCGAGAAGTTATATGAACTTGGTATAAGGGGTGTTCCACATAACCTCATTAAAGATTATCTTTCTAATCGGACACAACGTCTTCTAATAGATGACACTATGAGTGATGAACTAACTTTTGAATATGATGTTCCTCAAGGGAGCATAATAGGACCCTTGCTATTTATCGCTTACATTAACGACTTATGCCTCCTTCCTCTTTTCAAAAGCGGAAAAATAATATCTTACACCGACGACACAGCCCTGCTCTTCAGCGCGGACACTTGGAGTGAGGCGTACGAACTAGCTCAATCTGGATTTAATACTGTCTCTCAGTGGCTTAGAAGTTACTTACTGAGACTTAACATAGATAAAACATGCAAAGGTGCATCGATTGTCGCATCGATTGTCGCATCGATTGTCGCATCGATTGTCACGGAGAACACTTAGAAAAACAATGAAAATAAATGTTATTGTATCTTTGTAGTTTTATCTATTTTTGATAATTTCGGTGTGGTCTATGTATCGTTTTCCAACGAGTTCCTTCCCAGTTTTCATCAAAATCATCCCAAGGTAAGTTTGAATTATCTACCCACTTGATATTGATTTCCGCATCTGTCATAAAACATTTTCAAAGGTACCCCTTAAACAATCAACTTGTAATTTGTTAAATTCGACTGACAGTTGAAATTAGTTGAAAAGAACTCAGTGTTGCCACTAGATTGTGCAGCACCAGCTATCACTACCAGTGTCTGGATTGGCTCAAGAGAACTTTGCCAAAGACTTCAAAGCTTACAAAGCTGCTTGGAGATGCGCCGATTGCAAGTCCATTCATAAAAGAGCAGGTAGCTCTAATACGCCATCTCAGTTAAAATCCCAATTATGGGCTCTACAGCAACAAATTTTGATGATTTAAAGAACTATATAGATAAAAGACCCGAAGAATCACTGTCTCGACTCCTTCAAGATATAAGACGAGACTTCACCACGGAGAGCTGAAAAATTCAAGAGCTAATAGATAGTGTAAATTTTATGTCAGCAAAGTACGACACACTTAAAGAGGTCTGATCTAAACACGAGACATAAGCAGCAGAAATCACATGAATGCAATCTAGAGGTTCTATGCGTGCCTGAGCACAAGCCAGAAAACTTGAAAATAATGGTTCAACAGCTATCAGCTTCAGTGGGTTGTGAACTTACGAAACACGTGCTTCTGCATTACCACCGCGTAGCTAAAGTCAATCAAGCCTCAAACAGACCCCGTTCAATTGTAGTAAAATTGTCTAATCCTCTGGTACGCGATAAAGTAATTGATTATAGAAGTTAGTTAAAGGTTATTGAGAAAAGACGCTTATTCAAAGTGTGTGGTGATAAACGATAAAGGGGTTTAAAATTTTTTATGAGAATAGTTCAATGGTTTCAATTTATAACCGACTTCAAAAAAAGGTGGGGGTCTCAAATTCGTCTAAATATATTTTTTTATGATTTATGTATGTTCCCCAATTACTCAACCTCTCAGTCTTGGCAACGAAATGTCTAAAAATTTTGACAGCAGGTGCGATTTGGCGGGAATTTTAATTTGCGGAAATGGAAAAAAAATCTGTCGTTACCAGGTTAATAATACAATGTAGTATCAATTAGATAAAGACAATTAACATTAGCTGTTGGAGTGCCTGGAGCATTTTAGATCCAAGCTGCTTTGTCTTCTTAGTAATCTGACACTTTATAATAAGCTTTTTTATAAAGCTTTTCTTTGATTTTGATTTTAAATTTATTAAGATCTAATTTCTGAATATCATTTGGTCAAGTCAAGTCAAGTCAAATTATTTATTCAATGTAAACCTTTACAGGCACTTATTGACGTCAATACTAATAATAATAAAAAAAACAGTTAACTAACTTATAGTTAAGACTTAACAACTAATCTAACAAGCTATTATAGTCTGTGTTTCGTCGTGATGCCTAGAAACACCACTGTGTTTCTAGGCATCACGTTGGATGCCAAGCTTCAGTGGGGCCCACATATAGCTAAATTGTCGAATAGACTTAGCTCTGCGGCTTATGCAGTAATGAAGATCCGTCAGTTAACTGACGTTGATACAGCTAGATTAGTTTATTTCAGTTACTTTCATAGTGTAATGTCGTACGCCATTTTACTGTGGGGAAATGCTGCCGACATTCAAACTATCTTTGTGCTGCAGAAGAGGGCTATTCGAGCAATATATAACCTACAGGCTGGTGACTCTCTCAGAGAGAGATTTAAGGATATAAGTATAATGACAGTTGCATCACAATATATTTATGAAAATCTTGTGTATGTTCATAAAAATATTGAAATGTTTCAAAAAACAGTGATATTCACAAATTAAATACTAGAAGTAAGAACAAATTAGCAGTGCCTTATACTAGGCTCCATAAAATAAATAATTCTTTTAAGGGTCTGTGTGTACGATTATACAACAAAGTACCAAATGATATTCAGAAATTAGATCTTGATAAATTTAAAATCAAAATCAAAGAAAAGCTTTATAAAAAAGCTTATTATAAAGTGTCGGATTATACAGAAGACAAAACAGCTTGGGTCTGAAATGCTCCAAGTACCTACTCCAACAGCTATTTCTAATTGCCTATAATTAATTTATATAGAGCACCATATTTAATTAAACTATTTACATTCAAATTCATATTTTGTATTTTGTGACCTGGTAACGACATATAATATATATATATTTTGTAAATGTCGTTGCTTCTGTGCGCTGTGGTTTCTTGCGCCCGTTCTTTGCCACAGTTAAAAAATGATGTCCTGAATGGGTGGTAGGTTAAAAAATATTTGGACGTTTCAAAGTACTTATTAATTGAGTTTATTGAAAAATATATTTTGACTATTGACTATTGACTATTGTGCCAGACAAATGCGCATCGCTTTACTTTGTTGTAAAATGTTACACACAGACCCATAAAATAATTATTTATTTTATGGAGCCTAGTATAAGGTACTGCTAATTTGTTCTTACTTCTAGTATTTACATTGTTAATATCACTGTTTTAAAAAAAAAACATTTAATTATTTTTATGAACATAAATCAAATGTTCATAAATGTATTGTAATGCAACTGTCATTATATTTATATTCTTAAATCGCTCTCTGAGAGAGTCACCAGCCTTTAGGTTATAGATTGCTCGAGTAGCCCTCTTCTGAAGCACAAAGATAGTTTGAATGTCGGCAGCATTTCTCCACAGTAAAATGCCGTACGACATTACACTATGAAAGTAACTTAAATAAACTAATCTAGATGTATCAACGTCAGTTAACTGACGGATCTTCATTATTGCATAAGCCGCAGAGCTAAGTCTATTCGACAATTTAGCTATATGTGGGCCCCACTGAAGCTTGGCATCTAACTTGATGCCTACAGTGGTGTCCACAGGATTCACATTCCTATCCTTAATTTGAACACTAGTTGTTACTTGCTTCACATTAGGCAATACAAATCTTAGACATTTGGTTTTCCCTCGTTTAATATCAAGTTATTTACACTAATCTATTGAACATTTTGTGAGATCGCATTATTCACATCGTCATAATTAGGATGTCGTCGTTTCACTTTGAATAAAAGTGAAGTATCATCAGCAAACAATACTATCTCTTGGCTGTCTTTTACAAAATAAGGTAAGTCATTAATATAAACCAAAAACAAGAATGGACCTAGTACTGAACCCTGCGGAACTCCCATTGTAACCACTGATCCCGGAGATCTTTTACCGTTAATGTCGACCTTCTGAATCCTGTTACTCAAGTATGAAATTAGAAGGCTCAAAGAAGCATCCCCAATTCCATAGTGGTTAAGCTTCCTGACCAAAGATTCATGTAAAACACAATCAAAAGCCTTGGATAAATCACAAAATACCCATGGGGCATCCTGTGTTCATCCTGTCATTCCTTCCAGGTATCAAATATTTGGATTAAAATCTCAACACCGGCGTCAGTTGTTGAGCGACCCCTAACAAAAAAACCATACTGTTTACAATGTAAAAGTTTATTTCTATGAAAATGAATTTGAATTTGGTCTAGCATCAACTTTTCAAAAATTTTACTAAATGTGGGTAGCACAAAAATAGGTCTAAAATTAGAGAGGTCAGAAGTGCTACCTGATTTATACAATGGAATTATTTTACTATGTTTCATTAGGTCAGGAAAAACACCACAGTCAATGCATTCGTTAAATATGCAAGCTAAAACTGGAGCTATTGTCATAATTACTGATTTAGCGACGTCCACGGAATCACCCCACAGATCAGCAGTTTTATTTTTATTGAGAGTGTTAAATGTCTTTAATATATCTGCAGTGCAAATTTTTTTAAAACTAAAATTACTTTCACAAGCTTTAACTTCAACTTTAGAAGGACAAAATAGATTCAGCTACAGTGGGGGAGGAAATCAAGGCTTTTGTGGTTGAAACTGGAATGTCAGTAAAAAACCTCTCAAATGCTGCAGCAACATCAGCATCAGAAGTCAATGTTTTATTATCAAAATTTTAATTGTACTCATTATTACGACTTTTGACCTTTCCTGTTTCACTGTTTATAATATTCCATGTCATTTTTATTTTGTTATTACTATTCTTAATCTTAGAACTCTGATAATTTGCCTTGGCTAATCGACATACTCTTTTGAATAATTTTTAATAATTTTGAACATATAATTTGAAATCGCCACTGCTGTTATAGTTGAGTTCACCATAAAGTTCATAAAGGCGTTTCCTACTTTTATGAATACCAATTGTAGCCCATTTATAAAAAGTTACAGTACCACTTACCAAGATCTTTTTTGGAACAAAAGGTTTATTAAATTCTGAACAATATGTGTTAAAGAAATCATTATAAAAGACATTATTGTTGTCATTGTATTCTAAATAATTTAATTTTGTATCTAGATTGCTTTTAAAGCGTTTCCGCTAACCTGCAGGTCTTGGTACAACAGTGATATTCTTTTTCATCACTTTTTTACTCTGGTGTGAGAAACTGACCATTTGGCCACAGTGATCAGAGTCCAGGTTTTTATTTATTTGCTTAGCTAGAGGTATTACATTAGTAAATATGTTATCAATACAGGTAGCCGAAGTGGCAGTTATTCTTGTTGGCTCCAAAAATAAATGATTCAAATTGTATTATAGAAATAAGTTTTTAATTTTAGTTGACAATGTGGAGTTTTCTAACAAATTTATATTAAAATCACCGCAAACAATTATTGTTTTATCTTTATTGCGGACCTTACGCAATGTCTCATCCATAACTTTTTCAAAAAATTCATATAATGCTGAAGGAGGTCTGTATACACTTATCACAAGAAACTGCTCCAACTTCACACAAGCTATTTCTATTGTTCGCTCAACCGAGAGGCTCACTATGTCTTTGCATTTCTTTAATTTAAACTTATTGCTAACAATAATTAAGGAGCCACCATGTATTGCATTTCATCGACTTAACGAACTTCCTACCAAATGATTCTTAAAATTGAACATGAACTGGTCTCTAAGCCAGTGCTCGGTAATGCAAAGAATATCAATATTATTACAGTTCATGAACAATTCAATCTCTAAATCTTTGCCCATCATTCCTTGGATGTTCTGGTGAACAATGTTCATAGATTCTACATTTTTAAATTTAATGATTGACCGGGGCTTTTTATAAAGCTGTTTTTACATTGATTTAATTTCATTTTATTTACAAACATTTTGCAGTAGAGTTCCTCTTTTGTCTAATAATTTAATTTTAATAATTTGCTAGAGGTGTCATCTATTGTCTTATAAGCTAATTTTATTTATTTGGAACATATTTCAAAGTCTGAATTGGCATGTCAGTATGTTGCAGCTCAATAGAAGCCGCTGAGCTAGCCATATTATTGGCTTAATACTTACTTAAAATAAAATGATAGCGAATTTGCTATCAGTCGCTTAAATTAAGTCTTAAGATAATATTTATCTTTTGTCAATATAAAATTATGATGTAATAATTTATTTATGTCTAACATTTCTACTTTATTTTCATAGAAAGCCATTGTATTTATTATTAAATTAAGCTTAAATCTATAATTATTTTCTTCTTGTGGCAAGTTTTTATTGTAAGGAAGTGTGAACATTATAATTTTTGTAATATTTAAAGAAAGTAATTTTTCATAAAAGTAACTAATACTTTTTTGTTTACTTTTCCCCTTTTCCCAATTAAAATAATAACAGTTCCTACATTATTAAGGTCATGTGAAATCAATTTTTCCATTAAATTATGGTATGTCAAACCAGGCATACAATAATTTAAGACAGTTTGCCCCTCAGTGTTTAATAATAGACCCAATTTGTCTTTTTGTCTTTTTGGTAAGAAATATTGGAATTCAAACTGGACAAACTGGACAAACCATAGCATAGCTGCTTAGGAGGTGAGGGATCACACACTGGTATGGACATGGAATGCTCCGAGGCAGCCAGGCCTGCCGCCAGGGATTGCCTAGACTTATTATCAAAGTTCTCAGTCCGAGAACTATCGAAAAGGTTATTAAGAGCCAGTATGTATTACCCAATCTTTGAGAACTCATATCTAGTAGTCATACTTGTTAATGACTCCTGCAAACTAGATAACTTATAATTTAATTTATCAATTTCAATTTCATTTTTTAATTTAAGTATTGTTTTCTAATAATGATGCACACTCGTTTAATTTAATAACTAATTGTAATCTTTCTTTAATTAATGATACATTTTTCTTCATATAGACTTTATTTTTTATTAAAAGTTGAGTTTTCTTAATAAATTTATTTAATTTAATAATCATTCGGGCTCCATACATTTTTGGGCCTTTTCTGAAAGTGCCAGAAAACAAAAAGAAATAGTACCTATTGTTAGAACAAGCCATTTGCAGTAATAGTTATTACGGCATAAAAGTTGTAGGATTGCTCTATGCCAAGTTATACGTTCGATGATTCATAATTTTCATACATTTATTGATTTCTGAAAGTGCTGGTACTGGGAAACATAAAATAATGATAGATATTGCTAGAACTAATGATCTGAAACAATTGTCATTGTAGCGCAAAAGCTGTGGGGTCATCATCTGTTCTGTTTATACAAAAAAAATTTAAGAATCAATGAAAATGTATGAAAATAATGAATCTTCGAACTTGTATAACTTGGCTCAAAGCAATCCTACAACTTTTGTACCATATTAACTATTTCTCCAAATGGCTAGTTCTAACAATACCTACCATTTTTTTTTGTTGGCCGGCACTTTCAGCAAAGTCCAAAAAAAATGATGTCCTTTATTTAACATAATATGTACTACATGTAGGACATAAAGAAAAGCTAGATTTTCTACATATAGAATTTTCTCATGATTTTTTTTGTTAGAAAATAAACCATTCTGAAGAAGTTTCTTGAATTTCATGTTAATTTGACAAAAAAAAGTGGGCTCTATAGTCAGGAGGTTAATATATATTTTTAATTTATTCCTAATACATTTAACAGGCTGGATAGTGGCATTGGATTTAATACTATACTCCTTTGTTAATTCAATTGTTTCAAAAGGATTAATATTAAATGAAGCAGAAACTATTTCAGGCGCACAGCTAACTAACACATCATCATCACCATCAGCTTATACTCGTCCACTGCTGGACATAAGCCTCTCCAAAAACACGCCACTGAGCACGATCCGCGGTCACTCATCCAGCTCTTTCCAGCCATCTTGCGAAGATCGTCGCTCCACCTTGTCTGAGGGCGTCCTACGCTACGCTTGCCGATACGCGGTCTCCACTTCAGAACTCGTCTACCCTAACGGTCATCGGTTCTGCGACTGATATCGCCGGCCCACTGCCACTTCAGCTTGCTAATCCAGTGGGCTATGTCGATTACCTTGGTTCTCTGCCGGATCACCTCGTTTCGAATCCGATCCCTCAGAGAAACTCCGAGCCCTTTCCATAGCCCGCTGGGCGACTTTAAACTTGTGAACCAGCCCTACCGTCAGTGTCCACGTTTTGGCTCCATATGTCATGACGGGTAGGACGCACTGATTGAAGACTTTCATCTTTAGACATTGCAGAATTGGCGACGTAAAGACTCGACGTAATTTTCCATACGCAGCCCAGCCCAGCTATATCCTTTTGTTGGCCTCTTTCTAGAAGTTTTTTCTACCCTGTAAAATTTGCCCGGGGCAGACATATTCCTTAACAAATTTGAGAGCACTGCCTTGTATTGCAATCGGTTTCGGGATGACATGTTCGTTGAACATAACTTTGGTTTTGTCCAAATTCATCCGAAGACCGATGCGTCGAGAAGAATAAGTTAGGCCGTTCAGCATGTATTGTAGCTCCTGCAACGTTTTGTAATGTATGCACGCCGTTCGTGCTACGTACTGACCACAAACCTTTATTATCAATTTTTGGACAAAAAAAGGGTATCCCAGAAATATCGGCGAACCGATTACAAAGATATGCCTTATTTTTAAGTGCTTACAACTATTCAATAGAATATGTTAAAAGTAAGGATAATTGCGCCGACTTTTTGTCGCGGGCTAGTTTGCCGCCGCCGCTGCCGCCGGCGCCGGCCCAGCTCCCGGGCAGAGCGGAGGGGGAGGGCGACGACGATGTGTCATTTTGCAAGCGCGCCAAATATGTAAACTTTGTTACATACGGTAGCTTGCCGGTAACTGTGCAAACGTTACGGGAGGCGACTTTAAAAGATGCAGCAGGGTAATCGACTGTGTCTTAAAAGGTTGGCCTAATAAAGTTAAAGATGAGGCAATTAAACCATATTATTTATGTAAATCACAGCTAGCATACGAAAACGGGTGCCTAATGAGAGGACATAAGGCAGTTATACCAGATTCCTTGCGTCAAAGGGTTCTCGGTGAACTGCACACTTCTCATATGGACATTGTGAAAACAAAGGCGGAAGCCCGTTCCCGATTGTGGTTCCCGGGAATAGATGAAGCGCTGGAAAAAATGATAAGTTCTTGTGGGACGTGCATCCAGCTGCGGCCCTCGCCACCACGGGCGTCACTGTCACCCTGGTCGCACCCCACACGCTCTTTCCATAGAGTGCATTTGGATTTTCTCGGGCCTATAAACAAACGCATGTTTTTGGTAATCGTGGACGCGTACAGTAAATGGGTCGAGGTATATGAAATGAGTATTTGTACTTCGTCGGCACTAATTGAAAAACTGTATGAATATATGTCCAGGTTTGGGTTACCTCATACATTGGTAACCGATAATGGTACGGCATTTAGTTCTAAAGATTTCGTAAACTTTTGTACCCTTAATGGTATTTGTCACGTGACTTCACCGCCATACCACCCAGCTAGTAACCGCCAAGCCGAAATTTATGTTAAAGTCGTAAAAAAGGGCATTAAATCTAGTATCTTAAGTTCGAAAAATGTTAGAGATAGTAAACTAAGTTTATTAAAGTACTTGTTCGATTATCGTAACTCGCTACATACCATCACGAACACATCACCGGCTCAACTAGTATTTGGACGTAAATTAAGATCGCGTTAGACATAATGCACCCGTCTACTGCGCCTGCGCCGCCCTCGTCTACCTCGCTCGCTAATTCGGTAAAAACAAAACAGTGTTCGCAGGTTAAATCTCGGGGGGGTCATAATGTATTATTTTCACTTGGCCAATACGTGTTATATAAACGTTATTATAATAAAGATAAATGTGATTTTTTTAAAGAAGAGATCAGCTATCTCGGTTATGTTATAAACAAACAGGGATTAAAAAAATCCCCAGAAAAAATAAAAGCTATTTTACAAGCCCCAATACCTGCAAACGTTAATCAGCTGCAGTCCGTTTTAGGATTAATTAATTACTACAGGTGTTTTGTGTCGGGCGCGTCAACAATTTTAACTCCATTGTATGAGTTGTTAAAAAAGGGCTCAAAATGGAAATGGTCAAAGAAGGAAAATGATTCATTTAATGAAATCAAAAAGCAATTAACGTCTGATCAAATATTTTCGCATTATAATCCGAACGCAAAAATTATTTTAACAGTAGATGCTTCTCCTAGTGGACTGGGAGCCATTTTATCACAGATAAATAGCGACCAGCAGGAGAAACCGGTTGTTTTCGCTTCGCGCACATTAAACAGCGCTAAAAGAAGATATTCACAAATCCAAAAGGAAGCGACGTCAATTATATTTGGCGTACGCCGCTTCCATCAATATTTGTATGGGAGGTCCCCCCCCGTCACCGGGCCCGCCTTGTTGGGTGACCGTGACGAGAGGCGTCCGACGGCCTGCTGAGGCGGACCACGACACTACGCCGCCAGCGCCCGTGGCCACCCACCAGAGCACGGAGTCACCGCCACCGCCATCCTGGGTGGCGACTAGCAGAGGAGTCCGTCATGGTGCACAGACAGACGAAGAAGACGATTTTTATGAAGCTATAGATGCAGACACGTCGTAAGCACGTAGTTCGATCCGAACAGAAATCATCCCGTTGTTTAACCAGTTACTTATAATTTAACAATTAGAAGCTACCTTGTATTTCTACTATGTGGCAGTGTTCTATAGCCAATAAAGACAGTGCGTTAACAGCAGCCTTGCGTTTCACTAGTGCCGTGTCCTCCTACGTAACACGTTTCAGCCATGATGACGATGTCGTCTGCAAATCGCAAGTGTGAGATGTATTCGCCGTTAATGTTGATGCCACGTCCTTTCCAGTCCAGCGATTTATACAAATGCCTTAATTTGTATATAGTTTTGGGGATAACACATCCCCCTGTCTCACACCTCGATGGAAGTGGATATGTTTTGTCTGCTGATTCTGTACTTGGACGGCCATGGTGGTGGCATTGTAGAGACACCTCAACACTTGGATATCTATGTGTTGAGGTGTCTATGGTGCCGTATCCTCCTCGAAACCTTGGCCTGCTCCGGGGCTGAAATTCGTCGAGTCATCGCGCAAGGCGGTTTGTGATGAGTCTTGAAAACCGCTTGTAGACGTGGCTCAGGAGCGAAATGGGTCGGTAGTTCTTCAGAAGGGTATTGTCCCCTCTTTTGAAGAATAACACGGCGACACTCCTACTATTATTATTATTATGCTCTTTATTTAAAATATAATCTTAAGTAAATTTTTTTACAATATTTTATATAAAAAAAAACATATTTACAATATAAAATATTATAAAAAACTTAACCTAGGTTGCCACCGGCAGCGGGGATAGACCCAAGCTATCGGTGGTTAGGGCTGCAGAGTGAGGAACCTCCTGACAATACGTGCCGTGTCAAGGAGTACTGCCTTTTGCATCTGACCCTTGACCCAACCTTTCAGCGAGAGCCTCTCTAGGTGTTGATCGAGGCTCTTCGCTATAAGGCCGTGTGCCGAAACGACTATCGGTACAATAATGGTTGAATCCACATCCCACATGGCGGTAACCTCGTGAGCCAAGTCAAGGTACTTACTGAGCTTGTCCTTCTCGGCTTTCACGAGGTTCTCGTCGTGAGGTATGGTGATATCAACCAATATTGCTTGGCGCTGAGATCGGTCGATCACCACGATATCAGGCTTATTAGCGACAATAGTCCTGTCCGTGATGATAGAGCGATCCCAGTAGAGCGTTGCATGACCATTTTCGAGAACTGGCGCAGGTGCGTACTTATAGTACGGCACCTCTGATTCAACAAGGCCATATCGAAGAGCAAGTTGCTGGTGAATTATTCTGGCTACTTGGTTGTGTCTGTGCAAATACTCTCCGTTAGCAAGATGAGAACAACCGGAAATAATATGTCGGAGTGATTCTCCCGGACGGCGGCATGCCCGACAGATGTCGACCGTACCGTCCCTCATTATATATTTCCGGTAGTTATTCGTCTTGATAACTTCATCTTCAATAGCACAGACAAAACCTTCGGTTTCCCCAAAAAGGTCACCGAAACGTAGCCAGTTCACCGAGGCAGGCAAATCTACATCAGGCCCAGTCAGAGCCCGATAGTAGCGCCCGTGTAGCACCTTGCTCTTCCATATGTCCTTGCGATCGAGAGTGCTTAGCACCACTGGTTTGCGCCAGTTTTCTGTTGCCAAGGAGAGCGGCGTAAAGTGTCTATCAACTGCCACGACATCCAAATGCATCCCGCACTCACTGTTAAGGAAATAATCCCTGAGACTGCACACCTCACGGTTATGTAAGTCCTTGGCATTTAAAAAGCCGCGACCCCCACATCTCCGCGGGATGTACAGCCTCATAACAGATGAGCGCGGGTGTAACATTCTGGAAGTCGTGAGCATTTGACGGACTCTTCTATCCAAGGCGTCCAATTCAGCCTGAGTCCATCTTAGTATGCCGAAGGAGTATGTGAGTAGAGGCATAACCCAGCCATTAAAAGCACGCGTCTTATTGCCACCCGATAAAAGACTGTTAAGTACTTTTCTTAGGCGGCAAAAGAATCGCTCCCGTAATGACTGTTTTATGTCCCCATCCACAACACCCAAAGACTGTGACATACCAAGATATTTATATGTTTCAACTTCGGAGAGAGATCTGAAGTTTATCGTTTCGGAGAGTTGTAAATTGGTTGAATTTACTACTCTCCCACGCTGTACATGCATAACCGCACACTTATCCACACCAAACTCCATCTTGATGGCACTGCTGAAAGTCTCAGTAATTTTCAGCAGTTTCATTAAGTCTTGGCGGTTTGGTGTGAGCAACTTGAGGTCATCCATGTACAACAAGTGCGACATAACTTCACCCCCTCTCCGCAGTTGACAGCCTAACTTTGAATTTCTCAACAAAGTACTGAGAGCATTCAAAGCTAGGCAAAACCATAAAGGACTCAGACTGTCGCCCTGGAATATGCCACGCTCTATCCTTATAAGATCCTGCGTGGCAAAAACACTATCTCGACATCCTGGTTGACTCAAGACCGTGGTCCACTGCCGCATACATGATATCAAAAAGGATTTTAAAGTTATATCAATTTTATACAACTTTAAAATCCTCACCAACCATGAATGCGGCACCGAATCATAGGCCTTCTTATAGTCAATCCAGGCTGCAGAGAGAGTCCCTCTGCCACGCCGGACCTTCTGGCATATGGTCATGTCAATGAGGAGAAGCTCCTTAGTACCACGGGACCCAACCCTACATCCATTCTGAGTCTTGTCCAAAATATTGTTTGCAACGATGTGCGCGTTAATTTTTGTTCTCAAAATGGATGTAAGGAGCTTGTATAAAGTAGGTAAGCACGTGATGGGTCTATAATTTTTCGGTTCCGTGGTACTACCCGATTTATGGAGTAGAAAAGTGACACCAGTAGTCAACAAACTTGGGAGTGAGCCGAGCTCTATGGCTTCTTGGAATTGCGTTGCCAGTAACTCGTGTGAACATCGAAACCATTTGATCCAGAAGTTGTGCAATCCGTCCGGTCCTGGGCATTTCCAATTTTGGGTCGTACGGATTGCACAACTTACGTCAGCTGTACTAATACTTATAGGCTGCATGGTCTCGATAGGTTCACACGCGTCACTGACAACACTCATCCATTCACCTTCCGTGTGCTCGACGGGCACCGACCAAATGCTGCGCCAGAAATTAGTCATGGCATCAACATCTGGTAGCCGCCCGTCGCTCACACGTTGATCAGCTCCTTCCCAACGTCTGTATACTTTTCTTTGGTCACTTTGAAAGAGGCGATTTTGTTGGTATCGGTCCACACGCACTCTGTAGCGACGTATACGGTTTGCCCACGCATAGACTTTTTGCTTCAGAAAGTCAATACGTTCCGTCACACAAGCCATATAGTTTTCCGGACGAACATCAGTCCCAACAAAGGCTTGTGTGACGAATCGCATGACGCGAGGCTGATTATTGCCATTTCTGAAGCAAATTAGTCCTGAACTTATTAATACGCCCCTCGATCCTCAATTGCCAAGCAGGGGCAGTCCCGGTTCGCCGCGGTTCTTGGTCAGAATCCTGGAATTTGACACGAGCAACGCGACACACCGTGATGGCCCCACAATAAAGGATCGAGTGGGTATCAATTAAACTTTCAATGGTTCCAAGATAAGGAACCAGTAAATCGTTCAAGGCACTCTCATTAACGCCAAATTATGTCTATTCGTAGGCAAACAAGGTATACGCGGCCTAGAGTTACGCGTGTCACGATACTGTAGAATAGCATCGTTCAAAGCGCTCCTCATTTGCTCATTCGCCTGTGTACTTACATTCGTATTTATGAAATCTTCATCGTCGGGTACCGGATCTACTCGCGCCACCAAAACCGGCGTCACGGCCGGTAATTGTGGGGCAGGCCGATCCTGCACTGAAGAAGAAGCCGCACAAATACGTAGTGACTCCAGGCGTAGCCGATCAAGTGCTGACTGATCCAGCAAGTTGTTACGCTGGATCACCCGCACCTGATCCGACAATCGTTGGGCAGACACGCCTATGGTCGGTTCAAGGGCCTGAAACAAAGACAGCATCCTAACAAGATACGCAGTAAGGTTAATTCCTCCCTCTGTTGCCCTGTAGTAGGCGCGCATGCAGTTCTCATTTATTTGTTGAGTCCATCGCATGCGGCGCACTACACCACCGGTAGCGGGGGTCGTACGCGGGGCAGATGGCCCCACCGATCCCAAGCGTGCCGGCAGCGGTGGTCGTCCACGTCGCGCAGGTCGTTGTGGCGGCGGGGACGGCGGCGATCGCCTGCTCGTGCTGCTCGACTCGTCTCTGGTGAAATCATCAGACGAGGAGCTTGAGGTCGGCGGAGCAGGCGATGGTGGAGGGCGTGCGCTTCGTCTTGCTCTTCTTAATATCATATTTTCTTTTAATTGATCATGTATATTGTTGGAATTTTGCGTTGACAGTGCACGTCATTGGCCAACTTCATTATAATAATTGTTTTGTTCGTTGTAAAATTATTGTTATGTATTTATTGTTGCTGAATTCCTTTCAGCAGGTTTTCTTGGTGTATATAATGTTAAACTGTAGTAATTAGTCAAAAGATTTGTAAGAAAATAAAATAAAATACATAAAAGAAAAAATGACGTGACATGTTCACAAGAGCTTAGCTTTTTTTTTTTTTTTTATTATTATTATTATTACCAAAAATACATAATACATACAACAATAACAAATTACCTATAGCGCCCATACTAGGTAATCCTGTCTTTTGGGGCTATAAAGAATTTTAGTACTACCTACTCCACGCCTCCGGAGTTCTCCCATCAAAGAGAACGGTGTTAAAGATGTATTGGAGCTCCTTTAACACAGGCTTACCGCCTGCTTTCAGGAGCTCAGATGTAACACCGTCTTTACATGGGGATTTTCCGTTTTTAAGCTGTCCAAGAGCCGTCTTAACTTCACCTAGGCTGATTTCTGGCAAGTCTTCAGTAAAGTGGCGGGTCAACGTGGCTCGGGTTTCCTCATTTTCGGGATCAGGTTGAGATGCATGCGAGGCGTAGGTATAGCTGGATATAGAAGTTTTCTATTTCCGAAAGGACGTCTGGCCTCGCAGCAACGACTTCTCCGCTGGCCGTAGTCAACTTCGTCAGGTGACTTCTACCGAGAGACTGGACAAACACTTTAGACCCCCGATTCTGCTCAATTACTTGTTTAATCGAGCGTGTATTGGAGCATCGGAGGTCATATCGCACCATTTTGCCAATCTTCTTGTTAAGGGCCTGTTGTTCGGACGAAGTGACAGGTGGGTCTTCGCGTAGTCTCTTTATAAGTCTGAGCATTTGGTGCAGTGGAACTGATGATGAAGACCACAAACGGCCACCGGGACTACTCAATACTAAATATTTTTGGTGTTTGCTTTAAGATTAAAAACTTTGATGTAGCTGCTAAGCAATTTATGCTCGCAACAATGCATCATGATCAAGTGGAGCTAATGGTAAACCACCCTTGAAAACTTTGGTGATGTACTTAGACCAAAAGGGATACAAGTAATTTTGAGCAATTTTTCTTTGTAAACAAGACGCAGGAACCGCCTGTAAGATTGCGCTGTTGGCAGATTAGATTGAAATAAGCCTGTGATAAGTCCACCTTGCACATCCAGTCGTGGGGCTGGAGGAAGTCCGAGACACGGTACATCGGGTCTGGCACAAAGCTCTTCTCTCCAAGCTCCCGGCATACGGTTTGCCCGCTCAGTTCTGTACCTGGATTGCCAGCTTCCTGCATGAGCGTAGAATCCGTGTCCTTTCGGATGGATGCGCTTTGCGGTTCATGTCAGTGAACGCTGGTGTTCCTCAAGGCTCCGTTCTATCCCCCACGCTGTTCCTTCTGCATATCAATGACATGCTTCCACTTGGAAACATTCATTGCTATGCAGATGATAGCACAGTGCATGGGGGATATAACGGGCACCCAACGGCTGGGCGGGTAGACACCGAAATGAAGCGAGCAAATCTTGTCATTGAGCTCGATCGGGTGTTGGACCTCATTTCTAAATGGGGCTCCGATAATCTGGTGGAGTTCAATGCCAAGAAAACAGGTGTGCGCGTTCACAGCGAAAAAGTCGCCATTCCTTCCCCTTCCCACTCTTCAGGGTACATCTCTAGGCCTGCAGAGCAGTATTAACATGCTCGGTATGGATATCCGCTGCGATCTGAACCAAAAGGACTACATCGAAACCGTGGTTAAAAATGCCTCACGTAAACTCGGTGTCCTGAACAAGGTGCGGCGATTCTTCACGCCTGATCAGTTGTGTCTATTATACAAGACACAGGTGCGGTCTTGCGTGGAGTATTGCTCTCACCTTTGGGACGGCTCCGCAAAGTACCTTCTCGATGCCTTGGACAGATTGCAGCGCCGCGCTGTGCGCATTATCGGCAATGCAGAGGTCACTAAATTTCTCGAGCCTTTGCAATTGCGTAGAGATATTGCGTCACTCAGCGTCTTTTACCGTTTATACCATGGCGAGTGCACTGAAGAACTCTTTGACCTCATCCCTCCTTCTCCCTTCCTCCATAGGAGTACGCGTGCTGCTCTGCGGAGTCACCAATTTACAGTCTCTAACATTCCATCTCGCACAAAGAAATTTGGTGACTCGTTTCTTTGCCGCACTTCCAAAAGATGGAATAGTCTACCAGCACACGTATTCCCTCCTACCTATGACATAGGGTCCTTCAAACGAGGCGTGAAGAAGCACTTTGTGGGCTGGCAGAGTGAGGATGACTGATGCTACGTCTCTTACGCAGCACCAGTTGTCCTTGCGCCTGGACCTCATTTCCACTTAACATCAGGTGGAGTGGGGTCATTTGCCGGGCTTAGTATAAAAAAAAAACATATCTATAAGCCGATAACGGTATGTTAGCACGTATCGATTTAGCAGTTTCAAGTTAAAAACGGGGCGACCCGAGCCGTCGCTCTTTGGAACTAGAAACAGGGGAACTGTCAAGAGAACTCCTCAAGAACTAACGTCTCTGCATCGTAGAAAACAATATTTTGTACAAAATGATAAACAGTTGACATAAAGATGTTGTAAATTGAAAAAATACTAACCAAGCCAATTAAAGTTGATTTTTTTGATTTTGACAAAAAAATAATATTATACTTGTTTCAGACAACCCTGGACCTTCAGACGCCTCCGATCAGGGGTCTGAAGCAGGCTGCGATACGCAGCGCTGATTTTTAACTAAACTTCTAATCCGTAACTTAACCAAGGTACTTACCGAACTGGTCCAATGGTTAGCCCGCCTTGCAACCTTAGGATAAGGGTTGTGGTTAGGAAGGAAAGGATGGTCGCAGCCTAGCTGCCGTGGTGTGACTCCTGGCCTCTGGCAGCGTTGCCACGCCGGCCGACTCCAAGAGGCTGTCGAGATCACACCGTCCCACTCGCCGAGCAGTCGCCTCCTTCCCGTTATCACCGGGGACCGGCTCCCACTAGCTAACAAGCAATGTCTTCTCGCGAGACCAACAGTGCCTGACAAACGCGAGGTAATGTGGCGAAGATACACTGCCGTCAGCGTTCGTCCGTCCGATTAATTACACACAGCAGCCTCCGATGGCTGTTTACAAGGAGACTGACAAGATATTTTCCGATTTCTTGTTAATTCACAACTAATGCACGTGGCCTATGTGCCGACCTAATTCGAAGAAAGTCAATCAACGCGCGCGCGCATCCCGCGGACAGGACTACAATCCGCACACCTTAATCGCGGTTTCTTTTACACCATATAATTAGGTCTGGGCTGTCCTAAACTGGGAACTAAATCAGCAAACCGTAAAACAGACCGACCGCCATAATCCGAAACCGAAACAATAATGAATGACAGACAACGAATGTCAATGTCACCTGACAGTTTTTACTTTTTCCGATCCGTCAATATTTGGTAGGCAAAGTGCCACACCCATACATACGGCTTTAACGGGTCAAGGATCATTCGACCGCTGGCGGTCACGAAACAATAGAATTTCAATTGTGTCTGGTTTTACGATCCTCAAGGGGTCAATTTGATTTTAAACAGTCACCCACCCGGACAGGTCCCGACCTGTCCCAAAACAACAGGCAGTCGTGACAACGTTGTTACAAAATACCGTAGTTAATGCTAACAACATAAACAACTTCAAAAATCCCACCCCAGTGGGGACATCCCGGGGGACTGACAGTTCAGTTGATGCCCCAACGGGAGAGGGCTGTTCCGATATCCACCAGTTTTACATTAAAACTCAACTACCTCTCGTAAGTAACGTTCCGCACCCACATATAATTGGTTCCGTTAACAGAACGGATCCGTGACGGCAGTCCCCTACGGGAAACAAATCTGATCAAGTTAGCAATACAAGCTTCCCGTCGTCAGATCAGCAACTACTTCGAGATGGACCGCCTCGGTAGATAGACAGATAAATGGGAGGCAGGCTGCATCGTGGCTGCCTTGAGCCGATAACAATGCAAGCGCCCAAACACAACGCTCCGAACCGTACGACGGACGTCCCGATAACGCGTATAAATTGAGAATATTTTATTTAATATATTAATTGTTAATGGTGTTGCCCAACCAACCCGCAAGCCAACTAATACAATTCAGAAGAAGAAGAAGAAGAAGAAGTTCAGAACGTCATTTTTTTTTTCTTGACCATGGATACTAGTCTTTTAGTCGTATTATTAGAGTTCATTGAATATGCTTAAACTGATGATAATGATGAGTGATAATAATATGAACGTTTAATGCTAAATAATATTCCCCCCAAAACCCGTGGGACTTTACTGAGATCTCAAACGGACTTTTTGAGAGAATACGCGATTTTCCGAGATCAAAAAACAAAAGAAATTGGTTCGTAAATGACTTCATAGATGGCGCTTAGCATAGATTAGTATGGCGCTTAGTAAAAGGCGAATCCATGAAGAATACGTGTATGGCTACGTAACATTTATTTATTTATTTATTTATTTATTTGGAAAAACATACAATACAATGAAGCATAAAGATATTACATAAAAACAGTGCATAGATCAGTAAAGTTTCCACTAATTACTAAATCGTTTAAGTTAGATAAAACTGAATTTATATAATTATAACACTAAATTTAACCTCTAACAAATTTTAACCTTTAACAAAGACAAAAAAAAGAAGAAATTCGTTAACAATTTTACTATTCTCTGCAGCAACGTTTAAAAGTACCAATCGTGTCATTAACAATATCAGTATCCAAATTGAGTTCATTATAAAGTGAAAACGACCGATATAAGAAGGTGTTTGACAAATACTTGGTACTAACAAAGGGAACACTAAATATGTTTTTATTGCGTGAGCTTGCTCGGGGACATCTGAAACTTACGCAGCTTAAAAGGAAGGGTGAATGTATATTGTTATTTAATAACTTATATAAAAACATCAAGTCACGTTCTGTGCGGCGTTTCTCAAGCGATTTAAGATCGACATGGTACAATGCTTACACTTATAGGACAAATGCTTTACGAATTTTTTTTGTATGCGTTCAAAATTGTTAATATGTATCTTGTACTGAGGGTTCCAAACTGTTGATGCATACTCCAGAATCGATCTTACATATGAATTGTACAATAGTATCAAAGTTGAACATTTTTTGAAATCTTTTCCAATTCTTATTATGAAGCCGAGCATTCGGTAAGCCTTTGATGTAATATAATTAATATGGGTTTTAAAACTTATTTCTGGTCAATATACAAACCCAGATCTCTGACTACCACAACCCTTTCTAAAACACAATCACTTAATTTATAATTATCATCAATAGTATCTCGTCTTCGAGAGAATGAAATAACATGACACTTTTGAGTATTCATATGTAACATATTATTTTTACAGTAATCACTCAAACCATCAAGATCGCTTTGCAGCAATGCACAGTCTGAAGGAGATTGAATAACTTTAAAAATCTTCATATCATCAGCATGCAACAGTACGCACGATTCCTTAAAGGTTGAGGCTATGCTGTTGATATAAACATTGAACAACAGGGGTCCAAGGTGAGAGCCCTGGGGAACACCAGAAGTAACAGGCATAAATGTTGAGCAATAACCTTTTATTGTGACAGATTGGCTACGTTCCCTCAAGTACGATGCCAACCATCGCAACAAGTCCCCATGAATACCCATTTGTTCAAGTTTTATCATGAGTATGGAGTGTGAGATCCTATCAAAGGCCTTGGAATAGTCAGTATAAATAACGTCAACCTGGTGGCCCCGGTCCATGGCAAAAGCAACCTTGTGAATAAACTCGCACAAATTACTTTCTGTAGTTTTTTATCCATAAAGCCATGTTGTTCATCTACTAAAAGCAGTCTGAGCAAAGGGTACAACTTATCATAAACTATTTTTCAAAAAGTTTAATCCATAATGCAATATTTATCTCCGGACTCAAAAATAGGAATAACATATGAACGTTTCCAGAATTCAGGCATAACCCCAGAACTAATTGATAAATTGAACAAAAGAGATAATGGTAAAGCCAGGCATTGACGACACATTTTTAGAAATATTGGTGGTATACCGTCGGGACGACTACCCTTTTTTACGTCAATCCGTGCCAAATACCTTTCAACATCAGCTTCAGAAACCAAAATGCTGCCTATTGCTATGCTCTTATTGCATAAGTCAAAAGCATTTTCTGCCACAGATGAACCTGATTCCACAACAAAGGCAGAATTAAAAAACTGACTGAAGTAATCGCAGATTTCTTAGCCAATAGAAGACATCTTATCACCGAAATACATTGTATCGGGAATATCAGCGTCAGATTTTTTTGATTTAACGAAAGACCAGAAGTGTTACTATTTTGGTTTATTTTATTCTCAGCATTACAGACAAATGCATCGTAGCACACCGTTTGTACCCTTTTCTGTCTTTCCCGAAGTAAACGATAGGCCTCAAGATCGTTTAATCTTCTATATGTTTTCCATTTTTTGTGATATTTTAACTTTTCTTTTATAATTTAAATTAGAGCTTTTGAATACCATGGAGGATAGTGGGAGTCAATTTCTTTGGATACGATTCGAACATGTTTAGAGATAAAGGCACTGATGGCTTTATAGAATCTTTCAACAGCAAGGGCCATATCTCTGACATTAAGAAGGTTTTTCCAATCGATTGTTGATAATGCGTCATTGTTGAGAGTGTAATCGGCAGAATGAAACAATTTAACAAACCGAGGCAACTCAGGAAGTGGCTTAAAACAGATTGACTGTATTTTAATTTCCAAAGATGGATGATGAGCATCCTCGGGGACCAACGGAGACAGACAAAGGCTCACCACACAATGCAAACTACTAAAAACTAGGTCGAGAAGTCTATTATTACGGTTAGGAATAAAGTTAAATTGCTTAATGTTTGAAAAACTCAAGAAACCACCAACCGATTGAACACAAGGATCATCGCTATCAAAATTTACAAGACTGTTGTTGTCGTTGCATTGAGACCAGATTGCAGAAGAGATGTTGAAATCCCCAACCACGAAAAACTCATCACTCGGATTATTCATTACAAAATCCGAAGTAGACTCGAAGAATGTACTTAAAGAGCCATGATGAAGACGACCGTGAGGAAAATAGCAACAGTAAACGTGAAGCAATCTTGTACGGAAAGCGGATTGAACGGTAATAGAAACTTTAAGAACTTCCGCAGCAGCACCTTTCATAGTGATGGAACTTAAAAAGCACACACGTAGGTCACGTTGTACCGCCACTAGTACACCCCCCCCCCCCCCCCAAGACGGTCTCCACGCGAGTCATAATCACGATCACAACGGTATACATTGTAGCGCTGGTCAAACAATTCAGTATCAAAAATACCTGGCAACAACCATGTCTCACTTAGGCAGACGACTTCATAATCGGCCAGCATGAGGTTTCTGAAAAAGGTACCTGTTTTCGTACGCAGGCCGCGAACGTTCTGATAATATACTATGATATTGTTACCAACCGCCATTATTTATTCCATTCCAAAATAGAAATAGGTCCTGGAGATCCTGAATAATTTGTAAGTACAATTTTTTTTGATAGACAAGCAAAAGTGTAGAATTTATTACAGCCCTTAGGTAGGAACGGGTCGGCTTTCATAAAACGCCATCTATCGAGTATTTTTGACTAATTTTTATTTATTAATTTGGTCTGTCAGAAAATCGCCCATTGGAAAAGTGATGTTGCACTGTTTTGTTTTATTTACCAAAGAACGTCAATTGCACAACCAGTGTTGCCAGATCTTAGAGCCCGTAGCCAGTCTTCCGTTATAACTGCCAAATTCCGTATGAAATCCGTATGGGAAGTTTTATTTTATTTTAATACACAAAGCAGGTTTTATGTAAAATACAAACAAAGAATATTTTAAGCAACCGAATTGTAGCTCCAAAAATATTTTTTTTATAGCTCATTCTTTGCGGAAAAAAAATCGGAATTTTGATTTTTGTAATTGTAAACGCAAGATTTTGAAATTTCGGATTAGTAAAAAAAAGATTTATTAAATCTGAATTGTGAACTATTTGGAATTATACGATTCGGAGTTTTGAAATTCGTGATTATGAGTTTCGGAATTAAGTTTTTCGTATTTTATACGATACAGTACAGTGTTACGCAGTCATAATCACGGGTACACTACATAAAATTTATGTTTACTGTACTGCTTGAGGCCGACTTGAACCTAACCGGTTTTATCGTTGTTTACCTTTGCAACGACTGCCTAGCGAGCTGTCACGTCGCAACAGCAGCGCTCGCGGTGCGCGCCCAAAGGAATAATGCTCGCCGGCCGGCATGACGCAAGCAAGGCGCAAGGCAACCGCGCAGGCAACGCAGCTCAAACACATTATATTTATTCATTAAATTGCCTTATGTGGTTAGGACGCGACGATGCAATGGCGCGGGAATGTCGCTTAAATGGACACCGCATGCTGTACCTGTGTTTGCATTAACAATATACTAATACAAACAATTATAATAATATGCATCTGTTGCGTATCTCCAATAACTTGTTTTACATGTAATGAAAGGTTAAATCACAGCTCTGTCAGTATACAGGAGGTCGAATGCGAAACGGCCAAAATGTAATAAATGTTATTGAGGAATATCCGAGCGCATTACAAATCGAACGGCGTCCGCTCGCGTTGTCGCCGTGCGCAATATTTCGGAGCAGATTTGTCGGATTAATTACGACGAGCGGAAAAATACAATAACGCGGTCATAAATCATCGATAAAGTGCGATGAATAATGATTATTCATTTGGCCGTCGTTTTTGCATGTCGGCGGCGGGTGATTTATCTAGCAGCTCACACCACGCTCGCGTCGCGCTCGCGCCGCCCACGCACCACGCTCGCGCGCACGCTCGTTGCTCGCACGGGGCGACAAAATAACAGCGCGACAAAATTTACAATTGCCTAAAATAATTACAGCACTTTAATGATCATAAAGTAAATAAATAAATAAATCTTTCCTACAAAAAAAAAGTTTCCTAAAAAGTTTGGCCTTTGATCAGAGAATATGTAATTGTGAGCAGACAAATAATGATCTATTCCTTTCTAATACTAAAAACTAATACCAGTGGTATTTGTTTGTAATCGTTTTTAATTTCTATTCCGGACTAATACCACTCATAAACGAATCCCAAAATACGTTTATTGTAATGAGATACAGTCAGCAATAAAAATGCTTATTGATATGATTTTAAGTAGTGTTTATTTATACAGAATCAGTCTTAATAAACAAATTAAAGAGTATTATTATTATAATAACACAGACAATCAGACCTATGAAATTGCAGAAATACTTATAGGTGTAACTAAAAATAAAGCTTTTTCAACGTTTTCCGAAGATGTGGAAGGCAGATTACCAGCTTTATCAGACATTTCTAAAAAAATACATTTCTATAATGTACATTTATACTTAGTATTTACACATTAGTTGCCCCTAATCATTATCTTTTATAATTAGACATTCAATATTTATAAACATAACAAATTATATAATTACAATAATCGTAAAAATACAAATAAATAGGTACTAACTTAATAAATATCACTGCGCGCGTATACCACTGCACGGAAAAGTACTAAGGAATATAATACATATTCCTCAGGGTCAGTTAATAGAAATGTTTATTACGATGCATAAGTTAGTAAGAAAAAATTAAGATTTAACTCATCAAAAAGTTGTATAATCCTATAATTAAGTAAATTCACAGTTGCTTCTGGTTTCACCCCCTCCAAGCTAACTATCAGATTATCAAAATAATCAGATATCGTTTTTAATATTTAATTTAATTAAAACGGGTCAACCTACCGATGCAAAACACGTTTGAGGCACCCATCGACCAAATCAACTTGGATTGGACGGAAGGCAAGTAGGTAATAATTGAATTCAACCAATGATATAATATCATTGAATTTAACAATATACGGAATATTGACGTCTCCCGACAAAAGACGCTCGGGCACGCCGCGCAATTTTTTTTCCTTTTTTCTGCCGTCGCGTACCTAGCCAGCCAGTCCCGCGGAGATGTCACCTTCTTGGTATAAAAATCAGGCGCATATACAGTGCGAAAAAAAGACCGTGGTTGGAGGAAAAGTACTCTTAATGATAAAGAAACGTTGAAAAAAATGTCTAACTCAGGCGGGGATCAAACCCGCGTCCTCCGCAATCCGGGCGGATGCGTTGACCACTCCGCCACCGAGGTATTGGTCAGACCGACGAAATTTTTCAACGCTATTGACTTTATGTATTTATAGCAACAGTGTCTTATCAAACCTCTGAATTTACATTCTTCTGAATGAAAATACTTTACAATATTCTAAACATTCAGTTAAGAGGGTTTACGCATTTCGCTTTCCCATACAAACTTACAAGTCGACATTTTTAATAACCAATAAGCCAACTTTAATGAAACTTTGCATGCTTAAGCAAAATACAGGGTGTTTTTTTTTTCATTTCACCGGTTTGGTTCCCGGCTTTAAGCAAGTGATTTTTTTAAAATCTTTAAATGCAGTTTTAATTATTTTTTTAAAATAAAGGAATGTTTACTTTCAGTAAAATTTGCCATCATCAATATTAAGGGTACTTTTCTTCCAACCAAGTCCACACTGCTTATGTGGGCTGAGCAGAAATAAATAATAATAATTTGTGCAAGCACAAAAAGATTCTAAGAAAAACAGACATTATTTCATTAACTTAACGTTTATTTTACAAAACAATAAAACATTTTAGCACTTTGTTTGCACGGCGCTTGACTGTGATTGGTTGCTTCGGATTTGAAAACAGTAGGAGCAAACTCGCCCTTTTGTGCAGGTAAAAAAAAAGATAAGTAGGTACCTAATTCTCTTAAGTTTCCTCGTAAGTAAAAATTCCGGAGTGAAGTGAATTTGTTGAGATTTAGGATTGCATTACAATCATAATATTAAAAAGCAAAATAAACAGTTTCTATGACTGTACCAAAAGTTATGTCTTGGTATTCGTTAGGAATAGATTAAGTACTTCATTGACATATTTATAATTTGGTATTCGTTCGGAATAGAAAATTAATAACGATTACAAACAAATACCACTGGTATTAGTTTTGGTATTAGAAAGGAATAGATCCAAATAATTTTAATTATTTATTAGTAATATATAATAATAATACCTACCTATTTCGTCGTAAACCATTTGAATAACCTATAGATACTAATAACCTACATATCCAGATACTATCGTTGTTTAATTTAGTGAAACTATGTTAGTTACGGCGCTAACAGGCGGGTTCTCGAATAACAAGCTTTGATGATAAATAAGCGTGTGTATTTATTTGTGATGTCTGCCAATTATTTATTCATTAGCCCTCATCTAATCCGAGATAACATGGAGGTTATTAGAGCCGCCCACTGCTGGCTCGGCGCGCGCCTTTATGGGCGCTAATGATTAGGTTGCTGGATGCCCTCGTCCAAGGGACGACATGAATTTTTTATTCCATGCCAATCTGATACCGCATCTGATCCCGCCGCCGCGCGCCGACGTTTCATTATGGGGAGTCCTTTCGAGCGCTTCTCTCTCGCTCTCTCGTCGTACGACGGTACGGTTTTGTAGGTTTTTATAGGTTTTTATATAGAGACTTTTTAGGATTTAATGAATAAGCAGGTTCTCTGTAGTACTTCAAAATAAATATTTACATATAAAAATTATGTCGAAAATTTAAAAAAAATCTAAGAAATCATCCGTTTTAAACTTTTATTTGGCCTATTTTCGGGATTTTGTATAATACTAGTAAAGTCTATTTATTAAAAAACTATTTTTTGAAATCTAATCGCGTAACAAATTAGCACACACTTTAGGCTTTAGTGTATTATATATTTTTATAAGAGCGTAATTTAATAGTAAATATACATAAACCATATTTTGATCTAGCAAAACAGTTTTGCTTGCATTTTCCGGTGACTCGCCTTAAAGGACCGCGGTTGCTGCGTAGTGCGCAGGCACTTCATGTATTGCTACATCGTCCTTGACCTAATCATCATTCTAACCTTCGATCATCTAAACACTGATCGAAGGTTCCAACTAAAAACTGAAATTAGTACCGTACTTGAAAAAAGTCTAAGTAGGTAGCTCAGTTGGAAAAGCAGTCCTTTGTGGGGCTAAAGACTGGTTCTTGCTTAAAAGACGGGTCGTCTTTTTAAAAGTGCAATTTTAAGTTTTGATATTTAAACACTGTTGAAACAGACACTAACGTTTCTTCTGTAAGGGATGAGAAAAATAAGTTATTTCGTGTCGTAAGAGTTTTAGGATAATATTCTGAATGAAGACAGTATGAAGGCGTTACATATTTACCTACATTAATTGCATGTATTTGAAACCTATCTATGTTATAACAACACATGCATCTGCATTAGGTGCCGGTTTGAGGCTCATTTGATGTTATTTACGAGTGTCATCCCTATGCCGCGCCCCGCTCTCCTGCCAATATCAGCGATAAACCAATAAAAGCTATTACTTCTGATCAAAATATTTGGTCGTCATCTATTTGCGCCTTATATCACTTATCGGAGATTCAATATCGTGAACCTAATTCTAAATAATTGAAACGCTCAACTTTGTGACGGACATGTTTTATACCTTATACTTTAATCGATCTCATGTTTGTCGATGTTTGTGAGTATGGTATACACAATCGTCATCGTCGTATCTTACAAAATCTTCATCATCATCATCAGCCAGAGGACCTCCACTGCTGGACAAAGGCCTCCCCCAAGAATCTCCACCACGACCGGTCTTGTGCTGCCCGCATCCAGCGGCTACCCGCGACTTTCACCAGATCGTCAGACCACCTTGTTGGAGGTCTGCCTACACTGCGTCCTCCGGTGCGCGGTCGCCACTCAAGAACCGTTCTGCCCCAACGACCATCGGTTCTACGGGCGGTGTGCCCTGCCCATTGCCACTTGAGCTTAGCGACTCTTTGGGCTATGTCGGTTACTTTAGATCTTCTACGAATCTCCTCATTTCTGATTCTATCACGTAGGGAAACCCCAAGCATAGCCCTCTTCATTGCTCTTTGCGTGTCTTTGAGCATACCTGTTAGGCCTTTAGTGAGCGAACACGTTTAGGTAAGTACCGTATGTCATCACTAGCAACGCAAACTGGTAGAAGACTTTCGTTTTGAGACAATGCGGTATTTTGGACTAGAAGATATTTCGTAGCTTACCGAACGCTGCCCAGCCGAGTTGGATTCGACGATTGACTTCGTTCTTAAAGTTGGACCTACCTAACTGGACCGTATGTATCAGGTATACATATTCGTCAACAACTTCAAGAGCAGAGTCTCCAACCTTCAGAGGAGTGCGTACGACACGTGAGTTAGACATGATTTTCGTCTTCTCTATGTGCATTTTAAGGCCCACTTGTTAAGATTCTCTGTTAAGATCTCCAAGCATTGGGCCGAGGTCCTCCAGGCTCTCAGCCATGACTACTATATCGTCGGCAAATCGAAGGTGACTGATGTACACGCCGTTAATATTGATGCCGAGTCCTCTCCAATCCAGAAGCTTAAACACGTCCTCCAGTGCAGCAGTGAAGAGCTTCGGAGATATGACGTCTCCTTGTTTCACTCCATGCTGCAGCCAGACTGGCTTCGAGCTCTGGTCTTGAAGGCGAACGGTCTTTCGGTGGGTGACCGCGGGCGTTTTTATTCTCTCTCTGGTCTTTCGGTGTGTGACCGCGTGCGTTTTTATTCGGTAATAAGTGCTTATTATATTTTTTAATTCCGAACATTATTATGAAGTACTATTTATTTATTTATTTATTTATTTATTTATTAGGACAACCAACAAGACAAACACAAATACAATCAATATAAAAATTACAAATGCGGACATAATGCTATGTGTCGTCTAACTTAAAGGCTGCCACGGCATGCAATATGGACTATAATTTTAAAAACATCCTATTCTAAAGTTGTTATAAAAAATATATATAAATGTAAAAGCAAAATCTCGAAAGTGCATCACAACAAAACAATACTGCAACCTTATGTTATGATACATAGGTGCATTTAACAGGTTCTATAGGATAACCTTATTTGGCGTCACTGCGAATGTCTGCAGTATTTTATTTTTAAAAACTTGGGGCCTATCTGCGAAAATGTCGACGTCGCTCAATTTGCAAAGTTTGTTATATTGCCGTTGCAATCTATTGATAGTGGCGAAGTGACCCATATTGGTCCTACTGCCTTTTACTGAAAAAAGGACATATCTACTTGCTCGTGCTAACTTATACGGTACATTAATATTTATTAATTGCAGCATAGAGGAACAGTCCACCATTCCGTTTATTATTTTGTAGAGTAACATGAGATCTAGTAACAACCTACGCTCGCGTAAACTGTTCAATTTAAAAAACTCCAATCTTTCTGCGTACGAGGGTAGTTCTTTCGCTTTAAAAGTTTGGAACGAAAGATGCCACAAAAATCGCTTTTGGATGCGCTCTATACGTTTAATGTGAACGTCGTAGTGCGGTGACCAAACTTGGCCACAGTATTCAAAGATGGGACGGACTAAGGACTTATACAAGAGAATTTTCGTTGACGGCTTTTTAAATTCTTTCGCGTTTCGCAATACGAACCCTAGCATTCGAAAGCCCTCGGTTGCGATCTGGTCAATATGTTTATGAAAACGCAGCTTTTTGTCCAGAAGCACGCCTAAATCTCGAATAGACTCGACTTCCTCTAGAGCATGACCAGCAATACAATATTTTGGAGCTGGAGCATCAGCACATCTAGAAAATCTGATGAATTTGCACTTGTCAAGGTTCAAAAACAGCTGGTTAGTAGCGCACCACATAGCCAGTCGGTCCAAATCCTCCTGCAATAAGATTGAGTCGTTTGGATCGCGGATTGACATGCAAAGTTTCATGTCGTCCGCGTATAGAAAACATTTAGCGTGGCGGAAGACAGATACAATGTCGTTTACAAAAATGTTGAAGAGAATTGGACCTATTATTGAACCTTGTGGTACACCTGATGTGGATACAAATGATTCCGAACAGAAACCGTTTACTACCACTCTTGATTTTCTCTGCCGAAGATATGAAGAGAACCATGAGAGAAGATCACCAGTCACACCGAATGTAGAAAGTTTGTGAATTAAAATGTTATGGTCCACGGTATCAAAGGCTTTACTGATATCTGTGTATACCGTATCCACACCCAACCGCATGTCAAGAGACTCTGAGACAAGTGTCAAAAAAGAAATAAGATTGGTGGTAGTAGAACGCGATTTTAGAAAACCAAATTGCTGAGGCGATATTATTTGATTCATATGCCAAGTCAACGCAGGACACACCAACGACTCAAAAACTTTAGCGAACACACACAGTATGGATATTGGCCTATAGTTTCTCACTGAGGTGGCATCACCCGATTTAAAGATTGGCACGATGCGCGCCTCCTTCCAGAGAGAAGGGAAAGTACCGGATTTTAAGGACGCATTAAAGATGATTGTCAGTGGCCAAGATAATGCTTCACGACAATTTACCACGAATATGGGAGGTATACTGTCAGGTCCAGCCCCCTTGTTGCGGTCCAAACGAGTCAAAGTCTTAAGTACGTCATCCTGCGAGACACAGAGGTTGGCAATGAAATTAGAGGTAAGAATTTGGTCATTAGTGATCGTACGGTATGTAGAGTTCTTTTTGTACACCGATGCGAAGAAAGAAGCAAAGAGATTACATATGCCGTTTCCACAGTCTGCTTTGTCATTGACTGAAGTCATGGATGATGGGTAAGCGTTACTGTTTCGTTTTTTGTTTTTTAGAAATGTCCAGAATAGTTTTGGGTTGTTGGAAAGCGATTTTTCAAGATGGGCGATATAATTTTGATGACAAGTGTTTATTAATGCAGCGCATCTTTTTTTGAGCGTACCCAAAGCCAGTTCGTCCAGTGGATTATGGTATTTGCCATACCTCATACGTAACTTATGTTTTTCTTTCAAAAGGTGAATTAGTTCCTTCGTGTACCAAACTGGAAACCTTCTTGATATCGGTCTGTATTTTGGAACGTGCTGTACTATTGCGGCTCTTAATATTTTATAAAAAGTATCCACCATGTCGTCTACAGAACACGATGAAAGTTCACTTTCCCATGAGATTGCATTCAGATATGATATAATTATGTTGTAGTCTGCTTTATAAAAACTAAATCTATCATTTGTGTGGTTAGGCGGCAAGCTGGGCGGGTCGTAGCATGAGATGGTTATTTCTAATGGAGGATGATGAGGGTCGAGCCTGCTTAAGAGAACGTCACATCTCGCTACACTGTCGACTGCTATGTTGGAAAGAACGAGATCCAGGATCCTACCTTTCTCATTCAAAATATAATTGAATTGTTCCAGATTGTTCAGAGCGATGAAATCCAGGAGTGAATTATCTAATAAGCCCCTAGCGACGTGGTTAGCTGGTGATGTATATTTGTGTTCATTCCAAATAATGTCACCCAAATTGAAATCGCCCAAAATTAAAACTTTCTCATTCGATTCCAAAACACGGTTTGCATTGTTAATGTAACAATCGAGATTACCTTTTTGTATGGGCGAGGGAAGATAAACACCACACAATAACAGTTTATGAATGGAATTACCATTGCAGCGCATTTCCAACTCTACCCATAAATCCTCGCATTCACTCTCCTTTTGGGGTAACCTACGAGAAGAAATGTGCTTTGATACTGCAATGAGCACCCCGCCCCCGCCCCCACATTTACCTTTGTAAAACCTGCTGCAACTTGTCTGTCGATCGCGCCTGTACACCAGGTACCGGTCGTCAAAGAGCTCACCATCAAATAATGAGTTGTTTAGCCACGTTTCACACAAGACTATGACATCGTAATTAACACACAATACATTTTTGTAAAAATCAGTGGTCTTCGTACGAAGGCCACGAACATTTTGAAAGTACACATTTAACTTATCGTATTTTAAGCTTAAATAATAGTACAATATACATTAAAACAATAAACTTATCTTAAGTGTTCTAGTGTTGACATGTTTCGCACCAGAATATATTCGGATGTATGTATGTGTACTAACGGTGCAAGTAAAGAAAATACCAAGAGTCCAAAGGGGTGGACTAGAAGCAATGGAGTGTCGCAGAACCACGAGGTTACAGGTCAGACCTCATTGTTAGTTTATTACATTTATTTATTCTAGATAAGGGCTCCGCGTATCGCGGACGAACATATACACAGACTTACGACTATTGCTAGCAAATATACGTATCTGTAAACGTAAATAATATCAAGTAAAACTAGACAATGTTACATTTATATATAATGTAAGCTATGTTTGTAATTAATAGAACATATCAAAACGTCTGAGATATTTCACAGCAGCAGCGAAGAAGTGGCGTAAACAAGCGGTGATACCGCCGCGGCTGCCATAACTCCGGTCGCATGCTAATGGCTACGGCCGGCGGGTGCTGGCTAGGGCGGCGGTGCCCGGACGGGACCCGGGCGGAACCCGGCCGGCTCTAAGACGACGTTGCGTTGTGGAGATATTCAGGGGCTGTAACTCGCACTACATCCAATATCAAGCTGGCTGATTGGCTGGCTGGGTACAATGAGCTGATGCTACGGCTTCTTTCATGTTTTATATCAGGAAGTAGGCAAACAACTAGTGGATTGACAAGAAAAAATTAACCTTTAATAAAATATCCTCAAAAAGCGAACAAAATATTATGACTCGGTAATACCGGTAGTACCTAAAAAATGCTCTTTGAATTAACTTCATTGCAATATTGTACTTCATACCACAATGCATTCGTATTTACATTTCATTATAGGGTTTGTGATTGAGTGACAACCCTAGCTTATCCGAGCAGCACATCGTCATTCAACAGTTTGCATTTCCAAGTGCATGCTTGTCGTTGTAATAAAGCTATGTGGGAGCTCGTCGAATAATGACATCACGGCATAACTTTCCGTGTGCGCCATGAGATAATGGACTTTTAATATGTTTATTTTTCTTAGGACTTATTTTCGAAAAATCTTAGCTCAGAAAATATTCTACCAAACTATTTTTGTTTTTATGAAAATGCAGTAAGTATTAGGAATACTACGGCACAGTTATTATACTACCGGCAGTTATGTGATTCCCCTCCCTGCACTGCTAGAGCTAGCTTAGCTATTATATACGAGTATGGCAAATTCTGGGTGACGACGATTTAACCTCACGCTAATTCAGATTCATAACACTCGAACGAGCTAATTCCATTTTAATCTCCAGCAAAATGAATATAAAAGTTTGTTGTTGATCCAGCAGTTGCCGGATCCGCGGCTCAGCGGCTCAGCGGCTCAGCGGCTCGACGGCCAGAGCGCGGCACATGTTAAGCCCTCCATTATAAATAGTTGTCCGGTCCGGGCCGGCCGCCTACGCAATTAGATTAATTGTTGCTATTATCACACACGTAAGGGAAAACGGCCTCGACTACAAATTCGTTGGTCATTCAATAGATACTTACCTAATTATTCGTGATCGTACGTATCTTTATGAAACTTACATTTGGTTCAAAGGAATTACATTAATAACAACTCATACATAATAGTTGATTACGAACTTACCTGAAGTGAAGTTATTATTTTTATGTTAGTATTTCTGATGTATTGGTATATTGGTTTCGGCGTGCAGTGGTACTGGGGGTATCGATGCGCATTTGTCTGGCACAGACTGTAAATATAGCTCGTTAGATTAGTTGTTAAGTCTTAACTACAAGTTAGTTAACTGTTTTTTTATTATTATTTGACGTCAATAAGTGCCTGTAAAGGTTTACATTGAATAAATAATTTGACTTCACTTGACTTGACTTGACGCGGTTTCACCCGCGTGGTTCCTGTTCCCTTTGAGAATATCGGTATAAAATGTATCCTTTGTGTTAATCCAGGTTATAAACTATCTGTATGCCGAATTTCATCCAAATCCATTCAGTAATTTTTACGTGAAAGAGTAACAAACATCCATCCATACTTACAAACTTTCGCGTTTATAATATTAGTAGGATTACTCAATTTTTATATACTTTTTTATAAAGAATCACATTATAAACATATAAATACAAATAACAATCACATTTTAGATCACTAAGTATAATTAATAATTAATTTATTAATTTAAAAAAATATTTATTAAAGTTTACGCTCACAACAATTATCTAGACCAAGATAAGTATTCTTTTGAAACTCGATAATATGGTAAGATGACTGATAATACACATAAACATAGAAAAAAACCCGGACCCGAAATTGAACCCGGGACCTCAGAGATGGCGCGACGCCAGACCCGGTATGCTAACTACTCGACCACGGAGGTCGTCCAGTAATAACATGCTAAGCTCACCTATTTTTTATAAAAAAATTGTGTGAAGATTTAAGCAGGTAATTATAATTTATTTTAGTTACTTAGACATCATCCTTACAAAAAAAATTATAAATCAGCTTTTCTACTTTTTATGAAGAGATATTTCATTAAGTTTTACGTATCTGTTATATTATACGTATACATATTTAATTCAAAATCAAAAACTAGTCTGGACTTCATACTTTTTAGGGTTCCTTTCCCAAAGGGTTAAAACGGATCATATTACTAAGACTCCACTGTCCACCCGTCTGTCTGTCACCCGGCTAGCTAGACCGTTGAAATTTTCCCACATGATGTATTTCTGTTGCCGCTTTAACAACAAATATTAAAAACAGAATAAACTAAATATTTAAGGGGGCTCCCATACAACAAACGTTATTTGTTTGCCGTTTTTACCGTTGAAACTAAAGAAAATGTTATAATATTATAGTGCCCAATGTTGTATAGATAATGGTACGGAACCCTTCGTGCGTGAGTCCGACTCGCACTTGGCTGGTTTTTTTATAAATGATTAATTTATAAAAGTGTTCATTGTATTTTAAATACCCAGTACCCATACAATACCATATCTTTTTTTTCTGAGGTTTAAGCGAGCACTACACATTGAAATTAAACACTTTTTTACGGACTAACTCCCGTTTAATTTACTATATTACATAGTTTTTTATATTATTATGACATTTCGAACCCTTTACAGGGTATGTGGTCACAGGGAGATAAAAAACTAAACGTGAGTTAATCCGTAAAAAAAGTGTTAAATTTCAATACCATATCTTTTTGATTTTGGGACTAAACTTTGGTACCAAGCACATTTAGTCATATCCTAGAAAAGTGCACATTTTACGAAGTGCACATTTTGCGAAGTGCTCATTTTGTGAACTGCTCGTTTTGAGAAATGCAAATTATGAGAAGTGCCCTTTGTGACAAATACACATTCTGCGAAATGTACATTTTGTGGTAAGTGCTCATTTTGCGAAGTGCACATAATGTGTAGCATTAATGGTTTGGGTAGAGTTGGATTGTATGTAATTGGCATAAAGCGGGGGTGGGTGGAAGTTTATTTCTACAAATGAAGCTAATACTCGCATGACAATGATGGAACTTCGCATCAAAGTTTTTTTGATTTTATCAATCATTAATAAAGGAATGTTTTTCTTTATCCTGCTTCTGGTAAACGCTTGGCCTTCGTCTCACTTTATTATTTTGACGTGACAACGTCTTAAATTAGGTTGCGGCTGGGAGTCACTTATGAAAAAGTGTAACGCTCGGTAACGTTACGATGAGTCACCGAACGAGAGAGAGGCCATGAGAGCGAGTGAGAGGCACGCGTCCCTTCCACTCGGGCATGGTTAGCCCGCCTAAGATTTTGTTAATATGAAATTCAGTGCGAGATTCTTTGTATAAATTAATGTTTTAAATATAATTCTTTGTATAAATAAATGTTTTAAATTGTTACTATTATTTCATCCTTCTTCCTACTATACGAATGAATATTCACATTAAAATTATTTTACCACTCAAAGTCGTTGTCACGTAAAACTTTCGCCCGTATACCGACTTTACAGGCAACCAATTTTTTTATTTATTAATTATTACGTACATATAATAACAAAAATAAAAACAATATGTCCCGCAAAACCGCCTAGGCGGATTGACTGCTGGATCAAGTTTAAGTAAAATGAACAAATTAAAATACATTATCTAAGAAAAAAACCTAATCTAAGATAAGATAAGGCAAGAAAACATCATCTTCATAAAAAATTTCATCTTCTTTCATTCCTAGATAAGTGACACTGTTAACTCCTTGATGGTAAGTGACGATAAGGCTAAAGGTGGAAGCGCGCTTCACCCGGAATCCTCAACCACTGATGAACTGGCTATCTTATCTCTAAACCATGGATGCACAGACTTATTAAGACTAGGGGCCACTCGGGCAAATTATGAACTGATGGTGGGCCACCAGAAGTATAGGTAATTAAAGACAATGAAAAATTGATATTCTGGAATAGAACTCAATATTTTCGAATGTACGAGAGTATTATTTTTGCTGTCGGCGGGCCACCAGTATTCGACCGGCGGGCCGCATGCGGCCCGCGGGCCGTAGTCTGTGCATCCCTGCTCTAAACTGACGGAACACAACAATGCTATAAACATTGTTGTTATGGCGATAGACTTAGATAAGATGGTGGTAGCTAGTCAAGCGGACTTAACAGCCCTTCCACCAACCAAACCAAGTACACAAAGATGTACCCCCCGCTGGGAATCGAACCCGGGACCTCAGCCACTAGACCACAGAGGCGATTAGGTGTTTCATTGTATTATTTCCGGATATCAGATTTGTAATAGGTTTAGTACGATCAAACTTGTATATCTACCTATGCCGTTTTTTTAAAGAATGACAAGGGAAACTTTAATTTCATTTCTTATATGGAAATCATTAGCTTAATTAATTTAGCACGACGGTGTAAAGATGCCTACTTTCGGACTTATTTTCTGCCTTCAAGCAGCAGTATCGTGCACTCTTGTGACCTGGTTAAAATGGAATAAGACCAAGTTATATTACAGGGATAAGCATAATAACTTTTAGGTTCTCCCTTGTTTCACATTAAAACATTTGGTATAATTTCACTTAAATTAACAACGTTTTGTACAATCATTGTTTAACCTAATTTTGGTTCATATAATTATTGTTTCATAGGATATATGTTTAATCTAGCAACCGTTACGCTACTATTCAATAGGTTTAATATTCATTTGATATAATAGATTTATTTATTTATTTATTATTAAACATAATTAAACGGGTATAAACCCAATTACATAATTATGTAAACTAGAATGCTTATTTAATATATACTTAGAGTCGAATTTTACTTACAATCGATTTTGGTTCATCCACAAATATATCAATGTCTGGGAAGTTAACAAGAAGTGCGTTTAGTGCTTCATGCATTCGACATAATGGCGACTGCGCGCGCGCCACTGTGCGACACGGTGGATTCGCAAACAGTCTATGTCTACGACCGGCACGTATTCGTGAATAATTATTATGCCGGCACTTCACTTGGCGTATCGTGTTCGTGTGGCGATATCGTTGCGTTTGCCCAAATAATCTGGCACATCACTTGGCGTCAAATAAGCCATCCACACATGGCCTATACGGGCAAAGCAATATTCACAATATTTGCTTTTTCACAAACAAATTGAATGCAACAGTGATGGACGTGTCAATGGCAGCCAATGAACATAAAATATCATTGGTGGCAGCAGCTTATTATATTTATCTGAATGCGGCTTGCCAACACCTGTTTTTTTATTGTGCAGGGTTCTCCTAAGTTATTTTGAATATCGATCAATGCAACGTGTTCGGTTTTTGTTTTATGAGAGGCATTTTTGGGGTCCCAAATACAAGAATGCATTTGGTATAATTCCAAAAATCGCAATACGGTTTCGTTTGTCCAATCCATTTTACTATGTTTACGTATAAAAAACTGAACACGTCTGAACAGCACAGCCGCACGCGCGCTTCTGAACAGAACCAAGTGTGGACGGCCGACGCAAATATTTGCCGTATTTGATTCCTTTGATGTGTGATCAAAAACCGACAAGTGGACGGAAACGCATATTCGCTATTTGCGTTGTTTGCCATATTCGTGCAAATAAAGCAAATATATTAAAATAGGCCGTCTACACATTGCCGTGTTCGGACAAATAATGCAAATACGCGTACACGATACGCCATGTGAAGTGCCGGCATTAGAAACATAAAGGCGACACAACTGTTCGACACATTCAGGCGAGTCAATCACTCCCCGCAAAATCGACAGAGCGGTTGAAATATCCGTACGAGTTCTTCTGAGTTCTAAGGAGTCCATTCCCAACATACCCAATAAATACTTTGTAGGATACATAAACGGATAGTAGCCATATAAACGCTTATAATAATATCGAAGAAAAGCCTTTTGAACCTTTTCCAGCATTAGTGCATATTTGGCTTCGTGTGGGCTCCATATACACGAACTAGATTCCAGCGAGCTCCTTATAAGACTAGTGAACAGAAGCTTTATGACGTCAGGGTTCCGAAAATCACGTAAATTACGTAAGATAAACCCTAGACGACTGTAGCAGCTACGAGTGAGTATAGAAATGTGAACATTGAATGTTAAGGAAGGATCGAAGGTAACACCAAGGTCTTTCATTGAATCTGTGCGATTCATAATGACACTGCCCAAGTTATATTCATATTGGGTAGGATTACGCTGACGACTAAAGGACATAACCAAGCACTTACTGTAATTAAACTCTAAGCCATTGTCGTTACTCCATTTAAGTATGGCATCAATATCCTTTTGAACGAGCTCACAGTCCGCTTTATCAGTGATCTCCGCATATAATTTCAAATCATCAGCATAAAGAAGACAATTTGTAAATTTTAGAACTTTAACAACGTCGTTGATCATCAGCAGGAAAAGCAAAGGGCCCAGTATTGATCCCTGCGTCACACCCGATGATGTTGGATACGGCTGCGAAACATAGCAACCATGGCGTACATATTGCTGCCGACCTTTAAAGTAGTTCGAAAGTAAGTTAATAAGCTTAGTGGAAAAACCAAGAGCATCGAGCTTAGATATAAGGATTTGACAATTAACCCTGTCGAAAGCCTTGCAACAATCGAAATACACGACATCCACCTGCTTGCCCTTATCCATCGTTTTCGAAATGTACTCTACCAATGTTAACAGATTTGAATTCACCGACCTTCGCGGCCTAAATCCGTGCTGCTCATTACAGATGTAAGGATGGACTTGCTTGCGAATAACATTATGTAGGAGAATTTCTAGGACTTTCGCTGGCGCACAAAGGATAGCAATCGGCCTGTGCTCTTCTACGAGCAACTTGTTAGTGCCTTTGGGGATTGGCGTTACACGGGATACCTTCCATGCTGATGGATAAATACCATAATTCAAAATAAGATTAAACAAATGGCACAGAGGAATGGCAATGGTTTTCCTACACATCTTCAAGAGATTTGCCGGTACACCGTCGGGTCCCGATGACCAACTAGGCTTTAAAGTTTTGATGGCACTCTCAACATCAGGGACAGAAAAATCACTGACATCAATGTGTGCAAACGCTGAGAGGGAGACAGGTGTTGATTCCAGAGTTTGATGGTCCTGAGCGTAGATACTTGAAAAATGACTTGCAAATGCGTTCGCCGCATCGGCGCCAGAGCACTGAAGCCCTTTGTAATAAACAGTAGACTCAAAACCACCAACGGACCTTAAACTATTCACGTGACGCCAAAAGTTCCGAGGATTGGAACGAAGATTGCTTTCCAAGTTCATGATATAGGTATCGTATGCTACTGATACTCTTATCTTAAGAGAAGCTCGAAGATTCGAAAAACGATCGTAACTCTCTTGACACTTAGATCGTTTCCAAGTTTGATGAAGACTAGTTTTAGTTCGCATATCTCTGATGATGTCGGCTGTAAACCAGACTGGATATCGTCTTACAGATGATTTGGGCCTTCGCTTCTTAGGTACGAAGATGTTCGATCGAATTTTCTATCAAATGATGTGCTACAAAAGTCAGTGACAGAAGTGAATCGCGGCAAAACCATCTCCACGTAGTCTTGTCAGCCCTACCCTAGAGTGTAATTTGCCCGCCCTGCAATGGCAAGCGCTGCTTGTTGCATGAAACCGGCCGCGGCAGGCGCCGGCGCCGCTGCAGCCGCTGCCCGCTGCCCGCCCGCGCTGCGACGCTAAAAGCTTTGGCCGATTACAATACATTAGCATCAGGTGCTCTCGTAAGTTCGAGGCACCACAATATGTCGAATATAAAATTAAATCTGAAGGTTCTTACGTGGTTTTCGCTTTGAGATTTCCTTTTGCCACAAATGGAATTACAGAGAGGCGCTTAATTTATTAATGATTGCGAACTCGAGACGGTTTCGTTTCCTGAACGTCAGTCTACATCGCATACGTAACGTTAATGTTTACGTTTAACTCTATTGCCGCGCCGCGGCGGCTGAGTGCTGGGTTGTATACACATTTAATTTTGTTATAGTGCGGATTTCCATACGATAAAGATTTCGAGCCTACTCGCTCGAACTCGCGACTCTCGTCTAGCGTAGCTACCTTCCCACAACAAACAATTTTTTCTCAAAAGAGCGAATTCTTCATTTCTTATTAATTAGATACGCGTTAATATTATTATGATAAAATAAATGAAAACAGTGTATTATGGTTTAAATCGCTCGTGGCGATTACATCCTGATCTACAACGCCATTGCTTTTCATTAATAAGTATTATTTCCGCGCGTGGTATTTGTCGTCATTAAAAGCCATTTAGGTAATAATGTCCAGTGACTCCTTGTCGTACTATTGCAATTGAAATGAACCCGATTGGACTAGCAGACTATTATCTTGAATTCTTGATTCTCCCCCTCCCCCTCTCGCCATCCCTACTCCTTTCAATTAAGTTATTAACGTAACGATCTGGTCCGCTCGGATTCTATACAAAATGCTAATCCGGCCGTTACCCGTTTGGTTATCGACTTGGCACTTTTAATTCGCAACAAGAAAAATGTGGACTCTTGTTAATTTGAACTGTTCTCGATAGAAATAAGTGATTAAGGTCAGAGATTGTTAGCCTTCGCTACAGTTTTGTAAGAGGAGACGACAGGAAGCTCTTTGTTTTCGTTACTTTTCTTTTTTCTTCAAATAAAGTCCAATTGTTGGCGTTCTTTTTCTGAATCCACTTATTGATATGTAACTACGATTATTATTACTTATAGAGATTTTTGATCCAATTTGTTACAGTATTTTTAGAATTGTGTTTAACTTAAATTCACTTGCCGGTCACGGATGCTGTAAGGTTTAAGAACCACTAACAGAATTTTTGGCTTTGCTGTGTTCCGGTTTGGAGGGTACAGTCAAAATAAAGGGCGTAAAGATATAAAACCTGTAATGAAGTATCGACTGCAAGGTCGGTCGCGTGACACCATTAATGTCACGTTGCGGTAATCACTTACAGTTATTCTAAAAATGAGCGCTGTCGGCATACGTAGCCGAACGCGTATGGATGGATGTATGAGCTGCTGTGTGTTGCAGCGTCGGAGGCGCCGCTGGGCGTGGGCGGCGTGGTGGGCGCTGTGGGCGCGGGCGCGGGCGCGGTGTGCGCGCTGCTGGCGGGCGCGTGCGCGGCGTCGCTGCGCCGCCGCCGCCGCGCGCCGCCCGCCAAGCCGCCCGCGCCCGCGCCCGCCGTCGAACACGACGACCGCGAGCCGGACCTCATACCCAACAACTATTGTGAGTACACAACGAATAGCGTAACACACCGGCGATAAAGCAACCACAGCCTGAGTACAAGCATTTTAATATTACCTACATTACATTTTTATTGCCTAAGTTGCATTGCTGCGCCAATGCACTTTGATCGTATTGCTTAATCAATCGTGATTTACGGAAATGCATTTTATTATTTTCGTTCAAATAGAACTTAAAGACGTTCGCCTAAGACACACGCATTTTTAATCATAGATCGTCCCGTGGCGTCAGGAATATTTGTGGACATCAATACGGATACCGGCGGGCCCGTACATATTAGTCCTTCGATTGGACTTTCCTGGATTTACGGTTTCGCGAATGGTTCGTGTGCGTGGTTTCGGGAAGAAATTACCAGTAACAGGATCGACAGTGCATTGCGACAACTTGTATTATTTTGAGTGACAATATTTTCTAGAATAAATAGTGACATACAGTGGCATACAATGAATAAGTGACAACCAATTTTACAAAGTGACAATAAATAACAACATTTTTTTATCTCATCATCTTGATTGAAAGTGAAAGCTGCTCGTCGTCTACAGCATTCAGTATTAGATCAGAGCATTATAATCACGTGACGTTTGCGAGGTTATTTGACATCGTAGGCGGCACTCAGTACTCCTTCATATCCAAAGGTGGAACTGACAAGTAGCAACACATCTTGGTAGCCACTGGGCTATCATAATTATAGGCTCAAGGTGAAATCCTGACACCAGCTTTCAAGTAAAACTGTTTAATTTTTTTTTTATTGACGAAGATGTTTATTATGACAAAGCTTGAAAACTTAATGAATCCACAACGCACGAATTTTAAGACTTTTCTTAAGCAAATTCAGTATTGTGATGGGGACGCCATAGAGGAGAAGTCGAGTTAGAAGATGAACTTCGTAACATACTCGTACAGGGGCGTTGGGAATGTATTGACAAGCTGCACTGGCAAATAGATAATTTATTAGTGGAAGCATACTCGGCATACGAAGATGAATATAGCAAGCATGAGTTGCAATATAGAGACATTAAGAGACTCTTGAATTGAAAATTGTCATCTACGACTCAACTTAAAGATTTGATACCTAAAATGGGCATACCTGTATTTACGGGTAATTATGCAGAATGGCCGATTTTTAGATCTATACAAAGAGACCATTTATCAAAATCTTACAATTTTAAAGTCCTAGAAGATAAAGCACTTAAAAGACGCTGAGAGACTCATACATGATCATCACATTTCGGCGGATAATTAAGACACCCCGTGGGAAATTTGATGCCAACGCTATAACAATAAACAATTGCTTTTTACTAAGCAAATATAAGTGTTCCTTAACTAAACAACTTGTTTAACAACTGAATATCCAAAAACAAACATCTTACAAGATTAGAAAGTTACATGACATAAGTAAGAAATGCATGCATGCCATCCAAAATTTAGGGGTTGACACAACAAGCTGGGGACTTGTACACCTGTTTTCTAAGAAGCTGGATACTGACACTTAATGTGACCAGGAGGCAAGTAAGAATCTACGAGAATTAACCAACATTAAGAACTTTTTCTCATTTTTAGAGCTCAAATTTACAGCTTTAGAGCCTATTCGTAAAAGGGAGGAGTTTATATTGCCAAAATTCGCAAAAAGTCTGACAAGACAAAAGGTCTCCAAATCTACCTCAAAAACACACATTTCCCCGCGTACCTATATCAAAGGTACTAATTTTAAACGTGACAAATGTGTATTGTACAATAACGATCACGCATTGTATGAATGCAAGCGATTTGCAAGTATGACACCGGACGGCTGTCGGCACTGACGACCGACGGAAGCTTGCATTACGAAACATGACTTTTGCCAGAAATGTTAATATTTGCTATTAGTAATAGGGCATATAATTCGCAGCTACATGAAGCGCTTGGCGACCAATCGACGTCATCAACAACAAGTGTTAGGCCCTCGCTCCAATCAATAAAAATGCAAACCATGTGGACAGCGAAAATGATGAAATGTTATTGACCACAGGTACAGATTAGAGTGAAAACAGCAGATGGCACTTATATGACTTTCCGTGCTATTTTAGACCAGGGGTCCCAAATAACCCTTATTACGGAAAATGCGGCCCAGCTGTTAGCTTGCGTAGGCAACACGTCAACGCTTCGGTGTGTGGTGTAGGTGTCGCGCCGAAGAAGGGCAACTGTGAATTTGAAACTGACGCACTATTAATGACAAAATTTATCAAGAACCTGCCAAACTTGTCATTCGAAAGGAAGGCGTTTTCACACCAACAAAATGTACAACTGGCTGATCCCGAAAATCACATTTCAAAACCTATTGACATTCTACTAGACGTAAAGGTTTATTCCGATATTAATATGACTGGGTTACTAAGAGGGTCGCCACAACAGCCGATCGCTCAACAAACTAAGTTGGGTTGAATCTTGTCGGGAAACATTAAATCGCCCTATTTTAATTGTTATGTAGTTATAAATAACGAGGACGATATGTCAAGATTTTGGAAGATGGAAGAGATAGCTGAGAAAGGGGTTATGACAGGGAGAGAGAAGAAAATTATTATCGACATCACATTATATCGGCAACTAAAAGGCCACCCTGCGGGAGATATGAAGTCAGAATGCCTATGACAGAAAACTTTGAACAGCATTTTGGTCCATCAAAGCCAAAAGCTGTTGCCCAATTAAAACATTTAGAGTTCTGGTCAGTATGTGGGAATCTCTATGGTGCATCAACGGAGCGCAGGGCGCTCAAGGCATCCAGCATCCGGCTAACTAGGAACTGGGCCCTGATTCTGTATCGCAATCTATAGATTCCACAACTAAACCTTACCGCGCACAAACGTCAAACGCATACGTTTTTTGGAAGATATTTCGTACATTTTTAAGGAATTAACGTGGTTTTGAAACAAGGAATCGTTACAAAATAAGGGCCCTGGGTCGGCTCCAGGATAGTGTAGTGCATGACAACGCGATTAGTGCGCGACATACCGCCATGTCTATGTGCCGCGAAGTGAGTGGTTCATTAGTGTTTAATAGTGAGTGTGGACAAGGCTACGTCACCAACTATGACCAGGACCATAAAGTTTGACAATTTACCAAAACTTTGATAGTTTTTATACACAAACCTTTTTTACATTTTTATAGTTTAATTACTATTTTGTTTCCGCTTACAATTCATGTTTTCATCTATCTTGTTTAATTGTTTAAGATAATCTATTTTAATATTACATGCCATCGCCAGTATGGGTTCAGACCAAAGCGATCAACGGGTGATTTTCTAGCGTACGTTTCTCACGCGTGGGGTGAAGCGATGGACAAGCATGGCGAATCCCTGGCAGTTAGCCTTGATATCGCCAAAGCTTTCGATAGAGTATGGCATCGTTCCCTTCCTTCCAAGTTGCCGGCCTTTGGTGTGCCGCCCCGTTTGTGCGCCTGGGTTGCAGACTTTCTAGAAGGGCGGAGGATTTGTGTCCTTTGTAAGGGTAGTTCCTCCGCGTTCTACAAAGTCAATGCCGGAGTGCCGCAGGGTTCTGTGCTCTCACCTACTCTATTTCTTCTGCATATTAATGACATGTTGTCCTTGGGCAATATTCATTGTAATGCGGATGACAGTACGGTACATGTGCGGTAATTGGGACATCCTGCGGCAAAGCAAGCCGATATCATGGTGAAAAGGCAAGAACTGGTTGCCAAACTGAACCTGACTCTCGATCGTGTCTCTAAGTGGGGATCTAAAAACCTGGTCGAGTTTAATGCTAGCAAAACCCAGGTTTGTGCTTTTTCGTCCAAGGTAACTCCCTTCCTTACTCCTCCCTCTCTTCAGAACTCTCCGTTACCCATTTCGGTGAACCTCAGCGTTCTTGGCATGGACATCGGCCAGGAACTGAATCCAAAATGCTACATCGAGAGTGCTATTTTAACTGCCTCCCGAAAGTTGAGTATTCTCAATACGGATTTTCACTCCCGAGCAGCGCTGTTTGCTGTACTAAACTCAGGTGCGATCGAGTATGGAGTATTGTTCCCATCTATGGGACGGCTCCGCTAAATACCTCCTCGACGCACTTGATAGACTGCAAAGGCGAGCGGTACGCATTATTGGAGATGCTGAGGTTACAGCCTCCCTTGAGGACCTCCAGCTGCGTAAAGACATTGCTTCTCTCAGTGTCTTTTACCGGAACTACTACGGAGAGCGTTCTGAAGAACTTTTTGACCTTATCCCGCCCTCTCCTTTCCTCTCCCGGACTACACGTGCTGGTCTTAGGAACCACCATCATACTATAGACTAGACATAGACTATCAGTACTCGTACCAAAAAATTTGGCAAGTCGTTCCTCTGTAAGACCATTCGGATCTGGAATTCTTTGCCGGCTCATGTGTTTCTCAGCTCCTACAGTCCCGGGTCTTTTAAGCGTGGCCTGAAACGGCATTTATGCAGGCCGTCATGAATGGGTGCGCGCGTTATCGTGCTTATTCCACGGTGGGAAGCGCTCTCATTATTTTCGACTGCATCGGCTGCTTACCATCAGGCAGGATGCAGTCACTATGACGAGTCAATATAAAAATAAACATTTATTTTTATTGCCTATTTTGCATTGCTGCGCCAATGCACTTTGATCGTATTGCTTAATCAATCGTGATTTACGGAAATGCATATTATTATACTCGTCCAAACAGTGCTTAGAGATAAGATACAGCATTTTTAATTTGACAACTCCACATAGATCGTCCTGCGACGTCAGCGACATTAGTTGACATCAGTACGAATACCGGCGGGCCATACAGCCTGCGTACTGTCCCGCTATAGGGCAAAGGCAAACATCACGACATGAAAGCAACTCATCGCTGCAGTGCATGGGTATTGGCGGCACCGCGCTTGACTAATGCGGATTGGTGGTTACAAGCCCGGGCGCAGCATCGTAAAGTCCGAAAACACACTTTGCCCGACCTGGGCATCGAACCCGAGCCCTCCGGATATCGAGCCGAGCGCTTGACCTCGGTCGCGAGGCGTTCAACCATACCGACGATAAAAATATAATAAAATTACCTTAACATTTTTGTCTTATTCCTTACCTTAGTGCAGTAGAACTATTGTTTTCCATATTACAAATTGTCGACAACAAATGAACCAAATGTATGAGATTTATTATTTTACAATACCGTTAGAAAGTTCCAGACGAGTCTTTTTATTATAAAAAGAAAAAGGAATGCCACACCACAATGGCCCGCGGGTCACGTGTGTTAAAGGAATGCCACACCACAATGGCCCGCGGGTCACAATGGCCCGCGGGTCACGTGTGTTAAAGGAATGCCACACCACAATGGCCCGCGGGTCACGTGTGTTAAAGGAATGCCACACCACAATGGCCCGCGGGTCACAATGGCCCGCGGGTCACGTGTGTTAAAGGAATGCCACACCACAATGGCCCGCGGGTCACGTGTGTTAAAGGAATGCCACACCACAATGGCCCGCGGGTCACGTGTGTTAAAGGAATGCCACACCACAATGGCCCGCGGGTCACAATGGCCCGCGGGTCACGTGTGTTAAAGGAATGCCACACCACAATGGCCCGCGGGTCACGTGTGTTAAATCTTCTCTAGAACAACTCACGAGAAAAAGCCAAGCCCTTCTAAAGAAGCTAATGCGGGAGGGAAAAAGCTCTCGCTGGCTTTATTTCAAACGTAGTAATGAAAGATTATCGTCTTGCTCGTGTGAAACGCTCGGCGCGGTCGGAAGCGCAGGCGGACGCGCGGGCGGAGGCGCGGGCGGGCTATTCCGCGATTACTTAGATAAGTACTTACTTGCTATGAATAGTTATTAATTTGTCAGTTAATTTTTTAATATCTTTCTCCTTATTTATAAAATATGAAACAGTTCATAGATCAAGTAAAATGTAGAAATCCTGATGTTAATTTTATTTATTAATATAAACGGTAATAAATTAAAAATGCAAATATGGCAGCAAAAGAATAATTCCTTACTCATAAAACAAATAACCTAAACAAAATTATGTAGTTAAAGAGTATTAAAGAAATATATTAGGCCAACTTCTGCTCTCCCTCGCTGCCCCCGTTAAAATATCCAGATGGCTCGTTAGCCTGCCAGCCGCTTGAGAAGGCGAACTTGTTGGCTGACCTTTTCGCGGCTAATTTGCGCATCGACGATTGTGGCGCCGCCGCTCCACCTACTATAGCACATTGTGGGGCCACCATGCCTGATATTCGTATCAGGCTGTGTGATGTACGTGCCGTGCATCGGCTGCTTACCATCAGGCAGGACGTAGTCACTATGACGAGTAAAAAAAAGAAGAACTTAGTGTATGAGAGTAGAGGTTTTTTATTTGTAGGTAGGTACTAAGTATTGTAAATATACCTGGTCATGATCAAACAACATTATTTTCCGGATAAGTAGTACAATAATAGCTGTTCTGCAAAAGCAGCTGCAGGTATTTAAGTACAGACTTTAAAAATACATTTCTGTTCCCTTATTGTTTTACGAAATTAATGGAACACGGAAACTAAATAAAGACAATGAAAGTGGAATATGTCACATGGTCAGCGCGAGGGACGCACTATTATTGTACAGGGTGTCGTAAGCCGGCTCAGCGCCCCCGCCCCGCCCCCGCCGCGACGCCTCCTCATAATTAGGTAGGCTTCTGCTCGCCGGACCTCCGACACTGGCCCGCCTCTAGAGGATACCAGATTGCCTCACGCGCTCGTTAAGCTTTTGTTTTGCAAAACCTCAAAACTGACCCGTGTTCCAAAATTTCATAATGTTATATTAGGTAGGTACGTCGTAACACATTAATTCAGCTACAATAACAAAGCTTCTGAAAGCATGTTATGTTCCCGACAAAAATAATGGTAATACATTCGCAGCGCAGTAATCTCAAGCCATGCAGATGCAAAGTATGCAACGGGCGAAATTAAAAACGCGAACGCACCGGGGGCGCGTAATGTAATCAGGGGTCACCGAAGGCGAGGGCGGGCGGGCGCCGCCGCACATCACAATCCACTTGCTCACGCGACCTACTTAGCCACCAACACTTTGATGTCACACTTTACTTCAAATTATTCGTTTTAGGCTCGCACTCCGCTTATGACCTCACTAATCACTTTTGAATTTTATTCAGAGTGCTAGCACTGAAGTTGTCCATTCGAGGAAATGAATAATACAAATAGATCCAAAGATTACACAAGCCTTAAGTTCTGCTCTTTATTAACGTTTGAGACTTAAAATTTAGCGAGGGCTTAATCCTCATCATCATCAGCCTATAAACGTTCCACTGCCGGTCACACAGGCCTCCCACGCGGACACTAGCACTTGAGGATATTGGGCTATAACCCACAACGCTTTCCTAACGCGGGTTGGTGGGAATTAAGCTTAACCTAATTATGACATATTAATGTAATAGTGATACTCAAAGAAGTAGTGAAATTCAACATAATAATAAAAGGTGTCGACGCACCTTTGCGCACAGAGCGTCTGCAGCCGCTGCCGCCCGCTGCCCGCTCGGTGCTCACCACAAAACCTCGAGTTGGTGTTTCACGTATATGGTTTTATGAGTCTAAAGGGCCCGCACGGACACGCAATTGCAGTTTACTTCACATCGCTGTGAAGTTGCAATTGGTCGCTGCTTACTTGTCTTTTAGGGCAACTAATATACTGACAGACAGATTGACAAAAAAAAGGGGAATATGTAATAATGGTAGACATTTAAATATAACTTCCTACTGAAATTCAGAAATCAAAATATACTTATTCGTCAAGAAAAAATGTGTGGAAATGTTAAAGATGTGCGTACAATAATGGAGTGTTATTTTATGTGTTGTTCTGAACTTTTCTTTTCATAATTATATTGCTCGCTCTCATGTTGTCTCGCGTTCTCAGCATCCGTTGCGACTCACAACCTTGTACCTAATGGAAAGAGGCGTTGTCACACTGTTCCCTGGCCCTGCTAAGATGCACATGTAAAAATTGTGTGTAGTTCCGATAGTTTTGTCGTTTTGTCTTTTCCAAGCCAGGTACTGTTGTCGACACGTCTGGCGATATGGCCAAGAATAAATATTCGGATTGTAACCCTGCTATTAATGTTACAGTAATGATTAAAAATTTCCCTTTATGGTTTTCAGTCTTAGGACTGTCAGGTTAGTTTATTTGTATGATCGTCGTTCTTAGTTAGTCAATACAAATACAATAAAGTAATTTTAAATTAACCTGGCCCATTTAGAAATTTGTATCAGCCACGTACGATTTTCTTATTTCTAATTGTCAATCATTTGCGACGATTTTTAGGTAAGTTTAATATTTTTTTGCGATTTATGTTTTTTTTTTAAATTTTTAATGAAATATATTATTATTAAAATAAAAAAATATATTTTTCATTGTAATTACTGCTAGATTCACTAGAATAATCATTTCTAAGGTTCGTTATTATATGTGACATTTGATCGGACTGTAATGGGTCCGTCAGATTCTTATCCTGTGTATTTAGTTGTTCATATTCGTCACTGTCTCAGGTGATTTGTTTAATTTCTAAGTTTGGAGAGCAAGGTTCCAAATAAATTCTAAAATTTCAAGGTTCAATCAATCAAATAGTATGAAACTATTAATAGCGGGGTTATTAGCCAATGGATGGCTAAAAATGGCTATTAATGGATTAGAATCGCTAATAATCCAAACAATCGGGCTATGAACCCATCTCTAGTTCTGAGCGCTGAGCGAGTATCGCTAAGCGAGAATTATCTTTGATAGCTCTTGTCGCTCAGCGACGAACTAGTGGAGCGAGTCCTCGCGGGCAGTGTGAACAGACAGCGATCAACTATTTATATATGCATCTCTTTTGTTTACACGGAACATATATCTATTGTACGTTTCTTGAGCGAGAAAATAGCCGATAGTTAGTCGTTTACTCGCCGTTGGTGGCACAACTGCCTAAGGCTGAGCGGGGCGGGGACCCAATTGGCATGTTTTTATTTCTGTAGTTGTTTATTGTCTAGTTGTTGTATATTTATGCCAAATAAACTTTTATTCTTTCTTTCTTTCTATCGTTCTTAGTAGAGTATAGATGTAGATACTGGGTTCCCTACGTGTAGTATCGTAGGTTTAAGGTGTAGGTTTAGTTCCCTTCTTAGCCCGCCTGAAGATAAAGACATATAACAACAATTAACAACCTATACACAACTCTGATAAAACAACTAGTCTAGGATTCAAGATTCATGATTCAATATCATTTATTCAGGCTAGGCCATGTTTAGATTACAGCACTTATGAATGTAATTATGCCATTCTAAATTAAATTCTAAAATAAAAGCAGTTACATAGATAAAGCATAGCCATAGTACGTACCCTTTCAAAGGCGAAATTCCTTTTCTAATGTTTACAACAAATAAATAACTTTCCATAAGCAAAAATACTCAACAATGTAAGGAATCTAAAAGGAATACAAGAAATAACAATAAATTCTAATTTAACAAGAAAGATGTACCACAATGCGATTTTAAACTTACCAAAATATTATTTGCATAATAAGCATAGAATATAAATGGGTTTTCATTACAAAAAATGAAATACCTAACAAAAATCGACTTTATGTACCACGAAATTTGCACAAAGTGCTTTTACGCCTGCGCGGAAACGCGAAAGAAGCTCTTCCAAAAAGAAACGAAATATGGTGCGAATGAAAATGAGAGGGGTGGAAAATGGTTTATGGTAGAAGTGTGAAAGAGTTAAAGAATAAATATGGTTGGTGACTTCTATCTAGGATCAAGTTTAACATGGATTTGACAAGCAAATAATGATATCGTGCATAAAAGAGATCACAACATACAAAAAACTGTTTGGTATGGAAAGGATGAAAACAATATTTTTATCCTTAGCAGATTGTATCACATTTTGTGACGTTGTGACCTCAGAACATTAAATTATTGTTCTGAGGTTGTGCCACAGTAAAATATATACTAGGTTGTGCCCAAAATGAGCACAACCTTGCGGATAATTCTCTAGGAACTTGCATTCACAGAACAATAAACTCTAGCTTGCAACCAACTTGTCAGTTAAAATCAGCTGTCATTTTTATTTATTTAAAAATTTATGGTTAGGTTTTCTTCCGTGTTCTTTTAGCAACAACACGTGTTGTGAGACTTTATTTTATTTCTATCTACCGTACAATCCTACTATATAATATTATAAACGCGAAAGTTTGTATGTATGGATGTTTGTTACTCTTTCACGTAAAAACTACTGAATGGATTTGGATAAAATTCGGCATGCAGATAGTATATAACCTGGAATAACACATAGAATACTTTTTATCCCGATATTCCCACGGGAACGTATGGATGGATGTTTGTTACTCTTTCGCGTAAAAACTACTGAATGGATTTGGATGAAATTCGGCATACAGATAGTTTATAACCTGGATTAACACATAGGATTATTTTTTATCCCGATATTCCAACGGGAACGGGAACTACGCGGGTGAAACCGCGAGCGGCCGCTAGTACTAAATATACTTTAAATAATTAAATCACTTGAAATTGGCTTAATGCTACACGCGATAGCCATTCATTAAGATATTATTATTATAAAATAATAATTTATGATTAAATAGTGATTTAAGTGGTGAAGTATAGTGTACATAGTATTTATTCATCTTAAAACATGGTGATAATAATATGTCAATATTAGGCTGAAAAACCGCACTGAGCGATACATCAGAAACATCACATTTCATGATTTAGGGATACCAAATGTAGAACTAGTAAATTACCTTATTTGTGGGGTATTTTAAGGTGTCATAATACTAAATTTTATAAAAGCTAACAAATCACTAAAGGAAATCCTTACCACATCTGTCCAAGTTTTTAGTTTTTAGAGTTGAAAACTCCATATCCCTATTCAAAGGCAAATAAATACTGTTAATTTGAGCAATTTGTTTTATTTTTCCAAAATGCTCATTGTGCCAGATAATTATATACGAAGTAATCATGTTTTTTTATAGCAGAAGGAGGCAAACGAGCAAGCGGGTCACCTGATGGAAAGTTATCACCGCCGCCCATGGACACCCGCAAAACCAGAGGAATTGCAGGCGAGTTGCCATTTGGCAACTTATTTTGTCTCTTTTCTTTCAATGTTTATGGCCCATTTGAAAAAATTGGACAACTATACGAGTCTCATTTGGACTCCTTCTATGCTTTAGTTATTATTCTATGGTTTGTCCCTTCCGGGTATGCGGTTATCAAATCCGTGTTATACTTGATCCAAGACTTCTATTAGATAAGGTATATATTGAAAAGAGTTTGAACTAAATGTAGTTTCTATTGCATAAAAGGAGTATATATGGAATAAAGTTTTATGCTATTAAATAAATACTAATATTAATAAATTCGATAAGTAGAAAAAGTTTTATGATGAGGTGATTACTCGTATATCAAAGAAAAGTGCAACGTTACAGCGTATATTCAACGTGATAGATTAGTACTAGGTTAAATAATAAGTATTATTTTTTAATATTTCCAGGACATATATATACACAGAAAAACTACACTAGATTTGACCCCAACTGATAGCCCAAGAGACAGATCAGCGAATGCATAGCACTCGCACATACTTACACCATAAGTTTTTGGCATTTTTTCTTACATCCTACATTAGTTAATTCTTGACCTTTTGAGCTCCAAGTCGGTAATGCGTGTTAACGTTTGCGTACAATAAGTTTCCTAACATTAAACTTGTTGAATTCACGGTTATTAAGCTACAAAACAAATGGATATGAAGTCGCTCCCGCCGCCGCGCTTCGGCAAGTTTGTCGGCACGTCATCGCCGCCGCGGCGCGCCACTCGCCGGCTGCGAGACAATTCATCAATTCCGGCGGGCTCGTGCCGCGTAAACTTTTATCCACATTAACTAAATCGGCGATTAGTTTAAAAGAAGCGTCGATGTTGCGTGCGGCACGCGACTACGCGAGCGACTACGGCTTGGGTACGGCGCGGCTACGGCGCAGCTATGGCGCGGCTACGGCGCTGCTACGACGCGGCTACGGCTACAACGGCCCTTAGTAGGAAAGAAGGCTAGGAAGGCTTATTGTATCACACAGCTCGCGCTGCGGGCCGCTCGGTGCTTTGACGACCGCCCGCGAACTAGCGCCGCGCACGCGCCCACACGTGCAAAGTCGCTCAAATGTACTTTATCATTACTTTTCGGGAATTGTTTCATCACAGGCAATTATGTAATTCAAAAGTCGCGTTTTTTCGAATGGTTTAACAATACAATTTTAAGCAATATTTTGGACGCAGTAGGCGCGATGGCTTTGCTACCGTCAAATGTCCCCCGCTGCCCCCGCCCCCGGCCTCTGCCTACAATTAGAAAGCCGTGTAAATGAGTGTTCAGCCGGTGCGGCGCATGGCGGTGGCTGGTGGCCGCAGCGGCGCCGCACAGTGCGCAGGCCTACTAGTGCTTATGACAGGCTGAACCTAGATGGCTCCCCGTTAACCGTCAATATATCCACCCATCTCCGCTAAAGGAGTTGAACGCAGACTAGTTAATAAGACTTTAAAACGCATACATAAACATTGCTACCTCAATATTACAAAGGTAGGTTTACTTGTTATTGCCTCACACAGTGTTAATGATTGTTTGAGTTGTAATTAGGTTTTTTGTTTGTAGAGTAGTACGAAATTTCTTATTGGTGTACAATAAATAGATCATTAACCACCACGATAACTTCAATCTCAGCATTATTTTTTGCTAGCGAACATTAGAAAAGCGATAGGGACCGGGAAATAAAATAATATTGATATTGTATTCATAAGTGCGGGTGGCGGGCGGGGGCAGGCGCCATAAATCGCAGGGATAATGAATGCCGTTCTCGCTCCAATAAAAACTCCCACATTATATGATACAGGCGCGATTTATGCGCCGCTGGCCGCCGCCGCCTATTAAACTCTCGCCAAAATATTTTAATATTCGGAGTGGAGTCGCCTAATGCCCTATTTATACTGGACCGCGCGGCCAGGTGAGGCCGTCGCCGAGACGAGACGGTTTGCACAATTGTTAATCGAGCTTCATTTACTCGCGATGGGCACAAAATGCCAGTGATCATTTTTAACGACGCATTTAATTAAATCATAATGTTTAAACCCTGGATTAGGTAGGGTAATAAAAGAGAAGAAGCAAGATTCAATTTACAAGCTGTATACAAATGTGTGTTTACTACAAACTGGCCCAATATCCCCACGTGCACGTGCATTGCAGGCGTCCACGTGGGAGGCCTGTTCCCAGCAGTGGGACGTTTATAGGCTGATGATGATGATGATGATGACAAGGATAAAGATAAAAGAAAAAGAAACAGAAAACCATCGCTCTAGGGTTCCTACTAGGGTTCGTCGGACGCACGTGCGCTGGCCGGCGTGACGTCACACGCCCGCCGCATGGCACTGCCACTGCCTACGTACTGTGATTGCGTCTTGGGCGTCTTGTGATTCCATGCAAACATTAAGTCATAGGCAACTGACAGGCAAGTGTCAATAACCGTCATAATTATCACTATAACCGTGCAGCCAGCACTGCGTAGTTCGTGCTCTTTGGTTAACGCGAGCTTTTTGGTGACTTTACCCTTAGCCAATAAAACGAATGCTCCGTGACGGCATCGGCTCGATACAATAATTGTTCCATGAATTCACAAAAACGAAACTGAAAAGCACCAGCTCACTGTACTAAATGCAACTGGCGTCGAATCGAGTTGAGTGCATAAAGTCCCCGTTGATACAATCGCGCGACAGCCAATGAAGTTGTATACTACCTATTGCAAAATATTTTCAACCGAACAACGAGTACAGCAGTGCGGGGGGGGGGGGGGGCGGCGGAGGTGCATTCATGAATATTGATGCGGCATCGTGAATATTCAGCGCCGCGACGCCAGCGATTGAAAACGCGCCGCAAGTGCGCGGCAGCCGTGCTGCTCGCTGTCGCGCTGAAACTAAGGAACCAACGGCCAAATATTCAAATGGAGCCGTTTGTAAATAATATCAAAAACACTACAAGAAATGTACACTGGCTTCCATAGAACGACCAGCAGGGTCTGTTTGTAGCCACGGGCGTCGTATCTCGTGCAGCGCTTCCGATACCATTACGCTGTAATTGGCTGCATTTCGCTGCTAAGACACCGGCGACGCTCGCGGCGCGAGGTGAGCTAAGTAAAGCTTTTAATGAAGGCAATTTGAATAAAGTCGAGCACATTAGAGCGCTCGCACCGCGCCAATTAATTATTTCTTGCGCCCTGACTTGCGCTCGCCTCCGTCTTCGGATGTAGTGATTAATCAGGTTTTTTCCCGGGCCGGCCGGCGGGGATAAATCCCGGCGAGATCGAGCCGGGACAAGTACATGCGGCCGGAATCTAGCCCGTTATTTATGTGCTCCGCAAGCCCATGTCCCTGATGCACTACCGTATCCCCCTACCCCCACCCTCTATCTGCTCTCTAGCACCCCAGATGCGTCTCCTAAACAACGACACTCGCACTAAATTAAACAAGCCCCGTCCTTATTATTTAAAACAGCGGGAACGACTTCTTGAAAATTAGAAAACTCCGACATTCCTCGAACGAATCTAAAAGTTTTTCTCATCATCAATCTTTCGGACGAGCGGAAAGCGTTTAAGTCGCAAAAGCGCGAAATTAATTATTTATCAGCGCCACGGGAATTATAGCAGATTGGTGCTTTAATGAGCGCGGCGTGACTCGACGAGAAACCCAATGTGTTGGCGCCGTCAAAGGAATCAAATTACGCCGCATCGGGGCGCTCGCCTGTGGCGGCGGCGGCGGCGGGTAGCGGGCTGCCAATCGTACCGCGTCGAAAGCTCCACTTAAGCTTTTTTAATTGCACCTCTCTGTTAAAGTATAACCTAATTTAAATTCATCCACCATAGTCCTTGAAATAAGGAATAGAAAATAAAACATTAGAAATAACCGTCCTGTTAATGAAAAGAAGAAGTACAATTCGCATCAGAAAAATCGAAACACTTCCGTTTTTTTGACATATATTCCTAAATATACACATTTTTCTGATAATCCTTACGAAACATAAACTTGCAAGGTGTTTCGATTTTTCTGATGAGAAGTGTATGTTAGGGACAGTGTCTATATTGGACCGCCGATTTTTTTGTACTTACTCCTAATTGTAAATGGCACACAAACCATAAACCTTAAAATTTTCCCGCAATTTTACTTTTCCTAAATATGTTAAGCCTATTTTTACTTCGCCTAACTCTTTATCGCCGTATTTAAACTTGCCAAATGCGATATTAGGCGGAACCATTCAAAATCCCTACTATTTACAATTACTAAATTGAAATTCGCTTAAAGTTAAAACGCAGGCAAGGCAGCTAGTATTTCTGTTCTCTAATAAAAAAATAACCTCTAAGTTTTAAATTTCTAACCTATGCACGTGACCTACAGGAGTAGGGCAGCTAGTATTTCTGTAGTCTAAAAAACAATTATTACATTGCACTTACTTAATATAATAATAAATTAGGGCTTTCATCACTACATCTTCGTAATACCGAAATAAAATTATGTCGATACATTTTAGTGCATTTAATGTTAGGGATTATAAAATTAGGGTTTTCATTGTTTAGGCAAAACTATAAAAGTGCGAAAATAGCTGTTAGGCTAGACAATTATTGTTCGTTAAAAGTTGAGTCCAACATAGTTCGGCCGTAATATAAAATTAAAACTAAAAAATTTAGGCAAACCGAAGGGCACCCACCCAGTATGTTATCTTCGAGAAGGAGAAGTTTACAAGTAGGTACTTCTTTTTCGATTAGTATCTTTTAGTTACAATTATTATTGTTACAAAGGTTTTATAGCAAAAACATAAGCTAATAATAATAAAAACATAAGGATAAAAACATAAACATAATAACTGAAAGTGATACATTTCAAATTGGTACCTAAACTCTTTCCAATGTTGAATTTGGTATTTTTTTGTTAAAATTGATTGTTGCTTTCTCATTATGAGGGTTTACGCATTTTGGTTATTTATAAAACTTCAGTTTAACTACAAAAAAAAATAGCCACATTTAATGTTACATTAAAAAATAGAGTTTGTTATAAACATTACAAATAAACGTTTATTACAACTACAGAAAGTTTAAACACTAATTTTGTACAGTGCGTTTAGTTACATAATATTTTCAAAGCATTGTAAAGACAGAGGTTGTGAATTCTCAAAGGTATAAGGTACCTACGAATGCAAGAAAATAATAAGTCGCATCCAGTGCTCCAAAGGTTTAAAAGATTGGCAGTAACTCGTGCGTAGCTCCATGGTCGGTTGTGGCGGCGGCGCGGCGCGATTAATCGGCCGTCCCTTATCAATGCGAATCTCGTTACGGCCAACGCCGCCCCTCCCGTGACCGCGGCCAAATTGGCGGAAGCAATACTTCCCGACGCGACGATGCCGAATGGCCGAGCGAGCCCTGACTTGCGATAGTGCCGTTGCCACCTCGTACCTACCGTGTACTCGTACAACCAACCTTAAATTAGTTGTATAGCACAACATAATGTATTGTTATTGTTAATGTACTTTTAAGTTATATGGCGTGAACACACATAACACCTTTCTGTAACACATGATTATTGAATATTAAATATGTAACTGCCCTTATTTGAAAATCATTGTTAATACACCGACGATATTATATAAAATACCTACACCAACAGATTTTGATAACACGTCTCAACAGGCAAAAATCCTTCATTTCTTAACTATAAGGTTGCTTATGTGGCAACTCGCCAACTTAAAAACTCGTCCATCGGCGAGTTTACAACTTAAAATTTCTATGATTGTTATCACTCCATAAGTCTTTGAGAATTTTTGGCTGGCTACTCTGAGAACAAACGATTTGTTGGGTTACTCGCATTATGACTAACTTCTTACACGCATATTGAATTACACGCATTTTGACTTATACGCATATTGTCTTACACGCATATTTATTTACACGCATATAGACATTCACGCATATTGACACACAAGTTAAATTTAAGTATTTAACACTAGTTTCCCGTTAAGTGGCTTCGCCTACGATGTTTTCTACTAATAGAACTAGTAAGAGTTCTAGAAATTACTGTGCTCAGGTAGTACATTACTACGTACCTAATTAATTAAAAACTTTTCTTTTGTACATAATATTATGTATTTTTTTTAATTCTTGAAATTATTATTAAACATAAAAAATTAACAGTGTCGCGTAGCGGTAAAAGAATACTACCTCTCCTCTCTTCCCTTGGGTGTCGTAAAAGGCGACTACTGCACAGACATCCAAAAGCATATAGCGGTGATGGGCTCACCACCTGTCACGCTGAGCACATGACGTGCAGTCGCTATCTGGTGAAAGTGGACTATGGTAGAGGACCGCTTTTGCGGTCCTCATTGCCTAGTCTCTGACTAACCCTTCGCGGATAATAGTCGTAAGTATTTATATGAATGAATAAAAAAAATATAAAATAAAATAAAAGTAAAACACACTGTACTACAAAACTAATATTCGAGCACAGTTTAACGGCGTTTGTAAACTTTAAACTAAAAAATATCCTCTGCAAAAAAGTTTCGTGTCACACATTGTTTTAGTAGAATAAGAAGAGGACCTTCATTCACATTAACGAAAAAAGTTATGGCACAAGTTATTTTGGTCCTCGAATGTTAAAGGGTAGTAAAGATTATGTGTAAAAGTGGTGTGTAAGCTGCGGTTTGGTTGCAGGCGAGGCGGCGAGCGCGCCCAGCCTGGCGGCGGCGTCGCCCGGCCGCACGGCGCCCGCGCCGCTCGCCGCGCCCACGCCGGTGAGTGCTCCGCCCATCGCAAACACTGCTCCAAGCTTTTTGAACGATTTTATTTAGCTTCACCTGTTTGTTTATGTTGGGTCAAAGGTCATATATTTTTTTTGTATGGAGCTTGGTACTAAAATCAAAACTCTTTAAACCAAAGAATGTTATGTAAAAATGAGAAGACTAAATTATCTCCATTTATGAAAGTAAAAATAATTTAAAGACCCCCGATTTCTTATTATTTAATAAAAACAAGCTTATTTTTTTCCTTTGAAATAGCAACAGTCTATTAAATTAGTAACACCTGCGATTCAAATAAACAACGTTTTATTTTTGCTGTGAGCGCTGTGTGAAAGAGACAGCGCTATACAAATAGTCGGCGTGTCTTTTTCAACCAAATATAAGTAACACTCGGCTTGATAGTTAAGTATATAGCGTTCGCGCACATACACACAAACACAAATAATAACCACAACGTAAGTTGAAATAGGTTATTTTAATTAGAGACTGCATGCGGCAAGCCCAAGACAGGGTGAAATGGCGCACAAACCCACGGGTTTATTTCTTTCTAGTACTCTTTATTTTATCATCGTCATCATCATCATCAGCCTATATTAGTCCACCGCTGGACATAGGCTCCCCTAATGTGATATATTTATATTGTACGTTACTCATACTTTTGTATGTATCTGAACGTAATTTCTGCTTCGTCTGCTTTTTTTTTAATGGTTCATCAAACGGGACGATACACAAGTGCGATATAAATAATAAATACATACATATTTAGTAACAATGAGTGGATGTCCTTCTTGAGGCGAACACAACATGCAATAGACGACGACCTCCTTGGTCAAGTGGTTTGTACACTGGTTTTCATGGTGTCGCCATCTCTGAGGTCCCGGGTTTGACCCCCGGTCGGGGCAATTTAGAAATTATTGTTTTTCTAAATTGTCTCGGGTCTGGGTGTTTTCTATGTATAAAAAAGTATGTTTTTAAGTATTTTATAGTAGATTGTTATACAAGGGGCTAAAATGACCCATTATATACGAGGTAGTTTTACTCCCGAGCTTTAGCAAGGGAGTAAATAGAAACCGAGTTATAATGGGTTTTTAGCGCCGTGTGTTACACTCTGCTTTTCACTACGAATGCGAGAAAATAAAACAATGCAATACAATATGAATTGGTTTATTTTATTAAAAATTAACCCGTTAGTTGCTTTTACGGCACCCAAGGGAAGAGAGGGGTTGGTAGTATTATATTGATGAGCCCATCGCCGCTCTATGCTGTTGGATAGTATGTGCAGTCTTTCAATCTCTTTCCTTGGGTGTCGTAAAAGGCGACTAACGAACTAAAAACTGCACATACATCCTACAGCATAGAGCGGCGATGGACTCATCAAAATAATACTACCAACCCCTTTTTTTCCTTGGGTGTCGTAAAAGGCGACTAACGGACTAAAGACTGTACATACTTCCATCAGCTTAGAGCGGCGATGGGCTCATCAAAATAATATTACCAACCCCTCACATTTCTTCGATGTCGTAAAAGGGGACTAACGAACTAAAGACTGCACATACATCTAACAGCATACAGCGACGATGGGCTTATCAAAATAAAACTACCAACCCCTCTCTTCTCTTCGGTGTCGTAAAAGTCGACTAATGGACTAAAGACTGCACATGCATCCAACAGCATAGAGCGGCGATGGGCTCATCAAAATAATACTACCAACCCTTCTCTTCCCTTGGGTGTCGTAAAAGCGACTAACAGACTAAAGGCTCACCACCTAAGCACATGTGCAGACTGTGCAGTTGTTTCTTGCTGAAGCGTGGACTGTGTGGGCGTGGTGTGTGTTGTCCATAGATTCAAATGATTACTAATTTTACCATAAACTTTAATAATAACTATCTCAAAAAAGTTGTTGATTTATGTAAACAGTAGTAAATCGAGTCTTCATTCATGATTATTCTACTTAGGACTAAATACTTTTTCCTTTTTGTAGGCTCATTGTCATGTGACAGACAAAAATTTAAAAAAAAACTTTTTCCCCTAGGGCAAGAAAAGCTATTTTAGCCTCGCTCTAGAACGCTACAATGACGGTATTTTTGAGCAAGAGGAGTGAAAAGTATGTTTATCCGTTGTCTAGTAACCATATAACGAGTTTCTTCGAAGCTTCTCTTGGGCTAGATAATTGGTGTGATTGTAGGAAAGTTTATTATTATTTATTAATAAATAATTTAACGCTCTACATAAGATTTTATACAAAAATAAGAAATTAATTAGAAAAAAAAAAATACACTACAGATACTATCAATGTCGTTGATTTGAAAAGTGTGATTTTTTACAGATAATACAGATGCACTAAAAATATCTAAATCATGACATATTTTGTTATATGCTGAACACATACGATATAGTGGAGAATGATGGAAGTGGAAATTTTGACAGTTTGTTGGCATAATACTGACACTGACGGATGGTTACACGTAACTAAATTTTAAGTACTTACTAAATAAGGACATTGTTTTTTATGGTACCTACTTAAATAAAAATAAAATGGACCGATATAATTTTTGCACCTCCTTATTCAGGAGACTAAATACAATAATCCTGAATAATTTCTCGATTTTATAAGAAGCCCGTTAAATTTTTAAAAAACATATTTATATTGTACGTATCTAATACTTTTGTATGTATCCGAACGAATTTCTGCTTAGGCTGCTTTTATTTTGACAGTTTGTTGACATAACACTGACACTGACGGATGCTTACATGTAACCGTAACCACCCGTCAGTGTCTATGTATATTTTTTAAAAATTAAACGGGCTTCTTTCAAAATCTAGGAATTATTCAGGATAAAACTATTTAGTCTCCTGAATAAGGAGGTGCAGAAATTATATTGGTTCATTTTATTTTTATTTTAGTACCAAAAACAAAGAATGTCTTTTATTTAGTAAGTACTTAAAATTTTGTCCCCTTCCTGTTGACCGATTGATTTGGAATGACATTGTTTCTTTATAAGACTAAACTATCGCGTTGCATTGCATTAAAACTGTTTTAACGGGACCAAACACGATTAATTGTATGTATATACTTACTTACAAAATTAATCGTGTTAGGTCCCGTTAAAACAGTTTTAATTTTTTTTGAGTACTAAAATATATATATTTTTTTATATTATAAGGAGGCAAACGAGCAGACGGGTCACCTGATGGAAAGCAATCACCGCTGCCCATGGACACCCACCCTCAAAACCAGAGGAATCGCAGATGGGTTGCCGACCTTTGAGAAAGGAATAGGATTAAGGAAGGAATAGGAATTGTGAGGGGGGGGGAAGGGGCCTCCGGAGCTCTCACTGGCCGGACGAAACACAACAGCACCAAGCCATTATTTCACGCCGGATATTCGTGAGATGGTGTTATTACCCCAGCCGAGCCGGCGCAATGCGTGCTGCAACGCAGCGTGGCCCTACCACTCAGTCAGTGTCACTCATTTAGTACCACCCAGGGGTCACGTGTAGGGTCTCAAGGGTAAACCTACGGACGCGAGTAACTTTAACCCAAAAAATAAAATGAAAATAGATTTTAAAAGAAGCCCGTTTAATAATATAAAAAAATATAATAAAAATATTTTTTTTTTTTTATTAATATAATAAATTAAAAAAATATTTTAAATTGTACGTAGCTCATAGGTACTTTTGTATGTATCCGAACGTAATTTCTGCTTTATCTGCTTTTATTTTGACAGTTTGTTGACATAACAGTGACACTGACGGATGGTTGTGGGTTCATTTGTAGTAAGTCTTTAATTTATCATCATCAGCCTATATTAGTCCACTGCTGGACATAGGCTTCCCCTAATATGCGCCATTTTACCCTGTCTTCGGCTTGCCGCATGCAGTCTCTAATTAAAATAACCTATTTCTCTTCCCATGTATTCTCATTTTTTGTTAACATTTTTTTTATTATTTTTATAACAATAAATTCTTTGAACCCATTTACTTTGAATGTGGTTATTATTTGTGTCTGTGTGTATGTGCGCGAACGCTATCAAGCCGAGTGTTACTTATAATTATAATCGTTACTACAGCAACAGTGAACAATTAAGCACTTTACGCGGTGACTGACGCATAAGGTGGTATAACCCGCGCCAAACTTCTAGCTCGCTGTGAGCACGAGGCGATTCGCGTAATCGCGTCGCAATAGCACAATAAGGGTATTTCAGTAGAACGTGTGGTGGTCGTCTAATGACATTATTTTCAATAACGAAAAGTGACGTTTTCAAAACGTCAATCAAACGTCATTTGCGTTTTATTGTGGAACAAGTAACTATTTTAATACTTTGTTTGAAAAAGGCATGTCGACTATTTCTATAACGCTGTCTCTTTTACACAGCGCTTACAGCAAAAATAAAACGTTGTTTATTTGAATCGTAGGTGTTGCCAATTTAATAGACTGTTGCTATTTGAAAAAAAAACTTGTTTAATTAAATAAAAAGTATTTTTTTTTTTTAATTTTTGTCTGTCATATGACAATGAGCCTACAAAAACGAAAAAGTATTTAGTCCTAAGTAGAATAATCATGAATAACGACTCGACCTATTACTGTTTACTTAGATCAACAACTTTTTTGAGATAGTTATTATTAAAGTTTATGGTAAAATTAGTAATCATTTGAATCTCTGGACAACACAGACCACGCCCACACAGTCCACGCTTCAGCAAGAAACAACTGCACATTCTGCACATGTGCTTATAGGTGGTGAGCCTTTAGCCCGTTAGTCGCTTTTTCGACACCCAAGGGAATAGAGGTGTTGGTAGTATTATTTTGATGAGCCCATCGCCGCTCTATGCTGTTGTATGTATGTGCAGTCTTTAGTCTATTAGTCGCCTTTTACGAGACCCAAGAGAAGGGAGGGGTTGGTAGTATTAGTTTGATGAGCCCATCGCCGCTCTATGCTGGTCGATGTATGTGCAGTCTTTAGTCCGTTAGTCCCCTTTTACGACATCGAAGAAAAGTGAGGGGTTGGTAGTATTATTTTGATGAGCCCATCGCCGCTTTATGCTGTAGGATGTATGTGCAGTCTTTAGTCCGTTAGTCGCCTTTTAGGACACCCAAGCGAAGAGAGGGGTTGGTAGTATTATTTTGATGAGCCCATCGTCGCTCTATGCTGTTGGATGTATGTGCAGTCTTTAGTCCGTTACTAGCCTTTTACGACACCCAAGGGAAGAAAGGGGTTGGTAGTATTATTTTGATGAGCCCATCGCCACTCTATGCTGTTGGATGTATGAGCAGTCTTTAGTCCATTAGTCGCCTTTTACGACACCGAAGAGAAGAGAGAGGTTGGTAGTATTAATTTGATGAGCCCATCGTCGCTCTTTGCTGTTGGATGTATGTGCAGTCTTTAGTCCGTTAGTCTCCTTTTACCAAATCGAAGAAAAGTGAAGGGTTGGTAATATTATTTTGATGAGCCCATCGCCGCTCTATGCTGTTGGATGTATGTGCAGTCTTTAGTCCGTTAGTCCCCTTTTACCAAATCGAAGAAAAGTGAAGGGTTGGTAATATTAATTTGATGAGCCCATCGCCGCTCTTTGCTGTTGGATGTATGTGCAGTCTTTAGTCCGTTAGTCGCCTTTGACGACACCCAAGGGAAGAGATGGAAAGACTGCATATATCTACTATCCAACAGCATAGAGCGGTGATGGGCTCATCAAAATAATACTACCAACCATTCTCTTCCCTTGGGTGTCGTTAAAGCAACTAATGGGTTAATTTTAAATAAAATAAACCAATTCATATTGTATTGGATTGTTTTATTTTCTCGCATTCGAAGTGAAAAGCAGAGTGTAACACTCGGCGCTAAAAGCCAATTAAAACTCGGTTTCTATTTACTCCCTCGCTAAAGCTCGGGAGTAAAACTACCTCGTATATAATGGGTCATTTTAGCCCCTTGTATAACAATCTACTATTTCACTCCTCTTGCTCAAAAATACCGTCATTGTAGCGTTTCAGAGCGAGGATAAAATAGCTTTGCCCTAGGGGAAAAAGTAATTTTTTTTTAAATTTTTGTCTGTCACATGACAATGAGCCTTTTTTTTTTTTTTTTTTTACCCGGTGTAATCCCTGCTTATGGATTCCAGCCTCCAGAAGGGAGACTGGATATGTGGGACTCTCCCGTCCCTCTTTCCACGACGTTACGTCGGGCGAGAGGGAGGGGCCTACCCACTAATCACTTGGGGTCCAAACTCCGAAAGCGTAGGGCTTGGGGTGGCGGTCACGGGACCTGATCCACGGGGAATTGACCACGCGAGGGCCACCCCGTCGCCGTGTGTTGGCCTATAACTACTGCCTAGCAGCCGTTACGCGCCATCACACGGCGACTACGCGCACGCGGCACTACAAACAGCCCCTTGGGGGGCAGACCCACAAAACATACATCCACACATACACTGACTCACAGTCAACACGGATTGCGTGGGCACTTGGGGTGGTATAACGAAATACCCATGCCAGTGCCCACTTACACACACACACACAAGCATTTACTGACAGATTCAGTAAACGACAACACAAAGACACAGCACCCCCAAGTCATCGGGCGTCGGGCTGACATGACAATGAGCCTACAAAAACGAAAAAGTCTTTAGTCATTCATCATCAAAGTAGAGTCTTTATTCAGAATAATCATGAATAAAGACTCGACTTATTACTTAAATCAACAACTTTTTTGAGATAGTTATTATTAAAGTTTATGGTAAAATTATTAATCATTTGAATCTATGGACAACACACACCACGCCCACACAGTCCACGCTTCAGCAAGAAACAACTGCACAGTCTGCACATGTGCTTAGGTGGTGAGCCTTTAGCCTGTTAGTCGCTTTTACTACAACCTTATCTAAATATCCAAGTGGTACAATTCCATATTATTTCGTTCGGATTCGGTCGGGAAGCATTGCCCTTAATAGATCTGGTCCTGTGAACTCTTCAACTACAAAACTAGGTACCATACCGCATTACTTTCCCAAAATAAGTGGAAATCAGTTATTTCGTGAATAGGCAACGTGAACAATTTCCATCATTTAAAATCATGCATTAAAATATTGCAAGTATATTGTCAAAACAGGAATTACTAGAAGTCACATTACTAGAGTTAAAAAAGACAGGAAATAATCCAGATGTGATCTGTCTCTCGGAGACATTCTTGCGAACTGATACTGAGAGATACATAAATGTCCATGGCTTGGAATTAGCAACCGCATTTTGTAGAGAGCAACAAAGGGGTGGTACTTGTACACTGGTTAGACGTAATGCAATATATAAGGAACTATCAAAACTAAAGGGTCTTGCAACTCAAAAGTCATTTGAAGCTTGTGGCATTGAAATCCCTTTGCACAGCTTATTGGTTGTTTGTCTCAAAGTCAAAGTCAAAGTCAAATTATTGACAGTTGACGGACGCTCAGCACGGTTTTCGGCCGGCTCGTAGTACAACTAGTAACCTCCTCAGCTACATGGCGGATGTGGTGCCAATCGTAGACAGTGGGGCGCAGGTAGACGCCGCTTACTTTGATTACAAAAAGGCATTTGATCTAGTAGACAATGATGTGTTACTAAAGAGGTTAGCGAGCGTGGGCTTTACTCCACATTTATTACACTTCTTTGCTAGCTATATGCGAGACAGACAGCAGTATGTGGAGTATGATGGTTGCGTATCAGAGATATATCATACCAGGTCAGGGGTGAGTCAAGGTAGTAATCTTGGCCCTCTTGAGTTCATCTTAATGGTAAATGATCTGCCGAGGGTCGTAAAGGACGCCAAGTGTTTGCTGTTCGCGGACGACCTTAAGTTGTATCTTACGATTCGGGGACCAAGAGACTGTGAAAAGCTGCAAAAAGACATCGATAGAGTGGTGGCCTGGAGCCAGGACAACAAATTGCAGTTCAACACCTCGAAGTGTATAACGGTAACCTTCACTCGCGCTCGCCATCCCGTTTCGTATACTTATGCAGTAAATGGAGTGGCTGTGGAGAGGATGAATGAAGTTAGGGATTTGGGAGTTCGACTCACTTCGGGACTTACATTTCGAGACCATATTACTGCTATCTGCAAAAAAGCCTATCGCAATTTAGGTTTTATACTACGCACAGCTTTCCATTTCACAAACATTAAAGCTATTGCCACATTATATAACGCCTTGGTTAGGAGCCAGCTTGAGTATAACGCAGTTATCTGGGCTCCACATGAGACTAAGTATAGTCTCATGATGGAGCGAGTACAAAATAAATTCATTCGATATTTATATATGAGGCACTACGGGGTATACCCATTTTTTCCTTTAAAATATCCTACTTTATTTATTTTAGGAATGGTAGGATATAACGAACTTAGTGTTAGGAGAGACATGACACTGGTGACTTATATCTTAAAAGTATTAAGAGGAAAGATACATAATGCTCATTTATTACAAAACATATATTTTTGTGTACCCGACCGATACGTTGAAAGAAGGCGACGGCCGCCTCTGCTGGCGATACCGCGCTCCCGCACCAACTTGTTGAAGGAGGCGCCTTTCACCCGCGCCACACAGATCATTAATAATATAGCTGAAGAAGTAGATTTGTTTGGGTGTACTCTGAGTGAGTTCACAAGGGCTGCACTGTTTGTCATTTGTTACAAAGGTAGATAGGGTAAATAGGTTAGGTTAGTAATTTTGATAAGTGCTTGTACTATCGCAATGGATTTTTCTGTAATGTTAGTACTAAGTTTGATGAAATAAATAAATAAATAAATATTTATTCAATGTAAACCTTTACAGGCACTTATTGACGTCAATACTAATAATAATAAAAAAACAGTTAACTAACTTATAGTTAAGACTTAATAACTAATCTAACGAGCTATTATAGTCTGTGCCAGACAAATGCGCATTGCTACCCCCAGTACCACTGCACGCCGAAACAGAATCGCGTCGAACCGAAATATAAGCCGTGGTCATAGAATTGTGTAATATGATTTCCAATTATCGTATTGATACTGTGGTAAGTAATATAAATTGGAGAGTTTTTGAAGTAAAATAAAGTAGCGGCTGAAATGAGTTTTGGAAAACATTAGTACCTAACCAATAAGGTTGACATTTTTAATCATTCAAATATCTTTTTTTATAAAAACTTAAGCATAAAAAAACGTCAAAAATTAATAAGCATAAACTTGTGTGTTTTAAAATTGTTTCGTTTTTCGTCTTGGTACAAGCACAGAATAACTAATACTACTACCGTACAGAAGGTTCACCCTCCAACGACCCCCACGCGAAACTGTAACCTATCTCGTGACCCGAGCGTTCATATTCCGATAAGCACAGCCGACTCGATATCGATTTGACGTCCGTCAGGAGCGCAGGGTTTACGCGCGCGTGTAGGGATTACGAGTTTAGAGGAAACACCACGCCGACGCGGCACCCAAAACTCCCACACAAAACACAGAAAAACGACGCCCCGCAGCCCCCTTCCAAAACCGGACCAACCCCCACCACCCCTTCAGCAACGGTTAAAGAAAGAGACCCTTCACGTCCGTATGCTTGATTCCTTTGCATTAAGTCATTTATTTAATAACCAGGAGCCTTAAAAATTAAGCGAAATCACTTCGTTTTAAGGCGTCTTCAGAAACATTAAGTAACTCGTTTAAAAAAAATCAAACATACAGACACAGAAAACCTCCTCCCCCAACCGACGCTTAAATAAAAATTGGTCCACCTCTGAAAGAGGAATCAGGGGACCACGAAACGCCGCTCCCCCGCGCCCCGCATGAGAATCCCGAACGCCACGCCGACGCAGTGTTTTCTCTCAAGGCTAGATAGATCGCGCTTTAAGTTTTTTCAAACCATCTGAGACATAGAAAATAATGGTTTAAATTCTGGAAAAAAAAAACTATGTATTAGTTAAGGATCCAATCTATTCAAAGTCTCATTCAGTTACAAAATCCAATAAACATCACTCGATAAAAAAAAAAACCTAAAGTTACCCCTTTTTGTAATGTTTTTTCAATATTATGACTAAGCTACTGATAGATAGATAGATAGATAGATAAAAACTTTATTTACTGCTAAAAGACACACACATGTTGGTACACAAAATCACAATAAAAAACATAGTACAAAAAAAAAGAAGATAATAAATATGTGTGTGTGTGCCGCAGCAGCAAAAGGGTGGCAGCTCATCGTCATATTCGCTAGCCGCGAATCGCTAGTTTTCAGCTACAACCGTGAGTGTAAACGCGAGTACGTTTACCAACGTTAGAAAAAAAAAATCAAAACTATAACTAAAAATTAAATACTAAATATTAAACTTAAATAACCTGTGATGATTGTGCCTATTTGCTTGCCTAATCTCTACAGAACACCCACATCTGATCCTTATATATTTCTTAGCAAATTAGACAAATTCTTGCAAGATACTTCAAAAAGGTATAAGCTCAGGACGAAGATTGTCTTGGCTGGTGATTTTAATATTAACACGTTTAAGCAGGGGAGAATCACTACTTATTTAGAAGATTTAGCTCTTAAATATAACATGCAAATTCACATATTCGTTCCAACTAGAAAATAATCATGTGTAGACCATATTTTGAACAATATTAAAGACGCCAATGCTAAAGTATTACCCCTGTGTCTGTCGGACCACGATACAGCTCAAATATTAAGTTTCCCTGTACATCAAACTAATAATAAACCAAAATCATACATAATTCAGAGAAGAGACTATTGTTGCGATCATATTCGGATATTCAAAAATGTTTAAATAGTGAGTCGTGGTCTGAAACATATTTGGAGACAGATCTAAACAAAGCATTTTGTAACTTTCACCAACTACTGTGTTTGTTCTACGATCTGTGCTTTCCAACAATTAAATTAAAGTTAATAACGATACTAAACAGAATTGGATAAGCTAAGGTATTAAAAATAGCTGCAAAACAAAAAGACTACTTCGATATAGATACTATAAAAATAAAACAATTTTAAATAAAAATAAGTATTTACAATATTTCCACACACTAAGAAAGAGCATTTTTTATTCAAGAAGGAACTCTGACAACAAAATCATAATTAAAAGTAAAAACAAATGTAAAGCAATATGGTCAATAATAAAAAATGAAATTTGTAATTCTAAAACTAATGATAATATAACAGAAATTAAATTAAATAATAATATCCTGACCGACCCTAATGATATCGCATCTACTTTTAGTAATTATTTTATAGAAGTGACCAATACCAATACTTTGACCCCGAATAGCGCAAAACAAAAGATTGTAAAGAATACACCACCATTTCATTTATCTCAGTCAATGTTCCTTTGTGCTATGTCAGAGGAAGAAGTAAAAAAGGAAATTAAGACCTTAAATAACACTTCCTCCGAAGGTTACGACGGTATTGCCACAAAAATTATTAAAACGTGCGTTATTGAACTGGTACCTCCAGTGTTCCCGAAGGCTATAGGCTTTTAGCCTTAAATTTAAGCCTATTGGTCCTTTTTGGGGCTTTGTTTAAAAGTAGCCTTTTAAAAGGCTAGCTATTTTAAAAAGGCTATAGGCCTAAAAAGCCTTTAGGCCTTTTAACGAGCCTTTTTTTGCAGTAATAGGTTTATTTTAAGGCTAGACCTTTTTTTAGACTAGGCCTGATTAAGCCGTCATTATTCGTTTCTTCTGATTAGTTCTACTCATCAGGGTTAGGGTGTGGCAAAGGGGGTGCAGGACTTAGAAAATTTTCGAGCAAGAATACATTTACCTACTTTTTTTCACAAAATGACGAAAATCAATGCTATCAATAAGTAGACAAAATTTCCAGAACATGTTCCTATTGTGAAAAAGACTTAAAATGTTCAGTTCATTTTAATATGGAGCCGACACTTAAAATTTGTGATATTTTTGTATGGAGTTTGGACTTTTGAATCAGAGTTTGAATTTTTCGCTTGGTTCCACGTTGTGCCACTAACAATTTCGAATTTAGAACTTTGTTTCAACTAGCTTGAATCTAGCAAGCCTAGTTCCAAAGTAATGTAAATAACTCAAATAATATTTTAATGAATTTGTATATGCATAAAGTCTACTTTACAATAAGTGTCAAACTTCGGCTACTACTGCAGCAAATTGATTGATCTATTACAGTATGTATGTATGTATGTATGTATGTGTGTGTGTATGTATGTATTATGAATGTACGAATGTATGTTGGTATGTATGTATTATGTATGTGTGTATGTATGTATGTATTATGTATGTGTGTAAGTATGTATGCGTGTATAATGTACAGTCGTGGTCAACTAATTAGGGACATTCAAGATAGTGAAGAGCAATAACCGGTTATGTACATATAAATATAAAACCCTATTGATTTTTCAGCACCTATTATTTGCATAATTTGGTCCGATTACTATACTATAAATGGCTGTAAATAAGAGAATAATTAAATAGAAAAAAGTATTTAATATCAAAGGTTGAACATGTATTAAATTTTAAGGTATAATTATGTAGCTGGACATTTAATTAAGGACAGTAAAGTATAATGATGAATAGAGTTAAACAAAACGAATAATCTCCAGTATTATAATATTTTTAAAAGCTCCATTTTATTACGTGTAAAATCAGTACCCAGTAGCAAAACCTTTGTTAGTAATTACCGCTTGACACCGATGTGGCATAGACATTATCAGTTTCTGACATGTTTCGATAGGAATGTTTGCCCATGCCTCACAAAAAGCTTGATTAAGTTGATCTAAAGTTGTGGTACGATAAGTTGAAACTTATTTCTTGATTTCGTGCCAAAGGTGCTCAATTGGGTTGAGGTCCGGGCTATTTGCTGGCCAATCTAGCACCGATACTGACTGACTGGTAAGAAACGACTTGACTGAACGGGCGGTATGTTTCGGGTCGTTATCATGCTGAAACGTCCATATAATAGGGAGATGCTCCTCAGCATAGGGAAGCATAGTTTCCTCCAATATTGTTTTGTATTGATGTTGGTCTAAGTTACCCTGAACTTTTCTCACAGGTCCCACTCCACGTCCAGAAAATGAACCCCAAATTTTAATGTTTCCACCGCCATGTTTCACCTGCTTTTTTGTGAATCTTGGATTCATTTCCGCTTTTACAGGACGCCGTACGTATTGCCTTCCATCTGAAGAAATTAAATTAATCTTGGTCTCGTCAGAGAATAATACATGTTGCCATTGGGCGTAGGTCCAATGTCCATATTTACGTGCAAACGCCAAACGAGCATTTCTATGTTCTTTCTTCAACAACGGTACTTTGCGAGCCACTCTTCCGAACAACCCTGCTTCTACCAGACGTCGTCGAACGGTCCTCGCTGATACACCGGCTCTTTCGTCTGCCCCAAACACTTCGTGTTTAATTAAAATAGAGCCTAGAAACGGATCTTTCTTAGCTAACCTGGTTATCATTCTATCTTCTTGCGGAGTTGTTTTTTTCGATCTTTTTGTCCTGGGCACATTTAAAGCTGTGTTATTGCGCCTGAAATGTTGCACTGCATTGCATACCATAGTTTTTGAACAATTTAAATGTTCTGCTATCCCTCGGTATGACCAACCACGCTCGACAAACTTCATGATAATTGTTCGTAGTGTTGGATCGCAACTTTTATTTTTGCCCATATTTCTTCAAAATAATTCTCAAAACTTAAAATTAAAAATCTGGATTGCCGCCAAAACTACCACAAAACAATAAAAGAAGAAATAAAAAAGTATTGAGATTCAAATTTTGAAAATAGAACGCAATATCTCAGTGTCCCTAATTAAATGGCCAGCCAGCATTCTTTGAACAAATAGCACACTGATAATCTATCAGCTATACTGTAAAGAGGTTTAATGTTTAAGAAGTTGTTATTGTTTGTATAATCGGGCACATCAATGACTAATTATACTTACGTGTAAAAGATATGGAATATTGTTAAGACTCGTTGGAAAATAAAAAATAAATTCACAATTTGGCTTAACTAGAGATTGTCCCTAATTAGTTGACCACGACTGTATGTATGTATTATGTATGCATGTATGTATGTATCAGCTCCAAAATACAAATTCAAGGTATTTTCATCCAAACAACATAATATTACACATACAAAGTTTTATTTCGGAACATCTTATAAATTTATCATTTTCATCAGGAACTTTCCCCGAATTGTTAAAACTATCGGTCGTCAAACCGCTTCATAAGAAGGGCGAAAAAGAGGATGTTAATAATTATCGTCCTATTACTCTTGTACCAATATTGTCGAAAGTATTTGAAAAGTGTATGTACAACAGATTAATAAATTACTGCAACAAATTTAATATTATCAAATGAGAACAGTTTGGTTTTCAAAAAAGAAAATCGACTACACTGGCTATATTCACACTTGTTAAAACAATTCTGACAAATGTAAATAACAATAATTTAACTACAGGTTTATTCTTTGATCTATCAAAAGCTTTCGACTTTGTGGCTCATAACCTGTTAGCGCAAAAACTGGAGTCCATAGAAATAAGGGGATCTGCATTGTAATGGATATCATCTTATCTAACAAACCGACGTCAGTATGTTGTCGTTAATAAAATTATCAAAAATGAACTAGTGCCCTACTCATCTGGTTATAAAAATAACAACTGTGGCGTACCTCAGGGAAGCGTGCTAGGACCAATCTTATTTCTTTTTTACATAAATGACATAACAACAGTGACAAACCATAAATGTGTCTTATTTGCAGATGACATATCAGTTATTGTAACATCAAATAAAAATAAAAACAATTCTATACATAATCATGAAATTGAAATTAATAATACCATTGACAATATAATAAAATGGCTAGAATCATATAATTTAAAAATTAATTTAATTAAATCAAATTTTATACAATTTAACAAATCAATACATTCAAAATATAATTTTAAGCTTGACATCACAAAAATAAAGGATGTTACACAAATTAAATTTTTAGGTGTAATTATAGACCAACACTTAAACTGGAAGGCACACATAGACAACTTGTGCAGTAGAATCAATAGATTTGTATATGCTCTAAACAAAGTAAGAAACGTTACCAATAGGAAAACCGTTATCACTACCTACCGCGCATACATAGAGTTTATATTACGCTAGGGTTTGATTTTGTAGGGCAACAACGCAGACAAAAACAGAGCATGTATTGCACAAAAGAAATGCATTCGAGCTTTAACGGGGATTCTACATGACGAGTCCTGCAAACCAGTGTTTAGGGACCTCGCTTTATTTCCTCTGCCATCACTGTATTTGCATGAAATCAGTAATTTTGTGAATAGTCATAAAGCCTTATTTACAAAGTCATGTGAGGTTCACTCCAGACTAACAAGACATCCTCAGATACTTGTCTTATAGGACATACCGAGGTAAGATAAATATGGGAAAAGCTGTCTTTCATATGTGTTAGAATTTATAATAAAATTCCTGTGGAAATTAAAGAATTGAACACGTACTTATTAAAAAAAATCTTTATAGTTGGTCGTGAGAATAGTTTCTATGATCTAAAGGATTTTTTCTGTTTTGATGGCAATAACAAATAATGGATTGTGATTGTTACAATGATTTTATTTAATTAATTAGTTTAAACATAAATGTTTAAAAATTTGCATGCAATATTAATTCGCAATTCATGTCTATGCACATTAAATTTTGTAACATCTTTTAATACTATGTTTTATGCAAATAAAGATTATTATTATTATTATACGACACCTAAAGGAAGAGAGGAGTTGGTAGTATTATTTCGATGAGCCCATCGCCGCTCTATGCTGTTGGACGTATGTGCAGTCTTTCTCAGTCAGTCATCTCTTCCCTTGGGTGTCGTAAAAGGCGACTGACGGACTACAGACTTACACTGAAAATTTAATTGTTTGAAAAGCGAACTGGCCACCACGAGTAAAATACAAATAAAATAAAAATAGAACACAAATTGAAAAGTGGCGCGAATATTGAAAATTGCTTTGCTTTTACAACAAATTTCCCACAAATTCTCACAAAAATGTCGAGTGACGATAGTGATTTGACTCCGGAGTGCAATAAATCCGAAGCCATTGGCATTGCTAACAATCCTACGACGATTTTTACAAATGGAAAACTACAAAGGGCGTCAAGTCTTTTAGTAGACTAAAACTAACTTCCAGCATTTATCATGTACGAAGAAGCCAAGTAGCATAAGGTGCTTCTATTCTTTCCACAACTGATCTAATGTGTCAAATATTACTTTTAACATTTAATTGTTTTAAATAGGTCTACTAACTGTAATTGTAATTTTAATAAATACTTTGATTCCAGTACTATTCTTTTTTATTGTCTCATAGGTGGTGTGAATAGTAGAGTATTCTCCTCGGGGATAAAGGTGCCTTCGCTGCACTCAGGATTCTTGTCTTAACTCCCTCGTATCCTTCGTTTGGGTCGGGATTCAATACAGGGCGCCCGCTACATAAGACACTACTTTATGCCCTTGGTGCATAATCTACTATTGTAGCTTCTAGTAAAAAATACTTTTTTTATTTAACTTGCAATGTACATATATGAATATGTTTGTTCGGGTGGAAGTGGAATCTTGCAACTCAATTTTGAAGCAGATATCATCAACCGATTGAGCTGAAATTTTGTAGACACGTTCAGTTTGGATGACAATGCATGATTAATTTTGTGACGTCATTCTAATCCAAGACGGCGGACTAATTATTTTTAATGCATTCCTACAATATGGGTATCAAATGAAAAGGCTAGCTGAGAATAAGTCGAAAATAAAGTGACGTCTTTCTAAATCCAATATGGCGGTCTTCAAAAGCTTGAAACTGAATTTTGAAGCACATATTTACAACCGATTGAGCTGGAATTTTGTATACACGTTCAGTTTATATGACAATGCATGGTTAATGGTGTCACGTCTCATTCTAAATCCAAGATGGTAGCACACCCAAGACGGCGGACTAATTATTTTTAATGCATCCCTACAATATGGGTATCAAATGAAAGGGCTTGCCTTAAAACTATTTTAACGGCACCTAACACGATTAGTTTTTGTAAGTAAGTACAATCTACTTACTGCTTGACATTTCGGCCGCGATGCTGCGTCCGTAGTCACATGCAAACTCACCCGTTAAAATAGTTTTAATTTAATGAACATACCTACAAATTAGCATAGTAATTCCTTTTCGTCACCCAGCAGTCGGCACGCGCAATTGCTCATCCGCCGCCCGCGACGCACGCCCGTGCGCAAGACTCCCGAGCTCCCGACACCTACATCATAAAATGAAGTGCATGTGTCCACTTGCAATGTGTGACAGTGACACTCTGGTGTCACCATATTCAACAATTCATAATAGTAAAGATTTAATAAAAAAACAACTAAAGCTAACTTGAACTTAATAAAAAAAATATATGTTGTAAGCAATCCAAATGGAATGACTGAAACTGCTGAAAATTAGCCTGTTGTTATGTAGCATGTTGTATGTTCCTATTGACCTATAACCTCCCCTTGGAGCCTGGGCAGGTGGCACTCACTGTTAGTGTGAAAGTGACAATTGAAAAGTGAAAGAGGTCGCATTACTTGTTTTCAATGGCGTGAGAATAGAGCCCTTTATCGCGCTGGTGCTCATTTTATATGGCCCCAGAGATCTGAGTCGTCTCCGTAAAACGGCCGAGCCTTTGTCTTAATAAAAAGTGTCACAATCTCTATGTCATAGTAACGTCGACAAAAAATATTTCATAGGAGCTCGTTCCGGCCGGTTCGGGCGCGGATCCCGAAAGATGGAGCGATCATAAAAGTGCCCTCGCGGCGAATAAACTCGGTGGCTTCACCGAACGAACTGCGACTTAGCACGATTTTATCTACTTAAAGTTAGCTGTCGTTTATTTTATGTGAACGATCGACGAGTGAGTGCGTCGGAGCTGGGGGCGGGCGGCGGCGGTCACTCGTATCTTTATGGCGGCGGCCAATAACGCGCTCCTTTACGTCCCGCCGCTGATACAGCGTCATATTTCTTTAGTGCGTGCGGCGTTATCGTGCGCCCTTCCGCGCGAGCGCGTCGCGGGCTCCCGGGCTCCCGGGCGCCTGGGCACCGCGGCTGGCGAGCCCCGGCGCGGCACATGGCACCAGGCCGTGCCAGACCATCCCTAGGGATTTAACACTTAGCACAAAGCTAAAATCAGACCAGTTCTTATAACCCTCCCACGTTACCTGCGGACGAATCGGAGTAACTGCAAAGAATTTCTTTGTCAGTTTGCACGTTTATATCACTTTGTTTACTTTAAAAGAAAATAGACTACAATAACCGTTTTATTTTTAAGATTTTTAGGGTGCAGACTTTTGTAGTCCTACCACAGGTAGTCGTAATGCTGCCCGGTGCGGGTAGTCCTACCACAGGTAGCCGTAGTGCTGCCGCGTTGCGGGCGCATCGCTAATTGGCGCCCACAACTTCACACCACCAATCAAAGTATTTACAAACGGAAAACCGCCAAGATGAAAACATTTGAAGATCCCTTGACGTTCAACTTCATCGTATTTACACAGAAACTTTGCTCGCGAATTTACTTCGTCAAGTCTCCATCAAATAGAAACATGGAAGTTCATTTAAGTGAGTTACGAACCGATAAAGTAATGAACGAGTTGAATTTTAATATTTACTCTTCAGCAAAGGCTAAGTTCGTGAAGGTTATTGATAATCAAGTTGAGTGTTACTCGGAGGCACAGCAGTTGACATTCCAGACAACAAAAAACACAAACGGATTTAAATAATAACCTAGCTTATACACTCGGCGGCACGGCAAATGGCCCAAACGTAAACAATGCGATATGAAGTAAATAAGCCGTCGTATCTTATAACTTTGTGTGACCATTCATCAGTACGATCGTTTTTGTCATTTTAAAGGGGTAGTTACAAAAACATACTCGTTACTTAACCTTTGTGTGACACTTGAAACGCAATGTGCTAAGACTCAAAAATGAAAGGTGAGTTTTAATTAAATAAAAAAATGTGTTTGCAGTTCATACTGTTTTTTTTTGTTTTTAATTAATCTGTAGTTGTGCTTCTTTGCAGAATCATACCACAATGCCCATTACTCCAGCTCTTGAGCAGCGACTTGTCGCTCCAGCTGTATTGCTTAGGAATCAAGGGAAAACTCAACGGGTAATGGCTGAGATTTTAAATGTACCGCGTACAAATCTGAGATATGCATTGACAAGGTACGATCAGACCGGGCTCTATACTAGAAGGCCAGGAAGTAGTAGAATAAGGTGCACTTCTTCGTAATTTTGCGAAATCGGTTTCTTCCCGCGGTCGAGATCCGAGAACGCCTGCATATTGCAAGAAGGGTTTATGTGAGTGAGCGTATAATTAGACGAAGAATGGAGGAACGAAATCTACATGCCCGAAGACCAGCTCGGGGTCCAGAACTCCTCCAAGAGCATCGTGTAACTTAACTTCGTTTAGCCAGAGAACACGCAAATTGGACGCATGAGCAGTGGAGCAAAGTTTTGTGGACTGATGAAAGCAGAGTAGCCTCAAGAGCCCCTGATGGTCATCAGCGTGTGTGGAGAAGGCATGGAGAACGGTTTTTGCCAATCACTACTACTCAAACTGTAAGCTTCCATGGAGGATCCGTTATGGTTTGGGGCGGGATCAGTTCCGAGGCACGTACAGAGTTAGTGGTGTTGGAGGGTCGTCTAAATTCAGTGCGATACATCAAAGACATCTTTCAAGAACATGTTTTCCCATACGTAGGGTTCATTGGTTATGAAGAATTTCTTCTAATGCAGGACCTAATGCTTGACCTCACACAGCTCGTTGCGTGACCGACTATCTTTTAGATGGCGGAATTACAAAAATCAGTGGCCAGCAAGAAGTCCAGACATGAACCCTATAGAACATGTCTGGGATATGCTAAAAAGAAAAGTTAAAGGTAATCCTAACCCTCTACAAATGCTCCATAACTTGAAAACCGTGCTGGTGGCCGCCTGGGAATAAATTCCTCAAGTAGACATAAAAAAACATCATTCAAATAATGCCTGATGGCATGCTGGCGGTCATCAGGGCCAGGGGCGATAACACTCGTTATTAATTTTAAGTGTACTTAATGTTTTGATTTTTTTAGGGCTTAAGTTTGAAATTTAACATTGCTTGTAGCGAAAATTGCCCTTTTTTGTAAATTGATTAAAAATAGTTAAAATCACATTTTTCTGTTAATTTTTTGGCAAAAAGTATGTAAGGATAACAACTACATTAATTCAAAGAAGAATTTTATGCATTTTTATTTCAAAAATAATTATAAGGGTCAAAAAGGGTTTGGGCCATTTTCCGTGCCGCTGAGTGTATTTTATTTTCGCACACATTGCGATTACCATTCAAAAGAGATATTATCACAATTTCTCAGAGCAATAAGATATCCGTGTAATTTGTGAATCCAATTTTCGAATAATTCAAGTAAAAACACCATCCCACGAGTCGCTCTTATTATTCCCTAGATCACGCATCGGACTCGGAGGCGCTAAACTGCATCTGCGCCTTGAACATTTATCCTTTCTAAATAAAAAAAAAAATAAAAATAGAATTTTCTAAACGTTTCGAAGGGAGAGAAACGATCTGTACATTACTTTATCTTAAAACAGTGTCACAGCACAAAAAGAACATACGGGCACAAAAATGGTTAACGAAGTCTGTTTTAGTTTACTCCCCGGAGACACTCGCAGGCCATCACGTCTTGTTGGGTCGCGAGGTGGCTCGCATGCAGCGGCGGGCGGGGCGCGGGCGGGGCGCGGGCGAGGCGGGTGGGGGGCGGTGTTGAGTGACACAATGACAGCGGATCGGGCGCGCGGTTCGTTTGTCACACTCACAGATGACGGCGGCGCGCGGGCAGCGGCCGCGCCTAAGCCGCTGTCCGCACACGCCAAGATTGGGCGCCGACACACCGTCATCACCCGCCGCCGACCTGTCTCCCGCCGATTGAATACACACGCACTCATCTATAAAGACGTGCGCAAAAGCGACAAATGCCTGGAACTGCTTTTATAACACTATTGTTAAAACCAGTATAATATCTATACCTTATGGCCGATTTACACATCCATAAGTAAGTAAGTAAGTTCAACTTACTACTTCCTTGCTTACTTAATCGGCAAGTAGACAGCAACGTCCAAACGGTGAATTTTGCTTATCGGTAAGTAAGTACAGAACCTTGCGACGATGGACGCGAGACACGTCCTGCCAACAATGGATTGCGATGAAGCCAGCACTTAAGGCTACGTGTTAGTGAAAAATTAAAATAACACGCTCTTAGAATTAATTTATGAAGTAGTAAACAATAAAATTAACATCTGCGAAAATTATAAAATGTTGTTAAGGCTTTATTCTGTGGAATAAACTCGATGGAAACACGATTTGATAAAGTAGGCGCGATAGAATAAATTCACAAAGTTTATATTTTGTGTCATTTTATCTTCTTTTCTAGGTTTTATTCTTAAAATAAGTAATTTGATATTATGAGTCATTTACCAAAATGAAGTTCATAGATAACTTAAGGGCTTATAACCGATCGTTTTTTTTATTACATTACCAATTCTTCTAAATATATAACGCGATTATTCGCGCCTCTTCGCTGAGAGCGAGAGTGAAGCGCTCAAAATACCTCCTCTTAAGTGATATATTGAAAGAATTATTAAATGTGGTTATAGAAGAAATCTAAAATCAAATAAATATTGAACACCAAAATCCTATACGGACTTGGGAACGAAAATGGATTAGCAGAAGGAATGTTCATGGTGCAAGCTATCAGCTGTTCAAAGAATTGTCTGTAGAAGATCCACGGGAACTGAAGGACTAGGTACTCGCTTAGAATCTCTTGGCGCCTTGGTCAGACAGCTATTTTAGAAGTTTGATAGAAATCTTATAGGTACGATAGCTTTCTGAGGTTTAAGCGAGCACTACAAATTGAAATGAAACACTTTTTTACGGATTAACTCGCGTTTAATTTAACCCTTTACAGGGTCCGTGGTTACCGGGAGACTGGTCTCCCTGTAATATATAATATAAAAAACTATGTAAATAGTAAATTAAACGCGAGTTAATCCGTGAAAAACTGTTTCATTTCAAGGTACGACAGTTGTAAATCCACGTGATTTTAATCGAGTAGTAGACTAAGTACCACAGAAATATAGTACTTAGGTACCAACCTTGTTTGCAAACAGGGTAGGTAATCGTAGGGGCTGCAGCCACTACTGTAGGTAGGTAGTCAATTTTCAAACCTTTTAGTAGATTGCAATATTTGTATGTATGCTGTGTATTGTCCACGCATGGAAAAATCGCGTGAACAAACATACAATCATAATATAAATACATACCTACATATATACACTTAAACAACAACAAAATAGTAAATAAATAAAAAGCACTGCACGGGCGGCAGGCAGACAGAATGCGTTTCGTTGTGTGTCTACTTATGAACTTACTTACTTGTGCCGTCCACACGGCGGCAAGTTAAGTTGGCGGGGAGCGTGAGACGTAGCGGGAGGGGTTAAAAAATAGAACTGGTTCCTATCCTGCGCGAAGTCGCTATTTACTTACTTACTTACTTGCCGCCCGGCGTCCACACGTAGTTTTTGCTTACTTACTTACTTACTTACTTATGGATGTGTAAATCGGCCATTATAGTGCTCTCGTTAAATAAAACGGCTATTGTCCGAAGGTTGCTCTCGCCACCTAACAATGGACGTTTTAATTAAGTCCCGCGATAGTTAAATCGCGGGTTCTTTTGTCGCGTCACCTTTGCGGGCGGCGCGTGCGCGGCGCGTGCGCGGCGCGGGCGCGGTGCGGGTGCGGCGCGGCGGCGGCGACAATGGCTCGGTTAATCGGAGATGCACGTGATAGCGCTGATTGCGGCCGCGATGCAGCCTCTGTCTAATTACGCCTGCTGATTGGGCGCCGCAACGCCCCGCGCCCCGCGCCCCGCACCCCGCGCCCCGCGCCGCGCGCCACGGAGCCATTATAATAACTTACAATATCACGACTCCGGCCTCGTCGATTCATAAATTTATCCTGCACATTACGATCGTGTGATTTACCGTTAAACCCGATCGCTATACTAAATTCAGAATCCCATTATTATAAAACTTTGGTAGGTAATACCTTTATATTCTGCAGGAAACTAAGAAATCAAAGTGCATTTTGCAACGACGACAAAAATAGTGCAGTGGAATATAAACATGGAATTATTATTTTATATTTAATTTGATACAGCGAACGTGTGTCTTTTACTACACTGAGTCAGCTCGTGCCATTGCAGCGCATCGACGTTAATGGCCGATTTACACATCCATAAGTAAGTAAGTAAGTAAGTAAGTTCAACTTACTACTTACTTGCTTACTTAATCGAGAAGTAGACAGTAACGTTCAAACGGTGAATTTTGTTTATCGGTAAGTAAGTAAGTTCGAAGTTCATACTTTGTCAGAACCTTGCGACGTTGGACGCGAGACACGTCCTGCCAACAATGGATTGTGATGAAGTGCGCCAGCACTTAGGAGGCCTAATATTACATCTAGACTGTGATTTTTGCGTAAAATGGCCAATTTTGGCGTTATGGATCTCAGAAACAAAAATACATTATCAATGTTGACTTATTGAATAGTGTATATTGGCATAGTGCGTAGCGGCCTCGGTTTTGTAAATATTGCTTAACTTTTTAATTAAACTCAAAATTGCAGAGAAAGATTTTCATAAAATGAGCGAAGGCACTTTTTTGAGCTCCTAGATTGAACTACTGTTCTAAACAAACGAAATTAAAAATAATTGTATGTTATCTCTTATGCTGGATTTACACGAAGCCAATACTTGAGACAATCCACTAAGCCAGTCCAATAAGCCAATGCCAATGCTAAGCAAAAATACCTTGAGGACAATCCAATGTAGTGGCCTGTCTCTATTTACACGATGCCAATATTGGACTGGCTTATTGGATTGTCTCAAGTATTGGTTCCGTGTAAATCCAGCATTATATAGTCGTATAGTGCGTAGTGGCCTCGGAATTTTCAGTTATCGTTGATTTTATATAGAAAAAAAATCTTATTCTAAACCAAAAGATTTCGAAAATAGCTTTAAGTTAAATGTGAATTTTTCTTATCTACGACAATATTATTGAGCAAAATTTATACCAAATTAATCGTTACTTCATGATTAATAAAGATTTTATAATGAATTTATTATCCTATTCCGATAAAAACGCAAAATTACCTACTTCAAATGCGATGCGCCGGCCGTTTGAACTCAGCTTATCCTCGCAGAGTGGACATTTGTAATACTTATTAAACATGAATTTATTATCCTATTTCTATAAAAACAATAAATACATACAACTGCAAAATTACAACAAATTGCGAAAATGGGCATTTTACGCAAAAATCACAGTCGTGATGTAATAGACCTGAAAGAAATATTAAATGTGGTTATAGAAGAAAACCAAAATCAAATAAATATTGAACACCAAAATCCTATACGGACTTGGAAACGAAAATGAATTAGCAGAAGGAATGTTCATGGTGCAAGCTATCAGCTGTTCAAAGAATTGTCTGTAGAAGATCCACGGGAACTGAAGGACTAGGTACTCGCTTAGAATCTCGTGGCGCCTTGGTTTGACAGCTATTTTAGAAGTTTGACAGAAATCCTATAGGTACGATAGTTGAAAATCCACATGATTTTAATCGAGTAGTAGGTACAGTCACCAGCATTAAGATGTGACTATCGACGGCCTGCTAAAATATCTAATCATTGGTGGAATCCGTATATATATATATCAGATATTTTTGCATCATCACATCTTAATGCTGGTGACTGTACCACAGATATATAGTAGGTACCAACCTTGTTTGCAAACAGGGTTGGTAGTCAATTTTTAAAACTTTTATTAGATTGCAATATTTGTATGTATGCTTGTGTTTTGTCCACGCATGGAAAAAACGCGTGAACAAACATTCAATCATAATATAAATACATACCTACATATATACACACATACAACAACAAAATAGTAAATAAATAAAAAGCACTGCACGGGCGGCATTCAGACAGAATGCGTTTCGTGGTGTGGTGTGTCAACTTATGAACTTACTTACTTGTGCCGTCCACACGGCGGCAAGTTAAGTTGGCGGGGAGCGTGAGACGTAGCGGGAGGGGTTACGCGCTACTGTCCTGTCCAAAAAATAGAACTGGTTCCTATCCTGCGACAAGTCGCTACTTACTTACTTACTTACTTGCCGCACGGCGTCCACACGTAGTTTTTACTTACTTATTTACTTACTTACTTACTTACTTATGGATGTGTAAATCGGCCATAAGGCGCATTAGTTCCGTAACATGGTGGGGGGCACCAGGGGGGGGCAGGGGGGTATCCCGCTAAATAATCTTAACCAAACCACAACTGAGGGCCTACTCTCTTTCTTCGAAACGAAATTTCGGCCGACTTTTGTTTTCTATTTATAGCGCTTTCCATTATTTTTGATATTTCAAACATTTTCTAAAAATTAATAATCTGAATGCCAAACCTATTTTGTATGTTCAGAAGGAATGGAAATAGCTGTAAATAGCAAACGAAAATCGGCTGAAATTTCGTTTCAGAGAAAAAGAGTAGGCCCTCTGAACCGCAGCAGTTAGACGTACTTTAGAGTGCTACCGCGTTTGACACATGCGCTTAGACGTACTTTTAGAGTGCTATCGCGTTTGACACACTCGCTTAGACGTACTTTTAGAGTGCTATCGCGTTTGACACACACGCTTAGACGTACTTTTAGAGTGCTATCGCGTTTGGCACACCCGCTAAGACGTACTTTTAGAGTGCTATCGCGTTTGTCACACGCGATAGCGCTGTATTAATTGAACGACTACTAAACTTAACAAGGGAGGAGTGTCTATTCAAAAGGTAACAACTACACTCAAAATTATTTTAGGAAAACTGGAAAAAAAGGTTTAAAATTTTGTTATAGGAGATTTTTGTTAGTTTTTTCTTTCAAATGTAGCATTATTAACTTAGGTTATACCTAGCGTAGATTTTTTATTTTGAAGCTGTTAAATATAACATTTTGGTCAGTCACTTGGAAAATACAACCTTTTGTTCAGACAGTACTGCAAATATAGATTTTTGCTTAAAACACTTTGGTGTCATTATCAGTCATAAAGGGTCATTATCCATAAATTCTCTGTAACAAAATAAAAGGAACATAGATTACTCTCATTACAAAATGTTTATTTTAGAACAAAAGGCAATTATGATACTTTTCCATTTAGTTTAATCTACCAAGTGGTTATGTAAATTCATAATATTTGATTATTTGCGTTTAAAAACGCTCAAATAAACTCAAAGAGAACGTTTGAGCGTTTTGTTACATTTGTGATTTTGTCCCTCTTGGGGAAAGGACGAATCGGATTTTCTTCCTTTTCCCCAAGAGGGACAAAATCACTAATGTAACAAAACGCTAGCTTCAGTGGGTTGTTTGTAAAATAAAACCATAAAATGTTCAACGGCTAGGTAGTATATTGTAAAAGAACACAACTAAGACACCCTAAATTCCGTTCAATAACAATAAATTAAAAATATAAACTTTAATTTACTACTACTAGCTAGTTAAGGGGTTAGTAACATTTTTTCTTTAATTTACTGTCTAAATCAATCTTAACTTAATCTTAATGGGTTAAAAAGCGACCCAGCGGGTCTATGATAGTTTTAATTTAAAATAATTTTTATTATTATGTTCCTTCTAGTACCTAACCAGCCAGCTAATATTTCAGCGGTAAGAGCTATGATCGTGGGTGGTTGAGATAAAGCTAGTACCGTCCGGAGTATTATGTTGAAAAGAAAATTAAAAAACCCGGTCTATAAAAAAACGACAAGTAAGCGTTAAATCAGATTAACCGTATAAAGCCGTGGGGTTATACCGAAATAAAATTAAGAATAATGGGCGCCAGGACCGTACGTTCGATCCGGATCTGAAGACGACGTTAACCGAAAACATCACAACACTGGTCGAACTCCCAGATCCTCAAACTTTTATAAGTTTACCAACGCTTGCTGTAGTTGGATTGAAAAAAAAGATATGGGTAATAGGAAGGTACAAATACCCTAATAAATAAAAAAATTGGGGAATTTAAAAAAAAAATCAGGTGAAAAAAAAACCATCCACGCCTGCCAGTCCGCTAGGCGGTGTCAGCTCGCCTTACAGCCGACGCTGGAAGTTGCGGCTGGAACACACGACGAAACGGGCCTCGCGTCCAGGCTTCAGACACAGCTCCAAATCCTGGTGACGGGGCGAGCTTCTCGGAGCACGCGCAAGATAATTCGCGCGCGTCGGCAAGGCGGCGTCAAGGACTGCGTAATATCCGCTCGGAATCCTCAGTAAAATAATCCTCCCAGCTCACTTCGTGAACACACCGATGAGAATCGCCAGGTTTTTCTGCGATTACACTCAACCGGAAGCCTTAAAAATGGAAAGTCATGTCTCGAATTTTTTCCCTAAAATGTGTAAAATTATCACATTCTGTTCTGTGAGACATCTGACTTGAAAGTACTAAAACGTCAAATATGACGTTTTTCACAACTCGTCCTGAAACTAAAAGAATCTGTCATCAATCAAACTACATGAACTAGAAAAACTTTAGCAATGTGTAATGCGTTTTTTTATAATATTGAAATTCAATTTTCTGGAATAATTACCCTTTTTAAATATTAGGGAGTATTAGTTTCCTCTCTTGCAACCCCTACGAGCAGAGAATGTTGATCCAGATAATAAATATTTATCACAATCGAATGTTCTAGATAAAAGTCATTATAGAAAAAATAGTTACATTTCCGGATTTGTTTGAATTCAATTTAATTACCGAAAGTAAATATTATAAATATTCACACATATTTAGACGGGATGTAACGCAAACCTAATTAGTAAAGGCATTCTACACATACCTTTTTATACCCGACGCAGTCCACCCGTGACCACGGCCGGTGCAACTCGGTCGGAAATTCGGGTATAAAAAGGTATGCGTAGAATGCCTTTACTAAGTAGTTTTGCGTTAAATCCCGTCTAAATATGTGTGCATAATGGAACGCGAAAGTTTAAAAGTGTATATTATAAATATTAATTTATTAAGTAATTCATAATCCGAACTGTTTCAGCTACCATTAAAAATTGAAGATTAAATCTTTTTGATAGCAATTTCGCCCCGCCTCTATGTGTCTATGGGCTATCAGAAATTGTCCCCGGCAAATGTCAAAATTACGTTTGTAAACCATAGAATAACAACTAAAGCTTATAAGGAGCCCAAATGAAACTCGGATATAGTTGTCTTATTTTTTCAAATGGGTCATAAACATTAAAAAAAGAGACAAAATAAGTTGCCAAAAACGTCAAAATGTCTGCCGAAAATAAAAAAAACCGATACAAAATTCAAAAGCGACCTATACAATTGTAATTGGAATGGTGACCAAACGGAGTGCCCACTCAAATGCCATAGCACTCCTTCTATGCTTTAGTTATTATTCTGAGTTGTAAACACAACACAGAAATTATCTTAATTTCTTTAAATCTAATGTAAGTCTTGCCAAAACGGATTTAGAAAAGTGTATTAATTGAAAACGCAAGAAAAGGTTGTCTAGTTTTGCGTCAGTCTAAGCTACATGTCTATATTATGAAGAAATAACGAATTCAATTCAACAAACTACGAGAGATCATTTACTAACAATGTCTGTCGGCGGCAGATCAACCTACCCAAATCTGTCAAATTTCTCCAATAAATATTGATACTTGTAACCAAACTGTAAAGTTCAAAATTGATTGTAGAAATTTGACAGTTTTGGGTAGGTTGATCTGCCGCCGTGTGTACCTAATTGTTATTTTTAATTATTGTGAATCTATCAATAGGTTAGCAAATTCAGGCGGGGACCAGAATTTATAACGTAACAGTTTTTTTACGCAAATAATCAAATATTACGCGAATCAATAACGCGTCTTAACTTATCTGAATGTTTAAAATATTGTAAAATATTTTCATTAAGATCTCTAGAATGTAAATTCTAAGAGGTTTGATAAGACACTGTTGTTATAAATACATAAAGTCAAATCCGTTGGAAAATTTCGTCGGTCTAACCAACACCTCGGTGCGGAGTGGTCAACGCAGCCGCCCGGATTGCGAAGGACGCGGGTTCGATTCCCGCCTGAGATAGACATTTTTTACAACGTTTCGTTCTCTAAGATAAGTAAAGTAGTTCACTTACTTCTTAGAGTGTTCGATCTTTCCTTATTATACTCCGACTACCTCTATTAATTTATTCTACGGTAGTATCTACTATTCGTGAATGCAGTGTATTTAAGAGGCCTATTACATTTCGACTGTGATTTTTGCGTAAAATGGCCAATTTTGGCGTTATGGATCTCAGAAACAAAAATACATTCACAATTATGACTTATTGAATAGTGTAGAATAGCTATTGGAATAGTGCGTAGCGACCTCGCTCTTTGTAAATTTTGTTTAACTTTTTAATTAAACCCAAAATTGCAGAGAAAGATTTTCATAAAGTGCGCGAAGGCACTTTATTGAGCTCATCGATTGAACTACTGTTCTAAACAAGTGAAATAAAAAAATAATAATGTTATCTCTTATATAGTCGAATAGTGCGTAGCGGCCTCGGAATTTTTAGATATCATTAATTTTATATAGAAAAACAAAACTTATTCTAAACCAAAAACTTCGAAAATGGCTATAAGTTAACTGTGAATATCTCCTATCTACGATAATATTATTGAGCAAAATTTATACCAGAGTAATTGTTACTTCATGAGGAATAAATATTTTATAATGAATTTATTATCCTATTTCGATAAAAACGATAAATACAACTGTAAAATTACTACAAAATGCGATGCGCCGGCCGTCCGAATTCAACTTATGCTCACAGAATGAAGATTTGTAATATTATGCACAAATTTATTATCCTATTTCGATAAAAACGATAAAAACAACTGCAAAATTACTACAAAATGCGAAAATAGGCATTTTACGCAAAAATCACATTCGAGATGTAATAGGCCTCTTAACGCAAATTATAAAAAAAATAAAGCAGTTTGAAAACAATTTTAAATCCAATTTTAAAAACAATGTTGAAAAGTCACATCGATAGGGTCAAAAATGACGTTTGACGTTGACAGTTGATTCCAACCATGGACGCACCTAATATTACGTCCATGATTCCAACAGACCTCAGAATACTAACATTATTATTCTATGCAACAGACCAAGGCTATTCGTTGAGGCATCGATCGCCATAGAGTAGGTAGGTACCTACATTAATTTAACCAAAGTACTAAAATTTTTCAAACATTTTCTTTACATTCAGTGAAATATCACAAATATATAACCTTTTCAATGAAACTTTTCTTCCCATAGCGTTACTGTATAAAAAATATAACCTTTTGTTTACAACAGCTTGACCAGAACCCTGTATGTGTAGATCTAATTTAAATATAACTTTTTGATTGGGATCACAATTTTTAGAGACGTTTTTAAGGACAACTATAGCGTTTTGAACAAGATTACTTACCTGCTATAGTCTGGCTAACGAAAGCTGAACCAGCAAAAACGCACAAGTTAAAAAAAATCATGACTGGGTAACACAGGATCACTCACACAGCTGCAATTTTCTCAGAAAAATTTCAATTTGACATACGACATGACACCTCAGATAGACACACATAGAGACAAAGTGTTGCCAATCAAATAACTACGAGGTTCAGCTTTTGTTGGCCAGACTTTATAAATTTATGTTTATAGAAACAGAAACAAAACAAATATTTTTTTCCAAAAATGTTAATCATATAACCTTTTGAACAGACGCTCCTCATTAGGGTAAAACGAAACGTATGTTTGACTTGTCAGTTGTCAGCTCTTTCTGTCACTTTTGTCTGTGAGTCTGTGGTTGTCCGATTCGTTATTGGTTATTGGCTTCTCTAATAATAAATATGTGTTTTGGATGATTAATTGAAACAAAAGTGGTAGATATAAAACATGTTGAGCTATGATTGTATGTTGCCGAAAAACTTCAAAAAAACAATGTTAAAATTGTTATTGTTAAACTTTATCACACATAACACTGGCTTTTAATAAAAAAATCTGAATTTAGACCAATAAACAGTAATAATATCTATTTAGATAAAACAAAGTCGTGTTAGTTACACCACTCATAACTCAAGAACGGCTGCACCAATTTTAATGATGTTTGATTTTCTGGATTCGTCTTCGTTCCGAATAGTAGAATAACGAATAAAATATCATTTAAAATTACGGAAAATAATTATGAAGAAAAATATTTCTGTCAAATCCACATGACAACCTGTCAACCAGCATGACTACTGTCCACTCTCAGAACAATAACTAGAGCATAGAAGTAGCGCTATATGGCATAAACAAGCTGAATATAGCTACGCTTTGTACTCTTATAGGAAATTGGTTAATGTTAGAACAAGATAGATATACTTTGGACAGGACGGCGAATTACAAGGTAGTACCAGTTTTCAGATCTACTAGGGGTGGAGAAGATATAATATCTATCGATATCGATTACATCAAACGAGTCCGATTGGGCGGGAACTTCGATTTTTTCTAGTTTTTGTTATTTATTAGGATGGCATTTGCATTTGTGGTGATGGTATGATAGGAAAACAAATTATACATAGGTACTTGATGGAACATCATTTGCGTGTTTACTTACAACTTCTTACAATGTATGAGCACAGATTAAGTATAGTTATGGTACAAATACAAGTAAAGTGGGAAGGCGCGTAGTACTGAGCCTGCCCGCCGCAGCTACAACAGTTTGCTATGACGCGACCGACGCGACGACGCTGCGACGCGACGGCGAGCAACCGCTGGCTCGCCAGTGGGCCGGATTTCGGATTTGCGGACATTGCACTTTTTTTACATATCTTTATTTTCTTTAAGCGAATAGATAGCCCTAATTAAGACGATTAGATATTATTATGTCAAGTTTTTGGACGTAATAACATTTGATCGCAAAAATGATATTATACACGTTCTATAGGTACCAAGTCTTGGAAGATCTCAGCTAAATTTTAATTTAAAATTTTCTGAAGAAAATTTTGGAAATGGAAAAAATTGGAAATTATGGAGAACACCATTCCAGAAAAGTAAACAGGTACCTATGCGTCAAATGAGGATATAATTGCATAATCTGTGGCTACAGCCCACGCACAGTGGCACAAGATGGAAGATTTTCTCCGTTTTGTGCCCACAGTGGCACCAGGGGCACAGAGCGAAATATTAGTTCTTATGTCGTCCGACTCTAAGCTTACAATATTACGAGCAAGAATGGTTATACTCAAGAGGATGACTCTCTCTCCTGAAATTCGGAATCTTTTGATGCTTACACTCAAGATATTTTTGAACCTAAATTTATAGATACAAGCAATATAAGTGATATTAGTGACACAGAATAATTCAATTGTAAATACTTTAGCTGGAACAATACAAACCAATTTGTAAATTAAAACCTATTAACGACAATATTTTGATATATTGTATTAACATTTTACATGTTTTAATTTTGTTAAATGACGTCACCTGATGTTATAGTCTGGTTTATAATTAATCAAATTAATATACAATTCATTATATTAATGTTGTTCAGTTTTATTATAACTATTTGGAGTTTAGTACTTAAAATTATCCCTAAGAAAAATAAGAAAAAGTACCTAAGTTCAGCTTCTTATATCTGTAGAACAGGGCAGTCCGGGACAATGCTATGTATGTAGCACTGTACATACACACCCATAGATTAACCCTAAAAAAAATTATCTGAAATCTGCTAAGACTTGGTACTTTTAGAACATGTTAGATATCGTCCCATTTTTTTTAAATATTTTATTTTTTGTATAATATTATATTTGTAGGGACCGTATGTGAGACTCAGCGTTTCTGCGGTATAGGAAACGTGGAGCGGCGCAGCCCGCCAGTCGTCGTCCGGGCCCCTCCTTGTTAGCTCGTAGGATTGAAGTAAATAGGGTTAGCATAAACAATACGGTACAAGTAATTGTGTAGTTTATAACTAGTAAAGTGTGATAATAAATAAATACACAGTGCTCTTCCAATGACTTTATTATTTACCACCAAGTAAAGTAACCCTAAACTGGTGACCCCGTTAAATAAATAATAAACGTTCGTAAAAAACGCTATCAAGTGACGGGCCATAGTGAATTACTGTGAACTTTTAACGTTTTGGTGGCAAAAATCGGAGACGGCTCCCTGGAGTAAGCAGAGGCGGAACCAGGTAAAAAAAAATATATAAAGAAGAAGAAGAAACATGGCTACTGGAGGAACTCAGCCGGCGTCAGCTGGAGTGAAGAAGGAAGGCAATGACAGTTTGGCAACTCTATCAGTCGCAACTAGGATTCCGGAGTTTTGGACCGAGCTGCCCAGACTCTGGTTCGCTCAGTTCGAAGCGATTGTCAACCCGCAAAAGCAGGGTGATGAGTGCAAATTCCAATTGGTTATTTCGAAGCTGGGGCGGGATGTGTTACAGCAGGTGTCTGACATAGTGTTTACACCACCAGAGAGTAAGAAATATGACTGCCTAAAAGATCGGTTGATTAACACATACGAAGAATCACCCGAACGCCAATTTCAGAGGCTAGTAGGGGAGATGGATTTAGGTTCGCAAAAACCGTCCCATTTATTAAGAACAATGAGAGAGTTGGCACGCAACTGTCAGGCCAGCGATGAAACCGTGAATAATTTATGGCTAGCGAGATTACCAACTGCAGTACGTACGGTGTTGATGGTCAGCCAAGATCAGAAGTTGGATAACCTGGCAGCCATAGCAGATAAAATTGTCGAGAACATGCAACACAGCCAATGGGCAGCCGAGGTGACGTCAACGGCCGAGAGCAGCTCTGCGGCGGCGGAACCAATCACCGAGGTATTGACACGCATGAACCAGTTGGTATTGAAAGTAGCAGCCCTGCGACAGGAAGTGGACAGGCGCAAGCAGGACACGTACACGAGAGGTAGGCCGAGGTCCAGCGGCCGGCAACCCGATTTCAGACGGAGGACACCAGCAAGGCGTGAGTGGCAGTGCCGACACCACTATCGTTTCGGTGCAGCTGCAAAATCCTACGAGCTAACATTCTCATTAAGTTTAAAAATAGGTCACTCTCAAACTGGCGTCCCTGATCGCTGGTTATGCTTTTCGGGGAGCCATACCTGCAAATCCTTCATAAATGACCTTTGCTACTGCCTCCGCTGTAATAGTATGCAATGGAAAAGCTTCCGGCCATCTGGTAAACCTGTCTATCACAGTTACGCAGTACCTCAACCCTTCTTCAGTTGTGGGGAGGGGTTATTCTTACAAAAAACTTGCCGTAATAACATCTGATCGCCTTATTTAGATCTATCGATTCGTATAAAGAAAATAAAGATATGTTACAAAAAAATCCAACGTCCGCAAATTCTAAATCCGTCCCACTGTGCGCCATGGCGCGACACACTGGGAAAAAAATCTTTGATTTGAACGGATTCAGGCGTGCCACGAGTTTCGCGATATCGACACGTTCGTCTGCCCCACACTTTTCTATGCTTTTCTATTTCTCGAATTAACAGTACGAAATAAAAGGAATCGTGTGTAAGGCCCTCACCGACTTTTCGAGACCGACTGACCGATGCCGGTGCGACCGCCGGCGCCGGCGCCGCACGGCGAGACCGCTAGGAACATAATATTACCCATAACCGTGGCCTTTAGCAGCTTTACGTTGATTCAGCTTCAGCGTCATTCGTTGTCATTGATTGACGCGGACGAAGTCGAGAGCTAGTAAACAATAATCTAATTTACATGCTAAGGAACTTCCTCCATACAAATGACAGCAAGATAGGCTAATTAGGATTCATCTTTTGATAGTATATTATTAAGCTTTCAAATGATACGCTTTATGACTTCCTCATACGATAGATAATGACTCAATTGCCACGCTTGACTACACAAAATTGGACACGCAGCGAAACTCAAATCGAAGATCAAAAGTAACAATTAGTGCGACCTAAGGAATTAAACCTGGAATTTTGTATTTCGGGTCAATCGTTAATGCCAGTGGGTTTCTGTTCAAATATGGCTCATTTTGTGCAGGCGTGTAACGGCCCCGGCGCGTCATGGACGTGGAGCGCCCGGTCCCGCGACTCCAGCGCGCCCGGCGGCGGCGCACTGGCGGAGGCGGGCGCGGGCGCGGGCGCGGCGGCGGGCGCGGGCGCGGGCCGCGTGCTCGGCCGCAGCGCGTCTGCCACGCTGCGCGCCGCGCCCGACCTCAACGTCGATGCCATAAAGGAGAAGCTGCTGGACCACCGCATCCCCGAGTCCTGCGTCTAGCGTCATCTAGCTGTAGTCCGGACGTGCCGAGCCCTACGTACGCCTTGCAATACTTACTCAATTCAATACTCATCATTACGAATCTCGTTTGAACCTTTAAGTGATACAACTGAATGTTTCCAGCCTATAAGTGTTGTTATTGTTAAAAGCGATGCTGTAACAAGATTTAACAAAAATCCTGTATTTTTAAGGTTTTAGTTTTATTTTGTACATGGAAAATAATTATTTGAAATTATTAGTTTGTGGTCACATTCACATCAGTCACAGCGAAGGAGTCATTAAATTTGTATTAGTAAGTATCAATAGTTTACTATGGTCAATACCACAATGGTATGTAGGTAATGGAAATAGAATATTGACTGATTGAATATTCACTGCTTTTGAATCTGGCATTAAACAGACATATGGAAATGAGATGACCCATTATTGAGATGATGATGATTTGATGTAACTAGTATTTCACTTGTAAATATCCTGTTAAATAGAACGTGCCTAGGTTTGTTTTGTGGTTATCTCGCTAGGCATTGAGTGCTTATAAGGCGGCGTGATGCGCAGGGCCGGCCGCGTCCCTCTGTACATTCCTTCGCGCGTCGTCATGTAAATGTGTTAGGTAGGTAGACTTCCGACTGGTTACCGGCGGCTGACCCCGCCTCATCGCAGGCTGTCGCCGGTTGAACCAAAACAGCTTTGTTTTGACGTTTTCAGTTTGACTTTACATTATACGTCGCCATACAGAAACCCCGTAAAAGTATATCAGGAGCTGGAACGACTGAATGTTGAGTTTTATAGTTCCTACAAAGTCATTCGCAAGCAGTGGTGCGAGCGGCCGGAGGTGCGTCTGCAGATTCGTTTTAACTAAACTCTGTGATGTAAATAGTAGATTAAGTCTTTGCCACTTTTTTACATGTCTACGAAACTTTAGCTCCTAATGTACCGTTTAACAAATCGATTGAGAGGTAAATGGATTCATGGTTATATGTGTAAAATCGAATAAATCTATGTAAATAACGTTTGTACTTGAATCTTAAGGTTTTAATGTCAGCTTAGGTTCCCGCTGACAGAAAGTCCTAAATAAATATTGTGTGTTATAAATTGTACAGACTATTTACTACGATAGATTCAGCATGTCGGTCGGTGATTGTGTTCAAACGGGCTGGCGCAGAGACTGCAAAAAACTCTGTACAAACATGTTTTACAAATATTATTTTATTATTGCGTTTTGTTAATCGCACCAACGAGGTCATAATAAAAACTTTATGTTCAAATTTTTGTTATAGGTAGTAATTTAAATTATATGAAAGGTTGTGCAAAAATAGCTTAATATTTATGAAAAACTACCCTCGTGTCTTGATTTCAACACCTAGAATTGTTTAGACATGAGAAGTGTTGTTTGTGGGCATGTTTGGACGCCAGCACGCGGGCACTGGGTGGGCACTGGGTGGGCACTGGGTGGGCACTGGGTGGGCACTGGGTGGGCACTGGGTGGGCACTGGGTGGGCAGGCATAGAGACATATCCAGCAAAACGGAGCGTATCACTGTGCGTATCGTAAGATTATTTTCAAATGTTTAGTTACAAGCAGACTGACATTGTGAACTTGTAGATATCATACGGTTAGATAATTTAATTGGTAAGCGAGAGGTTATTTGTTATTATGAAGATTAAAACAACTCAAAGAGTTCGCCCTACTGTTGATATATTTATTTTGGACGAGATTAAAGGTTGTCTTGAAAGTACATTTCGTGTTTCAATTAACCTTTCCCTATTATTGGATTTTTTTAATATAGTACTTACCTACTCAATAAGATCCTTACTTGTCAAAGACAATCGAGCGAGAACAACAAGAGAAAAGACCATCTCAAACCCAAAATAACACACTATAAACTTTAATATTACGCATAGAATATATATTTTGTAGTGTTTATCTGCAGCCAGCAGCTGTGAGGGTGCGCCAGGAGTCCAGGACTTAGCCCGTAGGCAATAGGCACCAGCTGAGAGTGCGCCAGGCCTTAGCCCGTAGGCAATAGGCACTAGCTGAGGGCGCGCCAGGCCTTAGCCCGTAGGCAATAGGCACCAGCTGAGGGTGCGCCAGGTCTTAGCCGGTAGGCAATAGGCACCAGCTGAGGGCGCGTCAGTTTTAGCCCGTAGGCAATAGGCACCAGTTGAGGGTGCGCCAGGTTTTAGCCGGTAGGCAATAGGCACCAGCTGAGGGCGCGCCAGTTTTAGCCCGTAGGCAATAGGCACTAGCTGAGGGTGCGCTAGGACTTAGCCCGTAGGCAATAGGCTCCAGCGCACAACATCTAACTGGCAACGTGGGCTTAGGTAGTATTATGGAGTAAGTATATTACATAATAGTCCTTCCCACATGGACAACTGTACATGGGGAGATTGTCATAACCCTGTGGTTATAACCCACCGCTCTGGCCCAATGTTTTTAATAAATAAAAATATCTTCGTTACTATAAATACATATAAAACTGTAGGTTCCGTATTAAATTAAGTCGCGAGTCTCCTTAAAATATTTATTGTAGTACTTACCTAATTTATATTAAAAGACTAGAAAATATTTTAGCCGTTTTAAATTGTGTGCCAATTTATTATAAAATTGTGCTCTCTTAGAGTCGATACTTTTATCAACTTAGTAACTGAACCTGAAAAGACCTGAGCCGATGACGCGACGTGTCATTTTAGTAATCTCTCTATTTCTCTGCATTTCCTCATAGGCCGGCCTCTGCGATTGCTCTATTATAGTGGTTGTCTGAGAGCTTTTTGTAATGAAATATAATTGGCTGTGTACAGTCCCACTGCTCCCACTCCTATCCCCCTGTCTACTGTCCCTATCTGTGTTTGTCCTTATCTACTGACCCCAATAGATAGGGTATCGCAACTGGAACTACGGGTCCGGTTGTGTTTTCAGAGGTACTACGGGGTTCCGGTTCAAGCCCCCCGCTGGTTGTGCCTTGACCGGCGCCTCCAGCGGGATCCGGACGTGGGTTGGACTCGTAGTGGCTCGTGGTTAGCTGTAGAGCTTGGGAATGTTCGTTTGTCCTGGTATTGTGTGCCAGGACTTTCAAACTCGCGCACAGCGAGCGGGGCCTAGTAACGGTCTCTGAGGGGCCAGAAGCGAAAAGTCCTGCGGGGAACGTGAGTTTCCCTTATAGTTGGCAGCTTTGTCCGGTGGTTCTCATTGGACATTGGTGTTGACATCTCCGGTACTAGTCTATATAACTAGTAGAGGCGGCCCCCTAGATGCCGTAGACTCCGGTCCAGCCAGCCGCGTAGGACGTGGGAACTGGCTAGGCGCCTGAATGGGTTCCGAGAAGTGAGTGTGCTTACTACTCCGCTACCAAGGTGGACACTTGGGAGTCGACTTTAGAGTCGACGACCTTAGCAGTGGCAACTGCGAGTTGTGCCCTTCGTGCAACGAGAAGTGAGCGAGCTCGACAGCTCCGGTTGCCTATCTGGAAAATAGGCAGTGAACTACACGTGTTCACGGGGAGACTCTCCCGAGACACTAGTCTTATGAGTACCGAATGAAAAGCGCGCTGCGGCGGGCACTGATTTGGCGTCAAGGCCTAACGCAGATGGTCTCCTGCGCGAGTATTCTACTGGCGCAGGGACGTCTGGTACTTCTTGCATAACCTAACGGATGGTCTCGAGGTGCCAGTACAAATAAAACTGAGTGATGTAAGGAGAGGAGATGCTCCCACTCCTAAGCAAAGGCCTACAACATTGAATCAAGGCATCGCTACATGATGAGTGTTGCTTAATCGCCACGTTTGGCAAATGTGGACGGGAGGCTATCGCAATCACAAGCTCCGGTTGTGTACCGAATAGCCGGGTCCTTCGGATCTGGTCGAGTGGTTTGCCACTACTCCAACAGGGCGAGACGAAGTTTTAAATATTTAAAATATATACGTTACAGTGCAGCATTGAAAATCAAAATTAAAGCATTTATTTTGCATTTATTTAATTTTCAATAAATGATATTTTCCTTTCGCAAAATTGTGAACAAATAAAAAAAAACTAATTGTGCTCAGTTTGTTTGGTACCTACGGTACCTACGTCAGTTTACGTCTGTTTGGCAATCTGGCACCATCTTATTTAAGATTGCCGTTAGTGTCTAACAACAAGATTTTCCGACAATCAGGCTTTTCACCCTGCTGAAAGAGCTGCTCGTATTAGGTAGTTGTAGGAGGTACCTCATTAGTAGGAGGTGTACATAAATCATGACTCCATAAAATGAGATGAGTTATAATTTCAACTAATACTCGTAAGTGTTTGTAATAAACACTCATTTCAAAAGGTTAAAATAGAAGCAAAACCCGACACCGCTGACGCAGCAAAGTCAGGCTAGTCACAGAGCGGGCGGTCGGCCAAGCCGCAGGCGCACCCGCGGGCGGCGGCGGCCAGCAGGGTCACAGGTCAAAAGCCACTCTCGTGTCTAATAGATAATATAATCAATCATTTCCATTCAGGTACTTACCTAAAACTAACGTGTGTTTGTTAGACCTCCAAACATTTTTATAATTTCCTCGAATCGGTTCAAAAAGGTATACAATCAGTTTTACCGACTTACTTACCTGCTACAATCAGCAATTCTATAAATAGTTCTCTTTTTTCTAATAAAAACCATTAAGTTTAGAACAATGTAATAATAAAGCCGTGGCTGTAGTATATAACTGAATTTTCCTGTTTTACAAGTTCCTGCATTTTATAACTCATACTAATTTTAGCTGACGCCATCCGTGGTCGAGTGGTTAGCGCGCCGGATATGGCGTCACGCCACTTCTGAGGTCCCGAGTTCGATTCCCGGGCGGGGGTCAATTTGGAGGCTGTTTTTCCAAATTGATTTCTGGTCTGGGTGTTTTTCTATGTTTATGTATATTTATCCGTTATCTAGTTTATTAACGAGTTTCAAAAGAAGCTCATCTTGGGCTAGATAATGTACTGTAAATATTGTGTATTGTATTGTGTTGTGATATTGGCTGGACAATAAAAGCTCATCCTAGTTAGGTATAGAGTTTGGGTTATTTATATAGTGTAACAATTTAATAATAATACACTTATATCCTTATAAAATAATAATTTATTTCGTGGCTTTTGGCAAGATGAACCTTATCACATTAATTAGTAATATAAGGAAACAAACACAATTTAATTATCGCCGATCCACGTGGCTCGGCCATTCGTCTAGTTGGCGCTGCGCTAAGCAGACTGATAAAATACCTAGTTTTTTTGTGTATATTTAGTTATCTGCTCGTTGGCGTCAAAGTGCTGAGTTGTGATTGGGAGCGGGATTAGTTGATTAGCTGGCGTGTGATGCTGCGCTGGGTGTCGGCGGCGGCGCTGTGCGCGTGCGCGTTAGCGCTGGCGCGGGGCGGGGCCCCGGCCGACGCGTGCGCACGCCTGGATGCCGCCTATCAGAGAGCCGGTAAGTTGAAAGGTCACTTACGTTCTATAGGGATACTGCAATACTTATTTTTATTGTAAAATGTATATGCTCGCGGCATAGGCAGGCATATCTCACCTGAGAACCGAAATGAACAAGGACGCACATTCACGGAACACTCGCAGTAGTAATAGGTTGGGTCTTCTCATACCAAACCACAAGACGCAGGGTTTCAGGGGATCTTTCACCTATGCGGCGTCCAAAGTGTGGCACAATACTCTTCCACCTTTGCGCCAAAACATACCTACACCGAGACATTTTTAGTGGTTGTTTTCCCGCGCCAGAACGATTTACCTTTAGTACATAGATCACACTAAAAGTTTCTGGAACTGGCCACTTACATGAACAATATTTAAAAGGTAATTACAACATTTGAAAATGAAACTCTTTGGTTGTAGAATGCATTTTGTTTCATCTGACTGTCAATTGCTTTTACACTGTGGCGCCATTTTAAAAATTACGTGTCTACATTACCCTGGATGTAATTCGGGAAAATTATCGTAGTATGATTTTCTACGATTTTAAGGGTAATTTGACAGCTCAACAGAGCATCGCTCGGCTTCAATCTGCTTTCGGCGATGAAGCACCATGCAAGACGACTATTTATAGCTGGTTTGCAGAATTCAAGCGCGGTCGTGTCAATCTCAGTGACGAATCTCGCGATGGTCGCCCGTCAACCGCTGTGAACAACAAAAACATCGATGCTGTGCACCGTATGATTGAAACAGACAGGCATGTGACCTACCATGAGATTCGCGCATCCTTAGACATAAGCATGAGTTAAATACAATCAATCCTACATAAACATTTGGGTGTGAGAAAGCTGTGCTCGCGGTGGATCCCACACAATTTGACCGAGGCTCAAAAAACGGACCGCGTCACTTGGTGCAGTGCCATGCTTACCATATTCAACGAAGGTGCGTCAAATTTGGTGTGGGACATAGTAACAGGTGACGAAACATGGATTTATTGCTACGATCCAAAAACAAAGCAGCCATCGATCGTATCGGTCTTTCAAAATGAGTTGAAACCAACTAAAGCGGCGCGCATGAAAAGTACATCTAAGCGGATGATTGCTTCTCTTTTTAATAAAACTGGACACGTGGCTACTGTTGCTTTAGAGAATCGTCGTACCGTGAATAGTGACTGTTACATGACCATTTGTTTGCCGGAAATTATTGACGAACTCCGTAAAAATAACCGTAAACGCCGTGTCATCTTGCACCACGACAATGCTAGTTCCCACACGGCCAGACAGACAAACGAATTTTTGAATGTGAAAAACATAGAACTTATGAGCCATCCTGCATACAGTCCCGACCTGGCACCTTGTGACTTTTTTCTGTTCCCAAAAATTAAGAACCAATTACGCGGTCAACGATTTTCATGACCAGAAGAGGCTGTCGAAGAGTATGAAAAACACGTTTCTGAAGTCACCACGGAGGGTTAACACAAAAGTTTTCGAATGAAAAAGTGCTTTTACGCAAAGGGAGAATATTTTGGGAAACAATAAATTTATTTTAACCTAATAGAATTTTTTTCTTATTAATTCCGGAAACTTTTAGTGCGATCCACGTAGTACTATCGAATCATGCCAGTTATTTTTTGAAAATAAAAATATTTTTGTTTTCACCTAATCAAAAAAATAATCATCTACTCGAAAGCGTGAGAATATTACTTAGTGCGGGAGCTTCTTTTACCAAAAAGGGTAGGTATGAAAAGCAGATGTCGGCATGCTGAAGTGATGCCGACCACTGGCGGCTGGTGCTGCAGGCGTGCTACGGCGTGCGGCTACGGCGGCGCTACGGCGCTACGGTGCTACGGCGACCGTGTACCGTAAGGCTGCACAGTTACTACCTACTCATACCTCAGAGAAAACAATAACCGACAATATAATTAAATCAGTCATTGCGCTACTAAAATACTATCCACCTCCTTTACTTTCGTGCTTACCTCGCCAGCATTTCAATCTGCTACTTGCTACTATTTGATCTGGGATCGGCGTTATCTTATAGGATTCACCTCATCACAAAGTGTTATTCGTAGCCGTGACTTTTTTAAACAATCCTTCTCAACGTCACAAACTAAATATTCAATTTGCAATAAACTATAAATTAATGAGTCGGCTTATAATTATTTGAACGTTCCTTGTGTCTAAATTTCTTATTGATTTTTATTTCGTTAATGATAATAATATCTGTATTTCTTTTTAATTATTAAATATTCTTATTATGATTTTTTGTGTGAATGTATTTTTAGTATTTAATGTTTCTTTTATTTTTTTTGCAACTTATTAGTGTAATTTGGACAAATATTCTTTTATAAAAATAGCACTTGGTTTGTCTTACCTGATGTTAGGTGACATTTTATTTATTCATTTAATTAGTACGGAATAGTGTAGTTTGAACAATTCCGTACTAATTAAATGAATAAATAAAATGTCACCTAACATCTGGTATGATAAACCAAGTGCTTTTTTTATAAAAGAAGGACGCAAACGAGCAGGCGGGCTGGTCTCCTGATGAAGAGTAATCACCGCCGCCCATGGACACCCGCGAAACCAGAGGAATCGCAGACGCGTTGCCGGCCTTTAGGGCAAGACTAGGCTTTCTTGAAAATCCCTTAGACGTAACGGTCCGGGAATACCTACCGCCGCCGTGAGCTGGTTTCACAATACTGTAGTTCGAGGCAAGAAATTTCGTGAAAAACGCACAGTAGAGCGCCATCCATCAAGGTGATGTGGATGGAATTGTTGTGTTGTGCGTTGCAGGAAATCAGCGGCAAGGATAAAGCCGATCAATTCTTCAGAACACTTCCCATGATATATGCGGTATAATATGTATATAGAGAGACGCAACATGTATATAGAGAAAAGCATTCGATTTGGTGGACAATGACATTCTATTGGACAAACTGGCAAAGATAGGATTTGTACCTAAATTATTGAAGTTCTTTTGTAGTTACCTGGATAATCGTCAGCAATTTGTAAGAGTTTGTGGTTATGAGTCAGACTGCTACTACACCAGGTCCGGAGTCAGTCAGGGAAGTACTCTGGGGCCTACGTTATTTTTAATAATGATTAACGATCTTCCTAGGGTGGTTCGTTCTGCCAGATGTCTATTGTTTGCAGATGATTTGAAGTTATATCTTGGTATACAAAATGAAAAAGATGCGATGCTCTTGCAGAATGATATTGATGCGGTGGTAGATTGGAGTGAACGCAATAAACTGCCTTTCAATGAAACCAAGTGTAGTTTAATTACCTTTACTCGTAAACGCTTGCCTATTGCTGTTAATCATGTAATATCTGACACTCCTTTGGAAAGATCGTTTGACATTCGTGACCTAGGGTTAGTTTTGGACAGTAAATTAGATTATCATAAGCACATGACAACAATCTGTAAGACTGCTAATAGGTTATTGGGTTTTATTTTAAGAACTGCAGCTAACTTTGACAATGTAAAGGTTGCTAAAGTTTTATATAATGCATATGTTCGTAGTAGGTTAGAATATGGAGCGATTGTTTGGGATCCGCATGAAGACAAGTACAGACTTATGATAGAAAGAGTGCAACGGAAGTTTGCCAGGTGGTTGTATAGGAGAACTTATGGCTACTACCCTTATTTATATCCTTCACTTTTTGTTTCTGCCATGGTTGACTTAGAAACCTTATCCTTTAGACGTATAATGTCTACTATTGTACACTATCTGTCAGTACTAAATCATAGGATTGATGGTCAACTGTTGTGGCAGAGTTTGGGCCTTAGGGTTCCTGTACGTTTTGCATGTAATGGTTCCGGTATGGTGGCGCCGCGCCGCCGTCCGCGCCTGCTCGTGCGGCCGGTGGCGCGCACTAGGAGTGCCGCGCATGCTCCTACTGCACGAGCTCTGTGTCTTATAGGAGATATACTCGCTCTGCACGAGGATCTTGACCTGTTTGCCGATAGCTTGACGTGCTTATGTAACAAGATTTATATGTATCTTAGTATTGCTTAATATGACATGATAATTTATTTAATCTTAGTGTTTGTTATTATAGTATTCTTCTTGGCTTGACATCTATCTATTATGTTTACTGTTGCATATATCTTGTCGTGCTTATGTAACGGGATCCATGTGTATGTTAGTATTAATTAGTTAGTATTAGTATGACATGATAATTTATTTAATCTTAATGTTTATGTTGTAATATTTTTATTCTTGACTTGACCTATGATGATTGCTATTAATTCTTTTTTTATAATATTGACATTGTGTTTGCAAATTTATTGTTTTGATTTCGAATGACTTTTGTTTTGTATTGTTCTGTATAGCTACTCCCATTATCATAAGTAACCATTTTTTCAAAATGTATTTGTAAGATTGTTATTTTGATTTAATGCATGTAAAAAAGTTGGTTTTGCTTGTTGGCGCTTTGGTACATACTGTAAGCCAGTGAGTGTTCTGAATAAATAAATAAATAAAATAAATAAACGTCTCTCCAAGAGCCAGTAGGTCGAGCCGACCTGAAATAGGCACATCGTCAACAATTCGAGAAGCTCTGTGTCAAATGGAAGTAGTTGGTACTGAGGTGCTCCAGCCCAAGAATGGGAGCAGTATTCCATATGCGGCCTGACCTGTGTTTGCAAAGTTGTAAGTGGTGGGCCTGCATGAAATACTGACCCGCTCTATTAAGCACACCCAGCTTTTTCAAAGCTAATTTATAAATAATAACTTAGTTTTACTTTCTAAATGACCTTGAAACTGAACGTCACTCGAAATATTGACGTCAAGGATTCCAATAGGCGGGTTGGTATCAAGTAGAGCGTACGTGTACTTTGAAATGTCCAAATATTTTTTAACCTACCACCCATTAAGGACATCATTTTTTAACTGTGGCAAAGAACGGGCGCAAGAAACCACAGCGCGCAGAAGCAACGACATTTACAAAAAATATATAAATGTCGTTACCAGGTCACAACATACAAAATATGAATTTGATGTAAATAGTTTAATTAAATATGGTGCACTATATGAATTAATTAGAGACAATTAGAAATAGCTGTTGGAGTACTTGGAGCATTTCAGACCCAAGCTGTTTTGTCTTCTGTATAATCTGACACTTTATAAAAAGCTTTTTTATATATAGCTTTTCTTTGATTTTCATTTTAAATTTATCAAGATATAATTTCTGAATATCATTTGGTACTTTGTTGTATAATCGTACACACAAACCCTTAAAAGAATTATTTATTTTATGGAGCCTAGTATAAGGTACTGCTGATTTGTTCTTACTTCTAGAGTTTAATTTTTTTTTTTTTTTATGATAAGCCCGGCAAATGACCCCACTCCACCTGATGTTAAGTGGAAATGAAGTCCAGGCGCGAGGACAACTGGTGCAGCGTAAGAGACGTAGCATCAGTCACCCTCACTCTGCCGGCCCACAAAGTGCTTCTTCACGCCTCGTTTGAAGGACCCTATGTCATAGGTAGGAGGGAATACGTGTGCTGGTAGACTATTCCATCTTTTGGAAGTGCGACAAAGAAACGAGTCACCAAATTTCTTTGTGCGTGATGGAATGTTAGAGACTAAATTGGTGATTCCGGAGAGCAGCACGCGTACTCCTATGGAGGAAAGGAGAAGGAGGGATGAGGTCAAAGAGTTCTTCAGAGCACTCGCCATGGTATAAACGGTAAAAGACGTTGAGTGACGCAATATCTCTACGCAATTGCAAAGGCTTGAGAGTTTTAGTGACCTCCGCATTGCCGATAATGCGCACAGCGCGGCGCTGCAATCTGTCCAAGGCATCGAGAAGGTACTTTGCGGAGCCGTCCCAAAGGTGAGAGCAATACTCCACGCAAGACCGCACCTGTGTCTTGTATAATAGACACAACTAATCAGGCGTGAAGAATCGCCGCACCTTGTTCAGGACACCGAGTTTACGTGAGGCATTTTTAATCACGCTTTCGATGTAGTCCTTTTGGTTCAGATCGCAGCGGATATTCATACCGAGCATGTTAATACTGCTCTGCAGGCCTAGAGATGTACCCTGAAGAGAGAGAAGGGGAAGAAATGGCGACTTTTTCGCTGTGAACGCGCACACCTGTGTTTTTTTGGCATTGAACTCCACCAGATTATCGGAGCCCCATTTAGAAATAAGGTCCAACACCCGATCGAGCTCAATGACGAGATTTGCTCGCTTCATTTCGGTGTCTACCCGCCCAGCCGTTGGGTGACCGTTATATCCCCCATGCACTGTGCTATCATCTGCATAGCAGTGAATGTTTCCAAGTGGAAGCATGTCATTGATATGCAGAAGGAACAGCGTGGGGGATAGAACGGAACCTTGAGGAACACCAGCGTTCACTGACATGAACCGCGAAGCGCATCCATCCGAAAGGACACGGATTCTACGCTCATGCAGGAAGCTAGCAATCCAGGTACAGAACTGAGCGGGCAAACCGTCTGCCGGGAGCTTGGAGAGAAGAGCTTTGTGCCAGACCCGATCAAAAGCCTTGGCTATGTCAAGGCTAACTGCCAGTGAGTCGCCTCGCTTGTCAATAGCCTCACCCCAGAGATGTGTGACGTACGCTAGAAGATCACCCGTTGACCGTTTTGGCCGAAACCCATATTGACGATCGTGAATTAGAGAGTGATCTTCTAGGTATCGAATACGCTGTTTTCAATATTCGTTCTAGGATCTTACACAACACTAAAGTTACGGCTATAAGGCGGTAATAAGTCGGATCAGACCGATCTCCTTTTTTAGGGATCGGTTGCACATTAGCTTCTCTCCAAGATTCCGGCACACAACCCGAAGAGAGCGAGAGACGGTACAGACGCGTTAACACAGGGGACAACTCCGCTGCACACATTTTCAGGACTATTGCTGGGATGCCATCAGGACCGTTAGCTTTTCGGACATCGATTGACTGCAGCACCGCACGGACATCACACTGCCTGATTTTAATATCAAACATTGTGTGGCCATAGTGAGGAATTGAGGGTGGCTGTGCATTACAGTCATCGATCCGGGAGTTAGCCGCAAAGAGTTTGGCCTTGAGATCGACCTTTTCCTGCGGCTTGTGAGCTAAACTTCCGTCAGGGCATCTCAGTGGTGGCAGCGAGGGTTGGCAGAAGTTGGATTGCACGGCTTTGGCCAGACGCCAGTAGCTACGGCTGCCCGTAGGATGCGTCAGGAGTTCTTGGCCTACTCGTGCAACGCGCTGGGCATCCGCTCTAATGTAGGCCCTCTTACACGACTTGGTGGCATTATTATAGGCTGCTTTTAGCGAGCGAGTTTCGGGATCCCCATGAGCTTTACCTCTGATCCAAGCGCAGTATGCCGTCTGTTTGCTCTCAACAGCGCTGGCACACTCGCGATTGAACCAGCGGTTGCGTCTGCCTTTGCTGATGACATAGGTGTCTGGAATATAGTATTCCATTCCTAATACTATCTCATCCGCAACGGCAGTGGCGCTAGCGGTCGAGTCCTTCCCACTAAAGCAGCGCTGCCTCCAAGGGACGGATGCAAAATACTCCCGCATACCGTCCCAGTCTGCCGACGCGTAGTGCCAAATCTGGCGTTTCGAAACCGCTGTTGGCGGGCGCGATGCCAAGGGCACTGTGCTGATATCAAGCAGTGATCTAAGGAACCTAAAGGAGCTCGAATCTCCACCCGGTATCCAGCTGGGCGACTCGTCAGCAGAAGGTCGAGTAAGGAGGGCGCATGGCCAACTATGTCTGGGATCCTGGTGTGCTGGTTTACCAGTTGCGTCAGGTCATGCGTGAGAGCGAATGTGTGGGCAGTTCTACCAGCATGGTCTGTTTTGGAGGAACCTAACCACAACTCATGGTGGGCGTTGAAGTCCACCAAAAACACCAATTCCGCCGATGGAAACCGCTCATGCGCATCATCTGCTACCCGACTAAGATGTTCAATTAGTCGAGTTGTCTCCATGTCGCCGTTATGGGATCGGTAGACGCAAACGTAGACACGGCAATGAGAGCCTAAGTCGACGTGTACCACTAGGAAGGAGAAGGAAGGGTCCTCCAGACAGCGCAGACGGCGACAGCAAACATCCGCCCGAACGAATAAGCAAACTCCGGCTTTGGCTTTGAAGGATTCTTCAAGCACAAAGCCGGGATAGTTCAGGTAGGTGGTGTCAGCTGGGCGGATTATTTGCGTCTCCGTCAGGAACAACATTGCTGGCCGTGCCGTCTCAAGATGGTGGTGGACGGCATTGAGGTTTGCATGGAGTCCGCGGATGTTAGCGAACTCCACCTCAAACGGTAAGGTTGTGGTGGGGGTGTGCACCGCTGTATTACCGGTTTTGTTGTTAGGCGCTGTCATTTTAGGAGTGGAAAGAAAGAAGCGTAAATCGAGAAAATGATGCCGCGATGCGAATGGTCAAAGTATGGTGGCCTGTTTCCCCAGAAATTTGCCCACAGACGAGTATTATTAACCTGCCGAACGGAAGGGCGCCCGAACCCCCCCGGGAATGGCCGCCGGGACCCCACCTTCCGGTCACCAACCGGCACGACGGACCACCCCGAGATTATGCGTGGCATGGTGATTCAGCCTCACGAGCTGGTTAGGCTCGCTTGGGCCCCTGTACTGTGCCACGGGCGGCCAGCGGGATAACCGTTTCTACGGGTCTCCCTGGTCGGCAGGTTAACGAAGTCCTCCTGGCACTGGTTTGACGGAAGCCTCCACAGACCAAATCCATCGCAGCATCATCCTCTCGAGCTCTGGTTATACGCTGGCTGATCCCGAAACGCGACCGACAAGCAGTCACTTGACGGGTTTTACACCATGCGTACGGTGGTCACCAACCAGACGGGTCAAGCCCTACCACCAGTGGAGCAGATCATCGCTCGAAAGAGTCCGTTAATCGCTTCTTACGACACCCACCGGACGGAGAGAGGGGCGGCGATTGGTATTCTTTCTCCGTCACCACACGGATAAACTAATTTGTGAATATCACTGTTTTTTGAAAACATTTCCATATTTTTATGAACATACATCAGATTTTCATAAATGTATTGTGATGCAACTGTCATTATACTTATATGCTTAAATCTCTCTCTGAGAGAGTCATCAGCCTGTAGGTTATATATTGCTCGAATAGCCCTCTTCTGCAGCACAAAAATAGTTTGAATGTCGGCAGCATTTCCCCACAGTAAAATGCCGTACGACATTACACTATGAAAGTAACTGGAATAAACTAATCTAGCTGTATCAACGTCAGTTAACAGACGGATCTTCATTACTGCATAAGCTGCAGAGCTAAGCTAAGTCATTGTTACTAGAAGTACAACTGTAAATTGTAAGTACAGTGCAAGATTATTTTGGTGGTCTGCCCATACTTTACAAAAAAACTTATCACAAGGATTACTTAAGTATTTCTTATGAAAATAAAATTACAGACACTTTAAATGACACTGACGAGGAATACCCTAGTAAGGAATAAGTTTCTCCACTTTATTAAATGTTTATGATTTTCATTCTTATTATTAATCGCATCGCGACCTGTTTCAACTTTTTTTTGGATTGTTGATAACGTTGTTTTGTTGTTTATTATGTTTCGTTGGATTGTTGATAATACAAACTGCTGCAGTTAATAACCAGGTTGTACTTAGTATTTTCGCTTTAGGCACATTTTTCCTAAGTCATATTATATTTAGTCGTTGAGTAGGCTCTAACCATCGTTAAATACCTTGATATTTGACGTGACATTTACAAACGTTCGTATTACCTACATAAAATTTACTCTACGATTAAATTATACCTGACTTTGGAACAATCGGCCTTTAATTAATACGGATAAGTATAAATGAGTAGTGTGAACATTGTTATTATCTTTGTTCTTTATACTATATTACTAAAATTTAAAATTGAATTGATTTTTTTAAATAAAATGTAACCATAATTAACTACTTACTTTAAAAAATCTATTGAACTTAAAATTTTGGAAAATACTTTCTTTAGATTATATATTTTAATGGTTAATTTTAGTTTCCTTTTATGTTTTTACAATAAAATTCACAAGGATATCATTTTTTTTTATCTAAAGTAAATCAAGTTAACCAATTTGCGTTTGAAAGTAGAATTTTATAATAGGATTTGGTTAAGATACAGCAATAACTAAACCAAAAAGGGTACCTTACTTCAAAATTTACTAATATTATTTTTGTCTATATGACTGTTACATTAATGCAGAGTATCTTGTGTTAAATGCAATTAAGGTATAGAACTTATTTACATTTATTGTTAATGTAAGAGACATGCTATTTCGGAATCCATAAAGATACTCTTAGTTTTGCTTGCATAGCTTTATAGAGCTCTCAAACCTAAGCAACTTTGCCATAGACAACAAGTAAGTAGAATAAAAAATGAAAAAAATACAAGCAATTATTATAAAAAAAAATTGTTTTTTGCTTCTTCTGAAAAGTAGACCTTTGTCCCTTACATTAATTCATATTTCCATAATCGATATGCAGGAGAAATAGAGTAGGTGAGAGTACAGAACCCCGCGGCACTCCGGCATTGACTTAACAGAACTCGGAGGAACTACCATCGCAAAGGACACGAATCCTCCGCTCTTTTAAAAAGTCTGCAACCCAGGCGCATAAACGGGGCGTCACACCGAAGTTGCCGGAACTTGGAAAGAAGGGAGCGATGCCATACTCTATCGAAAGCTTTGGCGACATCTAGGCTAACTGCCAGTGATTCGACATGCTTGTCATCGCTTCACCCCATGCGTGAGTAACGTACGCTTGGGTCTGAACCCATACTGGCGATCATGGAGCAGCGAGTGATCCTCTAGGTAGTGAATGAGTTGAGAGTTAATTATCCTCTTAAATACCATGCACAGAAGTTACAGCGATGGGTCGATAGTTGACTGGATCCGAGCGATCCCCTTTTTTGGGGATGGGATGTATGTTTGCTTCCTTCCAAGACACCGGTACAATAGCGGTATGTAAGACATCCTAAAATATCGTGTCAACACAGGAGACAACTCAGCCGCGCATCTGAGCAGCACAATCGCCGGAACACCATCCGGCCCGCTAGCCTTCCGCACGTCGGGCGACCGCAGCACGGCACGTACATCACACTGCCTGATATGAATATCAGGCATGGTGGCCCCACAATGTGCTATGATAGGTGGAGCGGCGCCACAATCGTCGATGCGCGAATTAGCCGCGAAAAGATCAGCCAACAAGTTCGCTTTCTCAAGCGGCTTGTAGGCTAACGAGCCATCTGGATGTTTTAACGGAGGCAACGAGGGAGAGCAGAAGTTGGCCTGCACGGCCTTAGCGAGCCGCCAATAGCTACGGCTACCCATAGGGTGCGAAAGCAACTCCTGCAATACCTGCTCCTGCGAGATTATAGTTAAGCAGGTAATAACTAGTGTACAAATTAAAGATAAGAATGTGAAACCTGTGGACACCACTGTGTTTCTAGGCATCACTTTGGATGCCAAGCTTCAGTGGGGCCCACATATAGCTAAATTGTCGAATAGACTTAGCTCTGCGGCTTCCAAAAGATGGAATAGTCTACCAGCACACGTATTCCCTCCTACCTATGACATAGGGTCCTTCAAACGAGGCGTGAAGAAGCACTTTGTGGGCCGGCAGAGTGAGGATGACTGATGCTACGTCTCTTACGCTGCACCAGTTGTCCTCGCGCCTGGACCTCATTTCCACTTAACATCAGGTGGAGTGGGGTCATTTGCCGGGCTTAGTATTAAAAAAAAAATGCCGTCGCTTTTGGCGAGACGCCATTTTGCAGCAGCGACCAAACCATGGTCAGGACCTGCCGCCAATGGGAACCATAAAGTTTGGAATGAAAAGTTCCATTTCCTGCAGAATCTCATTAACGACAGTGTCGGCGGCGACATCAGGATCTTCTTGATCAAAACTCCATCATTTTGTCTCGTACCAAGATACGTTTGTTTACACAGAATTTCGTCGCCACGGGTTATATTTCGGTTTGACGCGATCCTGTTTCGGCGTGCAGTGGTACTGGTGGTAGCGATGCGCGTTTGTCTGGCACAGACTATAGTTCATTAGATTAGTTGTTAAGCCTTAACTACAACTTACAATACAACTTAGTTAACTGTTTTTATTATTTATAAGTATTGACGTCAATAAGTGCCTGTAAAGGTTCACATTGACTAAATAATTTGACTTTGACTTTGATAATCGCTGTGGGCCAACGCGAATTCGTGAACGGCTCTACCCACCCGGTCACGAGTGCGTGAACCAAGCCATTCGACGTGGTGGGCGTTGAAGTCTCCCGATACCACAATCTCGGCAGAGGGGGTCCGTTGGAGAAGGGAGTCTGTCGCCGTTTGGACGCTCTCGATGAGTTGGTCAGTTCCGTTGTTACCGCTGTAACAATGAAACGGAGCAACTGTAACCGTTTATACGTGGAGGATAACAAAAAAGCAACAGTATTTTTGTGGATGACGGCACAGATGACGGCAAGGTGCGCCCTGACATGTTGGTGTCGGTGTACGGGAAGGCGCGCTACGTGTCTGTGCGCGCCGCCGCCGCGCCGCCCGCGCGCGCCGCCGCCGCGCTGCTGGCCGCGGCGCTGCGGCACGGCGCGCGCCTGCAGCAGCTGCACCTGCTCTACGCAGCCGCCCCAGCCGCCCCAGCCGATGAGCTCTGCGAGCTGGCGGAGACCATGCAGCACGACTGCCCCAATATAGACCAATCTGATTCTATTTTTGACAAGTAAGCTCTCGGGTGAATAACGACTACAACTGTATAATACTTAAAAGCACGTCCTGGCGCAACCAGGCAGGCCAGGCGCACTAGGCACAAACAGGTATGAAACCATACGTACAACGGCGGCGTATCTGTCTCGACCGCCAATTCAGTGCGCCGCACCGCCGCCCGCCCGCCGCGCGCCGGCTAGATTCACGTGATTCATGAATCCCGTGTTGACGTTACGGAAATCAATTACTACACGTTCTGTTTAGATGCGAACGATAACGTTTACAAGATCGATAGGCCTACTATCAAAGCGTCATACACTGCTGTGCGTGTATATACTGTGCCAATACTCCATCAATTAATAGATTGTGACGTAACCGTAACCGTACTTTTTTGCCTAGTGAATGCATCCTTAAGCTTATGGATATTACACAAAAATACACTTCAATAAAATGCGCGGGACACTTTACGAATATCACAGTTCTAAAAGAAATACTGTGCCCATAATATACAGGGTGCTACATTTTACAATATAATATGATTTAAAGATTTAGTAGAAAATCACCAAACTACAGTTCGGTTTTGAAACTGACGTTAAAATATTAAAAGTTTACTATTTTAAACGTGTAAAAAAACAATAATTTTTGTTTCATATTGAATATAGTGAACATTCAAAGTAGAATGTGTACGTATATAGTATATAATATAGGTGACTCCCGGTGAATGTTTTTAAGTAGACCTTGCGTGTGCGTACAGCTTGGTGCTGGCGCCCGCCGTGGGCTGGGGCGAGGCGCGGTGCGAGGCGCTGGAGGTGTGCCGGGAGCGGCCGTTGGTGCCGCTGCGGCTGCGCGCGCTCGGGCCCGGTGCCGCGCCGCTGCAGCGCCGCCTGCACGCCGCGCTGCAGCCGCAGCACCGCCGCAGCACGCGGTGCGCCACAGTAGCGCGTTGGCGCTTCTACCGGGACCGTGACGCGCTGCGAGACTGCGGCTTCGTGGGTAACGATAAGTACGCTTATTTTTACCATCGGCGGGATAGGCTTTTCTTGCATACACGTAAGGATAGACGGGTGACCCATCACCCCACAACTTATTTGCATAAATAAAACATAAATGTATACAAAAATATCACTTTATTTTAGAGAAACATGTAATATAGTTCCAAATCAAATAATGAAAAACAATTGAAAGTAGCTTTTATGCATACATCTACATACATCTATGAATGAATGCAATCCAGACTAATAATATCTTTACGGTGATCGGAACATACCGGCAAATGACATTTTACACAAACAATTTTAACTTTTTTGTCTTTTTTCCTTGGACACATTGAGCACCGTGCTTGTTTTTGTTGTTTCGAAGGGGGTTCACTTCCAGAAGATTCCTGCCCTTCGAAAGCCCTTTAAAAAAAACACACCTCTCTCTTCCCTTGGGTATCGTAAGACTTTACATACATCTAACTGCATGGAGCGGCGATGGGCTCACCACCTGTCACGCTAAGCACATGTGCAGTCGCTATTTGGTGAAAAGTGGACTATGGAAGAAGACTGCTTTTGCGGTCCTCATTGCCTTGTCTAGTCAGTCATAATAGTCGTGATTATATATATGTATGCATAATTCAGTCCTCCGCCTCGCTGGAAACCACAAGAAGATATGTATATCTTTTTTCTTCTTTACGTGCAAGTTCTCACCTGATGATAAGTATGTAAGGCCGAGGTTAGAACCTGAAAGCGCGCTTGACCCAGAATCCTCAATCCCAACACTCCTTCGTGTCTTCTTTTACAGATCTAACATGTCTGCAACGATGTGGTATGCCACTAATTCGGCGGGAGTAAACGATACAGTGGCAGAGTTGAGCAGACGCGTGGCAGCAGCTTCCCTGCATATTAGTTTCAATCCGCTCAGTTCCGACGAGAATCTTCATCGTCAAGTGCTGGAACTGGTTCGCAGTCAAAACTCTTCCGTTTTATTCTTGGATTATGACATTTGGCAAGATGAGCCAGGCGTCCAGCTCGTGGAGCCGCCGCCTTGTTTAGGGGAATACTGCGAGCCGGAGCTGGACCCGCTGCGCTCCGTGCGAGTCGCCGACGTGCACGTGCTGCAGCAGATGGCGCCCCAGCTGTTGACGATCTTTCGACGTTTCTCACCGACACCCACACAACTGCGTAAGATTCTAGAACTGGAAATGGAGCGGTCTAACTTAACAATTGAGGAGGCTGCATGCGAATGGGCGGCTAACAATACCTCCATATTCGATTCTTGGTTTCGAGTACATACTTCACTACAATATTATATAGTGGTTTTCCTATGCGTAGACGACCCAGATAACGCCGAATACAAACGAATGGCGGAAATAGTAGCACAATATTATTGTTCTAAGACTACAAAATTCAACATAACAACATATTTCGTGGAGAACGACTGCTCCAGTGAAAGCGATTTAGGTAATAAATTAATCAAAGAAACAGTCTCAAGTAAGTGGCGGCGTCTGGTGGGCGTCGTGGCGTGGGGGGCGGGCGCCGCCGAGGCCGCCGAGTACGCGCCGACCACCGGGACGGCGCTGCTGCTGGCGGGCGCGCCGGGCGCGGCGCGGCTCGGGCCCGCCGTGCGCGCCGTCGGCGGTAGCCTCAGCTCGCTCGCTCACGCCATCACGACGTTCCTTTACTTTTTTGAATGGAAACGCCTCGCCATTCTTTCGGAAGAGACAGAGATAGCTTCTGATTTTATTAAAGCTCTTCGACATGATAACATCCTTGCTATACGAAATTTTCCTTTAGGCACCGAAATTAAACCGTCTTCTATTAAAGAATCACTGAAGTCACTCAAGCAGGCGGACGCACGAATCATTTTTGTAAATACAATTTCAAAGAACTCCAAGGCAATCCTGTGTTTCGCTCAAAAATTGGGAATGACACATTTGAATGGGTACATTTGGATTGTTCGGGATTGGAATTTGTACAACCTTGATTGTGCTAACTCGTCCTTAGACACGCAGGAAATGAGCTTTTTTACGATTTCCTACTGGTGGCGAGGACAAGATACAGCTACGTATTCAACAAGCAATAGCAATAACAATCCTCTTCGGAATATTTTAAATGAACTGTGGAAAGACCGCTTATGGCCCTCTTTGACCGTCCCGATCGCTGATGCATTACAGTTACTGATCAAGAGCTTTGAAGAGTTTAAAGAAAGATATGCTTCGCGTCTCAATGACTTGCACGGGCACAACACCGTTGGGTAATCTAAACCAATTTTACAATTCATTCTTACTAAACCGTGTCGCGTGGCGGTCAAAAAATTCTACCGCCCCCTGTCTTCCCTTGGGTGTCGTAAAAGGCGACTAACGGACTAAAGCCTGCACATACTTCCAACAGCATAAAGCGGCGATGGGCTCACCACCTGTCACACTGAGCACATGTGCAGTTGGTGAAAAGTGGACTATGGCAGAGAACTGTTTTTGTTTTCTTCATTGCCTATAGCACAGAATAACTAATAGTACTACCGTTAATAGTCGTGGTTATATCCATATGGATGTATGTATTTTCACCTTCCCTAAATCTTCTATAATTATGTAGGTTCAAAAACCAAAGTTTTATGATTTTTATTTATTCATGTATTTAGTCGTATAATACCTAATACAATTTTATTTCATTTGTTTTTTACAGGCTTCTTTTAGAAACATTAGAAAAACATCCTCATGATGGTTTAATTCAAGAATTACATTACAAAAACGGAGTTCTCGCTAATCCTTTAATATTTATATACCAATGGGTTGGCAATCACAGTAACATAATAGCTAATTGGAGTATCATCAATGGCACTATTCCCGACGCAACTATACTCCGAGACGTCATCAAGTTCGCGCTGCCCACGGACGGCGCTCGCGCCTGCCTCACCACCTCAACTGGAGATGCATTCGAGCCTGATTGCCAGGACAAAGTGTGGTTAACGTCGGCGTGCTGTATCTTCATAACTTGTTTGCTGCTGTGCCTGTCTTGGAGGATAAGAATGAGAAGTCTAACTCACCACGACTCTATATTAAGAGCACAACTCTTGGCTCAAAGAGAAATATCATCGACTGTACTCGTCAACCATTTGGTGGACCGCGCCGCTCTCGATATTTATCATGACTTGGGTAAAGGTTGCTTCGGTAGAGTGCGATACGCGATACTTCACGCACCCGGCCGTGTGCCAATGTCGGTCGCCGTGAAGGAGCTCCTCGATGACGTAGCGCCGGCGGAGGAGAGCGAGCTGCTGCGCGAGGCGGCCACCCTCGCGGCGCTGCGGCACGAACACGTGGTGCGGCTGGTCGGCGTCTGCACCACGGGCGGGCCCCTGCTCGTCTTGATGGAGTATGCTTTTTTCGGCAACCTGCAACAATATCTCAATGAGCGTCGGCACCTCGCCGAAGATGCTGCTGACCGCCATTGCGATGCTTCCGATGAAGCCTATCACGTTTCCGCAGAATCGATCACGAGGCTGGCGAGAGAGGCAGTCTCCGCGTTGGAGTATCTCGCCCTTCAGAAACTAGTGCACCGCGACGTGCGCGCCTCCAACTGCTTGGTGGACGAGCGGCGGGCGCTGAAGCTGGCGGACTTCGGGCTGGCGCGCGCGACAGGCGCCGGCGCGGCGGGCGACGAGTACTCGTGCCGGCGGCGCGGGCTGTTCCCCGTGCTGTGGATGGCGCCCGAGAGCCTGGAGCGCGGTGTGTTCACGCCGGCGTCGGACGCGTGGGCGCTGGGCGTGCTGCTGCTGGAGGTGGCGACGCTGGGCGCGCGGCCCTACGGCAGCTGGTCGCCCGAACGCGTCATGCGCTACGTGTGCGCTGGGGGCCGTCCGCCGCTGCCGACCGACATCTCGCCAGAAACGTTAGTTCCTATGAAATAATTATGTTCGCGTTATGCATGCTAACCAAATTTTGCATATACTTCTTCTATAGGTTGCTTTTCCTAATTTGTAGTGGACATTGTGTGCAGGAGGCAGCTGTTGCTGCAGTGCTGGCGGCGCGGCGCGGCGGCGCGGCTGCCGGCGGCGGGCGCGGCGCGCGTGCTGGCCCGGCGGCCCGCGCTGCTGCGGCCCGCGCTGGCACCGCCCGCGCCCGTGCAACACGAGGACTACCCTCTGCCGGACGACTACGACGACGCCGAAATAGAGTTACTAGATGTGGTGTAGATAACGAAATGCGATTAACTGTTGTTGTAACTTAAAAACACTTTTGTCTGAGTGGATCTTATAATAATTTGAACTCATATTTTGACGATTCTCCTTATGGCAAAATGATCATTTTGCAAATTTCAGAGTAAAATTTGACACAGAAATTTATAATACAAATGTAAGAGTATGCTAGCTGAGCCACAACACAATGTCGCCATCTACCAACGGCAAGCGGAGGCTCGCGGCGGGCGCGGCGCGGCGCGGGGCGGCGGCGCTCGGCGCTGCTCCACAATGATTCACACAACTTGCCCCAGATGTCTCTTGCTGGTTTTTAATTCCAAAGTTATTCCGAATTCGTTGTTTTTAGTTTGTACTTAGCCCAAACGTAATTATTTATTTATTTATTCATGGAAAACAAACGGCAATGGATTGCACATAATAGCATAAAGTATAAAAATAATTATGCCTGCAGTTTTCACAGGTAGAAACAATAAGCAAAAAAAAGAAATGTGAATACCATTGATATATACATGCAAAAATTAACAAAAAACAAAAAAAAAAATAAAGGAGAAGAAAGCCATATCAATATATTTTTAGTAAGGATCAGGAAAGAACGGGTTTGTTCATTACATTCTCTCTTTGGAGGACTAAGTAGTTATTGAAATTTTTTGAAACTTTATTAAAATACGAATTTTGTCTAGAATTAGTCGAACATAAGTCAATGTGAAGAAGGAAATTTCGCCTAACAGTGGTACGGATTGGTATTTGTAATTAAACTTTGAAAGAAGCTCACTGCAATCAATTTTGCCTACAATAAAGTTATGTAGAAATGTTAAGTCAGTCACTTCTCTCCGCCTTGCTAAGGGGAGTAAGTGATGGCATTGGCAGTCATATTCGTAATCAGTACAAGTGCTGAGCTTATACTTAAAATTTTAAAATCTCAGAAACTTCCTTTGAATTTTTTCAATTGTATTAGTTAGTATTGTATTATTAACATTCATAGTAAGGGTTCCAAGCTTGGCTCCTTACAAGAGAACAGTTCAAGATTTTAAGCGACTTTACTGATTTGAAAGCCCTAGTTTGTTGCCCTGAGTAGTAGGATATTGGGGGGTCTGGATCAGATAAGATCCAGCCCCCCCAATATCCAATAATTGATATCTGTGATCACTCTTGTATATTTTCAAATATTGTATTTCTTTTCACGAACTGATCTTACATTCGTTTATTCATCATCGTTGAAATTAAAGTATCCACTATTTTCTTTAGCTGTCACGAGGTAGCAGGTAACGGCTACGTTCTTTACAGCTGATAGTTACAGGTTGGTCTGTTTTCAACTGATCAAACAACCTTACTTTATCAAACGTCCATTAACTACTACTACTACTACTATCTACCATGTCTACAAAGGTTTTGTTGATTCTTATCACTCGAGCAGTAACCTGTAACCCCTCATAATAAACTCGTGGCAATGTTCTTTTCAAGTTACTTGTTATTAGAATACCATCATACTGGTCACCACCGATTATAGTGATGTGATGGAGACCACAAAGCTGCCTTTTAATTATCACTGCTTCCATTATATCCCCAATTTGTAGAGTCATTTATTTATGTTTTAGTGAACTTGTTATCTATTTGGCGATATATTTCAATCTAAACCAAAACGACCTCAACATGGCTATACTATTATTTCGTGAATAAAATGCACCTTAAGGTAATTCTTGTTTGACAATTAATAAAAGAAAGGTTTTATCATTGTTTGAATCCATCATTTTGTTTATTTAAAAAAGGATCTTATTTTCTATACACCATTTATATAAACATAACGCATTTTTAAGTGCACATACATGGTTATGGTAGATACAACTTTTAATATCTAGTGAATTAAAATATTTTTTATGAAGGGTTTCAAGATTAGGGCTACTTTTGTCTTCCAAGTTATATACATCATCAGTTTCAAGTATTTCTTTTAACCATAACACTTTTTCGAAGCCTTTAGTGTAAATATGTTTGTTTTTGAAGAAATCACGCAACATGAGCTTATAATTAAAGTAAGGCACAAAGCCGTCACTCCATAATATTCCTCTATTCCTTTCAATCCACGCTACATTTAAACGTTCTTTCTTCGTTAAATCATAAAACGGAAATGGAGCTTTGATCATAAATACGAAGGCGTGATTTTTTGACACGATCGCAATTTCCTTTGGTATAAATTTATTGTCCTCGCTTTTAAAACCTTGTACATCCACAATAACGCTCATGATAATTTTCGAACAATATTACTTAAAGGCTTATATTCGAAAATACGATCGTTTATGATCAGACAGTAAGCAGTAGTGTTATTAGGTATATCTTCTAAGGACTCTATTTCTAATCGCACATCAACTGGGCCAGTTTTCAGTGTATCATTTTGTCTTGAACAATCAATAACAAACAATGGAGCTTTTTCTTTAAATGAGCGCAAATCAAGCAAGGGGTCTGCTCTCAAGTCGTAATATGACTGACGAAAATTGGCATACATCTCATATAATATATTATATTTTCCTTCATCAAATTTCAAATTAAGTGAATCGTATGGGAAGTATTGCGAGTTTAAGAATAATTTTATGTTAGTTATTTTACAGTGATCAAATGTTGATGAACTTTGGATTTTGTTACATTTTCTATTAGTTTGCATTCCAAATACAATATATCTCGGTTTTTCTAACTGAGAAGCAGTTTTAATAGACCATGAATGTTTAGTCGTTCTAGGTAATAATGGATATTCATACAAATCCCAATTTCTGAATGGTAGATGTATAGGACGATCTTTTTCCAAATATTTAAGTAAGGATAGTTTGTCGCGATCAGAAACTCTAATATGAGGAACTCGCCATTGAACCTTTTGTATTTCTATATTGACATCATCGTTTTTTTCCATGATAACACTATTTAACGCTGAATTGCTCCTTTGTAATATAAGTTCATGTCTACAATTAATAAGTATTTTTTTATAATCTTCCGCAAATCCTAATATTTTATTTAACGGAATAATAACATTAAAATTACCATCTTTTTGGGTGTGTCCATTTATGTGCCATCCCCACAGTGCAGCAACTTTGCTATCTGCTTCATTCATTGATATATAAGATTTCATTGTAGTTGTTATTCCAGCATTTTTTATGTGATCTATTTCAACACTATTAAGTTCGTATTTGATATTTTGAAATAAAAATGAAATTGGATTGTTTATGAATTCAATATCTTTTTGTATGTTTTTTCCTAACGCATCTTTGCCGGTCACACTTGCATAACCTTCAATATAAATCGAGCTTGCTGATGGTAGCACATAAACATCTTGCTGATGAATTGGTATTCTGATTTCATCATTCTCTTTGTAGCTAGGATTGTACGGGTTGTAGCTATTGTAACCTCCCCCCCCTTTTTTATTAAAATTGCTACACCTATCTAAACCTAAATCTAATGCCTTCCACCTATATGCCTAGCTAGCTTATAATACATACACACATCCTCGCCGCTTTACCTTAACTTAAATTATTATCTAATTCTTAAAACTAATTAACCTAATTTATCTACAATCTAATGGTTGTGTCTGGAGTTTTGTAGAGTGTGTAGCGTTTGTATGAAGATGGAACCTTAGCATAGCTTAATTCTATTTGCAGTGAATTTCAGTCAAGCAATGTAATATTATAATAACTACTATTTTGGCCAGATCGTCTAGTGAACCCTCCGTTGTTAACCGCATTTAAGTAACTCAAGTTCTTTCGTGAAAGTTTAGTAATTGGCTTATCCCTGTGTTAAATTATTTTCTCCTGACCTTATTACCTACCAGTCTATAAATCCTAACATAAATATGTGTAGCCTAGCAATGACTCCGTCTGTACTGTGACCTAAATCCTTCACTGCAGCTGCGGGGAAGATTTGTAACCACTCAAAGGTAATCAGATGATAGCTTAGCTTGTAGGTATTATTATTTATTATCAGTAGCATGATACATAAGAAGCCTGGTGCAATTTATATAAAAGTTTAGTGGAATTATAAGAGTCTTGTGGAAGTTTAACAGTCTTGTGGAAATATAAGAGTCTTGTGGAAGTTTAACAGTCTTGTGGAAATATAAGAGTCTTGTGGAAGTTTAACAGTCTTGTGGAAATATAAGAGTCTTGTGGAAGTTTAACAGTCTTGTGGAAATATAAGAGTCTTGTGGAAGTTTAACAGTCTTGTGGAAATATAAGAGTCTTGTGGAAGTTTATGAGCTCCAACCGCCGCTCCATAGCGTGCCATTACATCTCATTGTTTAATTATGGCCCCGTCCACTTTGGCTTTAACATTAATTATTAGCTTGTAGCTTTAATTCTTTCAAACTGAGAATTTACATCTCCTCTCAAAATCTAATTTCATTTTACATTATGAACTATGTGTTAGCAATTTAAATTCTTATTATTCCACATAAATCAATAGAGTTTATCTCAAGGCTTGCTATCATCCAAATATCCTTTTCACATTAAGAACTTAATTATTCAATGCAATAACTTATATTCAGTTCCGTAAAGGGTGGATAATTTAATCAAACGCCACTTCAGGCGGTGGCTAAAGTAGAATGCTATTAATTCAGGTAAAACTACTTTTATTTACTCTTAGTATTTATTATACAGGTCTTGTAAAGTTCCAATATAACTACATTGGATTGCTGCATTGGCAGATTATTACATCTTAAGTTTATTAAAGGATGTTTAATTCATTCAATATCCTTGACTTTAGGAAGTGAACTGAAATAGAATACTATCATTTGAAGTAAATTACTTTGGGTTACTCTTAGTGTTCATTATACAAATCTTATAAAGTATAAATACATCTCAAGTTTATTGAAAGATGTTTAATTCATTCAACATCCCTGACTTTTAGAGAGTGAATGTAGTTAATTATTTTCCCATTAACTTCCACCCTCTGTCTCTCAGACTGAGTGGTTAATTTGATAGACTACTAAATCATAGTTAGTATACCTTTAGTAGGTAGTAAATTAGGTAGTTAATTATCACTGTTAATCATTAAATAAATTACATTTAGAAGTTATCTTTTACTCACTTTAATAAGTTTAAATTAGACTGTACTAGGTATTAGTCTGATTGATTAGATTGTTCCCATCAAATATTTCTATGTTTCATATTATTAGAAGTAAGTACTTACATATCTTAAGAGGTCTATTCAAATGGTATTAGTAGACCATTGTCAGGCTAATTAGCTGGTTGTTATCAATCAATTATTTCTATGTTTCAGATTATTAGAAGCTCATAGCTTGCAATGTCTTCTTTCAACGACTTATCCTAGGTTCTAAACTGGTTTTAGTTGTTCAGTTTGTATCAGCTTATTTTTGCTAAGGTATCGGATGTAAAATTTTCCATACTTTGAAGAGTATAGCCATGTGAGATCGTATTGCATCCCAGGGAAAGCTAACAAATGCCTGTTTGGTCATATCAGTGTTAGAAATCAAACATCACAGTACGACTAAGCTTATTTGCTATAACTTTTTAGTATTTTTCTTGTAATAGAAAACCAGTCTAGACTTTTAGGTACTCCAAAGTAATGATGGTACGATATTATCATACTTCTGTTAATTATTTAAAATGAATAATTAATTGGTAACAACTTTAGGAAAACAATTAGAATTTTACCGGCCTGCGGTAACAGATTACTTGCCTAGCTAGGACCCACATCACTTCATCATAATTTTATTTAGCGCCGTAACTTAATTATCCCTGCCTTATTAGTCTGAATTAATAACTAACCATATATATATATCCGCCTACCTATAGATTCCTACAACTTTCCTCACTTGAAAATGCCTATATTTTGTCGAACTAACAGTCCCTCTTGTGTACCTTGCAAACTAGGCCAAGCCTCATTTAATTTAAATTCGTGGTGTGTGGTGAGAGTCGCATTGCCCCTGAAAGCAACTAACTCCTAAATGTTCTATCAGTCGAGCCAGTATACTCAGTGTGTTATTTTCCTATCACTACACTGTATGTATGGAGATAGACTCGAGATTGGACTGGGTCATACGGGTCTACCTCCAGCTAAATGGTGTCTGACCTATCTTCAACTTTCACTAGGGAGACAACTGTCTCTCCCCCATTACTCCGTCGAAGATAGTGTATTGTTTAGCGTAATAGTGTAAAACGCCGATCTTATTAAATACAATCAAAGATCATCCAGACCGAAGTCTGTTGAAAGGTACATAGGGTTTTGTTGTCACCGTGACTCGTTTCCGCCGATGTACCCCAGAATACTTCATTCTGTTAACGGATTCGAGTTGCGATCGCAATAGTTTACTTTATTAATAACTTTCAATTTCACAAATCTTAATTAATATCGCAGCTCGAATATCACTTAGCGCACTATCAAGCTCGGACGCTATTTTTCCCGTATGAGTCGTACCGCACTCTTAAGTTGGACCGCTCCGTTGACGTCCCAAAACTGAAATGTCCTCAATTTTCCGCCCTTTTCCTAAGCATCTCAACTTTCGCGCCACGCGCGCCTAAGATTTGCCCGCGCGAGTCCGCTTTTCTTCCCTTCAACCAATCGCTAGCCGCTTCCCCGATCCCCCCTGCCTTCGCGCCGCGCCACGTGGAGCTATCATCCGACCTCTCTTTCTGTCTTTTTCTCAACCTCTCGCTCGCTCATTGCCGCTTTCGCCGCGCAATTCTAAAATTTTTCCATAATCTAACCAAATCTCGTCCGACAGCCAATATTTCATCGTTGAATATCTAAATGTAGCCTTCTATTAACAATTCCCTCTTAATAATCCTCCACTTAAGCCAATAATCCTATATTTTGGGAAATTATCAAAAGTTCCGTATTCCGACCATAGATGGCGTCCGCCCGTAGGTGAACCACTTTCCCGACCCCAGAGCAGTCCCCGCGAAATTCAAAATAAAATACGGTCCTAGTCAAGTTCACAACCATGACTCCCACTAGACGCCGCCTACGGCGCAAGGGACGCGCAGAGCAGTCCCCGCGAAATTCAAAATAAAGAAGTCAAACTAGCAACCTTATGCGAAGCTCAAGTAAATAACTCACGCTAGATGGCGCCTATGTCGCAAGGAGCACTCAGAGCAGTCCCCGCGAAGTTCAAACTAGAGATAAAGCGTTAGACCACTGACCATTATTCTGAACTAGTTTATTATTCCCTTTTTCATGCTTATTATATTAATGGTGCTACGCATTAATATTTATTTTAATGCTACTCGCACACATTCCTTACTAACGGACGGATACCATTCATTCTGTACCGTTACAGCCGCCCCCGATAGAATTTAAGCAGATAAAGTACCACTCTTATCTGCGGCGAATTATATCTAAACCCTGTACTTAATTAAGTACAAAATAGCACGCCCTCTCTGCTAACCCCATTGTCATCCTAGCCCTCTTCCTCAAAGATATTCCTACTATTTATAGTTCCTTCCCAATCCCTAATGACTCCTTCCTCAATAAGCATTCTCATTGCAAAAAAGCCCACACCCCTCATTCTATTCAACTGACACAAAATCATAATTGCATACCCAGTTCTCGTGTTCGAAACGGAATCCTAGTAAACTTAGTTTCGGCAAATATTTCCCAATAACTTAGGTATCTACCATGTCTCTAATCATACACAACCTCCGAATAATGATTTGCCTTTTGTTTACCATCATAACAACAAATCATAATATAATATAAATCAATATAACAGTCTCTTGCGCTGTCTACTAACGCCCCCTAGCGGAAACTCTTCAACTCTATGACGATTCCGACGTAAAGTTTATAACATCTTCCGAACTATTCAATTATTCTATTCTTTAAATTATTTTCCTAGAATAATTTCAAGTACATCTGTCATCATGGCCTTCTTTTAACTTACGTCTTCTCTTACAACTTGTTTCGCATCTAAATGTTGCAACCTAGGGATCGAACCTGGGATCTTTCGTGGGTGAAGCATCAACCACTTCGCCGTCATGGTTTTAGTTCCAACTAGGCTAATGAATAATTATTAATAATTTGAATTAAAACTTTCCTTCATACTTCAACGCTACCAATCTCATCTTAACTTATATAATTACCTAAGATAACGAAACGTCGGAACAATTGTCTACCTCAGGCAGGGATCGAACCCGCGTCCTCCACAATCCCTAATTAGCTACTTCTTTCAACCGAAACCCTATTTTCCTCTCCGCGGATAAGAAATCTTAACCAAACCCCCATATCAACCAAAACCAGTAGGCATACCATCATCGCCCAAGAGTTATAACTTATTTTAGATGAGATACATCTAATGTCTAATCCTGCAAATAACCGAGATAGAATACTAGACTCGCTTCCGTCCGGTACGCAGTGACACCCACTCACCGTGCATACAAATAGAGGTCTTAACGCCTTACAATAAGGTTGTCGATCGTAAATACTTAGGGATAAACTCCCTCACTCTAAGGTGGTACGCATCTCGAAACACGTCCTTGAGTTTTGAACTAGATACCCCGTAGTTCAGATCTATTAGAAGTTTGTGTGCTATGTATATCTAACTGTCAATGTATGCGTCATCGATAAGTACTTGTTAATACCCCGGTACGCGTTGGACATTGTATACTAATTGACAAGTACTGAGCTTATACGTATAAGCAAATACTTATGCCAAAACCTATCTAGTAACTATGTCTCATCCCTAGTTATTACTATGTACGAAAGACAACATTTAGTCTCATTTGCTAATATATAATACGTCAATATCCCCTTACTTTCCTATACCTTTGAAAAATATCATTTTCTTATTAAATTAAACTGACCGGTAACTATCTTATCCGCCCCCACAACTCTACTTAACTTCCTACCTTTTATATTACTAATAACGGTCAAATCGGTAAATAATAAGTCATTAAAGGTGACACTTAGTTTTAGTATTCATGGTAATTAATATCGTGAGTTCTTTCTCGTATTTACTGAATTCCAAACTGCGTGATTCAATAGTGCTAGTTTCTTTTTATTTTTTTTATTAGATGTTTTTAATTTTATACTCGCACAAGACACATTATTAAGATGGTAATCTCCCGAATGTTTGTAACTCTAATTGGTTACTCATTATGCATTCTACTTTACTTTTCAGCCTTCCGTCCAGATGGTAAAATTCCCCAGCAACACGAGATCCCCTGACCACGCCAAAATGAAATGCCATCAATGGCCTCTGTTTCTGCAGCCTAAGACATTATCTCTCTATAGGTTAGTCAAGTATAATTGTCCTGATTTAGACTTCACAAGACGCCCCCAAAGGAACCACCTTACAGCAGAATTTCCGCAACTTTAAGAAAGGCTAGTTTAGGAAATGAAGCTAAATGGAAACCACTTAATTTTATTGTGTGCTGAGTAATTCCCACTTCTACAGCACAGTTCCGAAACTTCGATTCAATTACTTCACCAGGTAAATCAAAATAAACCCTACACGCTTAACTAAGTTCTATTTGTGCCCTGTGCGACTAAAAATATTCGAACACCCTAAACAAGCTACTTTTACTAATTTAACAGTGCCAATTAAGAATGCTCCCTTGTGTCATCTATAATTTTATTGTGTGCATAGACGACCAAAGACCTCGCTTTCAGCATGCCTTCTTCGTTGGACCCGCTTAGTTAAATACTCTAATCAAAATTCTAAAGTTACAATTGAAAATGTCAAAAGTTCGAATATTATGCAATAGAGAATTTCTCTAACATAGTTACTCCATCTCTTCGCACTATTTAGTCAGGCATATTGCAATTCAAGTATTTATTTTAATTTATAATGACCTATCTTCTCCACTCCTGTTCACATACTTTAGCCATCCCTATCCACAGCTGCGGTGAAGATAATTAGTTAATGAACAAAACATCCTATAAACATTCTATGTTACTACCGCAATCACAAGAAATATTTACTAGAAGGATTATCTATCATACAGCTGACTATAACAAAATGAGTCCCCCTTATCTTTCTCCGTTCCTTCTCTAACGTAGAAGACAGCAACAGACAATTAATATTTAATTACTTATAATTTAGAACAACCCTAGGTAAAACGCTACCACAAAACTAGACTAGAACCGAATAATACTAACCGAAGTAAACTTTTGTATTCACACTTGCAAATAAAATATCTTTATCTTTCCGTGATGAATAATATTTTGATAACACTATTTCATCAACTCAATGTCCCGGCCTACATATGTGAAAACTCCCAATCAATTAGTTTGTATAAAACAATCTAGATACAACATGCAGTTCACATTAACTAACAATTTTAAGGTTGTGCCATAACTTCGACAATAACCTACCTTAGCACTAATTTTAATCATCTACAATTTCATCACGTACATATTAGATGCCAATAATCTAGATTATTTAAGAATTCTAGCAATTCATATTAATATAATAAATAACCAAAACAAGATAATCCCGCTTTGACAGTCTGCGCTGACCTTCCCACAAGTCAAAACCGCGTTTCGTTCGTCCTATCATTTCTAAACCTGTAGACATTTACTTTGTACTAAACAAATTCTTGAGTTAATAATTATTTGCCAATTGTTAAGCAAACTTATTTAATTTCATAATAACAATTTTAATATAGCAGTATTAGAATATTATTATAAATCCCGAACATCTTTATTTATTATAATCAACATTACCGGTTAAAGTATTTGAATGGCCTAGTGCGAACTAGGTTTCAGGTCGCACCTCGGGAAAATAAATTTACTATTGACTTTAAAATCTACTACTTATAAATTTATTATTTTCTTCTGACATATAAAGATAGGCTATGACTCTAGGTCGGGTTTAGTAAACTTTGAACTATGGCTACCTCCACAATAATCTCGATTAAATATATATATCCGCCAAACGAAATATGTCCAATACGGCCGATTTTACTAAATTTAAATTATGCTACCAAACAGTACGTGTCCTAAGAACGTCACACATCCGAAACCCATTTCAGTTCTAATGTCTTTACGTTTACCCATCTAAATTAAAATTTGTACCTGTCGACGCGAGACAACATCTAAATAATTACTTTGGATGATTCGAATTGTGATAGTTAATTTTGTATTGTAATCTCGATAACGCAATATCAGGGATTTACTTATTAATAAAGTTTACACTAAGAAATTTATTCTCAGCTCGCAATATCATCGCTTTATTTCCGGCTTGAATGTTTCTGCGGACTATGAGTTTAAATTTATCCTACAACTTAAAATTGTGGTATATAAAATCGATCACTGTTTTATAAGTAGCTTGCGTTAACTTTTAAAATAATAAAACGAGTTAACTATTGATTATGACGTGACATCCGCCCGCAACTCGCCTTTATAATTGATGTGATAACATACGCTATTGTTATCCCTATAGCATAACAGTGCTATAACTCGTTAATTTTGCAGTTAAATCTCGACTTCAAGCCAGTCAACTATTTTTTTTTTTCTACTATTATTTTTTTTTCAATTTATTATTCTTTCTTTACTATTGTATTTTTCTTTCGACCCCTATTTTGCTCCCAAGCTCAATTAATATCTACCTTCCACAATTATCCATCATCCGTCAATCTTAGGTATCCTCGAGAAATATTTCATCTTAATCGTTCAACGGAGATAGACAATTGTGCAAGGTACCCTTCTTAATAGGCTAATCCAACCCAGTGAATTTAATGATTTATCTATCTCTACCTATCCTAACTAATTAGTCATGTAGTAAAGTCTTTTCTTTTCACCGCTCTCCCGACTTAGATATCTCTAGGTAACTCACAACTGATAATATTAGGTAAGTAGGTATAGTAAGCTGTGCCCAGCGAGCTTTACCTCTGCGTACGTTAACCTCATCTTAAGCTAATAATAATCCTTTATAAATCTTCATAATTAACTATTTATCACGATTTCAACTATACGGTAAGAAGCAATGATTACCGGTAACGACTACTTACAACGCTGCAAGAGTATTTCAATTATACATATTATTATTAGACAGCACCCTTTTACCATCATCCAAAATAAAATCTTTTATTGGTAACCCAACGCCATCTAGCCTCGCTAATAGGTAACCTCCCCACAATAGAGTAGATATTAGATAGTTGTTTCCAGACGGTAACGACTTTTATCGCCTACTAGACGTATTTATCCGTTTACATTATGCATCCCAAACTACGTTGCTTTTAAACCAAAATTCCTACTAGCAATGAATAGTCATATGATTCTATCCCCTACATGACATACCTGCTACTTGTTATTACTTATAATCGCGATTCCTCATCAACGCGTGTATTTTGAACCGTAATACTATTTTATGTTACTTTTCCTAGGATTTTAGCGAACTAACAAAATGAAGCGGCATTTCCCATGTCATTGCATTCTAATCTACTACGTGATAAGTATTAGGAAAATCTCTTTCAATGTAAAAATCGCAGGTATTAAAAATAACAGGTATGGAAAATAACAGGTGATTCCACTTGCTATAACAAAATCACATGATTACGCGTTATGGAAGTTTCCTCTCCGATTGGTTTTATGACGTCATGTTTTATAATCATTCCTAATTCTAGATTGTTTATGGTCTCGCTAAATCATTTGTCTCTATGGTCCAACCATAGACAAAGAACGTTATAGTCCTTGACTAGCCTAAACTACTCTATGGATTTCAGATGTGAGACTCAAGTACACTATTATAATTTTTTTTTTCTCTAACATAACCAACAAAATAAATTATAATACGTGGAATAGCACATCAACTAAAAACCGCAATCGCTCAACGATTATTAGTCAAAATATAATTATTATTAGTTTTATATTATGCTGTTAGCGTCATAACTTTATAATATTGTACAGCATATCGCCGTCCTATAATATAAATTGTATCCAGCAATAATTAAGTTGGTTACCTCTGTCCAATCTCGCCCCCTAGCCTTCCCATCCGACAGCAATAATAATTAAACCGCCCCCTATTCTACAAATCTTTCTAAATCAATAAATGTTGAACTATGTCACCCTATCGACTTTTTACGATCCTAAAAATAACTCAACACAAGGCTGTATGAACCAGTTGCCTATGCCTATATGAAATCTATCACCAGGAATAGAAACAAAACTACAGTTACCATAGCTCCTAACGTCAACAACAAAAATTGGATACCTGGTTTCAGTATTCAAGGAAACAATTACTAAAGGTTTCAGTATTCACAGATAACTCAACAGTTTTAAAATTAATACTCCCGTAATAGTTTGGTTATTGACTATATCTAAGTACCTTGTTCACTCATTAAACTTTGGAAAACCAACAACGCCTAACAGCCGCACGGTACCTGATGCTGGCGAACTCCGCCATTAAATAAAGAAGAAAAAGATAATGACTGAAAGGTATTGTATTTCAAATAATACTCATTACATTATTGTTTTGTAGTTTTATCTCCTTTGACCTTTAACCTAACCTGAAAATCTTTTTGTTACAGATTTCGTACAACAAAATTTTAGCTCCAGCTCTCATTGCGACTGTCTACAATATTGGTCTTAATCTATTATCAAGAACCCGTAATACAAAGTGTATGAATCAACTTTAGAAGATAACAACGTTTATTGTGAAAAGTGTCAAATTATAATTCACCCATTATCAAGAGCCCGTAATACAAAGTGTATGAATCAACTTTAGAAGATAACAACGTTTATTGTGAAAAGTGTCAAATTATAATTCACCCATTATCAAGAGCCCGTAATACAAAGTGTATGAATCAACTTTAGAAGATAACAACGTTTATTGTGAAAAGTGTCAAATTATAATTCACCCATTATCAAGAGCCCGTAATACAAAGTGTATGAATCAACTTTAGAAGATAACAACGTTTATTGTGAAAAGTGTCAAATTATAATTCTTCAATATCTCTGAATTAATTAATCTTCATTGAATTATTCCCTATTAAGCCAATTCTAAACTCACGCATCGCAACACGACAACAATTTGTGGGAAAAATCCCACTTCTAAATTAAAGTATTACCGCTTGACTGAAATCCAATACAACTATATTAATGATAATTTATAACTTAACTTTCTAATCCTGGTCACGGCACCAATTTGTAACCTCCCCCCCCTTTTTTATTAAAATTGCTACACCTATCTAAACCTAAATCTAATGCCTTCCACCTATATGCCTAGCTAGCTTATAATACATACACACATCCTCGCCGCTTTACCTTAACTTAAATTATTATCTAATTCTTAAAACTAATTAACCTAATTTATCTACAATCTAATGGTTGTGTCTGGAGTTTTGTAGAGTGTGTAGCGTTTGTATGAAGATGGAACCTTAGCATAGCTTAATTCTATTTGCAGTGAATTTCAGTCAAGCAATGTAATATTATAATAACTACTATTTTGGCCAGATCGTCTAGTGAACCCTCCGTTGTTAACCGCATTTAAGTAACTCAAGTTCTTTCGTGAAAGTTTAGTAATTGGCTTATCCCTGTGTTAAATTATTTTCTCCTGACCTAATTACCTACCAGTCTATAAATCCTAACATAAATATGTGTAGCCTAGCAATGACTCCGTCTGTACTGTGACCTAAATCCTTCACTGCAGCTGCGGGGAAGATTTGTAACCACTCAAAGGTAATCAGATGATAGCTTAGCTTGTAGGTATTATTATTTATTATCAGTAGCATGATACATAAGAAGCCTGGTGCAATTTATATAAAAGTTTAGTGGAATTATAAGAGTCTTGTGGAAGTTTAACAGTCTTGTGGAAATATAAGAGTCTTGTGGAAGTTTAACAGTCTTGTGGAAATATAAGAGTCTTGTGGAAGTTTAACAGTCTTGTGGAAATATAAGAGTCTTGTGGAAGTTTAACAGTCTTGTGGAAATATAAGAGTCTTGTGGAAGTTTAACAGTCTTGTGGAAATATAAGAGTCTTGTGGAAGTTTATGAGCTCCAACCGCCGCTCCATAGCGTGCCATTACATCTCATTGTTTAATTATGGCCCCGTCCACTTTGGCTTTAACATTAATTATTAGCTTGTAGCTTTAATTCTTTCAAACTGAGAATTTACATCTCCTCTCAAAATCTAATTTCATTTTACATTATGAACTATGTGTTAGCAATTTAAATTCTTATTATTCCACATAAATCAATAGAGTTTATCTCAAGGCTTGCTATCATCCAAATATCCTTTTCACATTAAGAACTTAATTATTCAATGCAATAACTTATATTCAGTTCCGTAAAGGGTGGATAATTTAATCAAACGCCACTTCAGGCGGTGGCTAAAGTAGAATGCTATTAATTCAGGTAAAACTACTTTTATTTACTCTTAGTATTTATTATACAGGTCTTGTAAAGTTCCAATATAACTACATTGGATTGCTGCATTGGCAGATTATTACATCTTAAGTTTATTAAAGGATGTTTAATTCATTCAATATCCTTGACTTTAGGAAGTGAACTGAAATAGAATACTATCATTTGAAGTAAATTACTTTGGGTTACTCTTAGTGTTCATTATACAAATCTTATAAAGTATAAATACATCTCAAGTTTATTGAAAGATGTTTAATTCATTCAACATCCCTGACTTTTAGAGAGTGAATGTAGTTAATTATTTTCCCATTAACTTCCACCCTCTGTCTCTCAGACTGAGTGGTTAATTTGATAGACTACTAAATCATAGTTAGTATACCTTTAGTAGGTAGTAAATTAGGTAGTTAATTATCACTGTTAATCATTAAATAAATTACATTTAGAAGTTATCTTTTACTCACTTTAATAAGTTTAAATTAGACTGTACTAGGTATTAGTCTGATTGATTAGATTGTTCCCATCAAATATTTCTATGTTTCATATTATTAGAAGTAAGTACTTACATATCTTAAGAGGTCTATTCAAATGGTATTAGTAGACCATTGTTAGGCTAATTAGCTGGTTGTTATCAATCAATTATTTCTATGTTTCAGATTATTAGAAGCTCATAGCTTGCAATGTCTTCTTTCAACGACTTATCCTAGGTTCTAAACTGGTTTTAGTTGTTCAGTTTGTATCAGCTTATTTTTGCTAAGGTATCGGATGTAAAATTTTCCATACTTTGAAGAGTATAGCCATGTGAGATCGTATTGCATCCCAGGGAAAGCTAACAAATGCCTGTTTGGTCATATCAGTGTTAGAAATCAAACATCACAGTACGACTAAGCTTATTTGCTATAACTTTTTAGTATTTTTCTTGTAATAGAAAACCAGTCTAGACTTTTAGGTACTCCAAAGTAATGATGGTACGATATTATCATACTTCTGTTAATTATTTAAAATGAATAATTAATTGGTAACAACTTTAGGAAAACAATTAGAATTTTACCGGCCTGCGGTAACAGATTACTTGCCTAGCTAGGACCCACATCACTTCATCATAATTTTATTTAGCGCCGTAACTTAATTATCCCTGCCTTATTAGTCTGAATTAATAACTAACCATATATATATATCCGCCTACCTATAGATTCCTACAACTTTCCTCACTTGAAAATGCCTATATTTTGTCGAACTAACAGTCCCTCTTGTGTACCTTGCAAACTAGGCCAAGCCTCATTTAATTTAAATTCGTGGTGTGTGGTGAGAGTCGCATTGCCCCTGAAAGCAACTAACTCCTAAATGTTCTATCAGTCGAGCCAGTATACTCAGTGTGTTATTTTCCTATCACTACACTGTATGTATGGAGATAGACTCGAGATTGGACTGGGTCATACGGGTCTACCTCCAGCTAAATGGTGTCTGACCTATCTTCAACTTTCACTAGGGAGACAACTGTCTCTCCCCCATTACTCCGTCGAAGATAGTGTATTGTTTAGCGTAATAGTGTAAAACGCCGATCTTATTAAATACAATCAAAGATCATCCAGACCGAAGTCTGTTGAAAGGTACATAGGGTTTTGTTGTCACCGTGACTCGTTTCCGCCGATGTACCCCAGAATACTTCATTCTGTTAACGGATTCGAGTTGCGATCGCAATAGTTTACTTTATTAATAACTTTCAATTTCACAAATCTTAATTAATATCGCAGCTCGAATATCACTTAGCGCACTATCAAGCTCGGACGCTATTTTTCCCGTATGAGTCGTACCGCACTCTTAAGTTGGACCGCTCCGTTGACGTCCCAAAACTGAAATGTCCTCAATTTTCCGCCCTTTTCCTAAGCATCTCAACTTTCGCGCCACGCGCGCCTAAGATTTGCCCGCGCGAGTCCGCTTTTCTTCCCTTCAACCAATCGCTAGCCGCTTCCCCGATCCCCCCTGCCTTCGCGCCGCGCCACGTGGAGCTATCATCCGACCTCTCTTTCTGTCTTTTTCTCAACCTCTCGCTCGCTCATTGCCGCTTTCGCCGCGCAATTCTAAAATTTTTCCATAATCTAACCAAATCTCGTCCGACAGCCAATATTTCATCGTTGAATATCTAAATGTAGCCTTCTATTAACAATTCCCTCTTAATAATCCTCCACTTAAGCCAATAATCCTATATTTTGGGAAATTATCAAAAGTTCCGTATTCCGACCATAGATGGCGTCCGCCCGTAGGTGAACCACTTTCCCGACCCCAGAGCAGTCCCCGCGAAATTCAAAATAAAATACGGTCCTAGTCAAGTTCACAACCATGACTCCCACTAGACGCCGCCTACGGCGCAAGGGACGCGCAGAGCAGTCCCCGCGAAATTCAAAATAAAGAAGTCAAACTAGCAACCTTATGCGAAGCTCAAGTAAATAACTCACGCTAGATGGCGCCTATGTCGCAAGGAGCACTCAGAGCAGTCCCCGCGAAGTTCAAACTAGAGATAAAGCGTTAGACCACTGACCATTATTCTGAACTAGTTTATTATTCCCTTTTTCATGCTTATTATATTAATGGTGCTACGCATTAATATTTATTTTAATGCTACTCGCACACATTCCTTACTAACGGACGGATACCATTCATTCTGTACCGTTACACTATGGATCTCATAGCTTTCAATAGAATCGTCATGTTGTGGTAAATCAGCGATTTGAAGCATTGTGTAGTTTCAGGCCCAAAGCAAGCAGAAATTTTTTATTTTTTAAAGTTATATTTTTTCTTCCGTCTAAACGTCTTCTTTCTTTCGATACAGGCGGTAAAGTATTTGTCTTAATATTGTTAACTGGGTTTTTATTGAAAATAATCATGATCTTTCAGCTTGAATAAAAGAAATACTATGCAACGTTTTTTCTAATATCAGACACTTCGTCGTCAACTGATGAAATAATACTGAGAGTTATTAAGAGTTGTCTTTTTATTTATTTATTTATTTTTATCTCTATTTATATTTTACAATTGTTATTTTTCCAAAATAAAGTTAAAAATTTTAGACACAAATGCCCACAATTATATATATGATCTCCTTGTAAATTATCATAATTGTACCGAATATCTTGCCCGACATATCTAACAAATTCTTTCGGTGGTTTCAGATTACCGTAACTGTCAAAGTACTCAACATAATCTTTTATTTTTCCATAGGCTACCCAACGAGTACCAGAATTATTTGATGAATCTAAATTAATAACTCCGCATTCCATAAGTAATGGTTTAACTGGTAATTCATCTCTCATAAACACTCCTCGAAAATAGGGAATATTTTTCGAGTACTTCATAATGTCTATATTTGTCAGTGCTCTTTTGGGTAGCCGAATATTTAGTTTTTTTTCTTTGCAACATAGATACCTAAACCCCTTTTATGTGGCTTAAGGTATAATCCTTTTCCAATACACAAAGCTTCCATTCGCATATTATGTCTTTTCGCTTCTGCTAGTTCTTTTTTAGCTGATTCGTAATCATTGATAGCTTTAGTAATCCCGGCAATACCGCCAGCTATACTCCCGCTAGCAGATAACCCAGCAAATATTGGTATCAAAGGTAGAAAGCCCCCAGTTTTTGGCACAGGTATAACTCGTGGTAATTTAATTGGTACGTCGGATGCTAATTCTTGTGCAGCGGCGTATGCTAGCTCCATTAACATTTTTTTGCATTTAGGCTTTAGATTACTTATATGTTTTTTAGTATGTGCAACAATGTTTTTGAAAGTTTTTTTCAAACCCGCTCCGGAATACGATTTACTATTTACTTTACACGTTGCAGGTAAGTTTTGCATCTTCTTTACATCAATAACAACACGGCGTTTCTTAACCATTTTTTTTTTAATGAAAAGTTTTTTTTTTGTTACAGTTGTTAATGCACGAGTCTTAATTGTGTAAAGAACTAAATACAAATGAGTGTAACGTACAAAGTAACACAATTAAATACTTGCATAATGCTGTTACGTTGAATACAATAATAGTTTGACATTTCTCTATAAGGTGTTTGTTTTATCGATCCAGCTGTTTTCACTTGAAGGAAGACCTAACCACTTGACATAAACTTTGTCTCCTTTCCTCTTTAACACTTTTTCAACGAGATAAATTTCTGGGTACTTCGTTTTTTTAATTTCCTGTGAGTAAAATGCTCCTAAAATAGGTCTAGATTTTGCATCTTCTAATAAATAAGTCGTAGGATTTGTATGTTGCACTTTAATAATTTTAAATATTTCAGTAGACCAGTTAGGAGTAAAACCTTTTTCGAAACATCCTTTGTGTTTGCTGATCCTTACATAATCGCCGACCTGAAACCTGTTGCACTTTGCAATTTTCTTACAATTCAAAAGAGTAATGTATCTTCGTAGTATTTTTGTTTTGTTATGGTGGTTAACTGCTGCTGGTGGTTTTCCTATGGTTCTATGATATGAATGATTGTATTCATAGATTTTATTCTTGAGTGTATCATTAATCCACTTATAATTTCCTTTCAAACTGAACTCTTTAAAAAGTTTGGTTTTTATAGTTCTTATGAATCTTTCTACGATCGAAGCCTTTTTTGTAGAATACGTAGAATAATGATTTATGTTATATTTTTCTGTAACTTTTTTAAATTTATCATTATAAAATTCTGTACCCATATCGGTCTGCAAGTTTTTTGGTATACGTCCTTTTGCTAACAACGTTTCAAACTCTTTAGGTACAGTATTTTTATCCTTTTTTTTAAGTGGAATTGCCCAAGCATATTTAGAAAAGCCATCAATTATCGCTAATATATATTTGTAGCCCGCATTAAATTTAGATAATGATTTCATATCAATTAAATCTGCTTGCCACAGATCATCTATATCTTTTAATATGACATTTCTGCGTGGAAAATGTATTCTAGCATTTTTATGAATTTCATTCACGATATCTGCTTTGCTCATATTCCTTGTAAATATTTAATAAGTTTTTTTTTTAATAATTATTATTATTATTATTTGTTGTAGTTATATATTTATTTAAGCTGAAGTGTCATTCATATACACTAGGGAAGACTGATAAGGCAAATGTTTTATTTAATCGTTTCTACTCTTTTATAATCTCGGCTTCTTTTAACTCTTCAATGATAGATATAATTTCATTATCATGATTGCTATTACCAGCACTTTTTGAAGCTATTAACAATTTAAGCCTTTCTATTAATTCATTTGGGTCATCCCAATAGATATAATCTGTGTTACTTTTGTATTTTTTAAATGTTGGTAAGCTACCACCAATTTTTATTTCTGTCGACGGTTTAGAATGGAATCGGTTAGCATCATTTAGTTGAGAAAACAAAGGCTTAATTATCTCGCGGTATTTAACGCCTTTGTCACCTTTTAATTGTCCGTCAGGATTAAAGTCTCGTTTATGTGCACTTGTCTTATCAAGCATATCTTTATATACATTTTTATCTTGTTCCGTTACCAACTCAAGGTTAGGTTTATTACGTATTAAGAGTTCCTTTAGTCCAGGGGTAAGATTGAAGTTTTTATCATCAATAGTTATTACGTAAATTTTATCTGTACTGAAAACATCATTTTTGGTCGATATACGCACGGCAGAGTTCCCCATCATAAGCTTTTTGTTTTCGCTACGAACACCAAATGGAACATTTATATTCTCATAGATATCTATGACGTCGTCTTTCCCTAGAGATAATAAAGTGTCATTGTTTGCTTTCGCTAGTTGTTTCTCTTCATCATTATAATCATAATATGGTAGTTCTTCATTAGAATCAGCATTTACAAAATCTTCGAATTCTTCATATTCTAAAGAAGAGTCTGTTTTTCCACTCACATCAGTTGTACCTATGTTGTTTAAAATATTGGGCGAAGGACAACTATGCCTTCTATTAACTTTGATTAGGGTCGATAAAGGATCGGTAATAGGTTTGAACACCTTTTTTAATTTTAGGTTATCTGCATCTTCATTAGTTTGAATTTATTTTATTTTATTTTTAACATTATTTACTGATTTTATAAGTTGTTCTTTAATACCTGTATCCATTTTGTAAATGTTATTTATACATCTATTGTACTTGAGTATTTAACTTAAAGTGAAATATTTTGATAGAGAAATTGTTTATATAACATTGTCAAAAGTAAATAAATGTATCAAAACCTTGTCTATATCGTCCGTTACTTATTGCACAGTCTTTATTAATCAATAAAAAATTGTATTGGTCTCGCCATATACTACAGCAAAGCTGTTTAAATGTATTCCAGTCAATATCCGTATTTACATGTTCATTGTATATGTGTTTCAAATTTGTATCATCTTGTTTAAAAATTATTAATAAATTTGTATTATCTCGAATCAATTGTTTAGGTATTTTAGAATAGGTCTGAGACAAATAAAAACAATCTATCTCTCTGTGTCTCCCCATAGCAAAATAATTTCGAATATTTGTTTGATTCTCACAAACGACATCATCAAATATCATTATTGAGTTTATCAAAGCGTTATTGGGATGAATAACTTCATTATTTTTATTAAATATAAAAAACTGGGCTCCTGGTATTCTGTTCATAACTTGGCGTAAAAAGCGATACTTTGGTTGGAAGTTTGTCTTGGAGTATAAATAAATGTGTTTAAATTTTAGTCCATTTTCATGCAAAATTAAATTTAGCATTACATTAGTTTTACCACAGTTAGAAGGACCACATAATATACAACGGATAGTATTAGGCAAGAGCGAGCTATGTTTTACTTTCCGTATATGACTTTCTTCTACTTTGATATTATTTATTTCTAAAGACGGCGTTTGTTTAACAAACTTCATCATGGACTGGAACGATAGAAGTGCCGTCACTCTTTATATATTAAAACACAACAGCTCAGTGGATTAGTAATTATTTTAATTAATATGAGTGCTTTATTAGGGTTTATACAATTAATTCTACATTTTCTTTAAAAGCTATGCGATCACTTGTTAATGGAAGGAACAGTTACCAGCTACCAGCCAGTTTTCATTAATATAAGAAAAATAAGTTTCACAAAATAAGAGTTTACGATCATTATTTATTTATTTTAGATACTTTCAAACACGCAAACCCAGTAAATTAAGTCAGGAAAACATGGTAAGACTTGTTTATTTTCATATGTTTAAATTTCAATAAAACACATTCATTACACTTTAGCAGGTACTTTATTTTTATATAAGTAAATGTTATGTTCAAATATTACAACAACGTCATACAGCTTACAAATATCAGTAATTTATGAAGACAGTATACAAGTTACTCAGTTTATAATATTTCAGTATGAATACAATATACAACTTACATATTACAATAACAAATAAATTGGCTAAAACTAACAATAATCTCAATGAGCTTACATATTATACGCTAATATGTTATCAATATATTACAGCTAATATAATACGATGATAAATCAATTAAAAAATTGTATTACAATGCCCCCACGGCAAAGTTTCAATTTGATTAGAAAGAACTTGTCTTTTATCATCATTTCTATTAAAGACTACTTTATTTACTTCCTGCGTATACAATATGTGTTTAATAGACTTAATCATATTCATCTTATAGCTTCTGCTTTTGTCAGTCAGAAGGGCCTTATTGTAGTCCTTTAATTTGAGTCGTTTAGTTACATATTTACTTACGCCTTTTGCTTTTTTAATTTGCGTTTTATTGCAATTGATAAAGTAAAGTTTTGGTCTTAAACCTATAAATTCAGTAATAATTTCACCACCGAGTTCATCCTTAAACAAACCTGGAACTTTAGAATTCACTCTTGGCATATTTTGGTGATTGTTAATATTAAAATTACTGGTATCGTATCTAGGGAGGTTGTTTTTCATGTCTTTGTAAAAATCTTCGGTTTCTATATAGTAAAGAAGGCTGTCTGTATCAGTGTAACAAAGTTTTGCATTGTCTTGATATTGTTTCTTTATGAATTGATAGTGAAAGTTATATAAATGTTGTTTTGCATACTCTAGAACTGAAAATCCTATGTATATAGGCTTATCTAAAGTAATTTTATCTGGATATAATTGAATAGCAACAAAATTTTCGGAAAATGTTGTGATACTTTTTAAATTAGGCTTTGCAATGAGTTTTTCAGCGCCTACGTGCTTGTTTGTTATATTATTGCAATCATTCCACATCGACACTAATTTAACGTTTGCGTGTTTACGTTTATTCTCAATTGTCTTACCGAAAATGGCGTTATTTAACAATTTAAAAAGATCTTTTTCAAATGTTGATGTTGATACTTGACGTAGTTTAGTGTTTAAATTCATATATTTTTCTAAGAAAGCATCTTGTCTGAATTTAATAACTCTATGGATATTTTTAAGGATAAGTCCGTGTTTGAGACACTCTTTTAAATGAATATAATGGATTACATAATTAAATTTGTGATATAAATTAGCAATTAATTTAGGCGATTTACCACCCGGAGGTGTGAATTTTTCTGGAGCAAAAGGCAAATCTTTATGAGCATTATGTATATGTTCTGGATATAATAAATCCACTTCTAGTATGAATCCATAATCAGAATCATCAGGAATATTAAAAACATCGAATGATTTAATTTCGTTTTTGGTTAAGAAATTGAACTCTGAAATAGGCATTTTTTTTGTCATTGCAAAACCATACAGATTATTACAGTCTAAGTATATCAAATATGATAATGGTTTTGTAACATCAAAAGTCGATGAGTATCTATTATTCGATTTAGCATGGCGAAGGGAGCATTGCGCCAATCCACCGCGTATTCCTTTTTCTATTAATTCATACATTTCTACGTCACTTATCAATTCAAGTTGCACTTTGGTGCATAGTAACATTGCGTCCCAGCTTAGACTAGGCGCTGATATATAATATGCTGGATCAAGCTTGTAATGCTGTAAACATGTGTTTCTAAACTTTTCAAATATATCACACAGAAGCATAACATCTGACTTTAAATATAAGTCCGTATACTCCCCCAGTGACTTAATGTTGAACGTTTTCCACACTAATTTTGATTGAGAATATTCTGTATCACTTATAGATTCGGATTTTAAGCTATTATAAAAACAATCTTTTGGGGGAAGCTTGCAGTCATTGTATTTTTCCCAGGAATCTATATAATCATATGGAAAAATTCCTTTACGTTGCATCAATCTAATTTTTTCTGGTGTTTTAAATTCTTTAGATAAATGTACAAAATCTTGTTGAGATAAGTTTTTACTTAAGATTTCTAAACTTGAACTAAGAAATTGAAAAGAATCTATAAATTTCATTTGAATAGGATGACTATAAGTTGAGCTCTCAATAGTTTTCGATACACTTGTATATTTTTCTTTGGTTTTTGGTATTATTGAAATTGGCCCTCTATACTTCATCAATTCTTTAATAATAATATGGCTGTCATAGCCTGCAAAATTGTGAAAAAATATCGGAATGAACGGGCACACTACATATATTAAATTGCAATAAGAATGTGCGGCGCCTCTGTACCGAGACGTCACGTGGTCATGATCTTTCACCTTATCATCGAGGAGTAAGTTATTACAGATATGACACTCAGTTGCAGTTTCGAATTCACGTTGTTCTTTTTTAGTCAAAGGTAACATAGGTGATTTGAATGACAAAATTTTATTTAGTTCCTCTAAATCGGATATTAAGTACTGTATAAACTTTTCGTCACAGTCTGGTCCTCTATATGAAACATACTTATTAAGACGGCTATCGTAAGAACAACAAATATAATAACCAAAACAAGATGGCTTATGAACTTTGTATATTCGTGTGTTTTTGGTATTATTTTCAACTTGATTATAATTTGTTAAGATGCTTTCAAAATCTGCATACACTACGAAGTTAATTTTTTGTTTTCTTTCAAAGTGTTTAAAAGTTAATATACTATTAGGTGCTGGTAACATTGTTAGAATTCCAGAACATTTGTGCTCTTTATATTTAACTTCACTCGAAAAAAACTGTAAGCAAGATTCACAACAATACATTTTTCCTTTATGACTATTAATTTGATGTTTCACTAATCTTAAGAAATCTTTTATTAGGCAATAGTGACCTTTTCCGCTTTGTTCTATGTATAATAGGTTAATATGATTTGACTGTCTTATATCTGTTTTATATAACGGACCAGTAACGTTGTTCTTTTCATTTAAACCATATACATTAATACTTATATTAGGATTATCCTTTTCGAATTTTTTTATGCTATGAAAAGATGGTGGAAACGTCATGTGTTTTATATTAAATAGTTTAGAATAGTGCGGATATGAAGCAGGCCTACAAACATTATTCTTAGCAGGAAATAATGCCGCAGTTACGCACCATAAAAAGCAATGATCATCAGTATTCTTTATATTTAAACAACTCTTAGTATTTTTTATGGGTTTCGGTAAATCTATGTACGTGCCACCTCTTAATGGACTATACTTGTTTATATTGATTTCTAAGTGACTCATTAAGAGGCAAGACCAGCCAGAATCACGGTGTTGAAATTCTGAAAGTTTTCGTTCAAAAGTATATACGGCTTTGGTATAGAGGTCGTTCAAGTCAGTAGTTTGATAAATTGTTTGATATTTTGTAATAAATGATTTCAATTGCTGTTCACCTGATTTTGGTTGAACAAAGTAAGCAAACAATTCAAAACATAATTTAATGCAGTGGTGCTTAATCAAGGCATTCTGTATAACTTTTACAACATTGTTTTGATATGTCAATAAAAACTGTTCAGGTGTAAAATATTCGTCTGAAGGTTCAAGCTTATAAGTAACTATTCTGTCTTTGAACGCTGTAGATATTGTATGTATATTTTTATCATCAGTTTTAAGTATAGAATTCGATTTATGTATATTGGTTCTCGTATGATATTTATATTCATTATTTGGCATTTCAATTTGACAATTATCACATTTCTTATAATTTGTATTTCTTCGGAGAGCTGATTTTACTGTACCTAAGGAAAAAAAACCAACATTTAAGAGGATACATTTAATGCAATTAATAAAGGGTAATACATAGCTCAAAAGAAAAAAAACTAATAAAAGTTACTAATGAACGTAGGAGAGCACCGACTGTATTCTTTGCGCGTTGCCAATAAAAAATTGGCCAAATGTTGCCAGGCCTCAGTGTCGTCGTTGGTGCGATTCTTCACAGTTACAACTGCTTGGCGCCATCTATTCACCGGCAGTGTGCGCTCAATTTCGTCGCACCGGTACACTTTCAGATCTATGAAGTGGGTGCCCGGCTTATTCTCAAACGACTGCCGTGAGTGACCATTAGCCAGCCGACGTGATAAATATGATACTATGGAGGAATGTTTACCGGGGGCTGGTGCTGGTGGCTCGCAATCATCGTCACTGTCAGAGCCGAAAAGCTCGGCGGCGGTGGCCGGTAGCTTCTTGACGGCTGGTACCGGTCTGATGGTGAGTTTCTTCGCCTTAGAGCTGCTTGGGGCTGGAGATGACGGAGGTGTGGGAGCACTGCTGGATGCTGCTGTTGGTGCCTTGCGTTTTTTCGGCCTTTTCACGTCATCGACTTGCTCACGAAGCTCATCTTCAGACGGAAAAAGTTCTTCAGCATTTGTCTTCGACCTAAAAAGAAGAAAATAATGTTTTATGAGCGGTCAATGGTCAATTAATTCAATGATTAATACCTTCGATCAACAATAGATCGCAGATTAATACCTAATATTTAATTTAATGGTCATACATTAACACTGAAAAGAGTACTATTCATAATTCAGTATTCACTAATGTGCATTAAATGTTTGAATACAACTGAAGTAACAAACCGTATAATAAAACACGAGCCACAGTTTCCCATTCTGATGTGATGAGTCTATCATGAAAAACAAAAAAAAAAGTTGCCGGAATCGAACCCGCAAACATTACAGTAAAAGACTTTCGCTAGTTTTTATATTATTATTATATGCTAGTTGGTACTTACATGTTTGTTTCCAGAGAGTCTCGAGTCTCGCACAAGATCAGCGTCAGAGGAATGGTAAAGCCTGCTTCAGACACCCGGCTTTTATACCATTAAAACACGTGAAATCTTCCTATATAAGTCCCGGCAATATGATTTAAAATCGCTGAGTAAGTAGTTAATCTATTTAGGACAAATCGCATTGTAAGGGTTATCGATGAACTAGCTACACCCGCGACTTCATCCGTTACGATTACGTTTACGATTGTACAGTTACGAGCACAGATATGTGAACAATTGTAGCCCTTAACACAATGAAATAAGAATCAGGGCTTGCATATCTAAGCTCACGGGTGTACAGCCAGCATTAATATGTACAGCCAGCATCAACTTCATCGGTGCAACATAAGTCGTTCTATACTTGCGTCTTGGCAATTAAGGTAAACTAACTTTACTGTATGTGATTAGAGTATGTTTTTGACTAACATTGTCAACGTTTTTAACTCATGCAAGAAGACACTTAGTTCTTACGCATTAAAACTTATTTTACTATAATGGGTAATTCTTCTCGATCATAGTACCTAAGCTTTAATTAATATAATGCTTACTATTGATGCTGCCTTTGATCACTTTGTGATTCTTATAACGAATGAAATAAGATGCATGAGATGTCACAGTGTATACTTATTTCTGATGCTGTCTGTACCTGCAAGGTTTATGTGTAATGTAAAATGATGCGCCACGCTTGTATTTGCAGCGCTAATTTGTTACTATGCTCAAGTATTATGATTATGTATGACTTACCATTTCTACTATAGATTTTATGTCGTAATTGAAACCTTAATGACAATTTATTTTATTTAATTTTCGGGTATAAATATCAAGAAATTTAGTAAGAAATTATCATTGTAACTGTCTACTTTCAAAGCAGGCGCACGAGGCTCTATCTGCATCAAGAAAAAAAAAATGTCGGTAAGTAACTCATTATTATCTAACAACGTTACGTTGCCGTTTTTACTTACATAGATGAATTATAATGTACATTTTTGTTTTAGGACTTATCAAATCATAAGACATTAGTCACGATATCATTATTGATCGAAATAATTAGTTGTCCCGAGCTCGCGGTACCCAACCGCTAAAGCAGTAGGCCGTGCTCGCATGCGAATGATGCTGATTTAATAACTCAACTGTTAATTTTATAAAGTATTTTTGTTTTTCTTTCACAGGATACAGACGATCTCTTCAACTTTATACCCAATAATCAAGAAAGCAACCGCCTTAAAAGAACGAAGAACACCAAAGCACTTACTGTCATCAAAAGACCAGCGCAAGGAACAAAACTCGTTCGCGTAGAAATACACGATATCGACAATTTTGACAACATAGATCAATCCATATGTATTTGTAATGCCGATATTTGTGCTCAAAAAGTCATAAAAAATATTTTTATGGATGAAATTTATAAATTAACGCGAGAGTTAGTCGTTAAAATACAAGAATCAATTGATGTCTTTAACTAAGTATTGTATGTAGGTCTATACATAATTCTTCCCAAAGCGGTCTAGGTATATTGAGTGCCTGAAGTTTTATTATAAATAAAATGTTGTATTGTTAATATTGAATAAATTAATTAAAATAAATATATATTACGTTCTCCCACATTTTCGTGTTTTATTTTACCGCACTATAAAGGTTCTCATAAAAGTAGGTTTATACACTTTGGTATATTATTACATTAAAAGTATTTAAATGACGCAAAATCGCGTAACACACTTACGATTTTGACGAAGTATATTGTTGATTAAATTCGCTTAGTAGCATAGCATTTAAAATAAATTTCACAACTATTACACCAACTATTCACCCTCAAACAAGGCATAGCCTGAATTATGGTGACTGAATAAGGGATAAACATACATAAAATTCTAATAAACATCCATAACTCGGTCACAAACGGTCGTGCTCATTACACAAACATTTGCCCCTACCGCGATTCGAACCCGGGGGCCGTGGGTTTAGCAGTCAGGGTAGCTGACCACTCGACCACCCGACCGTTTAATTTATACATTAAGTAACTTCTTAGAAAGACTTAATCGCCCGCTGTCGTCCAAACGTATTTTGTTCCCACTTTGATTATTCACAATAAGGTAATTTTCAACAAAGTTTTGTAAATAGGTAGGTACTGATTTAAATTTGTGATTTGTCTGTTTTCATGAAATCATGCTTTTAAAAATTGTTCTTTAAATCTTGAATGACAGATAAATAGTTCTAAGATCGTTTTTACGATATTGTTTAAAAGATAATTTGATTAGTCAATCAGTATCTAAAATACGGGCTAAATACCTAATCGCAGTGTGGTGTCATACGGTGCATTGGAATGTTGTGATAGTCCATATCGATCGCCTCGTTATAAAACACCGGCCATAGTGTTACTCACTACAAAGCTGAGAGATATCTCTCGTAATTTACATGTGATAATAAATAAGCGTAACAATGATTACATTTAGTTACCGCCAACTATCTAGATTGATGTGGTTTTGGTTAAAAATATAGATGAGTTGAATGATCAAAGATATCAATTTATTGGATATTGGGGGGGCTGGATCTCATCTGATCCAGACCCCCCAATATCCTACTACTGCCCTGGTAGTTCTGAAGATGAAACTTAACGTCTTTATGGCCTTATATCTGATACATACGATATGTCTAATAATTCGATATAAATCCCTTACGTGGTCAGTACGTTGTAGTAAGTGGCAGTTAATTTTGTAGTCAAAGTGGTGTGAGTTTTGAGACCTAGTGAAAGTTATAAATAGTCACATTTGGAAATGTTTAAGTCGAGTTTGTTTGTCAGATAATAGTTTTGCATCAAGAAAATGTGGTATAAAATACTTACAACAACTTCGCTGTGGGTGTCATAAATCAGTATTGTAACGTAAAATATTGTATGTCATTAACATACAACATTTTACGTTGTTGAAATGAAACAAAATTTATGGTATGTAATACATACAACATTTTTCGTTGGTATTCATTAGTTAAAACTATATTGTATTATGACATACCACAGTTTAAATTGCTAAGTAAAAAAAAATCTTTCGTAAGTAATATGTTCCGTCGGGCGAGAGCGAGGTAATGATGGTGGATGGGTTCCATGGCGATGGTAAATAACGACTGCGTCCTTAGAGTGATGTTGTATATTTACAGTGACTACATTGTGACTAACTTATTATCTAAACCTTACAAGACTATTTATACAGTAATACTACGTAGATGTTGGAGGGAGGATGCCGTGACATATCTTTATCGGATCTGCACGCGTTTAGGAATGTGCTTACAAACTCTTTAACCGATACGTGATGATAATAAATTATGTGGCGACTAAGGCCGCCACAGTACTCCCCCTCTTGAAAAAGGGAATGAAAAAACCATCAGGTCTTCAGCTTGGAGATGCCAGTGGTGCTCTAATCCACGTTAAGTCGTGATGAGCGTGCTCAAGTCTTCATTGACAAAACGAGCGTTCTCCAGTCTACAGTGACTCGAGACGAGCGTGTGCTACCATGTCTGCTGTGAGTCGAGACGTGTGGAGTGCGACAATACTTATTTTGACCGTAGAGTGATGCCGAGGATCCAGGAAGCGTTACGTTGCTGCGATGGAACCTTGAGGCAGGCTGGCAGGCTGAATGCTGCTAAGAGAGCTGTTTCCTTGTATTCTTCGATATATGAACAAAATACTTATCATAGGTATTTACATTTACGTACACGAATATTTTTTATAATTCCTCTCAACATCATAATACTGTTACTAATATAATTTTTTATCACGTTATACCAAGACTATATTATACACACAAATTAAGTGGCAAAGACAAGTACAACTTTAAATTATGCATATTCTTGCAATGAACTTTAAATTACACATTACATGTTAATAATAAATTGAACTATTAGACTTAATAAAATACATAATAACAAAACATAAAAATTAGAATTGACTAAGATTAAACATTAAGTACATAGAGATAAGACATGTTGCATTCAATATAGTATAAGAAAATACGTAAATAACAAAAAATTGAATTAAAATTGACTTAAAATCTTATTATTACATTAGTTACCCAAACATGGTTCATTTTTGTGCTTAATTATTCTACTATATTCTTATTGCACAATCAAAGCATTTTAAACTTGTTGAATATCTTCATTTTGAGAACAACTTCATTATAGCTTCATAATAATCCTCAGACTGGCGTATTCCTTGGCTCTTTGTCAGATAACCAGAGAAATCAATTCGCACTGGAGGTAGCTAGTAGCATTTAAGTGTCTTATGAAGTGTAATAATATCTCATAAAACCATCGACTGGTAAAATAATGCTTCTAAATATCTCTTCCCGTAATTATAAATAACACACCTCAAACCACTTTGTCAGTCGGTAAAAGTGAGGCGGTTAAACGGGTGAATACTCGTTGTATACATATATGCTTATTTTCCTTTGTTTCATTTTTCATAATCGTGATGAATAAGCAACATATTGTGTTCTTTCTGATCTTGACCTTGTGCAAACGTAGAGCAAACGGCGAAAAGTGCTGCGTTGGAAATTCTTGGGCGTTCGCTGCACCGCACAATTTATGACATAATATGTGCAGTTATGAAATCGTTAGTTTATTTTATTTCGCATTGTTTTTTCTGGGTACCTTATTTCTTTGCCTTGGTCGATGAAACGTTGTTGATACGATGTGCCGGAAAGGAAGCCAAAGTTGTGGTTGTGAGAGTGATGTTAAATGACGCAGTCGCAGCTTGATGTGGCTCGGTGTAGTGAAAATCTTGTTGTGTTTTTCGCTGAATAGAATGTTGCTGCCATGGTTGATGTAAATATTCCAAATGACTCACGTGTTCTTTTCGGGGCACTCCGTTGGAAGGTTGCATGTTGCTTGAGCGGGGTCACCAGTGTTCCGTCGGGCGATGTAGTATGGAAGGTCGGAGTCACCAGTGTTCCGTCTGTCGTATGCGAGGTTGTGGTGGATGGGTTCCATGGCGATGGTAAATAACGACTGCGTCCTTAGAGTGATGTTGTATATTTACAGTGACTACATTGTGACTAACTTATTATCTAAACCTTACAAGACTATTTATACAGTAATACTACGTAGATGTTGGAGGGAGGATGCCGTGACATATCTTTATCGGATCTGCACGCGTTTAGGAATGTGCTTACAAACTCTTTAACCGATACGTGATGATAATAAATTATGTGGCGACTAAGGCCGCCACATAATACATACTACAATTTACGTCGAAATTTACTAATCCAAAACGAGCAGGCGGGTCTCCTGTTAGAGATCGAGTAATCACCGCCGCCCATGGATACCCGCAAAACCAGAGGAATCGCAAACGCGTTGCCGGGCTTTAAAAAAGGAATAGGCTCGATCCTTGAAGATCCCTAATTCGTAACGGTCCGGAAATACCGCCGCCGAGAGCTGGTTCCAAAACACTGTAGTTCGAGGCAAGAAATTTCGAACGCACTGTAATAGACCGCCATCCATCAAGGTGATGTGGATGGAATGACAGTCGAATTCGTGTAGTGCGGTGAAGGAAATCAGCGGCAGGGATCAAGCCGAACAATTCCTCAGAACACTCCCCATGATTTATGCGGTGCAAAATACAGAGAGACGCAATGTCTCTCTGAAGAGCCAGTGGATCGAGCCGACCTGTAATAGTCACGTCGTCGACAATTCGAGCAGCTCTGCGTTGAATGCGGTCAAATGGAAGAAGTTGATACTGGGGTGCTCCAGTCCAAAGATGGGAGCAGTATTCCATAATATGCGGCCTGACCTGTGTTTTGTACAGTTGTAAGCGGTGGGCCGTGTCGCGACCCCGGAATATCTTTGTGTTATTACATATCAATTTAATATACACTGCTCGTTATGTTATTGGTAGAGTAAAACAAAAAATATTAGAGTATCTGCTTCGCTTAGTTCTGTATATTCCGAGGTGCGAAAATTACACACATAAAGTCTGAGCCATTTGTGACTCACCCGTGGCTGAAGCGACGCAGGATTAGGTGGCGGCAGCAGACCGTGGCGAGTTCCCTCGGGACCCCAGATTCCCGCCTATAACGTAAAAGGGGTTTATGACTCAACCGTCAATAAGTGGCTCAATCTCTCCAGTCACCAGGAGGCATCTTTAGATTACTTAAAGCATGGCAAATTGGACCAGATGATTAGGTATACTATTAAGGCTCTCGAGATTTAAGTGCAATTACTGTAATGTTTTATCATCATCACCCTACTCACATCTACCCCGGTCCACTTTCCCTTGGTGGCCACCATAAGCATAGTGACCACCCCCATTCGGCGGCCACTGTCAACACAGTGGCCCGGGTCTACTGTAAGTACAGAGCCTAAGGCCCAGGAGGAGCTGCTGAAAACCAGTACTGGGTGGCCTTACAGACTGCACGTTTCTCATCCAACAGTCACGTAGCCCCTCTCCTTCCGACTACCAGCACCGAGGGCACCTAGCGGTGTGACTCTCTAGGACAGTCCTGCAGGACGAAACCTCTCGACAGGACTGCGCCTCCTCCATACTCACTTACACACTCTTGGACCCTCCCGTGGAGCGAGGAGTCGTGAAGCCCAAGAGGCGGAGCTTCATTCCACTTTACTCTAAGGAGAGTAAAGGACAGCCGGGTAACCCCCTTTCGCCTATCTCTTAATTGCAGAGTACTACGACGGATACTCTCAGTCAGCTGGTTCACTAGGCTGACCACCGCCGCAGAGTAAAGGGGTTATGCACATGATCATTAACTCAGTTCACACAAGCACCAAATAAGAGTATAAAATAGAGTGCCATCAGAATAGAAAGATTAACTACTTTACTTTCATATTATTAGCTCGGTTAGTTTATAAAAGTAACATTAGAGAATACAATAGAACGCCGTCAGAATGGAAAGATCAAAACCGCTTAACTTTCCAGCAGACACGTGGGCCGCGTCTCAGCACACGTAGGGCAGCATCTCAGCACACGTGGGGCAGCATCTCAGCACACCAGTATCCAGAGCACTTCACTGAACCACTTCAGACAACGAAATAAGCCCGCTCATGGCTCGGCCGATATATTTATTGAGACTACCCTCACTACTAATGCTGCCCGCTCCGAATGATGTTGCCAGCTCAGAAAAACCAACCATAGACAAGTCGGTCGTCTGACTTGATACGGTACATCGTGACGGCTTTCACGACAGGCCGGCGTGAAATACTAACCCGCTCTATTAAGCACACCCAGCTTTTTCGAAGCTAATTTAGCTTTACCTTCCAAATGACCCCGAAACTGAACGCCACTCGAAATATCGACGCCAAGGATTCCAATAGTCGGGTTCGTACGTAGAAGAGTTCCCTCAAAGTACAGAGGTACGCGGCCAAATGGAAGGAGTTGGTACTGAGGTGCTCCAGCCCAAAGATGGGAGCAGTATTTCATAGTATGCGGCCTGACCTGTGCTTTGTACAGTTGTAAGTGGTGGGCCGGCGTGAAATACTGACCAGCTCTATTAAGCACACCCAGCTTTTTCGAAGCTAATTTAACTTTACCTTCCAAATGACCCCGAAACTGAACGCCACTCGAAATATCGACACCAAGGATTCCAATAGTCGGGTTGGTACCTAGGAGAGTTCCCTCAAAGTACAGAGGTACGACGAAGGGATGTTTTTTTGCGGTAAATGCGCAAACTTGTATTTTGGAAGGGTTAAAGTGGACTAGTCGGCCCCAATTCGAGACATGACTTAGCATGTTCTCGGTGTCAGTCACAAGTTTATTCCGGCTCTCGATGACGCTTTCCCGAGAAATATTAACTCGTCCGGTGTAGAGCGTATCCCCAGTATTAGCGCCGCATAGCAATGAATCCTGTTGTTATGCAACATGTCATTGATATGCAGAAGAATTAGAGTAAGGGATAATACACATAACTGCGGGATTCCAACATTCACGGGCTTCATGTCAGAGCACGAACCGTCGACTACGATGCTACGCCTAGAAAGAAAGTTGACGACCCACGAACACATTTTCTCAGGAAGCCCGTATGATGGAAGTTTAAAGAGAAGAGGCTTGTGCCATACCCTGTCAAAGGCTTTCGCTACGTCCAAACTAACTGCCAGTGCCTCCCCTTTACTCACGACTGCCTCCGCCCATCGGTGATTAAGGTACACTAAAAGATCACCAGCCGAACGACTGCGACGAAAACCATACTGGCGATCACTTAGTAGCTGATTCTCTTCTAGGTATCTTAAGAGCTGGCAGTTTGTAATGGACTTCATTACTTTAGAGAGCAAAGAGGTGATGGCTATTGGCCTGTAGTTGGACGGATCTGAGCTATCGCATTATTTGGGAATCGGGTGGACAAGGGCTGTCTTCCAAGAACTCTTACTTGTAAGTGTCATGAATGGGTGCGCTTGTTACCGTGCTTGTTCCACGGTGAGGAGCGCTCTCATTATTTTAGATTACATCGGCTGCTTACCATCAGGCAGGATGTAGTCACTATGACGTGTCACATAAAAAAATACCTTGTTTTTATGCAGATCTCATAGTAGTAAGTTAATTTAATTTGTATTTCATGTTACTTACTGACTTAATTATTAAAGAACGTAAGGACTGAGGAGCTACCCCTAATTTTTAAAGGAAAATCATACCATCAATTAGTAGTATAAAAAATAATTTTGTAGGACAAATTCTGGAATTTGTAGTATAATACTTTCTAAGGTACATCAATATAAAGCTGGCTCCTCAATCCATACAGTATGGGTTGAGGAGCCACCCTAGAACTCGGAAAGTAATGAAGTTACATTTTTGAAAATTTGTACTAAATTTGTACAAAATACCTACTAAAACAAACTATGTTTTAGTAGGTACTTTGTAGGTTATCTACAAAAAAATTCAGTGCGGTACTGCTGAAATTAAATAAAATACAATAGTTTTGTTGTGGATCCTCAGCCCGTATACAAAAGCGTGAATTCCTATGAAATTGATCCACATATTAATATATTCGAACTAATGGACAATTAGTAGTATGTATGCTTGAATTTGTAGTATAGAAATGAAATAGCAAGATTTAGTAAATTAGCTAAAAATACACATGTCATCTGGCTCCTCAATCCAGACACTTGCATTTAAATAATTGACTGTATCTACCTAACTAAACACATTATCTTTTATTACAAAAATAATCTAAGAAAAAAATAAACACAATGAATTCAAATTTTTTAATTATTTTTAGTAAAAATTATGTAATCATCATTACTTACTACTAATAAAAAGAAAATATTGCTCTTACTCTTCGATAAACAATTTACTGTATTGTAATTAACTGCCGTACTCAGAGACGTCAATTAAGTTTTAATGACAATTAAGTCTTTTGCTGTCACTTTCTTATGTATAGTGCTTATACAGAGGAAAGACTGAATTGTCATTAAAACCAAATTGACGTCTCTAAGTATGGCAGTAAGTATCCTAAAACGAAAACATCGAAATTTGTTAATAATTAAACTCTGTTACAAACGAACATAATAATTATGAACGTCAGGATTGAGGAGCCACCCCTAATTTTTAAAGGAAAATCATACCATCAATTAGTAGTATAAAAAATAATTTTGTAGGACAAATTCTGGAATTTTTAGTATAATACTTTCTAAGGTACATCAATATAAAGCTGGCTCCTCAATCCATACAGTATGGATTGAGGAGCCACCCTAGAACTCGGAAAGTAATGAAGTTACATTTTTGAAAATTTGTACTAAATTTGTACAAAATACCTACTAAAACAAACTATGTTTTAGTAGGTATTTTGTAGGTTATCTACAAAAAAATTCAGTGCGGTACTGCTGAAATTAAATAAAATACAATAGTTTTGTTGTGGATCCTCAGCCCGTATACAAAAGCGTGAATTTCTATGAAATTGATCCACATATTAATATATTCGAACTAATGGACAATTAGTAGTATATATGCTTGAATTTGTAATATAGAAATAAAATAGCAAGATTAAGTAAATTAGCTAAAAATACACATGTCATCTGGCTCCTCAATCCAGACACTTGCATTTAAATAATTGACTGTATCTACCTAACTATAGAAGATAATCAAAAGCTTTATATGCCAATATTTAATAGAAATTTCTACTAAATATCTATGTACAAAATAACATTGTACAATTTGGTCAAAGGAAGTTATGATGATTATTCGATGTTCCATATAATTCACTATATAGGGTGACCATATCGATACTGGCAAAGAGAATAAAAATATGGTTAAGTACCCGTATTAAGGTAGCGTATTGTATGTTTGCTTCGTATGTACAAAACGTTACGCGAACGTTTATTAATTAATTAATTAATTATTTTATTTATTTATTTAAATAATAAAATGTTATGCGTACGTTAACTTAAAGTAAATAAACGAATGACACTAACCCGCATCGGGCCAGCTTGGGAAAGCCTGTTCCCAGCAGTGGGACGTGTAAGGTTGTTGATGATACTTTGTGGTATTTCCGACTGCTGATACAATTGATTATTAAAATGAATACCTACAACTCTTCATACTCTAGTTTTTGAACACGACCAGAAATGGAATTTATCACAATTGCAGATATATAGCATTTGTTTAAGTTTATACGAAATATAAACAGAATTTTATTGTACAAATTGTCATGAAACTAACTTAGTTCTGGTAAAGAATCAAAGATGGCTCTTTTATTTATTTATTTGTTGATTCCTAAATCACGCAAACAGGTTTACATTCTAAAAATTCTTAAGAAAAATGTAACACTTTATCTAGCTTTCGATCACTACTAATAAACCTTACATGTTTTTGTGGTTTTGATTGAATTCTCAACCTCGACCTTTTGATTAATTATAGTAAGTTCTTACCTATATTAAATACTATTGTAGTAATATAAAACTAATTAATTAACAAAGTAAATATAAAAATAAGAAAACCTGAACTATTAAGCATCATAGGATGTAAACTAAAGATTGCGTGGAAAGAGTGCTATATTGTAGTAATATAAAACTAACTAATTAACAAAGTAAATATAAAAATAAGAAAACCTGAACTATTAAGCATCATAGGATGTAAACTAAAGATTGCGTGGAAAGAGTGCTATATCGTTGTTGTTGCTGAGCTGACGTAAATTAACTGTGTCGCGTAGCGGTGATAGAATACTACTACCCTCTTGGGTGACGTAAAAGACAACTTTCGGACTAAAGACTGCACATACATACATCCAACAGCATAGAACGGCGATAGGCTCATCACCTGTCACGCTGAGCACATCAGCACTCGCTATTTATTGAAAAGTGTACTATGGTAAACGACTGCTTTTATTTGCTGTCCTTATTGCCTAGTCTCTGTCTAACCTTTCGGGGATAATAGTTGTGATTATATGTTAGTGTATGTTTGTACCTACTAATTAAGTTTTTTTAAGAACATTATCAAAATGCCAAGACAAAATATAGAAATTTGGAGTCATTTTTAAAACTGTAGAAAAACATTATCTTTTAAAAGAACTACCTACAACTAATTTAACATTTTTAAAATATTTTAAAGTACAACTTACGATTTTAATGAACCTTTAATAGAAAGGAGTAAAAATGTTGGTATAATATGTAAAAGTCGAAATCACTTTCATGTTTAAATCTTCGAGTTGGTAACATTACGCTAGAGCCGAGTAATAAGCGTGTATACCTACCAGACTGTTGTAAACCGAAGTTTTCAACAGCGGTTTACAACAGTGTGGACAGTTGTTTGCAACGAAAGGAGGGTCTATGCTTATTGAAGCTGGTAGTACTTACGCAGGGTGTTGAATGAAAGTGGACTGTATTACATAGACTGATTATTGTATCTAATTTAAATATAACTACAAGATTAGCCCGACAATGAATTGCTCGTGAGTGCGCGGCCGTGGATGTATGGAAGTGTGTCGCGCGCGGACTCGGCGCCGTTGTGTATATCCGTCTTCCTCGTCCCGCGCGCGCTCCCGCAGATCGCGGCGCCCCCGTGCGCCCAGTGTTGCCATAGCGATACTCCCCGCCTTGAAGTATTATCATCAACATTTGGAGGCACGGGACAGATGGTGTTGTAGGCGCGACGTATGATGCCTCTCTTCGTTTTGATGTCGGCGACTCTGGCTACGCCGTCTGTTCCCGGCAAGACGCGAACAATGCGGCCAAGCGGCCACATCAGTGGAGGCGCTGTCTTGTCCTTGATCAGGACTAGCGACCCCTCTTGTAGCTCTCCCCGCGACGTGTGCCATCTTGTCTTCTTCTGGAGCCATAAAACATATTTATGGTTAAAGCGTGACCAGAAATGTTGCTTCAGCGCTTCAATGCGTTGAAATCTTTGAAGTGAAGTCACGCGTTTGTCGATAAGTTGCGGACGAGACGAGAAGGAAACGATTGATCGTCCAATTAGGAAGTGAGCAGGAGTAAGACAGGACAGATCGGAAGGGTCATCAGATAGTGGGGTTATGGGACGAGAATTTAAGATAGCTTCTATCTGTATCAAGAGAGTAGCCATTTCCTCAAAATCTAAACGCGTCAATTTTAAAACGCGACGAAGATGATGTTTTACAGATTTAACTGCTGACTCCGAAAGACCACCGAAGTGAGGAGTGTATGCGGGAATAAAAGAAAATTTGATACCTTGGTCTACGAGATCTGAAGAAACTGAAGGTTCCCTGAGCAGCTTTGACAACTCGTTAAATGTCCCTACAAAGGTTGTACCACTGTCTGAAAACACGTTCTGTGGCTTCCCCCGGCGTGCTATCAACCTGTTTAGAGCTGCAATAAAGGCTTCTTTAGTCAGGGCCCCAATTCTCATTTTCGAGATGTAGTCTCGAATCGAGTTTTGATTTCACGAATCTCCTATTCTCAGCGCTAATCGAAATAGAGTTCGAGTTTTTTTTTGCCATTCTTTTTAATGCAATCAATTCGGGATGCGTTCCGTTTGACACGTTTTATCCGGTTTTAAACAGGTTGCTACAATGTACCTCTAATATTTTTACTGTAAAGGTATTTAAATGTATTGAACTTGCTTTTTAATTAAAGAAGTAAATTTTTAATAAGTATCGAAAAATCGTTATATTTAATGTGTTGTGATCAAATTTAATTTCCTTAAACAACTTGTATTGTTTAAAACGTGACGTATCGTCGATAAATTTTATGTTTTTTGTTTGTGGTTGCGTGCTTGTTTGGTGACGAAACGATCATTTTAGTATTCACAAGACACACACAACGTCACAATGTCAACAAAAAATACCCAACGCCACAGCAGAAGCAGCTTCTTCTACAAATGTTGGAAGCCGATATACAGTTAAGGAGTGGAAACTTTTCCTAAAAAAAAAGAGTACGAGCTCTCTCAATATTTTAAATCACTTCCACGACAAAATTGGAAATTAACTCCTCCATACCCACCGTAATTTCGCCGCTATTTGACGTTTCATTAGCTTCTCGTAGTCGAAATTACGTCTCGACCACTGCCGACCACTCGAAGCAATTCGAGCGGCTCTCCTTCGAGAAATGTCGAGTTCGAGATGTTTAGAATAACTAAATTGGATTACCACTCGATAAAGTTCGAATTCGAATCAAACTCGAAGTCGATTAGCGCTGACAATAGGATATTCGTGAACAAAATGTCTATATCTCGAAAAATGTCTATGTCTCGAATCGAGTTTTGATTTCGATCTTTATCTCGACCATAAAATCTCGTTATTAACATTTTGTTCACGAATCTCCTATTCTCAGCGCTAATCGACTTCGAGTTTGATTCGAATTCGAACTTTATCGAGTGGTAATCCAATTTAGTTATTCTGAACATCTCGAACTCGACATTTCTCGAAGGAGAGCCGCTCGAATTGCTTCGAGTGGTCGGCAGTGGTCGAGACGTAATTTCAACTACGAGAAGCTAATGAAACGTCAAATAGCGGCGAAATTACGGTGGGTATGGAGGAGTTAATTTCCAATTTTGTCGTGGAAGTGATTTAAAATATTGAGAGAGCTCGCTCTCTTTTTTTTAAAATGTGGAAGAAAACTTTCCACTCTTTAACTGTATATCGGCTTCCAACATTTGTAGAAGAAGCTGCTTCTGCTGTGGCGTTGGGTATTTTTTGTTGACATTGTGACATTGTGTGTGTCTTGTGAATACTAAAATGATCGTTTCGTCACCAAACAAGCACACAACCACAAACAATAAACAAAAAATTTATCGACGATACGTCACGTTTTAAACAATACAAGTTGTTTAAGGAAATTAAATTTGATCACAACACATTAAATATAATGATTTTTCGATACTTATTAAAAATTTACTTCTTTAATTAAAAAGCAAGTTCAATACATTTAAATACCTTTACAGTAAAAATATTTGAGGAACATAGTTGCAACCGGTTTAAAACCGGATGAAACGTGTCAAACGGAACGCATCCCGAGTTGATTGCATTAAAAAGAATGGCAATATTTATCAAAAACAAACTCGAAGTCTATTTCGATTAGCGCTGAGAATAGGAGATTCGTGAACAAAATGTCGATTATCGAGATAGAGATCGAAAACAAAACTCGATTCGAGACTACATCTCGAAAAATGAGAATTGGGTCCCAGGTCCGAGACAAGCTCCAGATGCAACGCCTTGGTGGCTAAACACACAAAGACACAAATATAACTTTTTACAAGTTTACAACTACTTATATAGCTACCGGTTTTATTTACTATGCAAAGCTACAATATATACGTTACAAACGTTACAATTTACGAATATTGTAACGGCCTTTTATGAAAATTTTATTCTGATTCTGCTAACTACAACTGATACAGATGAATGACTATGAAGATGGAAATGATGATGATAAAGATAAATTAATGATTTGAAGATGACTGGAAGAATGGAAGATAAATAGGAAATTGGAACAATCTCACGGTTTTGATGCTATGTCGCAACTTATCATTTCTTCTTTTTTCTTCTTGACACTTCTTGGGACAGCTGCGCTGAAGACACGATCTTGATTCTGGCCGGAAGGCTTTTCTTGCTTGCAGACGAAGTATGTAGCCGTTACGCGAAGCGATGATTCAAACAGCTGTTCGACGACTTCTAGTACCGTTACTTCTGCCCGCTCGATGTTAAATTACACGGCGATAAAAGGACCATATGAAGCTAATAGTACTTATGCAGGGTATTGAATGAAAGTGGACTGTATTACATAGACTGATTATTGTATCTAATTTAAATATAACTACAAGATTAGCCCGACAATGAATTGCTCGTGAGTGCGCGGCCGTGGATGTATGGAAGTGTGTCGCGCGCGGACTCGGCGCCGTTGTGTATATCCGTCTTCCTCGTCCCGCGCGCGCTCCCGCAGATCGCGGCGCTCCCGTGCGCCCAGTGTTGCCATAGCTACTTATGTTGTATACCTACTTTTTAAATTTTTAATCTGTAATTCATTATCATCTGGCAATATCTGTCAACAAATGACATTTGTACAGCCGCTAGCTGTAAAATCAAACATACTTGTGACGTAAAACATCAACGGCGGTTGTAAACTAAGTGAAAGCCTTGTTTTCAACAAGTGTCGACGGAATACAACGGGTTGTAAACCAGCCTCCGCCAAGGTGACCTGGTGGGGAGGCTTGTTTACAACAGTCTGGTACACGCTTTTTGTGCGTTACAAGCAGTGTTGCCATTTTTAGCAGGATCCTGCTTTTTTAGCATTTAGGCTACCTGCAGCAGGATGTTTAGCATTATCGTAATTTTTTTCATATTTGGACATATTTCTGTAAACTGTTTTTTTAATTATTATTTTAATACTTTCTTCCAGAATCATAAATCCTAAAATTTTTACGTACATAAGCAACAAATCTACTTATTTAATAGCCCTATTGGCATCCCTTATTTAATATACTTAAATAGTGTAGTTAAACAAAATTTGATCCAATTGATTAATAATAATTTTGTATCTTTATTGTACGTACATTAATATAAATGAACTTGGCTTTTTTCAGTAACCACGTTGTATGTAGGTTGAAGATTGCGGTGGTATTTGTAATTTGTTAGAGGCAGTGGCAATACTGCTTACGTGGTTTACAACAACGTCCACACAGCGGACCGCCCGCCAGAGGAATCGCAGCAAATTTTTAAAACGCTCCCGCAAACCAAGGTCGTGGAAAGGTCAACCGAAATTTCGTTGCAAACATCAGTCCACACTGTTGTAAACCGCTGTTGAAAACTTCGGTTTACAACAGTCTGGTACACGCTTTAAGGAAAGTTCATTGCGTTATTTTAACTTAATACTTCATGAGAATATTTTAAACGTACGTGTTTAAAACGACTACTTTAATACATTTTTAAATATAGGAAAAGCAAAGAGATTGATCTCATACAGTCTTAATATAACGTTATACGTAATGTATGCTAAGCATCATTAGCATTTTTTGTCAAATAAAGGCTGTAATAAAAGTGACAACTTATTTCTTTACTTTCGAACTTTAATTTTAACACACAAACATACATATAATTACGACTATTATTCCCGAAGGATTAGTCAGAGACTAGGCAATTAGGACAGCAAAAGCGACTGCATTAGGTAGAGGATAAACTATGGTAGAGAACTCTCTACCATAGTCCATTTTTCACCAAATAGCGACTGCTCATATGTCAAGTGTAAGTTGTTATTATTATTTTTTTTTTTATAAAAGAGGGAGGCAAACGAGCAGTCGGGTCACCTGATAGAGAGTAATCACCGCCGCCCATGGACACCCGCAAAACCAGAGGAATCGCAGACGCGTTGGCGGCCTTTAAGGAAGGAATAGGTTTAAGGAAGGAATAGGAATTGGGAAGCGGGGGGTGGGGGGGAGGGGCCTCCGGAACCCTCACTGGTCGGACGAAACACAACAGCACCAAGTGCCATTATTTCACGCCGAATATTCGTGAGAGAGTGGTATTACGCCGGGCCAGCCGGCTCAATGCGTATGGCAACGCAGCGTGGCTCTACCACTCAGTCAGTGTCACTCATTTAGCACCACCCAGGGGTCACGTGTAGAGTCTCAGGGGTAAACCTACGGACGCGAGTAACTTTAACCCCCAAAATTACTTTTATAAGAATCAATAGTAAAATGTATCGATTAGACTTTTTTATTTATAAGGTTTGGCTCAAAAGCTCTTGATGCCAGTGTTGTAAAATATTACAAAATGGCAGATGTGGTAGATAGGACATGATGAAAGTTTCACTTTAATTCCTTTTATAATGTTGAAACATAATTAGGCTGTAATTTTATTCAAACAATGTATTTTATTTCTCAGATTTAGATCTTATATATCTGTCATCATCAGAAATAGGAGTTTGACGTTTTAATCCCTTAACAAATGACATTACTGAATAAAAGGAACATGATGTGATTACAACAGTCCAGTGTAATGTAGCACAGATTACATATACCATAATGTAGCTTTTAAAAATGCAAAGCTAGGTATGTATTTAATCAATATCATCGACACTTTTTCATACTTATTATGAAAAAGTGTCGAAAAGAAAGAACAAAATTTGCGTTAAAATTATATAAATAATATTTATAACATTATAATTGTTAAGTTCATAATAATATATATTTTTATTATTGAAATTTTGCATTCACAATGCTATATAGATATAGGATAAAATGTTTACTAGAAAAAAATCAACCAGTCTCAGGAAGCTCGAGTGGGATTCGAACCCACGACCTTTGGGTTTTTTTTTCTAGTAAACATTTTATCCTATATAGCATTGTGAATGCAAAATTTCAATAATAAAGATATTTATAAGCAATTACGTCTTTATCGATTGTTAAATACTTGCAATAGTATTTCTTTCGAATGTAGACTTTACAGTGACGTAATACCGCTGGCTTGCAGCGTAAATCAAACTACTAGGAAAAATTCAACAAGTCTTCTGGGGTCTCGGTAGCTCAGCGGTTAGAGCAGTGGACCGGCAATCCAAAGGTCGTGGGTTCGAATCCCACTCGAGCTTCCTGAGACTGGTTGATTTTTTTCTAGTAAACATTTTATAATATATATTTTGTTAAAACTAAATGTAAAGAACAATTTGTCCTGTTTTCATTCATATAACATGGTCACCCTTAGTGAATTGTATCGAATATCGATTAATCATTAAAACTTCCTTTGACCAAGTTGTTTCACTACACCGCTTGGAACTCGTCTCGCGGGCGAACCTGCAAAGGGCTTCCATGCAGAGCAAACTTGTTACTTTGTTCTGGGTGAAAGCCCATGCGGGATTGCCCGGTAACGAGCGTGCGGACGCAATTGCGAAGGAGGCTGCAACTACGTCACGGAGGAAGCCGGACTACGATCGGTGTCCGATCTCATTCGCCAAACGTTTCATTCGCGAGGAGACGATTGGCGAATGGGATCGGAGATACGACGCGGGAACGACGGCCTCCTTCTATGCTGTTGGATGTATGTATGTGCAGTCTTTAGTCCGAAAGTTGTCTTTTACGTCACCCAAGAGGGTGGTAGTATTCTATCACCGCTACGCGACACAGTTAATTTACGTCAGCTCAGCAACAACAACGATATAGCACTCTTTTCACGCAATCTTTAGTTTACATCCTATGATGCTTAATAGTTCAGGTTTTCTTATTTTTATATTTACTTTGTTAATTAGTTAGTTTTATATTACTACAATATAGCACTCTTTCCACGCAATCTTTAGTTTACATCCTATGATGCTTAATAGTTCAGGTTTTCTTATTTTTATATTTACTTTGTTAATTAATTAGTTTTATATTACTACAATAGTATTTAATATAGGTAAGAACTTACTATAATTAATCAAAAGGTCGAGGTTGAGAATTCAATCAAAACCACAAAAACATGTAAGGTTTATTAGTAGTGATCGAAAGCTAGATAAAGTGTTACATTTTTCTTAAGAATTTTTAGAATGTAAACCTGTTTGCGTGATTTAGGAATCAACAAATAAATAAATAAAAGAGCCATCTTTGATTCTTTACCAGAACTAAGTTAGTTTCATGACAATTTGTACAATAAAATTCTGTTTATATTTCGTATAAACTTAAACAAATGCTATATATCTGCAATTGTGATAAATTCCATTTCTGGTCGTGTTCAAAAACTAGAGTATGAAGAGTTGTAGGTATTCATTTTAATAATCAATTGTATCAGCAGTCGGAAATACCACAAAGTATCATCAACAACCTTACACGTCCCACTGCTGGGAACAGGCTTTCCCAAGCTGGCCCGATGCGGGTTAGTGTCATTCGTTTATTTACTTTAAGTTAACGTACGCATAACATTTTATTATTTAAATAAATAAATAAAATAATTAATTAATTAATTAATAAACGTTCGCGTAACGTTTTGTACATACGAAGCAAACATACAATACGCTACCTTAATACGGGTACTTAACCATATTTTTATTCTCTTTGCCAGTATCGATATGGTCACCCTATATAGTGAATTATATGGAACATCGAATAATCATCATAACTTCCTTTGACCAAATTGTACAATGTTATTTTGTACATAGATATTTAGTAGAAATTTCTATTAAATATTGGCATATAAAGCTTTTGATTATCTTCTATAGTTAGGTAGATACAGTCAATTATTTAAATGCAAGTGTCTGGATTGAGGAGCCAGATGACATGTGTATTTTTAGCTAATTTACTAAATCTTGCTATTTCATTTCTATACTACAAATTCAAGCATACATACTACTAATTGTCCATTAGTTCGAATATATTAATATGTGGATCAATTTCATAGGAATTCACGCTTTTGTATACGGGCTGAGGATCCACAACAAAACTATTGTATTTTATTTAATTTCAGCAGTACCGCACTGAATTTTTTTGTAGATAACCTACAAAATACCTACTAAAACATAGTTTGTTTTAGTAGGTATTTTGTACAAATTTAGTACAAATTTTCAAAAATGTAACTTCATTACTTTCCGAGTTCTAGGGTGGCTCCTCAATCCATACTGTATGGATTGAGGAGCCAGCTTTATATTGATGTACCTTAGAAAGTATTATACTACAAATTCCAGAGTTTGTCCTACAAAATTATTTTTTATACTACTAATTGATGGTATGATTTTCCTTTAAAAATTAGGGGTGGCTCCTCAATCCTGACGTTCATAATTATTATGTTCGTTTGTTACAGAGTTTAATTATTAATAAATTTCGATGTTTTCGTTTTAGGATACTTACTGCCATACTTAGAGACGTCAATTAGGTTTTAATGACAATTCAGTCTTTCCTCTCTATAAGCACTATACATAAGAAAGTGACAGCAAAAGACTTAATGGGCGATTTTCTGACAGCCCAAAGTAAAAAGTAAAAATTAGTTCAAAAACACCCGATAGATGTCGTTTTATAAAAGCCAGCCACCAGCCGTACATACCTAAGGGCTGTAATAAATTCTACACTTTTACTTGTCTACCAAAAGAATAAAAAAATAGTAAGTCCTTACCTATTAATATTCAGGACATCCAGAACCTATTTCTATTTTGGAATAGAATAAATATTACGCATGCTCTTCATGAACCCGCCTTTTACCATGCGCCATACTAATCTATGCTAAGCGCCATCTATGAAGTCATTTACGAACCAATTTCTTTTTTTTTTTGATCTCGGAAAATCGCCCATTGTCATTAAAACTTATTTGACGTCTCTGAGTACGGCAGTTAATTACAATACAGTAAATTGTTTATCGAAGAGTAAGAGCAATATTTTCTTTTTATTAGTAGTAAGTAATGATGATTACATAATTTTTACTAAAAATAATTAAAAAATTTGAATTTATTGTGTTTATTTTTTTCTTAGATTATTTTTGTAATAAAAGATAATGTTTTTCTGTTTATAATTGTTGTTTAATAAGATCTACATTACGTTTAATCTCACTTTTATTATTATTTTCATAGAAAAACGTATAAAACTTGTAAGAATCATGTTACCAAACTATTGGCACGTTTTGTTCGTAAGAGAAATAAAAGTAATTTGTCCTATAAAGCGCTTATTTTATTTTTTAGACTCAATCACGCCTCACATACCACTTTATTTTTCAATCATAATCGACGTAAACGGTTGTAAGTAGTAGGTATATACATACATTAGGTACATACGTACAGACTTACATACCTTAAAATATAAAACTTATTTTCCAGTGTAATTGGTTGTAAGTATCATATACAACAAATTTCAATACAAATAACCCACGTAAAATATTGTAACAACAAAATCTCAGAAATTACACATATTATCAAAATGATTCTATTACTAGAGTTGAAAGTAATATTATTTATATTCTGCTGACCTCGCACCCAGACGGCTATCAAGTTTCTGTTGATGCACCACTAGGCTCATCAGACCACTGTTTGATTTGCAGCACTGTGCCTCTCACAGAAACTTCAAAACCGCAACCAGCGGCTAGCCGTCGAGTCTGGCATTATAGGTCAGCGGACTAGGATGGGATGCGAAGTTACTTTGCGTCCTACCCGTGGTGGCGAGTTTGCTTCTCGCTGGATGATCTTGATGTCGCCGCTGACTCTGTTGTTGATGTGATACTGCAGGGAATGGAACTTTTCATTCCAAACTCTGTGGTTCCCATTGGCGGCAAGTCCCAACCATGGTTTTGTCGTTGCTGCAAAATGGCGTCTCGCCAAAAGCGACAACATTACCAAGTGTTACAGCGAAAGGCGTTCGCAGTAACAGCGACGAAATAAAGGTTGTGGGCTGGGTAGGTATGGATAGTGAAGTACTTACAGGGATGATGAGTCACAGGAACCGGGGGACGAGCTGACCACGGGCGGCGATGTAGGTTGGTTTCCTGGCGCACAGTCACTACACTACACAATAGGCATTTAGGCGGTCTCTTCACATTAGGTTCAGGAGTCACTATAAATAAGGGCAGATACCAGCGCGCGTATTTTGTGGGCGTCTCGCGGTAGTTAACAGACAGACTGGTCGGCGCGGTATATCTCACGAAGCCAGCGGCTGCGGGGCGCGCAGCGGTGGCGCCGCGGCAGATAGGCGGACGCGGTCGTCAACAACTGCCTTACCGATGGCGGTATAGTTTGAATGGCCGTCCCGGCTTTGGCGGGAACATCCTCCGGGGGCCAGGGTGGGCTCATCCAATGGGAGCCTGGCGATCCGGAATACAGGCCTCCGAAGATGTCCATTCGCGGTGTCCAGGTCCACCACCCGCACGACGCCATCCTTCCCAGGCAGGGTGCGAGCAATGCGCCCCAGTCTCCATTGGAGGGCAGGCAGGTTGTCCTCCTTGATGAGGACGAGCTCGCCAACTCGGGGAGGGGAGGATGGGGACAACCATTTGGAGCGGGTTTGGAGGGTATGTAGGTAGGACTGGGTCCACAGCGTCCAGAAGCGCTGGGAAAGGGCCTGTACCATCTGGAATCGCCTACGTGTGGAGATCGGCCTATCTTCCACGGATAGTTCGGGAAGGGCCGTTAGTGAGCGGCCTATAAGGAAATGTCCGGCTGTAAGCGGCTCAAAGTCTGAAGGATCAGACGAAAGTGGGCAGAGAGGTCTTGAGTTAAGGACCGCTTCAATTCGAGCTAAAAGTGTGGAGAATTCCTCGAATGTGAGGTGTTGTTCGCCAATTACGCGATATAAAAGTTGCTTTGTTGATTTTACGTTGATCTCATGTAACGCACCGAACCATGGTCCCTTAGGGACGTTCAACAACCAAGTAATGTGCTGACCAGCGAGCTTGTGCGCAATCGTGTCATTATTCAAGGCAAGAAAGTTTTGTACTTCGATGAGCTGATTTCTAGCGCCTACATAATTTGTACCGCAGTCCGAGCGGATGAGAACCGGGGCACCGCGGCGTGCTATAAAACGCTGTAATGCCGCGAGGAACGCTTCCGTGCTGAGGTCCGAGACCGGTTCCAAATGAACCGCCTTAGTCGAGAGGCACACGAATATACAAAAGTACGCTTTTAAGAGTTTAAGATTACGTAGGGTACTAGATTTAACGAGGAATGGTCCGGCAAAATCGGTCGTGACTTGACTAAATACTGGCTGAGGCGTAACTCTATCGGCTGGCAGGTCGGCCATGAAGGGCGCTTGCGGCTGGGCCCGGCATCGAAAGCATCTAATGCATTTAAAAACTCGGTGTCTAATAATACGGCGCGCGGACAATATCCAAAATTGTTGGCGTAGGATAGCGTGTAAAGTGTCAGCGCCAGGGTGGCAGTGTATTTTGTGGTAGTGGTCAATGATAAGGTCTACAAGTGGGCTAGAGCTGGGAAGTATGAGCGGATGCTGCGCGTCATATCGGATAGACGCATGGGACAGTCGTCCACCAACTCTAAGAAGCTCATCTTTAATGAGAGGTGACAGCCGCTGGAGTCTAACGGAGCAGATTTTGCCAGTTTGAAGGCGGTGGATGTCCTCTGCAAATTCATTGTGCTGAACACTGCGCACCCAGTAAAGTAGGGCCTCTCTTCGTTCACTGACGTACAAGGGGCCTGAGCGTCGCGAATCTGGGTGGTGTCTGCAGTTGTGCAGAAAGCGTTTTAGACAAGCTGTCACTCCGACGAGCTTGTCTAGTGAACTGAACCGAGTGAGCAGGTCAAAGTCAAGACCGGGCACTGTGACCAGTGACGGGACGTGTTTGGGCTTAAGGCCGGGCAGGGCGTGATGGCCCAGAGCTAACGGCATTGCAGGCCAAGACTCACAAGGCTGTCCAAGCCACGTGGGAGACCACCATAGGTCGTGGGCTGACAGGGATTGCGCAGACATCCCTCTGCTTGCGCAATCTGCCGGGTTGAGCTCGGAAGGTACGTGTCGCCAGGTACATTCTGGTGAGCCTGAGCTGATTTTGACTACCCTGTTGGCTTCAAAGGGTTGAAGACGGTGAGGCGGTGTATTGAGCCAGGCCAGGACTATCGTACTGTCTGACCAACATATGTGTTGTTGTATACTGATATGGGCCGATAACTGAACTGACACACGGATCATGAGCTGGGAGAGTAGAGTGGCGGCCGACAACTCTAACTTGGGGATTGTGAGGCGATTCTTGATTGGTGCGACTCGCGACTTGGCGACAATCAAGTGTACCAAAGTATCTCCGGAGGCATCGAGCTCATGGAGGTAAACAACGGCGGCAAACCCGGCTTCAGAGGCATCTGCAAACCCGTGAAGCGAGTATGCAGCTGAGCCTTTGTTTGCACAAATGTGCCGAGGGAAGCGAATGCTAGACAACAGCGGCAGATCCTCTGAGATGTGGTGCCACTCCGTTTGCACTTCAGAGGGAGTGGGCTCATCCCATTCCAGCTTCAGTAGCCACAATTGCTGAAGCAGCAGCTTTGCGCGGAAGATAACGGGAGAAACCCAGCCGTTTGGGTCATAAAGTGAGGCTACGGTACTTAAAATAGACCGCTTTGTGACATGTGTGATGGGGGGCAGAGAGATGCGGTAGGTGAACTCGTCTGACTGAGGGCTCCACTGTATACCCAAGACCTTAATGGACGTGGACTCTGGGTTCATGTCGAAGTCCTTGGGCATGTCGCATTGGTTGTCGGGAAATCTCTCGAGCAGCTTAGGCGAGTTAGATGTCCACTTACTGAGCTGAAAGCCGCCTAGGTCTAGCAGACTTATGAACTCGTCCTGAAGTGCTTGGGCGGATTCAACTGTGTCATGACCACACAAGATGTCATCAACGAAGATAGACTTGCGAAGAACCTGAGCGGCTCCAGGGTAGCGATGGCCTTCATCATCAGCCAGCTGGAGCAGAGTGCGGATTGCATGGTACGGGCTTGATCTTAAGCCGTAGGTGACTGTATTGAGGGCGTAGGTGAGCAGAGGGTGATCTGGTGAGGACCGCCATAGTATCAGCTGATACCGTCTCTGATCTGGGGCAACCAGCACATTTCTGAACATCCTCTGAATGTCAGTGCTGAAAACGACTGGATGCGTTCTGAAAGACATGATGATGTCCACAATGTCCTGTTGAAGGGCGGGGCCTGTGTGTAGGCATTCATTTATGCTGACACCATTGGAGCTTTTGCAGCTACCATCAAAAACAATGCGCAGCTTGTCCGACCCTGACTTAAATACGCCATGGTGTGGGATGTAGAAGTGAGGTTTATGGGCGAATGTATTTGGGTGACATTGAGCCATGTGCCCTAAGTCGATGTATTCGGCCATAAAGTCGACGTATTTAGAACGCAGAGACGGGTTCGCCATTAGCTTCTTCTCAATATTGAGGAATCTGCGTAATGCGATGGGGTGAGTTTTACCTAGTTGAGGGGCGTCTTTAGAAAGGGCAGAGCGACCGTATATCTGCCTGAGGGATCGCGTGTAGTGGTAGAGCGGAAGATTTCCTCGCATTGTTCCTCCAGGGGATCATTATGAGTGTGAGATTGAGGGAGGGGCTCCTCAGACTCCCAGAACCTTTCCAGACTCTGACGTATGTCCTGGGCTGATTCAGCTGAGTCTGGTTGTGAGCTGACGACGTGAGCTGAGTTAACCTGCTGCGCCGGCTGCGCATACAAGTCCTCAATGGGTCCTATCAACGCGAAGTCGAAAATCGTACCGAAGGCTATGGGCTTGCCCGGGCCCAACGAGACCTTAGTCCCGTCCAACACCTGGCCAAGAACGTCCGACCCCAATAAGAGGTCGATCGGGGCTGGTGTGTGGTAAAGCTGGTCAGCCAATGGCACGGGTGGCTGGCCTAGTACGTGGGAAATGTTTGGTACCTTCTCTAAGGGAAGGTAGCCAGTGACGTTTTTTAAAATGTGAGCTGTGGCAGTGATTGTAGGAGTATCATTGTGAGTGGGTCGGCATACTATTGTTATTGCCGCCTTTGACTCATGTTTGTGCTGATTCCCAACTCCTGTAATTTTTAAAGAAGTGGGTTTTGATGGCAGGTTTAAAAGTCGTGCCATGCGTGACGTTATTAATGTCAGCATACTGCCACAGTCCAATAAAGCTCTGGCTGTGTGAAGATGGCCATGTACGTCCGCGACTCTTAGTGAGACGGTTGGCAACAAAATAGGTGTGCCAGTGGGCACAGAAGGTGAGTGAGCTGATTGAGTATCAGCTGAAATTGTATGAGCTGAGTATGTATCAGCTGTGTGGGCATGGGTTGAGTGGGCATGGGCTAAATCTACCTCTTCGCTAGGGTGCTCCGTGATAGTTGGGAGTCATAATTGCTGGCGGCGTTCGCGGGGCCTACCTGGCGAACCGGACCTGGGTGGGCTGGCTCTGTGAGCAGAGCTGGGTTGCACCTGTTTAGCCTGTGCGGGTTCGTGCCGCCTGCTGTGTCTGGGACGCTCCCTCGAGTGCTCTGTCAGCTGTGGTGGGGGTACATGTACAGACGACGAATGAGCTGTGTGCGTTGGGCCGTCTGGTCGATGGAGGGACGTGTGGTGGTTCGTGCTCCCACAATCCTTGCATGCCCCCCTTGACCTGCACTCGCTCTCGTAGTGACGGCCGAGACAACGCTGGCAGCGCTCGCGTGCCTGTACAAAGTCCCAACGGCCCTGTGTTGGCTGGGCATTGTACCATCTGCACGTCATGAGCGTATGTCCCCTAGTGGCACAATAGGGACAGTAGGACGTCGAGCGTGAGGAAGAGGATGAGGACGATGATGAGGAGCAGCTTTGCTGGAAGGCCGAGTAGACGGGGAAGGGCTGACTGCGAGCCGGGGAGGTGGATGGGCGGTGACGCATTTGCTGCGCTGGGCGTGATGGTTGGTGAGTAGGCTGATCATAGGCGCGGTGAGGCGATGGAGCTGAGGAACGGCCACGGTAATGGTCGGGTTGTTGCTGAGCCATCTGAGCATAAGTGCGATGGGGCAACTGAGGAGGCGCGCGGCTACGAGAAGGGCCGGGCTGGGGCTGAATGGGTTGAGCCATGGCTATGTTGGAGAACTCTGTCTCCACACAGCGCGCGTGCTCCTCGAGGTAGGAGATAAGGTCCCTTAACGTGGGCAGGGTGTTACTAGACCCGTGCCTGCGTTCAAATCGCGTGCGGAGCTCGCCCTTGAGCTTCCGCACCACTATTGACACAAACACGTAGTCGTCTCCTATGGGCAGATCTAAATTGTTGAGGGCACACTGAGCCGATATGAGCGGCGTAAGGAACAGTGTACGGATGTTCGAGCGCGTATGGATGCTTGGCAGCCCCAGGATGATGTCCACAAAACTATCAATGAGAACCCGGCGGTTCTCGTACCGCTTGGTGAGGATGTCCATGGCCACGGCAAAATTCTCATTGGTGACCTTTAGGTGGGATACCATACTTAATGCCTCACCGCTGAGACTTGAGAATAGGTAGTGGAGCTTGACTGCGTTCGACAGGGTCGCCATGTCGTCAGTCAGACTCCTAAACAGCGCAATGAAGGAAGGCCAGTCCTCCACTTTTGAGCTGAACCTAGGCAGCGCTATCTTGGGGAGGACGGCTGTGGGCGTATTGACGCCGAAACTGGGCTGAGCACTATGGGTTGGGGATGACGTGGAAGAGGTTGAGATTTCCTCCCTAGCCATAAGTATCCCCAGGTACGCTCCGGAGGCCTTTGTGTGGTTCTCAGTGTATGTCTTCTCGGTCTTCTCGTCCAGGTCCTCCTCGTCAAGAATGCTATAATACACTGCGTCCATCCTGTCTTTCACGCCTTGTATCTGTGCGAAACGCACGTTAAACTCCAATTTGGAATGTGTGGTGCTGCCAGCAATAATTTGTAATAATTCTTAATCTGAGCGCGCGCGCAGCTATCACGAACTGCGAACGTGCCCTCCGTGTCGCTGCTGTGTAAACACAAGGACTCGCGCGGGCGGAGCGGCGGCGGCGAGATGTCTGCGCTGGCGGTGGCAGGCCTATTATTATCTAACGGCGCAACACCGGCGGGCGGGCGCGCAGCCGTGTCAGCAGTGTCACGCGAGCGCAACATCGAACCGGTTTCCGTATTAAAATGTAAAAGCGAATGATGACCCTTATGACATACGTTGCAAGTATTAAGCGATTTACAATAAGACGTCGAGTGTTTTGCGCTTAAACAGTTTATACATAACTTACTTTGCTTCACGAAATTAAAACGATCCTTAACCATTAATTTTTTAAATGCGAGACAATTAAATAATTGAGAATGATTGGACATATTGCAATATCCACAAGTGGAAGCGGGTGCCGACATTTGACGGTTATGATTACTGGTTAAAGCGAAGGTATGCGACATCTTAGTTACTGATTGGCGAGGTAGACTTCGAACTTTCGACTTTAAATTAACGGCGGTAGGTTCTAAATTGTTAACGGTCGACGTTCTCTCGAGTATTTTAATATGATGACGAACAAAGTTAATTAAATCGGAACTGTTAGGAATATCTTGGTCCTTTAGCGATAGTTCAAACGATTGCACAAGCTGCAAGTCTAACTTTTTTAATGCTATATGCGTGACGATAAAATCGGCCAAATCAGAAATATCCAATCGTCTTAAAGCGGATAGTGACGAGTGTATTTTTTCTATAAAATTATTTAAATGAGCGGGTGCATTAGCGGGCGGTTGCGATTCAAAAATATTATTTAAATATAAGGTACCCAACATTCTTTTATCTTGGTACTTAGTTATGAGCGAATCCCAAATTATGGGATAATTAGACTCGTTAGGTATAATACCTGCAAATACCGAAAGAGCTTTCCCACTCAGTTTACCCACTAAGTACTGGACCCGTTGCGCGTTAGACAAACTATTATTGGTATGGATGTTTGCCTTGAATGACTCATAGAAAAGAGGCCAATGTTCCGGGTTCCCATCAAATGATGGCAATTCGATAGGCGGTAATTTGCATTTAGAAGGGGCTGAATTAGCGGGCGATGATGGCGACTCATTACTCCCCGACATTAGAGTGCGTGTATGGCTTATACGCGTATATAAGGTCTCAAAAGATTCCCAGTCATTGTAGTTAATTTCAGCGTCTGGTTTTTGCTGCAACAACAACAGGTTGTGTTCATCACACAATGAGCTGAATTGTTCGTATGAACCTTTCAAGTTAGACGACATCGCCATAAACTCAGTTTTCGTTCTAGTGTCGACGGCGCCTGGCACCAATTGCTTTGAAACGTCATACAATTTGGTAACGCGTTTATAAATGGATTGCTTTTTTGCAATGACTAATTTTAGTTTTGCTTCTTCGGCTGCCATTTTGTAGTCGAAGAAACAATTAACGTGCTATAAGCGCGGTTGATTAAAATCCGTTAAATAATTTAACGGTGGGTAAGTGCCCCCTACCACGGAATGTGGGTAGCTATGTGCTAGAAAATAACGGCTGTCGAAAATACAGTTATAAATGCGTGGGGTACTTAAAATATATATTTAAAATATATGTGATAAATAAATATAATTATAAGCGGAGCGGGTAAATAGATAAATAAACTAGTTTTAATCCGGGTCGTATGGACCAAAATTTATGGTGTCTCCGTTTTACTGGAGGGCGGGTAAATTAATGCTAAGCGCAGTGGACTGTATGAGCGGGGGCGGTTATCACATATACTCGTATAAATATATAGAAAGGGGCAGTTTAAACGAAGGAAGCCAAGGGCGGCGGTTACGGCCTTCAAGTGTTCCCCTGAGCGAAATAAGCAGCAACACTAACCTGGTAATCGGCGTCTTCAGCACCCAGGATTCTGGCAGCTAGCTGCGCGGGCGGAGCGGTTAGCAGCGGTGGCGGCGACGGTGTTCGCGGCGGCGATGAAAAGCGAACAAGCGGGAGCGGGCGTTCAGCTCAGCGGTGGATTTGCAACTGTCCGATGACAGTCAGAGGAATGCTGGGGCGCGCTGAGAATCGCTTGTGCGGACGGTACACCGATAACCATTTATAGTGCTACTACCTTCTCACACAAGGAAACACACAAAAGCGCGCAAACAGTAAGTTTTACAAAGGTTTAAAGTTTATTACAATAGCAGATAGTAACTAATATTATATCTAACCGCCCACCGTACTATAACAATGAAAAATTTCTTATTAAGAATAATATACATAATTTGTTGTTTTACATCTGTTAAAATAAACAATGGATTTTATAAATTTTATCAAAGTACATTTTAGTATCCAGCAATTTACAAAGTACCTATGTAAAAGTATTAGAAGGTAAGTAAAGTAAGTAATGTATAATTACTTTAAAGTAGGTAGGTCGCTGACATGCACTTATGGTAAGTATATAAGAAATATTCTCTTTGACTCAATTTTAGGTTACATAAATTTATTTTATTTTGTTAAGATACAGATTTTAGTTACAGGTCTCTTAAAGACACCATTCTTACATTTAATAGATACCACACGAGTAATCTTATCGGGGCCTACATGTTTCTGTATTATTTTACCTAATAACCACTTGCTAGGTGGAATATTATCTTCTTTCATAATCACTACGTCATCGATTTCTGGCTCAGAGTTTTTTGTGTTCCATTTGTACCTTTGATTAAGAGTACTGAGGTACTCCTTAGACCATCTGTTCCAAAAATCGTTGACCATTTTTTGTGTTAATCGCCATCTATCTAAGTTACTAATCTTTTCTAATGTGTAATTTTCATCGGCTAAGTTCAGTACAGGTTCACCAATCAGAAAGTGACCCGGTGTCAGCGGCAGTGGATCGTCCGGATCATCGCTAAGCACAGATATGGGTCTAGAATTTAAGCACGCTTCTATCTGTGCCAACACAGTAGTTATTTCCTCATAAGTGAGCGTTGTATCCCCGACTACCCTTTTTAGATGTGTCTTTGTACTGCGCACCCCCGCTTCCCATAAACCTCCGAAATTAGGTGCATGCGGAGGAATAAAATGCCATGTTGTGCGCTCTAAAGTTAACAATTCTGCTATCTCAACTGGAACCGAAGATTTGGCGCTATCAAACATATGTCTTAACTGCTTATCCGCTCCGACAAAGTTTGGACCATTGTCACTATAAATGTTATGACAATGTCCTCGTCTCGACGTAAATCTCCTGAAGGCTGCGATGAATCCCTTGGTGGTCATATCGGTGACAGCCTCTAAATGTATGGCACGGGTTGCCATGCAAACAAACAAGCAAATATATCCTTTATAGGATTTTGCTCCTCTGCCTGGTGAAAATCTGATATTAATGGGTCCTGCGTAGTCGACTCCTGATGAACAAAAAGGTCGATTAGGTTTTACTCGAACCTCTGGTAGCTGGCCCATTAATTGTGAAGTATTCTTCTTCGAATATCTAATGCAAGTCACACACTGTCGATAATGTTTTTTTGTTTGGTCTTTAGCTCGTAGTATTCAGTATTTTGACCTCAAATAATTCAGCATTATTTGTGGTCCACCATGCATAGTCTTTTGATGAGCATCTGCTATTAAAAGCCTGCTAAGATGACTTTTAGCGGGTAAAATAACAGGATGCTGTGTATCAAAATCCGTATGCGATTGTTGGATACGTCCGCCGACTCTTAAAATGCCATTCTCATCAAGAATGGGACAAAGATTACGGAGTTTGCTTCTTTTGGAAATAAACCCATGTGATTTTAACTGCTTTATTTCTTTCATAAATTCGATGCGTTGAACTTGTCTAATACAATTATTTAAAGTTTCAGAAATCTCTTGTATTGTTACAAGTTTAGAAAAATCTTGTCTTTTTTCTTTGTTTAGTTTTAAATTTAACCATCTTCTGCAATATGCTACTATTCGCAACATTGTGTATAAATTAGAAAACTTAGTCCAAATTAATTCTTCTTCGGTGTTGAATAAAGCAGTTAAAGATATCGCTCTCTCCTCTTCTTGTGTATCCTCAATATCAGGCGTAGTCAAGTTTATGTGCGGCGTGGACAACCAACCCGGTCCATTCCACCACAATGGATGATCTGTCAAATCTGAGGCCTGTAAACCTCTTGACGCGCAATCAGCTGGGTTCATGTCAGTAGCAACATGCCGCCATTGCTCGAAATCTAAAATGTTTAATATGTCGGACACACGGTTGCTTACAAATGTGTTCCAACGACTGGATCCACCCTTTAGCCAAGCTAGGACTATGGTAGAATCAGTCCACGCGTGTAAGTCTTTCTTAGGTATGCTCATCACTTGAGATGTCTCTGAAATTAGTTTTGCTGCTAACACCGCACCACAAAGTTCCAGTCTAGGTATTGAGACTTGTTTTTCGACAGGAGCAACTTTTGTTTTGGCTGTTAAAAGATGTACATATGCTTTCTCTTCCTCAACAACTCGTAGGTACACTGCTGCTCCATACGCTGCTTGCGAAGCATCTGCGAAGACGTGTAACTCTATATTAGATATGGAAGAACAGCGTAACCATCTCGGTATGATAATACCTTTAATGTGATTTAAGTTCGCTCTGTAATGCATCCACTCATTCAGTAGCTCTCCACTTATATTATCATCCCATTCCAGCCCTGATCTCCACAATTTCTGTATGATCATCTTTGCGACAACTACCACCGGAGCTATCCACCCCAACGGGTCATATAGTTTGGCTACTTCGGAAAGAATATATCGTTTAGTGACTGATTTTTTTTGCTCCGGTAGGTTCAAAATATATTCAAAATTGTCTGTTTCGCGATTCCAACTCAACCCCAATACCTTTACCAAACTGTTTACTCTTAGTGGAACTTCATGATCATTTCGTTGGTTGTTGCCGATGTATCTTAAGACATTCTCATTGTTACTACTCCACTTCTGGAGGTAGAATCCTCCGGACTTCATGAGGTTATTTAACTCATTGTAAATATTTATAGCTTCTTCTACGGTCTCACAACCCGACAGGAGGTCATCCATATAGAAGTCGCTTTTAGTTATTTTAGCAGCAGTTGGAAACTTTGACCCCTCGTCATCAGCTAATCTTTGTAGTGACTTCACAGCAAGGTACACATGCTGTTCCAAATGTCAATCTTAAAAGTTTAAAGTGTTTTATTGGCTCATTCTGTGCAGATCTCCAAAGTACCCTCTGATAGTTTGTATCCTCTTCTGCAACTCGTATCATTCTGTACATTTTAATGATATCCGCAGTAATACAGATTTTATGTATTCTCCATCTCATAAGTATGTGCCGCAGGTCTTGTTGCAATTTCGGACCGATCAGAAGATTATCATTCAGAGATACGTTATTGACACCTTTACAAGAAGCGTCAAAGACAATTTTAAGTTTCGTAGTATCTTTATCTTCTCTCAATACCGCATGATGAGGCAGATATACCGATATTGGATTATTAACATCTGCAGTATGTACCTGCACCATGTGATTCAAACTTATGTATTCCTCCATGACTTTAAGGTACTCCTCACGAAGCTTCTGGTTTTTCAATAACCTCTTCTCTAGGTACTCAAATCGTTTAGCAGCTATTTCTACTAGTCGGCCATTTTGACACTCTGGGTTTTTATTTTGAAAAGGTAGTTTTACAATAAACCTTCCTTCTTCGTCTCTGATTGTCGTTGTATTATAAAATTCTTCACATATTTCTTCTTCTTTTGACAATCTCTTCTGTATAATGTTTGGCTCGTTCTCTATTTCCCAAAATAGCTTAAGCAACTCATCTTCTTTAACGTGAACATGCAAGCTAGTAACATTTTTCTCTTCTGAGGTAGACTCCTTGGTCATCCTTCCAGATAACACCCAACCTAGAATCGTTTGTTGCGCTAGTAAATTACCTGTAGGATGCTTAATAACGCCGTCTAACAAAACGTCACTGTAGACCTCAGCTCCAAGCAGAATATCTATTCTCCCTGGCGTTGTAAATCCAGGGTCAGCCAGCTCCAAGCCTTCTAGGACTGACCACTCAGGTGTAACAATATGAGTAGTAGGTAGCAGTGTTGTTAATGAACGCAATACATAAGCTTTTACTCGAACTAAGGCTGTGGGATTGTGGCGCGATTTTACTGTCAGTGAAACCGTGTGTTTGATTCTCGTTTGCCCCTCTCCCACCCCTGACACCCAACCACGCACTGATTTACGTGTAAGATTAAGTAACTGAACTGTCGCCTCCGTTACAAATGATGCCTGTGACCCTTGGTCTAACAAAGCCCTAACTCTATATTTGCAACCATTTCTACTATCTACCAATACCTCGGCGGTAGCTAATAGGACACTGTTTGTTTGAATCTCTCTAGAAAAGTTGGTTACAATGTGTGTATCATTTGACAAAGTATTAAGCTTACATGTAAAAGGTTCGTTCACCTTACCTGTAGATGTACTCTCACCCTCGTTTGGTTTCTCAGTATTGTCCTCTCTCTCGAAATGTAGAAGTGAATGATGCCGCCGTCCACACCTTCTGCAGCACGCTGATTGCCGACATTTGATTGCGGAGTGCGATGGCGCAAGACAATTGAAACACAATCTGCTTTGCTGTACAAACTCTTGTCTTTCCTTAGTAGACATATCTCCAAACTTCTTACAATGATATATATAGTGCTCACCACTGCATAGTGCACACTTGATTTCGAGCCTTTTCTCAACCTTGTTAATGTTCGAATGGAAAGCTTTAGGTTTAACTAAAGGTTTAAGTGGGGCTGATCTCATTTTATGACTATCTATCATTTCTAAAGATCGGAATCTTGCTTCTAGAAAATCACTTAGCTCCGACCATGTAGGTAGGTCATTATTACTTGTACTAAGTTGTTGTTCCCACTTCTTCATTGATTCACTGTCTAATTTTGATGCAACTAAGTAGTTAATAATCATGTCCCAGGTATCCGTCTCCACACTCATGTTCTTCAAAGCTTTCAAACAAGTCGAAGTTATGTCCACCAATTGTTTAATTAAACTAGCCGATTCCGTGTGCACAGGCTTTTGTGTAAATAATATTTTCATAATTGCGTTACAATTAAACCTCTTGTTGTTATAACGTTTTACTAATTGGTTCCACGCTTCATCATAATTGGCATCCGTTGTAGTAAAATTACGTATCATACCTTCTGGTTCTCCTGATAAATTACTCTTTAAATAATGTAATTTCTGCACGGGTGATAAGTGCTTATTATTGTGAATAAGAGAACAAAACAAGTCATAAAACGTTTGCCACTCTTCATATTTACCGTTAAATGTCGGTATCTGTATTGTAGGCAATTTAATTTCATTATTGACTGACCTCTGTACATCGTGAACAGGTGTTGAAGCTTGAAAGCCTGCAGGTGATTGAAACTTCGATGTATCCAAAAATGGTTGAAGTGCGTCTTTCAAAGTTGACTTATGATTTATATACAACTCTTCAAAGACTTCATAAGTACTTTCTTCAAAATAGGAATCTTCCCTGTCTTTATCTTTCGTAACCTTTAATATTATACTTTTGTGTCCCTCTTTGAAGTCCTTCCACAGTTGGTCTAGTATTTCTAACCTCGTTTCAATATAAGATTTTTTTATTCTATCTTTTGGTGACTTTTTATAATTCTTCTCTGCATTTTTCAAGTTTTCTAATAATTCGTTTTGATAACTCAGAAGATCCTCCATCTTGTTAACATTAGCTTATTATGATTAGAGCACTTTTTACCACGTTTTGCTTTTGTCGGTTAAGTAGGTAGATATGTTTAGTTTGTATTCTCTCGCACTGTAAGTTCGATACAATCCAAGCACTCACTCGCTTTAACTAAACAACACTGTCTCAAATAGTCTCACTCAATTATTATAAGCACTAATAAACAGGTTTATAGATTTCAATAACTAATATTCAAATGCTAACAACACTTATTTGTCCGATCGTATGATTTCACTAGATTGTCTAACTCCCTAACGCTCAGGAATGCAGTGTCTATTGTTCTCGACGCGCGCTCGCTCTAGATGCACTAATTACCTGTATCCGGCTCGATTATGGACCAAATGTTTAGAGCGATAAGGACTATTGTTGCTTGTTTGGATTTTTTGAATTAAAAAGACGTGCGTATGGTATAAGGCTTTTATTGTGACTACTGGTCGATAGTTGTCAATGACAATATATCAAATTTAAAAGCGTAATGGACTGTATAACTAGGTATGTATATATAGTAAGTAGCTAAAGCGTCTACCATTCGTTGCTCGATTAGACAATTGTATGGGTAATTCATTTAATTCATTTATATACTTTAATTGATTTTAATTTTATTAATTTGATTGAATTGTTTAATTTTGTTTTTAATGTAATGTAATGCTTATAATATTAATTTGTCACTATAATTATACCTCCTAATTATAAAATCACAATGCCCCGAAACGGTAAATTCGTAGCACACTAAAACATCTATTTTATACACTAACACCACTGTTATGTTTTGATTGCTATAAATTTAATGTGAATAAATGATTATGAATATGAACCGATGGCCGTTGGGACAGAACCTCCAACAAAGTGGTCCGACGATCTGGTGAAGGTCGCGGGTAGCTGCTGAATGCAAGCAGCACAAGATCGGTCGTGGTGGAGATCCTTGAGGGATGCCTTTGTCCAGCAGTGGACGTCTTCTTGCTGATGTTGATAATAATAATTTATTTGAAGTTCTTATGAACGTAAACAGTTATACATCTACTTTATTTTTTTAAGTTAATTTACTTAGTTAAGTATGTGCATTTATGCTTAAATGTTACCTAGTTATTACAACAAATCGTGTATATACGACAAGCTGTGTAATTTTTTTTTAGTCATAATATTAGTTACTTTTTATATTAATTTATTTATTTAATAAAGAATAACAACAGCTAACTTAATACAGTGGCAAATGATCTTAGAGCAAAACTTAATTAGGCCAATTATAATATTCATAACTAAATATGTGAAATAAAAAGGAATCAAATTAAGCCAAACTAATACAATAAAAAGATATAAATCAATGACGTTTTGAAGCTAACTTACTTGTACTTCCTTTCTTAACTTTCTACTCTGTCAATAACATACCGGGAAAAGATCAATAATACACAAAATGTTAGTTATTCATCCTTACTTACACACACCTTACTTACTTACCTACCTTCCTTACTTACTTACTACTACTCACTACTACTTACCTACAACTTATTTTATCGCCTTCAAAGTATGCTCCTTCAGAAACGATACACTTACGCTAACAAATAACCCAATCATCAAAACATTTTTTTGAGTTCAGTTCTCGCCGCGAATTCTCCTATATCTTCTACCGAATGAAAACGGGCGCCACGAAGTGGTAATTTGAGTTTAGGAAAAGGAAGAAGTCGGCTGGAGCCATATCTGGTAAATAAGGTGGTTGCTTGATGGTAATTGTTAAGTTTTTGGTCAAAAATTTGTTCTTAATGATGGCCTTGTGCGAAGGTGCAATATCGTGGTGCAAAATCCAAGAATTTTCTTTCTACAAATTTGGCCTTTTTCGTCGAATTTGCTTTTTTAAACGCCGCATAACGCTCAAATAATATTCTTTATTTACCGTTTGACCTTCCGGCAAGAATTCCGAGTGCACAGCACTGCGATAGTCAAAGAAAACAGTCAACATGACTTTGACTTTTGATTGACTTTGGCGTGGTTTTTTCGGTTTCGGTTAAGTCGGAAGGCGCCATTCTGAAGCCTGTTGACTAGTATGCATATATATTTTTTTAAATTTATTTTCCAATACAACAAATTATCACAATAAATTAAATTGATGCAATCGACAACCTTTTATATTATATAAATTGTGTAATGACGTTATAAGTTGATAGTTAAAGTTTTAAAGTAAGTATAAGTTATTTTTTCTTTTTAGCGCATTTAAATAAAAGCTTGTTTTTTAAAAAGGCTTTTTACTTTTAATTTATTTAAGATCTCAGGATATATCGATGTGGCTAAACAACAATTTACTAAATGAGTGATAAGTGGGGTCTTTTTTCTGATAGGTATTTAAGATCACAGGCTTGAATACCATCATGTCCTGGACTCTTTTTCTTGTTTAAAGGTTATAAATTTTGTAAATTGTTTTTCCTTGCGCTTTAGCCACTCGAATTGTTCGATCTGAAATTGTTGAATATAAATTAGGGTTCAGTAATGGATTTTTTTTAACTCAAGAGCAAAGTTATTCGCCAAAGTTACTGAATCTAACCTAAATGTTTTAACTAATAATTAATCAATGCATGACGCTACTTTACCGGTCAGCCTATTAATTATTTGCCAGATTTTACGAGTGTCTTTAAAGTTATCCATGATTTCTAACCGCGTATGTTTATTTTTTAAATATAGTGCATATTTACTAGTTTTATTCCTATACCTATTATACAAAAGTCTTTTTTCCACATTAGCGTCATCCTTACGCCACTAGGTACTCAAATAGTTCGTCACGTTTCAGTACATATTCACTAGTAAGTACCTATATTATATTTAAAAGTATTTTTTATATAAAGTAAATAAAGCTGTATCGACAGCTTTATTAACTTTATTTAAAAATTACTTTTTGCTGCCAATAAATAGATCAATTGCACTAAATAATTTATTGTATGTGTCTGCGATTCTAGCCATCACTGAGGTGTGTGCGTAATTGGTTTTATTTAGGGGGATTTCGAACAGTGCAGTGTGGCGAGTATGATGCCTGGGTGTTCGCCAAATCAGCAGCTCCATTAATTCTGGACAATCAAGGCGGCAATGCACCACATCAAAGAGTAGGCCCATTTCCATAGCTATACGTCGTTATTCGAGCGTCAATAATCGAAATTGTCGGCAACTATTCACGTAAGATAATTTGTTATTGCAATGAGCTTTGAAATGAAGATGTTTTACAAATTTTCTTTGAATATTCTCAATCCTATCCTTGTGAATAGCATAGAATGGTGACCAAACAGGGGAAGCATATTCTAAGATACTGCGAACATATGCATTATATACTATATTAATACTTATAGTACGCAATGTGTATCCTAGACTGCGCAATGACCTCCTTACAATATTATCTACGAGGTTACAGAACCACAACTTAGAGTCAAGACAAATACCCAAATTCACCCTATGAAACACATCATCATTAAATTTATTAATAAACGGGATTGGGTTTTTCTTTCGTGTAAAGCTTATACACATACACTGATATTATTATTAGAATAGTAGGTCACTAAATTATTAAGATCTTGTTGAAGTAATTCACAATCGTAATCAGAGTTTACTCGTACCTTTTTGTCAGCATATAATAGATGTTTAGCCCTAACGAAACAAGAATTGATATCGTAGATATATGCATTATAGGATAAAGGCCAAGATGGGAACCCTGCGGAACACACCTGACGGCACCGACATGAAGTCTGATTTCAACCCACCAAGGATAACTGCTTGCGAACGATTTGTAAGATAAGAGGTAACCCACCTCAATAGGTCACTGTGTATTCCTAATGCTTCCAACTTGTAAACCAGGATGTTGTGATCCACATGATCGAACGCCTTTTCGAAGTCCGTGTAGATCACATCAACCGGCCCACTCTCATCCATTTGTTGAAGAACATAATCCGTGAAAAGGGTAAAATTAAGAACAGTGAATCTTCCTCTTAAAAAGCCATGTTGTGAAGCTGGTATACCATGAGAAACTATGTGGTAAATATATAAACGATTTTTTCAAAGACTTTGGCTATAGAGCTGAGAATGGATATTAGACTGTAGTTAGAAATCGCCGATTTAGAACTTTTTTTGTGGATTGGAATGACGTGCGTTTTCTTCTATAGGCTGGGAAAATACCTTTCTTTATAAAAGAGGAAAATTAAAGTGATAAAGGAAATGCTAGACTTTTATCGCAATTATATAGAAAGATTGGTGGTATTCCGTCACAGCCGGCGCCCTTAGATTTGTCAAGTTTATTGAGTGATTTTTCTACTAAAGCTGAAGAAATACGAATCTGGGATATTGTTTGATTGTTAGTGGGGCAGGTAGTAGGTAGTAGGTTAAAAGTGGTAGGGGAAGGCTAGATGAAAGCACTCTCAAAAAGGAGCCAAAAGCGTTACATGCTTGTTGACCATCAGAGAAAACTTGATTATTTTTCAGATCTAGAATATTAACGGTAAAAGATGGATGATAGGTATTTTCCTTCATCAAAGGACTAACCGAGCGAGTGACTTCGAGCGGGAGGTTACTAAAGCACAGATCAAGGACGTTCCATTTCGAATTCTGTATATAAGTGTATTGCTTAGAGTTCAAGTAATGAAGGTGATCCACAAAATTCCTCGCGTTTTTTTGTAAGTCTGTGCTACCTTGTTGTACGTATTATATTGTACAACCCATTTTGCCATTTTATGCATGGAAAATTAAAGTCACCTATCAGAACATACTTACAACTAGGATTGTTGTTTACTAGCGTTGATACATTGCTCAAAATGTTCTCGATCTGACCCGTAAGTCCACAATTATCTGGAGGTATGTAGACTAAAATTATATATAAGTCGTTTATGGAATTTATAGTTTTGGCAGGTATACGGACACAAAGTGATTCAGCAGTGTCACTTATCCAGTTATTTAGTAAAGTGGCCCCGAGCTGTTTTCGCGTGCAAATCATGACACCACCACCACCAGACTTTCCGCAGAGATTAAAATTTCTATCGCGTCGTTGGCATAGCGGGTATCACATAATTCACCGTCAAGTAGTCGTCTTGCAACCATGTTTCAGTAAACAGTTCAATATCATAATTTACACTATTTATGGTATTATAAAGTTCTAGGCATTCGGTTCTTAAACCACGCACATTTTGATAGTAAGCCTATAAACTAGTTGTTCCATTATTTAACGCCAACTAATAGTACTTTATTAGGATTCTGTGCTCTCGCGCCGGGCCGCAGTGAACCACATGATGTACTCATGTGGTGAAACTGCTCCAACACAAATACAAATAAAAGACAATACTACTACGTACTGTATAATGAATTTCAATACACAACTTATTTTATGACTCTAATAAAACTTTATTCCTTAAGTTACTAATTAATAGTTACTTTTATATTTATTTAATATCATAATGCTTTGAGTAAAATAATGTGTTAAACATAGTTAAATATTCAAACGAATTAATCATATTTTATATTTTTTATATAAAGGAGATATTCTTACTTAATACCTAGTATAATAATGTAGTATAAAAAATTATTTTACTAGAAACTAGTTATATCTAGTAGTTTAGATATTGTAACAAGAAATAAATTATCTTTAACTTTAACCGAGTCGGTAGTAACAATTAATTCTCAATTTCTGACTTTCAACATTCCTTCGGGTGTCGTGAATGGCGAGGATATTGCAGAGCACATAGTACTTATACCTTGGACTTTAGCTTAGACGAATGCACGCCGCGCCCTTGCCGGCTCGGCGGCTCAGCGCTCGATTCCCTCGATGATGCTGCGGTACCGGCCAGGCGCAGTTTAAGGTTACCAATTGCAGCAGTGGTGAATGCTCGCGACATTCTATCCAACAGTCCCGAGTACTATCAAAAACTAAAATAAATATAACGATGGAACGGATGTAAACCAGCAAGCAATGAACGAGGCGTTTATTTAATACAGTGAATAGAATCAGCGTGCGGCGGGTGGTGCGGCTAGTAGAGGTCGACGCTCTCCTGGTGGTGCACGGTGTCCTGGCGGAACATCTCCACGTCGGCCTGGCTGTCCGCGTGCAGCACCTTGCCGCGCCCTTCCTGCAACACGAGGTGACCACATGCACTTGGCAAAATGCACATTTACTTACTGAACTGAACGTAATTTGAGTTTTTTTAACCGCCTCTGTAGTCTAGTGGTTAAGCCAATCGTTTTAGGTATAAATGTCCCGGGTTCGATTCTCAGCGTGAGTATATCTTTCTGTACTTGAGCTAGTTAAGACCGCCTGGCTAGCTACCACCCTCTTATCTAAAAGTCTTGACCCATAACAACGATGTTACATCATTGTTGTGTTCCGACAGTTTAGCGATAAGATAGCCAGTTCCTCAGTGGTTGAGGATTTCGGGTGAAGCGCGCATCTCCTTCGACCATAAAGTCACTTACTATGCGACTACTATGTCATTTATAAATATGGTGAGTTTGAAGACCAAGCGCTTACCTACCTGTAGTAAATAAAAAAAAATACGAATACATAGTGTCATCAGAATATTTACTAAGCCACCGGTTCAAAGTTCATGAGTCTGTGTGGGATATCTCCTATTAAAAGATTTGCCAAAAATCACGACAAGGTAAAAATTTTGTAATAAGTTAATCAATTCACATAGTAAAGTAATATACGATAACAAACAATAGGTAAATCTGTCTGTACCTACTAGTGAAGAACAAACAATAAGATGATAAAATGCGGCGGTAACCATTATCATCAGCTACATGGGGGGGCATTCGTCGAGGCAAGCAATTCACACCTTCAAACGGATGACTCGTAGACGCAGGTCGCGCCCTATGGAACCAACTGGCTCTTGTATTTACAACTCAGTGCACATTCATTGCAAACGAGGCTCATCTATAATAATATGTTTTAGTGATCCTATAGCAGCAGTACAACTTAATAATGAAATAAAAAAAATTTTTTTTTTACATTTTTGTCTCAACTTATCCATAAGAAAATTAAAATTATTGTCATGTATCGTGCGGCCTTTCGCGGTTATCAAAGCACATGCGCGTGACCGTTTTTCCCCCCGTGCACCAATGACAACGCGCCGCCGCCCGTTCGGTCGTCGCTTTGACCGCGACGGTGAGCGCACGCACCTAGAACTAGTATAAAAAGCAGGCAAAAAATTGTAATTAAAAAACAAAACCTTCTTCTGGCGCATTTGGGAAAAAAAGAAAACATGATCATTATTTTTACGTTAAATATTTTATTATAACTTTTTTACCCTTTTGGCAGGGGGTCCAAAATTAACCCAGTGTATATAAATTACCCATAAATAAACGGCAAAACTATCATCGAAGCTTATATATGCTAAACGAATAGGTATGCTCTTTTTGTGTTAATCAAAAAAAGTACTGAATCGAAACTGAGCATTTAGGAAATTAGTAGTTTCTTTTTGTTATTCAAAGTTAGTTTAATGAAAATATGAATGAATATGTTTAGTACCTACATACGATTATATTTCTAAAAGTTGGTAAATTGGCATTAACCTTTTGTTAATTAACAATAGGTAATTATGCAAATTGGCAAACTTTGCAATCATTAAAAACAAAGATACACTCGTGTTTGCCGTTTAGGTTTATTTTTTAAAATTGGCGTTTAGTCGAATATAAATATAAATCAATAGTTTCGTGCATGAGTGCCGGCAAATAAAAAATAACTAAGTATATAACAGGACTTTTTAAATTATTTCAAGAAGTCCGTGTTATTGGAACTCAAACGGTAAGGGAAATCTTATTCATTGAACTTTTATATTGTCACTTAATACTGGCTAAATAAATGTGCAATCCGCACGAAGCCATTCTAAAGAAGAAGAAAAAAGTGATATTGATATTGATTATATTAATTTAAAACTATACGAGTATATACTCTTATATACTGGTTGATAGTAAAAGTTCAAGAAAATAATTTAATTAGACTAAAGGGAGTAAGTTTAAACTATCCATCGGGTCATGGGTCTGGGGCCATGTACCGCCAATGCAAGGCCAAAGGGTTTAGGTGGTCACCTTGGGGTGCATGAAGATAAAGGGCAGCTCGGCGACCAGCTCGCCGCTGAGCGCGCCCAGGTACAGCTTCACCTTAACGCTGTAGCTCACAACGATGCCGAAGGCGTCGCGCTGCTCGGGGTCCAGCAGCCTGCCACGCGGACCGAGTAAAACAACATAACAAGTAAAAACCTTTTGTGTGTCGGTAAATAAGGTGTAAAAATAACAGATGTATAACAGACTTTTACTTAAAAGTCACAATCAAAAGTATTCGTTGGTGCAAATCAAGCGGCATAGTCTCGAGGGTCGGGGCCGTCGCCTCACACTCACTGAATATGTCGTCGCCCAGCAGCAGAAAGCGCTAGTGGTGAGATGAGGCACTTTTAAGGTCATACTGAGGCTGAAGCTGCGGCCCTGACCCTGCATGGCGGTGCTGGGCCCTTATTCTGTAACGATTCCTTGTTACAAAACCACGTTAATTTCTTAAAAAGTTACGATATCTTCCCAAAAACGTATGCGTTTGACGTTTGTGCGCGGTAAGGTTTAGGTGTGGAATCTATAGATTGCGATACAGAATCAGGGCCCTGTGCTCACAGCGTGGTGGAGGCGAGCGCGGCGTCGGCGCGCTTGAGCTGGCCGTCGAGCGCGATGCCGCGCTTGTCGCGGTAGTGCTGCAGCCCCGGCGTCAGGTGCAGCACCTTCTGCAGGCTGGAGCCCGGCTGCAGCGGGCACCCGTCCCTGCACACACAACGCACACGATACACTCGCGCCCTGCTGCTTGTATGTTCAATCTAAAGGCAACAGAAGTTTAGTGAATAAAAATGTTTTACATAGATACTAATTAATTGACGATTACTTTCTATGGGAAGTATGTGTATTGTATTGGCCTAACCATGAAGCAATGATGCTTAACATTACTTTAATTATTTATTTATTTAACAGGATTATTTCCATGTTTTTGTTGTCTTTGAATATCACGGATCACGGATATAACCAAAAACATAAGCCTAATAAATAACGGATAGGTAGGTACTCAAAGGCAATACAAAAATGGTAAGGTAAGAAATGAGATGGACTTATGTCAACGATAACGACATAATATATGTAATTGACAACTCATGACATCATTATAATACCTGTGTTTTACAAATAAATATTGTTATTCTGATTCCGATACGTATTAGCGAATGTTAATTGGTAATTTTAGAACTTTAAAGAGCTAATTTACTTATGTAGGTAGGTATAACTTCTCATCATGTTATTCTATAACTAGAGTTAACATTTTCCAAGTATTTGTAAACGTGTCTACCAATTTACTAAAGATGACAATCGCTAACGTTTCGTGGGGCTACTGGCTAGGCCATCATTTACGTTCAGGCTTTATAATAATAACTTTCTACGCTCACACTATTTATCCAGCCCAAGTTAAGATCTTTTGAAACTTGTTTAAATAGATATTTAGATAACGGATTAACATACAAAAAAAATAGAAAAATACATCTAGACCAAAAATCAGTTTTAAAAACTAGATTTGATGAACGGAATGAGAGGTGTGGCGTTAGGTGGTCGTGCACTGACTGCGTCTCGACGCTGGCCACGATGTTGCGGTACTGGCCGTTTTGGAACAGCACCACATCCACGTTCTGCTGCACGCTGGCCTTCACCTTCTTCACCACCTTGTTGCTGTGGTTGCGCACGCACATGTTCACCGCCACCGTCTCGCCGTGCATGTAAAGCTGCACACGGAACACAAATATACGCTCACGTCATATCTTTTAGTAAATTGTTTTTCAATAAAGAGAAGACCTCAGCGAACCTACTCCGAACATATCAGAGAAGTTCTCAGGGCAGGTCAAGTCAAGAGTGCACTAAATCAACATTTGTGCCAAAATGTGCTACGTTGAATAAATACTTTGACTTTGATTTTGAATGTATAAGAGTAAATGAAGCAAAGGAACACAAATTCGTTAAAAATGGAAACTTAGGGTCACTGCCTACCCCTACTTCGTTTTTTTCCTTATCCATTGTCGGCCAACCTTTTTTTTTAAAGAGAAATCCTCTTTACTAATACACAGCGGCGTTGGGAAGCCCGTTCGTTATGTGGCCGAAGGCTTGGGCAGTGATTCGGGTGAAGGGGGCTCTACCCACTAAAACTCCTTGTACCATCCCGTCACTTGTCGTCAGGGTGGTTCGGGACCGCGGACAGCAGACTAACCTATTCTAACCACTATTAGCAATTGCATAAATATTCTACTCATACTGTTTACTAATCCGTCTCCGCTCATGAGAACTACCACAGTCACTTTAAATTTAAGTCAGGCGATTGGAGAGGTTGCCTTGTTCTATAACTGAGCATCACCTGCTTGTCAAGCGTGAGCTCCAGCTCCAGCTGGCCGGGCGACAGCACGAAGTCCTTGCGCACCACCGTGCAGGGCTGCGGGCCCGCCTTGGCCGGCGCGTACTGCACCTTGCGGATGCCAAGCGCCACCGTGCTCCTGCACACACCACAATGCTCATAAATCCTCACCATCATCACAATCCATAATAGTCTACTGCTGGACATAGTCCTCTCTCGTGGGAGGATTTTGTCATAATCTCTAGACCAAAGTTATCGGTAAATGCTGCTGAAAATTTTTTGGTCTACTAAGGTGTAAGATGGACTATTTCAAACATTATTCACCTTTTACGGCATCCTTGTGTGTGGAGGGTTAGTGCTTTTACACTCTGCTAGACACCATATTTCTAATAAATAGCTTTATTTGAACCGCACTAAATACAACTACACGGAAGACCTGACTAAAATGAAGTATTTCTTTAACATTTCAGTACTCAACCAGATCGAGTGGTACACCGATGGAGTACCTCCTGTGCGAGCGGTCGATCTCGGTGTCGCCGACGAACAGCTTGACGTAGTAGTGCACGCCGCAGGGCTCGCCGTCGTCCTCGAGCCCCGGCTGCAGCGTCACAGAGCCGGGCGCGCCCGCCGGCACACTCAGCCGGAACGGCACCGCCGTCTCGCCCAACTTCTTCAGCAGCCGCTCCTAGCGCCACGCAAGTAATGTCGTTGTTATTACACAAGGCGTAAAATACTATTCGGTCATTCATTAAAAGTTTTCGAGCGACAATAGTCTAGTGCAGCTTTCAACAGAATGTTTAATGAAATAGTAACTAAGTATCAGGAGGTGTTTAAATACATACGTAATGTTTTTAATACATAATTAAGAAAGATAATTATGATTAAATAAATTTCCTTAATGCTTGCAATAAGGAAATAGATTGATGCATGCTTAAAATTAACTACCAACATCTTTTGCGCCAATTTTTAAAATTGGCACAGAACAGCAAGGAACAGTTATATGGCCGTATCAGTGGGCATCACCTGAGTGCGAGACAGATCGTAAGAGCGCTTCTCGGGCGGCGGGTAGATCTGCTCAGAGGCGAGGAACAGCTCCTTGTAGAAGTTGAGGCCCATCACCTCGTCCTCCTCGCGCCCGTAGCGGAACGTGCACACCACCTGCCCGAACACCTTGCGCCCGCGCACGTACTCCTCGTCCAGCAGCACCACGCCATCTGACACGCACGTGTTATTTAGAATTTATTTTGGGCAGACCATTCTAATTTCTAATGGTTGGGTGGTGGCTCTGGAAACTTTTGTGATAAACTCGTACAAGTTACGAAATATTATTAGGTATAACTTTCCAGGTAAAATAAGTAAATTATTTAGGGTGGATTCGACCATACTGGAATAAGGTCTTATACCTAGATTAAACGCCGAATTTGTATAGACTAATCTCGGAGTAAGTCTTATTCCAGTTTTGGTCGATTCCACCCTAAACCGGTTACAGTGCAATTTTTATTTATTTATTTATCTGTCAACTAAAAACCTTTTTCGCATCTCCGGTGTAACTAAACATAATCACCCAGCCGCAGAAGTTTCATATTTGTTACTTATCATACAGATGACTGGAATACAACTCCGTTACGTATAAGTTACGGATGCTTGTAACATATTCTTAAATTTACATAATTAAAGAAGTAAAGTACATGCTCGAGAAAACATTGAGCGTTCAAGTATAATGGAACATTCGGCTAAGAACTATTAAAGTGGGATCAGTTAGCGCGCAGGTGGAGCGCCCGCACTGATGGATGGCCCTGCCCATGCTCACGCAACGGTATTTAATAAACGTGTTCAATCGCTAAATTAATGCCATGAAATGGACAATAAGTAATAACAGGTAAAAAAAATCAATTCTTATTACTTATACGAGTGAGTAACTAAAGCTTAGCCCCTAATTCTGTTCTGTGGCTACGACCGATCCGAACGCCTCGATCGCGTATCATAAGCCACAGGGCCCATAACGTACCTATAGGCTCCACGTAGGAGATGTGGTCGACGAAGTCGCGTTTGGGCATGTACAGGGTGATCTTGCCGTTAGGGGCACACTTTTTGAACACTTTGAAGTTGAACACCATTTTGCTGAGTGCAAAGCAGAGAGCAGAGTAGCAGGTAGAAGAGCAGCTGAGCCTAGGGGCTGCGGACTGTGCGCGGGCGGGGCGCGCGCGCGGTTATATACGGGATTACTCCGCGGCGAGGCTTCTGAGCCGCGGTAATCTCGTTCAGCTCATTAGGGCTCGCGCGTGGCTGGGAGCAATATTTAGTGCTTTGGGCGAACGTGAATCACCATCGCTTTCGTCGTCATCCGCTTTGCAATTTTCACTTATCGGATTACTAGTGACGCGTTTATTAAATACGAATCAACCTAGACTCATGTTTTGGTAGCATTAGTCAATAGTCAATAGTCAAAATATATTTATTCAATAAACTCAATTAATAAGTACTTTGAAACGTCCAAATATTTTTTAACCTACCACCCATTCAGGACATCATTTTTTAACTGTGGCAAAGAACGGGCGCAAGAAACCACAGCGCACAGAAGCAACGACATTTACAAAAAATATATATATTATATGTCGTTACCAGGTCACAAAATACAAAATATGAATTTGAATGTAAATAGTTTAATTAAATATGGTGCTCTATATAAATTAATTATAGGCAAATAGAAATAGCAAATGCAATCTTTTTGCCTCCTTTTTTGCATCGGTGTATAAGACTAGCTCCAGATTAGGTACGACCACCTTGGTTAATGACCTGACATCTACCACTAGCAATCTCGCCAATCTATGCTTTTCGCAAGATGAGGTACTCAAGGTGCTCAAGGGTCTAGATAGGACTAAGGGAGCGGGACCTGACGGTATACCTCCCCTATTCGTAGTCAATTGTCGCGAAGCGATATCTTTGCCCCTGACTGTTATTTTCAACATCTCATTAAAAACTGGCACCTTTCCTTCGGCCTGGAAAGAGGCACGAATTGTCCCTATATTTAAATCAGGTGATACTAGTTCTGTTCATAACTACAGACCAATATCTATTCTATGTGTTTTTGGTAAGGTTTTCGAGTCGCTCGTGTGTCCCGTTTTAACTTGGCATATTAAGCATATAATTTCGCCTCAGCAATCTGGTTTTTTGGCGTCTCGCTCTACGGCTACCAATCTTATTTCATTTGTGACATATGTATCTAAATCGCTTGACTCCCGTTTATCTGTAGATACCATTTACACAGATATCAGTAAGGCCTTTGACACCGTAGACCACAACATCCTTCTTCAGAAACTTTCATCTTTCGGTGTCAATGGTAATCTTCTTGCTTGGTTTTCTTCATACCTTTATCAAAGAAAGGCGAGAGTGGTGGTAAACGGATTTTCTTCCGAGCCTTTCATGTCCACATCAGGCGTCCCTCAGGGTTCTCACCTTGGTCCGGTGCTATTCAACATTTTCATAAATGACATTGTGTCTATTTTCAACCATGCCACCTGCTTTCTATACGCAGACGACATGAAGCTATCCATGCAAATCAAAGACAATAGTGACTCCCAGTTAATGCAAAAGGATCTGGACCGACTGGCTCTGTGGTGCAATGAAAATAAATTGTCTTTGAACCTAGAAAAATGTAAATATATGAGATTTACAAGATGCGTTAACGTTTCCCCGCCTGTCTATAATATAAATGGTTACTCCTTAGAGGAGGTTGAGTATATTCGAGACCTGGGCGTAGTTTTAGACAAAAAATTACGGTTTCATAAACACATTGACCACATCACGACTAAGGGCTTCCAAATGCTGGGATTCGTATTGCGGAACGCGAAAGAATTCAAAAAGCCTGCAACAAGAATCATTTTGTACACATCTCTTGTCCGTTCCCATATTGAGTATTGCAGTCAAGTTTGGTGTCCTCATTATGACGTCCACATTAAACGTTTGGAGCGTATACAGAAGCGATTCTTGTGGCACCTTTCGTACCAAACTAATAAAGCGAGGGAATTGCCCTCGTACGAGAAGCAGCTGGCTTTTTTTAAAATGAACAGTTTGAGGGAGAGAAGGCTTTTGCTGGATCTTATGGCATTGCATAAGTTAATAAATGGAAATGTGGATAGTCCGTTTCTTTTGAGCTTAATAAATTTTAATGCTCCATATAAGTTAGCGCGTGCCGGAAGGTATATCCCCTTCTCGGTACAGGGCAGCAAGAGCAATCTGGGTCACCACGCAACGATGAACAGGTTGCAAAGGCAATACAACAAGATCTGCAGGGCTTGTGATATGGATGTCTTTGCTGATAAGCCGCAGATATTCAAGCACAAAATATTGCGGTCTTTTGGATTGGCACCTGGTTGATCTGTTTCAATTTTAAGTTATAGTTAAGTAATTATTACTGTAAATTAATGTTTTTTTTTTTTTTGCTATAGTCGAATATAGTATTGATACCCACAAACAGTACCTAGTAAGTAAGTAGTATTAATTAAATAAAAATACTTTATGATACCTAACCTACATAAAGATGCTGTAAGTAAGAAGTAGTAGTAAGTAGTTTTAAAAAAATAAAAATACTGTAAACCACGTTGCATGCCGTGGCAGCCTATAATTGAGACGACACTTAGTTTTAAGTCCATATGTTCTAACTAATTATTGCTTGTACTTGTGTTTGTCTTGTTGGTTGTCCTAAATAAATAAATAAATAAATAAATAAATAAATAAATAGCTGTTTGAGTAGGTACTTGGAGCATTTCAGACCCAAGCTGTTTTGTCTTCTGTATAATCCGACACTTTATAATAAGCTTTTTTATAAAGCTTTTCTTTGATTTTGATTTTAAACTTATCAAGATCTAATTTCTGAATATCATTTGGTACTTTGTTGTATAATCGTACACACAGACCCTTAAAAGAATTATTTATTTTATGGAGCCTAGTATAAGGCACTGCTAATTTGTTCTTACTTCTAGTATTTAATTTGTGAATATCACTGTTTTTTGAAAACATTTCAATATTTTATGAACATACACAAGATTTTCATAAATATATTGTGATGCAACTGTCATTATACTTATATCCTTAAATCTCTCTCTGAGAGAGTCACCAGCCTGTAGGTTATATATTGCTCGAATAGCCCTCTTCTGCAGCACAAAGATAGTTTGAATGTCGGCAGCATTTCCCCACAGTAAAATGGCGTACGACATTACACTATGAAAGTAACTGAAATAAACTAATCTAGCTGTATCAACGTCAGTTAACTGACGGATCTTCATTACTGCATAAGCCGCAGAGCTAAGTCTATTCGACACTTTAGCTATATGTGGGCCCCACTGAAGCTTGGCATCCAACGTGATGCCTAGAAACACAGTGGTGTCCACAGGATTCACATTCTTATCTTTAATTTGTACACTAGTTATTACCTGCTTAACATTAGGCAATACAAATCTTACACATTTGGTTTTTCCCTCATTTAATAGCAAGTTATTAACACTAAACCAGTGAACAATCTTTGAGACCGCATTATTCACATCGTCATAATTTGGGTGTCGTCGTTTCACTTTGAATAAAAGTGAAGTATCATCAGCAAACAATACTATCTCATTACTGTCTTTTACAAAATAAGGTAAGTCATTAATATAAACCAAAAACAAGAACGGACCAAGTATTGAACCCTGCGGAACTCCCATTTTAACCACTGATCCCGGAGATCTTTTACCGTTAATGTCGACCTTTTGAATCCTGTTACTCAAGTATGAGATTAGAAGGCTCAAAGAAGCATCCCTAATTCCATAGTGGTTAAGCTTCCTGACCAAAGTTTCATGTAAAACACAATCAAAAGCCTTGGATAAATCACAAAATACCCCTAGGGCATCCTGTGATTCCTCCCAGGTATCAAATATTTGGATTAAAAGCTCAACACCGGCGTCAGTTGTAGAGCGACCCCTAGTAAAACCATATTGTTTACAATGTAAAAGTTTATTTTTATAAAAATGAATTTGCATTTGGTCTAGCATTAACTTTTCAAAAATTTTACTAAATGTGGGTAGCACAGAAATAGGTCTAAAGTTAGAGGGGTCAGAAGTGCTACCTGATTTAAATAATATAATTATTTTACTATATTTCATGAGGTCAGGAAAAACACCACAATCAATGCATTCATTAAATATGCAAGCTAAAACTGGAGCTATTGTCATAATTACAGATTTAGCGAGGTCCACGGAATTACCCCACAGATCAGCAGTTTTCTTTTTATTGAGAGTGTTAAATGTTTTTATTATATCTATAACACACATTTTTTGAAAACTGAAATTATTTTCACAATCTTTAACATTCTCCTTCAAAACAGATTCAGCTACAGTGGGGGAGGAAATCAAGGCTTTTGTAGTTGAAACTGGAATGTCAGTAAAAAACCTCTCAAATGCTGCAGCAACATCAGCATCAGAAGTCAAGGTTTTATTATCACAATTTAAATTGTACTCATTATTACGACTTTTGACCTTTCCTGTTTCACTATTTATAATATTCCATGTCATTTTTATTTTGTCATTACTATTCTTAACCTTAGAACTCAGATAGTTTGCCTTGGCTAATCGGCATACTCTTTTAAATAACTTTGAATAATTTTTAACATATAATTTGAAGTCATCGCTGGTGTTATAGTTGCGTTCACCATAAAGTTCATAGAGGCGTTTCCTACTTCTGTGAATACCAATTGTAGCCCATTCATTAAAAGTTACAGTACCACTAACTGAGATCTTTTTTGGAATAAAAGTTTTATTAAATTCTGAACAATAAATGTTAACAAAATTATTATAAAACACATTAGGGTTGTCATTGTATTCTAAATAATTTAATTTTGTATCGAGATTGCTTTTAAAGCGTTCCAGCCGACCTGCAGTTTTTGGTACAACAGTGATATTCTTTTTCGTCACTTGTTTACGCTGGTGCGGAAAGCTGACCATTTGGCCAAAATGATCAGAGTCCAGGTTATTAATAATTTGCTTAGCCAGTGGTTTTACATTTGTATATATGTTATCAATACAGGTGGCCGAAGTGGCAGTTATTCTTGTCGGCTCCAAAAATAAATGATTCAAGTTGTATGATAGAAATAGGTTTTTAATTTTAGTTGACATCATGGAATTTTCTAACAAATTAATATTAAAATCCCCGCAAACAATTATTGTTTTACCTACATTACGGACTTTATGTAATGCCTCATCCATAACTTTTTCGAAAAAATCATATGATGCTGAAGGAGGTCTGTACACACTTAATACAACAAACTGCTCCAACTCCACACAAGCTATTTCTATTGTTCGCTCAACCGAGAGGCTCACTACGTCTTTGCGTTCCTTTAATTTAAACTTTTTACTAACAATAATTAAGGAGCCACCATGTATTGCATTTCCTCGACTAAACGAACTTCCTACCAAATGATTCTTAAAATTGAACATGAACTGATGGTCTTTAAGCCAGTGTTCTGTTATGCAAAGAATATCAATTTTATTACAGTTCATGAACAATTCAATCTCCAAATCTTTGCCCATCATTCCTTGGATGTTCTGGTGGACAATGTTTAAAGATTGTACATTTTTTAAATTTAACGATTGACATGGGCTTTTGCTAAAGCTATTTTTACATTCATTTAATTTCATTTTATTAACAAACATTTCGCAAGAGTTTTTCTCTTTTGTCATATTGATTCATTAATTTGTTTTATTATTGTTTATTATTTTGACGACAGCAGATAGAATTTATATTACGGTGAGAGATATGCTTATGTTTGTGCCTGTGTCTGTTTCCATTAGATAATATCCTAAACTAATTAAATAAATTTAACTAAATATTACAATGAATTCATAAGCCATAAAACAAATGACTTTAGGATGCAATTTTGGATGGATATGTAGTAGAATAGAGATACAGTGGATTAAGGAAGACATCAAGAAATGAATAGTTAAGTAGATTTTTATAGCATAGTTATTTCCGCAATCGGGGGTTAGACTTATAAATACATCGATAATACTGATATGACGCGATTCAAGTTTTAAGCACACAAACCACCTTCTCACAAACCTTAAACAATTTGGCTGCGTAGCCTCGTAATCTTTTAATTTTGTAAGAAGTCGTTATTTCCATTTCTGCCACAGCACATAGGTTTAGTACCATCTCGATGGGCATAGATTGCAGCGTCGCGCTATACGTATTATACCATAATTATGTAACATCAAAGCCGCCGCACTCTGCGGCACTGCGCATCTGTTTTGTATGCTTTAAACCTCTGGTTTAAGAGTTTTAGAGCAGCTGCTGCAGTGCAGATGCGCGGTGCGGGAAGGGCATCCGCTGAAAATCAGCGTTATGGCCGGCCTGAGTATCTGGCAGGCCATAACATAATATGCTGAGCGGGCGCCTTTTTGGCACATAACCATCGTCTTTTTATAGTTTTCTCTTTTATTTTAAATTACAGTGGTTTTTATTATATGTACTGTTATTCTTTTTATAATGTAATTTATTATGTGTCAAATAAATACCTTCTTATTCTTATTCTTATTACCTGTGGGCAATGCAGAGGTCACTAACTATTAATAAATAAATGAATAAAAACTATTTATTGCCAGAACTGACATTACATCAAAAAAATGAATTAAATTAAACAAAGTTATAAGTTACCCAAATAAGTAAAAATATTTAAAAAATATAGAAAAATAAAAACAATAGAAAATATAACTAAAAAGCCTAAAGCAACAAGCAAAGCAAGTGAACAAAATAACCATACTATTTTAATCTATTTAAAAAAAAACAAAGTTAAATTAAGAAAGTATTTTTATTTATTTTTATTTTACTTTATTTTATTGATAAGGTACACCAAAAGCAATACACATTAAACATTTGCGAAATAAGTCGCTATGGTTTAGGTACAAATATGTTCGCCGATTAGAGTATACACAGCATTTGTTACGCTAAGTAGTTATAACTATGAACTAAAATTTAAAAATAAATATTGAATTGAATAAAAGTTACAGATAAAAAAAATAAAAAGTTAAGTCAAACAAACAATATAAAAATTACAATTACGAACGAAAAAAAGAAATAATCATGCATTTGCAGAGTGTGCTGACAGGCTGATAGAAGTTAACCAATTTGTTTTTGAATATATTAGAGGAGTCACAAAAAATGTCAATATTCGGTATCACTTTTTCAGTCTCGTTGTACGCGTTACATATTCTTGCCATAGGGAAATGTAAGCCCAGATTCGTTCTGTGGCGTGGTATATTAAATAATTTCCGTATTTGGTAACTAGGATATTTGTAAGGGACACTAATTCTGATTTGGTTTAAGAGACGCATGGATTTAATTTTGTTATTTAAAATCATACGAAACAACAAATCTGCTATCAAACGCTGGTTTCTCAAAGATATCATTTTAAAGAACGTTAGACTTTGACTGTAAAGGTGTCTATTAGATATGCCAGGTGTTGAAAAGGCAAGATATCTAGTGATAGCTCGTTGAATGGATTGGATGCCACTGAGTTTTGATAGCAAAATGTGGTGGTGTCGGGAACCGACGTTGACTTTGGTTCTCTGGCTTAAAAGGCGCATAAAAGCGCCTACGCAGTTGCGTTCGAGCCTTCGTGGATTGCGGGTGTTTGTAGTGTCGTGTGATACACTCCGCGTTCAGTGAGCAGTTGCGTTCGAGCCTTTACCAGACGCGCGCGTACTTTTCGGCTGACTGGGCGGTAGTCTTGTTGGTAGGTGCTTAGCGCTCCGGTATGTTCCCAGTTAGTCCCTTGAACCGTTACGTCAGGTGACTAAGTGACTAGTGAGCAGTCACGCTGGCGCATTTGGACTCCGCGGTCGTTTGTAGTGTCGTAGTGAAGTGCCGCCATCTTGAAAGACGCGATCAAGCCGTTGGACGCCACGGTAGTTTTGTCGTGTGAGCAACTCCGTGTTTTGTGAGAGTTAGGCGTAACTCAGGTGGTTCTTGGCGGCCTGAAATAGGGCCCCCTGTACTTATCGTGTAAGTGCCAGCCAGTGTTCCTTCTAACTGAATAGCCTTTGGACGGACCATCACCGACGCACCGGGTCTTCGTAGAGAGAGAGCGCTCTCTCTTCTTCGCCCTCCTGAGGATGCTGTTGGACTACTGGCAGTAAGCGACAATACTAATATTAATAATTATAGGCACCTAAAACGTGCCATCCTAGACGCCGTGTATAAAGACTTCCACTCCTGGCTGTGGTTGGTTTGAACAAGGCAAGGGATTTTGCTGCCTTGCCTGCGGCTGGTGGTGGAAGCCAACAGGTGGCTAACCCTGTCAAACGCACTAGAGAAATCTGTACAGATTGTATCCACTTGCATCCCCTTCGTCCGTGTCGCATGATGTGGATCATACAAAAGATACCAAGCTAGATTCCACTGACCGGCCACGCATAAAACCGTGTTGGACATCAGATATGACATTCTCGATGTGTCTGTAGATTATCGGGTACACAATGGATTCGAATAGTTTAGAATAACACGACAATATGGAGACCGGCCGGTTGTTAGTGACGTCAGCTCTATCGCCCTTCTTATAAATTGGATCAATTCTGCCTCTTTTCCACTCATCAGGAAAAGTACCGTCACTTAAAGAGCGGTTAAATATTATTTTCAAAGGGACAAGAACGGGACCACATTGCTTAACAAATATAGGTGCTATATCATCTGGGCCAAGCCCTTTTTTAACATTTAGTCGTTTTATTTTTGAGAGTACCTGTGAATCGTCCAACTGCACATTATTTACCTGTGTAATTATTTGTACTGGCTACTAAAATAGGGGTGTTTGTGTTGTTACTCGAGTACACCGAGGAAAAGTGCCTCACAAATAAGCTGGATATCTTAGTACCAGATGATGCAGTAGAGTCATTTAAGGTCATGTTAGCGGGTAGTGCAGATTGGCCTTTGCGCTTATCTTTGATAAAATGCCAAATTTTTTCGGATCTCTGCAAATGTTAACATTGAACTTCCTTTAAGTAGTTATTATAACAAATGTCTATAAGTTTATGGCATCGCTCGCGAAGAAGATTGTATTCGTATTTATCTCTCGGATTACTCCATCTTTTGTACCTTTTTCCTTTTCAATTAATATTTTTTTGGGTTGCTTTGTAAACCACGGTGGGTAGTTGTATGTCTTAAGGATTTTTAGGTACGTATTTGACAATCGTTTTTTAACGTTGAATAGAATTAAGTTACTGTTCGTTAACATCTTTACAGTCTTTAAAAATATTCTGCCAGTCAGCACAACTCAGCTCAAGATTCAGTGACTCGTAGTCGACTTTATAAAAATTATACGTTTCGCGGGTCTTAGGTACTAAATTTATAGAGTCGCTATCAGAAATGGCAATCGTAATGAGTAGGTGTGGATGGTGTACATCTAGTTTACTTAACATGTCTAAGGGTTAAGAGACTGACAACTTATGCAAGTTACGTATGGCTAGATCAAGTATTCTGCCAGCAGAGTTCCTAATATGGTTGTATTGATAAAGACAATTCATTGCTAAGAAGTCCACCAAAGAACATCCCAGACTGTTATTATAATTAGAAGTTGTTAATTGATAACATTTATCTTTAAAGTCACAATTGATAAAATTTAGGTTAAAGTCGCCAACTACAATTACATTATAAATGCGGTTAATTATGTCGTTAACGTTATTTAAGAGGTATACCAGCTTTGGAGAGATTCGGCCCATCCTGGAGCGATGGGTCGATCGCAAGGCGGGCTCACTCTCCTTCCGCTTCGTACAGGTCCCCACGGAGCACGGCTGTTTAGGGAGGTACCTGTGCCAAATAGCGGTGAGAGAGCCGAAGATGGCGTGCTACCAATGCGGCGTCGGAAAACACAGCCCTACATACGTTGGAGGCATGCCCTGCTTGGTCGGCTGAGCGCGCGCAGCTCTGCGCGACGGTAAGTCCAGACCTGTCGTTGCCGGCCGTCGTCGTTGAGGCCATGGTGGCGATCCAATAGGCGTGGGACGCTGTACTTGCTTGCCTACTGTGAGGCCGTGATGGCCCTGAAGGAGGCTGTGAAAAGGGGCAGAGGATGATCTTCTGTCCGCTTCTAACCGCAAGAGGCGCACAGGGCGGAGAAGGAGGGGTTACGCCTAGCTTCTTCCACCTTAAGCGAACCGCAGGTGTATGGGCATGGGACGGAAGCCCTTCACCCGCATGTGTGGTTAGCAGATGTATCGGAGGGTGACCTGATATGCTCCAGGTTCTGGTGAGGCTAGGCCTCAAGGCGTCAGACCGTTGTGACGGCCCGCTGACTCAAGCAGCGGTAGAGTCACTAGCTGACTACCCATGGCACTGAGTCTCTTTGGCGGAAGTTCTGAGCATCTCTAGGTTTTAGTGAGTAGGGCCAAACGGTGAGTCGAAACGGAGAGTACGCATAGTCACGCGGGTATGCGTAAAGGCATTTAAAGGCATTTCAAAGGCAAAAATTTATGCCAGCTTTGATGTTGCTGTACATGGTTGTGCTTTATGGATGTGCAATAATCAGTCTAAGCAAAGGATACCAGTCTCAGCATAAAGCTAACGTTACGTTTCAAGTCACGTGAAAAGTCACGTTTCATCTGTAAGGATCGATAAATTTTAATGAAAATTTAAAGTTTTACAATAATAACGGCCATGTATGCGTAGTGTTGCTGGTATCAAAATGTAGAATTCCCATTATTGGTGGCAGAATATAAAAGGAGGTTTAAATATAATAAGTATGATAAAAATACTCAGTCTTGTAAGTTAGTATTTATACATCATGGCCTTGTTGTAAATAAAGTAAATACATTAAATATAATAATATTGGAACGCTTTCAAAGTTTTCCTTTTTTTAAACTGATGTCTGATTTATAAGAGCGTGAATAAATGTCACGGTTCCTATTCGATGCCGAATTTTTCTAAACATATTACTGTCATTTGTACAAATGTCTAGTTTCACTAGGATTTTTACTGTTTTTTGAAAGAAAGACACAATAGTTAACTGTTTTCTTGTAAATGTCTCTCAAGAAAAAGTAAAATCCTACTGCAACTAGGTATAACAGTAATCTGTTTACAAACATTCGTCATCGAATTTGGCTGGAGTATAGGTTCCTTTCTAAAACAAGAAAAATTATAATACCTACTGTAATATTTTATAATACTATTATTATAAATTGTTATTGTGGTATGGTATCGATATTCGAAATGAGAATTTCTATTAAGAATTTCTATTAAGTATTTATGTAAGAAGTGTGTGTTTAAGTATATGTATGTAGGGGATGGTAGTATGTATGCTTCAGAGCTCGATGGCGCATCGGCTAGCACGTTCGGCTTGCGATCTTGCCCGCTAAGCAACTTTCGCAATGCCGTGTCACTGGATGGGTTATTTAAGAAACAAATACAAAGAGAACGCCATTAATTGTTTTGTTTTTAATTTAAAATATGTAAAGAAGATCATTCGGGCTCCATACATTTTTGAGCATTTTAAGAAAGTGCAGGCCAACAAAACAAAATAGTACGTGTATTGTTAGAACTAGCTATTTGGAGTAATAGTTAATATGGCACAAAAGTTGTAGGATTGCTCAGAGCCAAGTTATATAAGTTTGATGATTCATCATTTTCATACATTTATTGATTTCTGAAAGTGCTGGGTCTGGGAAACATAAAATAATGATAGATATTACTAGAACTAATGATCTGAAGCAATTGTCATTACAGTGTAAAAGCTATGGGGTCATCATCAATTCAGTTTATACAAAAAAAATTAGAAATCAAAAAACTGTATGAAAATGAAGAATCTTCGTATATTTCTTCATTCTTCTTCTTCAACTTGTATAACTTGGCTCGGAGCAATCCTACAGCTTTTGTGCCATATTAACTATTTCTCCAAATGGCTAGTTCTAACAATACATACCATTATGAAATGAAACACTTTTTTACGGATTAACTCGCGTTTAATTTACTATTTACGTAGTTTTTATATTATCCTGACGTTTCGAACCCTTTACAGGGTCCGTGGTCACAGGGAGACTGAGGTGTTGGTCGTCTCATTGTTAGAAGTTATTTGCCTACCGTCAATAATTTTTATATTTAACCGGGTGCGTTCAAGTTTACACAATACGAGCTAACAATATTTTTAGGTCTGGCAATGTGTTGCTGTTGGGGCTGGGATTTGATGACCTGTATGATGGGGTCCCAGGCAGGTGGTAAATTCCAACCATCCTCTCTATTGAAATTACGATGTTTTTTAATTTCAATAGCCTCGCGTATCATCCTAGGGATGAATCGTTGTTCCTTGACGAGTATTTGAGGTTTGTCAAATCTGATGTAATGGTTGGACCCCTCGAGAGCATGTTCACACACTGCAGACTTATTTTCACGCCTATGCTTGACGTCGGCTATATGTTCTTTTACGCGGGTTCCTACACTTCTCTTTGTTTGCCCAATGTACGAGAGCCCACAGTCGCAGTCCAGTTTGTACACGCCTGCATCTTGAAGGTATATTGCACTTGACAGGTCGTAAGAACTGGTTGATCTTCTTTGGCGGCTCAAAGTAGGTATTGATTGAAGCTCGCTTCAAGATGTGACCAATCTTGTCAGTGACGCCTTTCATATATGGAAGTACTGCAGGTTGGTGCTCAACTGTGGTTGGTTTTTTGCGTTTTTTGTGACGAAGCCGCGGTACTTGCAGTTTGTTATCCTGTAGTACATGCTTGACATGCTGAAGTTCAGCAGCCAGGTGTTGGATGTCACAGATGCCGCGTGCTCTCTGAAACAAAGATTTCCCTGCAGTAGCCAACTGACTAGGATGGTGGTGAGAATCACCATTGAGGTACCTATCTGTATGGGTTACTTTACGAAACACAGTGTGGCTCAAACTATGGTCAGGATTCCTGATGAATAAAGTGTCCAAGAAAGCTAACTTGTTGTCTGCCTCTAACTCCATTGTGAACTGTATTTTAGGGTGTATGTAGTTAAGATGACTTAGAAAAGCAGATACTTTATCAGTTGGTAAGATAGTGAAAGTGTCATCTACGTACCGCTTATAGAACCTTGGGGTTACGGGTGCTGTGCTTAGGGCCCGCTCCTCGAAGTCTTCCATGAAAATATCGGCGACAACGGGTGATACAGGGGACCCCATAGCATAGACCCCATTTGACGACCTCCTTGGTCGAGTGGTTTGTACACCGGTTTTCATGGTGTCGCTATCTCTGAGGTCCCGGGTTCGAAACCCGGTCGGGTCAATTTAGAAATTATTGTTTTCTAAATTGTCTCAGGTCTGGCTGTTTTCTATGTATAATAAGTATGTATTTAAGTATTTTAAGTATGTTTATCCGTTGTCTAGTAACCATTTAACGAGTTTCTTCGAAGCTTCTCTTGGGCTAGATAATTGGTGTGATTGTAGGAAAGATTTATTTATTTATTTACTTATAGCATAGCATAACTACATAGCATAACTTGAACGCACCCGGTTAAATATAAAAATTATTGACGGTAGGCAAATAACTTCTAACAATGAGACGACCAACACCTCAGTCTCCCTGTGACCACGAACCCTGTAAAGGGTTCGAAACGTCAGGATAATATAAAAACTATGTAAATAGTAAATTAAACGCGAGTTAACCCGTAAAAAAGAGTTTCATATCAATGTGTAGTGCTCGCTTAAACCTCAGAAAACGTACCATTATTTTTTGTTGGCTGGCACTCTCAGAAAAGGCCCAAAAAAATGATGTCCTTTCTAATTAAAAATTCAATTTTTATTAAATGTAAATCATCCTGCCTGTGGCTTCTATTTCGTCCCTATTACAAATATATCACACGCACGCAGGCTTCCATTAGCGCATTATTTTATTGTACTCGCCTTCGCCTTCAAACATCCATTTCTTCTAAACACACCAGCTTCTTTTATGCGTTATACCTACATATACGATAGACATACCTAATTAAAAAAGTAATGTTATACTATGAATCATTTTAAAATTGTATTGTGCATAAATATTTTTTCACTACTTTGTTGGAAATTAGGCATTCGCTGGCAACCATTCGCGCTAGTTTCTTCAAATTTAATACAAAAACCCGACGGATTTTGAGAAGCGTTTGTACCGCGATGCTCCGTCTAGACATGTATATAGTCAAAGAGCTAGGCTATAGATAGCCTAGCGCTTATTTTCAGGTTGGCCCCGTTCCCAGGTCGATCGCAAAAATTCGAAACTTATAGTCTCGAACCCTTGCAACTGCGTAGAGATATTGCGTCACTCAGTGTCTTCTACAGCTTATACCATTATGGCGTGTGCTCTAAATAACTTTTGACTTCTTCTATCCTCTATCTAACTTCTATCTTCTATTCTATCTAACTTCTATCCTCCTTATGAGCTCTCTTAATAATCCTGTAAACACATCCAAAATTCTAACAAGTTATTACATTCTTCTAGCCGCAAATCCATCCGATTCTTGCGGCTAGGAAAACCCCGACATTAAACCCATCCAATTATCTTAATTATAAAACAGGATCACTGATAACCTTTTTTTTACAACCATCGTTTCATATTGAAACCCATCCAATTATCTTAGTTAAACAACAGGATCACTGATAACCTTTTCTTTTCAACCAATTTTCATATCTAGTATGTTCATTTTTAATAACAACATGCTCTGCAAATGTTTCCTTTTACTAACAATCACTTGACAAACATACATTTGGCAAATCTTTCTCTTTACAAATGTTTTGAATTATATTTGATTATTTTTACATTTTCCATTTAACATTTTGATTCTTATGGCAAATTCTCATTGTTCAAAATGTAGTTTTTTTTTATATTATAGTTTTTCTTCCTACAATACCTTAGTAACAAAACATTTGGTCATAGTAAACCATACTAATTACGGACTTGTTTTCAGCGAGCAATTTACCTATCAAAGAGAAAACGTATACCAACAGTACCTAAACAAATAAAATAAAATTACAATAAATTGAATTCTTTCATACGTAACAAATAATTTGTTGGATGTAGTATTGTATATTGTTACCATAGATCGGAATAGGCAGGACCTATTTCTGCACTTTTGCAACGACCGCCTAATATGCATATGTCCAGTTGTGTCCAAACATTGTTATTTATTTAAAATGCCATAAAATAATATGAAACAAGTGATTTCTTCTCATTTAGTACATCATAACTTTTGTTATTGAATTACTTTAAGTAATTTTATGGTATCAATTTCATATTCACTTTTTCAATTTCTATAGCGTGTTAAACTTGTAAATAGCACTTTCAGATAATAATATATAACTGCGTGAATAGTGTTTTATATGACTAACCCATTATTAAGACAAATAAATGAATACGGAAAATTAATCTCTCTCAAATTTAATTTCGGAAGCTTATCTATACATTTGATAATTATCGTTTAAATGCCAATACCAGAAAACTCCACCCACTCCGATCCATGACCATTACCTAAACTGTACACAAATCACCGAGTGTCAAATTAAATGAAGAAGAACTTTTAAGGGATATTATAAACACAAACGATAACAATTAATATTTAAGCCACCAATGAATCTTGTAACAACTCATCCTACGTATTCTGTGCACAAATCACCGAATGCCAAAATAAATGAATAAGAACTCTTAAGGTATATTGTAAAGCTAAACAATAACAATTAAAATTTAAGCCACCAATGAATCTTGTAATCCTACGTTCTCTGTACACAAATCACCGAGTGCCAAATTAAAATGAATAAGAACTTATAAGGTATATTGTAAAGATAAACAAAAACATTAAAATTTAAGAAACTAAAGAATCTTGTAAAAACCCATTCTACATTCTTACAGGATTATTAATTCAACCAAATAAGAAATGAATCCACACCAATAAGAAAACACAGTCCCTTATGTGAACCCATACATTTCTCCCATTGTAAATTATAATAATTTCTGCTAAGTCATCCACTTCTACCAGGGATTCTCCGTACAATTGACAAACAGTTTGTTCATCGTCTTCAAATTAGTAATTAATTCATAAATAAATATTAAGCAATAAGGAAATTCATCCATTAACTTTACATTTTACGTTACATAAATCATATAAGCTCCTTTAAGATAATCGTAACAATATCGTATTTTTCTTTTTAGCGTTCAATAATGTATCTTAACCAAGATTCTCATTGAATTCAACAATAAATATTCTAATGATTTGTATTTTATTAAACATCCACTGTGCAAGAACATACGGACACATGTACACTTTTAAACTTTCGTAATTTATTTCAACCTTTGTTGATCGAAAATTTAAACCAACATATTTAAAATAGAACAAAAATAAAAATTCATAAAATAAGTACTGCAGTTGTCTAATTATATTATCTCTAGCGTTTCATTGTTATTATTTATCATGTGAACCATGTGTAAAATTCGATCAACAACTGCCACTGTCTTGATTGTTTTTAGTGCCTGTGATCTATGAGAACGATTATCGAACCAAACCTACATACGGCCATTTTAAAAACAGTGACTACCAGGTACGGTCCTATGTGGGAATAAAGAAGTTGTATAGGTACCTACTCTTCCCCTTATTTCCCAAAAGAACAGAGCGGAGCTTTTAGGCACAATCACGTGTTTCTATTTAGTTAACGACTGTCAAATGTGCGCCGGTACTTCTATGAATTCGTCCCCAACCACTAATATCAGCTTCTACATTATCAATTTCTATACGAACGCTAACACTTCCAAACGATAGTAAGTACAATTTCATTTTCAAACCACTTTTAAAGTCAATGTTCATAATCTAAAGATTTCCAACTTTAAGCCCAGGAATAATGAAAACGTTATTACAAAACTAAGTTTGAGTCTGAAGTCATGCATGATTGCATGAACCATCTACGGTGCTGCAGATAAACCCACGCGTTCTCTAGTGGATGATTTTATTTATGTTTACCTACATCATTGTGTTAAATATCAAAATCAGACTAGTTGCTATTAATTGGGACTGCACTTGTAGACAAACCAAATCTTTAGGCTTTGCAAAAACCAAGTTTTGTAAATACTAAAATAGAAGAGAGAAATTGTATGAACCGAAAAACATTTTGACGTGATATTAATTTGTTACCAAACAATTTGCAATAAATGAATTCGACCCCGACTTTAACTATTAACTATTTAAATCACCGTCAAATAAAAAAACCATTTACATTGCTGCACAATCATTTTCAACAGGATTACATACTATTTCTATTACTTACAGTATATTTTTTTGTGTTTCATTGTTTTTACATGAACACACTATACCTTAGAAGAGCGCTTTCAACCTAATGCAGCAAAATAAACTAACAACACTCATAAGTATTTTCGGAGGTGTTTTCAAAATTCTGACAAAATGTTTAAACAGTATTGAATTACGTTCGCACAATGACTGCAACGCAGCCCCACTCACGCTAGCTAGAATCTAGATAGTGCTTTCAACGATATAACTCTAGTATAAAATGAAAGTTAAATTACAAGTCTCACATCAATTAGGTTGAAATACAACCAAGAGACAAATTGTGACATATTTTAACTTGTGATTCACTCTTAACCTGTTGTATGACTAGTAAATTAAATAATTTAACTACAAAGAAAGTATGAACATCTGGTAAAACCTGTGAGTAAAACGAAATGGTAAATTGAATGATGATTGTACGAACGAATGGAAAATTGGCATCTCACGTTTATTAACTGTGGATTATCTTATTAAACCCTGGACTATCATGTGTTTTAGAAGGTCTTGGCCTTGCACTAAGAACACATTTAAACCCGGCATGACTCTAATACAACGTTTAAGTTTTATTTGTCTTATCTAGTGAGGTCTGCGGAAATCTTCCTCTCGCAACAGCACGTGGACCCATTGGGATATTTTAGGCAACCCCCGTCCTATCACTATTTTTAAGCAATCAAGTATTATTTAAAAATCGACTTTAATCCTTTTTTCACTTCCAGGCCTCACATCACAATAGTTGGATTGATGACCAAATCTATCACAAGTGAGACACAGTATTATGGAAGGCCCGCGCCCTTCACCATTATGTATAGCAGAACTAAACAAAATTAATTGCCGCTGTTTAGTTAGGTCTTCTACCGTCATTGTTAATATCATAAGCCCTTGTTACTATCACATGTTTATCCATCCCCTTAACTGTCATGAAGACTCCCAGAGGCCGCCAACAACCGAGCCTCCGCCGTGTCCGGTATTACAACAGCTGAGCCACAGTATAATATAATAGTATTCAGCGTTACGTCCCCATCACCAATCGAAGTCGCTCCCGCGCATCCTCGCAAGCCACGGCACGACATTATCAACTGTTTTGTTGAATGCATAGAATATGATTTGAATGTTTATATTAATCTATAACAATCTATAGACGCGAAATATATCTCCACTTATTATAACTATTACCACAGCCTTAGCTTTTAAAACTGTGCTATTACTGTCTACAAATAAAGCTGATACCTTCTTACTACTTAATTATTTTAAGTTTATATTTATTTCAGGTCGTGTAGCGGCTCACTGAAAGAATACTACCACCCTCTCTCCCCTTGACTATCGTTAAAGGCGATTAACGGACTAAAGACATCAAACAGCATAGAGCGGCGATGGGCCTACTGATCTGTGACGCTGAGCACATTGCAGTTGTAATTTGGTGAAATGTGAACTATGGCAGTGGACTGCTTCTGCGGTCCTCACTGCCTAATTTTATCCTTTGGGGATAATAGTCTTGAATCTATGTAATTTATTTATTCTCGTGGTCACCTCTTTGCTTACTCCAGCTGTCCAGCTTAGTAGGTAGGCGTGGAGTAGTAACGTAGAACATTGCCCGAATACCCACACCTTTACAAGCTCTGCCCGCCCGGACTTCGGTCTGTCACGGTCGCATTATCTAACTATTCATCGAAATCTATATTTAATTGAAGCTAATTTATGTCGATAAAGATCCAATAGTGCCCACCTGGGTACATACTAGGGGTTGCAGTCCCGGTACTGTGAAGAAAACGGGATTCCCGGTACTGCGCTAACTCTGGTACCGGGAAAACCGGAAAATTTCGGTACTTTTCGGTACTGAGATTTTTTTTATCCCAGATGTAACTAACGTTTAATATATGGATCATTTAGCCAAACAAAATATTACACAAAAGATTGTTACAAAAAAAATGTTTTGTCAATTGTTGTACAAGTTGTGGAATCACTTTGTTGAATAGAATTGGTTAGAGATCATCCGAGTTAAATGTTTTAAATTTAAAAGAGTCTATATGCAATGGATTTTTATCATGAGTGTTTTAAGGTGAGTAAATTATATAAATTCGTCCAAACCAAGACCGTTCAAACAGCGATAGACTCACTTCTCCAACGGATCCCCTCGGCCGAGATTGTGGTATTGGGAGACTTCAATGCCCACAACGTCGAATAGCTTGGATCACGCACAACTGAGCACGCGGGTAGAGCCGTTCATGACCTCGCTTTGGCCTACAGTCTGTCCCAATTGGTAACCGACCCTACGCGGGTTCCAGAGGTGGAGGGCCTTGCACCTTCCTTATTGGAACTTCTGCTGACCCCGCACCCAGACGGCTATCAAGTTTCTTTTGATGCACCTCATCAGACCACCTCAACAGACCTCATCTGATTCGTAGCTCTGTGCCTCTCACAGAAACTTCAAAAACGTCGAGTCTGGCATTATAAGTCAGCGGACTGGGATGGGATGCTAAGTTTCTTTGCGTCCTACCCATGGTGGCGAGTTTGTTTCTCGCTGGATGATCTTGATGTCGCCGCCGACTCTGTCGTTGATGTGATACTGCAGGGGTTGGAACTTTTCAATCCAAACTCTGTGGTTCCCATTGGCGGTAGGTCCCAACCATGGTTTGGACGTTGCTGCAAAATGGCGTCTCGCCAAAAGCGACAACATTATCAAGCCTGGGCTAATGCGGTGTCATCAAAGAATCCAAACATCAGTGCGCTCAGAAAGAGGTACAACTTTACCAGGTCCTTTTAGGACATTGCCAAAGCGAAGTCATCATTCATAAGTAGAATTGGCGAGAGGCTAGTGCATCTTCCTTCGGGTACGCGTGCGTTCTGGTCTCTCGCGAAAACTACCTTAGGGAATTTTTATCAGCCGTCCCTACCACCATTGCACAATACCGATGACTGCCTGGTCCATACTACAAAGGAGAAAGCTGAGCTCTTGGGCACTCTTTTCGCATCAAAATTGACCTTTGACGATGGGGAAAACTCTCCACCAACCATACCGCATTGCGCTTGTTCAATGCCAAACGTCCGGTTCCTACAAAGTTCAGTTTGTAAGGCTCTTTTTTCCTTGATATCCATAAGTCGAGTGGGCCTGATGCAGCTCCTCCCAATGTGCTTCGGACGTGTCCTCTTGAGTTGGCGCCGGTTCTAACGCACCTTTTCCGGCTCTCTTACACTACTGGCGTTGTCCGAAGCTCTTGGAAGACAGCCCTTGTTCACACGATTCTCAAAAAAGGCGATCGCTTAGATCCGTCCAACTACAGGCCAATAGCCATCACCTCTTTGCTCTCCAAAGTAATGGAGTCCATTACAAACCGCCAGCTCTTAAGGTACCTAGAAGAAAACTAGCTACTAAGCAATCGCCAGTATGGTTTTCGTCGCGGAGGTTCGGCTGGTGTTGTTTTAATGTACCTTACTCACCGATGAGCAGAGGCAGTCGAGAGAGAGTAAAGGGGAGGCACTGGCAGTTAGCTTGGACGTAGCGAAAGCCTTTGAAAGGGTATGGCACAGGGCTCTTCTCTCTAAACTTCCATCATACGGGATTCCTGAGTAATTGTGTTCGTGGGTTGCCATGCTAGCTTTCTTTCTGGGCATAGCATCAGAGTCGTAGTCGACGGTTCGTGCTCTAACATGAAACCCGTGAATGCTGGAGTCCCGCAGGGGTGTGTGTTATCCCCTACTCTGTGTGGTACCCCCGACGGGGGTAAAGCTCTACACCGGACGAGCTAATATTTCTCTGGAAAACGTCATCGAGAGCCGGAATAAACTTGTGACTGACACTGAGAACATGTTAAGTCATGTCTCAATATTGGGGCCGGCATAACCTAGTCCACTTTAATCCCTCCAATACAATTAGCATAGACAAGAGTAGATAGGGCACAAGCGTGCACAGAAAATGTATGGCATAAGGCCACGACCACGATAGGAAAGCCATTATAGAACGGACTAGATAAATGAGTGAAAAACGTCTCCGACACTGATCCACGTCGGGGGACAAGCAGGATAAAAACTCCTCTAAAACACAAGTTTGCGTATTTACCGCGAATAAACATCCCTTCGTCGTACCTCTGAACTTTGAGGGAGCTCTCCTTGATACCAATCCGTCTATTGGAATCCTTGGCGTCGATATTTCGAGTGATGTTCAGTTTCGTGGTCATTTGGAAGGTATGGCTAGGCTAATATTGGTGTAATTTTAAGTTATAATAAAAGTACCGAAAGTACCGAATTTCCCGGGAAATACCGGGAAAAATCGGTACCGGGAATTCCCGGGAGCATGCCCTAGTACATACATGACCTAGACCAATTTACATATTTTAATAATACGATATAGCTCTGTAGCCAATCAAAGTAACTCTGCAACCCAACAAAGTATCGCTGAAAATTCTAGATCTTGGAAATGCTATACATCTATTAAACAAAGCATAAAATGCACCTCTATTAAACATAGTTTTTACTCTTCCGGCCGGCTATTAATAAATCATAATTTCCAAATATAGCAATCTACCTACTTTACCGATTCACACCTTCTTCTCCAACCGCCCGACTATCTCGCTTGCGTTCTAACCGTTCGTAGCGCCGATTCCCGCTGTACTGCACCACGCTACGCAAAAGGCTCGACTCCAGCTGTTCCCGTCGTCGTCGCCGTCACAGCCATACACCCGCGATGTCCGCAATCGGCAGCCCGCGCCAGATCCCGACGACGCGACGGCGCCAGCGGCGTCGTTCCCGTCTTGCTCCATTATCTGGCGCTCGAACACAAAACAAAACTTGTATGAGTTTCCTCCTTCTACCAAGAAAATGCAAGATATCTCGGAAACAGGGCGTCCTAGCGCGAAACGGATGAAAATTTCGTTACCCTTTTAGTAACCCCACTGAATTGAACATACACTTAATTTTGACCTCAAATGACCTTGACTTAGACTTTACAACTAAACTGCAATCGGTAGGGGATTATAACATTTCTTAGCAAAACAAGATGGTAGTATTGTATTTTAAATAGTAGTTGTCACTAATTTAAGTCTTTTGATGAAAATCTAAAATACCCAGCGCAGAAATTATATGTAGGTAATTATCTCAAAACAGTTTTAGTCAAAATGAGGACAATGCCGAAATATTCGGCTGGACGCCAACTCAACAACTCCTTGTGGCGCGAAGATCCCTTGAAGGTACGGCGGCGCTGTGGCTACGCGCCGAAAAAACCTATAAAACATGGGACGAGTTGAAGCAAGCCATTTCAAGAGAATTTCCTGATGTCATGGATGCGAAAACCATACACGAAATGATGGGCGCTCGCAAAAAGCAACCGCATGAATCGTGCATTGATTATATGCTTATCATGAAAGAGTTGGGGCGACGGGGAAAGATGGCGGACTATGTGGCGGTCAAATATATTATTGATGGCATACAGGATGTCGAAATCAATAAAATTATGCTTTACGGTGTTACTTCTTACAATGAGCTAAAAGAAAAACTAAAAATCTATGAAGAGCTGAAAACCAAAACTAGATTTGAGACGCGAAGTAAGCCAATCCAACACCAAAAAGCCATAATAAATGCGGCAAGCAGTTTTGACATGAGATGCTATAGCTGTGGGGAAAAAAAACATGTTTCTGAAGATTGTCCATTCAAAAAACAAGGTATCAAATGTTTCAATTGCAACGAGTTCGCCGGCCATATTGCCTCATTATGTCCGTTGCGACGCCCAAGACCGACAATGGCGCCGAGAAAGCCGACATCACCGACATATTCTGCGACTGCGACACCGAGAGCAGCAACTTCCGGCGCCGGCGGTTCCGGGGAGCAAGATTGGCGACGTAAGGTTGGCATCACTGCGCATTCGACAAAACAAGCATACATCACGACGGCTGGAGAGGGCAGCACCATACAAGAGGTGGACCAATCACATGACGAGAAGAACGGCGGCCATTTTTATGATGTTGGTAGCCATGACGGCGGCACGGCTCTTATTGGGTGTAGCTGCAAGATGGCGCGTGACGACGAGGGGTTTGACGTTTATGCAGCAAGTGTCAACGAAAACGTAAACACTATGAAGAAGCCCGTGAAAAAGGTGAAAATTGGAGAAAACTGCATGAGTGCGCTAATCGATTCGGGTAGTGACGTGAATTTAATGTCGACATCTGTTTATGAAGAGCTAGGATACCCGGTATGTGACAAAAACAATAACATTACGTTGTCCGGGTTAGGTTTATCGCGAGTGAAAACGATTGGACTTATTGAGTGCGATATCCAAATCGACGCCGGTGTTTACGCTGCGGTTCCGTTCTACATTATATCTAGAGACTGTATGCCATTTCAACTGGTGTTAGGCAATGTTTTTTTAAAACGTGTTGTTGTTGTTATGAATGGTGGATCGGTATGGATGCAGCCAAAGAATGAAGTGTAGTTGAGTAAAGTGAATTGTTTTCCATGTTTTGTTGACATTGTAGATCATGTTGGCGACCAGACAGTTAAGCAAGAGGTACTGCAGATGGTGAGTGCTTACCAGCCATTACAAGTCAAAGAAGCTCCAATCCAACTTAAGATTTTCGTGAGAGATGATATACCTGTAGCCCAACGACCAAGACGAATATCCCTGAAAGAACAGGATTTTGTGGAGAAGCAAGTGGCAGAATGGCTCAATGACGGGATTGTTCGCGTAAGTTACTCAGAGTATGCTAGTCCCTTAGTATTAGTCAGAAAAAAAGATGGCACAATTCGAGTTTGTGTTGATTATAGACAAATCAATAAAAAGATATTAAGAGACGAGTTTCCCTTACCCATTATCGAAGATTTTATAGATAGGTTATCTCATGCTAAAGTATTCAGTCAAAAAATGGTTTTTTTCATCTAAAGGTCAGCGAAAACTCGATTAAGTATACAGCTTTTGTCACCCATCACGGCCAGTTTGAATTTACAAGAGCCCCGTTTGGTTTGTCAATATGTCCTCAATATTTTATGAGATTTGTGTCTATTATCTTCCGTGAAATGATTGCCAAAGGTATTGTTATGATTTTTATCGACGATATTCTGATTCCAGCAAAAGATGAGAACGAAGCAGTAGAACGGCTAAGACTTGTACTCAAAACTGCATCTGAGTATGGTCTCCAGATCAATTGGAAGAAAGCTAACTTAATACAGAGAAGCATTACTTATCTTGGACACGTGGTGGAGGACGGCAGAGTAAGACCATCTCCGGAGAAGACGGAAGCAGTGATGAAGTTCCCAGAGCCGAAATCAGTTAAGCAATTGCATAGTTTTATTGGTTTAGCCTCATATTTTAGAAAATATATTCCAAATTTTGCACATATTTCAAGCCCTTTAACAGATTTACTAAAGAAAGATAAAGATTTTGAATTTGATATTACTGAAAGAAATGCTTTTAATACTTTAAAAGAAAAATTGGCAAGCGATCCAGTATTAAAGATATTCAATCCCAAGTCCCATACAGAGTTGCACACAGATGCATCAATGCTGGCTTATTCCGCTATACTTATGCAAAAATGTGCCGAAGATGACCGATCACACCCAGTGTACTATATGAGCCGAAAAACCACTGAAGCAGAGAAGAAGTACACAAGCTGTTTGCGCCACAGCGCAACGAATAACAACCGTCTCTGCGCCGGCCAATTAGAGTGCATATTGGGCTGCACTACCCCGTCGCACGGACCTGTTGACAATTATACCAGACGAACCTTTTGGACCGCGGGCATCACGCGGTCGCCCAAGCAGTGTGCTCAGAGCGTTCAAGGCGAACCCACGCGTCGCGCGCGCAAGAACTCAGCCCGTGACCACGTCAGATATGTGTTCAGTGTGTGTGCAGTGAGAGCGCTTCGTTTACCAGCTCAACTACCCCTAACTAAACGACCAGTGCCTTCAGTGAATTGTGTGTGCGTTGCCGCCCTCAAGCCCGCCGCCCGCGCCTAGAGCGCCAGCCACCTTCAGCTCCAACCAGATCCAGTGCCTACAGCCCGGAACAAGTAAGCCCATCTATCCTATTTTTCCCTTTCCATGCGCCGCATGTTGGTGCCTTAAGCGCCAACACAAGCTATGAATTAGAAGCTCTTGCTATCATCGAAGGAGTCAAGAAATTTAGGCATTACCTATATGGAATTCATTTCAAAATTATTACTGACTGTCAGGCTTTTCAGCTAACTTTGCAAAAAAAAGATTTATGTACGAGAGTTGCACGATGGTCTCTTCTGTTGCAGGAATTTGATTATGTCATTCAACATCGGCCGGGCAATAGAATGGCTCACACCGATGCTTTGAGCAGGAACCCATATGTAGCAGTGGTATCAATTCATGATAACATCCAAAAAGCACAGCAGACTGATGAAGGTTTAAAGGCAATTATGAAAATTCTCGAAGATGGGTCATATGATGATTATTTTTTGCATAATGGTTTATTGTATAAAGGACATGAAAGACTCCTGGTGATTCCGAGAAGCATGGAAACTGAAATAATACGAAAAGCACATTCAAATGGCCATTTTTCCAAGAAAAAGACAACTGAGCTCATAAATAAAGATTACTTTATAAAAAACGTAACTAAGAAAGTTGAAGATTTCATACTAAGTTGTATACCATGTCTTCTGGCTTGCAGGAAAGAAGGAAGGCAAGAAGGATTTTTGCATGTGATAGACAAAGGAGAGGTGCCACTGCATACTATTCATTTGGACCACATCGGCCCCATGATGGAGACTAAGAAGCAGTACAACTACATACTCACCATAGTAGACGCCTTTACGAAGTTTGTCTGGATATTCCCTACAAGAAGTACCACGAGCAAAGAGGTAATAGGTAAGCTGAATTTTCATCAACAGAATTTTGGCAACCCCAGTCGCATAATAACAGACAGAGGCACGGCCTTTACAAGCACAGATTTTAAAGAGTACTGTAAACAGGAAGGAATCCAGCATGTTGCTATAACCACTGGTGTTCCAAGAGGCAACGGTCAGGTGGAAAGGATACATAGAACCATAATCTCTGTCTTAACGAAGTTGTGCATTGAAAATCCCGCGCTGTGGTATAGGCATGTGAGTAGACTGCAAAGATCTTTAAATAGTACTTATCAGAGAAGCACCAGCATGACGCCATTCGAACTTATGGTGGGCGTAAATATGAGGTGTAAAGAAGATGTGGAAATTTATAAATTGCTGTTGCAGGAGGAAAGAGATAGCTTTATGGAAGAGCGAGACCAGCTCAGACAGAAAGCTAAGGAAAGCATTATAAAAGTACAAGAAGAAAACAGTAGGAATTAAAAGAGAAAGGAGGCTATAGAGTACAAAGAAGGTGACGTTGTAGCTATCAAGCGCACTCAGTTTGGTTCAGGTTTAAAGTTAAAACCCAAGTTCCCTATCGGGTAGGTCCCTATCGGGTGACGAAAGTCAAGAGAAATCACAGGTATGAAGTAGAGAAAATTGACTCATCTACTGAAGGCTCCAATAAGACCTCAACCTCTGCAGATCTCATGAAACCCTGGCTGAATAACCTTCATGAAGAATAACTTGTTAAGTATGAATAAGAATGTATGCTTTATATGTGATTGTGTGATGAATGCTAGAATTATAGGTTTAATATATTATCATTGTTTTAAGTTTTGAGTTTGATGTGTCTATGTTTTCATGGATTGTATTCTATTAAGATACATGTGTATTGTTATTTTATTTTGTTTTAGATTGTTTTCAAAATGGTTTTGGGTCAAACCTTTAATAATTAAGTGATTTCTTTAATTTTTTAGTTTAATATAGTGTATGATCTGAGGGCAGACATACATCAGGATGGCCGAATGTGGGAATGAATGTTTTAGAACGTTAGTAAGATGCATGACTGACTGATGTTGAACGAGTGTGTGCGAGAGAGAGCGGTGTATGTGAGAGAAGGAAAAAAGATAGATGGACGACGTAATTGAACGGTGTGCGCGTGCTCCGCATTTTGAATAGACTATAATAACGTGTACGTGTCTCAAAACGAAATACAAGCCTCCGACAACATTTCTGCTTTTCTCTTCTCGATCCCCAACGCTACATTAATATTGCAGTTATGTTACCATATAAACTGTTTGCTTACATAGTGAGTTTGGCCTATGTATGATCGATTAACATTTGTTTAATGTTGTTCTTTTTGGGAAACTAATTTGAGTTCCATTCATTTGTAACATTTGTTTGTTAAATGACTTGTTTACATAGTAAATTTTAATTGAACATTAAATGTTAACTTGTGGTAATATCATGACTGGCCAAAGTACATTGTTTAATTAATATTTTTATTATTTTTCTTGGAAATCAATTTAAGTTTGATTTACGGGTTCATCATTGTGTAATGTGAAATCGGTTGAACACTTTTTATTTTATTGTGTGCCTTTTGGAAACAACCAGAGAGTTTATTTGCACGTTAGGTGTTACCTACATTGATTGAAATTTGGTTGGATTATTATATAACTGTTTATACAATAATAATAGCACATTTTGTTTTGTTTGTGCCTTCATTTTTGAAAATCAATTTTAAAATTTAATTTGATTATTACATTGGTTGATTTATGCATAGGGACTATGTAATAATAATAATTGCACATTATTTGTTAGTGCGCTTCTTGTTGCAAACCCGTTTAAGTTGTTTTATGTACTTATTAATTTTGGTTGTGCCTACATTGTAATTCAAAGGGTATGTGTGTAGGAAATATTGTTCTGCCATATTTGTGCTATTGTTGGACATAGAATCTTATTCCTCGTTATTTGATTTTTGTTGACAACGCGATGGCGGAGGCAGTCTTTGCAACGCAGCTGCGCTGGTTCGTGCATACGCAGGATCTGCTGTCTCGGAGGGGCTGCGATGATGACATTCTCGAGCGAGCCAGGCAGTTAAGGCAGCGGGTGTCGTCGGTTGAGACCGCCATGGTGGTTTTGTCGGAGACTGCTCCAACATCCCACAAAGAGGTATGGTTGGCATACGAGGAAGAGTTTGACCAAATCATGGAGATCAATGATAATGTCGTCCAGGCGGCCTGCGACATTAAAAGGCGACGGATAGGGGATGTCCAGCCATCCACACCGCCACCAATGGGAGGGCCCAGGATACCTGATAGGCTTCCTACCCATCAGTTAGGAAGTTTGGGTGGCGAAGTGGAAGAAGGGTCATTGGTAGACGCACACGCGCGCCAATTGTTGTCGCTACCTAAGGTAGCCAATCGGGCGGACTTAAAGACGCAACTGTTGACGCCAGTCACAGTTGCGTTAATGCGTTGCGACAGTTAGGGTTGCCAGTAGCCGAGTGGTCGCTCCTACTGGTACACATTGTGTTGGACAAGCTGCCAACGGACGTTCGTTCCCGGTTTGAGCGGGAAACGGCAGAGAAAGGTGGAGCTACTCTGCCGGTATTGGAGGAGCTTCTAAAGTTCCTCGGCGATGAGACGGGGGTCGTAGCGACCTCCCAGCCTGACCTGCCACCATCAGAGGCGCAGGCTTCAATGGGACGCCAGGCGAATCCCACTGTACAGCTGCAGCCAGGACACACTACGTCGCGGCGGGCGGCGCTGACTGCAGCGGCCGGCATGGACCCGGCTTGTACACAGTGTGGCCAAACGGGTCATACTACGACGCGGTGCCAGGACCAACGAGGGCTGCGTGTAATGACGAGGCGGCGCATAGCAAGGCGCAGCGGCCTTTGCTTTGGCTATAGGCGTCAACGCCGCAGTGCATTTGGTGGACCACAGCTTTTTATTATTGTTGGGTGTTCACAAGTCGGGAGCGGCTTCACCGACCACACAACAGCAGTGGCAGCGTTACACGGGCAGGGGTGCTCCAGCGCGGAGCACACTAGGTGTGTGCTCCAGCGGACTGGAGGCCTAGTCATGCGCGAGGCGCGCCCCCACACCGGAAGGTGAACCATGCGCAGGCGCGCAAACCCGCGCCTGCAGGATACCATGCCGCCGGCCCGAGTGGGTTTGGGTTGGATTTGGGTATCACACAGGCGGGGGCCCGGTGGTGTCACGAAGGAGGGACCCCTCCCTGCAACTAGCTCTGTGCGCGCCAGCGTGCAGCCGCGATCGGCTATACCGCAGCGGTTATCGTACCACCCGCGGTATCACACGGGCGGGGGCCTTCTTTGGAGTTGAGGGACTCGGGCAGGACATAGCTAGCCTGCCCCTTTGCGAGAGCAAAACCACGGACGGTTTTGCTTTATACTACGGCGGCCGCGGTTTGAAAGATTTTAAAGAAATCTTTAATTTTGTGCGACATTGTTTGGTGGCATGTTTACCGGGAGTTTGACGGGGCTAACACAAGTCACCCTCTCCTCGGTACATGCATCTGTGTGAGAATGTCAATTTTGGTAATGGTAATGAAATTCGCCCGCAAGGATAAAGACACAGACATTGGTCTAGATCGGGCAGACCCACACTTTGTCACCTGGCCCAATTGACCTACTCTTGGGCTCGGGTGTACTAGGACGGGTCCTACTAGGCACCCAGATAGCTCTGGGTCGCTCTACACTGCTGGCAGTGCCAACTATTTTGGTCTTGTTTCTATTATGTACACAGTTTGACGACTCGACTCCGCATAGTCTAGAGTCATTGCGTTTGTGTACCATTTCCATAACTATGCACAAGTTTGGGAAATTGAGAAACCTCCCATGGTCTACATGGTAGGCCATGCCCATGAGGATTGTGAAGCCTTTCAATAGGCCAGTACGTCACGGTTGACATCTGTTGGATGTGTTACTAGGTAACCTAATTTGTAATTTTGAATATTGTTTGTCCAAAGAGCTTTATTTGTGTAGTGCTCTTTCGGTGTTTATTTTCTCACAGTGGACGTCTTCACCCGTGCAGCCGCAGACGGGGGGTCTGCCTTCGGACCGAGTCACTTAGTCTCGTCCATTCTTGGGGGTCGCACGCAACGGGTTCTGCTTGCTGGACCTTTCTCGGTAAAACCGATCAACTGCGCAACGCTCGGGTTGTAGGTAATTATTTTGTGTTTTTTTGTGCCTGGCTACTAAGGCCGTCCTCTTAGGAGTCTCTTCGTTGTCCACGGAGGCCTTCGTCGTCGCATTGGATCGTTTCGTGTCGCGTAAGGGTCTACCTTCACTTATTCGCTCCGACAATGGCACAAAATGGCAAGGGCACGGGTGTAACTAAATAATGTTTGTAATTTTTTAGAAAATAAGCTTTAGTAAATACGACAGAGAGTATTTCGACGGCAGGTACGCAGTATTTAGATGCGACCGCTCGCAGGCGGATAGCGGCGCGAAACGCGGTGGCGGTGTCGCGGTCGCGGTGCGCACTAACCTGCGGCCCCAGCGCCGGGACTGGCCGATCCCACCGCGCGCCTCCTCAGACTGCGTTTGGCTATCTATACCTCTCAATACAAATAACAATAAGTATCTAAACATCGCGTGTGTTTACATACCGCACGGACCTAGTTATCGTAACACTTTAGAGTCCTTTTCCGCCATAGCCAGTGACATTTTTAATGACCGCCCGGATGACGCTTTCTTGTTAATAGGTGACTTTAATATTACCAACGCCGTATGGATAGATGGTTGCACTCCTAGTAAGTTATTACGGAGGAGCTGTGACAGTTCGGTCAACACTCTAAATGACTTCCTTGCATTTACTGGTCTTCAGCAATTTAACGGCATTCACAATGCTAGTAATCGAATCCTGGACTTGGTAATGAGTAACATAAGTTGCAATGTTTTTGGTTGTTCTCACCCCTTAACTCAGGAAGATTTACATCACAAATCCGTAGAAATCCGTATAAATATTAATCAGTTTACTGAATTAAGACCAGCGTTAATTTATAATTATAATTTCAGTGCAGCTGATTACAGTTTAATTAATAATGAAATCAACAGTATAAATTGGACTCAACATTTAAAAAAATTTACATTAGAGGAATGTGTCTCTAAATTTTATTTAATTTTAAACAACCTTATAGCTAAGTATGTTCCAGGTAAATTCAGATCTCAAAATTCTATTCCTATATGGCACACTAAACCTTTGCGAAAACTCCCAAACGAAAAAAGAAAATTTCACAAGTTATGGAAATTATATGGAAACCCACTAGATTACCAAAGTTTTAAGGTGCTAAGAAAACGAGCTGCATGCATTGAAAGAGAATGCTATAATAGTTACATAAATTATGCCGAAAATAAAATAAAAACTTTACCTAAGTATTTCTGGACGTATGTCAAAGCTATAAAAGCAAATAATAGGTTACCTGAAACTATGAGTTTTAAGGGACAAAGCAGTAATGACGGTAAACAAATTTGTAATTATTTCAGCGAACATTTCCACTCAATTTATGTAAGTAGCACAGGTAATGCAGCCTATGACATAACGGATACGCCTGAAAACACTTTATTAGACATAAGCTCCATTGAGTTAACCTATAATAATTTAAATAAGTATTTAAAAAAATATTAATACGAATAAAGGAGCTGGTCCAGATGGCATACACCCTCTATTCATACGAAATTGTGCCGATTCGTTAACTGCTCCTTTGTTACATTTATTTAAGCAATCATTTAGTACTGGCGTTGTACCACACGAATGGAAACGTGCTTTGATAACACCGATACCTAAAGGTGCTGTTAGTCAAAACATAGTTGACTACCGACCCATTTCAAAGCTGTGTCAATTCGGCAAAATACAGGAAAAAATTGTCACTGAGCAATTACTTGGCGTAGTTAAACGAGTTATTACACCTACTCAACATGGCTTCTGTAAAAGGCGTGGCGTGGAGAGTAATTTGTTAAATATGACAGAAATATTGTTGGAGGCAATGGATAAAAACGGTCAAGTGGATGCTATATACACAGACTTTGCCAAGTGTTTTGACAAAATCTGCCATAATACTCTCCTCACTAAACTTTGGCGGCTAGGTATTCACGGCGATCTGTTCCGTTGGATCAAATCATACGTAGGAAATCGTAGTCAGGCTGTCGTACTATCTGGCTATCGTTCCACATACAAATACATGACCTCAGGAGTCCCGCAAGGGTCCCACTTAGGGCCATTACTTTTTGTTTTGTATGTGAATGATATTACCAAGGCCATAAGTCACTCCAACGTGCTCCTTTATGCAGACGACACTAAAATTTTCAGAGTTATACGAGACACGTCAGACTCTTTATTATTACAGAGCGACTTAAGTAACTTTGAGGACTTCTGTAATAGAAACAATTTGTTTTTAAATCCAGACAAATGCCACACAATTACTTTCACTAGAAAAAGAAATCCAATTGAATTCCCGTATAAGTTGTGTGGAAGGATCTTAAACCGTGTAACTAGGCGTGATAATGGACTCTAGTCTTACATTTGTTCCACACATTGATAAAATTGTTAATAAATCATTCAAGTTCTTAGGCTTTATATTGCGCATAGGTAGACCTTTTAAAAATCCCGCAACATACAAATTACTCTTTAATAGTTACATACGTAGTCGGCTAGAATTCGCAAGCCCTGTCTGGAATCCTTACCATCAAGTACATCAGGATAAAATTGAGAAGGCACAACGAAAGTTTATTAGATCACTTGATTACAGGACTGGCAATCCACATATTGACTATGATACCTCTCTTGCTTTCCACAACATTGTATCTCTAAAGCGTCAACGGGATCTTATAGATATAACGTATTTATTTAAAATATTACATGATATGGTCGACGCTCCTTATCTTTTAGAGAATATATATTTTCGCGTGCCTAGAAGGCAAGAGAGAACTACTCGCAAGAAAGAATTATTTACTGTGAAAGCGAGTAAAACCTGTTATGGGAGCAACAGCTTTATAAAACGATCCTGTGCAATGACATATATAATAATGTCGATATTTTTAAGACCTCATTAGTTAGGTTTAAGCATCGCATCACTGAACTCATCCATGACCATGACCTTGACATATAAATTTAAAATAATAATAAAATATTATTATAATAGTGCACCTAACTTATCATTTTTTTTTACCTATATTGATTTTTGTTTTTTAACTTAGTGTGTGTTAAGTTAGGACCTGTGGCCTGTTTGGTTTGGCCTTTTTGGTTTATCTTAATGAGATTGTGTTTTTCATAAGCTTGTTTTCATCAACTTATTTGCTGTTTCTTGATACTGCTCATCCACGTTTTAATATCAAACCTGAAAAAAAATATATATATATATTTTTTTAAATTACCATATTGCAATGTAAACTAAACGATAGATAAGTTACATAATTTTGTTAACATCTTACCTAAAGTTTCTGGCCTATGGACATATAGTGGTATGTGTTTTTATCGGCAGCATCCTTTCCGCGTTATAATACAACAGCAAATACGATCATGTATGCACTAGGATAACTCAAGTAGCCAAATCTTTTATTTTTCAACTGGAAAAACAACTTAAATTTAGGAAAACATTTAATTTCAACTTTAGATATCATAATCTTACATATAATGTACTTACCTCGTAGAAATATGTCTGTGTATAATTAGTTTTTGTTATTTTCTTAGTCTCTCACTGAGGCCTTCGTGTCTTTTGCTTAAAATATTTTAGTGTAGTTTTTGTACTTTAACTGTGTTTTATCAATGTTTTGTACTGTCACAGCGAGCACGTCTGTCCCTAGGCGCAGTGAGCTGTTACTGGCGTAATGGCGTAACTGGCCGTGGCCGGTCCCGGTCCCGGTGGCCGGGCGGGGCTCGCTGTGCGTCATTTTTGTACTTATTTTTAATTTCATTTAATAGGTATTATGTATATTGCCTTTGGTTTTTCGTTGTACAGTTTGTTTGCCTTATATAATTATGTGTTTAATTTAGGGAACTTTAGGTTTATAAGTAATAATTTGTTCGCTTTAATTAAAAAATATGTAACTGTTTGTTCCTAAATAAATAAATAAAAAAAAAAAAAAAGATAATTTAATATTATTTTAATTTGGCTAATTAGATTTAGTATGTTAATGAAGGAGAATGACTTGCTCTCCTTGCTTGTAGCTAGGGCAGCATTGTAAAGTTGTTTGTTAGCGAGCATGGGACTGCGGTTCGATTCCGCGATGAGCCACAGCAGCTGTCTCTCCTTGCCCGATGGATTGAGCTAACGATCGGAGCCTTCCGATCGGGGCAGGGGTCTGTTCGGAACAAAATGGCCACTTACGGCTGGCAACCTTTTTGTAGTTTTAATTTGTATTTGACAGACGACTGTCAAAGTCAGTGTGACACACACTCAGGTTGGAACTTTGGTTAGGTTAAGTTTTATGTCGCGCGGTCGTGTAATTTAATTGATAATTTGGTGATATGTAGGGCACATATAGTTAACCTAGTCATATAAATAAATTGTGAAACAGTGTAGAACATAAGTTTGGTTTGTAACCAGGGCGGCCTGATTAAAATCAGTGGCTTGTTGATTGACATGTACACGTGGCGTGAACCGAGCTAAGTGATTTGTGAAAGTGGTACGTATGATTCTGGGATTATCAGTACTGAGGGGTAGCCGGGAAGCTTAGGGCCTTTCCACCACCACAGCAGCCAGAGCAGTCGCCGGGGAGGCGAGCTACGTTCACCACTGCAGCCGGCGGCCGGCGAGTCCCCGGGACCTTCGCGAACAGCGCGGCGGACGAGAGGAAGACTAGTACGTAAGTTAGTTTATATTTCTCATAATTAGGCGTTAGTTTTATGTAAAAAGATAGCAGAGTTGATGTAGACTATCTATATCAAACAATTACCATATCAAAATATACGGATGAAGGAAAAATGCTAACAGTGGTAAAAAATTACTTACCATTATATGGAATTACCTCACAGAAAACCAATGAGTTTTGGATTGAATTCCGTGATGGAACAAGGTACTGGCACATAGGAAGGCCCACCTTATTTAAACCCTCAATAAAAATATGTTTTAAAGGTTTGACAAAAACAACTATTTGTAGTGATGTAACGTTTTATTATCCTTCTAAAAATATACAAAAAATTATAAATTTCTTATTAAAAACTATATTTAATAAGGTAAGGTAAGTAAGGCCCGTTTATGACTAACTGTTACTCAAAATCTACATAATATATATTTCTAAAAATAATTCACAAATCACGTTAAGCAGTCTCAAATATAAGTAGTTCAACCTATAATTTTTAAGATATATTAAAAAAATTAACACTGGGCCTTTGACCCATGTACGATTAACAAAAATAGTCATAAAAGTAAAATTCTGCTCTAAATCAATTAAAAAAAACAATTATTTTTGATCACAAAATCGAAAATCTAGACACTATTATTTCAAGAATCTTAATATTAATTCCTCATTTGCCACTCAAATTTTAAGTGGGCCCTACTAGGGCTTTAGAATTATTATTTTTTTCTTTGGCTTTAGGAACAACTTTTTAATTAAAAAATACCTTTTAGTTCAAAGGCCTCTTTTTTCTTTGGTTGTGAATGTGAATCCATGATCTAACAAAAGAAAAACTAATATTAGTATACTAAAATTCTCATTAATAAGTATACAAAATATGAAATGCGAGTTCAAATCACCTACACGATATTGTGTCTATTTTAAAATACCTTCAGTAGTTTGGCATGAAAAAGAAATAAAATAAACAAACCAATTTTGTTTTATTTATACTTAAGTATTTAAGTATTTACAATCCAAGCACATTTGCCATTTTAATAGATTTAGTAAAGCCCATAGGCTCCTACTATGTAGGCCCGAGCCATACTATGAATTTTTCATAGTGGCGGAAAAATTTACATAAAATCACAAATAACTAAATAATCGGTTAACTTACCATTGCATTCTATTCTCCTATAATTATTTAACAATATGATGATAGAATCACTCGAAAATTGACGCTATTTGTGTAAAAAATTGCAAAAACAATCACAACGAGGATAAATACACGCGACATCGACGGCGGGCGTCCAGAAAGGATGAACGAGTTGTAACAAAATGGCGGCGCGGAAGTGGTTTGGCGCTATTGCACATTTAATATAGGGCTAAGGTGAATGTGGGCGCGAAATTTTGAATGTTTTAGGTAGTGGCAAGTGCGCGTTTTTAAAGTGGGCCTTCTTATGTGCTAGTATCTCAGAACTAAAAACATTAGCATATTTTGCTTTAAATATATTATGTTTGCCTCACTCGAACGCAGACTGCAAACGTATTCTTTAGTGAAGTAAATAATAATATGAAAACGAGACCTTGAAAAAAATAATTCTTTAACTCCAATTAATGGAACTCTTCTAACCAGACAAGCAACCCGTAATCACGGTTATTGTACACAACTTCGAAAGGTTTCGTAAAATTAAAGATAAATAACAGTAGTTACGTACTAAATGGAACAGATAAGAAGGTAAAAAAAAATTGCTAGAAACTATTCAAAACCTATATGGTGAAGAATAAAATGAGTAGTTTACAAGTAGTACACGCATAGAATTATGCTCCTTGTTGTCTCGTTCTCTATGATGGAAATACTACTTGTTAGTATCGAGTCTTAGCACTCGCCGACGCCACATAAGTTTAAAGTATCTGAAAATAAAATATTTCCGAACGCAGCCGCACGTCACTAGACTAGCCCGCGTTTTGAACTGTCATTCGTTTTTTATGTCACTGTACCGGCGCCACATTTTTCTCTTACTTTTTTGTGAAATAATCTTTTTAATAGTTTTAGTCAGTTTAATTATGATAAATAAACTGTTATTATGAGTAAAAGAAAGGGACGTGAAAAATAAAAATGAAATTCTGGGTTTTGAAATGTGCACTCAGGCCCATCTTTGGGATGAGGCGGTGTTGAAACATTCAAAACTTAAAACGGGCACAATAACTCGTACTTACTGCAAAGCCGAGTTTTTACCACCCTGGGTATTCGCAAGGAATATCAGGGTCTTACATTTACTGCAGTTTGCTTTGCCATTTGGGCCTAGATCTGCATGACTATGTCTGACATTCCTAATGTGTCAATGATGGCCCTGGATCCGGCTACTACTTCAAGTTCTGTGGAGGAGGAGGCACTGCCCGTGCCAATACAGTGTAGTAGAGGCCTTACCTGTGGAAAAAACCCAGTGTACAGACCCGGAGACCGAGACACCTGCCATAGACGTAGAATTGTTATTTGCTTTGGGGAAAATTGAGGAGGTGCTTAAGGGACCAATTGCTCATGATGAAATTGCACAGAGGTAGACTCCTATTCTCACAAAAGGATTGCAAAAAGAAATTAAACCTGAACTTATGAAAAAATACATCCCATATGAAAATATCCCAACGTTGCTCCCAAAGCTCAACCCTGAAATACCTGGCTGTCTCTGACCTGGTTAAGAAAAGAGATTTGATAATTGCTGACAGGCAAAAACAGATGGTTGCTGCACTATCAGCCCTGGGCCAATCACTCCATTTATTTCTCCTAAAAGGTGACAGAATTGAAATTATTAATTAAATAATTAAACACATCAATGATGCTGCCAAAATACTGTGTGACGCTGTGCACATAGATACAAATCGTAGAAGGTCGCTAATACCAACCGTCATTAACCCCTTGAGCGCCATAAAACCAGACACAATTGAAAATCAATTGTTTCGCGACTGCCGGCGGTCTCATGATATTTGATCTATTAATAAAGATATGAAAGATTCCCTCACAGGGGGAGCAGATGCATTTTTTTTAAGTAACCTTTCTGAAAAGATCTAGGTTACAAAGGCTGTTCAAAAATCTGTTAAAGACCTGAAGAACACAAGCTTCATTCAAAAACCCCTAAATAAAACCAAATCTTTAAACTGGAGGGGCCCTCCTCGTCCAAGTGCCCGGACAGGGACAGGAGCGAGATCCAACTAACCTGCAAAGCTACGAAGCTGTAAAGTTAGAAGTTCAGGTATGCAGACTTCCTTTTTTTTATAAATAATTGGAAGAAAATAACCAGTGATCCTACTATTCTGAAATGGGTATCTGGGTATGAAATCCCTTTAAGTGAGATACCATTTCAATCTTACTTGCCTATGAATAACTCATTTACAAGTAGAATTCTGTCAAGTTCAAATTGAAATTAATAAACTTATTCAGTCACATGTTATAGACAAAATATATCATGAAACAGATGGACAATTTTGTTCACCTATTTTCTTGGTATAGAAACCAAATGGAGAGTATAGATTTATTTTAAACATAAAGAAATTTAATAGTTTTATTACTACAACTCAAAGTCTTATGAAAGACTGTATTATGGCAACAATTGACAAAATGGATTCTTATTACATGTGTAACATTAATGCAGATTACAGAAAATATCTAAGGTTTATATTTGATGGAAAAATATATCAATTTAACATTTTTCCATTTGGCCTTTGCACGGCTCCATACATGTTCACATAATTAAACCCATAACAAAACTTAGAGGTTTACAGCCTGTAAGTACAGTATATCGATGCTTGTAGCTAGCAGTATATTGGTAACGATCATATTGAGTGTCTTAATAGTGTTAACCAGACCATAGGTCTGCTTACTCAGGCTTCATCATCAATAAAAATAATTATGTCAACTTATTCCATCAAAGGAATGTAAGTTTCTTAGCCTATTGTTTAATACAAACACCATGACTATTTCAATCGATTCTGATAAAAATAAAAGATGCCTTAACACGTTGCCTGCCACGAAACCAGACACAATAGAAATTTAATTGTTTGTCAGTCACAGGTGACCACCACGGCGCTCAAATTTTTAAGTACCTCTTCCATCAGGTTTTTTGTCAAAAGTTCTGGGAACTCTAGTGTCTGTTTGTCCAGCTAATCAATATGGGTTACTGTATACTAAAGCACTAAAAAGACATAAATATTTAGCTCTTTTAAAAAATAATAATAATTATGAAGCATTTACTTCCTTGCCCAAACATTGCTATCCAGATCTTGAATGGTGGATAAAACATGTACTTGCCTAAATCAATTTCTTAGATAAGAAAATAAAAATATATTCTAGAAATAAATACAGATGTCTCACTATCGGGGTGGGGTGCTTCTTGTGACAAACATACAGCCAGTGGTGTATGGAGAGGAAAAGAATCAACAATTCACTTTAATACTTTAGAAATAAAAGCTACTACTATGTGTGGTCTCAAAAGCCTTGCTAATAATTCTTCAAATTGTGAAATATTATTACGAAGTGACAATACCACAGCTATACCATATATAAACCGCTTTGGTGGCATACAGTACTCTCACTTACATGTGATTGCAAAAGCTATTTGGCAGTGGTGTGAAGAGAGGAATAATTTTGTATTTGCATCATACATCATACATTAACACAAAGGACAACAAAGTAACAGATTTTGAATCTAGAAAACAGTTAGGTCATACAGAATGGGAATTAAATATTAATAATTTTAATAAAATAGTACAAGCATTTGGTAACCCTGTCATAGATTTATTTGCATTTAGAACAAACACAAAATGCAGGAAATTTGTTTCATGGCATCCAGATCCTTCAGCTTATAAAGTGGATGCCTTAACAATGTCTTGCAAAGGGGTTTATTTTATGCTTTTCCACCATTTTCTATGATATTAAAATGTATAGAAATAATCGTGTCCAATGAAGCAACACGGATCCTTGTAGTTCTCTTCTGGGACACCCAACCTTGGTTTCCCTTACTCAAAAAACTATTGGTGACAGAACCCATTGTATTTGAACCAAGTAATAACTTACTGGTTTTATGTAATTCCAACTCACCACACCCTCTACACCGCAACCTATCGCTACTGGCAGGGAGATTGTCCGGTAGGCATTCTTAAAGCCTGGCATCGACGTACAGGCAGCTGAAATAATGATATCTTCCATATCAAGTAACACCTATAAGCAATACTTAATTTGTATTTGGTTTTCTTACTGTCACACCAAACAACTAAATGCTACTAAAGCACAGATGACAGACATAATTACTTATCTCACAAATAAGTTCCACAGTGGTGCACCTTATGGCACCTTGAATTGCATAAGGTCCTCGCTGCCACTAGTGTGATAGGGACGCAGGTGGGAGCAGACGAAAAGATTAAAATTTTATTTAAAGGGTTCTTTTGCCTACGATCAAGTAAACTCAAATATAAGTATACCTGGAATGTTTCTATAGTGCTTAATTTTTTAGAGTCAAATTACAATGACTCAAACAACTTACATTAATGTTCATTAAACACAGTTACTTTATTAACTTTACCTACAGGGCAAAGATTACAAAGCCCTAGTTTTTATTGTTACTGACCAGATTAAAATAATAGATAATAAAATTGTTACTATAAAAAAAAAAATATAATTATGACCTCAGCACCTAATCGTCATCAGCCAATTGTTTAAATAATTATAAAAGAATTACCTCTGAAATTAGGAAAATGTCCTAATTTATTTATATCTATCAAGAAACCACATTTGGCGGTATCGGTCAGTACACTCAACCGTTGGATTGACGGTCCTGGCTGCAAGAGGGATCGATACTTCCATTTTTTCTACTCATAGTACCAGGAACGCTACGACATCAGCTGCCATTATGAAAGGCGTTAGCATTGATGAGATACATAGAACGGCTGGTTGGACTGACTCATCGACAACTTTGCAAAGTTTTACAACCGTCCGATTTTAAATAATAATTTCGCTGAAGCGATTATATTGTAATAATAACATTAAAAGTATATTGCTATAATCATACCAAAGATTTATTTAAGGCTGAGGACACATTTAAGTTTGTTTTTTTTTGTTTAATAAGATTCTCTTGGAAATTACCAATTATCTTTAAGGAGTGTAAGACTGATTATGCTGTTGAAACATAATATCTGGGATATATTTGTTAACAATAACAAACTTTATGATTCTACAACAGAACTTTGAACATCTAACAAGTAGTATTTCCATCATAGAGGACAAGACAACAAGGAGCATAATTGAACAATCAAACAAACTTACCAAGTGCAGTTCGATTGAAATTATGCTCCTTGTTGTCTCGTCCGAAGATGATGAGTCCCACCCACCCTCACAGGTTTGATACCTATTCCCTGGGGTTGTAGAATCAGTTTCATAAATAAATACACAACTTAAAACTAAATGACAGTTCAAAACGCGGGCTAGTCTAGTGACGTGCGGCTGCGTTCGGAAATATTTTATTTTCAGATACTTTAAACTTATGTGGCGTCGGCGAGTGCTAAGACTCGATACTAACAAGTAGTATTTCCATCATCTTCGGACGAGACAACAAGGAGCATAATTTCAATGGAACTGCACTTGGTAAGTTTGTTTGATTGTTCAAGTATACATAACTTTACCTAAAAATACTACAATTTTTTAATTAGAAAACGGCAGCCCTAAATTTGTCAGGAACAACATTGGCAGGACTTCATTCCTACCCTTAATTTACGATCTCTCTTTTTGAGTAGTGGGAAGTTCTTTTCTGGGAAGTGGCCGTTCATTGGGTGGGACAGTACCTACTAGAGATGGGTCATACTACTCGTACTAGATAACTCGAAATTGGGTTTAGGTAGATAACGGCATTATAGATATACCTACCATCTCAGGTATCCATGGTCACGAAAAAAAGTAATAAAAATAACAAACCAGTATTGGGCCAGCATTGGCTCGTCTTCATACAAACGGTTGGACAGCGCTATGTCCTAACATATATATTTTCATATCTTTTGAACCTGACTATACAGCTTGTATCAAGCAGGGCCAGTCATATTTCACGTACCTAATTCACATAAAAACATTTCTTGATATCTCGGGCATTGTGGAAGTACATACTTTTAAAATAATACGAGTTTATCGACATTATGACAACACTATCAATCAGCTGATTGGAGTAATGAACTCTGTCTAGTGTTACTTCCTCCTTTGCCTCTGCTGTGACCCTAGTATTTTTGTGCCTATTGTGCTGACTCCACCCCCTTTCAACTATTTATTTTTGATAAAGTTTAAAGGGTTCCGTGTTGTTATTTTTCCACTAAGCACATAAGTTACGACTACCAACTTTTATTAGTTATAAAAGAAAATTAAGACGTTCATTTAGTCAATTATACTGTGTTCCTATCACCAGGTCAGGTCATACGAAACGCACTGAGAAATGTCTTACTTCGCATAGCATTTCTACTTTGCTTAGACCGCGATTTTCTAAGCGACACATAGACTCTGTGATTGCTGTCTCTTTCCGATTCTATGAATATGAAAGAGGCAGAGTCAATTCTCCGCGCTGCGGCAGCCGCTACTACCAAGGCTTTAACTTAGAGAATCGCACTGCTGAACAATAACTAAAGCAGTATTGTTCTGAGGCTTAGACAAGTAAATGTTTGTGAATACAGGTTTTATTCAGCACTGTACTAAACTCACCCGTTTACACGCAGTAAAAATAACAAAACATAAAAATCTGTCACCATGTGAGTTTTCATTGTAACATTTATGTCGGCTCTAAAAAAACAGAAAATAATAATGTTAATAATTTGAACAGTGGTAAAAAATGACTTAACTAATTTAAAAATATCGCTAGTTTTCGTAACTGTAGTCTAAATTTCGAACCCTAAAAACTACTAGGGTTATGGGCGGTATTAACTTCTAGAAACCCAAGCGGTCGCATGAGACCGCAGTTGACAGTGCGCGCATATTCCTGCCTTTGTGGGAGCGGGCAAACTACATTTTCAGAATTCTAAGTACCAGGAGTAGGCGGCACACCCCACAATAGCAACGCCCAACGGTACGGTAGGTTTGTTTGCATGTTTGCCTACAATGTTTTCGCAGTTGTTTGTGAAAGCTTGCAGAGTGCATACCTACTTTTAGTTAGTTTTTTGATGTTTGGTTTCGATTCGACTACCTATTAAATTAATATGGCATTTCTAAGTAATCAGGAGTATTAGAAAATTATTCTTTGTGTCGGAGCAGTTAAAGGCAGTCTCCGTGGTGCTCGTGAACTGTACCGCGAGAGATTCATCGACGGCAGACCAGAAGCTTAGCAGCGACGCTTGCCATCGGCGGATTGCTTTCGACGAATGGTTTTGCGTCTCCAGCAGACTGGATCCTTTCATGGGACGAGTCCGGAGGTCCAGCCAAATATGCGGGACCCGGGTTTTGAGGTGTTGTGCTTGTGTTTTGCTGTGTTGGAGCCACTTTTGTAAACTGTTTATTGTGAAGTGCAGTGGACTACACGTGCTTCGCTTTACCTCTCAAGCCCCAAGCGGCAAGAAGTGAATCTTTGTGTGCTGTTTTTATCAGATTTATCTAATGTAAGTACTGTTGTTTATTAGAAAATTATTATTCTGACTAATGATTAGTAGGTAATAAGTTGTAAGAAATACATCGAAATACGACTAAAATAATACGTGATGTAATCCATTAGCATGTTTCCAATTTCCGAGTGAATTGTAACAATATTTGTTTTGTTTACTGTTAAATGTTACATGATAACTTTGTTAAGTATTTTTAATGTTTTAAACAGTTTTTAGCTTGACAATTTTTTTTATCGACTGACCGTGACGTGACGAGTGAGTGAATTTCTCCAATGAATATTGATCCTTACGACCTAACAATAAAGTTCAAAATTGATTGTACCGGCCGGCCGAGAACTGACGAGCCAGAGTGAGGCCAGTGAGTGGGGAAATCTTGTTGGCGTAAAACCATTTCGAGTGACGCTACAATTTTACGCCAGGACTGACGCGCAAAACTGATCGTCAGTGGCCAGCTTAAGAGTACCTAGTACGATTTTCTATTCTGTGACTACACCTCAAAGTGCTTCGCTTTAGTTGTATTGAGTTATTTCAAAAATAAGTCATTTTAATCTAGACTTATCTTATGTAGGTACCTAACCTAGTCGTAGGTAAGCGTACCTATCTACTTTAGAGTCGAAACAATGTGACTGTAAAATGAAAATATTTTTATTACTTTGATAATAAATACTTAGGTAGGTAAGTACCTACTTAATATAAATTATTAAATCACGAAAGTAAAATAGCTGCCTACATAAGTGTCCAACAAAAAATGCCGCCAAGCGACTGCCGACAAACAACCCAGGCGGGTTGTTTGTGTCAAATGTGCCGCCATGGTCAAAGGTTTTTGATTTTCGCCGCCCGCCGCCGTCACAGTAAAACCTCTTGTTTGTAAAACTGTGCGCCTGGTAGGGGGCAGAGGCGTGGCTGACTAGGGCACGCAGTTTTTTAAACAGGAGTTGCACTGTAGGCAGTATATCATACAGAGTTCATGACCCTGCTAGTGATGGCTTTAGCTTGTTCTGATTATAAATTAACGACTGATTAACTTTGATTGTAAATGCAAAAACAAATTAAATTGAGCTTATCTTACTAGGGTATATAAAGAAAGAGTCGATACTAGGGTTAATTTGAAACCCTGGATTAAGGCTGGCCCCGCTTGATACACGCTGTAGAAGCCTGCAATTTTCAGACAGCATTATTAAGTAAAGGAACTATACTTTGTCAGCATTTTTGAAAGAAATAAAGGAATAAGTCATTTTAAAATAAGTGTTAAATGTACACTTAGTTTTCGTACTTAATTATTTTTATTTAGATCGTTTGAAATTTATATTAAAATAAAATGTGTTTTGAAAAATATGGAAAAACTTGATTCCATGAAACTTATTTGATGTGAAAAATTTCTTAAAAATATTTTTGTACTTACTGAAAAATATACTTAATAAAAATATTTTTTGTACTTATTTCATAAAAAAATAGTAGTAGTAGTTTAAATAAGTAAATATAAATTATTTTATTATCAGATACAGTTTAGTTAATACAAAAAAAATATGCACAATTATCGTTCTTCTTCAGGTTCATAAGTAATGGATGAGTCATTATCTTCAATTAGCTCTCTAGCATCGGATAAAAATACTTGTTGTGTTTTACGCACTATTCGGCTAGATAACACAGGATCTGACAGTAACAATAAACAATGTTTAAGGTCGGTATTACACAATTGTCTGGATATTTTGCGCGTGTGGTGGTCTTAGATATCTGAAGATTTTATGAATGGTCTCTTGTGCATTTTCAGAATTTGTTTTTATTTTTTTTTTATTCCACAACGGGTAAGCGCTTGGCCTCCAACTCCATCTCACCTGATGGTAAATGACGATAAGGCCGAAGGTGCAAGCGCGCTTCACCCGGAATCCTCAACCACTGAGAAGATGGCTATCTTATCTCAAACTGTCGGAACACAACAATGCTATAAACATCGTTGTTATGGCGACAGACTTAGATAAGATGGTGGTAGCTATCCAGGCGGACTTCACAGCCCTACCACCAACCAAACCGAGCACACAAAGATGTATCTCCCGCTGGGAATCGAACCCGGGACCTCAGGGTCTAAAACCGGTGGCTTAGCCACTAGACCACAGAGGCGGTTATTAAAAGAGGTGGTAAAGATAATTGACCAATAGGTACATTCCCGTTATGTTCAATGATGTCTCCTCCGTGAACCATTGCTATTATATTTCTGTAGGGGTAAAACTATTTTTGTCATTTTCTCTAAAATGCGGTCACATGAGATCAATATTACTTCATAAAGTAGTTACTCAACATATTACCTTAATATTTAAAACAGTAGCACTTTGGGGTTTTCTGGGGATTTCTTTAAAAGTCAACGTTTAGGTAAAACTGACCTGTACTTGAAAAAGTAATCATAATATAGAAAACAATGCTATGTTTGGTTCAAATGCTATGTCTTTTAAATAAATGCATAATACTCTGTCACATTATGTAGAAGAAATACATTAATAAAGCTTACATTTTAATATATTAAGACTTGAAACCACATCAATTTTTGCACAGATTCATTTGTGTTAGATTGAAGTCTATACTTTTCCATGAAATATATTTTTATAAATTAAAAAATGAGTAGTTTGCAATAGTATAGTAAGTAACCTTTTATTATTAACTAAGTGTAGACATAGATTTCAACCTAAGTTATAAAAGGCAACGTCCAACCGTTTGTATGGCGACGAGCCAGTGTGAGCGTGGTGGGCTATGCAGCTATGCCATGGCCCTCACGTGCTGTTGCGTGCGCGGGTCTGGCCAGCCGTGGCTTTTGTGGGTTGATGATGTACGTAGGTATGTGATGAATCATGATGTAGTGATAATGTTTTTTATTTATTTAAACTTTATTGCCTGCATTACAGCTAACTGCGGATCTTATGCCATAAGGCATTCTCTACCAGTCAACCGGTGAGAATGTACAATTTTTTTATAGGCTGTGTCATCCAGAGACTACTTCACTAAATTGTTAATGTACAGTCACGAGCAAAAATATATAAACAATTGTAACACTTAATACAAGTGCTAGCGACACTATCGATAAAAGTTAAAAATAATTACTTTTATCAAACTTCAGAGTTCATTCATTGTTCCTCCCGAGCGCAGTCAAAGTACTCGTACCTACTTCTTCATTAAAGCAAGTCTACAAACGAGCGTAAATATAAATTGTGCAATATGTGGAGAAAGTGGAGATTCTCCGCGGGCGTGACGTCACCGCCTCGCTGTCTCGGCAGTTCGGCACGCGGCGCGCGCGCCGGCCCCGCGCCTCCGCCCCCGCGCCCCCCCGCTCTGTGCCGCCGCTTGCCCCCCCGCGCCCCCGCGCCGCCGGCCCCCGCCGCGCCAGCCCCCGCAGTACAGTTAGCCACGGACCTCAACCGGTACACCTGACGGTCGCGACGTCTTCCATTCATTTCATTTGTTTTTGTACGTCAAACAATTTGTTAGTAAATTTCGTGCGGTGTTTAGTGGAGCATCAGTGCATTCTCAGCCGCTTCGTATATAGTATCCAGGTTCCAGCCACTTCCTTCAATGATTAGTAGGTAGGCAAAACTTTGTGATTGTTTACGGATTATTGTTTGTGTGCTAATTGATTACGCTGTACTACGTGAATTGTCACCTGGCGATTGACTTTCCAAACGCTGCTCAAGAAAAGGAAAACTATGGAACATTGAAGTCTTTGCCCTTCATAAACTCTACTCTCAGTGTACCTACTAGTCTAATATACTACGTAAGTGTAATAATACTTTTTAAACTGAAACTAAAACATTTTCTTCATACGTTAGTAGGTATGTAAATAATGACTACTATAAAATTATATGGATATAGGTAATATTAAGGCATCCCTTCGGCCTTGGCCTCATCAAGCTATAATTAGGTAAGTAGGTAGTAGTTCACTTTAAATTGTGATATTGTATTGTACTACGGGTTTATTAAATGACTCAGGACCTAAGACATCCAAACTTATTTTTATTACTTATAAAATAATTATACATTTTATTAGAAGTTTATGCACTACTGAAAGCTTGCGTGTTATAGGGTAAGTAGGTAGGTACTTAAATTTAAAAAGCGGAGTACCCTAGACATAACATTTTATTAAATAAAATGTTACTTACCCATATTTTTGTCTGTGGGTTAATTGTACTGTCCATTCTGAACAAGCTATTTCTTTTGGTCCTGTAACCCTAGAAAGATAATCATATTGTGTAGTATGGAAAAGATACTCATGCGTAAAAAATACGCATGTATTTTAATTAGCCGCAGGTCGAGGTGTATTAATTTATTTTAATAAATCGTACATTATTATATATTAAGACATATATTAGAATAATTAATACTGCAGATAAATTATTTATACTCATTTATTTAAGAAAAAAACCAAATACGTTTAACTTTTGCTATAAATCAATGAAATTGTTTAACACTTACTCTTTCATAATGAAATCTTTTTTTTTACTACAATAATCAGCACTTTTTTTGTACAAAATCAACAATTAGCGTCTTATATATATTAGGAACATATACTTATATAAAAATCTGTTACAAACAGCTTTGGCATAATATATCAATGTTATGCTCACGACATATATTTTTTTTACACTTTTTGCAGGACGCATATGCCTTTCGCCTTATTTAAGAAGGGCAAAAAGTACAGTAAATAAGTTTTTTTACTACTAGCTCATCAGTATTGTCTTCCGATGTACCAGGTACTTCATTTGGCAACATATTATAGATATTATCTCGCAAATATTTCTTCAAAGTAGGTGCTTCTAAACGCCTACGTATAAGCAAAGAAGACAGACCCAAGCTATGGTTTTTCATGAAATTTTAACGACTTAGGCTTTTTTCCTTTGTGGTTAACATTGTGGCTGTAAATTATCGACCAACAATGTCTATTCCTACCTCTGATAGTCCTCCGTTGTAAGGCTAAGATCCTACGAGAGGCCGATGTGGAGACTGGTTGTTCAGTTGCTTTGCCCGTCTACGATTACACTTCCATTTGACATCGGCTGTGCTTCTTGAACCTCATCTATAAAAGCTTCTTCTGTGTTGCTCTGCACGTCATCTTCACTTTCGTGGTTCGCTACTTCACTGTCGGTATCCTCACAGGGAAGCTTGTCTTCACTTTGCATAAGAGTGGCCAGGAGTGGTCATCGTCCAAGTTTCTACGCTCCATTGTATTATATTTTTGCCTCAATATGTATAAAAAGAATATGATAACATAAATTATGATATAAAGTACATAAAGATAAAAAAAATATAAAACTATTATATAAGTCAGAATTATAAAAGTCACGTAAAAGATAATCATGCGTAATTTTTACTCACGCGGTCGTCATACTTCAAAATTGGTGACACTTACCTTATTGACACGTACGCCACACGGCAGCTCCCAGTGACAAATGAGATATCCTAATCCTAAACGCACAGCTATGAATTCGCGCTATTTAGAAAGATAGAGCAGTATTTCCAAAACGCATGCGTCAATTTTACGCAGACTATCTTTCTAGGGTTAAACGAGGCGTGAGGAGAAGGTGAAGAGGCACTTTATCAAGTCTTAATCGGGTTTTAATACAAGTAGTAGTCCTTTTAAATATTGTTTTGGCTGACGACATAAATTCGTATAATTTGTCTATGTGGTAGATACTCGTAGATACAATGAAGAATTGGAAAAACATCGAAAAGGTAAACCATTTAATGCAATTATTATAGTGTTCCCGCCGCTGCCCCCAGGCGACTAAGGTGACTTGTACATACAACACAAGCAAATTATCGTTTGATTGTAAAGAAGAAACGCGTTACAACCGGCAAACTTTTGCTGCCTCTGTGGTCTACAGGTTTAAACCACCGGTCTAAGGCCCAGATGTTCCGGGTTCGATTCTTAGCGGGGGGTACATGTTTGTTTGTGCTCGGTTTGGTTGGTGGCAGGGCTTGTTAAGTCCGTCTGGCTAGCTACCACCATCTTATCTAAATTATGTCGCCATTACATTAATGTTTTTAGCGTTGTTGGGTTCCAGTAGTTAGATAGAGATAAGATGGCAAATTCTTCAGAACTTGACGATTCCGGGTGAAGAACGAGTCCATGTTCGGTGTTATTATCACTTAACATCGGGCGAGATAAAGGCTAAGTGCTTACACGTACCTAGATGACCTAAATGAAAACAAAACTAAGCAACAGACAGTTGCGCACCTAGCTTACTTTATGGACCAAAACATTTACCTTTGTATTTCTCTAGTAATGTGCTGTTGTGCCGTGTGTCTCGTGCCAACAAAGTTACAAAATTCTCGCGATGCATCTATAGGATTTGCGCAACCAGAAAAGAAAGTTAAAACAATTTCCACGAGCAGTATGCGAACTGCACAGCACCTTCCTGCCATTCCGGGTCAGTTGCACTAGCAACTATGCTATCGAGGCTTTGCCCATCTCTACCTTTATAACTCATATGGATGTGTAAGGTGCCAGAGACCTCTAATTAAGGGGAGGTATTTCGAGCGCTTCTCTCTCGGTCTCTCGACAGTACGACGGTAAGGGACGGGTATAACAGGGAAGCGGCACGAATAAGCGCGTATTATATTTAAAAAAAATGATAGATGTAATTTAAAAAAAGATCGGTTATAATCCCTTGAGTTATCTATGAACTTCATTTTGGTAAATAACTCTGTCAAATCACTTTTATTAAGAATAAAACCTAGAAAAGAAGATAAAATGACACAAAAATTATTATATCGAGCCAACTTTATCAAATCTTTACAAAATCGTGTTTCCATCGGGTATATTCCACGGAATAAAGCCTCAACAATATTTCATAACTTTGCAGATTTTAATTTTACTGTTTAGGTACGGTAGTACGAGTAGTACTTTAAAAATTTATTCTAAAACGTGTTATGTTAATTTTTCACTAACACCTAGCCTTAATAACGCACAATAAGTAGGTTAAGAAGTACCTAACAGGCTCAGAGTACATACATAATACATAATACTCTGTCAAGAAAGTACCGGGAAAAGATCAATAATACAAAAAATGTTAGTTATTCATCCAAATTTATTTTATCGCCTTCAAAGTATGCTCCTTCAGAAACGATAAATAATTAATAATAATCCAATCATCAAAACATTTTTAAAATTGTGTTCAGTGTTCAGTTCTCGCCGCGAATTCTCCTTTATGTCTTCTACCGAATGAAAATGGGTGCCACGAAGTGGTAATTTTAGTTTAGGAAAAAGAAAGAAGTCGGCTGGAGCATGATACATAACAAGCTGGATATCTGGTGAATAAGGTGGTTGCTCGATGGTATTTGTTGAGTTTTTGCTCAAAAATTCGTTCACAATGATGCCCTTGTGCAAAGACGCATTATCGTGGTGCAAAATCCAAGAACTTTTGTTTCCACAAATTTGGCCCTTTTCAACGAATTTGCTCTCTTAAACGCCGCATAACGCTCAAATAATATTCTTTACAAGCGGCCGCTCGCGGTTTCACCCGCGTGGTTCCCGTTCCCGTGGGAATATCAAGATAAAACGTATCCTATGTGTTATTCCGGGTTATAAACTATCTGTATGCTGAATTTCATCCAAATCCATTCAGTAGTTTTTACTTGAAAGAGTAACAAACATCCATCCATACGTTCCCGTGGAAATATCGGGATAAAAAGTATCCTTTGTGTTAATACAGGTTATAAACCATCTGTATGCCGAATTTCATCCAAATCCATTCAGTAGTTTTTACGTGAAAAAGTAACAAATATCCATACATTCGTACAAACTTTCGCGTTTATAATATTAGTAGGATTTACCGTTTGACCTTCCGACAAGACTTACACTCCTCTTCCTTCGACACTTTGACTTTTGATCGGCTTTGGCGTGGTTTTTTCCGTTTCGGTTCAGTCGGAAGGCGCCACTCCGAAGCTTGTTGACTAGTTTGCATGTCAAACTCGTAAACCCACGTCTCATCACCAGTAACAATGCTATTGGGTCGGAATTGACTCGTTCTAGCATGTCCTCAGCGACTCTTATGCGATTGAGTTTTTAGAGAAAATTCAGGTCTTTTGGGACTAGCCGAGCGGCAACATGTTTCATACCCAAGTGATTATTTAAAATGGTACGCATCGACTCGTGAGACACAGAAAGTTTAGCGGCTATTTCTTTCAAACTTGAATAAGGATTTTCAGTCACCATTTCCTTCACTTTTGCAATGTTAACTTCAGTTGAAGACGTTGATGGCCTACCGAAGAGCGAAGCAAATCTTCCATCACATATCGACCGCTTTTGAACGCTTTGTACCACTCATAAGCACGTGTTTTTGATAAAGTCGATTCACCGTAAGCCTTTTGTAACAGGTCTTTATTGGGTTGCATAAATTAAAGAGGCATATTTTAAGGCTGCATAACGTTTTTTGGATTATCTTCGTTTCGCATAACGTTCATTCAGAATAAATCATTAGGCATACTTTAATTCCCTATAACTTGTATTATAATAATGTTAAATCAGCATCAAATGTTTATGCATTAATGTTTTTACAATAACGATTACTAATCAAAACATTTATTGGCAGTCATATAGAATACAATAATGTTAACATTTAGGGTTACCTTTCTTAAATTCGAATTTATTCTGTCCGAATTTTATTTGACCGAAAACGTTTTGAAATTTTTTGTTTTCCATAATTTTCTTTTTATTTAAAACACAATTGACAAAGTTCTGAAATGCCTATTGTCATTGTTATTTTTTTCAAAATCTTTATGTTTTGAAATTCCACTCAACGTTTGGCCGAAGCAATTAATTTTAATTTTTCTTTTTGCAATTTTTTTATTTATTCAAATATCAGAATTCCAATTATGGTTAATAACAATGTGCACTTAATAACTATGTTAGTACATTTTAATTCAATAATAATATAACAATAATTCATAAAGTACCTACTTAAATAATTTTATTTATTTACTTGTCAATGAACCATACAACAATGGTTCACGTACTGACAATTAAATCTGCTCGCAATTAATGCTAGATGATTTTTTTTCCAGAAACACGTTTCTAATATTATAAAAATATCATCGAACAACTTTTAAGCATGCAAGCAAGCACGGAGCATGCAAGCAAGCACGGAGCATGCAAGCAAGCATGCAGCATGTAAGCAAGCATGCAGCATGTAAGCAAGTATGCAGCATGTAAGCAAGCATACTGAATGCAATGAAGCAGGCAGCATGCAAGCAAGCATGCAGCATGCATGCAAGCATGAAGTATGCAAGCAAGCTGCAGCATGTACCATTCAAGCAAGCATGGAACATGTAAGCAAGCAAGCATAGAGCATGCAAGCAAGCTGCAACATGCAACCAAGTATGCAACATGCAACCAAGTATGCAGCATGCAAGCAAGTATGCAGCAAGCAAGCAAGCATGTAGCGTGTAAACAAGCATGCAGAATGCAAGCAAGCATGCATGGAGTATGCAAGCAATCATGTAAACAAGCAAGCATGGAGCATGCAAGCATGTTGCAGCATGTAAGCAAGTATGCAAAATGTAAGAAAGTATGCAGCATGCAAACCATCATGGAGCATGTAAGCGAGCAAGCATGGAGCATGCAAGCAAGCTGCATCATGCATGCAAGTATGCAGCATGCAAGCAAGCATGCAGTATGGAAGAAAGCATGTAGCATGCAAGCAAGCATGCAGCATGCAAGCAAGCATGCAGCATGCATGCAAGCAAACAAGCAAGCATGTAAGCAAGCAAGCAAGTATGCAGTATGCAAGCAAGCATGCAGCATGCAACCAAGCATGCAACATCATCCAAGCATGCAGCAAGCATGGTTTCTGTCACGGCTCCGGCGGCGGTCCCACGCGAGCTTTTCGTCGCAGATGGGTTTCGCTCACCACCGCAGCTTCGCCTCGCCCCTCCGCGGCTTAAATTACACTCTAGCGTAGGGTAGACAAGACTACGTGGAGTCGGTTTTGCCGCGATTCGTTTCTGTCACTGACTTTTGTAGCACAACCCTACCGAAAACACAATGTATTAACTTTTTAAAACATTTTACTTTATTTATCTAATAATTAAATATATGAAAAACCAAAAAAAAAACGAAAATCTGTATATGATATTTTAGAGAAAAAGTTACTTCGAATTTTAATATAACGCTAGTTATGTTAGCGGCAGGGACAAGGGAGTTTTTAAAAAGCAACTTATTCATTCAAGAGCCAGGCGAGAACTGGCGTTTATTTCTGTTTAACAATATAAGAAAACTATGCTACCTTATCTTAATTATCCTAACTTATTACTACTGGGAACCATAACAGTGGCCATACTGATCGTTATGGTTATATAACTCCTCCGCCCTTAAGAGTGAGCCTCGCCGATGGCGCTGGCTGTTGTGATGTTGCAATTGTATGCAACTGCAACTGCTCCGGCGACTCGCAGGCTCCGTCCGTCGTTGCGGCACGTCGTGATGTCTTTCGTTTCCAATATCTGAATGCGCTTACCACGATGCATGCGAAAATGATGATGTATAGAGTCATAGTTGCCCAACTTGGTTTCTTTGATATAACTATGTTTTCAGTAGTTTCCATTTTTTCGGCTTTTTCTATAAGTCTGTTAACTTCATCTAGCTTTACGTTTTTCAGATTGACGTGGATGTGCGGCTTGTAGTTTTCAGGTATGGCGATTTCCGGTAACGGGAGCGTTTCCCTTATTTGGATACTTTTCAGATGTGACTGAAGTGTGGTGTTCATGATGTTAACATAACACTTGGTGTCGACAGATACTAGATTTATTCCAGTAAGTCGTTGATATTGGGTGTTTTCATCGCAGACGGTTTTTGATATCTGTTCCTGTTTAGTGAGAATGATCCATGTGTTTTCTTTGATTTGATGAATTGCATTCTCATAGGTTGCATGTATGTAGGTGCAGTTATGCGGCTGTTGGTGCTGGACGAGTTGCAGGATGCAGTCTTCAGTGTCGCTCGTTTTTTTCCACTGAAGGTGTTTGCAAATTTGTAGGTCGTCGGTGATGATGGTGCAGGGTTCGTGGGGGTATGCATATTCTTCTTTGCCCAAGATAAGGTAAGGATTATTGGATGCTAATACTAAGTTGTTTTTATTAGGTATCGAGTACATATGGAATAAGGTGTAGGGATGGAGAGAAACAATTGGTATTTCTAATATAAAGTTAATCGTAACGTTAGTACTATAAGCTTTTACAATAATGGTTTTTTCCAATACATGTATAAGAGGTAATATAGGTTCAAATGGTAATTTACTTAAAACTAACTCTTTCTGTATTAAAACTAACTCTTTTAACAAGTACATGGGTTCTATTACACTAGGTTGCAAGGTGCCTAGATGTGCGAATGTAATTGCATTTTCTATTGCAGTTATACGGTTATACAATTGTTGCAGGCATGTTTCTATTTGTGTATAAATATTAATAATATCTAATCTTTGCTCTAATATAACTGAGTTATTACTTATCTGTTCAATCAAAAATCCTAAATATGCTTGGTTTATTTGTAATTGCTTTAAATTGCTTTCATATATTTGCATGAAATCCTTTATTAGTTTAACGTTATTCTTCTGACCCTTCTGTGTAGCCTGCCTCAACTGTTCTATCTGCTTTTCAAAGAAAATCGCATCTTCCTGATCTAGGTTACCGGTAATGGCTTTTACGATTGACCCTAGTCCGTTAATAAGACCTCTTTTATCTCTATTTCCCTTAATCTCTACCTTTTCTGATCCTAAATATTGTAACTTATTATCTATAGTATCTATCATATAATCTATTTGTTTCCTATATACTAATCTTTCGTGAAATACGACTTCCTTTTGTTCCACTAATCTTACCCTATCATATACTAAACTGATATCTGTAAATATCGAACGTAGCTTAGATATATTATAACTACATATGAGATGGTAGCTATCCACTTGATGTTGGACAGCTGCTTCTTTTATAACTAATATCCCGTTGGTGTTTTCCACAGGTTGAATTAGGGCGCTGCCTCCGGTGAACCAGAGGGCTCCGAGGGCGACGACGGAGAACCTGAAAGAGTTTCGGGTCGTCTTAGCATTTTAAAATGCGTTCTAATCGATTTCGCATTTACATGTTTCCCTATAATTTCCGCTATTTGTTCTGGATGAATCCTGACTATAGTGTATGGACCTTTGTATCTAGGCTCTAGCTTATTATTTCTGGCTGTTTTTGCTATTTGTTTATAAACTTTGTCGCCAATTTTAAACTTTGGCGTTTCTGTGCCTAGATTACGTTTTTCGATAGTATTTTGTTTTTCAGCCGAGAGTTTGTTTGTGACTAATTTTTGAACGTTATCCATTATTTGTTTGTGTTTATTAATGTATTCTTGATAGTATTCTTTTTCTAGATGTAATTCTAACGGATTTCTGCTTTTTGTGTGTCCAAATAGGAGCTCAAATGGTGTAAAACCTGTTGCTGAGTGAATAGAATTATTATAGGCTATAATTGCATATTTCATTAAATTAGCAGGTTCGTCTTTATCTGTAATACGCTGGATTCTAATCATTTCACCTAAAGTGGAATGGAGACGTTCTATCGGTGAGTTTGAGTTCGGATTATAAGGTGTAGTGAAATGTATGAGTATATTATGTATAGCACATATTTCTGCTATAACTTCGTTATCGAAATTCGGATCCGAGTCGGTTGTAATTTTATTAGGTACGCCTATCACGGAGAATAGTTGTAATAAGGCTTCTGCAACGTGTATGCTTGTGGTCGCTGTTAACGGAATTGCTTGTGCGTATTTAGTAAAGTTATCAATTATTGTTAAGAACGTAACACCACCTATGCTATACAAATCCATGTACATGTGTTCCATGGGTTGATGAGGTATCTCTGTCAATGCTAGGGGTAATTTTAACGGGTTTCTCTCATATTTCGTTTTTAAGCATTTCTCACACTTATTTATAAATTTTTGTATAGTTAGTAACATGTTTGGCCAATGGTAATTACGATGCAGTTGTTTATAAGTTTCTTGGATACCGCGATGGATAGTTTTTCCTTCATGATATTTTTTTATTAAATTTTCTTGTTCTGATTTACTGTCTATCAATGTTACTCTTGTTAAGCAGCGTACTAGTTTTGGTCCTCTATCATTAAATACGGTTTTATATAATTTACTAAATAAGTTGTAAAATTCTTCGTGGTGAAAATAACAATAGAATGTGCGATCTGGGATCGTGTGTTCCAATAGGAATTTTTTTATTTGATTTTCGGTGTCGTTAATCGGAATAAAGACGTCTTTTATAACAATGCGGCCTTTTGATCTGTCTTCTATTCTATATGTAGAGCCAGGGCTCTTTCGAATGTGAAATTGTTTAAGTTGACGATCTATGGCTTCGGTAATCTGGGGTATATTTTCTAAGGCGTTTTCTATTAAACTATCAGTGATAACCTGTGTTTCCGTGCTATCTGTAATTGGTAAGTCTAAGATGTCCTCTATCGTAATGTCCGGCATTTGGCTTGTGCTTGGCGTCGGTTCTATTTGTTCATTAGTCTGTGTGACGCTTTCTTTACGTATTCGCTCAAATATTTTATTTATAGTTTCGTCGTCGGAATCTGATTGGAATTGTGGGGATGTTGTGACGTCATTTGCGTATACTATTTTAACACGGGATAAGGCGTCAGCGTTGGTATTTAACTTTCCTTTCTTATAAACAATATCGTAATCGTATTCTTCTAGTTTGAGTCGCCAGCGGGTTAGTTTAGAGCTTGGATCTTTAAGGGACATGATCCAAGTTAATGGCCTGTGATCAGTGTAGATAGTGAATTTTCTACCGTAAAGGTATGGTCGAAAGTATTTCGTGGCCCAAACTATACTTAATAACTCTTTTTCTATTGTTGAGTATTTTCTTTCGGTTTCCGATAACGTACGGGATGCATACGCTACAGGTTTATCTGAGCCTACTTCGCCTTGTGATAACACGGTACCGATAGCAACATCCGATGCGTCGGTTGTCAAAATAAACCTTTTATCAAAGTCTGGGTACTGTAAAACTGGGGAGTTCATAAGAAGTGTTTTACATTTATTAAAAGAATCTACAAACTCAGGTGTATGCGTTACCTTTGCATTTTTCTTTAGACAAGCGGTCATGGGTTTTGTTAGTTTAGCAAAATCTTGTATGAATTTCCTATAATAGCCTACTAAGCCAAGGAAAGATTTAATTTCGGTTTGATTGGTCGGTATAGGAAAATTCTTAACGGCTGCTATTTTTTCGTCATTTGGTTTGACACCTTCATTTGTTAAAACGTGTCCTAAACACTTTACCTGTTTTTGTAAGAATTCCGATTTGTCTAATTGGATTTTTAGGTTGTGAACTCTGAATCTATCAAATACCTGTTTTAAAGTATTTATATGGCATTGTAATGATGTATTATAAATGACTACGTCATATGTCATTACGTTCGGGAGTCCTCTAAGTACCGAATCCATCAATCGTTGGAATGTGCTCGGTGCATTTTTGAGTCCGAACGGCATTCTGAGGAATTCGTAGTGACCGCGCTCAGTTGAAAACGCTGTTTTCTCTATGTCATCAGGATGCATCTCGACCTGATGGTAGCCAGATGCTAAATCTAGGGTCGTAAAGTATTGTGCTCTACCTAGTCTATCCAAGATGTCAGTGATGTTTGGCAATGGGTATTTATCTTCTATTGTTTTCTCATTGAGGCGTCTGTAATCGATTACTAAGCGCCACTTTGTTTTTCCTGAGGCGTCTGTTTTCTTAGGTACAATATGAACTGGACAGGACCATGGAGAAATACTTTCTCTGATAATGTTTTGTTTCAGTAAGGATTCTATTTGTTTTTGTATTTCCTCGCGTTGTTGCGGGGCTTGCCTGTAATTACGAACATAGATCGGGCTATCGTCGGTCACGCGTAACTTATGCTTAATATCATGTGTAAAAGTCAAAGGAATTTCTTCTGAATGAAAAATGTCTCTATAATTATAGCACAACCTATTGATTTCCCTTTTTTCCTCATTATTCATGTGGTCGGTGCGAAGTCTATGCAGATTTCGTTTTAATAGGTTATCAATTTCTAAACGCTCTTGTTGTGAAAGGTTTTGTATTCTGTTTAATGATTTTGCTTGATCAAATTCTAATGGTAATAGATTTAGATGTGATTTCTTTTTAAATTGAACGATTTTATTATTTATATTTATAACAGATGTGACAAATCTGCCTCTTTTAACGGAAACTAACGCTGATGGAACTATTAATTCATTATTTAAACTCTGCTCATCAAGTAAATATTCGCCCTCCGCATAATCGCATAAGAATTCGAATATTTGCTCTGTATTTGATTGTATACTGAGATTAGATTTTACGTCACTACTTAGTGGTATTTCCGTACTTTCCGTTTTTAAAATCATTTGCTTCATATTTATACTACAGCCTAACGGAACTAATAAATCAATTCCTATAAGACCTTTAAAATCCTTATCGAAGTCGAACACAAGGAATTTGTGTTTCCTGTTGCTCTTGAAAATATCGGGTAAGGGAACATAAACAACGGTGTTGTGTTTTGTGAGACCGTGTGCGGTCTTAATTATATTTACTTCACGCCTAATGCCACTTCGTAAGTGTGTGAACTGACTTATTACTGCCGGGCTTATAAGTGACTGTGACGCGCCTGTGTCGATAAGAAATCGACCACCTATTTCTTCAATATGTATGTACGGCAACTTGTTTGGATTATTTATATTAATGTAAACTATTGATCCGTTATGAATTGGTCGTTGCCTAACTGAAAATTCGATTCTTCAAATTCTTTTGCCAATGAATCACTTTCATTAGTAGCATATTGCTCACATTCGGGCTCATTACCATCAAATTCATTCTGATAATGAATAGTTTGTTTGTATTCCGATTTTATCGGTTGCATCGGGGGTTTACTAGAGCTGCTAGTTGGACGTGGCGCATACTGTGGTCTAACACTGTAATTCGGACGCGGTTGGAATGGTGGACGCGGTGGTACAGGTTTGAATGATGGTTGCGTGTTAACATAGGCATTATTTTTGCGTTGCTTTAGACGCAACTCCTCCTGCTTTGCGAGTGTTATTGCTTTATCTATTGACGTCGGGTGTTGCAAACGTACCCCTAGGGAAACAAGCGGGTCTAATTAATCGATAAATATATTTATGGCCATTTCCTCATAATATTGGCGTTTGTTAGTATCGCATGTTATCAAGATGTGTGTTAGTTCTCTTATTTTTTCACCAAATTGGTCTATATTATTATTATATTTTTTTGTGTATATAAGCTCTTGGACTAGCTGTATTTCGTCGCGATACTCTCCGAATCGTTTAGTCAAGATGTTTTTTATTTCTACCCAAGTGTTAAATTCGGCATTCTCCGATAACACTTCAACAGCTCTTCCTGTCAATTTATTTCGAATGAGACAGGCTAAACTGGGGTCATCCGGCTTTTCAACTATTTTTAATACATTCTCAACACTTTTAATATAAAAAAGCAAGGTTTTGCTAGTGCCGTCGAATGTCGGCAGCAAAATCGAGAGATTTTGGTAATCTACCTCAATCGTGCCTTTTGACGTGCTTTCCTTGTCATTCGTCATAATTAGGGATTATTATTTTAAATTATTACTTATTTTAAATTATATTTAATTTTATAGATATACAAGTTATGCAAAACACCAAATTTTATAGAGAATTGACACTTGCAAAATAAAGTTTCAAATACACTTTGCACAATTACTTACGTTATATATGACACAATTCGAGGATTGTAGGGAATGGGATAGGACTTGGGCGTAAGTATGATAATAATATTTACCCCACGAACATCTCTTCCTTGTTGAGCTCCGCCTTCGTTACAATGTTAGTAACACTCTTGCTGAGATTCTATCAGGTCTTCGCTGCCACTATAAAGTTCTTTTCGTATCGCGGCGTTGACACGTAGTAAACACTTATAGTACTTCGGTCTTACTTATCGCGCGCGATCCTACCGACTGCGCCAGTTATGTTAGCGGCAGGGACAAGGGAGTTTTTAAAAAGCAACTTATGCATTCAAGAGCCAGGCGAGAACTGGCGTTTATTTCTGTTTAACAATATAAGAAAACTATGCTACCCTATCTTAATTATCCTAACTTATTACTACTGGGAACCATAACAGTGGCCATACTGATCGTTATGGTTATATAACTCGCTGCCTTCGCGATTATTTTAAATTTGAAACCTGACACGTGACCTACAGGAGTAGGGCAGCTAGTATTTCTGTTCTCTAATAAAGAAAAATAACCTCGACATTCATTACAATCGCTACTCTGCGCTTCATCCAATAAGCGTTTCGAATTTTATGAAAAATTCAATTTAGACGGATAGCAATTATATTTACATTTATGCTGATTAAAATTATGATAAAGACAATTATAGAAAGTTAAAATTATGCCGATCAAACCATTATGGGCTTATAACACTCTGCTTATCATGCTTTATGCTGAAACTGTTATGCCAAACTACATTATGACGAAAGAGATTATGCGACCGAAAGGGCTCCCTTCTGTAACATTTTAAGTGACTCCGAACACGAAATTCCATTGGCGACGCAAAATTTAAGACAAACTCTTTGTTCGATATTTTTATCCATTACGAAATTCGCAATACACACTAGATATAAACTAACGAAAAACAGCACTTTATTAAATCTAAATGACAGATGCAACTCAAACTCCGCGCCAAAATGAATAACAGTTGTGCCAAACTAACAACAAAAAAAAACAAAAAAAATAATTTGCAATCATAAACAAATCATCCGTTCCTGAAACTTGTTTGATAGAATGTACATATAATCACAACTATTATCCCGGAGGATTAGTCAGAGACTACCTATCTCTGACAAATAGTTGTTAGAGCAAAAGCAGTCCTCTGCCATAGTCCACATTTCACTAAATAGCAACTGCTCAGCGTGGCATGTGGTGAGCCTATCGCCGCTCTATGCTGTTGGATGTACGTGCAGTCTTAGTCAGTTAGTCGCCTTTTTGGACACCCAATGGAAGAGAGTGGGTGTAGTATTCTTTCACCCCTACGCGCCACGGTTATACAGGGCGTCCCATGGCTATGCCACTATTGCCACATGGAGGGAAAGTACCTTGAATATTGTAGATGGAACATTTTACTGAAAGAAGACATTAAGTATTTGAAAAACAATTTAAACTGCATTCATAGATATTTAAATAATTACATGGTTGAACCGGGAATCGAACCCGTTACATGAGAAAAATAATCACCTGTAGCTTTATCATACCGACAGAAAGGTTTCATCATAAGGATTATTTTTTGCTAAATAACATAGTGTCACAAATAAAAGGAAAACCATGAATTTTAACATTTTTAATACAAAATTAATCAATTTATCAAATGCTCAAAATGAGTCCCTTCCTGTTGAATACAAAGTTGCACTCTTTTGATTCTGGTCATCAAAATTTTGTAACAAGAAAGGTGCTGGCTAATTTTAAATTACCCACATACCCTCATTTTATAACCATATTTATTTCGATTCCATCAGATCTAGTTTTCGTGTTACAGCTACTACCCACAAAATTAAAAATTAACCGTTTTTGTTCTACTTTCGCATTTAGAGAATTTGTTTATTTGAAGAACGCAGTGGTTTGTTCTGTTTTTAAAGTGAAGTGATTCTTAAATAATGTCAACAAAGTGTAAAAATGATCCTAACAAGTTCTGTTACATTTACAAAATACTGTTGTTTTATTTGTGAGTGGGATAGCAGAGACCGAAAAAATCATTATGTTAAGCAAGACTGGCCCAAAAGACAATCTCTTACTCCAGGACAAAAAAATATCAAAAACCCTCCATTGGTGCAGCCTGAGAATGTATTTTTACCACCTTTACACATAAAGCTTGGGCTTATGAAGAACTTCGTAAAAGCTATGTACAGGAGTGGTGACGGCTTTTTATATTTAAAAGAAAAAATTCCTAAGCTGAGTGAAGCAAAAATCAAAGAGGGCATATTTGTTGGCCCCCAAATCAGGCAATTGATGATAGATGATATATTCAAAGGAAAGCTTAGTAATTTAGAAAAATTAGCTTGGGAATCTTTAATGAAAGTAACTTCCAATTTTCTAGGAAATCACCGATCAAGTGACTATAAATGTATTATCGTGGAGCTTTTATCTACTTATAAGGCTTTGGGCTGTAATATGTCATTGAAAATACATTTTCTCCATTCACATTTAGACTTCTTTCCTGAAAATTTGGGCGCCGTCAGCGATGAACACGGTGAAAGATTCCATCAAGACATTTCTACCATAGAAAAACGATATCAGGGCAAGTGGAGCCCACGTATGTTAGCGGATTACTGTTGGACATTAAAACGAGATGTTCTTGAAGCAAAATACAGACGAAAATCATGAAAGTAAATTCATATTAATGTAGCAATAAATCGAAATAACTTCTTTTTGTTCATAAAAATTCAAAAGTTCTGAAATGTTATAAAATGGTATTACAAAAAAACTATTCGTATTTGAAGCATTTTAATTTTATTTCTAGTATCCTTATCCTTGTCCTAAACATGACTAGACAAAAGTTTTCATGTTACATGCAAAAATTGTTTTTTTGTTGACTATATTTCGCTCTCTGTCGATTTTTTGATCTTGTTGTGGTGGATATTTAGAATAATACGTCTAAGTTCTGCTCGTGGACACTTTCATACTGGTTACTTCTCAAGTGGGTACATTTATTAGTAATAGGTACTTATGATAATGTCAGTTGTATGTCCTTACGGCAATGTCAGCTTTTCATTTTTCTGAACACAATTTCACATTAAATGTTAAAATTCATGGTCTTCCTTTTATTTGTGACACTATGTTATTTAGCAAAAAATAATCCTTATGATAAAGCCTTTCGATCAGTATGATAAAGCTACAGGATGATTATTTTTCTCATGTAACGGGTTCGACATGGCGGTTCGCCCTTTAAATTCAAATAATGTCTTCCTTTAGTAAAATGTTCCATCTACAATATTCAAGGTACTTTCCCTCCATGTGGCATAGCCGTGGGACGCCCTGTATATTAGACAAATTCTCAAAAAATATTAGACATTAATAAGTTTTACAAGCTTTTTTTAACTTGTAATGTATATAAATGTTTGTTCGGGTGGAATCTTGCAACTCAATTTTGAAGCAGATATTTTCAACCGATTAAGCTGAAATTTTGTACCTATACACATTCAGTTTGGATGACATTGCATTGTTAATTGTGTGACGTCATCATTACAGACTGAAAAACGTGTCCAAGGATAAATAAAAAGTAAAAAATAAATATAAATTAAAAAACCGTTTTAAAAAACAAGCTTTTATTTTAATGCACTTAAAATAAATAAACGAACTTTTACTTTAAAACCTTTACCATATACTTAATATAAAAGGTTGTCGCGGAATTTACTCAGTGTGCAGCTCACTAAAGGATTACTCACCAACCCATCTCTTCCCTCCCCTCGGGTGTCCTAAAAGGCGACTAACAGAACAAAGACTGAACGGGGGGATCCGATATTGGTTATAGGTCTAACCTAACCTTACCAGAACTGCAGCTTTGCAAACATAGTTTTATATTTGGGGGACCTGACACAAAAAAAAATACGAAGGAATAATTAACCAAACTGTTTCTGTTAAGGCTTTTGATCTTTCTGCTTATTTACTATTTATACGAATAAGCAATATGCTTATTAATGTTATGTCAATCAAAATTAGAGGAACAAAAAAAGCCTAAATGATAATTATGCCTAAATAAATAGTAAATATGCCAAAAAACAATTATGTCCATGTATTATTTAGGCCAAAAAATATATGCCAAAGTCGTTATGCCAAACTACTATATTAGGATTTTTAAAAAAAATCGAACGAAAGTGATCCCCTTTTCGCCTCGGATGATGGACTTTGGTTTATCTCCCATATCATGCAAAAAGTCACAATTGATATTTGAACATCGAGCAGAAGTTTGAATCGCAGCGTTGTACGCATCGTTTAGCTCATGCAATTTTGGAAGGTGTGGAAGATGATCACTCATCACCAACCTCGAGACGAGGCTGTCTAGGATGAAGGGTTTTAAGACCTTACTTGGGTGAACCTATCCATGTCCCATGATTGAGGGCATCTGTATGAGGAGAAAGGGAGTCATTGTAATGTTATGTAATTGTTGCGCAAACGCAGCGCAGAGTCCTCCGCCGTCCCGCTAGGAGTATGCAGCCAGCGTATCGGGTACGCTTCATGTACTAGTACAACAAGTAACAACTAACTAGCATTATCAATAATTTGTGATGGTCTAGACCTTATACTCTTAGTAATTCGAATATGATATTGTCATTTCAGCTCTGGGTGAGCCGGGACAGAAGACATGACGGGCGACGCGTGCCCCGGGCCGGACCACCTGCCGCCCGGTACGTACGGCCGACAGCCCACTCCTCACTGTTGGTCGGTCTGATTTAAAAGATCGGGAAGTATAATTAAGTGAATTACCTCGCAACCGCCACCGGCCGACGAGCACGCGAACCGTTCAGCGGATAGCGGCCGACGCAGGCTCATGGACGATTGTAATACCAAAGGTGCAAGTCGCCATTCATTCCCCTTCATTCTTTTTAAAGTACATCTCTAGGCCGATTGTATTTATTCATTTATTTAATTGGTCTGCCAACATTTTTACACTTAAGCTACTTAAAAAAAACATAAAACTAAAAATATGACCACAGCGAAAAACAATTATAGGCAATTGTTTTAACATTTAAATTCGAGACAAAAACATTAAACAGCTTTCATATTTAAGTTGATAAAATAATGATAATTGAAATATAAGATTAATATAAGAATTATACTCAAACAGACTAAATGCGCAACCAAAATACTAGGTAGGTACTAATGTTGAACAATTATTTCTTAAAACTAAATAATGATAATGCAAAGAGATCAAAAAAATTACAGATTTTTTTATGCTCGTCACATAATCTATTGACAATATTATTCACGCCTAAATTAGTTCTACAATGTGTCAAACAAGAAGTCTTAAAGTTCGCAATTCTAGAGCTAACTCTAGTTCTAGAGTTAGATCGTGGAATTTTTTTTATTCAGCAACTGTGGACAGTCGATTTTACCTCTTACAATCTTATACAACAAGACCTGATCGGCATCCAATCGATGTTTCTCCAAGGAAGTGAATCCAAAGTAGGGAATAGAGTCTATAATTATAATGTTATTGTCTAAATAATTTGGTTTAGTAGAACTAATTTAACGCAAAATTTGTTGCGAACAAATTACATTTTTCGAAACTATCTTTCCCAATTACTTAGCACTTAATTTGTTCGCAACAATGTTTACGTTAAAATTATAAAAACAATAATATTATGACATATTTTGCCTATTGCTTAACTGATCTTTAAAAAATATTAAGATCTGATAACGTACTTTGTTGACATTGAATAGCGCCTTTGGCTTTCAAAGTAAAAAAAAAAAGATCTTCAGGGTTTTGATAATTTCGGCGGGCTGGCCTAACCCAGCCACGGCCACGGCAGCTCAGCTGGAAAGAGCACCTGGCCCGGATTGCTAGAAGGGTGCGGAAAGTTTTTCGACACTGTCTTTTTCAATTCGAAATTTGAGTCTATTATTGTAAGAGAGCGGTTCATGTTTTTGCCTTGATGAATTGCCAGAAAAATAGGAGTCTCTCTTGTATTTTTTATGGCATTTATACCTTGGATTCCATGCATTTGAGCAGTATTTCAAAGGAGTTCAAAAATCCTTCAACAAAAATAGTTTTGTATACATCTTTAGTCCGTCCCCACCTTGAGTATTGCAGTCAGGTCTGGTCTCCTCATTATGACGTTGACATTAAACGTTTGGAGCGTATACAGAGGCGATTCTTGTGGCACCTTTCTTACCAAACTAATAAAGCGAGGGAATTGCCCTCGTATGAGAAGCAACTGGCTCATTTTAAAATGAACAGTTTGCGGGAGCGAAGGCTATTGCTGGATCTTATGGCATTACATAAATTGATAAATGGAAGTGTGGACTGTCCGTTTCTTTTGAATTTACTAAATTTTAATGCTCCATATAAGTTGGCGCGTACCGGAAGGTATAACCCTTTCACAGTAAAGGGCAGCAAGAGCAATCTCGGTCACCACGCGACGATGAACAGGTTGCAAATGCAGTATAATAATATCTGTAAGGCTTGTGATGTGGACGTCTTTGCTGATAAGCCGCAGATATTCAAGCACAAAATATTGCGGTCTTTTGCATTGGCACCTTGTTGATCTGTTTTTTAATTATTAAGCTGTACTTAGTTTTATTACAGTAAATTATTGTTATTTAGTTTGTTAGTTAATTTTTTGTCTCATTCGAATCGAATATAGTATTGATACCCACAAACAGTAGTATTAAGTAAGTAGTAGTAAGTAGTTTTATTAAAAAAACTGTAATCCACGTTGCATGCCGTGGCAGCCTCTAATTGAGACGACACTTAGCTAAGTCCATATTATGTTCTATCTCATTATTACTTGTATTTGTGTTTGTCTTGTTGGTTGTCCTTAAATAAATAAATAATAAATAATAAAAATAAATAAATAAATAAGTATTCCAGTGAACTTCGCACCAAAGCAGAATAGGTAAATTTCAGTACTTCGAAATTTTTGAATATTTACAACTACACCAAACAAAGCCAAAGAGTTTGAGGGACTTAGCCATGATGTAATCAAAATGGAAAGTAAATGTAAGTTTATTGTCCATTAAAAAAAAACAAAACAAAAAACAAAAAAAAAGGTTCTATAACACTGGATTTTTAAGCTTATGCATACCTCGAAATACGTTTGTAGGGAATATTAAATTGATAATTAGTACCACGGGTAATGTAAAATCTCCCGTGGTACTACCAGACAGGATAGTAGTACCACGGGCAAAAAAAAAATTCCCGTGGTACTACCAGTAGGACCATCGGTAGTACCACGGGTAAGTACAGCATTAAGATTCCCAGATCAAGTATTGAAGTGACTTCTTCAAGAGTATTTGAATTTAAAACATAATATGATGATTCTAATAGGACTGCGTTTTTTTAAAATATTTTATACATACATACATATAGTATAATAAGCTTATTTATTTCAGTATAAAGTATGTTTACATTTCAAAGTGTTAGTAGATTACTTAATCTAGGTTAGTTCATGATATGTGTGTTAAATAATATATTTCTAGTTGTTCCTTTACACGAACCCCTTTCGGGTAAAAGCCTCCTCTAATTCCTTCCATTTGTCCCTATTTTGGGAAACTGTCAGCCAGTCTTTGCCTGCTAATTCTTTTATATCGTCAGCCCAACGTTTAAGTCTTAGTCTGCCTTTGCTTCTTTTTCCGGCAGGCCCTGCCCATTTGGTAGTTTGTAGAGAGCATCTCTTATCTGTGTTTCTTGACAAGTGACCAGCCCATTTCCACTTAAGACGCAAAGCTTGTTCAAGAGCATCTGTAAGTCTGGTTTTTCTCCTTATGTCTTCGCTGCGAGTTTTTTGTATTTTCCTTATTTTAAGCATGCTTCGTTCCATTGATCGCTGGCATGTCTTGATTCTACTTTTTATTTCATTTGTAAATGTCCATGTTTTGCTGCCATGCTGCAGGCTTGGAGCTATACATGTTTCCATAACAATTTTCTTTAATTTTAGATGATAGTCTCCCTTCAAAATATCCTTATGTAGCCAATACTTCTTCCATGTGCTGTTGATCCTTCTATTCACTTCCTCTTTATTACTGTTTTTGTTGAATGAAACTTGTTTTCCGAGGTACACATATTCTTGTACATAATCAATCTGTTGTCCAAAGACCTTTATAAGTCTTTGTATGCTGTTTGTCATCGCCTTAGTCTTGTTTGCGTTCATTTGTAGACCACATTTTTTACTTTCATATGCAAGAGATTGCATCATTTGTTCTAATTCTTTGGCAGATTTGGCAAACAAAACGATATCGTCAGCAAATCTCAGATGACTAAGGTGGTGCCCTAGTACGCATAGTCCATTCTGGCTCCAGTCAAGGTTTCTGAAGACACATTCCAGTACTGCTATAAAGAGTTTCGGTGATAGAGGATCCCCTTGTTTGACACCTTTCTCTATTGTAATCTGTTCTCCTTTATTTTCCATCTTGATTCTGCTTGTACTTTGAGAATAGATGTTTTTTATGATGTTGATATATGTCTTACTTACGCCACAGACATTGAGGGCTTTCCAGATAGAAGTGTGTGTTATGGTGTCAAATGCCTTTGTGTAGTCCACGTAAGCCACATATAGAGGTTGATTGAATTCTTTATATTTTTCTATTATTTGTTCCAAGGTGTGAATATGATCTATTGTTGAGAACCCTGAGCGAAAGCCTGCTTGTTCGATTGGTTGTTAGCATTGAAATCTCCCATTATAATCACATTTCGGTCTTCATTCTCTTGTGCCTTCCTTAAGTCGTTGTAAAATTTATCAGTCTCCTCTTCGGAAGCTTGCTCAGTAGGTGCATAGGCCTGCACAAGAGTTAAGAGTTCATGCTCATATTTGAATTTCAGGACTGCCACTCTTTCTGATAGGCCTGTGAAGCTTACAATGTTTTGTTTGTGAATTTTCTTGACTAAAAAACCTACTCCGTGCAGCTCGGTTGTTTCCGCGATGTAGCATAATATATACTCTTGATGTTCTTCTATATTGCAGCCCATTCTCCTTACTTCTGCCAGGCCTATTATATCAAAATTTATGTTCTTGAGAGCGTAGGTCAGTTCTAATAAACGTTCTTTTGTAGACAACGACCTCACATTATATGTGCATATCTTCAGTTGCTGTGGCGTTTGTTTTAGTTTAATTTCTGGTGTGGTGTTATGTTGGAATTTAGAGGGTTTTGGTCTTACACTCCCACGATGACCAGTCGGCTTGGGAGCAGGTTTTGATTGCTAATTAAAGTGAGTTGCTTCGAGGACGGGTCATAATCTCGAAAGCACTCTTTGCAGCAATTTTTTTTGGGCCCCCTGAGGAGGGTTGTTGGTTCAGGTTAGGCGAGTAGGATGGTTCTCTTTTTCTCTTCTCGCTTTTTTGCATATCCGGTGGTTTCTTGACTATAAGTTTTTCTCCTCGCAGATAGGCAATATTGCCCTTGTTCCTCTCCTCTTTGAGTTTGGGCTGCAAAGACTTTCTTGTTTCTAACGTTTCTTTCGTGAAGTCCTCTCATACATATATATTTTTAATAATTTCAACGTCCTATAATTCAAATGAACAAAATGATGCTACTTGCAGAAGCAGGTATAGGAAAGTCGCAATTCAGTAGAATTCTGAGCACATACTTGCCATGTGTTGAAAGTCTCACTCGCAGGAACTTTAAATAAGAACTACAAAATACTCGACTTCTTTTATTAATAAAAATATCTGCCTAGCAAATCGTAATGTCTTACACTTGTCACCGCCTCCGATCGAATGACGTTTCGTCCGACAACCCATGCCCGCCGCCGGTTATCGTTCAGAAACTAAACGCTAACAGACGGCCATTCTGCTATTGGGATGTCCCCATTCCTAAATAATGTTCGGCCATTCGAATCAGAGTATGGCCACATACGACAAATTAGTTTTTACAATTATTTGGAATAGGTACAGATATACCAAAGTTCTGTATTTGAATTTAGAGTACAAAATGTTGTTACCTAGGCCATAATAATTTTTACATAATATGTATTAAGATAAGAGATTCAAATACATGTGGATTGACATTGAGTATCAGAAAACATGAGTTCTATTAAGTGAAAAGCTAAAATTCAAATGTTATCATTACCGTACCTAGTACATCGTAGTTAAGCTTGCACATTTATTTAAATGACAATCATAGATGATGGTTAGTTTCTAAGTTAATCAAATAGTATTGTTTATACATTTATATAAATAGCAGTCATAGTGCTTAGGTAACTAGTTAATTTTTAAGTAAATCAAATAGTTAAACACTAACAAACATTCAACATGAGTCAATTACATAATTAACCAATAATTATTACGTTAATGTCAGAAACACTAATAACACATTTCACTGGTAATCACTACACTAGTAAATTAGATCCAGCTCATTGAACTTGAACTACCGTTTGCCGCCCTCGGGACACGGCCTGCTCCTTAAAAACATGTCTTTGAGGTAAGCTACCGTTTGCCGCCCTCGGGACACGGCCTGCTCCTTAAAAATATGTCTTTGAGGTAAGCTACCGTTTGTCGCACCATCGGAACACGGCCTGCTTATAGGTCACATAACAAAGCTACCGTTTGTCACCATCGGAACACGGCCTGCTCATCAATTATATAATGAGGCTACCGTTTGCCACCATCGGGACACGGCCTGCTATTTGATTTTACTCTCCATTTACTTACGTATACATGTACTTCTTTTTTTTTGTTTTTTTTTTTTTTTTGTTTTCTCTCTACATCATCTTGGTAAATATATCTGGATCAGTAGTCACTTGCTCTGATCGATTTAGACATCAGACCTAAACTGTAAATGGTAAGGGAAGGGTATTACAGGATAGGTTAATCTAATCACTGTCAGTCTCGCCACTACTGTCATTACCCTCGCTTACTGGGGAAGAAACATGGAAAGTTACCCACGGCTTTAATTGATCAGCAGGATATATATTTTTGTACTTTTTGCCGGAATGACCTTCGATATTAGAAATTTCGTATCTATCATTATCTAAAACAGTTGAGACTTTAAACGGGCCTTTAAATTTTAGAGCCAGTTTCTTACTTTTACCTTTTTCCGGATTGTGGTTAGGGATCATAACTAAGTCGCCACATTTAAAGAGTTTTGTAGGTGCCCTAGTTCTATCAAATGTCTTTTTCATTTTCTTTTGATTTTCTATTATATTTTCCGCTACCTTTTCCCTAACTTTGTCCCTATTCTCTCCGGTTTCCATTTCATTTCCATCATCTAAAACCCCTTTTAGTATATTTTCGGCAGGATTATTTGTTCGTTTACCAAAAACAACTTCTGCTGGAGATTTTCCAATACCTTTATTTAAAGTATTATTAAAACTCCATTGTAATTTATTAATATTAATATCCCAATCCTTCTCATCAAGTCCGTGATTCATAGCGGCCAAAGAGTTTAGAATGGATCGATTATAGCGCTCAACTTGTCCGTTTGCCCGCGGAGTCGCTACAGCATTAAGGACATGTTTTATGCCTCTAGATGTCACAAAATCTTTGAATTCATTTGAAGTAAAACTTGTGCCTTGATCAGATATAATTACATTTGGACAACCAAAATTAGCGAAGATTTCCTCGAAAATTTTTATTGATGTTTTAGATTTTGTGTTCCTTACAGCCCTAATAAATATGTATTTGCTAAACCCATCTACTGCAGCTAAAATATATGTATTGCCGCGTTTACTTTTTATAAATGGGCCTAGATGGTCTATATGTATAGTATGGAAGATAGAAGGAGTCTTGGGTATTGGATTCAAGTACCCAGTCTTTTTACCTGTCACCTCTTTATTATAAGCACAACTAATGCATGCCGACACATACTTTTTAATAAACCTTTTCATTTTTGGAAACCAGTAGTCCGCGCCTATTTTCTCCAGAGTTTTATCGAAACCAAATTGCCCTGCCTCATCATGGTTTAACTGACAAATACGCCAACGAGCCCCATTAGGTACTACCCACTTTAAACTACGCCCCACTTTCCGATATATTCTACCGTTACGCAAAACATAATGGTTTCGGATATCTTTAAAGTCGCACTCTTTAGTGTCAAGAATATCCTTTATATGTTTCAAGTGAGGATCTGTCATTTGTACGGTGTGGAGCCAATCCTCAGTGGATATTTGTAAAACCCCCAGCTCTTCAGTGTCACTCGCTGGTGTCACTGGGTTCCGACTCAATGCATCTACGTGCTGCATGTTATGACCGGGTTTGTATTCGATCACAAAGTCATATTCTTGTAGCATTAGCCACCATCTAGCAACTTTAGGTAACAAATCCCGTTTCGTAAGGGTAGTTCGTAGTGCATTGCAGTCAGTGACCACTTTAAACCGAATCCCTATTAAATAGACTCGAAATTTCTTGAGTGACATTACAACTGCCATGGTTTCTAATTCGTGAGAATGCCACATTGCCTCTTCTCGAGTCGTTTGCCGACTAAAATACGCTACGGGGCGCAAGGCGGAGTTTTGGTCAGATCGCTGTAATAGAACCCCGCCGACACCAACTTTGCTTGCGTCACAATGTACTTCCGTGTCGTATTCCGGGTTATATAATGCCAGCACGGGTCTGGATATCAATTTAGATTTTATTTCCATAAAAGCTGCTTCCTGCTCGGGGCCCCATTGCCATAGTACATCAGCCTTTGTTAATTTCGTGAGTGGCCTTGCTAGGGTTGCAAAGTTATATACAAATCGGCGAAAGAAACTAGCGAGACCAACAAATTGACGTACTTGATGCACACTTGTCGGGGTCGGAAATTCTGCTACAGCTTCAGTCTTCTTACCACCAGGTCTAAGACCTGATTCAGAAATCTCGTAACCTAGGTAATCTATCTCCGACTGGAAGAATGAGCATTTCTTCAAATTTAATGTAAGGTTAGCTTGAGATAGTAATTTCAGTATCTCCTCTAACTTTTCAAAAGACTCTAAAAAGGTGCTACCGGTAGTTAAGAGATCATCTAAGTATGGAATAGCTAAGTCGAACCGCTTATTACCCAGGGCCTTATTTATCATATTTTGGAATACGGCTGGGGCATTTACAAGACCAAAAGGCATTCTTGTGTACTCGTAATGCCCATCCGGGGTTACGAAAGCAGTGAGGTATCGTGATGATTCGGCAACAGGGATTTGGTAATACCCTGAAGCTAAATCTAAACTAGTAAACAGGGATTTGCCACTTAACCTATCAAGCTGATCGTCGATGACTGGCATGGGATAGCTGTCTTTGATGGTCTTTTTATTGAGAGCTCTGTAGTCAACACAGAGCCTATACTCGCCATTTTTCTTACGAACAAGTACAATTGGGCTTGCATAGGGAGAGTTGGATTCCCTTACAATACCATTAGCCATTAAATCTCCAATCATTGATCTAACAACGGCTCTCTCACTAAAAGGGAGTCTATACGGTTTGTATGTTACCGGAACGTCGTCATTTAAGCGTATCGTCATGTCTGTGATATTAGTCAATCCGAGTTCTTTCATATTAAACGCAAAGCAATCCCTATACCTGTTCAGAAGCTTTACCAGTTTATCCCTCTGCTCCGCATCTACATTTGGTCCTATATTTATCATATTGAGGGTAATAGGCGGCTTGCTCTCCATCGGTTCGTTTTGTAAAGGTTCATTTAGATCTTCCGTTGAAACCCTATTTACTGTAACATCTGCTTTTGATTTAAAATCCTCATTATTTGGCAGTAAAATGGCTCGGGATAAGAGGTTACCGCTCTTTACTGTTATAGGCCTAGCCGAAAAATTTAGGGCGAATACGCTTCCTTTCCCTTCATGAAATTGATATATACCCTGAAGTAAGCAGTATTCTGCACCTGGTTTCATGCAAATATTCCCTGGGATGAAAAGGGAACCTACAAATTCCGAGTCGTCTATATGCACCGAGATCGCTTTTAGACCATTAAACGTAACGTCTGTAGATACTTTTACTCCTAATCTGCTTACATTAGTGTCGTCACAATACAGTGTCAATTGCTTATTAGTTTTGTAAACCGTTACATATGGCAATTCAGTTAATGATTGACCTATCAGAACATTTGTATTCATGAATTCATCGTCTATTACATATGCCTTCACGTCAGCTTTTACAGCATCCACTTCTATGGTTACTGTGACCCCACCGGACGGTACTACGCTACCCAAGCCGAAACCTTTTATATTCGGAAGCTGTGTCATATCTAACTCTAAATTCATCTGTTGTGCTACTGTACGTTTTATAAGTGTGCATTGGCTGCCAAAGTCTATATATGCTGTATGTGTAACACCGTTTAATTTAATAGTCTTAAAATACTTGCCGTTAACTTCCTCATCTTTAGTAATATTGAGTACTTTTTTAGTATCTGCGTTTTGGGATACATTAGTACTCGTCGGTATTTCTTGAGGACGAAGCCTTGATTTTGTGCAATCAGAAGTATTATGTCCCAGGCGTGAGCACTTGTCACATTTCCTAATCGGTTTTGAACAAGAATGTACAGAGTGACCAAACTCATTACAGTTGAAACAACGTATGCTTCTAAATGAGTTGCGAGGTAAATCATTTGACGGCTTTGAGGCAAAAGTTGATCGTGCCCGCCCATCATCCTTAGCATCTATTCGTTGAAAAGCAGTTCGTTTCACATGACTGGCGGTATTTTTCTTCGAAATTCGACGTAAGTAGATTAATAGTTGCGATGGCCTCTTGAAATTCGATCCCTGTGCATTTAATCTTATGTTGTTATCGAAGATCCCGTTAACTATACAATCAACTGCGTTTCTACCTCTCATACCACACATTTTTACCAGTCGGGCTTTGTCGTGGAAGTATTCTTCAAGAGTTTCTTCCCTTTTACTTTTCCGTTCTAACATCTCATAGAGTCTATCAGCATAGTTTCTGTCGTCTGGAAAAGTCCTTAGTATCTTTCGCTGCCACTGTTTCCAAGTCATATTGACAGTGGTCTGTCCCTGATACCACTTCTTTGCATATCCAGCCAGTTTGGGTATTGCATGATAGATCTTCTGTTTGTCACTCCATCCGTAAATGGTTGCGGTATCATTAACCTTTTTAATCCAATCAGCAGCAGTTTGTGTATTAGCATCAGGATTAAATTCTGGTATTACATTTTGTGCCCCCTCGAAAGGAGTCGCTTTAGCTTTTCCATCAAGAAATCTTACGAATTTTTTGAAAAACCCATAACTGTGCTCACTATCATTACTTTCAGATCTAGATCGGTTTCGTTTTCTATCTAATTTAGTATCCATCTTGCGACTCCTTTTATTACGTTTCTTGTCACGTGACTTTCTTGAATAATTTGTTTCACGACCATCGCGAGATGAGTCAGTAATAGATGAGTCATCGGAAATGCTACTTGCAGTCGAGCTACTTGATGTTGTTGATGAGCTCTTATGACGATGTGTGCGTCGTGATACTTTGCGATGACGCTTTGAATGACCACGCGTTTCACTTTCAGACGTATCCGATGTCTCGAGATTACTACGACCTTGATAAGGGTATCGTGACTTGCGATACCGCCGACGATAACTTGTAGTTGGTTGGGCTCTTACATTACTTCTGGAACGCCTACTTGGTCTAGGAATTATATCTTCCTCAATGGGAGGAGTATGCGTCGACCTATCCGACATAGTGTCCCTACGTGTACCTAGTTTTCAGGTCAGTGATTATTCAGTGGAGACTACAGTGATTATGATATGAAATGTCATTTGTGGCAACGGATTAATAGGAAGAAACAGAAAATTATTAAGTAAGTATTTTTCACAAATAAGGTAAGCCGGTATAACTACTTAAATGTAGACATAACCGTTCATCGCGACTGAATAGGTGTGCGATAATAAGTCGACACATCGCGTTCGACCAGCAAACAGTTACTTACCCATACTAGTACTAGTTAGTACCTTTAAGTTATCATAGTCGCGTATATGTTTTACCTGAGTCGTTTACGACTAGATCCGTGTACGAATTATCACGAACATGAGAGTAAGCATGCATCAAAACATTGATAATATATAATATACCTACTTAAAAGTTCCGCAAGAATGCTTGTACCACTTAAAACCTTACTTAAAATGTAGGTACATACATGCCTACTTTCATATTGTCAAAAACTTGATTGGTAGATAATTAAATAAGTACCTATATTTACATTGTCAGAGCGCGGTGCGTGGCCGAGTTAACACTGTTACTCATACACATTGTTTACGTTAGCGAGCTTATCGCTCGGCAAAGTTCTTAGATATAGTTTAAAATCAAATTCGTACCATGGGATCAAAGGCGACAATTGTGCCGCTGGATGGCGTCGTAAGCTAGCTCGTTACATAGATTTTTTTTTTTAATGTTACAACAACGACCGACATGGCGCAGGGGCAGTATACCTGCCTTCTGCGTCGGCGGTCATAGGTGTTTTCTATACATATTAGGTATGTGTTTACAAAAGTTTTTAAGTAGGTACCTATATATTTATAGCCTCCCAATGAAAACATGGACTCAGATAACTGGTGCAATTGTAAGAAGTTATTTATTATTTATTTATTTAAATTGTAGGTAAGTTGGCTCATCAGTAGGAAGTACAAGCCTTGGTCAACTTAAATCTAGAAAACTCTGTGTGAACTATGGTATGAACTTTACAATAATTTTATAGATAGGTAGATACCACTATTATAAATTAGGTACTCAATAATATTAAATTGTAGTAGTACTCAATTATGAAAACAGTAGGTACCTACCTAGGTATTTTGATGATGAAAATGTTCCAGTGTAGGTACTTACCTACTTAATTATAGTTTGGTTATTTGTGCCATGCCATGCCTGTCAATACAATTACATTGAAGGAGATATTCGGTAGGTAAGAAAACATACCTGTGGGTATTCTCGAACGTTCTTACCACTTCTGATGTTGAAAGTCTCACTCGCAGGAACTTTAAATAAGAACTACAAAATACTCGACTTCTTTTATTAATAAAAATATCTGCCTAGCAAATCGTAATGTCTTACACTTGTCACCGCCTCCGATCGAATGACGTTTCGTCCGACAACCCATGCCCGCCGCCGGTTATCGTTCAGAAACTAAACGCTAACACATGTAACCTGGCTACTTATTAATATGAGCTGTCGATCGGTTACAGGTGTGGTAGAACTCCGTGAGGACGTGCCGCTGAAGGCGGGTGGCGGCGCGGGCGGCGGCGCGTGGGGCGGCGCGGGCGCGGGCTGCGCGCGGGGCCCGAGGCTCATCATGGCTGCCTTCGCCGCGCTCTCCGCCGCCATCACGCTGGCGCTTCTAACGCAGATCTACTATGGCGACTATGAGGTACGACGACGAGACATCGTTATTACATTCACAGCATGACATTGAACTATGTCAAACGATGCCACCCTAAGCCGGTACGCGTGTGCTTTAGAAAAAAGATAATTTAAATTACGTATTTTTTCACCTATTTAAAGTTCTTATTTTAATACGACCAAATTTAGTTACATCAAATCTACAATATATGGGGAAAATTGACACGTGCCGGTTACCTCGAATAACTTAGAAATTCCAACCTTGTCGCAAGACAAGTAGCAGATGCGACGTCGATTCGACGTTGTTACGACGCACATTGGGTCCTATATTATAGAAAGGTTGGTCAAAAAGGCTATTTAAAAAATTGAGGATACTTTGATAATATCTTGTGTCAGGCAAGATCAAGAGTTGGTACGTTCATTAGAAGTCATAAGAAGGCGGTGGGTAGCAGGTAATTAAATAAAAAAGCTGGCAATTGTCGAGTGTTTCGCCTAATGTTTGCTGTTTCTTGTGCGTTATTTTAATTAACTACTCAATTCAAAAATTTATATCTCGAGAAATTGGATGTGTGTATACATAAAATTTATGATAGACATTGGCGAAGGTATGTAAATTTATATTACATATAAAAAAATAGATAAATATGGTTTGTTTGTTTATAATATCGTACCAATAATATTCAGTTATAATATTCAATGCCGTTTTTTAATGTCTTATTATTTCGAGCAGCAGCATTTTGTCCTCATTTTTGTTGATATATTTAGATTACTATAACATTGTAGTTAAAAGAACTGTTTACAAAAGTTGAGCATAAATGCTGTACTTTAAAAAATTAAGCTTGGTTTATGGCCGTGAATTTCACTACAACTGCATTTCTAAGTTGGTATCTATTTTGGAGAAGTTAATTTCATTGTTTTTCGTAAATTACTTTATCTGACAGTTTAAAACTGTAACTGATTAATGTCGGCACATAATTTTGCAAGTTTTCATTGTTTTTTTAAAAATAGGCGTATACAATCACCAGAAGGGAATTATGTAAAAAGTTTTTTACTTTTCCACTAAAAAAATGATAATATGATATGATAATCAAATTAAAAGAGATGATTATAACTGACAACAACTGCCCTGAAACGGATTTACCAACATAAAAAACACATTGTTGCCGACTAAATACTTTTCAGTAGTTTGTATTTTTTATTATCTTTTTCGGTTGGACATAAGGTTTGTCAATTTCTGTTCGGTGCTGACGTCTTGGTTGGTATATTTGATTTTGTTATTATTTCCTGTTTTTTATTATATTTTATCAATACACGCTTTACTTTGCACATAATAATACAGTCCACATTATTTCCTCTCTCCTCCTTAACATTGGTCCTTTTCGCTCGGTAAATTTTACTTTCAAAATTTTCATTTTCTGAAAATAATTTCCCTATAAATTTTCTTTCAATTATTTTCTATTTCGAAAACTATATTTTATTGTTTGTTTGAAAGTAACTAGTATGCTAACTAGATTGCAAAGTAAAGCGTTAGAGTCGAGTGCGGGCGAGGCTCCGCTGCCGGACTCCGGCATGCCCGACGATATTGAGACTCCGCCGCCCGTCCTCGTACTCGACCCAGTCAGGTCCGTCCATGCGGCGGAAGACAAGTCTATTTCAGGAACATCCAAGTCGTCCAGTACTATTCGCGCACGCTCGCTCAATATTGAGGCCTTATATGCTCGAAAAATTGCTGAAGTGGAAGCCAAAGCTGCTGAGGTGGAACGCGAACAAGCAGCTAAAGTAGTTGAGGCGGAGCGTAGGGCGTTAGAAATGGAAATGCGCGCAGAAATAGCTCAAATGGTGGCTGAAGGCAGTAGTCACTGCGGCAGCAGTCGCGCCAACAGCCATCGCGGCAGTAGCCGCCTAAGTAGAGGTAACGTTGTAGAGTGGTTGGAGACTATGACACCTTCTAATGAATGCGTTTTTGTAGATACCCGTGGTGCTACCACTGTGGACGCCCCGGAAACCGTGCGTCCCGGTAGCCCCATACTTGCGGTTCCTACGAGGGCGCTCATAGAAGTGCGGCCTGTCGCCGCTACCACTGCGGACGCCCCTGTTATCGTGCGTCCCGGCAGCCCGACTCTTCCGGTCGCTGCGTTTAACTGTCGAGTTCTTGCGTTCGCTAGCCGCGGTGTCACATGCGATCCCACTGCTGGGCCTAGTCGCCTAGCGCTTGATCCGACACCGCCCAGGCCCTGTTGCGGACCTACAGGTGACGTTCAAGACTCTACGTGCGTACGTACCCTACCTACTAATATTTCTAGCAACCAGAATGGTTCTGATTTTAATCGCTTGGCTCAAGCCATACAAAGTTTGGCTAGAGGTAAAATGGAGAGTCGCCTGCCTGTTTTTGATGGTAAAACCCTAGACTGGCTTGCTTTCAAAAGAGCCTACGACGCGTCTATGGCGTCTTATTCTCCAATGGACAACTTATCACGGATGAATGCGGCGCTGCACGGCCCGGCACGAGAGGCCGTCGGTGCCTTACTTTCTACAGCGCATAACCCAGGCGAGATTATATCTGTTCTCGAACTTCAGTTTGGTAGACCGGAGCTCATCGTCCTCCAGGAGGTCGCCGCTGTGCGAGCTTTGCCTAAAGTTAATTTTGAGGGGAAGGACTTGCATTTCTTTGCCGGCCGTGTCCGCAGTTGCATTTCAGTTATGAAATTTCTTAATAATAAGTCTTATTTAGAGTCACCGGAGCTTTATAACTCGTTGCTTCTGAAATTGACTCCTGCAATGCGAGCACGCTGGAAAGATTACGCAAAGTCCCGCTTCAACCCGATTGTAGGAACGAAATTAGAGTTGCTAGCTGACTTTTTAGCTGAGGAAGTTATTACGGAATTCAAGTTTGGCGTTATTACGGAAGCCAACTCGTCAAGTCAGCCACATAGCTCAAAAATGTTTCAGGTTAACGTAGTGAGTTCAAAGCATAATAATTTTCATTCAGGTAATAAGTCGGCCGAAAATAAAAATCATTCTAATTCACAATCACAACAAAATAAGTCAAATTGTTGTTTATATTGTCAACAATGTCACATGATTGACAACTGCGATAAATTTATTCATCTTGACTTTATGGCTAGATTGAATTGGGCCCGCGACCAAAAAGTTTGTAACAGATGTTTAAAAAAAGGTTCGCATCGCTATAGGTCGTGTAATCCAAAGACGTTATGTAATGTGGAAGGCTGCAAATACAAACATCATAAATTGTTGCATAACTTTGAGTCAGTTCATTCCCATACAACTACTGAAACGTTCTCGAACAGAATCGAACCTGAACTTAGTTGTTCGACTATGACGGTAGAGCATAAAAGCGAGACTGTAGCTCACGCTATTTCAAACGGGCCGCTCAAAGTTTTTTTGAAAGTCGTCGCTGTTACTGTAAGCGGACCTAAGGGCTCTATAAATACTTATGCTCTATTGGACGACGGCTCGTCTAGCACTTTTATTGACGATGAGGTATCAGTTCAGATAGGCTTAGTCGGCCCTAAGGCACAAATTAAAGTCGAGTGTATGGGTGGTCTATCTAAATTAACCGAAGTCGAGTATGTAGATTTAGTATTAAAGGATTGCACGAATCCAAACAACATAAAATATATAGAGCACGGTCTGTATCGGCGCTAGGTATTGCACGCCAGTCAGTCAGTCCAGACGATATTAGGCATCTTTCGTTAACTAAAATCACGTATGAAAACGCTGAACCAAAATTGATAAATGGAATCGATAACTGGAATCTGCTGACCCCACGAGAGGTGCGTCAAGGTTCAAAAAGACAACCAGCTGCTTGTTTAACGCCTTTAGGTTGGGCTGTATTTGGCTTTACTTTCAGTAGGACTAAACCGGTGATTTTTGTCAATCATAGCGTGATATCAGATGATTTTTCGGAGATTGAGGGTCTTATTAAGGACAACTTTAAGTTGGAGTCGATTGGTATTGTCAAGCAACGAGTCTGTTCTGCCGCAGACGAGCGCGCCTCGAAAATTCTCGAAGACACTGCTCGTCGGTTACCAGGTGGACAGTTTGAGGTCGGCTTATTATGGCAATCAGATGACACTGCTATTCCAGATAGTTACCAGCTAGCGTTTTCGCGTTTTAATGGTCTGGAAAAGCGCTTTAGTAAAGACGCCGCTTACGCCAAACAGTATCGCGAAAATATACACGCTATGATAGACAAAGGTTATGCCGAGCCATGTGACATCTCTTCTGATTCGCCAAGGGTGTGGTACCTACCTCATTTTGGGGTTGTGAACTCCAACAAGCCAGGTAAGCTGCGAGTGGTTCATGACGCCGCAGCCCGCTCTCAGGGAGTCAGCTTGAATTCCCTTTTGTTGACCGGCCCTGACTTATTGCCTTCTCTTTTAAATATTATTTTTCGTTTTCGAGAGGGTAAGATCGGCATGATAGCTGACATAAAAGAAATGTTTCCACAGGTCAAGGTCAGGCCCGAAGACAGGGATGCGCAGCGGTTTCTATGGCGTGATTCTCCCGACTTGCCTCTTTCGACATTTAGAATGTCATCAATGATATTTGGTGCTGCTTCTAGCCCGTTTACAGCACTCTATCTAAAAAACAAAAACGCCGAAGAGTGTAAAGATTTATATCCTGAGGCTGCCCATGCAATTATCCAAGATACATATATGGATGATTTCATTGGCAGTTTGGAAGGGCCAGATGAAGCTGCGAAATTAGCTAGAGACATCGTAGAGGTGCAAGAGCGAGCGCACTTTGAAGTTCGCGGGTGGGTCTCTAACGAACCCGATGCACTCACTCTTATATCAACAAATTTAAGACTAGATTCTGGTAGCATAGGCGTAGATATTGGTCATTTCCCGCAAAGTGTGCGTACGTTGGGTCTAATATGGTATCCGTCGACTGATGAGTTAGGGTTTTAACGCGGCCGCCCTAAAAACGTCGCTAGCTTTGCCTCATAAAATCACAAAACATCACGCGCTTTCTAGTTTGATGCGGGTTTTCGACCCGCTAGGTATACTAGCTCCCATTACCATAAAAGCACGCATTATCTTCCAAGTAGTTTGGCGCAGAGGAATTGATTGGGACCAGGAACTTCCTCAGGACCTAAGCACCAAGTGGAAAGCTTGGCTTGCGGACATATCTGAATCGGTTGACCTTCGAGTACCACGCTGGCACCTGAGAGAGGCTCATGCTCTCAACCAAGCTCATCTAATAGAGCGGGAGCTGCACGTATTCTGTGACGCAAGTGAGCACGCGTATGTCGCTGTCGCTTACTGGCGTCTGGTACTTGCTGATGGAACCGTGCAGCTTTCGTTTATATGTAGCAAGTCCCGAGTAGCGCCTCTAACTCCTGTCACCATTTCTCGCCTCGAATTGCAGGCAGCCACGGTAGCAGCTCGTCTAGCGACGTCTATCTGCGACGCTCATAAGTTTAAACCCTCTAGGCGATTTCTATGGACAGACTCTAAGAATGTTCTAGGATGGCTTCGCAGCGACGCGCGTTCGTTTTTGCCTTTCGTTGCACATAGGTTAGCAGACATCCTAGAGCTTTCAACTGTAGATATGTGGAGGTGGGTGCCCACAGCATTGAATGTCGCAGATGACGCCACTAGGCAAAAGTCAGACGCTGACCTTAACAATAGTCGGTGGATTGAAGGACCTGAGTTTTTGAAATCACCTCAATGTGAATGGCCAGTTGAGCCACATAACACTAGCCTCAACAAAGATGAGCTGAAACCAAGTGCTAAAATTCATTTATATCTCATTCAAGTAGGCACCATTCCCGTCCATCCCGTTTCGGCGGATCCATCCCGCTTCAGCCAATGGTTGCGTTTCTTACGGTCGACGGCGCGTGCACATCAGTACATCAGGCGTTTGAGATGTAGAGCGAGTGCTAATGCCTCAACATCGCACACGCCTGCCTCTAGGCTAAGAACTTCTGTCGCCCAGCTTACGCCTCTTACTGCGGAAGATTTACGCCTAGCCCAGCTACATATTTTGATCAAATGCCAAAATAATTCGTTCCCTGATGAGTTAGCTGCGCTTCAACTAGGAGAGCCATTGCCACGCCACAGCAAGTTACAAAAGCTTCATGTTATTCTCGGAAGCGATGGTTTAATGACGTTATCGGGTCGCATCGAAGCAGTTGCAGAAGCTACTGAGGCTACCAATTTCCCTATTGTTCTTGATGGAAGCCACCCAGCAGTTAAACTTTTGATTCACCATTACCACCGGCGCTTTGCTCATGGCAATAACGAGACTGTTGTCAACGAACTCCGGCAGCAGTTCTGGATTTTAAAGCTGAGAAGTGCAGTCAGAGCAGCAGCACATGCCTGCCAATACTGTAAGATAAGCAAAGCTATTCCTTTGAACCCACCTGTTGGAAACCTCCCCGCGGTTCGACTCGCCCATCATCGCCGACCATTCACTTTCGTCGGCCTTGACTACTTCGGTCCAGTGCAGATAACTGTTGGCAGAAGACACGAAAAGCGGTGGGTAGCTTTGTACACCTGTCTCACAATGCGGGCTATACATTTAGAGGTAGTCCATGACCTCTCAATGGACGCAGCGTTGATGGCCCTACGTCGATTTACGGCCCGTCGTGGAAGTCCTCAACAGATCTGGTCAGACAACGGGACTGCGTTCGTCGGTGCTGCCAAATTCATGCGAGAACTCTACGGCCCTGCAGTTCAAGAGTTTGCAACTAACCAAAACATCGAGTGGATCTTCATACCACCGTCGGCACCGTCAATGGGTGGTGCTTGGGAGCGGCTCGTGCGTTCAGTAAAGTCTGCTTTAAAAGTAACCTTGCAAGAGCGATACCCAAAGGAACCCGTTTTGACGACTCTTTTGTTGGAAGCTGAAGCTGTGGTCAACTCAAGGCCCTTAACCTACGTTCCGGCTGACTCAAGTGACGAAGAGGCACTAACGCCGTTTCACTTCCTCATCGGCACAGCATCCACGGCTAACCATTACGGTAAGACAGAGCCGCAGGATTTATGGGGTCGGACTTCCTGGCGTAAGGCATTAAGGCTTACAGATTTATTCTGGAACCGATGGGTTAGAGAATACCTCCCAACTCTGACACCTAGGCGAGGTGACAGGACAGGCGACGGACTGGCTCTTGCTGTAGGTGACCTCGTGCTTGTGGTCGATGGTAACTTACCTCGCGGAACGTGGCCACGTGGCCGTATAACCCGAGTATTTCCCGGCGCAGATGGGCTAGTGAGAGTAGCCGAGGTTGCCACTGCAGGAGGAGTCCTTCACCGCCCCTGTAAAAAGCTGGTGCGACTTCCCGTATAAAGGACATCTCCCTCTATTTCTTTGAATTTTATTTGTCCATTTTGAAAGAGAGGGAGAGATGTTGCCGACTAAATACTTTTCAGTAGTTTGTATTTTTTATTATCTTTTTCGGTTGGACATAAGGTTTGTCAATTTCTGTTCGGTGCTGACGTCTTGGTTGGTATGTTTGATTTTGTTATTATTTCCTGTTTTTTATTATATTTTATCAATACACGCTTTACTTTGCACATAATAATACAGTCCACATTATTTCCTCTCCCGTCCTTAACACACATTATGCCTATTTTTCAAGAAATTTAAGGAGAAATGGGCCTTATCATATCGCAACCGTGTAGCGTAACTAGCGTAGCGTAGAATCAACCCTGTAGCGTAGCGGTGGAAAAATACTACCACCCCCTCTCTTCCTTTAGGTGTTGTAAAAGGCGACTAACGCACTAAAGACTGCATATACTTCAAACAGCATATAGCGGCGATGGTCTCACCACCTGTCACGCTGAGCACATGTGCAGTCGTAATTTGGTGAAAAGTGGACTATGGCAGAGGACTGCTTTTGCGGTCCTCATTACCTAAGTCTCTGACTAACCCTTCGGGGATAATAGTCGTGATAATAGCATGTATGTATGTATGTATCATATCGCAACAAAAAGACGTTTTTTTGCTAAAAATGATGCCTGGTTAAAAGGGTCTTACAGTTTCAAAATATTTATCGAATTGCTTTTACCGTGTCAAATGTAATATCTAATACCAACATTTATTTTTACCATAAACCTATCGATAGTAATTACACAATTGAATTTAATTATTTAAAAAGTAGCGGCCGTCCGCTGTTTCACCCGCGTGGTTCCCGTTCCCATGAAAATATCGGGATAAAAGTAGCCTATGTGCTAGTCCACTACTTGAAGTCCCGATATACCTAATTTCATCCAAATCCATTTAGTAGTTTTTGCGTGAAAGAGGGACAAACAAACAAACTCACTGACATACCTCCGCATTTACATTTACGATGAAGAAAAGCACTCAAAATAAGCTTTTAGATACTTAATTCGTCTTAAATACGCTTTATATAACAGACACAATCGTTTAAACGCGATAAATAATAATGACCAAAAAATCGCTACGAGTACTTCGGCCCCAATGTGCGACGTGTCCTTGTGTTGTACTTATTTGTTTGGCCATTGCGACCACAACATGACAATCTTCTTCTTCAGCGTATCATCGTCCACTGCTGGATGTATGCCTCTCCAGTCCTCCTCAAACCAGCCCGGTCGCCAGTGAATCTGGTCCAGATAGGCCCTGCGACCATCTTGATGTCATCGGACCAACGAGCTGGAGGTCTGCCGATGCTCCGCTTCCCCGTTCTTAGTCTTCAGAATAGAACGCAGTTGCTGCATCTCTCATCATCACGGCGACAGAGATGACCGGCCAAGCCCACTTCATCCTTGCAACTCGGTTCCCGATATCGGTCACCTTTATGCGGTGTCATATAGTGTCATTCCTTACTCTGTCGCGCATGGTTAATCTGCGTTCCATCTTTCTCTGGGCGACTTTGAGTCTCCGTACTTGCGTGGCGGTGAGAGTCCACGTTTCACATGCGTATGTCATGGTCTGGAGTACACATTGGTCGAATACCTTGGTCTTTAGCGACTGTGGGATATCGGACCGGAACACAGTCTTAAGCTTTCCGAAGGCTGCCCATCCAAGCTGAATTCTATGGCTTATTTTTTTTGGCTAATGAGTCCTTTCCTAGATTTCCGAAGGCTGCCCATCAAAGCTGAATTCTACGGCTTATTTCTTTGGCTAATGAGTTCTTTCCGAGCCTTATGAGTTGCCCAAGGTAAACATACTCGGATACTTGTTCTATCCCTCGGCCGCCCAGTGTGATCGGAGCATTTGTCAGATCAGCTGTAGCCATAACCTTGGTCTTTCCCATGTTCATCTTCAGTCCGACTCGTAAGGAAGCGATATAAAGGTCTTCCAGCATGTCTTGCACATCGTGTTCGTATTCTGCGATTATTACATCTATCGTCGGCAAAACGAAGATGGTTAAGATACAAGCCGTTGATATCTATACCTTTCCCATACCAATCTAAGGTCTTAAATAAGTCTTCAATGGCGCTAGTAAAAATTTAGGAGATATACGAGGGGCGTTCAAAATATTCTCGGTATTGATACGTTACAACCTCTTTTATATATATATTTGTTACTGGCCGCTAAGATTCATCCATTGACATTAAAAAAAAGTAAAATTGGAACCGAGATGTTCTTTTGTTTTTCTGCAATTGCCGAACAAACATGAACACCATGAGCGAATTAACAATTTTAACGAAATTAGAGCACCGATCCGTCATAAAATTCTTGACAAAACAGGGTAAAAATCAAAAAACCATAAAAGAGGAAATGGATTGTGTTTACCGTGAGTCTGCTCCTTCTTTATCTACTATTCAAAAATGGTCAAGCGAATTTAAGCGTGGAAGGGAGAGTATTGAAGATGACCCTAGACCTGGCCGGCCTGTAGTGGCTACCTCACAAGAAAATATTAATAAAGTGGAAAAACTTATATTGGAAGACGGCAGAGTGAAGGTAAAATCTATAGCTCAAGTAACCAATCTCTCTATTGGTACCGTACATGACATTATACATGACCATCTTAATATGTCAAAAGTAAGTGCAAGATGGGTTCCGCGAATGCTGACGCTTCTTCAAAAGGATATGCGTGTGGCTTGCTGTTCAGATTTTATCGACCTGTGTGGTGAAAATCCCGATGAGGTGCTGCAAAAAATAGTTACTGGAGATGAAACCTGGGTTCATCATTATGACCCAGAGAGCAAACAGGAGTCCATGCAGTGGCACATTAAGGGTTCAGCTCATCCCAAGAAGTTCAAGGTAATCCCGTCAGCTGGCAAGGTCATGGCCACAATATTTTGGGATTGTGAAGGAGTTTTGCTTATCGATTATAAAGAAAAAGGTGTAAATATCACAGGGCAGTACTACGCTAACGTTATACGTCAATTAAGAGATGCGATCAAAGAAAAGAGGCGAGGAAAGTTAACCAAAGGTGTTCTGCTTCTGCATGACAACGCCCCTGTCCATACTGCTCATATTGCCAAGGCAGCTATTGTTGAATGTGGGTTTGAAACTGTTACTCATCCACCCTATAGTCCGGACTTAGCCCCAAGCGACTTCTTTTTGTTCCCCAATCTTAAAAAGGATCTGCGTGGAAATAAATTTTCTGACGATGAAGCGTTGAAGACGGCCGTGGAGGAGCATTTTTACACCAAAGATAAAAAATATTTTTATGAGGGATTAAAAAAAATAATTGATCGATCTTATAAGTGTATGAACATAGGGAGTATATTGAAAAATAAAAATATCAAACTTTTCGTACTTGTTTGTTTTTATCCACATACCGAGAATATTTTGAACGCCCCTCGTAACATCCCCTTGCCGGACCCCTCTATAGATGGAGATAGGGTCAGTATTTTCTCGCAGCTGTATCTTCATGGTTGCATACTGAACCAAGTTTTGTAAGATCTGAATGTATCGGTAGTCAATCTGACATCTCTTAAGGGAGTGAAACACAGCCCAGTGTTCTACAGAGTCAAAAGCCTTTTCGTAGTCAACATAGGCAAGAAACAGTGTCTTGTTATATTCATTTGCCTTTTGAATGACTTGCCTTAAGGTGAATTTGTGGTCGACTGTGCCAAAGCCTCTTCTGAACCCTACCTGCTTCCTGGGTTGTTGCTCGTCTAAGAGCTGAGTCAGCCATGTGGTATAAGAACTCTTGATAAACCTTGTATACCTGACTAAGCAGTGATATTGGGCGGTAGTTTTATAAGAGGGCCTTATCGCCTTTTTTGTAGAAAAGCGCCACTATAGAATCCTTCCAGTCTGAGGGTACTTCACCAATAAAGAGGACCTCGTTAAATAGCATCCTTATATCTGCCACCACTGCACTTCCACCTGCTTTTAAGAGTTCTAAACTGATACCATCGTCGCCAGGTGCCTTGTTTTTCTTGCGACGTTTTAAAGCTTGTTTGACCTCATACGAGCTGAATTCTGGTAAGTCTTCGGTAAAGTGTCTTCGTAGAGGTACACGCCTGTCTCTTTGTTCCGTATCGCAAGGTTCGGCTTGGTTGAATGCATATAGATCTTTATAGAACGTCTCGGTGATTTTGCGGATGTCATTTGCATTAGATGTTATTTTACCGTTTGGTTCCCTCAGTGTTGTAATTTGCCCACTTCCGCCTTTTCTCTGAAATACTTTAAACCCTTTGTTACGCTCAATAAGGTTTTGGATTTGTTCAGTGTTTCGGCGGCGAATATGGTATTTGGGGGTCTTATTAATCTTTTTATTCAATAAACGGTGTTCTTCACTGTTAAAATGGTCTGATGCTACTTTACGTATGTTTTTGGGCTTTCGGAAAGTGATTTTTTGCAGAGTTAGTGAGTGTCTAAACAAATCTGTTATATTTTGTTTCGAGGTTATCTTCGAAATGTTGCGTATGTGAATGACGTTGAGACTCTTCAAGCGTCTTTTCGAAGTAAGTGACGATTCCCTCTGGTATGCAAAGTTTGCTCACTTTCTTTCGCATAAACCTCTTTCTTTCTAGTTTTGTATTAAGAGTGATGGTACCTTGTACTAGCATGTGGTCACTACCAGTCTGAAACCTGTTGAGCACCGTGACGTCAGTAATTATGTGCTGATTCGAGAGGATGAAACTAACCCAACATGATGTTAATTAGACGTAAATATTTCTTAAAAATGACTTATTGAGGTATAATTTAACCTATCATTTTTGGGTACTACCTTAGAGCATTAAACCAACTGAATGCTCTAAGGGTACAACCAACCAACCTTTGCATAACATTTATTATCTTCTGCATAATGTTTATTTTACTTTATCTTTAACTTCATAAAATTTTACTATTACTTCTAAATCAATTAATAATTACCGGGGAACCTATGGCTATAATCGTACCTATGCAAAGAAAATTTCACTGCTTTTTGTGATAGTGGTGATACGAAAAATATCAACGATACTACAATATATTATAGTATTAGCTGTTATATTATATTATTATCATAAGATAATTTTGTCGCATTTGATAATTATATTATATTTTTTCAGTAAATTATTTACAAGGATGATATATTTTAACACTAATATATGTTATTTTTATTAAATGAACATTTTTATACAAGAAATTTAGGGAATATTTAATAATAATACATTCGATGAACCTTTTTTGGATCATACAAAATGGCGATTTTAAATTTCTTCACTCACTAGTCAAAACTACTTAAAATTCGACCTTAAGTATTTAGTGGAGTCAATGTTACGTAAGTAGCAAAGTCATAATTACTACAAAGTTGAGGACATATTTGGTCAAAATAACCTATGTGCCATAGAAACAAAATAAGTAATGCCCATAATAAAGGTGATGTCTGCACCATGGACCTCAATGAGATTTTTTTAGATAAGCTGCAGCGACTATAGAATCTGTGCATAAGGTTTATATTTGGCCTGCGCAAGTTTGATCACGTGTCTAAATACAGGAAAGAACTCGGGTGGCTTCCTATCACACTGCGACGTGAGGAGCATGTTCTGCTGTTGTTTAACGTGCTGTATGACCCTCGCACCCCTCCTTACTTTAAGGAACGTTTCCAATTTCTTGCTACGGATCACAATTGTGAACTCAGGTCTAAGGCTGACAATCTACTGAAACAACGCTTAACTCGTTCTGAATAGTTAAAGCTGTCAGCCTTTGAAACAAACCCCCTTCTAAAGTTCGTCACTCAAAGTCATCTGCTTCTTTCAAAGCCAAACTGCATTCGTATCTCTTGACTAGGTCCTAGTTTGCAACAACTATTATTCTATTTTAAGTATTTTATTAAATTACTATAATTATATACTTATTATATACATGTATTTTATTTTATTTATTTTTGTAATATTTTATAGTAGGTATCTGTATTGCTAGTTTATTAAATTTATTTTTATATTAAGTATTTTAATTCTATTTTTTTAATTTATATTTGCTTGTTTCTGGTGCACTGCTTGTCGCTCTTTTTCTGTTGTCCTATACCGCAAAGGTTGTCTGGAAGAGATCGCTTTAAACGATAAGACCGCCTTTGCCCACAAGTTTTAATATGCTTATTTTATGTTTTCTGTATTTTTGTGTGTGCAATAAAGCGTTTAATCTATCTATCTATTCCGATATACCAAAAATGTCCTTGGCCCATAATAGGTTTAATATGAATATCATAGGTTCATAGTAATGTCCGTCCATCTTTGAGTAACTTTAAACCGTATTCATTCAATATTTTTAACAAATCTTTTAATGCCGATATGGACGGTTTATTGACTGACGATGTTCTCAAATTTTCCTCTAAGTTGTACGCTATTTGTGCCAACATTTTCTATGTGATCTATATTGTTAGATTCTTTATTTTCCGTAGACAGTTCTTCTATTTGTGAGTTCGCTAAACTTTCGTCTAAAAGCAAGTCATTATGAGATGATAAAAAATTAGGTAGATCGAGCGGTGATGGTTGTAAAGCTGGAAATGGTTTTTTTGCTGTAATTTTTCGGATAAATCATTATTACTAATCTTGTACTTACATTGCCTATAGAATGTAGTGGATCGGTATGGTTTCCTTTCTCTGTCCATGACAGTGTAACTATTACAACTTGATTAGATGGCACTTTTTAGACAAAATTTTTAACGCAAAAGTTGAATCATCCTCCGTCACCTAAATATTACTACAATGTAACATTAGTGAACGCGGATTAAAGTGCTTCTAACTTATTGGTTCCATTTCTCGGTGACCTCGGCGATAAAGTTGAACTAATTTATACTTATTGAAACCTAACGGTGCTCATATAGTTGTTTAAGTTAGTTTAACTGATTTGTCGAAATTTAGCAATCAAAATGAAGTGCAATTTACTTCGTTTAAGTCAAAACGTGACGTGTAAGTCGGCAACTGATAAGTTACATAACCGAGTAATAATTACCTAAAGTGTCACCTGCTTTAAACCAACCAAAATTACCAAATAGTAAGTATAGTAAGTTTTTCTGACCTATTTTTATAACCAAAATATGACAATCAGGGACACACCCAATTAGTGTATAAATTGGTCAAAATTACCAATTTTTTACTTAGATATTGTCGCTGTCAGTAAACACTTTTGTAAAGTTTAAAAGGTAGGCAAATAATTCGTCATTTCGACTAAAACTCTCAAACTAAAAGTAGTCTGAGTTTGAGAGTTTTAGTCAAGTCGAGTTTTATTTGCGAAATATGGGTAAGTACGAACACTTAGGTGTTATAGCTAAGTAATAGAGCGACCAATGATGGTGTGCAAATTTTTAAAATACAAACAGTAGAAATAATTTTATGAATATTTACCTATATACCAATGATGTAGGTATAAAATTAATAAAATTGAATCAAAATGTTATGAACAATCAGTTAAAAATACAATGTCTTTAAATATAATATTAATTCAATTAAATTGATAATAAGAATTAAAATAAGGTAATAAGTCCGAAGCTTAGGAAAAAATACATTAAAAGTTTGCTGGGACTTAGTAGGTGTTAATTTACTTGCTACTTTTCCAAATTAAAACAGGACATAAGTCAGATCCGACTGATTACCGGCAAATAGCTATTACTACAGTTGTGTGCCAAATCATGGGACGTATTTTAATAACCGTGTCGCGCAGTGGTGAAAGAATACTGCCACCCCTCTCTTCCCATGGGTGTGATAAAAGGCGACTAACGGACAAATTATTGCACATACATCCAACCGCATAGAGAGGCGATGGGCTCACCACCTGTCACGCTGAGCACATGCGCAGTCGTAATTTGGTGATGAAATGTGGAGTGTGGCAGTGGCCTGACTAACCCTCTGGGGTAGAGTCGCAAATCTGTGTATGTAGGTATGTATTTTAAATAAACTGTTCATCCGGCACCTGAACATCACTCCTTCATTCACGATCGCCAATATGGATTTTGGCCAACACGGTCAACGGGTGTTCTATGTGACGTAGTAGTAGTTAATATTATACTTAGTCTTGCCATAAATTCTGTCCCTCATATAAACATGTCTAGGGTAAAGAAAAAACGAAATGAAATTTTAAAAGCATGTATTTTATATGTTTACCTGTGTATATTACCACAAATATTTAAACTATTCACAACGACCACCTTTATTAGCTTTTACACATTTCTCCGAACGTCCTGGCCATCATCTGTGGCCGCACGTACCACATCCAATGGTATCGAGGCGGCTGGCTACACTAAGTCTGCTTTTAACGACTCTATATTACGATAAGGTTTAGAGCAGGCTTTCTCCTCTAAAATATTCCATAATCAATAATCCAAAGGATTAAGATCGGGACTTGCAGGGGGCCAATCTTTAGAGGCTATTTTACGGATTTCATCGCCCGATTTCAAAACGAAATCAACGCAGCGCTGGTTAGACAACCAGCGCTGCGTTGATTTCGCTATGTGCGCTGGTGCTGAGTCTTGTTAAAATATTCGACGACCTCCTTGGCCGAGTGGTTTGTACACCGGTTTTCATGGTGTCGTCATCTCTGAGGTCCCGGTTTCGATCCCCGGTCGGGTAAATTTAGAAATTATTGTTTTTCTAAATTGTCTCAGGTCTGGGTGTTTTCTATGTATAATAAGTATGTATTTAAGTATTTTAAGTATGTTTATCCGTTGTCTAGTAACCATTTAACGAGTTTCTTCGAAGCTTCTCTTGGGCTAGATAATTGGTGTGATTGTAGGAAGTTTTATTTATTTATTTAATATATCCATTGTTTACCAGCGAACACATTGTTACTTAGGGTGGATTCGATCAAACTGGAATAAGGTCTTATACCTAGATTAAACGCCGAATTTGTATAGTCTAATCTCGGAGTAATTCTTATTCCAGTTTGGTCGAATCCACCCTTAGTGGCTTAACCACCTTCTCTAAAATATCACTTTGGTAGTTAGTTGCTCGTGTTTTCACCCCTTGTTCACAAAAATGGAGCTTTGTCACGCCTTCGTAGGACACGTAGGACCCAGCATCTGTGATTCTTTGGTGGGGCCAAACCATCACAGATGCTGGGTGGTGGACTCTTTCGACCTTCGGAATTTTCTCAGTAGCTTGGGCGCTGTGTGCCCTGTGTACTGTGTACCCTATCGCTCTGACGGTTAAACTTCTCTAAAACCCATTTTTTTAATTGCTTTAGTAAGTTGAAAACACAGACATAATTATATGTCTGTGGTTGAAAATCTCGACTGGTGTTTTCTTATATCTGTGTAACGCAATCAATACAATTCGATTCTCTGTGGTACACCACTCCATGTTTACACAGCTATGTATTAGATCGAAATGAATAGTATAAAACCTGCTTTTTTATGAAGGAGGCAAGCGAGCCGGCCGGTCACCTGATGGAGAGCAATCACCGCCGCCCATGGACACCCGCAAAACCAGAGGAGTCGCAGATGCGTTGCCGACCTTTACGAAATGAATAAGGTAAAGGAAGGAGTAGGAATTGGGGGCTCCGGAACTCTCACTGGCTGGACGAAACACAACAGCACCAAATGCCACTATTTCACGCCGGATATTTGTGAGAGGGTGGTTTTACCATCAAGGGTAAACCTACGGACGCGAGTAAATTTAACCCCCAATATAATGATATCAAACATGCCAGAAACAGATGGAACTAGATGATAAGAGGAGCTAAACGCCATTTAGTCATACTTTCACCAAAATTTAAATAATTCTTCTACTGCCGACATATGGAAATTCCTTAACTCTCTTGGTATTGGCAAAACTCCTGCTCGACATTCTCCTTCCTTTCCTTTAGATGACCTCAATTTTTCCTCTACTAAATCCCTCTCTGCTACCGTTAAATTTCTAACCATTTCTAGAATAACCTGCTCTGCTCCATTATCAACACATCTGTTCTCTTTTACTTCTCTGACCGAGGATGAACTTCGTAATATAATAATGTCCATCAAGTCCAAGGCGATAGGATTCGATGACATAAGTAGGGTTATGTTCACTACATTACTCTATTGTTTCCTTCCTATACTTACCTTCATTTTTAATCATTCCCTTTCCTCCGGTGTATTCCCTGCTGTCTGGCGCATGGCCATTCCACTTCTCAAAGTATCCAACCCTAGTGCTCTTAGTCACTTTAGACCCATCTCTATTTTACCGTTCCATTCTAAGGTTCTTGAAGCTACTGTCTCCAAACAGCTTTCCTCTTTTATTTTCTGTAACGATCTTCCCTCTCCCTATCAATCTGGGTTCCAGCCTGGTCACAGTACTACTATTGCTCTTATTAAGGTGGTCGAGGACATACGAGATGGCATGGAGAATTCACGTCTTACTGTGTTAGTCTTAATTGATTTCTCTAACGCATTCAACGCAGTGGACCATGACGTTCTCCTCCCTCTCCTCTCCCTGTATAGCTGCTCCTCGTCCGCTCTACGATGGTTTACCTCTAATCTTCGGGGGTGCCAACAAGCGGTGCGAGTCAACGGGTTGGTCTCCAACTGGTCCGACTTGTCTGCTCGTGTACCTCAAGGCGGCACATGCTCTCACCTCTTCTCTTATCATTATTTATTAATTCTCTTACACCATTTCTTTCTTCCTCTTATCATGTGTATGCTGACGACCTGCAGTTATATGCACAGAGTGATCGGCACAACCTCGACAAGGCAATAACTCTTCTTAACCTAAACCTGTCTAGGATACGTGAGTGGTCGAATAGCTTTGATAATTCTGTTAACCTGGACAAGTGTCAGGCCATCATTATCGGTATTTCTCGTCAACTCTCTCAACTGAATTTGCGTTGTGCTCCGGCTCTGACATGCAATGGCGTTGTAACCCCCTGTGCTTCTTCTGTAAAGAACCTTGGGTTTGTGCTTGACTGCGGCTTGGGTTGTGAGGGTCAAATTTAAAATATTAGTCGGAAAGTTCGTGGGACACTTGGCGCACTTTACAAACTAAGGAACTTTATACCGTTCAGCAACAGAGTTGTGCTCATACGTGCTCTTGTTCATCCGCATTTTGATTATGCTGATGTTTGTTTATCCGATATTAATCATGGTTGAGCGAAGCGATGGCTGATTCACATGTCATACTCGTGAACGTGTGCCGCCTGTGGAGGCTGGTCTGTTCTTGCTAACTTATTTTTATTATTAGTATATTAGTTGTAGTCTTACTTTTATTTTTCTGTACTGTAAGCCATTGATCACATTGATTATTTTATAGTGATGAATACCTGAACTTTTTATTTTTATTATTATATTTTTTATTTTTATGTCCTTGTAGTTGTTTTATGTTTTTATTATTGTAATGGAAAGTGCCCTTCTATGATAGGGAGGGAATTTTTAAATTCTAATTGACGCTGTAAAAGAAAGGGAGAAAAGAAATGCCCTTGCTGAGTTTCTTGCCGGTTCTTCTCAGTACAAGGCTCCCGCCCCATAGTTAGACTTACGAACCGATGGCATAATGACATTCATAAGTGCTGTAACCTAAACATGGCCTAACCTGAATAAATGATATTTATTCATGAATCTTGAATCTTGAAAATCAAATATTTCTTATTAAATTGGATCGTCTTCTCAACTGCACCATATGCTTCGTCTTCGGTCTACGCAAGTACGACTACATCTCTGATTTTGGAAAACCACTTAAGTGGCTACCCATTCGTGAGCGTAGGAGCTTAAGGGTGGGTTCTCTCTCTCTCTAGCAATAATCTGGTACTCCAAACTCCTTCTCATAGCTCTAAGTTCGTTTCTCACTCATTCACTGTTACTGCTATTCTACTCTGGAATGCACTGCCTTTTGACGTCAGAGACGCTCCCAACAGGGTTGCTTTTAAGACTTTAGCATGGGAACACTTTTTCAAATCTGTCCAGTAGTCTTAAACTGACAAATATATCACTTAGGTTTATTTATACATGTTATATTATATTATTATATAGTATATGTAAGTGTATTGTTATATAGTATATTTTTTTAATTTAATCTAGTACCTGTTCTCTAGATGTCACCGCCTATAAAAATGTCTGTACATCTTGTCTGGTTGACTGGCAGAGAATGCCTTATGGCATTAAATCCGCCATTTGCCTACAGTACATGTAGGCAATAAAGTCTAAATATAAATATGTAATAGAAAAGCATAAATAAATAAATATGTAATATATTATTTCATCATCATCAGCCTATAAACGTCCCACTGCTGGGCACAGGGCTGTGTTCCGTGGCTTCACTCGAGTGCACTCGAGCGCACTCCGGCGCGCGCTCTACCCGTTCCGTGGCTCGGTGAAATTTTACTCTGACGGCTGTCAGAGCGTAGTTTCATTAGTTCTGTGGCTCAGAGCGCAGCAACCAAAACCACTCTGACAGCTATTTGACGTTTCTATCATTGTTAAAGTGTCAAATTTTGCAATTTATGTCAAAACGTCTCGAAAAATTCGGCCTGTTTGTTTCGTATTGTTTTACTTTTTAATAATTAGGTTTAAATATTGTATAAAAGTGGAAAAAATGTAGACAAAAGAAGAGTTTTCTCTCGTTTTGGACAGGAATACTTCAGAAGAGGTTATAAAAACAACTTGATCGTTCCGTGGCTCAGTTGCAACTCAAACGAGTTAAACTTTAACCAAACAACTAGACCCAGAACGACGGAACGCACTCCAGGCCTCCCACGTGAACAATGGCACGTGGGGATATTGGGCCATAACCCACCACGCTGGCCCAATGCGGGTTTAAATTAATTCATTTTAGTTTTGACAGAACTTATGGCAAGACTAGGTATGTTACAACACTATATAGTAATATGTCACATGTAGCATTCGTTGCAAATCCTGGGGTCAGGTTTTTGGCAAGCGTGGCGAGTCAATAACTTGTGAGGGTATTTATACCATATCTAATATTATAACAGCATTATATATTAGATATGGTATCACAGCAAATCTCACTGTACACATAATGTTTGATAATATATAACAGCATTTATTATTGAAATATAATTCAGTTATAATCGAGACCCGATTGGTATCATTTCGGCTCCTTATCCCAACCTCATAGACTGGTAAGCCTTGACATATCCAAGGCTTTTGATTGGGTCTGGCACAAAACTCTTCTCTCCTAGCTGAGGTATACATACGGTCTGCCTGCTCAATTCTGCAACTGGATCGCTGGCTTCTTACATAAGCGTAGAATCCGTGTCCTCTCAGATGGATGCGCTTCGCAATTCGCAGTTCAAGTCAGTGAACGCTGGTGTTCAACAAGGCTCCGTTCTGTTTCTTCTGCATATGAATCTTATGCTTCCAATTGGAAATATTCATTTCTATGCAAATGATAGCACAGTGCATGGGTGAGTCGAAACCGAAGTAAAACGAGTGAATCTTGTCATTTAGCTCGATCGGTTGTTGGATCTCATTTCAAAGGGGGGCTCCAATAACCACGGTATTCAATACCAAGAAAACACAGTTCACGGCAAAAAAGCCGCCATTTAATTTTATTCCCCTGCTCTCTCCTATACTTCAGGGTAAGTATATCTCTTGGCCTGCAGAGCAGTATCAATATGCTCGGTATCGAGATTCACTGTGATGCGAATAAAAGGACTGCAAAGTAGCCATTTTAATCACGGATTTGATGTCATCAAAGCCATGACTAAGATAACTTCACGTAAACTCGATTGGAGTGCAACGATTAGTATGCGAATATTAGAAGGCGAAGTAACCGCCTCTGTGGTCTAGTGGCTAAGCCACCGGTTTCAGACCCAGAGGTCCCTGGTTCGATTCCCAGCGAGGGGTATATCTTCGTGTGCTCGGTTTGGTTGGTGGTAGGGCTAATAAGTCCGCCTGGCTAGCTACCACCATATTATATATATTAGTCTGTCGCCATAAGAACGATGTTTATAGCATTGTTGTGTTCCGACAGTTAGAGATAAGATAGCCAGTTCCTCAGTGGTTGAGGATTCCGGGTGAAGCGCGCTTCCATCTTCGGCCTTATCGTCACTTATTACCATCAGGTGAGATGAAGGCCAAGCGCTACCCCTTGCCGAATAAAAAAATTAAAAAAAAGATTTTTCACGACTGATCAGTTGTGCTTTGTATCAGAAGAAAAAGATGGAATAGTCTACCTGCACTTGTTGACCCTACTTCCAATGATATGGGGTCCTTCGAACGAGTACTTGCTTCGATACTTAGCTAATTAAACCGAACTTTAAAATAATCAAACTAGCGTAGCAAGGTACTCGCTACTCGACTAAATTCCTCGCCTAGTGGAAACAAGGCCTGAGGGTCTGGTTTAACTTAATATTATTATGATGCTTGCCCGCAGCTAGTACCGCACGGCGCGGCGGCGTCATCGGTGGCGGCGTGCTCGCGCGCGGGCACTGACGCGCTCAAGGCGGGCGGGCGCGCGATGGACGCCGCCGCCGCCGCCGCGCTATGCCTGGCCGTGGCCGCGCCGCACCGCACCTCGCTGGACGCGTCAGTACACCAACTACCACTACACCACCTCCACGAGTACACAAGAACAGCGCCACACTGCCAACCGACTATGGCTTTTGACATTTGGAGGGAAAGTCAAGTGATGTTTGCAAATTAAACAAAGCAGTGCTACTCACTTTTCAAATAGTCTCTACCAGTTCTTGTGAGATCTCAGTAAAGTCCCACATATTTATTGAAACTTGAGGGGTTTGAGGGAAGTATTATATAAGTACCGTAAACCATTTCTATCACTCATTATCATCTTTTACCTACTTTTATCTCCTGGACATTTACAAACCGCATCACAAAAAAAAACATTTCCTTTTCTATAACCAAAATTCACAGATTTCGTAGTCCCCGCAAGAATCGGAGCATTGAAAATGAATGCAAAAATTTGCGAAAACAAAATTATTTTATTTTGAATAACACATTACAAGTTGAATAAGTACTTAATATATTTTTTATTGAGACATACTTCCCTAAAATTACACAACTACATTACTTACAAATCGTATTATAACACTGCACAACACAGAGAATAACATTTTTATTTTTTTTTACAACCTAAATAAAGTTCATTGAGAAGAATTTCACTTAGATTGTAAAAAAAAGAGATTTTCGAAATTCCAACTCGAATGCACTTTTCGCCTGCATCCGCATCTTTTAACACCATTAGTAATGGTCATTACCATGACGATCGGTCAATAATCATAGAAGCTACATCACTTTTATATACGGAAATACCCGTTTTTTTACAATTCCAAATCTAAAGGGACCACCACCAAATCTAAAGGGTCACAATTATTAACCAATTTTCAAAAATTTTCCGCCATTTTGTAGCTAAACTAATACCCTAGGACTCCATTAGTAATTTTTTCTTAGTCTTTTTTTTTTTCCAAATATTTACAATTAAGTTAACAAACACCCCGTACAAACCCGATTTTTCAAAATTCCTAAAAAAGGTACCAGATGATTTTCAAAATTCAAACGCTCACACGTGTCTCGATAAATTCCTTTCTCTACCCTCCCAAAATCCTCGGAGCTATGGCCAAAAATACGTCTAAGGCGAATTGCATCTGATAACCATTTTCAATGTTAAATGGTAAAACATGATGATTGTCTTTTTAATTTATTTTTTATTAAGTTATCGTTCAAAGGAACTTGCAGTTCCAGCCCTGGCATTACCACAGTTTTTTTTCACGCTTCCTTTTAGCGTGTACCTTGCCTGTAAATAAATTTGTTTTGGCAGGAGCGGGTCGATGCTGTACTGGGAATACCGGCAGTCGCGCTCGCAGCAGCCGCTGCTGGTTGAGTGGGGGGGCCCGGGCGCGCCGGGGCCGCCGGGGCCGCCGGGGCAGCGCGCCCCGCGCCTCGTCGCGGCGCTGGCGGCGCTGCACGCGCGCCTGGGCGTGCTGCCCTGGCCTCGCCTGCTGCAGCCTGCCATCCAGCTCGCCAGGTGCTTATTATATTATAGTAGGGTCTGCCGAGGTCCTCCTCTATCTCAATCTTTTATGCAATTCCATCTTAACACCTATATACCTCCTCAATTAAAATGACTGCCATAAGCACGACAATGTCTTTGAGGTATAGTCAAAGCATGGAAAAATACGCAACTGTATACCAGATCGAAACTTTTGCAATTCTTCTATGCGCAAAAATAAATTTAGAACTCGCCCTCAGAAAGCGAAACATATTCATCCTGAGTGACAGCCAAGCCACACTCAAGTAATTTATATAGCCTCGATTCGACTACAACCTTGTACTTTAAACCACAAAAGCTTTAAACAAGCTAGATGGACACAACAAGGATTGATTTGGGTACCAGGCCACATGGGAATCCATGGCAATGAGATGGCCGATGCACTTGCCAGGGAGGGCTCAGAGAACCTATTTAGTGGTCCTAAACCTTTTGTTGCACTGGCACCGAACACCATTAACAAGGCCTTTAAAGGATCAAATCCAAAACAGGCATACAACCGAGTATGAAAAGCTACCCGGTATGAAACACTCAAAATTCATAGATAGAGACGCCCTAGGACGGAGTAAAATCATATGCGGAGGTAACAAAAGGCAGGCACGAAAAATCATCGGAGCCCTGACCGGGCACTATGCCACAAAACAAATGCTCCATAGAATGCAACTAGAAACAGACAGCTTGTGCAGGGCATGTGGCGAGAAAACGGAGTCCATGCAACACTAATTGTTTGACTGACACAAAAATAATAGGAAAAGAATGAGTCTTCTGGGATTGGTCTACCCGAAACCAGAAGATTTTAGGTTCTTCGCCCTCAAAGACATTGCCAAACTTATAGCAGTCATTTCCACTGAGGAAACAGAGTCCTTCAAACGAGGCGTGAAGAAGCACTTTGTGGGCCGGCAGAGTGAGGGTGACTGATGCTACGTCTCTTACGCTGCACCAGTTGTCCTCACGCCTGGACTTCATTTCCACTTAACATCAGGTGGAGTGGGGTCATTTGCCGGGTTTAGTATAAAAAAAGTGACAGGACGATGTAGTGCAAAAGATCCCAATAGGTCGACGTGCTGCTGCGAGAAGGAGACCTCTGCAAGCCCCACTAAGATAAGATAAGATAAGATGTCTTTGATGGCGAAGAAGCCTAGAGCTCTTTCAATTTTTTCTGTTTTATCGCCACGATACGAGTTACGGCTTAACTAGGGAATTTTGTTTAGAATTTCTGAACGAGACGTTTAACTTAATATCTTATCTACATTTACAGGGATGGCTTCCCTGTGTCCGAGGGACTGGCGGCGGTGGAGAGCGCGAGCGGGGGCGGCGCGGGGGCGGGGGCGGGGGCGGGCGCGGGGGCGGGCGCGGGGGCGCTGCGCACCGCGCCCGCGCTGGCCGACTACCTGGAGAGCCTGCAGCACAACACCAGCGCAGGTACGCTGCGGCCTCTGCGCGACTGCACGCAAGCCTGCGAGCTTTGGCATGCGAGCTGGTTCACAAATAATTATGTATTTCTCTCTCCTGGTCCCATTAATCCTTAGAGTATTCAACCAAATTAATCACATGATGGGACAGGGACAGAGTTATAATTGTTCACGAACTTTTGATATCACAGATGAATAAGAATGTGTGTCCCTACCTGTGTGTTAATAACCATGAATAAAGCTACTGATTTGGATTATGGTGTCTGAGTGTACAGAGCTGACGGCTGCGTGGGGCGGCGCCTTGCAGCTGCGTTCGGGCGCGGCGCGCGCGGCGGCGGCGGGCGGGCGGCGCGCGTGGGCGGGCGGGCCCGGCGCCGCCACCGCCCTCGCCGCGCTCACCGGCGCCCTGCAGCCGCCCGCCGCAAACCCTGACCAAGCGTTCCTTAGGTAGGTCCGATTTCCTATTTATAAAAGTAATCATTCAAAATGGGTTTAATTTTGAGTGTCGAATTACCGGGATATAAAAAAGTCACAAGTTGCTCTTTAAACTAGGTGTGACTGGGATGATATACTTAAGTAGAGAGCCCCTTTTTCAAACACTGCGTCCGGGTGATAATGGAGTAGGGTCAAACTGCCTTGTCTCTCCCGTGTGTAGTGTTATTATAATCATAATACATAATTTAAAATTGTTAACTTACTAAGATAGCATAAGTCTTACTAACAATTTATGGATCTTAGGTCTGAAACAAAAGCCTATTATTATTATTATCGTCTTTATTCAAACATATAAAAAACTTAACCTAGGTTGCCACCGGCAGCAGGGATAGTCCCAAGCTATCGGTGGTTAGGGCTGCAAAGTGAGGAACCTCCTCAGAATATGTGTCGTGTCAAGGAGTACTGCCTTCTGTATCTGACCCTTGACCCAACCTTTTAGCGAGAGCCTCTCTAGATGTTGATCGAGGCTCTTAGCTATAAGACCGTGTGCCGGAACGACTATCGGTACAATAATAGTTGAATCCACATCCCACATGGCGGCAACCTCGTGGCAAGGTACTTACTGAGCTTGTCCTTCTCGGCTTTCACGAGGTTCTCGTCATGAGGTATGGTGATATCAACCAATATTGCTTGGCGCTAAGATCGGTCGATCACCGTGATGATAGAGCGATCCCAGTAGAGCGTTGCATGACCATTTTCGAGAACTGGCGCAGATGCGTACTTATAGTACGGCACCTCTGATTCAACAAGGCCATATCGAAGAGCAAGTTGCTGGTGAATTATTCTGGCTACTTGATTGAGTCTGTGCAAATACTGTCCGTTAGCAAGATGAGAACAACCAGAAATAATATGTCGGAGTGATTCTCCTGTACGGCGGCTTGCCCGACAGATGTCGACCGTACCGTCCCTCATAATATATTTCCGGTAGTTATTCGTCTTGATAACTTCATCTTCAATAGCACAGACAAAACCTTCGGTTTCCTCAAAGAGGTCACCGAAACGTAGCCAGTTCACCGAGGCAGGCAAATCTACATCAGGCCCAGTTAGAGCCCGATAGTAGCGCCCGTGTAGCACTTTGCTCTTCCATATATCCTTGCGATCGAGAGTGCTTAGCACCACTGGTTTGCGCCAGTTTTCTGTTGCCAAGGAGAGCGGCGTAAAGTGTCTATCAACTGCCACGACATCCAAATGCATCCCGCACTCACTGTTAAGGAAATAATCCCTGAGACTGCACACCTCACGGTTATTTAGGTTCTTGGCATTTGTTTGCGCCAGCGCAACGACGAATGACAGCCGTCTCTACGCCGGCCAATTAGAGTGCATATTGGAGTGCACTACCCGTCGCACGGACTCTGCGACATATATACCGGACGAGGTTTTAGCTCGCACCACGGCGCTCGCGCCAAATCAGTGCCCTTCGAGATCTCAAGGCAAACCCACGCGTCGCGCGCCCTTGAACTCAGCCCGGCGTGACCATATGTGTGCAGTGACAGAGCTAGGACTACCAGCTCCTCCCTAACGCTTAACGAACACCAGTGCCCTCAGTGAAGTGTCTGTGTGTTGCCGCCATCAAGCCCGCGCCAATAGCGCCCCACGCGTCAGCACGATCCCGTGCCTACCCAACGGAATCCCGGTAAGCCCGTTCCCATCTTACTCCTTTTCCTGCGTCGCATGTTGGTGCCTTACGCGCCAACATTTATGGTCCTTCGAGCCGGATACATCCCTTTAACAGTCCACTTATTATCACCTACCCGCCACATTTAATATTTTCGCCTCGACTCGTGCCGCCACCCATATAGACATACACATATAACACACGCTCACAATGCACGCGCAAGCCGGGCCTCGCCCAAATACGCCCTACTGTCCCTATTGTAGGGAAAGGGGGCACAAGCTCATAGCGTGCGCCCGCTACAATGCCCAACCGACACAGGGCCGGTGGGACTATAACACACGCTCACAATGCACGCGCAAGCCGGGCCTCGCCCAAATACGCCCTACTGTCCCTATTGTAGGGAAAGGGGGCACAAGCTCATAGCGTGCGCCCGCTACAATGCCCAACCGACACAGGGCCGGTGGGACTTTGTGGTGTCGCGCGAGCGCTGCGCCCGCTGTCTCGGGCCACATTACCCGGACGAGTGTAAGTCGGTAAAGGCGTGCAAGGACTGTGGGAGCTCCGAACATCACACGTCCCTTCACCGACCGGACGACTCCACACAGCAGAGCCAGCCACAGTCGGCGGCGCGGTGGCTACCGCCCCACCTACGTGACACCCCGAGGCAGCGACCCATCGACAGCCCGCTGCATGCGTCTGCGGCCTGCGCACGCAAAACAGCCGCAGCCGCATGGGTCGCAGCAGTAATTATGAGGAATTCACAATTAATTAGCCCCCTAACTTTAATACAGTCCGCTATATATATATTTAATAACTATTTCAGCCCATAAGATGGTCATCTTTTTATTTTTTCCTTTTGTGTCATCATTTCCTAAATTCATTTGTTCCAGTAACTTTACTAGTTTTATCTCGTGCCCTAATAAAAATTAATTAGTTGTTAGTAGTACACAAACAACACATGTAGTAAGCCCGCACTTATACGGTGCATGACATCAGCCCACGCCTTTGCACAACACAATAAGCCCGTGCAAACACGTGCACCACACATCAGCCTGCAACACATACCCACACACACACAATAAAGCACACATGCAGTATGCTTTTTATTTTTATTTTTTTTTGTGCTTTATTGCGGTCGCTTTTATTGCGCTGCGCCACAGCGCGCACGCCTTTTTTGTGCCTATGTGTTACTATGCTCAGTGCACGATTACGTGTCTACATGGTAACATGCCCAGTGTACGCCCTTTTTTTGTGCCTATGTGTTACTATGCTCAGTGCACGATTACGTGTCTACATGGTAACATGCCCAGTGTACGCCCTTTTTTTTGTGCCTATGTGTTACTATGCTCAGTGCACGATTACGTGTCTACATGGTAACATGCCCAGTGTACGCCCTTTTTTTGTGCCTATGTGTTGCTATGCTCAGTGTACGATTTTGCGCGTTGCCCATTTTGCTCATACAATCACACACGTGCATTCCTCTCAGCTCATCATGTACACACCCACACGTTAACTCAACACAGCACGAATCAAGGCTGTAGTCTCCCTTTAACTTCCGTTCCTTCCGCCCCCCCCCCCCCCTCCTACCCCCTAGGGCCCGGAAAGATGTTTGCGCCAGCGCAACGACGAATGACAGCCGTCTCTACGCCGGCCAATTCGAGTGCATATTGGAGTGCACTACCCGTCGCACGGACTTTGCGACATACATACCGGACGAGGTTTTAGCTCGCACCACGGCGCTCGCGCCAAATCAGTGCCCTTCGAGATCTCAAGGCAAACCCACGCGTCGCGCGCCCTTGAACTCAGCCCGGCGTGACCATATGTGTGCAGTGTGTGCAGTGACAGAGCTAGGACTACCAGCTCATCCCTAACGCTTAACGAACACCAGTGCCCTCAGTGAAGTGTCTGTGTGTTGCCGCCATCAAGCCCGCGCCAATAGCGCCCCACGCGTCAGCACGATCCCGTGCCTACTCAACGGAATCCCGGTAAGCCCGTTCCCATCTTACTCCTTTTCCTGCGTCGCATGTTGGTGCCTTACGCGCCAACAGCATTTAAGAAGCCGCGACCCCCACATCTCCGCGGGATGTACAGCCTCATAACAGAGGAGCGCGGGTGTAACATTCTGAAAGTTGTGGGCATTTGACGGACTCTTCTATTCAAGGCGTCCAATTCGGTCTGAGTCCATCTTAGTTAGCGAAAGGAGTATAAGGGGAGAGGTATAACCTAACCATTAAAAACACGCGTCTTATTGCCACCCGATAAAAGACTGTTAAGTAATTTTTTTAGGCGGCAAAAGAATCGCTTCCGTAATTACTGTTTTATGTCCCCATCCACAACACCCAAAGACTGTGACATTCCAAGATACTTATGTATTTGAACTTCGGAGAGAGATCTGAAGTTTATCGTTTCGGAGAGTTGTAAATTGGTTGAATTTACTACTCTCCCACGCTGTACATGCATAACCGCATAATTATCCACACCAAACTCCATCTTGATGGCACTGTTGAAAGTCTCAGTAATTTTCAGCAGTTTCACCAAGTCTTGGCGGTTTGGTGCGAACAACTTGAGGTCATCCATGTACAATAAATGCGACATAATTTCACCCTCACTCCGCAGTTGACAGCCTAACTTTGAATTTCTCAACAAAGTACTGAGAGAATTCAAAGCTAGGCAAAACCATAAAGGACTCAGACTGTCGCCCTGGAATATGCTCTATCTTTATAAGATCCTGCGTGGCAGAAACACTATCTCTACATCCTGGTTGACACAAGACCATGGTCCACTGCCGCATATATGATATCAAAAAGGATTTTAAAGTTATATCAATTTTATATAACTCTAAAACCCTCACCAACCATGAATGCGGCACCGAATAATGGGCCTTCTTATAGTCAATCCAGGCTGTAGAGAGAGTCCCTCTGCCACGCCGGACCTTCTGGCATATGGTCATGTCAATGAGGAGACGCTCCCTCAAACCACGGGACCCAACCCTACAGTCAATTCTGAGTCATGTCCAAAATATTGTTTGAAACAATGCGCGTGTTAATTTTTGTTCTCAGAATGGATGTAAGGAGCTTGTATTAACTACTTAATTACTTAATTACCTACGGTAAGCACGTGATGGGTCTATACTTTTTTGGTTCCGTGGTACTACCTGATTTATGGAGCAGAAAAGTGACACCAGTAGTCAATAAACTTGGTAGTCAGCCGAGCTGTATGGCTTCTTGGAATTGCGTTGCCAGTAACTCGTGTGAACATCGAAACCATTTCATGCAGAAGTTGTGCAATCCTTCCGGTCCTGGGCATTTCCGATTTTGGGCCGTACGGATTGCACAACTTACGTCAGCTGTACTAATATTTATAGGCTGCATGGTCGCGATAGGTTCACACGCGTCACTGACAACACTCATCCATTCACCTTCCGTGTGCTCGACGGGCACCGACCAAATGCTGCGCCAGAAATTAGTCATGGCATCAACATCTGTTAGCTGCCCGTCGCTCACACGTTGATCAGCTCCTTCCCAACGTCTGTATACTTTTCTTTGGTCACTTTGAAAGAGGCGATTTTGTTGGTATCGGTCCACACGCACTCTGTAGCGACGTATGCGGTTTGCCCACGCATAGACTTTTTGCTTCAGAAAGTCAATACGTTCCGTCACACAAGCCATATAGATTTCCGGACGAACATCAGTCCCAACAAAGGCTTGTGTGACGAATCGCATGACGCGAGGTCGATTATTGCCATTTCTGAAGCAAATTAGCTTTGCAATGAGTGTCCTGAACTTATTAATACGCCCCTCGATCCTCAATTGCCAAGCAAGGGCCAAGAATCCTGGAATTTGACACGAGCAACGCGACACACCGTGATGGCCCCACAATAAAGGATCGAGAGGGTATCAATTAAACTTTCACTGGTGCACTCATTAACGCCAAATTATGTCTATTCGTGGGCAAACAAGGTATACGCGGCCTAGAGTTACGCGTGTCACGATACTGTCGAATAGCATCCTTCAAAGCGCTCCTCATTTGCTCATTCGCCTGTGTACTTACATTCGTATTTGTAAAATCTTAATCGTCGGGTACCGGATCTACTCGCGCCACCAAAACCGGCGTCACGGCCGGTAATGGTGGGGCAGGGTGATCCATCACCGAAGAAGAAGCCGCACAAATACGTTGTGACTCCAGGCGTAGCCGATCACGTGCAGACTGATCCAGCAAGTTGTTACGCTGGATCACCCGCACTTGATCCGATAATCGTTGGGCAGACACGTCTATGGTCGGTTCAAGGGCCTTTTTTTTTTTTTTTTTTTATAGCAGAAGGAGGCAAACGAGCAAACGGGTCACCTGATGGAAAGTAATCACCGCCGCCCATGGACACCCGCAAAACCAGAGGAATCGCAGGCGCGTTGCCGGCCTTTAAGGAAGGAATAGGCTCGTTTCTTGAAGATCCCTAAGTCGTAACGGTCCGGAAATACCGCCGCCGAGAGCTGGTTCCACAACACTGTAGTTCGAGGCAAGAAATTTCTTGAAAAACGCACAGTAGTAGACCGCCATCCATCAAGGCGATGTGGATGGAATGACAGTCGATTGCGTGTAGTGCGGTGAAAGAAATTAGCGGCAGGGATCAAGCCGAACAATTCCTCAGAACACTCCCCATGATATAAACGGTACAATATACAGAGAGACGCAACGTCTCTTCGAAGAGCCAGTGGATCGAGCCGACCTGAAATAACCACGTCGCCGACAATTCGAGCAGCTCTGCGTTGAATGCGGTCAAATGGAAGGAGTTGGTATTGGGGTGCTCCAGCCCAGAGATGGGAGCAGTATTCCATATGCGGCCTGACCTGTGCTTTATACAGTTGTAAACGGTGGGCCGGCGTGAAATACTGACCCGCTCTATTAAGCACACCCAGCTTTTTCGAAGCTAATTTAGCTTTACCTTCCAAATGACCACGAAACTGAACGTCACTCGAAATATCGACGCCAAGGATTCCAATAATCGGATTGGTATCAAGGGGAGCTCCCTCAAAGTTCAGAGGTACGACGAAGGGATGTTTTTTCGCGGTAAATGCGCAAACTTGTGTTTTGGAGGGGTTAAAGCGGACTAGGTTATGTCGGCCCCAATCCGAGACATGACTTAACATGTTCTCGGTGTCAGTCACAAGTTTATTCCGGCTCTCGATGACGCTTTCCAGAGAAATATTAGCTCGCCCGGTGTAGAGCGTATCCCCAGTACTGTCATCCGCATAGCAATGAATGCTGTTGTTATGCAGCATGTCATTGATATGCAGAAGAAACAAAGTAGGGGACAACACACACCCCTGCGGGACTCCAGCATTCACGGGCTTCATGTCGGAGCACGAACCGTCGACTGCGACTCTGATACTACGCCCAGTAAGAAAGCTGGCAACCCATGAACACAATTTCTCAGGAAGCCCGTATGATGGAAGTTTAGAGAAAAGAGCCCTGTGCCATACCCTGTCAAAAGCTTTCGCTACGTCCAAGCTAACTGCCAGTGCCTCTCCTTTACTCTCGACTGCCTCCGCCCATCGGTGAGTAAGGTACACTAAAAGATCACCAGCCGATCGACCGCGACGAAAACCATACTGGCGATCACTTAGTAGCTGGTTCTCTTCTAGGTACCTTAAGAGCTGGCGGTTTATAATGGACTCCATTACTTTGGAGAGTAAAGAGGTAATAGCTATTGGCCTGTAGTTAGACGGATCTGAGCGATCGCCTTTTTTTGGAATCGGGTGCACAAGGGCTGTCTTCCAAGAGCTCGGGACGACGCCAGTGGTGTAAGAGAGCTGGAAAAGGCGCGTTAGAACTGGTGCCAATTCAGGAGCACACGTCCGAAGCACAATGGGTGGAACTGCATCTGGCCCACTCGCCTTATGGATATCAAGGGAAAAAAGAGCCTTACGAACTGACCTTTGCAGGAACTGAACGTTTGGCATTGTACAACCGCAATGCGGTATGGTTGGTGGAGAGTTTTCCCCATCGTCCAAGGTCGAGTTTGATGCGAAAAGAGAGCCCAAGAGATCGGCTTTCTCCTTTGCAGTATAGGCCAGGCAGTCATCGGTCTTGTGCAATGGTGGTAGGGACGGCTGACAAAAATTCCCTAAGATAGCTTTGGCGAGAGACCAGAACGCACGCGTCCCCGAAGGAAGACGCACTAGCCTCTCGCCAATTCTACCTATGAATGATGACTTCGCCTTGGCGATGTCCTTCTTAAAGGATCTGGCGGCAAAGTTGTACTTCTTTCTGAGCGCACTGGTGTTTGGATCCTTTGATGACACCGCATTAGCCCAGGCTTGGTAATGCTGTCGCTTTTGGCGAGACGCCATTTTGCAGCAACGACCAAACCATGGTTGGGACTTGCCGCCAATGGGAACCACAGAGTTTGGAATGAAAAGTTCCATTCCCTGCAGTATCACATCAACGACAGAGTCAGCGGCGACATCAGGATCATCCAGCGAGAAGCAAACTCGCCACCACGGGTAGGACGCAAAGAAACTTCGCATCCCATCCCAGTCCGCCGACCTATAATGCCAGACTCGACGGCTAGCCGCTGGTTGCGGTTTTGAAGTTTCTGTGAGAGGCACAGTGCTGCGAATCAGACAGTGGTCTGATGAGCCTAGTGGTGCATCAACAGAAACTTGATAGCCGTCTGGGTGCGAGGTCAGCAGAAGGTCCAATAAAGAAGGTGCATGGCCCTCCACATCTGGAACCCGTGTTGGCTCGGTTACCAATTGGGACAGACTGTAGGCCAAAGCGAAGTCATGAACGGCTCTACCCGCGTGGTCAGTTGTGCGTGAACCAAGCCATTCGACGTGGTGGGCATTGAAGTCTCCCAATACCACAATCTCGGCCGAGGGGATCCGTTGGAGAAGGGAGTCTGTCGCTGTTTGGACGGTCTCGATGAGTTGGTCAGTTCCGATGTTACCGCTGTGGGACCTATACAGGCACGCGTAGACGCGAGGATGACGTCCGCAGTCGACGTGCAGCCATAAGATGGAGAGGTCCCTATCTTCAAGATTTCCAAGGCGACGAACGCACATATCCTCCCTGACATAGGCACAAACACCGGCTCGTGGCACAAATGCATGTTCCAGGTTGTATCCCGGGTAGCGCAAGTACGAAATGTCAGGAGGGGGGGATATCTGCGTCTCGGTGAGGAAGAGCAAGGCCGGTTTCGCCGTCTCGAGGTGGTAATGGACGGCGCTCAAATTAGAGTGGATTCCCCTGATATTGCAGAAGTCCACGCGAAGCGTAGGAGGGGGTGCCAATTGTCCCGCCTTTCTCCTGCCTGCAGCATGCCTTGGCACGGGCGAACTTTTGCTCTCCCCAGAATACGTAGGGCAGCCTGAGCGAGAACGCTCAGGGGGGGATTCTCCGACACTGGATGTGTCGGTACCCCCCTGGGGTAAATCTAGATTACAGTTCGCTGCCATATCAATTGTGAGGGGGGGGGGGGAGGGGTCTCCGGAACCCTCACTCGCCGGACGAAACACAACAGCACAGAGTGCCATTGTTTCACGCCGAAAATTCGTGAGGGGGTGGTATTACGCCGGGCGAGCCGACCCAATGCGTGCTGCAACGCAGCGTGGCTCTACCACTCAGTTGGTGTCACTCATTTAGCACCACCCAGGGGTCACGTGTAGGGTCTCAAGGGTAAACCTACGGACGCGAGCAACTTAACCCCCAAACTGAAACAAAGACAGCACACGATACGCAGTAAGGTTAATTCCTCCCTCTGTTGCCCTGTAGTAGGCGCGCATGCAGTTCTCATTTATTTGTTGAGTCCATCGCATGCGGCGAACTACACCACCGGTAGCGGGGGTCGTACGCGGGGCAGATTGCCCCACTGATCCCAAGCGTGCCGGCAGCGGTGGTCGTCCACGTCGCGCAGGTCGTTGTGGCGGTGGGGACGGCGATCGCCCGCTCGCGCTGCTCGACTCGTCTCTAGTGAAGTCATCAGACGAGGAGCTTACGGTCGGCGGAGCGGGCGATGATGGAGGGCGTGCGCTTCGTCTTGCTGTTCTTAGTATCATACTTTCATCTTTATTTTAGTATATTATGTTTATTGTATGCAATTGTATGTTGGATCAATCTTTGTATGGCATATTGTGTTGACATTGTACGTCACCGTTCTTCAATTTCGTTATTGTTGATTTTCTCATTTTTAAACTATTGTGGTAGGTATATTTATAAGTTTTTGATATATTTTCAGCTAGCTTTTTCGATAAATAAGTTCATAAACTGTTGTAATTTGTCAAAAGACTTGTTACAAAATAAAATAAAATACTTGAAATAAAAATGGTGTGACAGGTGACAAGAGTTTTTGACGTGACAACGTCTTAAATTAGGTTGCGGCTGGGAGTCACTTATGAAAAAGTGTAACGCTGGGTAACGTTACGATGAGTCACCGAACGAGAGAGAGGCCCGCCGAATGCCTTGCGTCTCTCTCCCACTCAACTATGATAAATTTGTGCAATTCTTATTTTCATTCAATTCCTTGTTCCTATTGTGCAATTTAATTATATTCATATCAATAAATATTCTACCGAGAAAAAGACGTTGTCACGTAAAATCTTCGCCCGTAAAACCGACTTTACAGGCAAACAATTTTTTTTTCTTTATTATTATTATTAAGTACAAAAATATAATTAATAGTGTGCATATCTTCGCAGAGTGGTGGGCGCACTGCAACAAGCGGCTGAGGCGGCGGGGGCGGGCGGGGGCGCGTGGCCGGCGGCGGGCGTGGCGTCGGGGCTGGCCGTGGTGGACCGCCTCGACACCTACCTCGCACTTGTCACGTGAGTTATGCCACCATGTTATATTTATTAAACTATTTGAATTCCATTATTCTTGCTCATTCTATTCCTATATTATGTTCGAAGCGCCTAAAAATGTTTCTCACACTAGTAAGAAATTAACTTTTCTTATAAACTGTCGCGTTCCATTACGCACACATACATATATAAACGGTACTAAACGCAAAACTACCTAGTAAAGGCATCTTACGTATACCTTTTATACCCGACGACGATCGACGTTTCGACCGAATTGCACTGGACGTGGTCACGTGCTGACTGCTGTTGATGATACCCTGGATAGGATCATGGAAATGAGGTGTGAAAAGATTTTTCCCAAGTACATGTAGAAAAAGAAATATTAGTGTATATGTATTGTTATAGTTGGGACATGTCCCAACCAGGGACCAATGAAAACAGGCCACCGTCTCCAGAGAAAGACAGCCTCACCTGGTACTCCGATGGTTCCAAAATGGCGTCGGGCGGGCAATTCTTTGAAAATGCGCATATTGCCTCATGTTAGGAGATTGCATAAAAGTTGTGACAAAACGCATTCTTTGAGTGAATTTTACATTGCTGCAAACATACCCTTAAAGTACAGTAAGTACTTTGTACAGTTTGTACAAGGACATTATGTAAGTGTTTTACTTTTTAACTGACAAGCGTTTAAAATTTTTAGTGAATGGTAGTGATATTTACAGTTAATGGTAATTAAATAATGGTAAAGGTAATGAGAAATGGTAATTATAAATCAAGTATCAAGAAGACAAAAGTCTAAACTGTTATTTCAAAATACAGCAAACTATTTTTTTAACAAACTAAAGATATGTACTTATCAACAGTCGTAAAAAAAATGATTATTTTTTAAGTGAATTATCCCAAAAAACAAAATTATCAACTAGGACACGGTTTTAATAAATAAACACAAGTTTTTCTATATATTTTAATCAGCCTTAAACATAATTTCTCACTTAGTAGGTATTAAACAAAGTAATAAAATTTTAAAAAACAAAACTCAATGAACTTCTTGCTAAGTAAGCGGTAAAAATAACTGAAAAAATACACTTCAATATTAATTTTGTGATTTTGTTTTATACGGAAGGGTAATTCTGCAAAAAAATCTTATCTTACGTGTTATCTATCAACGATAAAATTAACAAAAATCAATATAAAAGAAATAAAAAACCAAAACGTCTTGGGTAGCAATTTGAAATAAGCATCCAACTCAAAACAAAATACTGACTTATTAAAAAAAAACTAATTAAAAAATGGACTCACAGGACTAGCATGATTGAGACCTTTAAATAAAAACTGACAAAAATATTGCAAAACTAATTATAATGAGTATCTATAATTGAGAATATGTTTATAATTTACTTGAAAAACCGTTTTTTAGTCAGAAAAATATGAAAATCATCATCAGAATCATTATTTTTGTAAAAAGGTGGCTTTTTGTTCTATATTAATTCGAGAAGTCAAGGGAGTCTGCGGGTTTAAGTAATAAATTCTGATCATGTCAATATAATGCTGCTTTGATCGTAGCTTCAAATTACTACTAGTTGTCTTTAAAGTTAGTTTAGATTTCGATAATGGGATTCTCAAGTATCTCTTCTTTTGTTTGCATTGTGAAATTTCTGTCAAAAAATACTTAATTATAATTAGTTTAAAATTTTTGCGACTAAAACACGTTGAAATAAAAAAAATCATACAGATTTAAATCGCGAATTTTGTTATTTTACTATCTGTGATTTCCGTATATTTTTTTACGTAACTTTACAGGTAGCTTCCTAATTAGTATTTGTTTTCGATAGTGCGCAGCACAAGAATCACAATTAAAAAATATTAAAAATACCATTTCTAAAATTTACTCATTACCATTTACTTTAGAGTAACGGAAAATATGGTAATTATGCAAATGGTAATTAGGATTTAAAACATTTTGTTGATTAAACAGTTCTTTACAAGAATTATAAAATTTTTACCTACTTTACCTAAAAATGGAAATTATAACAACTTAAATAAAAGTATCAGTTAAAAAAAATAATCGTCTATTTACCTTATAAATGGAAAATGGTGATTAGACGATATTTCGACAAAAGCACAACGACGTCGAGAGATTTGAATATGGCGCCTAAAACTCCGGTCTTTAATGCATTTATTATACTCGGGCGCCGAGCGCAAACAGGCGCAAACTTGTTAAGACAGTTAAGGGTACGAATTTTCTTATTTGTAGGTAGTAAATTAAGGCGAATATTTTTTAAACGGTAATTATAAAGTTATCCGAGGACATATTTTAAGAGCATTAATTCTTAATAATTTATGTTATTTATGTTAAAGAACTTGTGAGGAAACTATTCCTATTTAAGAATATTGAACTATTATTACGTTCTTCAAAAGGGATTTAGCTATATTGAATAAAAACTTAATGAAAAAGTAAAATGGGACATATTTTCTAATAGACTACTTTAGATCTGTAATACTTATATTCATAAGGTAGTATTATCAAAAGAAAAATATTTGCACTGTAGAAGATTCTTTATCATCCGCCGCGTAATATGCACATTTTTAAAGAAATGCCCGGACACTGGCCAGGTTAGTTGGCCGAAAACGTTTTGTAACTTTTTGTTTTCCTTAATTTTCTTTTTACCGAAAACACAATTGACAAAGTTTTGAAATGCCGGTTATCGATTGTAGGTATTTTTTTTTAAACTCTTAATGTTTTGAAATCCCACTCAACGTTTGGGCGAAGCTTTAATGCTAGATGATTCATTTTCCGGAAACACGTTTCCAATATTATATATAAAAATGCAACATTTCAAATAATTGAAATCCATAATATCATCGAACAACTTGTAATAGTAGTAAAGTTGCAAGCAAGCATGCAGCATGCAAGCTAGCATGCAGCATGCAAGCAAGCATGCAGCATGTATGTAAGCAAGCAAGCACGTTGCATGCAAGCAAGAACGCATGCAGCAAACAACAAAGCATGCAGCAAGCGTGCAGCAAGCATGCATCATGCAACCAAGCATGCAGCATCATTCAAGCACGCAGCATGCAGCAGAAATGGTTACTGCCACGGCTCCGGCGCTGCGAGACTCCGGCGGTCCTACGCGAGCTTATCATTATAGATGGCTTTCGCTCACCACCGCAGCCTCGGCTTACGGGCCGGCTCCGCCGGCCAACCGCAGCTATGGCGGCGAGCATTAAACCCACCGTCCTGCTCCTCAGCTGGCGGGCCGCCTCGCCCCTCTGGGCTTGAATTACACTCTAGCGTAGGTAAGACAAGACAACGTGGAGTCAGTTTTGCCGAGATTCGTTTCTGATACTGACTTTTGTTTTTTAAAACATTTTAGTCTATTTATCTAATAATATGATTATATGAAAAACGTCTTGCGTTGTAGTGCTGCACTGCATAAGGTCCTAGTGTCCAATCTTCTTAGTAGGAAAACAAAACTACTCATCTACCAGACCGTAATAAGACCGATATTAATGTTCGGTTGCGAAGCTTGGTCACTTACCCTGAAAGAAAAGAACTCTTGGTGGCAGAATAAATAACTTTTCGAAATTTTTTTGGCCTAATAAGAGGAAGCGATGGCTGCTGGAGAACCCGAAAAAACGCCGAATTAAAATACCTTGTGGCCGAGCCCGACATAGAGAGATAAAATATAATAATTAATTAACCGTATTGACATGTTTAACTTCTTATTTAATGTTTGAATTTTTGCATTCACAGTAATAATTATTATAACATGTTTAACTCCGACATTCTAAATTGACATTTGCATGCTGTTTTATAATGGCTAAACATGTGCGCATTGAAAATTTTGTACCACCCGTAAATTACCATGTTTTTGGCAAATAAATGATTATCTTATCTTATCTAAATACCTAACAACAATTGATATCAATATTTCACTAACTACACTAATTAAAATGTCTCGAGAAAACAGTTTTAAAAAGCAAATTGAGTTTTTAAAATTTAATGTTAATAAAGAGAAGTGTGAAAATCTAAATAAATTAAATAATGGTAGGAAAATTGTAAATTTGAATCCATTCATTGATAAAAAGGATGTACTTAGAGTCGGAGGTAGAATTTCTAATGTTAACGTAGCATATAATATACAACATCCTATTATTTTAGCAAAAGAATGTAAACTTTCTTATTTGATTGAAAAGTAAATATTATATTATAAGAGTTAAGTACCTTGTGAAACAAATTATTAGATAATAGGCCTGCACATATGTAATTTCTGGCAATGCTTTAGTGATTCGATTGTAAGTATGTGTTTGGCTGTATGCTTACCACATTAAATAAACAAATAAATTATTCGAGAGTGTACTTCCTGTTGCCGGCATTCTGGAGAAACCAATATACAATTAATGGCGACTTACCTAAGCATAAAGTCACACCGCAAAGACCCTTTAGCATTAACGAGGTTGACCTGGCAGGACCTATAACACTTAAATTGTTTAGTGGTCCCGGTTCAAACAGAACCCAAAAGGCGTATATTGTTTTGTTCATATGTACAGCTGTTAAGGCAGTTCACCTAGAGTTAATTAATAGTTTAAGTTCAGAAGCATTCTTAGCCGCTTTCAGGCGATTTACAGCTCGTAGATGGCACTGTCATAAACTAATAAGTGATTGTGGCATTAATTTTATTGGTGCAAGTAAGCATCTTAGAGACCTTGTTACCACAGAATGGTACTGAGTGGCAGTTCAACCCTCCCAGTGCACCCCACATGGGTGGGTTATGGGAGGCAAATATAAAGTCAGTTAAACGGCACTTATGTCGTGTTCTAAATGACACTAAACTTACCTTTGAAGAGTATTATACATTGTTGTGTAAAATAGAGTCCTGTTTGAACTCTCGTCCATTGACCCCTACTAATGATGATTTTGTAATCCCATATTTAAAGCGCTGATTGTATCTGCAGCAAAAGTTGCAATATCTATGGCAGAGGTGTAGTCAGAAGTACTTAGTAAATTTGCAAAATAGACAAAAGTAGACAGGAGTTCAGACAAACATCTCAGTGGGTGATGTTGTTTTAAGCCAAGCCGTTTTATCCGTGCGGTGACGGAGAAAGAATACCAATCGCCGCCCCTCTCTCCGTCCGGTGGGTGTCGTAAGAAGCGACTAACGGACTCATTCGAGCGATGATCTGCTCCACTGGTGGTAGGGCTTAACCCGTCTGGTTGGTGACCACCGTACGCATGGTGTAAAACCCGTCAAGTGACTGCTTGTCCTTCGCGTTTCGGGATCAGCCAGCGTATAACCAGAGCTCGAGAGGATGATGCTGCGATGTATTTGGTCTGTGGAGGCTTCCGTCAAACCAGTGCCAGGAGGACTTCGTTAACCTGCCGACCAGGGAGACCCGTAGAAACGGTTATCCCGCTGGCCGCCCGTGGCACATTACAGGGGCCCAAGCGAGCCTAACCAGCTCGTGAGGCTGCCTCACTATGTCACGCATAATCTCGGGGTGGTCCGTCGTGCCGGTTGGTGACCGGAAGGTGGGGTCCCGGCGGCCATTCCCGGGGGGGGTTCGGGGGCCCTTCCGTTCGGCAGGTTAATAATACTCGTCTGTGGGCAAATTCCTGGAGAAACAGGCCACCACACTTTGACCATTCGCATCGCGGCATCATTTTCTCGATTCACGCTTCTCTCTTTCCACTCCTAAAATGACAGCGCCTAACAACAAAACTGGTACTACAGCGGTGCACACCCCCACCAAAACCTTACCGTTTGAGGTGAAGTTCGCTAACATCGGCGGACTCCATGCAAACCTCAATGCCGTCCACCACCATCTTGAGACGGCACGGCCAGCAATGTTGTTCCTGACGGAGACGCAAATAATCCGCCCAGCTGACACCACCTACCTGAACTATCCAGGCTTTGTGCTTGAAGAATCCTTCAAAGCCAAAGCCGGCGTTTGCTTATTCGTTCGGGCGGATGTTTGTTGTCGCCGTCTGCGCTGTCTGGAGGATCCTTCCTTCTCCCTCCTAGTGGTACACGTCGACTTAGGCTCTCATTGCCGTGTCTACGTCTGCGTCTACCGATCCCATAACGGCGACATGGAGACAACTCGACTAATTGAACATCTTAGTCGGGTAGCAGATGATGCGCAGGAGCGGTTTCCATCGGCGGAACTTATGTTTTTGGGGGACTTCAACGCCCACCATGAGTTGTGGTTAGGTTCCTCCAAAACAGACCATGCTGGTAGAACTGTTCACGCATTCGCTCTCACGCATGACCTGACGCAACTGGTGAACCAGCCCACCAGGATCCCAGACATAGTTGGCCATGCGCCCTCCTTACTCGACCTTCTGCTGACGAGTCGCCCAGCTGGATACCGGGTGGAGATTCGAGCTCCTTTAGGTTCCTCGGATCACTGCTTGATATCCAGCACAGTGCCCTTGGCATCGCGCCCGCCAACAGCGGTTTCGAAACGCCAGATTTGGCACTACGCGTCGGCAGACTGGGACGGGATGCATCCGATGCATTGCATCTGTCCCTTGGAGGCAGCGCTGCTTTAGTGGGAAGGACCCGACCGCTAGCGCCACTGCCGTTGCTGATGAGATAGTATTAGGAATGGAATACTATATTCCACACTCCTATGTCATCAGCAAAGGCAGACGCAACCGCTGGTTCAATCGCGAGTGTGCCAGCGCTGTTGAGAGCAAACAGACGGCATACCGCGCTTGGATCAGAGGTAAAGCTCATGGGGCTCCCGAAACTCGCTCGCTAAAAGCAGCCTATAATAATGCCACCAAGTCATGTAAGAGGGCCTACATTAGAGCGGATGCCCAGCGCGTTGCACGAGTAGGCCAAGAACTCCTGACGCATCCTACGGGCAGCCGTAGCTACTGGCGTCTGGCCAAAGCCGTGCAATCCAACTTCTGCCAACCCTCGCTGCCACCACTGAGATGTCTTGACGGAACTTTAGCTCACAAGCCGCAGGAAAAGGTCGATCTCCTGGCCAAACTCTTTGCGGCTAACTCCCAGATCGATGACTGCAGCTGCGGGGAGGATTTGTTAACCACTCAAAGATAATCAGATGATAGCTTAGCTTGCAGGTATTATTTATTTATCAACAATAGCATGATACATAAAAAGTCTTGTGCAATTTATGAGCCCCTCCGCCGCTCCATAGCGTACTATATACATCTCATTGTTTAGTTATAGTTCCGTCACATTGGCTTTAACATTAATTAGCCTGTGGCTTTAATTCTTTAAACTGAGAATTTACATCTCTCCTCAAAATTTAATTTCATCTTACATTATGAACTATGTGTTAGCATTTAAATTCTTATTATTCCACATCAATCAATAGAGTTTATCTTAAGGCTTGCTATCATCCAAATATCTTTTTCACATTAAGAACTTAATTATTCAATGCAATAACTTATGTCTTATGATATCACTTATTGAACAGAGGTGGGAAGCCAGCATTCAACAGGACCCACTTATTTCTCTGATCATTGTGTCTATTATTTATTTATTTTATTTATTTATTTTAATAATTATACAGGATTAATCCCAATTACATAATTATGACAAAACATCTAAATTATTAAATTAAAATTCACAAAATAGTTACAATAATAAAATCATTCAGTAATTATTATAATGAGACATTACTTAAAATACAACAAATATAAACAAAATAACAAGATTTTATAAAAATAGTACTTATATAAATTACATATTTTCACTGAACTCCAAACATGTAGACATAAATGATTTTATATTTTCAGCAAACACATCCAAATCAGGGAAAGCAACCAAGAGAGCGTTAAGGGCGGTATGCATACGGCAGAGTGGGGACTGAGCGCGCGTCTCCGTGCGACACGGAAGCCGTGAGAATAGACGGTGCCGACGACTTGCTCGTACACGCAAATAATTATTGGGCACATACAGCCTCGACAGCACTTCAACAGATTCAGGAGAATCGACAAGTCCACGCAATATTTTAACGGCAATAGATAACTCATCACATGTTCTCCTGACCTCCAACGAGTTCATTCCTATTAAGGTGGATTCGCAGCTTCAACGAATTAACCTAGGTTCTAAACTGGTTTTAGTTGTTTAGTATCAGCTTATATTTTACCAATATGTATCGGATGTATATTTATAATACTTTGAAGAGTGTAGCTATATTAAGGCCGTATCGTACCCCAGGGAAAGCTAAAAATGCCTGTTTGGTCATTTCAGTATTAGAAATCAAACATCACAGTACAGCTATGCTTATTTGCTATAACCTTTTAGTATTTTTCTTGTAATAGGAAACCAGTCTAGACTTTTAGGTACTCCAAAGTAATGATGGTACAATATTACCACACTTCTGCTAATTATTTAAAATGAATAGTTAATTGGTAACAACTTTTAGGACAACAATTTGAATTTTATTGGCCTACGGTAACAGATTACATGCCTAGATAGGTCCCTTCAGCGCTCCTCACCCACGTCACTTCATCGTAATTTCTATTTGGCACCGTAACTTAATTATCCCTACCTTATTAGTCTGTATTAATCCAGCCTGGCCCCGCGGCCCACGTACCTAGTTTATGTACGCACAGTGTGCATACACCGTGCCGTCCCCAACTACCTAACAATATATGAGACGTCTACCTACCCTACAGTACGTTTTCGACCAGCGTTCGTCCCCTCGTCAGCCTAGACAAATTCCACTCTCAAAGACAACCTCCACTCGGTCTTAGATCGGCTTTTGCCTTATCTTTTCCAAGCACATCCAGTTAGATCCGGCTTTACTTTCAACAAAGTATAGACGTTGACCCAAGAAGGAAACTGCCCTCCTCTGACGAGGTTCCAAGCACTACCCGAAAACCCCCTACATTTTGTCGAACTAACAGTCCCTATTTGTATACCTTTGCAATCTAGGCCCAAGCCACAATTAACTTAATTTCGTGGTGAGTTGTGTGAGTCGCATTGCCCCTGAAAGCAATTGACCCCTAAGCTGACTATCCGTCGGGCCAGGAATACCCAGTGTGTCAACTTAACGCTACCCTGTGTGTAAGGAGACGAGACGGTCTTTGCCTGGGATATACGTGCCCGTCTCCAGCTAATTGGTGTCTGACCTATCTTCGATTTTCACTAGGGAGACAACTGTCTCTCCCCCGTTACTCTCTCGAAGATAGTGTATTATTTAGCGTTGTAATAGATAACGCCGGCCTCATACCTTTGCAATCTAGGCCCAAGCCACAATTAACTTAATTTCGTGGTGAGTTGTGTGAGTCGCATTGCCCCTGAAAGCAATTGACCCCTAAGCTGACTATCCGTCGGGCCAGGAATACCCAGTGTGTCAACCTAACGCTACCCTGTGTGTAAGGAGACGAGACGGTCTTTGCCCGGGATATACGTGCCCGTCTCCAGCTAATTGGTGTCTGACCTATCTTCGATTTTCACTATGGAGACAACTGTCTCTCCCCCGTTACTCTCTCGAAGATAGTGTATTATTTAGCGTTGTAATAGATAACGCCGGCCTTATTAAATACAATCAAAGGCCATCCCGACCGAGGTCGGTTAAAATCATATTAACTTTCGTTGGCACCGTAATGCGTTTCCGCTAATATGATCCAGAATACTTCGTTCTGTTAACAATTCGAGTTGCGATAACAATAATTTTACTTTAATAATCACTTTCTATTTCACAATCAATTTTAGTTAATATCGCAGCTCGAATATCACTTAGCGCGCTAAAATCGCTCGGACGCTTGTTTTCACTTGTGAGATCGTTACCGCCACTCGTAAATCGGACCGCGCCTCCGACGTCCTACAATTGAATGCCCCGCTAATTTCCCTCCTTTCCCCAAGCATCTTAACTTTCGCGCCACGCGCGCCCAACATTCGCCCCCGCAATTCCGCTTTTCTTCTCTTCAACCAATCGCTAGCTGTTTAGCCAATGCGCCTCGCCTTCACGTGTCTTATCATTTGTTATATGCGAACTTCGTGTCGCGCCACGTAGAGATAACATCTTCCCTCTCTTTCTATCTTTTTCTCAACCTCTCGCTCGCTCATTGCCGCCGTCCGCCGCGTAATTCTAAAGTTTTTCCATAATCCAACCAAATCTCGTTAGATAGCCAATATTACATGTTTAAACATCTAGATGTAGCCTTCCATCAACAATTCCTTCTCAATAACCACCCACTTAAGCCAATAATTCTGTATTTTGTGAAATCATAAAAAGTTCCGTATTCCGACCATAGGTGGCGCCTCCCTGTCGCAAGGGACACGTTAGCCAACCCCATCATTCTAATCCATTGCCAACCTAACAATCCTACGCGAAACTCAAGTAAATAACGCACGCTAGACGGCGCCTATGTCGCAAGGGGCACACGGAACAGTCCCCGCGAAATTCAAAATAATGATAAGGCCCTAGTCTATTGACACATTCTTACTACCTTTAACGTAAAGCCACTTGTCCACATGTCCATTATTTTAAACTAGTTTATTTTTTCCTTTTCATGCTTATTATATTAATGGTGCTACGCATTAATATTAATTTTAGTGCTACTCCAATATATTCCTTACTAACGGACGGATACCATTCATTCTGTACCGTTACACCATACAGGTTAATTTTGTAATGGACAACAGGCTGTGCTCTGTTGTTTTTTTATACATTGTTGTATTTATCACATGGATTCAAAATATATGTAAGTTAGTCTATTGTTAGGTACCCTATTTGTCTGTTTTTTACTAAAGTAATTTTTTTCATCCGTACGTCAAAAAAAAATTTTTTTAAGGAGCCAATTGAAAACCAGCGTCAGGTTCCATATTATTGGACCTGACATAATGCTGAATTGGCTGCCTGTTTAGCTGCGGCCGTGAGACACTAATGTGCTATTATACGATAAGTGTTTTGTTATTTTTTTTAATTTAAGTTGTTTTAATGTAATCGTTGTAACTGTCTCGTGTGTTGTAGCTAAATAAATTATTTTTCACTAATTTTTTTTTTATTTTTAAAAAAAGATTACAGATTACCACTTGCTAAGTAGCTTCTAGGTAAAGTTTTAGAAACCCATCAAGGTTCTGATGGACTTATTAGAGTTGTAAGTGTAAAGGTTAAAGATATGGTCATCAAACGACCAATACACAAGCTTTGTTCATTGCCTGTTTTAGTATTTAGTAATTTGTGGAGTATTTATAATTCTATGTTAGTTAGAGTAATTTCTAATTCTGTGTTTAGAACTTGGTTCATACTTTTGTTTATTTAAAGGTCTGAACGTCCTTTTTGTGAGCGATATGTTAGTTCCAGAACTTGTCAAGAGAGGGCGCTGTGTGTTTATAGTTTCGCCCATACGTTTCGCGTTTTTTTAATGTTTTGTATCCGCATAATTTTCACTTTGTCACTTGTCAAAAAGTATTAAAAGGAGTAACGAGGTGATTGTGCATTTCATTTACAAAATTAACTAAATATTAACCAGCATAGATAAATTTAGAATGTTTCGATTTAATTTTTTGATATGGGATTTCCAATTTAGATTAGTATCAATGTTATGTCCAAGTAAGTTGAAGGTTCCGTTTCTATTTGTGTATTCTGGAATTTCATATTAATATCTAAGGGTGATTTTTTATAGGATTGGAATTGAATGATCTTAGTTTTTTTAAGGTTTATTTCTAGGTTATGGTCTTGAAGCCATGAATTTATTTTTATTTATTTATTATATCCGTAAGTATTTTTTGGATTAGTGTTTCGTGGGTGATCTTTCCATCACATTTAATTAAAACAGAAACGTCATCCGCGGAAAGTACTGGTAGTTTTAGTTCTATATTAATATAAATTAGAAAAAGTACACACCCCAACACACTTCCTTGGTAAATGGACCAGGTCAAGAGTTTTTCTTAGGAAAGAACTTTTTCTATTTCGTTAATACTTTGGTTGTAATAATCTATCTGGACTATTTGCCTTCTATTATTTAAATAAGATTCAAACTAACTGTAGGAGAGCCCACGTATACCCGAACCGTGTGATTTTAAGAGCAATATATCTTATTGATGTTTATCATAGGCTTTAGACATATCCAATAGCAACCCAACTGCGTATTTTTAATCGTTTATATGCTGGAGAGCCATTTGTATACTGCTAGTGTTGTCGATCTTGATTTTCTGAAGCCATTTTGACTATCATAGAGTACACTGTACTTTTCGAGGAATGTATAGAATCTATTACACATAGCCCTCCCAAAAAATTTAAAAAAAGTGGGTAGTAATGCTATTGGCCTATAATTGTTTGGATTTGTATGGTCATCCTTTTTATGTAGAGGTTTTATTAATGCTATTTTGAGTTGGTCCGAAAATTGGTCATCAAGGAAACTTTGGTTTATTAGAGAATTTCTTTTTGATCTACAGGACTAAGGTACATAGAGCTAATTGGTGAATTTTTGACCGTATGTGTAGATTTGTTGCTACATTTGTTAGTTTCTCTCTCTCTAATTGAGGCAAAATGCTGATTAAATATGTTCGATATCGTTTTTGGACATTTAACTAATTTATTATTATTTGTTAACTGTATATTTTTATGATTTATTCTTTTTATTTATCCTGTTTTTATATTAATTATTTTCCACATTGTCTTTATTTTATTGTCTGATTCATTCATTTGCTTTATTGTAATCGTTTAGATATCTTAACACTACGTTTTAGAGTTTTATTATGACTTGTAATAGTTTCCAATGACACTGATTTTTGATTCATTTAATATTCTTTTTAGAGTTTTTTTTTATGTTGGCATGATTTATTTAAACCTGCTGTAAGTCAACCTTTATTAAGGTTTTATTTAATTTTTTATTTTATTATAAGAAGTGTTTGTTTAATTTTTCCATTATTACTTTTAAAAATGAACATTAATTTTCGCTGATATTTGCATTTTTGTTTATTAAGGAGCTTCAGTTTATATTACTTAAAGAGTTTTTAAAACAATAAATATTTTTTGTTTTAAATAATCTTTTCTGTATGTAATAACTTTTATTAAATAGTTTATTTGAATACAGTTTTACATGAGTAGCTTTATGGTCTGATAGCCCATGATCTTGTACATGTATGACTTTTGTATTAAAGCTGGATAGTTTGTAAAGATTAAGTTAGTACACGTAGCTGTTGTTTTAGTTACTCTTGTTACTCTTGTCTTGTGGCTTCTTGAATTAATTGTTTTGAGTTGTAAAAGCGCATTAAATTTAATAGCTCTATCGATTAATTAGATTTTTCATTTACATTAATGTTATTAAACTCTCCTCCTATAATTAAGTATCTATTTTTATCTTTCTTTTTTAATTTGTTTAACAATTTGATAATTTGTTCATAAAATATATGAGTTTGGCGATCCGCTCTGTATACACAAATTATTATCATATTTAATTTTTGTATTTCTATGGCACATAACTCTATTACAAATTCTACAGAAAAGTTTAGTATATCCTTTCTTTCTATATTATTATAATAATATAATGTATCATTCTGTGAAGTAGAGCTAATTTTCCTAATGTTTGAGTCTGACTAGGTGGTGGATGTTTAGTTGCTGTCTCGTTTGATACGTTCTTCTAGTGTGTTATTATGGCAGTGGTGTTTTGAGATTTCTGGAATTCAGTGCATATATACATTCCTTACCATTCACGATAAGTTTATTATTTTTAATTATAGCATGATGGCCATCTTTCCTAGCGATTTGCAATTGCTTTCTTAGTAGCTAATGTTTCTGTAATTTTTTTCCATCCATGTATATATTTACTGCGAGACTAGTGTTTTTAAAGTTTCTTACATTATCTATTATAAATTCTGTCATTCGTTTGCTTATGAGTTCAATGGTTATAGGTCTAGTAGTTCCTCTCTTTCCTATACGTTTGATTTCTACGATATGTGGGTTAATATATACATTTAGGAATTCAAAGAACACCTGAGACATACGATTATAAAGGTCTTGGTTCGACTCACGATGTTCCTCTTTAAGACCAAATAGTACTATTTTCTTGGTATTTTGTAGATTACTCAATTGCTGCTCTATGTGTGTTTAATTTTTATATCTTTGGCTTGGATTATGTTTTGGGTGGTCTTCTGTTCATTTTCAAGAGTATGTACACTTTGTTCAACATGGTGTCGAAGTGATTTAATGGCGTTATTTATCTCAAACTGAATGGTGTTTTTTAAGTCTAATAGTATGGAAATTTTTATACTCTCTAACTTTGTTTCCAATAGTTTGCTTATTTGATCCAATGTGAGGGGTTCAGTTGCTATTTTACTTTGAGTATTTAGTGTAATTTCAGCAATTTTGTCAACAGAGAGTTTCTAACTTGGTTTTGGCTTGTTTGTCTAGTAAAAACACCACAATCAATGCATTAATTAAATATGCAAGCTAAAACTAGAGCTATTGTCATAATTGCTGATTTAGCGACGTCCACGGAATTACTTCACAGAAGAGCGGTCTTCTTTATATTGAAAGTGTTAAAATGTCTTTAATATATCTGTAGTGCAATTTTTTTTTAAACTAAAATTACTTTCACAAACTTTAACATTCTCCTTCAAAACAGATTCAGCTACAGTGGGAGAAAAACAAAGCTGGAATGTCTGTAAAAATCTCTCAAAAGCTGCAGCAACATTAGCATCAGAAGAAGGTTTTATTATCACAATTCAAATTTAACTCATTATTACGACTTTTGACTTTTCCTGATTCACTATTTAAAATATTCCATGTCATTTTTATTTTGTTATTACTACTCTTAATCTTAGAACTCAGATAGTTAACCTTGGCTAATCGACATACTCTTTTGAATAACTTTGAATAATTTTTAACATTTAATTTGAAATCGTCACTGGTGTTAAAGTTGCGTTCACCATAAAGTGAATACCAATTGTAGCCCACTCATAAGTTAGAGTACTACCAACCGAGATCTTTTTTGGAACAAAAGATTTATTAAATTCTAAACAATATGGTGTTAAAGAAATCATTATAAAATACATTAGGGTTGTCATTGTATTATAAATTATTTAATTTTGTATATAGATTGCTTTTAAAGCGTTCCAACCGAGCTGCAGTTTTTGGCACAACAGTGATATTTTTTTTCATCACCTGCTTACGCTGGTGTGAAAAACTGACCATTTGGCCACAATGATTCTGATCTGGACTCTGGTCCAGGTTATTAATAATTTGCTTAGCCAGTGGTATTAAATTAGTATATATGTTATCAATACAGGTGGCCGAAGTGGCAGTTATTCTTGTCGTCTCCAAAAATAAATGATTCAAATTGTATGATAGAAATAAGTTTTTAATTTTAATTGACAACGTGGAATTTTCAAACAAATTTATATTAAAATCACCTTAAACAATTATGGTTTTACTTACATTGCGGACCTTACGTAATGCCTCATCCATAACTTTTTCAAAAAAATCATACAACGCTAAAGGAGGTCTGTAAACACTTAACACAACAAACAGCTCCAACTCCACACAAGCTATTTCTATTGTTCGCTCAACCGAGAGGCTCACTATGTATTGGCGTTCATTTAATTTTAACTTTTTATTAACAATAATTAAGGTGCTACCATGTATTGCATTTCTTCGACTGTACGAACTTCCTACCAAATGGTTCTTAAAATTGAACATGAACTGATGGTCTCTAAGCCAGTGTTCGGTTATGCAAAGAATATAAATAAAAATGTTAAAGAAAGAATAAAAATGTTGACTAAAAACATAAGCATCAAGCACTGACAAATTTCGACGGTTGAAAGCCAGACCTCGGTAGCCAAGTGGTTAAGGCAACCGCCCGGAATGCGGAAGGTGCGTGGTTCGATTCCCGCCTGAGGTTGTCGTCTTTTTTCAGTGTTTAAAAAAAAAAAAAAAACTTAAGATATTTAAGCGTTAATAAAACGCTAAAATATAAAACACTAATCCATAAACGCAGCTTCATCTTAACCGAATGTTCAAATATTTGTAAAAATATTTCTTTCGGATCTCAGAGGTGAAAACTTCTAAGATTTGATGAAGCAATGTTGACTAAAAACATAAGCATCAAGCACTGACAAATTTCGACGGTTGAAAGCCAGACCTCGGTAGCCAAGTGGTTAAGGCAGCCGCCCGGAATGCGGAAGGTGCGTGGTTCGATTCCCGCCTGAGGTCGTCGTCTTTTTTCAGTGTTTAAAATTTTTATATTAATAAATATATATAAATATAAAATAATAATATTTTTTTTTTAAATTTAATGATTGACAGAGGCTTTTCTTAAAGCTATTTTTACATTCATCTAACATTTAATAATAATATAATAAATTTTCCTACACTCACACCAATTATCTAGCCCAAAAGAAGCTTCGTTATGAAACTCGTTAAATGGTTATTAGACAACGGATAAACATACTTAAAATGCTTAAATACATACTTATTATATATACATAGAAAACTTCCAGACCCGAGACAATTTTAGAAAAGCAATAATTTCTAAATTGACCCGACCGGGGATCGAACCCGGGACGTCAGAGATGGTGACACCATGAAAACCGGTGGTGTGCAAACCACTCGACCAAGGAGGTCATTCGCAAGAGTGTTCCTCGTTTGTCTTATAATTTAATTTAAATAATTATTTGGAGTGTCAGTAGAAGCACTACTGACGTCTATGTCAAATATACATTGCTCAATAGAAGCACATTGTTTAACCAAGTTTTTGGCTGACGTTTGTATACAATATGATAGCGATAAATCTATTTGTCGCTTATAATAATTTGGCAGTTATTAACTATCTCTTGTCAAATAAAAATTACAACTAACATAATTGTTAGTGTAAAATTTCCTGATGTGGCAAACTACTACAATAGGGTAATGTAAACAATATAATCTTCTTTACAATTAACTTATCCACACTTTCTAAACATTTTATAAGACTTGTTTTGTTCAAGTTACCTCTATTACCAACAAATATTAAAAAGGTGCTATCATCATTATATTTATATTTTACAGCTCTCTTCAAAATATGTTGATAAAAAGCAATAATTGATTACTAAATGTCCCAAGTCAAATAACAACCGCCGACCCATGTTTTTACCAAATTTATCACTAAATATTACCAAGTCACTATTACAATCTGTCCTACATGGAATCTGGTTGGTTGGTATGAGCTGTGGTACATTATTATTTTTGCAATGACTAAGGAAACCTTTGGAAGGAACATCAATCAATTCAACAGAGGAAGAATCACACAGGATTGATGAACGGCCTGGTAACTGTTTACATTTACAAGTATGGTTACTTGTGAGTGAATCAAACCTTTCATTGTTACCATTACACAGGACTACCAGTTCATTTATGGCCAACATGTGCTCTTTTATTTGACTTTGTGAAAGATCATATTGCTTAGTAATAGAAATAAGTGACTTCTATAATTGTGCAATATTAGTTTGTAGAATTTGTGTATCATTATTTTATTTTAAATTTTTGTTATGTAATTGTGATGAGTATATATCCAATTTGTCAATTAAATTACATTGCCACAAAACAAATGCTCCACTGCACAACTGCACAAATGCAACTAGCAACAGACAACCTGTGCAGAGCATTTGAAGAGAAAAGAGTCCATGCAACACATATTATCTGACTGTGACTCTCTTGCTAAGACGATAATGAACCTCTGGGGATCGGCCTACCAGAAATCAGAAGATTTTAGGCTCCTTGCCTCTTTACCCTCAGAGCCATTGCCAAGTTTATGGCAGTCATATTCACTGAGGAAGCAGAATGATAGCACGGGGTTGCACAAATTTTAAGAGCTCAATGGGTCGACGTGCTGCTGCGATAGGGAGAGCTCTGCAGGTCTCACTAAGATAAGATAAAATAAGACCAAATCCTTTATGACCGGTGTATCGCCTCCGTTTGCGCCGGAAGTCTTCATCCACTGTCACATTATTTATCCAACTACCGTCACCCACAACAATAACGGTGTCCCTATTACGTATACAAGCCTTATTCTGGTAGCTGGCCGATTGCGAACTGTTGCGTTTTTGCAAACGTTATATTCCACACTGTTAGCTTGTGTTGTGGACATCTTCCTGATTAAAATTGGTGGCATGTTTCATGTTTCTTGAATAAAGTGGCGATCTGTGGAGAGGACTTACGTACGATGAAATTCGATCGAGTGACCGATCGAGCGACCCTTCGTGTACTGCCAATGCAATTACGGATGTAATTCGGCAAGGAAAAGAGTATTTTATTCCATTCTCCGACATCCCGCTCAGTTACAAGTCCCGCCCTTGGTATAATGCGGACTGTGCTTGTGCTAAGGCCCGAAAACAGTCTGCTTAACAGACATGGGTGCAAGCCCGGGATCGCAAAGTCCGTGCACGGAGAAACCGAGCAAGGAAGACAGCCTTTAATTCAGCCGCCAAGTCGTGCAAAAGGGTTATTCGAAAGGCGAGATTCGACCACATCAGCCGAATAGGGACGTAACTGTCATCCTACCCGAGCGGTATTAAACAGTTCTGGTTCCTTTCGAAGTCAGCCGAGCCAAATTTTTGTCGTCCTATGTTACCACCTATGCAGAAATCTGACGGGTCGCTGGCTCATTTTGCAGCTGAGAAAGCAAGTTTATTTGCTTCTCTGTTTGCGAGCAAATCGCGTCTAGACACCGGCTCTTAACAACCACTAAACCTACCTCGCTGTGATTCTTCGATGCCAGTGGTCACAATCCACAATATAGAGGTCCGAGAGCCCTACTTAGTCTGGACGTTAACAAGACCAGTGGTTCTGATGGCATACCAGCAAGGGTACTGAGGTATTGTGCGCCTGAGTTATTTCCTGTGTCAACACTCTTGTATCGCCTCTCTCTCGAGACAAAAATCGTACCGAAATGCTAGAAGCTTGCCAATGTGCAGCCAGTACCCAAAAAGGGAATGGGGTGCCAGACCCATGCTAACCAGTTGGGGTCGGTGGCAACTACCGACCGATCACCATCACTTCCATACTCTATAAGGTCATGGAAAGAGTTCTAAATAGTAAGGTGCTCTCATGCCTAGAAGTTAATGACCTCCTCAGTGACCGTCAATATTGCCTTTGCCAAGGACGATCGGGGTGATGCCCTCGAAATGCAGGGTCTGTTCTCTCTGCGACGCTTTTCCTGTTGCACATCAATGACGTGTTGATATTTGAAATTGTTGTTTATGCAGATGACAGTACTGTCGTAGCGAGATAACTTTCGATCGGAGCGAATGAACCAGACGTTAAGCCACGTCTGCCAGTGGTGTGACAGTAACCTGGTCAATTTCAACGCCACCAAAACGCAAGAGTGTTTGTTCACCGCTAAAAAGAGACCCTTTAACCTGACTACTACTTTCTGGGGTACATCTGTGCCTGTTACCGATAGTCTCGTCCTTCTGGGCATGGAGTTGTCTTTACCTTACCGCTCACCGCTGCAAAGTTGCCTGTCTGTTGGTCTCTTACAGACTACTTCGAAGAGTGTGCTCTGGAGCTGCATGAGCTCATACCGCCATCCCCCTTCTTCCATCGGACACCCAGACGCACTGCGGGCTATTACCCTTTCTTGGTGGATATTCCTAAATGTCGCACAAAGCGCTACTCAACATCTTTTATACTGCGCACAGCAAAGGAGTGGAACTCCCCCCCTGCGTCTGTGTTTCCGAGTACTTATAACCCGTCAAGAGAAAACCAACTTTTAGTAAAAAAAAAAAAGGGATTTGCGCCTCTTCCAAGTAAATGCCCCACAATGGCTGATTTATTACACTGGCAGATTTTCACAGCCGCAATTTCCAATGTTCCTTAACCCTCATGGATGGTCAGTTTTCTCTGGCTTTCCTACATTGGCCAGACCAGATCGTCCAAACGGACGACCCATGCAGATAAGAAACATCCCAACTATTTCAATCGGCAAGATGGCCACTCAACACGGATGCAAAAACGCAACTTCGTTTTATTACGCAATCGGCTAACTACTAGAATAAGGTTTGGATACGCAATTTGGACACCGGTAGTGTTTTTGTGAGTGACGGTAATTGGATAAATAATGTGACGGTGGATGAAGACTCTTCGGTGCAATCGGAGGCGATACACCGCGACAGCAGTCAGCCTGTGACTACGTCCAGCGCAACTGGGTCGTAAAGTCGGTCGTCGGGTATAACAAGTATGCGTAGGATGCCATTACTAACTACTTTTGCGATAAATCCTGTTTATATATGTGTAAAAGAAACTTTTCTATAAAAATATGCAATAGAAATATATGTATAACACATATTATGTTATGTATATCTGTATGCGGGCAGAGGGCTGTCGATGCCGTTCGGCAACGGTGCGGTGACGGGCGAGGGCTGGGCGCGCGACGAGCCCACGGCGCCGCTGGACCTGGCGCCGGCGCTCCTCACCGCCGGCGGCGTGTGCGGTGGGTCACTAACGAGTCACTTATAATGCACCACACTCGTGGACATAGTCCGATACTGACACCTAGCGATGCGTGTGCGTTCCATGAAGTAAAACCTGTGTGGATGGTCCTCGCAGACACCCGGTACGTGGTGGGCGCGGAGTCGTCGGGCGCGCTGGCTATGGCGGCGGCGGCGCTGGCGGCGGGCGGCGGCGCGGCGGGCGTGGAGCGCGCGCGCGTGCAGGTGACGCGCGGCGGCGCGCTGGCGCTGGAGCGCGCGCGCGCCGGCCCGCCGCCGCAAACGCCGCCGCTGCCGCAGCTGCCGGCCATCAACGCGTCGCTGCCGTACCCGGCCGTCAACGTGGTGCAGCAGCGCGGCGATGCGCTGCTATCGCACGCCGACAGCCGCGGCGGCGGGCTCGCTTCGCGCTTCTAGAGCCGACGCTCGATAAAATAATCCCGACCTCTTCCGCACCCGTCCGACTCGTCCGAGATCTCACTCTAACGAATAAATTATTTATTGTTTTTATTTTACTCGTTATTTTATTTCAGTTGGATGTATTTCATTTATTACCGAATTTGTTTGTGGCGGTGCAGGTGCCGATAATTGTTATTAACGATAGTTTGTTGAGTTGATCGCCTGTTAATGGATAATCGTGTCGCGTAGGGGTGAAAAAACACTACCATCCCCTCTCTTCCCTTGGGTGTCGTAAAAGGCGACTAATGGACTAAAGACTACACATACATCCAACAGCTTAGAGCGGCGATGGGCTCACCACCTGTCACGCTGAGCAGATGTGCATTCGCTATTTGGTGAAAAGTGGTATTCTACTGGTAGGCCTCATTGCCTAGTCTCTTAACTCAAACTCAAAAATTCTTTATTCAATAAACTTAAAATAATTATTTTGAATCGTCTAAATTTATTTGAATGGATGGGTACCCGCCCACCTACCCCACCCATTCAAGAAGTCTTTTAGCTGTGGAAAAGAACGGGCACGAGAAACTCCACAGCTTTAAAATAATATAGAAGTAACGACATTTATAAAACAACATGTCGTTAGCAAATTATACAATCAGTTATAAAGATAATGGATTAAGAAAAAAGTAATGTAAATATATTATTATAACCAGGCTGTTTTGTCTTCTAAATATTCCTTGACTGTGTAATAACCTTTCCTAAATAAACAAGATTTTACATGAGTCTTAAACTTATCTAAAGGTAAATCTAGTATAATACTTGATATTTTATTATAATAGTGTTTACCTTGCCCCAAGAAAGAGCCGAGAACCTTTTGTAACATAAACAGTGGCAAAACTAGTTTTGACTTATTTCTAGTATTGAAATTGTGTACATCACCGTGTTTAGAAAAAGTGTTAATTTTGCAACGCACAAAAACTTTACAATTATAAATATACTGCGATGCAACAGTAAGAACACCAACTTCCTTAAAAATATTTCTCAAATATGTTTGCGATCCCAGTCTATAAATGGTTCTTATTGCTCGTTTCTGTAAAATAAATAAAGTTTTAACATCAGCCGCTGTTCCCCACAAAAGGACGCCATACGACATGACACTATAAAAATAACTAAAGTAAACAGTCCTAGCAGTTTCAACATCTGTCAATTGTCCAATTTTGATAATCGCATATGCTGTTGAACTGAGTTTACCGGCCAAATTCGATATATGCGGATTCCATTGGAGTTTTGAGTCAAGGGTTATCCCTAGGAAAACTGTCGAGTCTACCAAATCTAATATAACACCATTCATTCTAACATCGGTTTGTTCAGTTTTGAAATTTGGTAGTATAAATTTAATACATTTCGTTTTTTTAGCGTTTAGCTGTAAATTATTTGCACTGAACCAACTGACTACCTCTGAGAGAGAATTGTTAACATCGTCATAATTATTCTTACATCTAGTTACATTAAAAATGAGTGAAGTATCATCTGCAAACAATACAATATCACAGAAGTTTTCTACAAAGAATTGCAAGTCATTGATATACATCAAAAATAAGAACGGGCCAAGAATTGACCCTTGTGGAACTCCCATTTTTACATGAGAACCGGATGACTTAGTTCCATTAACATCGACAGTTTGTGTTCTATAACTAAGATACGACTGTGTCAAATTACGCGCAAGACCTTTGAGACCATAGTAATTTAACTTTATCACCAGTGTCCGTTGCTCAACGCAATCGAAAGCCTTGGACAAGTCGCAAAAAACTCCAAGAGCGTTCTGAGACTTCTCTCAGGCATCAAATATACGTTTTATTAGAGCTACACCTGCGTCAGTAGTGAAACGGCCCTTAGTAAAACCGAATTGCCTACTATGTAAAAGATTATTTAAGTTAAAGTATTCCACTAACTGTTCGAGAATATTTTTTTCATAAATTTTACTAAGTGCTGGTAGTATTGAAATTGGTCGATAGTTACTGGGGTCTTCTTTATTTCTTGATTTAAATATAGATATAACCTTACTAATTTTTATAAGGTCAAGAAAGATTCCCTTATCAACACACTTATTAAATATGTCAGCAAGATAGGGTGCAATAGAATATATAATATTTTTAATTATCTTTATAGACATGCCCCACAAATCACCTGTGTTTTTCATATTTTGTAATTTGAAAGTTTTAATAATATTTTAAAATATTTTTCATCTACGTATTTACCTATAGTTGTTCCTAAATATTATGTTTACAATAAATAATCTAATTATGCAACATTGTGATTTTGACGTTTACTATATTATAATAATACTTAAATAATAATTATACCTACAAAATATACCTAAAAGATTTTCATTTTATAATTACCTATACAATGTATGTATTTGTGACCAATATCTATTATATCGGTACTTAATGTTCTTGCTTCTCGATTAATAATAATAATAAGTTAACGGATCGAACTAGTGAGAACAAACATTCTCACTAGTTCGACGGTCGAACAAATGAGAAAAAAAATTCTCACTAGTTCGACGATCGAACTACTGAATCGAACTAGTGAGAACAAAGGAATATATTGAACATTAAAGAAACATTACACTTGGGTACATGTTGTTCGAGAAAAGATTGTGCCGCCACTGGTGATGAATTTAAATTTGAGGTTGTTACCACAGGTATATTTATAAAGAAATCATCAAAAATGTTAGCAATTTGTGCATCTGAATTAATAAGGATAACTTTAACTTTTAGAGTAAAAGTGTTGTCCCGTGGTTTTAATTTACCAGTTTCACGGTTGATGATATCCCAAGTGGCTTTTATTTTATTATTAGATTTTTAAATTTTATCTTTATTGAAATTGGATTATGCTAGTATACACACTTTCTTAAACAATTTAGAGTAATTTTTTACAAATTCTGTAAAATTTTAATTATGGTTATATTGTCTTAAATTATATAACTCATACAGTTTATTTCTACTTTTATAAATACCAGTCGTGGCCCAGTCACAGAACTTAAGTTTTTGTGAAAACTTTATTGTTATAAATGTAAACACTTGATTGTATTGTCTTTATTAAATCAAAGACATTAGACAATTACATCCGGATCATCATATAAAGGGCAAAGTATCGATTTTACAAGCTACATTGGTTTTAAAACACTCCATTCGCTTTTTTGTAACTGGTTTACATGTTACAGTTTTAGGCGCATCCTTAACATCAAAATCATAGGTCACCTTCAAACCGCAATGGTTAGACGTACCTAATACTACTAATAACTGACTTAGAGACAGGGTAAAAATATTATCGAGACAGGTGGCCGAATGTGAAGTTATTCTAGTGTGTTCAAGAAATAGATTTCTTAGATTAAAGCATTTAAATTAAGCGAGAAGACGAACACTCCCGGAAGTGTTTTCTAAAATATTTGGGTAAGGCCCGCTAACTTTGTACAAAATAACACACTGGAAAAGTAGCACACATAGATGGCAACACACCGGAATAAGGTAAGGTATGGTTTTCATGCCCGGTTTTATAGGTATAAGAAGGTACTTAAAAATTAAAAATCAAAATACTACAGTAAAGTAATTAAAAATGTTTAATTAATTAAGAAACAAAGTGGAAACAAAATAAATGAAAGATAATGTATTAAAAATAATGAATGAGAGTAGTTTACGTTACAAACATAGCTTATGTTACTGCCACTAAGGGAAAAGTAGGTAACACATAAAACAGATTGATCAAAGTATATTTTTTACTACAATGGAGCCCTTTTTATTATTGACCTGCCTACTAGCAGATTTGTACTACATACATTACACAATCTTTAGAGCCACCATGTAAGCCATGCCTAAAGTAACACACAGTAACACACGGTATCACACAGTACCACACTGGAAAAATTCACAAGACAATTCTAAGCTATATTTGTTTAAATAACTTAATAATAAGTGCCTTTTCTACGATCTTAACACGATATCAAAACAACACTAATGTTTTCTTGGTTACGGACCAGATAAGTATATCATTGTTATAATAACTTACCTTGTCAAAATTCTCCCGTTTGCACTATAAAAATTAATGTCTGAATTTTCTATCCGTTGCACTTGCAAAGACGAACTGTCATTTCTGTCTAAATAAACGTCAAATACAAATGTTGGTAGACTAATAAAACTGATCGGGGTGGTCGTATTATAAAAAAACAATACTAAATCGTATTCACACACTCGAAAGTATCACAGAGGAAAAAAAAAGGAGTCATACATGTTTTTATGAATTAAAATATTAAAAAGTTATAAATAATGTCTTATTAATGCATTAAATTATGATTATACTAATGGCTAAAATTATGGCATACTTTATTTCATAGTTTAGATGCTTTTACATTTTTGACTATAGTTAAACCTTTAAAAATGCTTTGGGGTCAATGAAATTATGTATGGAACAAAAAAAAATCATATTTCAAAAATCGAATTCTGAGTTTTAAAGTAATGTCTAAATACATTATTATTGTTGTTATTTTATTTATTACGTAATCATCAACAAAACTGATTACAAAGGAAAGTCATAGGATCTTTAGATAAATGTGTATTATTGATAGAAGTGAGGCGTCACATGTTCATCACAAAATGTACAAAGTTAACGGGCTTTACCCATTTACATTAAAATCCCAACACACCTACTACAACAAATTTATTTTTCCATTTTATTTTATTAAGTACAATAAATCAAAATTACCCGATGGGGGCCGGTATACATATACCATTACAAAACTATTGAATTCTACACATGATAGCTCAAAGTTACCCTTCTTTGAAAGACATACAATGTCGTTGCGTTCCTTGTATTTAATATTATTACTAACTAGTATTAAAGATCAATGTTTTTTTATATTTTAGCGTTATATTAACGCTTAAATATACTTAAGTAAAATTTTAAACACTGAAAAAAGACGACAACCTCAGGCGGGAATCGAACCACGCACCTTCCGCATTCCGGGCGGCTGCCTTAACCACTTGGCTACCGAGGTCTGGCTTTCAACCGTCGAAATTTGTCAGTGCTTGATGCTTATGTTTTTAGTCAACATTGCTTCATCAAATCTTAGAAGTTTTCACCTCTGAGATCCGAAAGAAATATTTTTACAAATATTTGAACATTCGGTTAAGATGAAGCTGCGTTTATAGATCAATGTTTTTTTTTATATTTTAGCGTTATATTAACGCTTAAATATACTCAAGTAAAATTTTAAACACTGAAAAAAGACGACAACCTCAGGCGGGAATCGAACCACGCACCTTCCGCATTCCGGGCGGCTGCCTTAACCACTTGGCTACCGAGGTCTGGCTTTCAACCGTCGAAATTTGTCAGTGCTTGATGCTTATGTTTTTAGTCAACATTGCTTCATCAAATCTTAGAAGTTTTCACCTCTGAGATCCGAAAGAAATATTTTTACAAATATTTGAACATTCGGTTAAGATGAAGCTGCGTTTATAGATCAATGTTTTTTTTTTTTTTATATTTTAGCGTTATATTAACGCTTAAATATACTTAAGTAAAATTTTAAACACTGAAAAAAGACGACAACCTCAGGCGGGAATCGAACCACGCACCTTCCGCATTCCGGGCGGCTGCCTTAACCACTTGGCTACCGAGGTCTGGCTTTCAACCGTCGAAATTTGTCAGTGCTTGATGCTTATGTTTTTAGTCAACATTGCTTCATCAAATCTTAGAAGTTTTCACTTCTGAGATCCGAAAGAAATATTTTTACAAATATTTGAACATTCGGTTAAGATGAAGCTGCGTTTATAGATCAATGTTTTTTTTTATATTTTAGCGTTATATTAACGCTTAAATATACTTAAGTAAAATTTTAAACACTGAAAAAAGACGACAACCTCAGGCGGGAATCGAACCACGCACCTTCCGCATTCCGGGCGGCTGCCTTAACCACTTGGCTACCGAGGTCTGGCTTTCAACCGTCGAAATTTGTCAGTGCTTGCTGCTTATGTTTTTAGTCAAAACGCTAAAATATAAAAAAAAAAACATTGATCTATAAACGCAGCTTCATCTTAACCGAATGTTCAAATATTTGTAAAAATATTTCTTTCGGATCTCAGAGGTGAAAACTTCTAAGATTTGATGAAGCAATGTTGACTAAAAACATAAGCATCAAGCACTGACAAATTTCGACGGTTGAAAGCCAGACCTCGGTAGCCAAGTGGTTAAGGCAGCCGCCCGGAATGCGGAAGGTGCGTGGTTCGATTCCCGCCTGAGGTTGTCGTCTTTTTTCAGTGTTTAAAATTTTACTTAGTATTAAAGAACCGCCGTGAATAGCTTTGCTTCGTACGTACGCGCTTGCTAGTTGGAAATTATTTACATGGAAAGACTTGTCATGACTTTTTAGCCAATGCTCAGTTACACAAAATATATGAATAGCCTGACTTTTTGCAATTAATTCTAATTCTAAGTCCTTGCCAGCCAAACCCTAAATATTTTGATGTATAACATTAATAGAAGTGGATTGGCTTTTGTCTTAGACCTCAGTTTAAACAAGAGGATCTTACTACTAGTTATAAAGGATGCATTAGTAGAACTACTAAGTCGAAGTCAAAGTGATTTATTGCAATTAAGTATACAAGAAGGTAATGATGATATTATTGTCAATAATAGACTTAGGGCCGATTTCACCGCTGACATTAAACGCGATCAATTCGGGCTAAACTCAGATTACGCGCTAAACTGAGTTCCTCTCTCAAGTTTGCGTTTCACCGGCATAAACTAAACGTCGTTCAAGTTAAACTTAGTTCAGTTTCTGAACGGCCGATTTTCGACGTTTAGCTTGGCTAAACTCGTTTAGGTGCTTTTTTTATTTGTTCCTTGAAGGAACAGGCTAAGGTCAGAGACCATACTGCCTAGTCATTAGATTTTTTTTTTCTTTGCATGTAGTGGATGATAATGAAATGAGTTATAATATGAACGTGAAAGTGATAATGAATATACTATGGTAAATTATATTCCCCAAACCCCTTGAGTGTTACTAAATATGTGGGACTTTACAGAGATCTCACACGGATTTATTAAAAGAATTTAAAAAGTGATGTTGCACTGTTTTGTTTTATTTGCCAACACATAAATGCACGTTCACGAACACATGACAGTTATTAAACCACCATTATTTCACATTCATATTCGACAACACACAAAATTTAGAAATTATGACAAAACTGCAGAACTGCAGACACTTCATTTTCCTGCCAAGAAGTCTTGTTTCAGAGCTGTTTGCCTGACATTGTCGTAATTGTGTGGAGTATGGGAGGCTTGTTTATTTATTTTTAAAGAAATAAATAATATTTTTGTTAGTGATATTTTGCTTCTAAAACAAAGATGAAAAGAGCCCTGGCACGAGCTTTTGACGAAAATTTTGATGAAAAGTCCCTTTAAATTAGTAGTTATAGCGTGTCGCCTAACACATTAAGCATAACCGGCCTTTTGCGTGTAATGGAACGTGCTAGTTCCACTTTTAACCGCAAGCACAACAGCGCGCCAATAGAGCAATGGCTGCCGCAAGAGAGACTGCGTTACGTTACGGTCTCCGTTCTCGCGCCATAAGTCTTAGCACCTATTCTAAAGCATTTGTACCTATAATTTTTGATTGAAACCTGTGAACCTGAACAATAAACGATTTTACAGTGATCAAGTAGTTTTACCTGTTACAAGAACCCGCATACTAGCGCTTGACGTGCTAAATAGTTTTGACAATTTACTATTCTTACCATGTTTCACAAGATATTTATTTTGAAATTTTTGATTCAAATATTTTATATGTAATTTCTAATACTAACCCATCATATTCTGAACATTTGTTGAAGATTAACGTGATTTGAATTATGTTTTTTTAATTTATTTTCCCGTTTGTAAAGGAACAATTTTTTAATTGCAACACTTTGAACTCGATTCGTTAGGCTCCAAGCCAGAATTAAATAAAAATAACATATCATTCACTCATTCACTCTTTGTCAAAGCTGAACTAAGTTTTAGTAAACGGGATCAAAACGAAGCCGGTGAAATCGGTGCGACGTAAACCGCGATCAAGACTAAGTTTTGAACGCGATTAGTCTGAACCAGGTTTTATTAAACTCGGTTTCTATTCGGTACGGTGAAATTGAATGAATGAATGAATGAATGATCTTTATTTATTCTCTCTCACAAATAGGTTACATAGCAAATAACTTATACTATGGTAGTTATACATAATTTTTTTTTTTTGGAATTGACCCGTGTGTGAGAGACTGGAGCCTGGGATAGGTTTCTAAGAGAAACCCGAAGTACAGGTCTCCAGAGCCCACCCCCAAGTAAATTGCATATTTGGTGTACAACGTTCTTTACAGATAGTGAGTTGTGTATATTGTGTTGAAAAAGTGCAATGTATAGAAAAAAAAAAAATCGTTAAAATTCATAAAGGTTTGCAACTTAGGCTAGAGAAGATAAACGTGTGTTAGTATTATTAAGTAGGTAATTTAAAAATATTCATGCTTGCATTTATTTTTGTAGGTAATAAACCATAACGCCATGCTAAAAGGAAAATAAGAAATCAATGGGGAAAGTACCCAAGCAAGTGTTTTATAATAATAGTATAAAATGTTGCTTCGGTAGCTCCATACTCCACATTAAATAAGCTATATTACTAATAATGAAATTAGTTTGTTGTTCATTTATTATTATTATTTTATAGTTTAGTATTTGTGACTAATTATTATAAATAAATAATTAATTTAAAAATAATTTAAAAATAATATTTTAACATTATAATGTTGCGGAGATGATTCAATAATATATAGATTCAACATTAAATAAATTATAACAATGGTAAAGTGTGTGTATGGTAAAGTGTAGTGTATGTATTAATATTACTAGATTTGTTGCTTGTATGTATTCATTATTATTTATATTCATTTATTTATTTATTATTTACTTGTTAAATATATATATATTTTTATTTTTTTATTTTTGCTCATGAGAAATTGTACTAATTGTTTAGTGGTTTAGTTTATATAGGTTGAAATAATAAGCTTTCTGTTTCAGTGTAGTCTTGATTTTTGAGCCAGTCTGTGACTTTATTTTTACAGGAGGCCTTCGTGAGGTGATACACATCTAGAGCCTTATTAATTTTGTTGTATAGGTAAGCACCCAAAAAACAGAAGAAGTGTTGGGAGTGGCGTGAGTGGAATGATTCAGCCTTGCAGACGTTCCCTTTGCGACGTTTGCCGACTTTGATGTCGGGGTCGTAGTGAAGTTGTGAATGTTTTTTGAGAACCGTTTGCAAGATAAAAGATTGCCTAACTGTCAACACCTCCCATTCCTTGTATAAGGTTTTGGTGGGAAACAGGTAAGGGTAACCAGCACTCACTTTTAAGATGCATCTCTGGGCTCTTTCGAGCTGGATGAGATGGGTTTTGGCTGAACCACCCCATGATGTGATGCAATAATCTATGATCGATTGACAAAAGGCGTAGTAGACGATCTTTATGGTTTTCTTATCGGCCACTTGCTTGAGGGTTCTAAAAATGTGTATAAGCTTTCGCATCCTTGAGGTTAGTAGTTGAATGTGAGGTCTGAAGGTAAGAGTTTGATCCAAGGCCACTCCAAGGTACCTGATCATGTCTGTTCTCTCCAGTGAGGGGCAAGAGCAGCTCAACGAACTTGAGGGACAGGAATGTACGGTGATGCTAAGTGCAGAAGGCGGAAGAATGTGGGATCGATGTGCGAATGCTACGTATTTAGTTTTTAGTTTTATTGGCCCTTAGTTATACCAGGTATAACTGTAACATATATATTGTAAGCTAACAAATTAGCTATTCGAGTCCCACACTTCTTCGACAGATACATACTATCTGAAGTCAAACTAAAATTACTAATAAACTTAAAATAAAATATAAGGCGACTGCTAGAAACCGCAAGAAACTTCAAAGGCTGGTCAGGTCAAGTGTTTTAAAAAAAGATTGCAGACTAACGTAGGTACTTATCGCCCAGCTGACGCGGCGGGTGGGTCAACGGCCGGCCGCTGCCCGCGCGTTGTAAATAATCTATATTTAATAGTTAATTCTTCCATTTTATTTTTCTTATGTTATTGCTTTAAAATAAATTAGATACTCAAAGATTACCAAATTAAAATTCATAAAATTCATATTTAATGGAAAATAAAAAGGCACGAATTTCTTTTTTGTCATTTTTGTCATGTTTTTAAACACTTGACCTGACCAGCCCTTGAAGTTTCTTGCGGTTTCTAGCAATCGCCTTATATTGTCACTATGACGGCATAATAAATTATATGATAATAAATTTAAGTCAAATATGCGTCTCTGACTAACCCTTCGGGGATAATAGTCGTGATTATATGTATGTAAATGCGGCCTGATTAGTTTGATTCAATTCATTACCGCTTTTGACACATGACACATACAATGCAATCGCGCTCATAAATAAATATTTAGTAAGTCACCACTTTTTATTTGAATTTGTCACTGATATTTTTAGGAATTTTTACAATCACTAGCATTTTGTTCAGTGAAAAGACAGTCATGATTAACGATATGGTGAAGGGCATAAGCACGTCGTAAATCAATTCATTACGAGCCGGCCCGTGTATGTACGCAACTACAACACATTTTTATAGGTGCAACGTCTATATATGAAGAATGCTATATATTTGTATATATTTTCACAGAATAGATAGATATTAATTATGTTGTCCACATAACTGCAGAATAAATAATAGACATAATAACCTGCTGTTTCAGACAACCCTGGAGCTACTGGTCACCGTGCACGGGTTGCCTGAAGCTGCTGCGTTACGCAGCGTTAATTGTTCAATAATTACGGTCTGATATAGTCTCATTGTAAAACTTATAACACTGAAAAAGAAGACAACCTCAGGCGGGAAAGTGTTATAAATTTTACTTAAGAGGGTTTACGCATTTCGGTTTTCCATACAAACTTTCAAGTCGAAATTTTTAAAAACGAATTAGACAATTTTGATGAAACTTTGCATGCTGAAGTAAAGCACAGGGATCTAAATAGTTTGTTGAAAACATTTTTAAAAAACGTTTTTCTAGCTGAGTTATTGCGATTTAAAGTCCACTATAGAAAGTTAAAAATCGCAATAACTCAGTTAAATAAACATTTTTTAAAAATGTTTTTAACAAACAATTTAGATCCCTGTGTTTTACTTCAGCATGCAAAGTTCCATCAAAATTGGCTCATTGGTTTTTAAAAATTTCTACTTGGAAGTTTGATTGGGAATCCGAATGGCGTAAACCCTCTTAAGTATATTTAAGCGTTAATAAAACGCTAAAATATATATAAAAAACATTAGTCTAAGTGTATGAATAAATAATATTAAATTATTGCTATTTTGCCGCACTACCATGTAATGTGTAACTGTTTGTTATTCCTAATTAAATAAATAAGTAGTTATTGGTGAGCCGGTGTGCCGATCCTCTCGCAACCCAAGGAGGAGGAGATGGAAAGAGGGAAACAGGATTGGGTTCGCAGCGCAGCCGCCGGTGGTGGGTGTGGCCCCGAGGCGTAGTACCCCGTGCAACAATTATTTAAGTTCTGGAAAGGTCATCAACAAGTTCTAAAACCTCATGAAAAATATGCTGAGTTAGTGCCATTTAGTATGAACAACGTTATAGTTTGAACTACAGAACCACCTGTAGCCCAAAAAGGTCCAGCCTAGGAAACCTCTTCAGAACCAATAAGCTCTAACTGATTTAAAACCAAAAAGCAAATGCTAGAACTTAATAGAAAAAAACCTTTTGGGTCTGGCTAACGAAAGCTGAACCAGGAAAAACGCGGCAAATTCAAAAAAATCATGACTGGGTAACACAGGGTCACTCACAGTTGCAATTTTCTCAGAAAAATTTTAATTTGACATACGACATGACACCTCAGATATGTGTGTCTACATAGAGACAAAGTGTTGCCAATCAAATAACTACGAGGTTCAGCTTTCGTTAGCCAGACTACCATAAAATAACCTTTATAGATCCTTAAAGTTTCAAGTTTAACTATGGTAGGACCTGAATCTTAGTCATACTTGGTTATATCGACACCTCTGGGCTCAAAGGTCGTAAAGGACAAAATGCGACTTATGGTATTCTGATTGCGTGCTGAGAATTTATGGTATTTTCTATAACAGTGTTAAAAAACTAGCCTAGAGCTGTATTTACGGAAATAGGATGTCCTTTACGACCAAAAATTTAAAAAAAGTAACTTTTACACCCTACAAATTTTCATCTTGTGCAAATACATTAGGGCATAAATCTACTTTACTGCACAAGAGTGTGTAAATTCAAGAAATAAAGGACAACTTGTAATATTTTTTGGTCTTAAAAGATCACCCACTGAGGTATTCTGTAACAGTTAAATAGTAATTAAGCTTAATTACTTAACGGATATTGTAATGTTTTGTGGAAATGTTTGTTTAAAGTATCATATTTTAATAAAATTTAATGTCATGACATGCCATACATATAAAACTGTATTTTTTGTAATCAAATCGTTTATTTAAAACAAAAAGACATCAATCATTTAATTATAATTTAGGTACTTAAATTAAGTATTTTAAATCATATATATACCAGCAGGTCGTTGATATGCAGGAGAAACAGTGTCGCAGATAAGACTGAACCTTGGGGAACTCCTGCATCAATTTCCATTAGGTCGGACGATTGAGCGTTTACCGAGGAAGTCAGTGATCCAGATGCAAAGGCCTTCAGAGATTCCATATACGGAGAGCTTACTAATCAGGCTGCCATGCCAGATCCTATCAAAGGTTATGGAGATATCAAGCGAGACGGCAAGGGCTTCGCTGTGTTTCTTTATCGCTTCACTCCAAAGATGGGTGGCGTACACGAGAAGATCTCCGATCGACCGACCGCGGCGAAATCCGAACTGGCGATCACTGGGCAGATCATTGGTCTCAAAGGTATGCCAGCAGTCGAGAGTTTAGTACACGTTCCATAATCTTGCAGAGTATGGACGTGTCTGAAATCGGCCTATAGTTAGATGGATCGGCACGGCTACCTTTTATGGGCACAGGCTTCACATTAGCCAGCTTCCACGACTTAGGAACTAGACCAGTCTTAAGTGAGAGGCGATACAGGCGTGTTAGAACATGAGACAACTCAGGTGCACAGTTACGTAGGACAACCGCCGGTATTCCATCGTTACCACTAGCCTTATTCACGTCTAGAGTACGGCGAGCTTTGAGTACCTCTTTGCTGCGGATGTGATGTTCTCCCATAGAGGGGTCGGCTATAGGTAACTTAGGTAGAACTTTGCTAGCGACATCCAGGCGCAAGTTCTTCGCAAAAAGCGAGGCAAACAAGTTTGCCTTCTCAGCTGCAGTGTGGGCAAGTGAGCCGTCGGTTGGTCACACATTCGATGACCCGGCATTGCAAAAGTTAGCTTAGATCGCCATTTTTTGAACACGGTAGCCGATGGGCGATCGAGCTCCTCATAATTTTAGAGTACCTATACGGTGAGGGTTTATAGGACTTTCTCTGCATAAAAGTTAATTTACACCTTTAGGAATGTTAATCAGTACTCATCATCTAATCTAAATGAGGTAGTAAGTAATGGTGTATAGGACAAATTGCTACCGACGACGGCCTTTACTCCCATATGTTGAATTTATCAATATTTAAAACTTAAGGTCGTATAGGACAAATGGAAATGTATTTTCACTTTACGCCCAAAAGTTGTTGTAATATTTTGCTTTACTGCCAAGGTGACTACGTTCTGCTAATTAAATGTCACTTACATCTATATTTGCTCAATAAATTCTGTTTAGAGTGCCAGTTAAGATAGGTCGTAAAGGCATCTTTTTTGCGAATTTCGTTAAACGAAGTACACAGATCAATAGAAAATTAAATTCTGAGTAGAGCTGTGAGGAAAAGTCAATTTCGACAAAATGTCCTTTACGACCTTTGAGCCCAGAGGTGTGGATATTTTAGTTTTAAAGTTGGCATTGAAGTAGTTTGTAAGCTATTTTTGGTTATTTCAAAAAACTACAATTAAGCTATACGGCCCCAGAAACTGTAAAATCTAAACAACTTACTGTTACTTAAGGCATAAATAATTAAGCTTTCACAATTTTTTATGGTTTACCAAACAAAATTAAACAAGTTTATCATAAACATCGCCAGTTTATGATAAACTCGTTTCAGAAATAAAATAATACAGATAGCTTTGCTAGAATAGGGGCTTGATGACTATACGCATACCAGTTCGCCGTCAAAGTTTGGTGTTATACAGTTAATCAAAAAACACTAGAAAAATACGTTTTTATACCTAAATGCACGTAAAAACAAAAAATAAATTATGGATCGTTCAAGTTGTCTCTATTTCTGGGCTGAAGTGTAAACTATGTGCTTTTAATTATTTAATTGATTGTAAAAGCGTGGGGCGCTGGAACAGGAATGACTTTCTTGTTAGCAATTAATAGATACTAATACTAACTTCCTGGCGAAAGCTGCATGAGGTCGCACAAGAGCATAACGTTTATGCCGCCAAAGGGTTACCAAAGGGAACCAAGAGTATCTCGTCCACGAACAAGAACTCTACATTTTGCCTACTGTTGACGCATTACCCTTATGTACCTACTTAATTTCCTGAAAGAAGAGGCGTTAAAAATGTCGGTGAATGTCGTCTCTCCTCGCTGCTGGCGCATGTTTTGTCTGAGTTCGACAAACTGTTACTTTGAACAGACTATTTAATGTAGAGCCACCTACTCGTCGTGCTGCAACTCCAGTTAGAGCGCCAATGTAACATGCTTCCCGTAACATCGCATAACTAGATGTCTCAGCAAGTTATACAAAAAGTCTTTCTTTTTCCAGCGCCCCACGATTTTACAATCAAATATTATAATTAAAAGCACATAGTTTACACTTCAGCCCAGAAATAGAGACAACTTGAACGATCCATAATTTATTTTTTGTTTTTACGTGTATTTAGGTATAAAAACGTATTTTTCTAGTGTTTTTTGATTAACTTTATAACACCAAACTTTGACGGCGAACTGGTATGCGTGTAGTCATCAAGCCCCTATTCTAGCAAAGCTATCTGTATTATTTTATTTCTGAAACGAGTTTATCATAAACTGGCGATGTTTATGATAAACTTGTTTAATTTTGTTATAAAAGCGTGTTTTTCTAGTGTTTTTTAAATTAATTTATTTAATACTTTTTGGTCTAACCTTGAAACCTGATCGTGTTCAAAGTCCATTACGTGGCCTTTCTCAGGCAAACACGACTATGATACGACATTCTATCATGGAATGCCAGTGCCTATCTTCCGGCTTCATCATCAGACCTTGAAACCTAATCGTGGTCAAAGTTCATTACAAGACTTTTCTAAGAAATCCAAAACAGTTAGGATACGATTTTCTATCATGAAGTTCCAGTTCATATCTTCCGGCTCCATCATCAGATCAGTTTGACAGTACCATATTATTATTATGCATTGTCATCAGAACTACATACAGTTGCAAATTTTCATTACGCTACGACTCTTGGAAGATTGTTAAATTAGTTACCTTAGATTCCATTACATGTTCGTTACATACAGGTCGACCTAATAAAAGCGTGTTTAAAACTCAGGCGCCCTCGATATTTACCAAATAATAATATTTTTTAATAAAAATAAAAATATAAAAATATGTTTTATTGTAATATTAGCTCCAGTCATCAATATGAGCTAGAAATGAGTTAATATTGAAGTACCCTAACTTACAATATAAATTGTTTATTTATTTTCACTAAAATATAAGATTTAAATAATAAGACAAACGTGATTTCATAATACAATATGGTGGCCTGAGTTGTAACTCTTACAAGTTACAAAAACTGATTTCATAGAAATTAACAGATACCGGGGAGTCCACAAAGTATCTAACAATGCTAGTAGGTTTCACAATTGACTAAAGCAGAACCATTGACCTAGAAGTATAGACAAGAACGTTCATACAAACCACTTGTTCAATTTCTGGAATGAGAGACCTAAAGTTCGCTGCAGCCGCTTCAGCGCTTAAACATTTAAATGTCGTCTAATCAACAGACAGACCTCGTAGCGCTGCGGCGCCAGATCGGTCAAAGACAACGTAGTGTGTATCAAGATGGCGTCCCAAATAGATTGTCAATAACAGTATTTGAAAAAATATCTTTTCTATTGTAATAATACGATATAACTATATAATAATGACTTCAATAACAATTAATTTCACTTACCTACTTGACAACTGAATTGTAGTAAACGTCTAGGTGAACACTTTGAAAAGAAATAAAGAATTATTTTTGCCGCTCCGCACGCGCGAATGTCAAAGCCACACTAAAACAAGGTGCCGAGTCGACTCCGCAGATGAGTGGAACATAGTGCGTGTTCGGAATGGCCTATCTAGTGTAACGTATATATCGCTGAGCAGAACTAATAGTCACTTCTCAGGGCTAACTAGCTGTATGAAAAACCATTTAGGCATCAGTTTTCTGGCGAATTCTAATAAACGGCTTGTTTGTAAAATGTATGGATTAGTTGGCAAAATCGATGACCATGCAGCATTGCCCGTGACTTGTATGATCGTGTTTAGTCCAAATAGAATAGAAAGAATAGAATAGAATAGAATTCCTTTATTTCTTTTTTTCCTTTTTCTAAGGTGCTTAATAAAAAAGGTTATGCGTAGGTACTACGAGCGTGATTGATTTCTTTAAAATAAAAACAAATAAACAGAGTGTAATAACTTCAAACGGGGAAGTTTATAATTAATTTTATTTTATATTTTCATTTCATTGTAGTTATAAAGTACCAGGGTTACCTATATTTAAGTAATAGTTTTAATTTAAAATATGTTGTATAAATACAAGTAGACGCGTTCGTTGTTTCTACATTTTTGTTGTTAATATGTTGATAGGTCTAATCCATGAATCCACATTTATATTGGTAGGGATATCCCTACCAATGTAACTGAACGGTGTTTTTATTACTAGTAATGATCATACAAATTCAAATCCGCCGAGTGAGTGTTACGTTCGGTGCTAGCAAACATCCAAATCGCATTGTTTTTGTCAATAAAATAAAGTTATTCTGTGAACATGCCACATGTTGGAGAAATATGGTTTACATACCGTTTGTGCTAACTTGCTGCTGAATAAGCACATTTGTTATACTTAGTTTCTTTCCATAAAAACAAAAAGTATGTTTATTGCTAAATTGTGGCTAAAATATAACATCTTTTAAACCTATAGGTCTCAGAACCTTTGAGTTTGAAGTTGAAACAAACACAACGTTTGTTATGACTCTTTTCTTAAGAATATTAGGATTTTTCACAAGATTACTAGTTCTAAAACCTGTTTGTACTCGTAATTGATTTTTCCTAAATATAAACTTTGAACAAGACAGTAAGCAATTCACATACTTTATAGGACTAAAAGGCGTTTCTCATAACTTACGCCTTCAGATAATGTTACTTGGGACGCCTGCCGAATCCAAGAGGCTCGTCCAAACCGCACACAGCACACGTCCACATAACGTCCATCTAACGACGCCCACCAAAACGCGAGGGATTTTCCGTATCTAGGCTGTCGTTCAGCGCTAGTTCCATCTTAGTTTTTATAATTTGTTTTCTCTACCTTAAGGAATCCTTTAAGATGAAAAACCTTTATTCAGATAAATAATAGGAATGCTTCCAAATTTTCAAAATAGGAGCAGTTAATGTAGAAGGTTCCTTTTTCAACTTATTATTCTATTTTTTTACTCATACTGCCGTACTCAGAGACGTCAATTAAGTTTTAATGACTATTAAGTCTCTTGCTGTCACTTTCTTATGTATAGTGCTAAATAGAGAAGGAAAGACATTTAATTGTCATTAAAACTTAATTGACGTATCGAGAACGGCAGTTTGTCCTCTAAGATCCTACATTAAAAAACAACTACCTACCTATCTATCCTCATGTGATTTTAATGATAAAGAAAAGCAAAGTGTCTATCTTAACTGACTGTACAGCCCCTATAGACAAGTGGCAAATGCTCACTCCATGTCTGTGTGGTATAGAGAGGTCAATCAAGTGATCTCCCTACAGCATGACAAGACTTATCACTAACTCTGCTACCTTTTGATTAATACTAAATTATAGTTAATATAAAATGACTTACATACTAGTGGAGACGGTGTGCCACACCCTTACTGTCTCGCTCGTCCTCAGCTCGGTGCAGTCCGCCGCGACGCTGGTTAGTCTCTGGCTGCTGGTAGACCGCGCTCCGGCGCGTCTTCTGGAGCTGGTGGCCCTAGATGTCCCTAGACTTCCCTTTGACTACCCCCAGAGCTCTTAACCTAAGACAAATACGTACCGATCTGCACAATAACACTTAGCACGCCACGTGTCCGTGTCAACCAAACAAATAACTGATTTTAGCTAGACCGCCCTGGTTTCTAATATAACTAATGTTTTGCACTTTTCACTGTACTTAATACGGTCCGCCGATTTTACTGATTATGTGCCCTACATATCAAAATTACAAAACCACATTGCTTTTACACGACCTCGCGATATCTGTTCCTAACCTAAGAACTGTTCCAACCAAAGTGTTTGTCACACGTCACACTGACAGCCGTCTGTCCAATATTTTTAAAACTACAGTGGGGGCGTACGAAAAGGCCGTTTTGTTCCATACACACCCCTGCCCCGTTCGGAAGGCTCCGATCGCTAGCCCAATCGATCGGGCAAGGAGAGACAGTTGCTGTGGCTTATCGCGGAGTCGAACCGCAGTCCCATAGTCGCCAACTAACAACTTTACAATGCTGCCCTAGCTACAAGCAGGAGGGAAAGTTATTCTCCTTCAAGAACATACTAAATCTAATTAGCCAAATCAAAATAATACTAAATTATCTTATTCACCAAAGCTTATTTTCTAAAAATTTACAAACATCATTTAGATACACCCGTGCCCTTGCCATTTTATGCCATTGTCGGAGCGAATAAGTGAAGGTAGACCTTACGCGACACGAAACGATCCAACGCGACGGACGGCGAAGGCCTCCGTGGACAACGAAGAAACTCCACAGAGGACGGCTTTAGTAGCCAGGCACAAAAAAAACACAAAATATTTACCTACAACCCGGGCGTTGCGAAGGTTGGTCGGTTTTACCGAGAAAGGTCCAGCAAAACCCGTTGCGTGCGACCCCCAAGAACGAACGAGACTAAGTGACTCGGTCCGAAGGCAGACCCCCCCGTCTGCGGCTGCATGGGTGAAGACGTCCCCTGTGACAAAATAAACACCAGTAGAGCACTACACAAATATTCGAACAAACAATATTCAAAAGCACAAATTAGGTTACCTAGTAACACATCCAACAGACGTCAACCGTGACGTACTGGCCTATTGGAAGGCTTCACATTCCTCATGGGCATGGGCTACCATACAGACCATGGAAGGTTCCTCAATTTCCCAAACTTTTGCATAGTTATGGAAAGAGACACAAACACTATGACTCTAGCATGAGTCGTCGAACTGGGTACATATATAAACAAAAAACAAAATAGTTGGCACTGCCAGCAGTGTAGAGCGACCCAGAGCTGTTTGGGTGCCTAGTAAGATCCGTCCTAGTATGCCCGGGCCCAAGAGTAGGTCAATTGGGCCAGGTGACAAAGTGTGGGTCTGCCCGATCTAGACCAATGTCTGTGCCGTTATCCCTGCGGGCGAATCGGTAAAAGGCTGTTAACCTACAATGGTAAATTCATTACCGTTACCGAAATTGACATTCTCAACATAGATACATGTACCGATGTGAGGGTGACTTGTGTTTGCCCCGTCAAACTCCCAGTATGCATGCCACCAAACAATGTTGGCGCGAAATTAAAAATTTCAAATTTAAGATTTCTTTAAAATCTCCCAAACGCGGCCGCCGTAGTAGTAAGCAAAACCGTCCGTGGTTTTGCTGTCGCAAAGGGGCAGGCTAGCTATGGCCTGCCTGGGTCGTCCATCTCCAAAGAAGGCCCCCGCCCGTGTGATACCGCGGGTGGTACTTTAACCGCGGGTGCTCGTAGAGCGGCGGCGAGAACCGCTGTGGCAGCGAGAACCGCTGTGGCGGCGAGAACCGCTGTGGCTGCTCGATCGCGGTGCTTCACTCAAGCGCGCACAGATCGCCGTGCAGGGAGGGGTCCCTCCTTCGTATCACCGTCGGGCCCCCGCCCATGTGATACCTAAATCGCACAGGGGCCGGCCGCATGGTAACCTGCAGGCGCGGGTCTGCGCGCCAGTGCATGGTTCACCTACCGGTGTGGGGGCGCGCCTCGCGCATGACTGGGCCTCCAGTCCGCTGGTGGGTGTGTGCTCCGCCCTGGAGCACCCCTGCCCGTGTAACGCTGCCTCCGCTGTTGTGTGGTCGGTGAAGCCGCTCCCGACCTGTTGACACACAACAATAATAAATGGTGTGGTCCACCAAATGCAATGCGGCATTGAGGCCTATAGCCAAAGCAAAGGCCAAACGGGTCATGCTCTGGCGCGGTGCCAGGACCGACAAGGGCTGCCAGTAATTAAGAGGCGGTGTATGACATGGTCTGCACCTTGTCATGGTCTGCACCTTGTCATACACCGCCTCTTAATTACTGGCAGCCCTTGTCGGTCCTGGCACTGCGCCAGAGCATGGCCCGTTCGGCCACACTGTGTCGGGTCCATGCCGGCCGCTGTAGTCAGCGCCGCCAGCCTCGCCGTAGTGTCCTGGCTGCGGCTGTACAGTGGGTTTCGCCTGGCGTCCCGTTGGGTCCTGCGCCCCTGATGGCGGCAGGTCAGGCTGGGAGGTCGCTACGACGAGACAGCAGACCCTGCGTGTTCACGAACCAGCGCAGCTGCGTCGCCAAGACTGCCTCCGCCATCGCGTTGTCAAAAAAAAACAAATAAAAGAGGGATGAGATTCTATGTCCAACAATAGCACAAAGGCAGGGCAATTTTCCCTACACACCCTTTAGTTACAATGTAGCTACAAACAAAATTAATAAGTACAAAAAAACTTAAACGGGTTTGCAACGAGAAGCGCACCAACAATTATTATTACATAGTCACTACGCATAAACTAACCAAATTTCAATCAATGTAATACATCTAAAATCGGTTTTCAAAATTGAAGGCACCATCAAAACAAGATGTGCATAAACCGATATTACATAGGATAAACCAGTAAATCAAACCTGAATTGATTTCCAAAGAAAAAATAAAAATAAAAATAAAAATGCTCCCTAATATCATATAGGTACGCAACTATGTTAACAAACAATGTGTAATGCAAATACAACATTGATATGTGACTACAATATGATTATACCAAATGAAATTACACAACAAGCATTGCACAGACCGCCATGCAATCAAATCATTTAACAATAAATGTTACAAATAGGTGGAACTGAACTATTGATTTCCCAAAAAAAAAACTACAATAAACAAAATGTTAATTAATTACACATAGCCCAAACTCACTATGCAAACAAACAATTTATAATGTAAAAACAACTGCAATATTGATATGTGTCTACAGCTTTGCAATCGCTATACAACCAAACTACGAATATTGTGAATCAAATGCCTATATATTTTCAAAATGAGAACACAGACCAAATCAAAAGTACCACAATTTTCAATGCTTTAACTTTAAATTATAAATTAAGTTTTCAAACGAATCCTTACAAAATCAAAATTTTAACGCTGCGCTAGACTAAGTTGAAATTAGGTTTCAAAACCCCAAGAATCAAATAGAATGTTTAATTATTTGCAATTTCCGCTAGAATCTTAACATTCCGTTTGCAAAACAAATGCAACAATTAACATCAAAATATTTATTTGTTGTCACAAATCCACGCCACCCCAGCGAGACCAATTCTAAATTAAAATTAGACAACAAAGCAACAATGAACTGCCGCAAACAGTTTTAATCAGTACAACTTTCTTTACAACAAGTACATTAAAGCAAGTACCTACATTGAAGTTGTCTGACAATTATAGGACAATTATTAACTCAAATAAATTCAAAGTCAGCACTGTACTGTACTGTGATATGATTTAAATACAACAACAGTTATACCCTAACTCAAGTAAACACATTCTAAATGTATAATAAACCAAGAAACAATATGCCTACATTTCACTATTAAGCAAGTAATTACAGCAAGTTAGGTATGACAATAGCAGTCTTGCAATGACTTTCCGCAATGAAATAATCTTTCATACTCAACGCATCCTAAATGCGACACAAAACCCAAATTAATTATTGTTACACTGACAGCAGTGAGACAATCTTACACTACCCAAGTAACACAAGAAAGCATTTTAAGCAACGAATAGTAAATTTCTGTACAACTTAAGGCCCGTATAAACTCTTATATAAGTTCACCGAGCATCTTAAGGCCTCATATTGGCATCTCAAAACCTTTATGATGCTTTACACTGTATAACGGTTGGATAATGGCATATCAAAATGCTTTTGTAATGCCTTTAGATGTAGTGCAGCACATCTAAACGCAGCTATACAGCTTTTAGCTGTGTTAAGTGCTTTTGGACATACAATAGCATTCTTAAATAATATATAAATGCTTAAGGCTGTTTAATGGCATAAAGTTGTACCATTATAATGCCCCTTAAATTCATTGTACAGCTTTGAGCTGTTTTTAGTGCCTTTGGTTGTATAATAGCACTTTCAAGTGGTAAGCAAAAGCCTAGTACATTAGAAAAGCATAAACGTGAACCAATGTAATGCTTGCATTTTTAATGATCAACTGAGTTCTGTTGTACAGCTAACAGCTCTTTAATCAACTACACGTGACTAATTGTAATGCTTATGGCTGTTTAAATACATTCGATTTACTGTATTCGTAAAGTAAAACCATTTGTTTATGGGCCATTTTGAAAACAAATAATCTGTGAAACGAATTCTTTTAACTAGCGAATTTGATTTAAAATAACCATTAATAAAATACCTACGATTTTAAATGCTAATAACAAAATTACTTGAGTTGCGATTTCATTGTCGTGTATCAGCGCATGCATTTCATTCATTACAGGTAAAAATAAGTGCAGCACAAAATGTTGAAAATCATAAAAAAACATACACGTCGAACATAGAAATTCCTCCTTTTTTGAAGTCGGTTAAAAATAAGAGTAAGAACTGGAGGAATGAGGCGAAAAATATTAAAGGAACATGTAAGAATTATGCAGGTTCCTTTGATGTCTACGAATATCTAAGTCAGACAATACACGACAACAAAATGATTCGCGCGAAGACTGCTGTGAAGCAAGTTGTAGCGATATTACAGAAGGTTCCGTAGGACGAGTAAGACCTGTCAACATCGGAAATATACACAATATGGAATCCTCGTGTGTTGAAAAATATTTTATTGTAAATAATGAAAATATTCAACTAAGTCGTATTTATTCCTGTCCGCTTGATGCTGAAACTGTAAGACCTGAGAGCTCTGGCGAAAGTGAAGATGACAGTGATATTGATAAATATGTAAAATATTCTTCATTTCGTAAAAATAGGGAACTTTTGCCCCGCCGCGCAAAAATCTTGCGCCCGTGCCCCCAGCGCCACGCCTAATTTTATCGTGGCCGAATATTTTTTTTACTAGATGTAAGTACTAGCAGAATGAATTAAAATAAAATTATAACATGATTCACTTTTTTAACAAATGAAGTGTAACGTTCTTCGAAATATTTACTATTAAAACTACACTGGAAATGGCAGAACATTTGAGAATTTAATTAGGTGTAGGTAAAAAAATAAAAAATCTACTCACCTACAGTTCTATATTCACTAATAGTCGATTCTTTAAGACGTCTATCGCGATGATGGTGCATATTTTTTTACTTAAAATTTCTAAGTTGATTTAAATGGTTCTCGACTTTTTATACTTTTTCTTAACTGAAACTAAATAAGGCAGAAATTTTAAATCTGTCATCTAATTTTACGAGGTCGGTCGTTGACGGTCAATAGGTAAAATTGCATATTTTCATTGAATAAAGTAGATGATAATGAGCGATAATGAACGGTAATGGTAAATGATATTCCTCCAAATCCCTTAAGACTCAATATAGCTGTGGGACCTTAGAATAAATTATTCTAAGTGTGAGACTTTATTGAGATCTTACGCGGACTTCTTGAGTTTGAAAAGTGATGTTGCACTATTGTTTTATTTGCCAACACTGATGCATGTTCACGATCCCCTAACAGTAAAATCCACCATTATTTCACATTAATGTTCGACAAAACATAAATTATAGAAAATAAAACAAAACTGCTGACATGACGCTTAAAGTTCGCGCCAAGAAGTCAGAAAGAAAATTATCCAACACATAACAGTAAATAATCCACTATTATTTCACATTAATATTCGACAAAACATAAATAATTATAGAAAATAAAACAAAACTGCTGACATGACTCTTAAATTTCCCGCCAAGAAGTCAGAAAGAAAATTATCCAACACAACGAAGCAGCCGAAAATTATTTTGGCAAACGGATTCAAGTAGGTAGGTAGTTGGTACAAAAATTCTGAAATTGGTTTTATTGTTATGCTCAAGGATCCCCAAAATGGCGTTCAAGTACTGGCACTATTTCAGTCTACATCGAGTCTACTGGTATACCGGTGAATTCATATAGAACTACTTTATAGCCAATGGCACTACAGTGATACATCAAAAGTCTGCTCTCTGGCCTCTGGCTTGATAATTGTTCACGTGTGAGTATTTATACTGCTGGCGGCATTAAATAGCTTTTATAAAGGTTCACTGGGCTGCTTTAGACAGGCACCATTTTGTAAATATTTTATAACCTAAAATATTATCATTCGGACCTATTTATAAAAGCAATAAACCCATAAAACAAGGATAAAACCTAATTTAATATACTGCCCAACCAATACTGTTATGTTAATTACGCAAAATACGTTCAGACTAGAAATACACAATTGTTTTGGTTATTCCACACATATCTTTAATTACCATTTTAGACCAAAAACACAAAATATCGAAGGCGCGTGAAAATTTTCAATAAAACTTTTATAGACAATTACAGTAAACTGCATTGCGCATTAATATTTGATGGCTTAAATAACAAAAAGTCTAAAACTTTCCCAGTATTATAAAATGTTGTTTTCACAATCACGCGTTTTGAAATGTCTTCGTCCATTAAATATTGCGAGACAAAATATAGTTTAATATAGTTTAATTACAACGTCAATGTATTATAAACATTTGTACCGTGGTGTTAGAGATGTTTTTGCAATGACGTAGGGTTTATTAAGTTCGAACTGTGAACACTTAAATAGCTCGTCTAATGCTTTTGTAATGCACTGAACATCTTCATTGTCAAAAATATTGCTAGCTTAGTGCTTTTGTAATGCGATTAGCAACTTCATTGACCATAATAATGCTTCTTTAATGCAATTGGTACCTTCCTTGACCACAATAATGCTAATATAATGCCTAATGCAATTAAACAACTATTTGTAGACCTATATAGGGTCTAAAGCCGTATAATTTGTGCCCAAATAAGCATTATAGTAGCCGTATACACGTATGTAATGCTACTAGATAACCAAACTTAAATGCCATAACGATACAAAAATGCTGTAATGCGGCTGTTATACTGCTTTGATGTGTTACTTGGGTAGGTACCTACTTTGCTGTAATTACACAATTAACCTACATATTACATGGCATTCTAAATGCAATTCAATGTGCAGTTGCAACAGAATCCTAACGCTAAAACTAATAACTAATTACTTACTAATTCAGGTCCGTAGATAAAACTACGCTCTGTTTACCAAAAATTGTGTGATCTAGAGAGGTCAATCAAGTGATCTCCCTACAGCATGACAAGACTTATCACTAACTCTGCTACCTTTTGATTAATACTAAATTATAGTTAATATAAAATGACTTACATACTAGTGGAGACGGTGTGCCACACCCTTACTGTCTCTCTCGTCCTCAGCTCGGTGCAGTCCGCCGCGCCGCTGGTTAGTCTCTGGCTGCTGGTAGATCGCGCTCCGGCGCGTCTTCTGGAGCTGGTGGCCCTAGATGTCCCTAGACTTCCCTTTGACTACCCCCAGAGCTCTTAACCCAAGACAAATACGTACCGATCTGCACAATACCACTTAGCACGCCACGTGTCCGTATCAACCAAACAAATAACTGATTTTAGCTAGACCGCCCTGGTTTCTAATATAACTAATGTTTTGCACTGTTTCACTGTACTTAATACCGTCCGCCGATTTTACTGATTATGTGCCCTACATATCAAAATTACAAAACCACATTGCTTTTACACGACCTCGCGATGTCTGTTCCTAACCTAAGAACTGCTCTTTCTTCTTCTTCTTTTTGCGCAGTGGCGTTTCCCTTTGGATTTCGCCAAGAACTGTTCCAACCAAAGTGTTTGTCACACGTTACACTGACAGCCGTCTATCCAATATTTTTAAAACTACAGTGGGGGCGTACGAAATGGCCGTTTTGTTCCATACAATGTCTATTCGTCATTCGTCGTACACACTACACTGTATATATTAGATATGTACTGTGTAATTTATTTATTTATATCTCTTCTTCTTCTTAGGGTGGCTCTCTAATTAGTGAATTTTGGCCGTCAACTCTCCATATTTGGAATTGTTTCTGGCAAGGCAAAACAATTCAGCGGCACTCGCAGTTCCCGCGTCCACTCCCGAATGTTTCGCAACCACGACTTTCTTCTGAGACCAGGTATCCGTTTTCCTGCAACTTTTCTCATCATTATCGGTTGCAAAAACTCGTATCGTACGTGTCGGTATCGGGCGATTGAAAATCCACACCAAGTAGGAAGAGCTTCGACGATTCAACATTGTTTCAGCGTTAACTTGTGGTCTGGTATCCTCAATGGCGAATTAATTGGTCTTTTTGAGCTGTCGTCCAGACTTAAGGAGAAACCTACAGAAACTTTTTAGAAAATGAACTTCCAATGTTGCTGTTAGATGTAAATCTCGAATTTAGATAAACCATGGTGTGACAAAATGACGACGCCCCTGTGTCCACTACGCTACGGAAGTCCGAAATTACTTAAATGAAACATACCCCAACAGATGGATCGGACGCAACGGACCTATTAGGTGGCCTCCACGCTCACCTGATCTCAACCCCATAGATTTCTTCATTTGGGGCTATTACAAATAAATAGCATACGCTTGAGAGTGTTCAAGTGAGCAAGAGCTGAGGCAGAAGATTGCAGAAGCCGAATGTGTCGTGAGAGAGAACTTTTAGACGATTGAAAGACAATTTTTTACGTAGGTGTAGAATGTATATAGCTGCTGGAAGAGGCCACTTTGAAAACCTTTTGTAAAATAAAAAATAAATATTTATATCATATGTGTTTTATGAACAAAATACTTCGTACACTTACAACTTGTCTTGAGTAACCTCTGAAGCTATTTGTTGGTTAGTTTCCAGTATTATTATCACTAATTAAACTTAGGAATGATAAAATGACTAAAAAATTGTTTTTTATCAGGTGGCTAGTTTTAAGAATTTTTCACCTCGCTGTCTTTGAAGCTCGATTTTAGAAAAAGAAACCCCATTAAGGACTACTTTTTTAAAATAATAATGAAAGCTGAGAGTCTGTCACATTGTTGAATCCTACTTAGGAACCATAAAGTCACCTGTTCAGATTTTTTATTTAAAGTTGAAAATTTCACCAAACGTAAATTTAGGTCCTATTTACTCCGCTAAAATTACTACGATCTGCATTACCTTGGCTGCTGCGATAGAGTTCAGTCCAATATGCGTTGGTGAAGTGACGTAAAGCCCGTTGCAGAATGACGCTTACTGTTAAGCAAAGACTGCAAGTGTTCTAAGTTGGCAGCGAACCAGACGTGGGTCTTAGTTTATCGTTGGCCAAATACCAGAGTAGGTAGTTGTGTTGGTCAGAAGACGTTTCACTTTATCCCATTCCACCGCAAAGGAAGCGTCAGCATTCCAGTTAGCAACTTCCTGGCGCACTAAATTCTCAAAGGTTTTAAGTAAATCGACATTCTTAGTTTTTTGTACATCAAGTCTTGTTCTTCCTTGTGTTTTGGAGTTATGGATTCTTTTAGCACCGACTGGAATCCGCGCCACTACGAGAGAATGGTCAGTATCACAATCAGCGCTATGGAAGGTACATACATGGATAATGTTTATAAGGTCTTTCTTTCTAGTTAGAACCAGATCTAGCTGATGCCAGTGACCAGATCGTGGGTGTCTCCAGAAACCCTGTGAGATATTTTACCCTTAAAGTACGTGTTTGGCTATACATAGTAGGTGCAAAGAACACAGTTCCAGGAGGCGCTGGCCATTCTCATTTAGCTTCCCTGTCCCGTGGTTATCGATTAAATCGGGCCATGCTGCGTTATTTTTTTTCCACCTGGGCGTTAAAATCCTCCAATATAAAAAGGCGATCGCTAGACTTTATACGTTTGAGTGTCTGATTCAGCTGGTCGTAGAATATGTCCTTTACTTTATCATTCGAAGTTAATGTAGGTGCATATGCGGTAAGGACAGTAACGAAGCCGCAGTTTATGTTAATCCTTATAGACATTATGCGTTCTGATATGCCTTGAGGTGTCTTTATAGAATTCAATAAAGAATTACGTATAACAAATCCAGTGCCTTGCTAACGCACTGATTTAACATCTTTCCCTTTCCAGAAGAAAGAGTAATTTCTCTCTATTATTGAGCCCTCGTCGCGAAGTCTAGTTTCTTGGAGAGCAGCAACATCAATTCTTAATCTGTTTAGTTCCGCATCAATTATGGCGGTCTTACGTAGTTCTTCTGCGTCACCGGAACCTCCACAGGTGATTTGGAGGCCTGTCCTCATTGTGCGGACATTCCATGTAACAATGCGCATGGATAAGGTAAAATTAGGTTTTTTAATAGCAGCCTGGTGGCAGGTGTGGTAAATAACGGTACCAGTTATCTATCTGTGGGATAGTGCTCCCTACGCCTAAAAGGAACAAACCAGCGCCGAGGCGGATCAATACCTTATTGGCCGGGGGCTGCCCAGCTCAAGCGGGTAGTAACTGATCAATGGGTCTACGATGGGCCCGCCCACTGTCGAGAATGTCCCCTGGCGCCCGCGCTTACGCCTATACGCGCGGACTTATCACCGGTCACTGCCACTCCCGTGTTATTTTACACGCGGCGGAGCCGTCATGGGTGAAGTGTCCTCTCCACAGACTCTGCAACGCCTGGGACGTTTTTAAGGAGAAGCAGGGTTGTCCAAGCCCTGCGACACCCTCGGCCTCGCCGACTAGATCCACAGGAACGACAGGTCGATACGTGAGGAGTCGGGTTGGCTGCAGAAGCCTGCCGCGTTTGCGGACCTGCCGCAATCACGCCTTAACGGTAGCTTTCAACCAGGTGTTATTTTAAAGTTTTCCTTCTCTTAGATAAATTGCAAACCAATGCTTACGTGATCATCTTCCCGTTTGTGATTTCGGAGTTTTCCTTTCCCTAGATGAGTTGCAGTCCGGTGTTAATGAGGCCCATCTCTTCGAAAAAAGACTAGTACTGTAGAATTGGGAATCTGTAGACATGAGAATCTGTATAATTAGGAATCTGTAGACATGAGAGTCTGTAGAATTGGGAATCTGTTGACATGGGCCTAAAGGGTACCTACTATCTAAATTATATTATTACAAAATACATAATCCATGTTTAGGTACATAGACACAGCCTTCCGATCGACGAATAACTTTGGCCAGTCATTCGTAACTACGACACAAACAAACTATTTATAGCCAGACAGTACGCATAATTATGTATAACAATTAGCTGGTGTGAAATATGAAATTAACATGACAACCGGCTGGGAAATTCGATGTTCGTCTGTTTCTGCATGGTTTACGTCCGCCGCGCCGCGCCGCCGCCCGCCCGCGAAAAATACTTTGGTGGCTTCTTATTATATATTAAAATATTACTATAATAATAATATCGGCACTTTACTTGTATTTTATTCTAGATATATGACTTTAATTCTAATATTTGTATGCAATTTATGTACATCGAAATCATTGAATGTTTTTTTATCTGATATTGAAAAACCACCTCACACACACAAATAGTCGGTACTGACAGAACTGCGTGCAATACAGATTCCAGTTGATGCTATTGTCATATGCAATTTTTCTATTTTGTACATGTAGGGACTAGCTCTACACACTTTAGATGATAATTATGATAGCTGATTGATATGATAAACTGATGCTGCTAGGAAATGATATTAGGATGTCGGAAATGATACAACCGTCTTGAGTGCTAACCGTAGTTGAACTAATTTATTGAATAAAATACCGGCGCGTGTACAAACATAAATGCATGTAAGCAAATTATAAATATTGCAATAATTAGGTATTGCTTAATGTACGTTACACCGTACATATTGCCGCACGAAGAAGATGCAAGATGATAAAGATTATGTAGCATTTATTTTTACATGTCTAAGATGAAACTATTATTAAATGTTATAAAAATGGTGAAAATGATACAAGGTGATTTCAATTATCTTATAATGTATGTATATTAATTAGAAGTAAAGGTTAATATTTATTTTTGTCTGGTACGACTACAACACACACGGTAGGTAGTTCACTGTCTGTCCTCGTAAGTTTGGGAGCCACTTTCAATTTCGATTCACTCGCAATAGATTGATCGCGTCGCGCACTCACCTGCGGGACATTTGACACTAACACTTCACTAATACTGTCGCGGTTATCGTTGAGTGCGCCGGCCCTGGGTGCCTTCACCCCGGGCGCGGCCTGAGGCTGCTGCTGCGGCGGCTGCTGCTGTCGCCCGCTGCCCGCATTGGGCGCAAACCGATGTCTGATCTTGCGAAGTCCGAAGATACAACCAAAACCAGCAACTACGATAATGATTATGACGTAGATGCCGTACATTGCGTAGTGATTATTGTCGCGAATGGTAAACTCATGTTCAGATTGTTCCTTTAACTCATTGATTTGCTTGTTTATCTGATGGTAATACGATTCGTGGTTCTTGATTTTTGTAAAGTTTATTGTGGAATCCTTCATAATACTATTTAGCATAGACACTTCTGGTACAGAAACAGGGTGGTCAACGTTGATTTGATTCAGAAAGTGATTATGAGCGAATATTGTAAGTTCATCGATTTTCAGTGTGCAACCTTGACCTATCTTGATAATGCCCCGGTCATTCAACCTTTTCATTGTTACACCTGACGGGCATAGAATGCGAACATTACATTCCGCGCAGCACGTGAATATCCATGTGTTATCGGCATGCAACTTGATCCAGGTCTGTTTACATATCGTCACTTGCGAATTACATATTGAAGGATCACTATTTGCCGCGGAATTGATAAATTTAATATTACACAATGATTGTTCGAGCTTCATATCGTAAAATGGCTGTGTCAAATGACATAATAGTGATGATGGCAATTCAAAACATGAATGAAGATCGCTATCTGTCAGAAAGAGTGCAATGTCCTTTCTTAAGCTATATGCTACATACGATACTGCTGGGATAATTTGATACATCTCGTGATTTCGTATCTGTGGGATGCTGATAAGTGTATTTAATTCAAATGCTTCGTTACTAACAATAGGTATTTTAACCTCTATTATCAGATAGTTATTGGTAACCCTTGTAGATACTCGTAATAATTTGTAAATGTCCATAACATTTTCCTTTATCGGTAAGGCGAGATCGTTGCTTAACTGTCCTGCTGACATCGAGTTGATGCTGTAGTTGTCCCGGCGATATTAAATGTGTGTCTAATCTGCCGTAGTTGATGTCAGTCACGGTGTTCAGGAGCGTTGTCTGAACGCGTTGAAGGCTTCCTAAAATTAGATTTGCTGCTAAAGACGATGATACTATGTATAAGTTATTGTTATTATTTAGTTGCACCTTGGCAACTTCTAATGATATGTTATTGATATGTTGTCTAATAACTTCAAATTGCTGCTTCATATTATATTCCGCTTCTATAATGCTCGTCTGGTTTTTTTATTAATGATTGTAAATGATTTTCACTTTGCGTTATTTTCTCTATATCTCGTTCATATTGCTCTGCAAAGTTGTCGTCTAGTACTCCGAATAGGTAATTGGCTGCGTAACCTATTCCGTTGATAAGGCCTCTTCGTTGTCTTTTAAAACTAAAGTTTCTAAGTAGAATGCTATTATAATGGTCGATATCGTTCAGTTGTTGTTCGAGCTGTAATGATAGAGTGCTATATTGTGTATGTTCATATTTGTGTCCATGCAAACTTCTTTTATATGTGCAACGTAGTTTCTAATATCTGACAATGATTTCCAATATGTTGTCATATTATAATAAATAATAAGTTTCCAGTCGTCTCTTATATACTGAAGTTCTGATGTTTTATCGAAATAGAGAGTTTGATTTTCCGGTAATGATGTTATATTATACGGGCTTGATATAGATGATTGATATAGTATACACATAAATAACATGAGTGAATAAATTATTTTATGTAAAAAGTTTGTCTTAAACTCTTTCGAGTATTTTGATTTTGACGAGATCGATGCACTCTGCTGTGACGTCATGCAAGCGTCTGATTTCTGATGCTGTCTGTCGCTGTATATTTGTTTGATTGAGAAGTATCTCGATATGTTTGGTGAAAATATGTTGAGGGTTATTGTACCTATGTACGAGTATTTCCCAAGCAGTGTCATAGTTTTCTTCGGAGATATACAGATGCTGGATAAGTCTTTCTGCTTCGCCCTTAAGCTTTCCCTTTAAATGCTGCATTTTTTGTGATTTACTCAACATATTGTTATTATGAATGGGGGCGGAATAGAGATCAAAAAATGTGGGCCAATTAACGTAGTTTCCGGCGAATATAGGAATTTCTAGGCGTGGAGTGGACAGCTGAAGATGACTCGATGCTGATAATTTTTGATTTATCTTGCGTTTCATGTCCTTGAACAATATTTCATGTTCATTAAATTCGGTGTCGTATTCTTTGTTGTTACCTTGGGTGATGTTGTCAATATCTAAATGAAGGACGTCAATCGCATTCCATTTGGATTGAAGATTACGTAGCTCGTCTTCGATCTCCCATTTTTCAGTTAATAGGTCAAGGTTTATTCCGTTCAATAATCGCTTAAATGTTGAATGTGAAGTTGGCTGATACTGCTCTATATTGGTGATGACTCTACCGTGCAGCCTTGGGCGCACAGACAAAAACTCCAGGAAAATCCAGGAAATGCTAAAGTATGCCACTTAATCACACATATAGCCACTGTTATGATAAAATTGTTCTGTATTTTATTGTCACTGATTTGTACTTAACTGAGTTTTTATAAAAAAAACAATGTCACTGATACTGATAACTGATATTGATAGTTAATTGTTTGTAAGTTTATTAACCCAGATTCCCCTACGAAGCTTTTAAACGCCCAAAAAAGAGTATAAATTCTACTCTCAATTAAATGTAGTTTTTGTGTAGTGTGATCTACTTTTTCTTCAATATAGATTACAAATGCTACGGGTCTTTGTTTTAGTGAGTAGTAGAAATTAAAAAAAATAGATTATTGTTGTTTCTTTGGTTTCAAAGTTAAGTGAGAATTTTGGGTGTAGGGGAATCAACGTCTGTCATATTTTTCAGACCTTCACATAGATAATCGTCAAAACTTACTTAAATGATTGAAAAACTGGAATACTTTGATGCCGATGATCAATTCACGGGTGGCGTAGCTATTTTGCCTTAAGAAAATGTGAACGCAGAAATCACAGACGAGGGATCTGGCGACAAAGAAGTTGCAGCAGGCTCGCAACTGGGGGCTCAAGCGTTCATAGTATTTACAGACAAATAATCTTTGGGCAGTAAAGATGTGCTGGCTGAATTAGCGAAGAGAAGATGTAAATTATGTACACCTGTGGATCAAAATGCGAGTATGACCGAGGGCATCAGTGTCCTCGGTCACAATTGCAGTAGTTGATATCAGCTTGCAACTGTCTCCATCCATGAGGTTGTATTTGCTCTGAGTGTGCCATGTAATCAGAAGAACTAATATAATTCAAGATAACGAATGTTACAATCCACTTAAGCTTTAGCATTGGCAAAAGCATGGCACAAAAAAACTATATGTTCGCTGCTGACAATGCGTGATAGTTCATAAAGGGTGACGAGCCTTCGTTACTCTCTAGAATACCACCATCATACCGCAGAGTAGTAGCAAGAGGCTTGCTAGAAATGAACAAAAGAGCATCAGAGCGTGTGTAAGTCAGACTGTCGTAAAACTACCTGATTTGATAAGTTCAGTCATATGGGTGAAAACAGTAAAGTGTATGTATTTATGGAGAAAACAAATTTATTTTGTAACAAGTGTACTTTTTACTATGAAACCATGTTTTGTTGTTTGAATTTTTATTTATTTATTTCATCTGTTTTATTTTATTTCAATATTTAAACCAAATAAAGTTTGTTTTATGACACATTTGGCCTTTTAATGCAGTAATACATAGGTACCTTTCATACTTTATGTTAGTAGTGGATTACCCTACGGGGCGTTTAAACACCCATCGCTTTTCCGCTTTTCCAGTTGAGCTAGAGCTTTTTCCAGTATTTTTCCTAAGTCAATGTAACCCTAACTACGCACATATTAAAAATTAAAAACTTTGGAGACTAAAAACAATTTCAGGGTAATCTGGGTTAAGATTTTACTGATGATAAGCACCGATAGCTCTCACGGCACTCGACTTACGCGGATCCCTATTTGACACGAACGCGCGCACTCGATCAAAGCCAAAAGGACTGATAAACAGGTGATAGGTAAATAAATGCTCGAAGGACCAAAAATATGTAGGGACTGGCTCTACACACTTTAGATGATAATTATGATAGCTGATTGATATGATAAACTGATGCTGCTAGGCACTGATATTAGGATGTCGGAAATGATACAACCGTCTTGAGTGCTAACCGTAGTTGAAATAATTTATTGAATAAAATACCGGCGCGTGTACAAACATAAATGCATGTAAGCAAATTATAAATATTGCAATAATTAGGTATTGCTTAATGTGCGTTACACCGTACAGTACAAAATGACTTTCAATAAAGTAAACCTCATCCACGACCTTACGCTGACCTTACAGCACACAACGACACGACTCGACTGTGGAAGGGCATCGCCACATCATCCGCCCACATGCATGAGCATATTATTATGAAGCAGGATGACTCAATAGCGTCATAGCTCGCCACGTTTTGCTTATACTGGAGCACGGACCTGAAAAAAAGACGGACGTAATATCACACTAAAAAGATGTGAAGCATGCAAGGTCCTACAATTTCGTTTGTTGTTACATGACCCTACACGCACACAAATACACCAGGTCCGACAACCCGCCGCCAATGTTACCACGTGACAGCGCGCGATCACGCACACACCTAAACGGGCGGCCAACCTCCAGCCCCCAAGCGGTCGCATGAGATCGCTCTCTCCCACTTGTCTTTGTACCGTGTTTCATAGACTTACAGACTACTTTAGTATGAACAAGGTCGATTATTTCGGTTCTGTGGTACATTTTATGCATCGTGATTGCAAAATATCGCATAGTCTGTGCTCGATTCTGTCAAATTCGACGTTGACAGTTACACCAATTTCTGTGTCGGAGTGAATATGTCGCTGAGTTTTGTTTGCTATTTTTATTGGATTTATCTAATGTAAGTACTGTTTCTTATTAGAAAATGATTAATGATCGTATTTAGATAATAAGTTGTTAGAAATACATCGTTATTATTACTAGATAAAGCGTGTAAAGTCCGTAGGTATGTTACCGATTTCCGAGTGATTTTTAGAGAAATACTATAAGACAAATAAACTGTTGCAATGGTACGATTTTCCGAGATCCAAAAAAAAAAGAAATTGGTTCGTAAATGACTTCATAGATGGCGCTTAGCATAGATTAGTATGGCGCTTAGTAAAAGGCGAGTCCATGAAGAACACGTGTATGGCTACGTAATATTTATTCCATTCTAAAATAGAAATAGGTCCTGGAGATGCTGAATAAAAATTTGTAAGTACTATTTTTTTATGTCTTTGATAGACAAGCAAAAGTGTAGAATTTATTACAGCCCCTAAGTAGGAACGGGTCGGCATCTATCGAGTATTTTTGAACTAATTTTTATTTTTTAATTTGGGCTGTCAGAAAATCGCCCATTATCACTTTATTTTGATACCTGATTGGAAGGAATTATATCAGTTTATATTGTTGTTTAAAGAACGACAAAATATGGTTTGATTTTAGAGTAATATTTTTTTGCAAAAGGCGGGAATTGTGACGTCATCCGCAAATTCAAAAAAAATTATGGCGCACCTGCTGTCATTATTTTTGACATTAAAATTCCTAAACTGAGGGGTTGCATGCTTCACTCATGAATACATTATGTATCCGAGGTTACGTCCATCATTTTTTCAGGTCAGCATGTGGCACCGCGGTATTGACTCGGTATAGTCTTTAAAGTGAAAGTGCGCGCGCGCAACGACTTTCTCACTCTTTAATTAGGCAAAAATATGTGTTTGCTTGTGTGGAGATACTCGAGCATATAGTTTATCATCATTACCTTTTAGAGGATAATTATGCTCTCAACATATATTTCGGTACCATCGGCGTAAATAGGTCATCGGCCCATTAATAATTAAAAAAAAGTAAATAGGCAGTATACTTACTAAAATGTAGAAATAGACGTAAAGTGTTCTGAAGAACTTTTTGATCTTATCCCGCCCTCTCCTTTCCTCTCCCGACTACACGTGCATGGTCTTAGGAACCACCATCATACTGTGCACACAATCAGCACTCATACTAAAAATTTAGGCATTTCGTTCCTCTGTTAGACCATTCAATTTTTTTGCCAGCGCATGTGTTTCCCAGCTAGTCCCCGGTCTTTTAAGCGGGGCGTGAAACAGCCGTTACGCAGGCCGTCATGAATGGTTGCGCTTGTTACCGTGCTTGTTCCACGGTGAGGAGCGCTCTCATTATTGGACTGCATCGGCTGCTTACCATCAGGCAGTAGATGTAGTCACTATGACGAGACAAAAAAAAGACAGTATGGGGTAGTGCCTATTTTTTTATATTACGCACTTATAATGTCAATCTACAAACAAACCATTTTTATGAGTGGCCCGACAACGCCAGCGCTATCTCGAGCCGATGTTTTCCTGCTCCCTTCCAATCGATAGCAACTGCCTGTCCTGTCGCTATCGCTCTTTTCATTTCAATTACATAACGACTTTACTATAAATTGTAGTAAAAATATGAAAATGGTCAGCACTAACTCTCGCTTGGAGCCATTACGTGCATCTTGCTGTCAGAATTACAAGAATTTAGATAGTCATTCCTAATTATGTTTTTATCGAGTCTGAACAAACAAGTAATCAATAGGTATTTGGCAAGCGGCGCGGCGCGGCCGCTAATCCCGACAATAACCAGGGGGAAATATGCGCGCCGGCGACGCCGGCCGCGCCGCCGCACCGCGCGCCGGCGGCAAGGGCGGCGGCAAAGGCGGCGGGAAGGGCGGCGGCAAGGGCGGCGGCAAAGGCGGCGGGAAGGACGGCGGCAAGGGCGGTGGCAAGGGCGGCGGCAAAGGCGGCGGCAAGGGCGGCGGCAAAGGTGGCGGAAAGGGCGGCGGCAAGGGCGGTGGCAAGGGCGGCGGCAAAGGCGGCGGCAAGGGCGGCGGCAAAGGCGGCGGCAAGGGCGGCGGCAAAGGCGGCGGCGAAGGGGGGCGGAAAAGGCGGCGGCAAGGGCGGCGGCAAAGGCGGCGGGAAGGGCGGCGGCAAGGGCGGTGGCAAGGGCGGCGGCAAAGGCGGCGGCAAGGGCGGTGGCAAGAGCGGCGGCAAGGGTAGCGGCAAGGGCCGCGGTAAGTGCGGTGGCAAGAGCGGTGTCAAGGGCGGCGGCAAGGGCGGCGGCAAGAGCGGCAGCTAGGGCGGCGGCAAGGGCGGCGGCTAGGGCGGCGGCAAGGGCGGCGGCAAGGGCGGCGGCAAGGACGGCGGTAAGTACGGCGGCAAGGGTGTCGTCTCTAGTCTATAATACCTCAATGGTGCTCAGTGAGATAGCCCATCGCTGTGCTATGCTTTTGGATGTATGTACAGTCTTCAGTCCGATAGTCGCCTTTTACGACACCCAAGAGAAAAGTTGGGGTTGGTAGAGTCTGACCAACGAAACGTGACGCGGTCTATTTTTAAAAGTTTTATTATGGCAATAATTTTAAGCTAAAGGTATGTTTTGTGTACTTGAATTTATTATTTTGATACTTAACTTGTTTTCTTTTATTGTTCTCGTCTATTATTTTACATTTTACTCTGAACAACTAATACAATCGTAAATAATTCTAGGTTAATTCTGTATACTTATTTTTTCCTTTTATTAAAAATTAACTCATTGAGTTACTTAATACGTAATGTACTACGTACTAGAGGAGCTATCCCAAGCAAAAGACTTGTTCTATTTTTTTTAAAGTTAAATCAAAAGCGCGCTGCGGTGCTAAAATAATAATTTATCATCTTTCTTCTGAACAATCCAAACATACAGCGCTAGACCGCTTCTTTTCTCGCTTCGGTCTAAAGCGCCGAAACATGGCCGCCACTCATGTCTCGGCGATTTCATATAATAAGTCAAATGCATGTTATATCGATAATTTAGTGCATATTTACAGGTAAAAAGTGATTCGTTTAGTTTTTGTATTTTCTGGATTCTTTAACAGTACCTTAGAACACATGAAAGCATATACACAGAATACACAAGTATTGTTGCGTCTAGCGCCTGCCACAGACTAATTAATATAGTTGGAGCGAGCTGGCTCTAACGCGTGTAGCAAACAATCTAGTTGTGAAGTCTTCTCTAGTACGTAGTACATTATAACTCTATGAGTTGACTCTCCAACCAATTTTTGTTACTCTTACCTACAGAAACTTCAAGTACTAGTGAGACAAAACTAAAATATAGTCAAGAATACAATATAGTCACTTGAACAAAAGGAAGTTTTATCTACTGAAATGCAATATTTGGAACAATATCGTCAATGACAGACCCATTTACCAACAAATAAAATTCTTCTATTCAACTTTGTAAGGTGGTTAATATTAATTATGGTATTTCATTATCACAAATGCTTCTTCAATTATTCTTAAGATTTATTCTTATTTATTGATACTTACTACAAATTATTTGTTTGGTTGATCTACAGTTTAATAAAAAAAATACAAGTATCAACATCGTTTTTTCAGAGTATAATGAGAGTTGACACCCCCAGAAATTTTTGAATTTGCCGCCATTCTCTCCAGTCACGTTTCGTTGGTCAGACTCTAGCTTATTCTTTTAATCAGCCGCCACGGCACAGCTCTAATTATTTGGTCTTTAAAGTAATTCATTTGTTTAGCTGCAAAATAACAAGGAGGTTCTTATCTATAATACCTACCTAGGTATACGTTTTATCAAAGAAGCTATTTGGTGACGTCATCTTAGTTATACAACGCCGCCGTTGTTGTTCCGGCAAACCTACGCAGACAGTTACAGAAGAAATAAATAGTCTTATCTGTACAGATAACATACGTAAGCAGATGCTTGTTTGCACATCAGCGCACCAATCATAAATCATGACTGACGCCGCGATGCACATCTATATACATTCATTTTCTGATCGCTGCTCATACTGTAGCCCGCGCTGTAGGTATACAGCGTTTGCGGCACAACTGCTTAACAAAAACAACTTACACAATTTTTTAACAAACTAAGACCGAAGTTCACCAATAAATAGATGTTTATGTTTTAGACAGCTGTTTACATCATAATCGGCTGTTTAACAATATTTTGCTGTTCACCACGCAATAAACATTGTTTAAGTAGAGTAATTGGCTGTTTAGCTTAAACATGGAAAGCGACTTCGGTTTTCGACCGCTTCATGTCATCAAATTGTCAAATATTTTATGAGATTACCCAATTGAAAATTAAAGATGATTTGACTAAATTCTTTGAAGAGGATAATGCATTAAATTTTGCGCTCTCAGTGCATTCCAAAGAACACGCGATTATTTCGAAAAAATAATTGTTTGATTATCAGCTCAGTAGGTACACATTGAAATAACAAAAACGTGTACACTACGATTTTACGATGTTGTTTGGCTCTATGCAAAGGTATGCTGACACACTGACATCTTTACAAGTAATGTTAATACCATTCGATCTTTTTTGACATATTCATTCAAAAACTGGTTCTACCCATCATATACCTATCATCTGGTTAGTACCTATACTAACAGTTGATTAAAAATTCATGTCGAACACAAAAAAAAATCACAAGTCCCTGCAAGAATCAGAGCATTTAAAATGAATAAGTAAAAAATAACATAATTTTTTTTTTATTTTGAATAACAGGTAGGTATTAGAAGTTGAATAATAAGATTTTTTTTATTGAAATATCTTCCTTAAAATCACAACTACATTTCTCATAAGTTGAATTAGAACATACGAAAGTATAAACTGCACAAAACAGAACAAAATTTTTATTTCTTTTAAAATTTATAGATATTTTAGATAGGTAATATAATCTATATTACCTATTTATATAGATTTTCGGAATTCCAACTCGAATGCACTTCTCGCCTGCATCCGCATCTTTTACCACCATTACCATGGCAATTGGTCACGATCATAGAAGCTACATTACTTTTATATACGGAAATACCCGTCTTTCTACAATTTCAGATCTAAAGGGACCACCTACACAGGTCACAATTATTAACCGATTTTCAAATTTTTATCACCATTTTGTAGCTAAACTAATAGGACTAGGACACTTTTTTTCTTATTTCTTAAGTCTGTTTTTTTTAAATATTTACAATTTAGTAAACAAACACCCCCCAAAAAACCCGTACAATTTTCAAAATTCCAGAAAAAGTTACCACCCGATTTTCAAAATTCAAACGCTTACACGTGTCCAGATAAATTACTCTTGGTATTGTTCTTATTTCAATCCTCCTAAAATCCTCGGAGCTATGGTCAAAAATACGTCTCAGGCGATTTGCATCTGATAACCATTTTAAATGGTAAAACGCGGCTTGTTTAGACAATTGTTACATACTAACCGAATGATTATAACATTCTTGGTCGAAGCGAATTTACTATTACGGTCCAGTTTAACTACGAGTATGTATTTTGCAACTAATAACAAGTAAACGGATAAGCAGTGTGCGGGTCGTTGGGAGGCACTCTAATGAAACGAATCCAGGATTTACACAGTTCATGGCTACACTATCGTTAGTAGTATAGCGGAAGCAGCAATCAAACATTATTGTAATTGAACAATGACAATATTCATGGCTAATGGAAAGCTGTGGTCTCTGCCTACTCCTCCGGGAGGCAGCGTCATCTATGTTTGTAGTATGTTATACATTCATGTATTTTTAATAACCAAAATAGTTATACAAAATTATAAAATTTTGCATTCGTCACACCAAACTTTGCGGAACGGAGTGCCGACAAGTGCTGCGTAGCGGCGGGCGGCGGAGCGCGGGCGCTGCGACTTGGGTGCTTGGGTCTAGTGAAGGCTACCTACTTTTAACAAAGTTTATAGGTAGAGGTAAACTACAATTTGTAATGAGGAATTCCGTAATTGTCATAATAAGTCAAGACTTGGAGAGAGCGAGTGCGCCGACCTTCTCGCGCCCTGGGACTGGCTGGGACTAACCAATGCCTGTAAGTAAGTACGTAACTCCCGACTTGTCGCCCTGCTACACGGCGATGTGCGGTGACTAACAATATTACCTCTCTGTTACTTTTATTACGCAGACTGGTTTGCCTTTCTATTTATTCTTGTTTTTCTGCGTATTATGACTTCACGGAGCAAACAACACGTGTAAAAGGTTCTCCAAGCCAAGGTGATACAGCGAGCATTCACCTTACGCTGCACTTGTTTTTCAATACGATAGTTTTGCCTGCACGTGCTGTCGGACATCCATAATAATATGGCGAATATTTTAAACTAAAGAGTAGATGTACGCCTACTAGGCTGCGTAGGCGTATACCTACTCTATCTACTCACCATAAAGAATTTGTAATAATTTGCAATGATTTCAGCACATATAGGTACTCACTGGGTAAGCTGATTGATTCGATGTCCGGTCCAACCGTATGTGTCAGAGGCCTCCTGGAGGTCGCTCTTTACCCCGTCATATTTAGAGTTGAATTGTGCTCACAAAACTATTGCTATTTCTTTTGTCTTTGTTTTAATGTATAGAGTGGGACAAAGACGGCATTACAACGCCACAGATGTTTAATACGGCGACAAATAGAAGTTTCTGCGCGCGCCTTTTTATGTGGGTTCGACCCGTGTCTGATAACGCCCGGTACTTACGCGCCACATCTGGCCCATATAAAAAATGAATGGGGAGGTTTATTCTGTTTTAAACGTGTATTCCACATTGTAAATATAACAAATAATACTCATAATATCTATTACACCTTTCATGCTTTTATTTATAATTAAATTATTTTTTTTATATTAAATCGAAGAAAAAAAAAGTACTTTCACCTACTTTCATTTTTTGTTTGCAATTTATTATAGAATCAAACTATACTTTATTATACATAGCCAGATAGCTTATTTAATAAGGATTCCAGTGACATAAGTTTTTATATTGTCTCTATATAAAAAAAATATGGAAATCGTATTACCTGTCAATTTATATATGAAAGACAGTCTGTGTTGAAAGATTAATTTTGTCCATTAACTTAATGGTACCTAATTAGAATCATTATGTTACATAAATTACAGCTTTACTAATTTTATTTATCATAGGTACACAGAATGCAATAATGTGTAAACAAGTGTAGGTATGTGTTGAATGTGCTAGTGAATGTTTTGTTGTTTTTTTATAATCAATGTTAGAAAATTATAACAAGAAAAGTGTAAACATAACTTCTTTTCTTCTGCTTAAGTAGTGGTTTACAAGTAAGTACATTTATTGATAAATTGTGTTGCAGATTTCAAAGTTAATTCAGTTTTCTTTCCCATACTCTCATCCTAATCGTTCCTTCCTATTTAACCTAACTTTTACTAAACTTCATAGAATTAAGAATTAGACAGTAAAGTAAAATTATTACTTAGCTGCTCATAATTTTTACTCAGTATTAATTAATATGTCGGATCATAATTTTACACCTCCATTAAGAGACAAAAACTCAATCATTGATATTGCTCCTGACCAAGAGCAATCTAAGGAAAGAGCTTTAACAGACGGTTCCGGTCGTAGCCATAGAAAACAGAGCCGCCACGCTCGTGAGCATAGTCAGGTTTCGTCATCTGGCAGTCGGAAGCGTTCTGACTCCAGAAGACGATGCCAGTCGCGTTCGGTTCGCCGCCGTCGTCGTTGGTCGTTTTCATCGCGTTCGATGATAGCAGTTTAGAGCGCAGTAGACATTCGCGAAGAAGTAAGAAGTATCGCCGTGACCGTAGAAGTAGATCTGGACATTCTCGCTCTTATACTCCGGTAGGTAAACTTCAACGTCGCCGCCACTATAGTCGTTCTACAAATGAATCTTTATCGGATACAAGTATTTTGCATCAAGGTCGTCGTGAGGTTGTTGGAAGTAGAATATCGAGAAATCAAAATACAGCATCTTCTGCCACTATAGATCAGTCTCTGTTGCAAACACTTGTTTCGATATTACAAAAAGATAAAACACCGGTTCATGCAGGTACACACATTCAAGGCGCTCAGAATGTTATTATAGAATTTGACTCAAGTTTTAAATCTCAAACTATGGAAAGACTGGCTTATCAAAATAAACGAATCTGCGGCAGTCTACGGTTGGACTGATAGGCAAACCATTATTTATACTTTGCCTAAGCTAGTAGGCCTTGCAAAGAAGTGGCATATAGGGTTGACGAGCATAAAATTTACTTGGGATCAGTGGCAAGAAAAGCTGTTAAGAGCTTATCCATGGGACGAAAATTACGGAGATCTCTCTTCGGAAATGTTAAACCGCAAAAGTAGAAGAAACGAGACTTTGGTTGAATATTATTATGATAAAATTATGTCAGTAAATCGTTGCAAATTACAAGTAAAGCAAGCAGTAGATTGTATAACACACGGAATTTATGATTATAACATAAGAATGCATGTTCAGGGGGCTCAATACGCGGACCCTGAACTTGTTTTAAATTATTTTAGAGATATTCCTACTAAATCCACCAACGACTCGTTTTCAAAACAAAGGTTTGTCGTGAAGCGACATTTAAAAAAGAAAAGATGATAAGGATTAAATAATATTTATAATACAAAATAAAATAACAAACAAAAAGTGAAATAAGAAGTGAATGAGGATGTGGTGAGTATGGAGGTGATGATGGTAAAGATGAAGGTTGATAATATAAAAGTGAAGGGGTAGGTGCAGCTGACGTGGAGGCAGGTGAAGGTGTAGAGGCAAGCGCTGAACTTGGATGCGGGCAGAGGAGACAGGCGCTGTTTAAGGCGCTGCCGTAGCGGCATACGCTGACACTAAGTAGGAACTGCCGTAGAAATGGCAGGCGCAGGCAGGCGCAGGCAGGCGCCGTCAAGCGCAGGCAAGTGAAGGCAGGCGCAGACCGGCAGGCGCCGGCAGACAGGCGCCGGTAGGCGCAGGCAGGCGCAGTCAGGCAGGCGCCAGCAGGCGCAGGCAGGCAAAGGTGCAGGCAGGCAGACGCCTCCAGGCGTAGGCAGGCAAAGGTGCAGGCAGGCAGGCAGGCGCCTCCAGGCGCAGGCAGGCGAAGGTGTAGAGGCAGGCAGCAGGGACAGGTGCTGCCGTACTGCCGTGAAGGCAGGCATTGGCGTGGTACAGGCGGGCGAAGGTACGCACGATGACTGGTTGCTGAAGTTACTGTACAGACTAGTCCTTCCAAATCAGAAGCTGGAGATGTTATGAGGAGACTAGTCCTTCCAATTCGGAAGCTGGAGATAGTATATGGAGACTAGTCCTTCCAATTTGGAAGCTGGAGATAGTATATGGAGACTAGTCCTTCCAATTCGGAAGCTGGAGATAGTATATTGAGAATAGTCCTTCCAATTCGGAAGCTGGAGATAGTATATAGAGAATAGTCCTTCCAATTCGGAAGCTGGAGATAGTATGCCTAGTCGTCGGCTGAACATTATAAAGAAACCTCGGTGTGCGAGTCATCGTACATGCATTTATTATAATTTAGCATAATAACAAACTGCAAGCAAGCGTTTACGCCACTGCAACGGATTATTTCGTAAGCAGTGCAAACATGATTCAGTGCAATAAACGCATTCTTATAACGCGGTCGATTATCATTTTTATCACAGCATTTCCCGACGTTATTTAGCATCTCCTAGCACAGCATCAGCATAGCATTACTGTAAGGGATATTACGCCTACATTTGGTCCTTCGAGCATTTGACCCGGCGCGCGGTAAACTCAAAAGCAGGACTATCGGTTACTATATTCGAGTATATTTGATTTATTAGTTCGCGATTCCTGAGACTTTGCGCTTGGTTTATTAACAGTGACATTTTAACATTATAATTTTTGTAAGTGTTTTCATTTAACAGCATTTCCTTATCAGTGACTTTTTATACCAAACTGTGAGTGTAAGCTTCCGTGACTTTAGACTTTATCATTTTGTGAACATTGTGTGTGACGAGCTGTTCAGCAAGTCATCGCAGCAGCAGCAAGCACCGCAGCAACAGCACAGATCCAGCATCAGCAGCAGTAACGTTCTGTTTGCAGCAACCTACAAGAAAGATCTTTCCATTATCTTTACTTGCTAATTTCAACCATGACACAAACATTTGAATCTGTATTTGTTTGTCAAGCTGATATTATCGTTCAACTGGAGAAGATCGAAGCAAACTTCCGAAATGACAGTGCGAGCAGGAAGACCCAAGATTATTTAGAGAAGCGATTACAAGCTCTGGATAATCTATGGGGGGAATTCCACTAAAATAACACCGACGTGCAAGCATATGAAGATAAAACCTACGAGTACTTTTTCAAGGATATTTATCAACGGACAAAGGAGTTTTATTAAGCTACTAGAGCCAAAATGTCTTCATATAAACCTATTTCATCATCTCCATTGCCCGTCCCTGGGGAGAAAAAAAACATCTTCTCTCAAATATCATTTTCTATCCCATCTACGAGTAAATAAGACAAGGCTACGCAGCCGGGCGGAATCTGCAGACGAGCTTCTTTCACAACAAAAAAACAATTTTAGAGCACTTTTGAGACAGTTACAGCGTATCAGTATTGATGATCTAGAATATAAATGGGAGATCGAGGATGAGCTAATAAACATACAGAGAAAATGGCAGATAATTGAGGAAACCCATCTAAAAATAGATAACATCTTGCAAGGTTGGGACGTAGTGTACGACAGTGAGTATTCTCAAATGGAAGATCAGTTTTGCACTATCAAAAGAAAGTTGAATAGAAAGTTGTGCTCAACGGCTCATTTATGTATGGTTTGTCACAAGTCAGGCTCGTCCTAGTGTGGAAACCACCGCTAATTATTAAATTTTGGCATAATTGTAAGTATATATAATTTTTTCTTGTAAACTTGTTTGTTTCATGTTTGTCAAAATGAATGTTATATGTTTTTATGTTATTAAAGATATTATTATTATTATTATTATTATTATATTATTATTTACAACATTCAACCCCTCAAATCGAAATACCATTTTTTATGGGAAACTATACCCATTGGCCTTCATTTTTTTATTTATTCAGTGAGGCTATTCATAACAATAAATACTTAAGCAAAGCTCAGAAAATGCAGCATCTCAAGGGTAAGGTGAGAGGTGAAGCGGAGCGCCTTATACAGCATCTGCACGTGTCTGCTGAGAACTATGATACGGCATGGGATATCTTAACGCCCCGCTATGACAACCCTCAGGTACTCTTTAACAAGCAGATTGAGGTTTTCTTAAACCAACCAAATATACAGAAGCAAACATCATTCGAGCTTAAGCGTTTGTATGACGTCACTACAGAAAACATACACGCTATATATAGTCTTGGAGTGGATACTAATACATGGGATCCGCTTCTAGTACATTTGCTTGCAAAGAAGCTCGATAGCAACATCTACAGTGACTACATGGAGTCACGTAAACCTTCAAGAGAGTTGCCTAAGCTAGAAGAGTTTATGTCCTTTGTAGAAAGCAAATTTACCGCACTAGAACCGATTCATCAGAGATCATCATCATACAAGCAGAATAGTCAACTTCCAGTTCAATCCCCAAAGGCGTCTTACAGCAAGCCTAAAAATCATGGTTACCCTATGTTTAAAAATTATCAGGCTACTGCTACCTATTCGTCTATATGTCCATTCTGCAATCAAAATAACGATTTGTATCAGTGTAAAAAATTTCTAAATCAGTCGCCGGAAAACATAATGAGAAAAATTGTGAAATTGAAAGTTTGTAGAAATTGTTTATACAAGCATGTTGACAATATTTGCCATTCGACAAAACGGTGCAAAGAATGCAAAGGTGAACACAACACACTGATACATGACGCAGCAACCTACAATGCGAGCAACTCAAATGCAAGCATGCCAGTTTCGCAAGCACGGTCACTGCCCTTAGCAACGGCAAGGCAACAGCCAGTTAAATGTGACAATAAGCAACCGCCTACTAGGGGCGATAATAAGCAACATAGCGTCGCTACCGAGGATGAGGAAATACTACTGACAACACTATCACTCAAAATTAAAGCAGCTGATAACACATTCATCATTTTAAAAGCTTTGCTAGACCAGGGCTCTCAAATATCATTAATTTCAGAAATCGCCGCACAGATGTTAGGTCTGCAGCGCCAGCGTTATAATGCATCAGTGTCAGGCATTGGGACTAGCTCCAAGATAAGCAAAGGAATTGTCACTATGTAATGTGAATCACTATATAATGAATATCACTTCAGCACACAAGCACTTGTTATCAATCGAGTTATTAATAACTTACCAAACTCCTCCTTCCGTAAACAAACATGGCCACATTTACAGCACATTAACTTAGCAGACCCTGAGTTTAACGTGTCAAAGCCTATTGACATTCTTCTTGACGCCAGCGTTTACTCAGATATCATCATGAGTGGTTTAATCAAAGGCCCATCACAAGCACCGATAGCGCAACAAACTCTACTTGGCTTGATTATCAGGCAATGTCGAAAATTTAACTGCAACGTCGTTATCAATCACATTGAAGTCCTGGCGAAGTTCTGGGAAATCGAAGATATCAGCACGGATCCATCACCAACATTGACTAAGGAAGAGCAATACTGTGAAGATTTCTATCAATCAACAACACGTTGTTTGGAGTGTGGTAGATATGAGGTCGCATTACCCATGAAACCAGGCTTTCAGCAACATCTCGGAACTTCGAAACAAAAACCAGTTGCGCAATTTCTACAGCAAGAAAAAAGAATGATGAAAAAAGAGCAACTATCAGCAAGCTATAAAAACTTTATGAGAGAATACCAGGAATTAAATTATATGCAACTATCGGTTGATAACAACAACGGCCCGCAGTGTTACTTACCACATCATAAAGTTTTGAAACCGGACTCCACAACAACTAAACTTCGAACTGTATTTAACGCATCATCAATAACCTCATCCGGATATAGTTTGAATGATTTGATGGAATGTGGTCCAAATCTTCAACAAGATCTGCAAACGCTCATTTTAAGATGGAGACAGTATAAATATGTAATCACAGCGGACATTGAAAAGTGTTTCCGGCAAATCCATATCAGAAAATCCGATCAGCAACTGCATAAAATAGTATGGAGAGAATCGCCTCATGAGCCGATTAAAGAGTATCAGCTTACAACCGTGACCTACGGTACTAAGGCGGCTCCATTCTTAGCAATTAGAACTCTCAAACAAATTGCAATGGATAATCCTCAGCACGAGTTAGCATCATCAGCCTTAAAGAATTCCTTCTATATGGATGACCTTTTGGAAGGTTATAATGACCTTCAAAAATTGTTACAAGCCCAGCTTATATCTGCATTAAGGGGAGCTGGGATGAACATTCGCAAGTGGTCCATCAACGATCCAGACTTAATTAAAGATTTAACATCAGAGCAGCAGCTGAATAGTCCCTTAGAATTCAAAGACACGCAAAACAGAAAAATATTATGTCTAAAATGGAACCTGTCATCCGACTCGTTTACGTTTCAATACGACATAAACAGCAATGAGAATCAATGTAATCGAAACGTCAACTTTTATCAACCATATCAAAGATATACGATCCGCTAGGTTGGTTATCGCCATTAACAATCAAAGCTAAAATATTATTCCAGAACATATGGTCATTTGATTTAGCATGGGATGACGAACTTCCAGTGGAACTCTTAGCTAAATTGACTAGAACAGCGGATGACTTTAAGAGCATACAAAAATATTTGGTAACGACATATTGTTTTGTAAATGTATGTAACCTCTATATTATTATAAAGCTGTGGAGTTTGTTGTGCCCGTTCTTCTCCACAGCTAAAAGACTTCCTGAATGGGTGGGGTGGGAGGGTGGGTTCCTGTGCCTATCCATCCATCCATATAAAAAAAAAAATTAGACGATTCAAAACGCTTAATTTAAGCTTACTGAATAAAGTTATTTTGATTTTGATTTTGATTTTATCAATTCCAAGACATTTCGAAAACACTGCGCATCCATACCATTTACATGGGTTTTGTGATGCATCTAAGAAGGCCTACGCTTGTGCGATTTACATACAGTTACAAGCTTGAACTATGTGGCGCACAATTATTATCCTAACTTATGAAGAAAGTTTTGGACTCATAAGCGAGCAGCAAAATTTAGTCCACGCGTGGACAGACTCCATGGTAGTACTTGGCTGGCTGCATGGAGACTTATCAAGATGAAAGCAATTTGTGGCAAATAGAGTACGCCAAATAACTGATGTCATGCCAGCTTCAAATTGAAATCACGTGAAATCCGAGGAGAACGCAGCAGATTGCGAATCACGTGGCCTTACTAGTAGCAAATTAACAGAGCATTTCTTGTGGTGGGAAGGGCCTAACTGGCTTATTAATGTGGACATGAGCACAATAAATAAAACCACTTATCAATGTCCAAAATTAGAACTTAAGAAAGCATGTGTGAACGCAGCCTTACATCTGAAACACAATGAACTTATAATTAAATTATTAAATAATGACAGCTCTATTTCTAAGGTTGTAAAAACAATAGGCTGGCTATCACGTTACATCACGTGGTTACGCTGTAAACAAACAACGTCACACGAATGCACCTTATCCGCCTCTGAAATGTGCATATAATTTAATAACAAAATGTGTACAAACAATAGACTTTGAAGATGATTTGATCTCGCTAAAGGTGAAAGGTCATATTAACATTAAGAGCAAAATTTTGAGTCTCAACCCATTCGTAGATGAACATGACATACTGCGAGTCGGTGGAAAACTGTGTTATTCTAATTTAAAGCAATCAGCAAAACATCCCATCATCTTATCATCACATGGCCGTTTTACAGAACTTATCATCCAGCAAGCCCATTTATTAACTTTACACGGAGGCCCTCGGCTTACATTATCACAAATCCGAGATAAATACCTACTGGATTATAAGTGGAATTCGTACTGTCAAAAGGCAATTAAGACTGTGTGTCAAGTGCCAAAGGTTCAACATATCAAGTAAACAGCAGATCATGGGTGATTTACCAGAACCTAGAGTTACCCCGTCTCGTCCATTCACAAACGCTGGGGTAGATTTCACAGGGTTCCTAGACATAAAATCGAACAAGGGACGAGGCATAAAGACTACGAAAGGCTATGTAGCTGTCTTTGTCTGCTTATCAACCAAGGCAGTACATCTAGAACTGGTATCGGACCTGAGCACAGCAGCATTTCTAGCGGCCTATAGGCGAATGTGCGCGAGAAGAGGGACTCCTAAGAATATGTATAGTGACAATGGGACAAACTTCGTAGGCGCTGACCGGGAACTGAAACAGGAATACAAAAGCATTATAAAAACAATAGACACTCACTTTATCAGTGACATCAGTGAGATGGACTAAACATGGCATTTCAACGCCTCCGCATGGCCTAATGCAGGAGGCCTCTGGGAAGCGGCAGTAAAAAGCCTAAAGCATCACCTGAAACGCGTCCTGGGTGATCATAAGCTTACTTACGAAGAATTTATAACACTTCTGCACCAAGTTGAAGCATGCCTAAATTTTAGACCACTCTATCCGCTGACTGAGAGTCCAGATGACGGCATTTTAATACCTGGACACTTCTTAATCGGTGGGTCATTGCTATCACGACCACATACCGATCCTGGGACTATGAAGTTGTCTACTCGTTGGCAATTAATTCAGTCAATGAATAAACAGTTCTGGAGGAAATGGTCAATGGATTACTTACATTATCTACAATCAAGATCTAAATGGAGGTTACCGTGCACTAATTTACAAGTAAATGATGTAATACTCATTAAGGAAGAAAACTTACCTCCGGGCAAGTGGGCCATGGGCCGTATACAGGAACTGCGTCCTGGGTGTTTAAAACCAGCAATGAACAAGGTAGGATAATAAAAGTGTCATGGCGGTAAAATTGACATTCGTATGACAGTTCACTTCAATATCACTTGATATCGGTTCGGTTTTCGGAGTGGCACGTAATGGCGGAGGTCTGTTAAGTTTCGGTGCTGATTTTTAATTTTCCCACGGTACGGGACAGCTCAGACCTCATTATATGATATAAAAACAACCGCGGGTTGTACGCGTTTATATTTCTGACGGCAGAATTCGCGTCGCGTTGTTGTGACTTCTGTTTCGGTGTGTCGGTACATGCCCACGTGCATTCGTTGTGAATCAAAGGTTAATCGGCTTATATCGTACTAATCGCCTTGCGAACAGCCAGCGGAGGCTCCTATGTGTAATTGGCCGGGTTGCAACGGATGTGTGCGTGTGTGATTTGGACTGGCCTACGAGGATTCGGCAGGCGAGGTACGCTACCACGAGGCAGGCGTCGCACCGCTTTACGGCAGCTGAACAGCGACCATCCTTTCCTTCCTACCCATACTACCTCCACATCCTCAGGTTGCAGGGCGGTTCAACCATCGCCGAACCACCGGTGAGTTTAGTATTTAAGTTTAGTATTAGGTTAGTTAACATTGACGCTGCGAATCGCAGCTAGTTCCAAGCAGGCCATGATCAGTGACCTGGTGGTCCATGGTCTGTTTGGATCACAGGGAAAGATGGTTTACGTAAGAGTCGTAACTATAAAAACAAAAGCAAACATTATCAAACGCCCAGTGAACAAGTTAGTATTACTTCCGGTCAGTAAAAATAGCAAACAACAAGAGCCAGTCTCGCAGCATCAAAATCAATTATCCCAATGCTTGGCAGACCCCATCCCGCAGCAACGGAGAAAAATTGAAACAAGAACTAAGGGAAAGATTTTTAAGAACTTTTTTACAACCCTTCTCTTATTCATGACGTTTCTATCACCAACTATGCAGCAACAATCATCATCTATTCCATATAATATCACCTCTCTTAATGACAACAAGCAACTTTATTTTGACAAAATATAAGCAACATATAAGGGATGACTGGAAGTTGATTGTATACTATAATATGTCAACATACTGGAATGGAATTAATCACTTGAAGCAATACGTAAATCATTTAAATCAATTATGCACCGATATGAATGACCAGTATGGAAGCGTCATGTTACAGTTGCAACATTAGATATCAGAAATGGAGCATTATAATGAATTGCTTAGAAATCATGAACATAACATTAAAAAAAGAGGGCTGATAAACGGTGTTGGCTTTATAGCAAATTCCCTGTTCGGTGTTCTGGATGACAGCTTCGCAGAACAATATAAAATTGACATCGAAAAGGTTGCAAATAACGAGAATCACATTCAGCAATTAATTAAAAATCAAATGCTTATCATCGAATCTGAATATAACATCTTGTATTCGCCACGTCTGAGTGGCGAGTACGCGACGTAGGAAATGGTAGGTAGGTAGGTGGACTTACCGGGAGCAGCTGTACGGGATCGCGGGGATCGGGAGCTATGCTGTGCACGGGCGGCGATGTAGGCGAGTTAATGCACTTTCACTGCACTTAACCACATGCATTCAGGCGTTCACTTCGTTTGTTAGGTTCACAATAATCGATTTCACGGTCAGGCTGTTGCGTGCGCGCGCGGTAGGTAGCTGGCGACGAACTCCCGACGATCTCCTCACGGGGCGAGCGACAGCGAGTCGCGCAGCGGTGGCGCCGCGGCAGGCCGGCGGACGCGGTCGTCACCAACCGTTGAATCAACCGCCATACAGATGGCGGTATCATTTGAATGGGCGTCCCAGTCTTGGCGGGAACATCCTCCGGGGCTCAGGGTAGGCTCATTTAATGGGAGCCTGGCGATCCGGAATACAGGCCTCCGAAGATGTCCATTCGCATTGTCCAGCTCAACCACCCGGACGACGCCATCCTTCCCAGGTAGGGTGCAGGTGATGCGCCCCAATCTCCATTGAAGGGCAGGGAGGTTGTCCTCCTTGATGAGGACGAGCTCGCCAACTCGGGGAGGGGAGGATGGGGACAACCATTTTGAGCGGGTTTGGAGTGTGTGGAGGTAGGACTGGGTCCACAGCGTCCAGAAGCGCTGGGAAAGGGCCTGTATCATTTGGAATCGCCTACGTGTGGAGATCGGCCTATCTTCCACGGATAGTTCGGGAAGGGCCGTTAGTCGGCGGCCTATAATAAAATGTCTGGCTGTGAGCGGCTCGAAGTCTGACGGATCAGACGAAAGTGGTCAGAGGGGTCTGGAGTTAAGTACAGCCTCGATTCGTGTTAAAAGTGTGGAGAATTCCTCGAATGTGAGGTGTTGTTCATCAATTACGCGATATAAAAGTTGCTTTGTTGTTTTTACGTTGATCTCATGTAACGCACCGAACCATGGTCCCTTAGGGACGTTCAATAACCAAGTAATGTGCTGACCAGCGAGCTTGTGCGCAGTCGTGTCATTATTCGAGGCAAGAAAGTTTTGTACTTCAATGAGCTGATTTCTAGCGCCTACATAATTTGTACCGCAGTCCGAGCGGATGAGAACCGGGGCACCGCGGCGTGCTATAAAACGCTGCAATGCCGCGAGGAACGCTTCCGTGCTGAGGTCCGAGACTGGTTCCAAATGAACCGCCTTAGTAAAGAGGCACAGGAATATACAAAAGTACGCCTTTAAGAGTTTAACATTACGTAGGGTACTAGATTTAACGAGGAATGGGCCGGCAAAATCGGTCGTGACTTGACTAAATACGGGCTGAGGCGTAACTCTATCGGCTGGCAGGTCGGCCATGAAGGGCGCTTGCGGCTGGGCCCGGCATCGAAAGCATCTAATGCATTTAAAAACTCGGTGTCTAATAATAATACGATGCGCGGACAATATCCAAAGTTGTTGGCGTAGGATACCGTGTAAAGTGTCAGCGCCAGAGTGGCAGTGTATTTTGTGGTAGTGGTCAATGATGAGGTCTACAAGTAAGCTAGAGCTGGTAAGTATGAGCGGATGCTGCGCGTCATATCGGATAGACGCATGGGACAGTCGTCCGCCAACTCTAAGGAGCTCATCTTTATGAGTGGTGACAGTCGCTGGAGTCTGACGGTCTTTGGAGTAAAGTAGGGCCTCTCTTCGTTCACTGACGTACAAGGGGCCTGAGCGTCGCGAATCTGGGTGGTGTCTGCAGTTGTGCAGAAAGCATTTTAGACAAGCTGTCATTCCGACGAGCTTGTCTAGTGAGCTGAACCGAGTGAGCAGGTAAAATTCAAGACCGGGTACTGTGACCAGTGACGGGATGTGTTTGGGCTTAAGGCCTGGTAGGGCGTGATGGCCCAGAGCTGAGGGCATCGCAGGCCAAGACTCACAAGGCTGTCTTAGCCACGTGGGAGACCACCATAGGTCGTGAGCTGACAGGGATTGCGCAGACATCCCTCTGCTTGCGCAATCTGCTGGGTTGAGCTCGGAAGGTACGTGTCGCCAGGTACATTCTGGTGAGCTTGAGCTGATTTTAACCACCCTGTTGGCTTCAAAGGGTTGAAGACGGTGAGGCGGTGTATTGAGCCAGGCCAGGACTATCGTACTGTCTGACTAACATATGTGTTGTTGTATACTGATATGGACGGATAGCTGAACTGACACACGGATCATGAGCTGGGAGAGTAGGGTGGTGGCCGACAACTCTATCTTGGGGATTGTGAGGCGATTCTTGATTGGTGCGACTCGCGGCTTGGCGACAATCAAGTGTACTACAGTATCTCCGGAGGCATCGAGCTCATGGAGATAAACGACGGCGGCAAACCCGGCTTTAGAGGCATCTGCGAACCCGTGAAGCGAGTATACAGCCGAGCCTTTGTTTGCACAAATGTGCCGAGGGAAGCGAATGCTAGACAACAGCGGCAGATCCTCTGAGATGTGGTGCCACTCCGTTTGTACTTCAGAAGGAGTGGGCTCATCCCATTCCAGCTTCAGTAGCCACAATTGCTGGAGCAGCAGCTTTGCGCGGAAGATAACGGGAGCAATTCAGCCTTTTGGGTCATATAGGGAGGCTACGGTGCTTAAAATAGACCACTTTGTGACATGTGTGATGAGGGGCAGAGAGATGCGGTATGTGAACTCGTCTGACTGAGGGTTCCACTGTTTACCCAAGACCTTAATGGACGTGGAGTCTGGGTACATGTCGAAGTCCTTGGGCATATCGCATTGGTTGTCGGGGAATCTCTCGAGCAGCTTAGGCGAGTTAGATGTCCATTTACTGAGCTGAATGCCGCCTAGGTCTAGTAGACTTCGTATTAACTCGTCCTGGAGTGCTTGGGCGGCTCCAGGGTAGCGATGACCTTCATCATCAGCCAGCTGAAGCAGAGTGCGGATTGCATGGTATGGGCTTGATCTTAAGCCGTACGTGACTGTATTGAGGGCGTAGGTGGGCAGAGGATGATGTGGTGAGGACCGCCACAGTATGAGCTAATACCGTCTCTGGTCTGGGGCTACCAGCACATTTCTGAACATCCTCTGGATGTCAGTGCTGAAAATAACTGGGTGCGTTCTGAAGGACATGATGATGTCAACAATGTCCTGTTGAAGGGCGGGGCCTGTGTGTAGGCATTCATTTATGCTGACACCTTTGGAGCTTTCGCAGCTACCATCAAAAACAATGCGCAGCTTGTCCGACCCTGACTTAAATTTTATTTATTTTATTTTATTATATCTATATCTGCCTGATGTATTCGGCCATAAAGTCGACGTATTTAGAACCCAGAGACGGGTTCGCCATTAGCTTCTTCTCGATATTGAGGAATCTGCGTAATGTGATAGGGTGAGTTTTACCCAGTTGAGGGGCGTTCTTTAAAAAGGACAGAGCGACCGTATATCTGCCTGAGGGATCGCGTGTAGTGGTAGAGCGGAAGATTTCCTCGCATTGTTCCTCCAGGGATCAATATGTGTGTGAGGTTGAGGCAAGGGCTCCTCAGACTCCCAGAACCATTCCAGACTTTGACGTATGTCCTGGGCTGATTCAGCTGAGTCTGGTTGTGAGCTAACGACGTGAGCTGAGTTAACCTGCTGCGCCGGCATACAAGTCCTCAATGGGTCCTATCAACGCGAAGTCGAAAATCGTGCCGAAGGCTATGGGCTTGCCCGGGCCCAACGAGACCTTAGTCTCGTCCAACACCTGGCCAAGAACGTCCGACCCCAATAAGAGGTCGATCGGGGCTGGTGTGTGGTAGAGCTGATTAGCCAATGGCACGGGTGGCTGGCCTAGTATGTGGGAAATGTTTGGTTCTTTAAGGGAAGGTAGCCAGTGACGTTTTTTAAAATATGATCTGTGGCAGTGATTGTAGGAGTATCATTGTGAGTGAGTCGACATACTATTGTTATTGCCGCTTTTGACTCAGGTTTGTGCTGATTCCCAACTCATGTAATTTTTAAAGAAGTGGGTTTTGATGGCAAGTTCAAAAGTCGTTCCATGCGTGACGTTATTAATGTCAGCATACTGCCACAGTCCAATAAAGCTCTGGCTGTGTGAAGATGGCCATGTACGTCCGCGACTCTTAGTGCGACGGTTGGCAACAAAATGAGTGTGCCAGTGGGCACAGAAGGTGAGTGAGTAAGGATAGGTCGGTGCGCGCGCGGTAGGTAGGTAGGTAGGCGACGAACTCCCGGCGATCTCCTCACGGGGCGAGCGAAAGCGAGTCGCGCAGCGGTGGCGCCGCGGCGGGCCGGCGGACGCGGTCGTCACCAACCGTTGAATCAACTGCCATACAGATGGCGGTATCATTTGAAAGGGCGTCCCGGCCTTGGCGGGAACACATCTTACGACGGAATGAAAGAATCATGAACCGGATTGGGGGGTTAAAGTTACTCGCGTCCCTCCCACTAATATCCGGCGTGAAATAATAGTACTTGGTGCTTTTGTGTTTCGTCCGGCCAGTGGGGGTTCCGGAGGCCCTTCCCCCCCCCCCCCACAATTCCTTTCCCTTCCTAATACCTATTCCCTTAAAGGCCGGCAACTCATCTGCGATTCCTTTGGTGTTGCGGGTGTCCATGGGCGGCGAAGATTACTCTCCATCATGTGACCCGCCTGCTCGTTTGCCACCTTTTATTATAAAAAAAAAGAAAAAAAACCAACACTTCACATTTATTAACAATCACCTTCACAATGTATCAGACGAAGTAAATAAGGTGCAACTCGATGTCAAACATGCAGGTTACATTACATCTTCCGCATAAGCTGCATCTATTATTCTATCAAACTTAAGAAAAATTCAGCAGACATTAATCAATACTATCACTGATATAAGCCACGGTCGTGTGGATATTCACCTGTTACCACCAGAGCAATTAGATAAACAAGCAAATATAATTATGGGACAGCTACGGGGTGATCTCACTTTACCTGTAGTCAGTGGTGATATCAGAAATCTTTATAAACTGTTAAAAGTGCATGCTAGAATTGTAAACAACTATATCATTGAAATTAGAATACCAATCTTGAGCAACGAATTATATCAGTTAGATATAATTATTAGCCTACCTCAGAGAGACAATAACAAAAGCTATCAAGTTATACCGGCATATCAATACATCGCTTTTAACCTCAGAATGGACGTAGGTATATTCTTATCTGAATTTGACTTGCAACTCTGATTACATTACTCACAAGAGAAACTGTTATGCTCTCTCGACAAACCCATACATCAACTAAAGTTAAAAGAATCAATTTGTGACGTCTCATTAGTTTAGGGTGAATTCGGTAAAACATCAACCTGTATGCGCGACACTATAGCATGCGATAACAGATGGATCAAATTGCAGCGCCGGAACGTCTGGTTGGACTCCTGTTGCAATGAATGTAAAATACACATTTTATGTTCGACAGGCATAGAAACAAAGCTTTTAAAGGGCAATGGACTTATCAACCTAGGTCAAGGCTGCGCATTGAAAGGTGATTCGTTTACTATCAATGCGCATAACAACTTTTTAAATCAAATTAGTAGGCATCACAATGTGATGGAATTCCCACATACTCATATATCTATTCTAAATAATATCATTTACATCAATATGTCAACGATGATCAATACATGGAAATCGGAGAAGCACGATCAAAGGAGAACGCGTACTGGCGTACAACCCCACAATGTTCATGTTTTGGTACCATATTTGCATAGTTGGTTCCTTAGTTTTTTCTCATCATTTTCCAGTAAATGTTATATTTTTAGAAGTCCGGGGTAAAGAAAAATCTTAAAGCGAAATAATAATACTAAAACTAATAACGAAACGCATTTCAACTAGCAGATACTATACGCAAAACAAAAATCTGCTGTCAGAGTTGCCTGCCATAAAAATATCGATAAATCGATTTTGAAATCGATTCTCAAATAACTAATTAAAACTTATTAGTGTATGTTGTTTTGATTAAAAACCTATTTGTGCAACTATTTTAGAGCATAAACCTAATTACAGACTTTTATCTTAAAATAGTTGATTATTTACTTTTGATACTTATAATTTATATTATTTTTAAGATTGATTTTCTAATCGATTTGTATCTCGTAAAAAGACGAATAAAACTACTTGCAACACTGTTAATGTCAATCATTGAGCTTTTGGTCAACGTATACGTTTATTTTTTAGATGTTTTAATTTAAAAGTTCATTCCTACCTATTTTGCGAAAAGCCGCTTTGTGAATGTGCTAATGAAATGAACACAAAAAATATTGTGTTGTGCTGCACTTTCGTGATAGTTTTACTGTTTGATTGGGTGATACATTACCATCACAATGTCGAGTATGCAATGCATTTCGATTGAATCGCAGGCGGCATTTACTGACGAACGAGAGTCAAGCCTTAGTCGACACTATTCGTTTTTGGTCATATCCCTGAGAGGTAAGTCGTACATAGTACGAAAATGTCGTCAACCATTTTAGACATCTAAACCGAGAGCGAGAACACATGGTACATATTTGGTGCAGCAATGCACCTCTGTATCGGTTACTACTAATATTCTACTATTTTGTTGATCAATTAATAAACTTCATCCATGCTCTTATTGTTTTAGGCAACACCTGATTATATTTGTCATGCTTCCTGGGAATTAGCAACCCATTCTATTGCATCTGAAAGTAAAACTACAAGGCATGTTGGCCATCGCCAAGACGAGTTGTATGTGGACGTTCTATTTTAAGAATGAGCAGACGAAGAGTTTTCTTTCAAGAGCCAAATGAAGAGGAACAAAGGATGACTAACATAATTTCGAATTGGATTAGACCACGAGAGGTAACACCTTACATGTATTTACTTATTGACTACCTCCGTGGTGGAGTAATATGTACAATGGTTTTCGTGGTGATACCTACTCTGAGTTCCTGGGTTTGAATCCCAGTAGGGGCAAATGTTTCTATGACGAATACGAGCATTTGTACCTGAGGCCATGACTATTTACCTATATAATAATTCTACTAAATACATATATATACCATACATTCCGATTCCCATCGACTTCCCTATAAGAAATCCCACTCCAGGAATCCACCATGCAGATCTCAATAATTATGTCAGTAATTAGTGCCACCAATGAGTTAAACATTCCATGTTTATTATTGTCTGATTTGTAAATTCTTGGCCGGCTTACCTTCGCCGTATTTCCCCAAACACATCCCTCGCCACTGTTATTACTACTATCACAACTGCATTTTTACCATTGGCCTAGTATAACATATTACAAGCCTTCCAGTGCTTACTTCGGGGCTAGGCCACTGACCTACTTAAACTATCAATTTGTTACCTGAGACACTCAAGATAGTAAATATTTAGGTCAGCATTCTTGTATTATAGAGAGGTCAGCGGGCTAGGCTAATTGGTGTAAGATTATAAAATATTTACTTTACACTCTGTTACTTTTGTAATTTAATTGTGATTTTTTATTTCAGCTTTCTTCAGAAAATGAAGCTTGCGTTCCTTGTTGGCTCCGAGCTCAAAGAGCTTCACGTAGAAGTGGACAGCCAGAGTTTTTACTGCATTGTGGGGCTACAAACTGTTGGGTGCTGCTCACAGATTTGCTCGCCATGAAGGCATGACTAGACCTGCTCCACTTTTCGATGATGTTATTTTAAGAGTGCCCTTAATTACTTTATAATTTAATATTAAATATGTGGCCATACTAAATTATTGTTTTATTTCCACTGAGCAAATGCTAATATGGAAAAACATTATTTGTCTGTGTGTATGTACAATTGTGAAACTTCCCTGTAGAAAGACCAGTCGAGTTTCTGATTTATTTAAAATGTTTTCATCATATTTTTTAGTATTATATTATATTGTTTGCCTTTGATGAAGTAATTTATTAGTAGTATCTACTGGGAAGATCCTCGATTGTAAGTACTGTAAATATAAGTAAGTATGCATTCTGAGCAGTACCTAGTAGACTAATATAATATTCCTATCTCAAAGACAATTATTTTAACCACTTGCTTCCGCCCGCGGTTTCACCCGCGTGATTCGCGTTCATATAGGAATATCAGCATAAAAAGTAGCCTATGTTACTCTTCGTTCTTTCAAAGATCAAGTCAATTGGTTGCTTAGTTTGGGCGTAAAGGAAGGACAAATTCGCATTTATAATAATAAATATGTAGGATAGGAGATGATTTCAACTTAATGTTTGTATAGGTAGGTAGGTAGTCTACAGTTAAGACCTCTAAAGTGGGAACGTGTATACCTACTTCTATTGTTTACATCTACCCAATGATATAGTTTATAATATCATTGCATCTACCTATGACTTTTATCATGTTTTAAGTATTTTGCTGTTATTTATCATAACACAGATGGGTAGCTATGTCTTTTTGTGTTTTAAATAACCAAGCACAAAGATCTGAATAATCACAGTCGCAGCAGTTCCTGATAGGTATCCTAACCTATCTATCTATCTTCTAGAATCTAGAACTCGAACTAACAATACATAGGTACCTACTTACTTACTTAATTAATATTGAAATGCACTACTTAAGTACCTACCTACCTATTTTAGTTCGATTCACGATTGATCTATAAATCAATCAATCAAAGCGCGAACGTTCATTTTCAGATTTAATTATTTATTTTGTTACTGTCAGAATCATTGTCCGTCCCTCCCTGTCACTCAACTGTCAATGTCAATCAAATACAGGGAAAAACCTAACCTTAAAAAATTATCGAAATACAAGTATATCTTTTAAACCCCAACATTTAAAATTCTGTTAATTTATGTAGTAATTCTCAATAATATAATCTACCAAATGTGTAAGTCTCATTGCCAAACATGAAAATTGTAGGCCTGTACAAAATCTCCATAGTACCATGCCATTGTCCTTTACGAGCAAATAAAGACACAGATCGCAGATTTGAAGAAAGAAGCAGTGAAAGATCTTACTATTCACGACATACATCACTACACCCTTCTGTATATATCGTATTAGCGGGGCTCTTAATAATGGGAGTTATACTGTTCGTGTGGTGGCGGAGGAACCGCCTGCAGCAGTAGGTGACGGAAGCAGCATCTGAGGGCCCGCCCGCGGAACGGGCAGCAGTCGGCGCGAGCGCCGCGCCTGCCCGCAGTGATCGTTGAGTGTAGTGACAGTGAGCCTAAGCGGCACGTTGTGAAGAATGTCTACATTCTTCACAACGTGTCCCTTGCTCTAGCAAGGGACCTCCCCTATAGTGTTACGACCGGCTACATTTGAGGTATTTATAGTGAAGTGAAGTTAAAATTAATTGACAATCAGACTGAGACATTTTATATCAATTAGATTAGTAGCACTTTTTGTATTTAATTATTTCTTGCATTTATAACTAGTTAAAGTAATACTCTTTATCTTTTCATATTTTTTTGTTTTAACGTAGCGTAAGCAATTCAGCATAAGATCCTTAATAATTAGTACTTATTTGAATTGTTATCAATTTAATGACTTTAAATTACATACCTACTTTACTTAGTTTATCATGTGGCATCTCTTTTGTATAAGAGGCCAAGATGTACGAGTCATCGTACATGCATTTATTATAATTTAGCACAATAACAAACTGCAAGCAAGCGTATACGCTACTGCAACGGATTATTTCGTAAGCAGGGCAAACATGATTCAGTGCAATAAACGCATTCCTATAACGCGGTCGATTATCATTTTTATCACAGCATTTTCCGACGTTATTTAGTATCTCCTACCCTTACACTCGGATTCTGAGTTCTGCATACATTTCGAAATATTTTTTTTAAAATGCTGAAATCTAGATGGCCAAATGTAAAATGAGAAATTCGAAAAGGTTTGATTATAATTTGTTTATAAGTTGCATAGCAACGAAGCAAAAATAAGTTGTCAGTTACGTCAAAACGTGATCAAAACACAATATCCAGTAAATAGAAAACAATTAAGGTGAGATAAATGCAAATATTACAAGGAAAAACGCAAAATAAGATTATCAAAGTGATCCGAAACTTGTGGGATACGTAAAAGTGTCGAAAAATAGTGTTTTTTTATTTATTTTTTATGCTAAGCCCGGCAAATGACTCCACTCCACCTGATGTTAAGTGGAAATGAAGTCCAGGCGCGAGGACAACTGGTGCAGCGTAAGAGACGTAGCATCAGTCACACTCACTCTGCCGGCCCACAGAGTGCTTCTTCACGCCTCGTTTGAAGGACCCTATGTCATAGGTAGGAGGGAATACGTGTGCTGGTAGACTATTCCATCTTTTGGAAGTGCGGCAAAGAAACGAGTCACCAAATTTCTTTGTGCGTGATGGAATGTTAGAAACTGTAAATTGGTGACTCCGGAGAGCAGAACGCGTACTCCTATGGAGGAAGGGAGAAGGAGGGATGAGGTCAAAGAGTTCTTCAGAGCATTCGCCATGGTATAAACGGTAAAAGACGCTGAGTGACGCAATATCTCTACGCAATTGCAAAGGCTCGAGAGTTTTAGTGACCTCCGCATTGCCGATAATGCGCACAGCGCGGCGCTGCAATCTGTCCAAGGCATCGAGAAGATACTTTGCGGAGCCATCTCAAAGGTGAGAGCAATACTCCACGCAAGACCGCACCTGTGTCTTGTATAATAGACACAACTGATCAGGCGTGAAGAATCGCCGAACCTTGTTCAGGACACCGAGTTAACGTGAGGCATTTTTAATCACGGTTTCGATGTAATCCTTTTGGTTCAGACCGCAGCGGATATCCATACCGAGCATGTTAATACTGCTCTGCAGGCCTAGAGATGTACCCTGAAGAGAGGGAAGGGGAAGGAATGGTGACTTTTTCGCTGTGAACGCGCACACCTGTGTTTTCTTGGCATTGAACTCCACCAGATTATCGGAGCCCCATTTAGACATGAGGTCCAACACCCGATCGAGCTTAATGACAAGATTTCTCGCTTCATTTCGGTGTCTACCCGCCCAGCCGTTGGGTGACCGTTATATCCCCCATGCACTGTGCTATCATCTGCATAGCAATGAATGTTTCCAAGAGGAAGCATGTCATTGATATGCAGAAGGAACAGCGTGGGGAATAGAACGGAGCCCTGAGGAACACCAGCGTTCACTGACATGAACCGCGAAGCGCATCCATCCGAAAGGACACGGATTCTACGCTCATGCAGGAAGCTAGCAATCCCGGTACAGAACTAAGCGGGCAAACCGTATGCCGGGAGCTTGGAGAGAAGAGCTTTGTGCCAGACCCGATCAAAAGCCTTGGCTATGTCAAGGCTAACTGCCAGTGACTCGCCACGCTTGTCAATAGCCTCACCCCAGAGATGTGTGACGTACGCTAGAAGATCACCCGTTTATCGTTTTGGCCGAAACCCATACTGACGATCGTGAATTAGGGAGTGATCTTCTAGGTATCGAATAAGCTGTTTGTTCAATATTCGTTCTAGGATCTTACACAACACTGAAGTTACGGCTATAGGGCGGTAATTAGACGGATCTGACCGATCTCCTTTTTTAGGGATCGGTTGCACATTAGCTTCTCTCCAAGATTCCGGCACACAACCCGAAGAGAGCGAGAAACGGTACAGACGCGTTAACACAGGGGACAACTCCGCTGCACACATTTTCAGGACTATTGCTGGGATGCCATCAGGACCGTTAGCTTTCCGGACATCGATTGACTGCAGCTCCGCACGGACATCACACTGCCTGATTTTGATATCAGACATTGTGTGGCCACAGTGAGAAATTGAGGGTGGCTGTGCATTACAGTCATCGATCCGGGAGTTAGCCGCAAAGAGTTTGGCCAGGAGATCGACCTTTTCCTGCGGCTTGTGAGCTAAACTTCCGTCAGGGCATCTCAGTGGTGGCAGCGAGGGTTGGCAGAAGTTGGATTGCACGGCTTTGGCCAGACGCCAGTAGCTACGGCTGCCCGTAGGATGCGTCAGGAGTTCTTGGCCTACTCGTGCAACGCGCTGGGCATCCGCTCTAATGTAGGCCCTCTTACACGACTTGGTGGCATTATTATAGGCTGCTTTTAGCGAGCGAGTTTCGGGATCCCCATGAGCTTTACCTCTGATTCAAGCTCGGTATGCCGTCTGTTTGCTCTCAACAGCGCTGGCACACTCGCGATTGAACCAGCGGTTGCGTCTGCCTTTGCCGATGACATAGGAGTGTGGAATATAGTATTCCATTCCTAATACTATCTCATCAGCAACGGCAGTGGCGCTAGCGGTCGGGTCTTTCCACCAAAGCAGCGCTGCCTCCAAGGGACGGATGCAAAATACTCCCGCATACCGTCCCAGTCTGCCGACGCGTAGTGCCAAATCCGGCGTTTCGAAACCGCTGTTGGCGGGCGCGATGCCAAGGGCACTGTGCTGAATATCAAGCAGTGATCCGAGCAACCTTAAGGAGCTCGAATCTCCACCCGGTATCCAGCTGGGCGACTCGTTAGCAGAAGGTCGAGTAAGGAGGGCGCATGGCCAACTATGTCTGGGATCCTGGTGGGCTGGTTCATCCAGTTGCGTCAGGTCATGCGTGAGAGCGAATGCGTGGGCAGTTCTACCAGCATGGTCTGTTTCGGAGGAACCTAACCACAACTCATGGTGGGCGTTGAAGTCCCCCAAAAACACCAATTCCGCCGATGGAAACCGCTCCTGCGCATCATCTACTACCCGACTAAGATGTTCAATTAGTCGAGTTGTCTCCATGTCGCCGTTATGGGATCGGTAGACGCAGACGTAGACACGGCAATGAGAGCCTAAGTCGACGTGTACCACTAGGAGGGAGAAGGAAGGGTCCTCCAGACAGCGCAGACGGCGACAGCAAACATCCGCCCGAACGAATAAGCAAAGTCCGGCTTTGGCTTTGAAGGATTCTTCAAGCACAAAGCCGGGATAGTTCAGGTAGGTGGTGTCAGCTGGGCGGATTATTTGCGTCTCCGTCAGGAACAACATTGCTGGCCGTGCCGTCTCAAGATGGTGGTGGACGGCATTGAGGTTTGCATGGAGTTCGCGGATGTTAGCGAACTCCACCTCAAACGGTAAGGTTGTGGTGGGGGTGTGCACCGCTGTAGTACTAGTTTTGTTGTTAGGCGCTGTCATTTTAGGAGTAGAACGAGATAGGCGTGAATTGAGAAAATGATGCTGCGATGCGAATGGTCAAAGTGTGGTGGCCTGTTTCCCCAGGAATTTGCCCACAGACGAGTATTATTAACCTGCCGAACGGAAGGGCCCCCGAACCCCCCCGGGAATGGCCGCCGGGACCCCACCTCCCGGTCACCAACCGGTACGACGGAACACCCCGAGATTATGCGTGGCATGGTGAGGCAGCCTCACGAGCTGGTTAGGCTCGCTTGGGCCCCTGTACTGTGCCTCGGGCGGCCAGCGGGACAACCGTTTCTACGGGTCTCCCTGGTCGGCAGGTTAACAAAGTCCTCCTGGCACTGGTTTGACGGAAGCCTCCACAGACACGCAGCATCATCCTCTCGAGCTCTGTTTATACGCTGGCTGATCCCGAAACGCGACCGACAAGCAGTCACTTGACGGGTTTTACACCGTGCGTACGGTGGTCACCAGCCAGACGGGTCAAGCCCTACCACCAGTGAAGCAGATCATCGCTCGAAAGAGTCCGATAGTCGCTTCTTATGACACCCACCGGACGGAGAGAGGGGCGGCGATTGGTATTCTTTCTCCGTCACCGCACGGAAACAGTGTTTGAAGTTTCATGATTTAGATCACGTAATAAATGTGTTTAGATAAAGGAATTGCGATGTGTGCAGTGTAGTGTGTAGTTACTAAATCATTACGTATCGTTGCAGAAGCGAGGAAAAATAAAGGTAATGATATGATGAAAGTTGTGACATGAACCTATGAGAGTAACAAGACATCTGGGAGTTACAAAAAGATAAGTGGTTTCACTACAGGTTAATGCCAGATATACGAGAACAACACAAATTTGGTCCGTCATCTTAGAGATTTGTTGACAGTCAGGATCGTCGGAACAAATATCTGTCGGTAGCAAACGTTTATAAAAGACCTATGAATAGTATAACTTGTTATAATTGTGGTGATTCTGGACACACTGTAGTAAGATGCACTAAAGAAATAATAAAATGCCATAAATGCAATCGTTATGGTCACTTAGAGGCAGATTGTAATTATAACAATAAGTTCAATGACGCTAATAATAGTAAAGGCACGGAAACGATGACAAAGAAGATACTAAATATAGAAGGAAATAAGGACAATAATACAAAATATTACAAAAAGGTCAAGGTTAACGAAACAGAAATTACGGGATATATTGATTTTGGTAGTGAATGCACACTTATCAGTTTGGAACAATGTCAAAATTTGGGTATACTATTAGCATCTTTATTGTAGAAATTTTGCATTCACAATGCTATATAGATATAGGATAAAATGTTTACTAGAAAAAAATCAACCAGTCTCAGGAAGCTCGAGTGGGATTCGAACCCACGACCTTTTGATTGCCGGTCCACTGTTCTAACCGCTGAGCTACCGAGACCCCAGAAGACTCGTCGAATTTTTCCTAGTAGTTTGATTTACGCTGCAAGCCAGCGGTATTACGTCACTGTGAAGTCTACCCTCACATTCGAAAGAAATACTATTGCAAGTATTTAACAATCGATAAAGACGTAATTGCTTATAAATATCTTTATTGTTGAAATTTTGCATTCAGAATGCTATATAGATATAGGATAAAATGTTTACTAGAAAAAAATCAACCAGTCTCAGGAAGCTCGAGTGGGATTCGAACCCACGACCTTTGGATTGCCGGTCCACTGCTCTAACCGCTGAGCTACCGAGACCCCAGAAGACTCGTTGAATTTTTCCTAGTAGTTTGATTTACGCTGCAAGCCAGCGGTGTTACGCCACTGTGAAGTCTACCCTCACATTCGAAAGAAACACTATTGCAAGTATTTAACAATCGATAAAGACGTAATTGCTTATAAATATCTTTATTGTTGAAAGGACATTGTTGAATTTAGCCTAAGAACCAACACAAACATGACATACATAATAATTCTTAGCTTATTTTTTACGACAGATAACAGTATTTAGATATTCGCGGACACTTTTAGTTAAGTAACCAATAATAAAAAGATCTTTTTGAACATTAATATTGAGTATCATTTTTATATTATGGGTTGGGTATTTAGAGTTCAGTGCATTCAGCCAGGGAATAAAAGGTTTGTGACCAAAATATTTAGAATATGTACAAACAAACCTAATAATTTTATGCATGCATGGCTGACTCGATAAACTTAGTGCCAAATGCTCCCAGCATCATTAGAATACGATACATCGCATTTTATTCCAAACTGTAAACGTTAGTCGACTTAAGTCGATCAATAAACTCTAATAATACGACTGAAGGACTAGTATCCATAGTCATGAAAAAAAGTTGACGTTCTAGACTTCTTGGCGGGAAAGTGAAACGTCATGTCTGCAGTTTTGTTTTATTTTCTTTAATTTGTGTTTTGTCGAATATTAATGTGAAATAATGATGGATTATTTATTTGTTAGTGAACGTGCATGAGTGTTGGCAAATAAAACAAAAGAGTGCAACATCACTTCTCAAATTCTGTAATTAAACATAACCTCAAGTTTTCCTGATATTTAGGTTCTCGGGAGTGTCCGTCAAAAATATTTGTTTTTACTGTTATTTACTTGCAATTTCGAACCTAGAGAAGAATATTTCATAATTGTTGGTTCTTAGGCTAACAATGTATGGGCGCAATATTATGAAATTCTGGAGTTAATATTAGAAACCAAACTACTAGGAAAAATTCAACGAGTCTTCTGGGGTCTCGGTAGCTCAGCGGTTAGAGTAGTGGACCGGCAACCCAAAGGTCGTGGGTTCGAATCCCACTCGAGCTTCCTGAGACTGGTTGATTTTTTTCTAGTAAACATTTTATCCTATACTATTAGTTCCAGAAAATTTACCTTTATTGCGGGGTTTTGGCAATAGCGTTATCACTCCTGTAGGTAAGGCTGAGATTTGTGTTATAGTAGAGTATGTTGATGTGAATCTAGTAGCATATGCTGTAGCAGCGACTCTACTACCGGCTGACATTTTGATTGGTCAGTTCCTTACAGAAATTTCCTCTGTCAGAGTTTACAAAACTGATAATATACTTACTCTTTATCATATTACTGCAAATAAAACCAACTCCATCATTTTAAAGCCATGCAAGGATTATAAAATCCAAAAGGATACAATAGTAGAGTTTAATAGTGCTTCCAATTACACAGGCTTTGTGAGTATTATTTCAGATAGTAGACAATACAACGGGTCAGAATATTTAATCTTACCGGGATTTTACCCAATCAAGAATGGCAGTGGACTTATCGTTGTGGTGAGAAATAGGCGAAGACGAAATATTCATACGTAAATATAAGATTCTAGCAAGGGGAATATTGATACCGCATACTATTCTAGCCGACGAAACTGTAAATCAGAGTTACATAATGAACATTAGACGCCTTTGTGTTGAATCTAGTCCGATAGACACTGATAGAATAAATGTTGATTCAGATGTTGATTTGAAAGTAAAAACTGAATTAACCAATTTATTGAATAGTTATCGAGACTGTTTCGCGTTGACGTCTAATGAGTTAGGCAAAACAAGTGTTACTGAAATGCGAATAAAACTTAGCGATTCGACTCCAGTTACTTATCGTCCGTACCGTCTCTCCCTATCAGAGAGAGAAAATGATAAGTAAATTATAAACGAACTTTTGTCTAACGATATTACGAGAATCAAATGCCGAATATTAGAGTCCAATCATATTGGTTACCAAAAAAAATGGAGAGCAACGACTATGTGTTGATTTCAGGGCTCTCAATCGAAGAACAGTCAAAGACAAATACCCTTTGCCGATCATCGAAGACCAAATAGATAGGTTACAAGGTCAGAGGTTTTTTACTACATTATCTACCTCAAGACTATCATCAAATTCCTATGACGAAGGACTCCCGACACTTGACAGCGTTTGTCACACCGGACGGACATTTTGAATACAACAGAATGCCGTTCGGATTGACTAATGCTCCAGCAGTTTTTCAGAGAATGATACATTCTCTGTCGAACAAGCGTAAGGTAGTCGCTTATATGGACGATATTGTGATTGGATCGCAGATCGCAGACAGTTGAAGAGGGGTTTAAAAGGTTCAATCAGGTCTCGGAGTTACTGGGTGAGGCTAGCTTAACACTAAATATTGATAAATGTCATTTCTTCAAAACCAGCATCGAGTATTTAGGTTTCGAAATATCAGCAGACGGAGTTCGTTTTGGTTCTAGAAAAACAGAGGCAGTTGCAGCTTTTCCCGCTCCGCGTAGCGTACAAATTTTGCAGCCATAGCAAGACCATTGACAACTTTGACTAAAGCTGATGTAAGTTGGAAATGGGGCGACGACGAAAATAATGCATTTACAGAAATAAAAAAAAATCTTACTAATAGACCGGTCTTGACTATATACAATCCAGGGCATCAAACAGAACTGCATACAGATGCAAGCAAATTAGGAATAGGCGAAATATTATTGCAACGCGAACATGAAAAAGCACCTCTGAAGGCGGTAGCTAATTTCAGTCGACAGACAACGCCCGAAGAACAACATCTATACTCTTTTGAACTTGAAACGCTTGCAGTTGTAATGTCGCTTAATCGATTTCGAGTATATTTAGTGGGAATAACGTTTAAAGTGATTACTGATTGTAACGCCCTGCGAACAAAGTTAACAAAACGAGATCTTGTACCACGCATAGCCGTTGGTGGTTGCTTGTACAAGATTACGATTTTACTGTTGAGTATCGTCCGGGTACACAATTACAACACGCAGATTGCTTGAGTCGAAATCCGTTACCAAACATTCGTGATGATCCTTCCAAACTTCTTGTTATGAATATACAAGACAAACATTCTTTGCTTACTGTTCAGCTAAGTGACCCCCGGTTAAAACTGATCAAATGTGTCCTGGATAAAAATAGTACCGAGGCTAAAGATGTCAGTAACAATTTCCTACTTAAAGATGGCTTGGTCTATAGAAAAATAGGCACGGAATTAAAATTTGCAGTGCCACGAGACGCACGTTGGAAAATCTGTCAGCTATGTCATGATGAAAGTGGGCATTTTTCTTTTGAAAAAACCATAGAAAAGATGCGCAGAGACTATTGGTTTTCGGGTATGACTTTTGTTAGAAAATATGTTCGTGCGTGTATTCCGTGTGCATATGCGAAAGAGCCGTATGGAAAGAAACAAGGTTGTCTTCACCCAATTCCTAAGCCGAGTGTGTCCATGTGGATCATTTGGGTCCTTTCGTTAGGAGTAAAACCGGCAATACTTACATTTTAGGCATAATTGACGCGTTTACAAAATTTATAGTGCTACGAGCCGTGCGTAACACTAAAAGCAAATCGACCATACAGGTAATGCGCGACTTTATTGCTCTATTTGGTTCACCAAAGATTATTATATTCGATCGAGGTACTAGTTTTACATCAGGTGAGTTTGCAAAATTTATAGAGAGCAATCAGATTAAACATGTAAAGAACGCTGTAGCTACACCACGTGTAAATGGACAAATTGAGCGATATAATCGATCTTTACTTGGTTCTCTCACTGCTTTGAACATTGATAAGGACGACCGAAATTGAGATACTAACTTAACCCGTCGAGCGTCAAATGTACTCAGGTTTGATACATGTTTTTTTTCTTGCACGTGCGCAAAGTGTTCTTAAGGTAGAACAGATTTACAGCGCGCCACTGGCGTTCAAATTTTAGCTTTTCGATTGGTACTAGCGGTGTTTCCGTTTAGCTTGAATTATTATTTGGTTTGTATGGAGTAACTTTTATTTAGGAACCATTTGACTACAATTTGGAACGGAAGTCAGAAAAATTATATAAAAAAGTCGAACGTTTTTTTTGTCAGTTGTTGCGTCACTCACTTTGTAGTAGGTAGGTAAAAATGAATTCTCGACGAAAACGGCGAGTAATCTTATATAAAGTATATATTTAATTACTTGGAAAAGAGTGTAGATTGTGGTAAAATAATGGTTATTATGGAATCAGTGTTTATCTTTGTAAAAAAAAGTCATGAACTTTTGAAGTGTGATTTTTTCGTAAGCGTGTATGGCGAGTAGGTTTTTTCCTCAGTAAGAAATATAAATAATAGTTTGTAAGTTTGTCGATTACATAAACAGTTATTGATAAAATAACATTTCATTACTAAATAACTAATGTAACTAATAACAATGAAAACAACAAAAAAACGAGATTTCGCGGACTCAGTTCGGTGATGGCCGCTGTTAGGTATTTGCCTATGCGGTGCATATTATTGTGAATAACTAAGTTAATATGTGACTTCAAAGCCTGAAAATTTAAATGTGAATACTTGAATAAGTGAACTTTGTGGTGTTAGTGTTGTTTTGAGTGAAAGTGTATGGGAAATATGTGTATTGAGGTGTGAAAGTGTAGGTACGCTGCGATGATAACATTCATCATAATTCAATCATCACCTCAGACCCTCATGTAAGTTTATTTTTTTATTAAGCTTATGATTTTTCGATAGGAAATTTCATGCAGATTACATTGATATATAACACTTATGGATACATTATACAGGAATTACGTAATTAGGTTATTTCTAAAGATAAACCAAAAAAAAAAAAACATTGTTATATAGCGAAGCGCTTGAGGCGCTTTTTTTTCCTAGGCGTCGAGCGCTCCACGGGTTAAACAAAGTTCAATGGAGCCTAAATAACACTCTGAATAAGGCAATCGGTAAGACGCCTGTACTAGTTGTTTTCGGTAAAGAGACTGCTAATTTGTCTGAGTGTCACTTACACGAAATTTCCAACAATCTCACGCTGACGAATAATATTGATGAAGTCCGTAAAGAAGCGTCAGTTAGCATTGTTAAACAACAAAAAGCAATGAAAACACCGAATGAAGAGCGCGCACCGGCGGGCACTGATTTGGCTTCAAGACAACGCAGATTGTCTGCTGCGCGAGTATTTTGCTGGCGCAGGGACGTCTGGCACTTCTTGCATAACCTAACGGTTGGTCTCGAGGTGCCAGTAATAGTAATAGAGTTATAAAACTTAGTGATTAAGGAGAGATGATGTTCTAATTAGTGTAGGTACCTACATACTAGCACTATAATGATGTTAAGAACGTTTAAAGAACCCCAAATATAGGCCCTAGTTTTGTCACAGATTTATTCTACATTACATAAAGACTCTCACGGTAATAAATCAGCTCTGTAGTTGAAACCTAAAAGTGTCGAGAAACGATTTTTGGTACTGAAATAGTGCTATCTGCAGCATTTAAGTTACTTTGCACTATAAAAGTTACCAAAACATGGAATTATTGACGGTGTTTTTGCACCGTAAACAATTTCACTGATCTTTTTTATCACAATCATTATTAAACCTTATTCAATCATTTTATTCGTGTTGTAGTAGTGTCGTGTGTTCTCCAACAAAAATCTACAAATAACAACAACAAATATCGTCAAGTTAATTATTATGCTTTATTTCATTCGCCGATGTAATAAAAAGGAAAAGGACTCTTCGTAGCTCTGCCGTAACTTGCACTTGTGAAATTAATTGTATTGATAAAATCATTATTGACAATGCGCCTTCATTATATTCTTGTTTTAATAAAATTTAAATTAATAAGTACTTTTCCGACTATGGCTGCTACGCATTGGCTTCAGCCGTGCTGCTTATGTGCTATCATGGCAGAAAACAGCAGCCATATTTAATTAATTAATTATAGCTGTTGTTTTTATACTTTTTTGTCACGATTTAGTATCGTAGTAGAACAAACAAGTTTATAGGGCTACCTATTTAGAATTGAATAATTTAGCAGCTGCACCAGGAGTCGCATTGGTACTATTAAGTACTGTAGAAGAGTTATCATGATTTTTACAGAACTAGCTCCATAGCGATGTTGAGGGAGCTTGTAAGAAGATGTAAAGTTACGTAATGGTTTTGCATGGTACTTTTATAGTGCAAATTGATCCTGTAATAGTGTTTTCGACACTCCTACAATACTAGTACTGTAAAAAAATTGACTTTGTATTTAATTGTAATTGCTGGCTACATGCTTCTAATTTATTGACATCATATTATTGTAATTTTAATTTTTAACCTTCTGACATATTGTATCTATATTTTTAGACATACTATGGTGCTTGGGATAACTAATGTACACAATTAAATTGAAAAAGTAAATTACACGCATTATTATTGCAAAATAGATACGAGAGGCGAGACTGAGGCCAAACGCAAACTCATTTTAAATTAAAAAATAAAGATACACAAAACTGTCAATAAGGTCGTCTATAGTACTAAATAGTACCATAATCACTTATATCGTATCTATTACAGTGCAACACTTTAATGATTCTTTTGTATAGTCCTGTAAGCGTTCTTAAAGCAAAATTATAGAACTCTAATGCTCATTAATTTTATAGAAGCAAAACGCTTTGTTAAAAATCTTTATTGTACAAGCAGTCACAATGATTACCATTATAGGCCTACTATATCACTGTTTGGTGATAAAATGCCTTGGTTATAGAAGCTTTTGTTACTTGGGAAGGAATCACATTATATTCATTTTCATTTCCACCTGCGACGTGTACGCCACCGGCGGCGTCTCGCGTCGTCGCAAATGTTATAATCAACAGCCAAGAACTGGCGGGCGGTCGGAGTCTCATTGACCATTGGAATAGCGACCGACGCGCGACGTGATGTAATGTAGCCATAGTTATATCACGAGGTATATAATATTATTATTATGTCGTGGTCATATCGTAATATAGGCCATATCATAAAATGCTCGGCCACATCATGATTAGGGTAGGTTAGAATATGATCATTTTATGAAATATTTTGAGCATGTCTAGAATGACTAATTTACGTTAAGGCCACGATAATTTATGTACCGATTACATTGCTGCGTTAGGTACTTATATGAATATTATATCGAACATTAGTTGGTCGAGATAAATCGGGTGGGCAGATATAAAACAACACAATAGTATTCAGTGTAAAATATACGAATGCGTGCGATGCGAATAAAAATAGGGACAGGCGCGTGGCCAAATGGGAGTCGGCTGACAGATATAGGAGCGGTGGCGGAACGCCGCACCCGCGGTAACCGGAGCCGCGTCCTCAGCACGCGGGCAACGCCGAGCTCAACCGCTCCAATTAGGTAGAGTTATCAAATCTGGTGTTGTTGGAGTGCGTGTGGCGGCGACGGAAATACAACGGGACCTGCGCCACGCATTGTTCATGTATTTAGACACGCACTCAAGAGTTACCGCCACACAGAAGGCAATTTTATTAACGTATTTACCGTCTCCGCATACAATTATGGTGAATTCAATATGTAGATAGTGTAACGAGGGCTCGAAAGCGGCGGCATAAAAGAATGGTGCAGCCGTGGAGCTGTGAATAATAATATTATGTAATTCATTATAAATAGCGATGATGAACATTTTAACACAAAGTTTGTTACATTTTAATCTATAGTGATACGTATAGGTAAACAAAGATTTTATAGGTTATTTTATAATTTTTGTATTTTGTAATCCACATTTGCAAACGACCGCTTGCATAAATTATTACGTAAATTGTTGGATAAAATTATCATTAAGTACCGATGTCTTTGATTATGCAAACCGTCAACAAACAAAAACTAAATAACATTTGCGAGATGCGTGCTCTGTCTGACACTATCATTAGTTTTATTTTTAAATAATGATTGTTCGTACGTGGCTTCCCACGGTCACACGAAGCCATAGAATACAATAGTACAAGACGACGCTCTACGGCATGGGCGGCGGCGGAGGCGGAGGCGGAGGCGCAGAGGCGCGGAGGCGGCGGCGGAGGCGCTCCGTTGCGGGAGCATCGCCTGTCGCAACGCCCTTCATTAATTATGATATTCATTAAATAATTTAATGTACATCTAATCATTAGATTAGGTGTAAATAGTACTAATTAATAATGTTTTTGTATGTTTCTGTGTGTCTATAGCATTGAAACCCATAGAGCGGTATAATTTAAAGGGTCGATAGCACCATTTAATCTGTTACGTAACGTAGCCGTGCGGTTCTCGAGTAGCCATGCACGGCGACGCCCGCCGCCGCCGATGTAGTCGTTAAGTAATGAAATGACTAATGAATGAATGACTTACGGACACGGTGAAACAAGATGTATTCGCCATCTGTGTCCCCGTTATTAACTTACAATGTTACATCATTATTTAAATCTCTTACTATGACTTCGAAATAACGAAAAAACAGCTTATAGAACAAAATTAAAAGTTGTCCTTCAAAACTATTACAATAATGTATCTGCGGGGTTTCTTTTCAAACTCTAAATTATAATACTAGTTAAGAATATGCTGAGGCTGCTTTCTTTACATTTGGTCATTTATCAGACGTTTGCGACATCTATCCTATTGATAGGTTGAGTCAAAGTTGTATCCTTCTTCAAACAACCTATGTAATAATTAAATACGGTTTCGGATGTTAACCTCAATAGCGTGCGACCAGAATGCTTGCAACATACTTTAGCCACAGTTTATACTAGAATGTTGTATCTTTAGTAAATACTGCGCGCCCACTCGCCGCGCGCCGAGTTGGCAGAGCGGATGCTTTCCGCTAGGACATATAAAGAGCTTCATAATATAATAATTGCTAAGAGAAATTGTTCATTATAAAATATGCTTCCCTTGTTGTAGCGAGCTATTTTGGTTCTTCCGTTATAATATTATGAATTGATCACCATAGGCAAAGCTATATCTAGGTGACAATCGAATCCAGCAAGTTTCAAGTTGTTGATGATGTTTTGCAAACACTTCGTGCTTTTGCACAAAGTATTATTTAACTTTTTGAAATCGATACCATTCTTTACACATTTAGAGTTAAGTACAGAAATAAAAACAGTGTTTTAAAGAACTTATATTTTGGTTCCTTTATCTGTAGTAACAATAATTTGACAGCCGAGTTTGATGGAATTTGCTGGCTGGCTCATTCCGACTGGCTGCTGGCGTGGCGGGAGGCGGCCTTACTGCAGGCGCAGGACACGGCGGTGTATTCAAATCCCGCGAGATAGTAGGTAGAATAGAATAGAAAAGAACATTTTATTGCTTAACTGTTACATTGTATCTTATTAATAAGTGTAATTGTAATAGTCGGTCCTATAATAAGTTACCCATATCTGGCATTACAATAACTTTATAATTATCAGATAACTTTGCCATATTAATTAATTATTACATAAAAATTACATTTATGTACACTTTATCTCTGTGATCAAAACAAAGGTAATTCATTTAATGTTCAGCTACATAACTTTTTACTAAATGTTAAACATCTTTTACATAATTATCCTTTAGGTAAATTTATAATTGTAGGCGATTTCAATATGAGTAATATACACTGGTTGGACAGTGAAAACGGACTATGTCCCTCGAATGTGGCTGGTGTTCATCAGTTCAATTTTATCGAAATTTTGTACGATTGTAATTTACAACAATTTAATAATATTACAAATGATCATGGCGGTATTTTGGACCTTGTCTTGTGTAATGACGTCGTCAATGTTGCTGCGTGTTCCGACCCTTTAGTAACGGAGGACCCTTTTCATAAGTCATTATTAATACAAACAACTTTTGTGGAGTTTCATGCTCTCGAGACGCCTGAACGAGTTGTCTTTGTGTATTAACGAGGCGATTATAAGAAAATAAGATCATGTCTTTCCGATACCAACTGGTCTTCGATTCTGAGTGGGGGTAGTATTGATGACGCAGTTGACAAGTTTTATTCTGTCATCTCGCAGTTACGAGAGCTATATATACCTACCCGGCGAATGCGCAACTCTAACTATCCTCCTTGGTATAAACCATTTCTTATCAAAAAGATTAAAGAAAAGTTTAAATATTTTAAAAAGTTTAAAACATACGGTAATAAATCTGATGAAGCTACCTTTCACTTGCTTCGCGACAGAGTTAGGGTTTTGGAGAACCAATGCTACAAGGATTATAATAGAACAATTGAAGAATCTATCATTAAAAATCCCAAGTTGTTTTGGTCCTACATAAAAGAAAAGCGCCAAAGTGGTTCTTATCCTGCGAACATGACTTTTGGAGGTGAGTAGAGTGATAATGGGAATGGTATTAGTGAGCTCTTCTCCTCGTATTTTCGATCAACTTTTTTGGCCTCTGAAGCATCGATCGGCTATAGCAATCTTAGCAATGTCGATGAGGTTACCGTTCGTAATTTATCTTCCATTGAGATTAATGCCGAGGAAGTCTTTAATCACCTTAAGTCGCTTGATTTTAATAAATCAGCTGGTCCAGATAGGTTGCCCGCTGTATTTTTGGTTGGTTGTGCTAGTAAATTATCTGTCCCAGTTACCATTTTATTCAAGAGGTCTTTATCGGAGGGTGTGATGCCCAATCTATGGAAAAAAGCCTTTATTTCTCCAGTCCATAAAAAGGGATCTAAGGCTTAGATTGAGAACTACAGACCAATCTCTAAATTATGTCTGCTTGCTCTATGAGCGAATCGTGTACAATCAGCTTTACAATTCTTTTAAATCAAGTTTTATCGATGAGCAACATGGATTTTTAAGGGGCAGGTCAACAGTTTCTAAGCTTATTGTGTTCAATGATTTTCTTACGCATAGCATGGACATGGGTAACCAAGTTCATGCTATTTATACAGATTACAGTAAGGCATTTGACCGAATTGACCATGATATCCTACTCGCGAAATTGCAATCCCTCGGTATTCACGGTGACTTATTTCGTTGGTTCACCTCGTACGTTAGAAATAGATCTCAGGCAGTCGTCTTGAATGGTTTCTCATCTTCTTGGGTAGATGTGCCGTCCGGCGTGCCCCAAGGATTATTGCTGGGTCCACTTCTATTCGTGTTGTTTATCAATGATATTCAGTCATGTTTTCATAATTCTAGTTTTCTACTATTTGCTGATGACATGAAGATTTTTAGAGTGGTCAACAATATCTTCGATGCGCTTCTTTTACAAAACGATTTATATCAATTAGATGACTATTGTCTCCGTAATAAACTGGATCTCATGGTTGGCAAATGTCTGTCTATGAACTTTACTCGTAAACGTAATACATTTAACTTTGATTACCAACTTCACAATCAGGTCCTTGCTAGATGCTCTGATGTATGTGATGTGACTTGAGTCATTCATGATAGCAAATTGTTATTTAAGAAACATATAGAACATGTCGTAGACAAATCTTACAAGGCCCTTGGATTTGTAATAAGATCGTCTAAGCCTTTTAAAAATATGAAAACTATAAAAATAATTTATTGTGCGTATGTTCGAAGCCATCTTGAATACGCGTCTCAAATTTGGAACCCGGATTATGATATCTATATTGATGCTATTGAGAGAATACAGAAGAAATTTACTCGTTTTCTTTGCAGCAAGTTTCGTGTACCGTATGACTCTTAGGAGCAACGTTGTACAGCTTTTCATCTTTTACCACTTTACTTACGCAGAAACATTGCTGACATCTGCTTTCTTTTAAAAATTGCTCAAAATAAACTGGATTGTCCGGAGCTCCTTCGCAAAATTCTGTTAAAGGTACCAAACAACAAATTATATTTATGAATATTTTTATGATACGATCATGTGAGAACTTTAATAAGCTCAGCTCAGATAGCCGCATCGATCTCTTTTGTACTAGCGTTGGCAAGGTAAAACTGTTTTAGCTACATAAGGAATGCAGAAAATTTTGTTCGTTTACCTATATAGTATTTTTATAAGTTTCATTCCACTTTTAGATGTGGTAGCTTGTTATTAGCTTGTAAGTTACTATATGTTATGTCTCTTTGTAAATGATGCTGTAAGCTCCCCAAATAAAATAAAATAAAAATAAAATAAAATAAAATCCAGGAGCCAATGCACATCATTATTTGAATTACAAATTAATAACAATATCTAAGTAGCTATGTCAAAATTTCAATTATATAAAAATCAAAATATTCGTGCAGGTTACAACATTAAAAAGCCCTTCTTTAACGTTTTTTTGAATTTATGCTCAGGGACTTATTTAATACGTACATACAATCACGACTATTATCCCCGAAGGGTTAGTCAGAGAGCAGGCAATGAGGACAGCACAAGCAGTCCTCAGCCATAGTCCACTACACCATTAGTGCACAGCGTGACAGGTGCAGGGTGACTATTTGTGGCAGATTTGGCACTTAAATTTGAACTGTAGCAGACTACGCAGACGATTAAAAAGTGTGGCAGAATTTGGCAGATTTCAAGGAAAAGTTGCCAAAGACCTTTTTTATAGACTATTTAAATTACAATTACAATAGTTTGTACACAAAAAGTGGCAATGAGATATTTTAATTAGATATTAATTTCAATTATAATTAGAAATTTGGAACGTGGCAGATTTTGGGCCTCCGTAGCAAGTGGACAGATTCGCAACTAGACAGATTCTCAGCTGGACATATTCTCAGCTGGACGGATTCTCAGCTGGACGGGTTCTCAGCTGGACGGATTAGCAACTGGACAGGACATGTACAGTCCATGACAACGCAACCTCTTGTACAGTCGTTTATGCAATATTGATTTGATCTTATTTCATGTAATGCATTAAGTTCTTATCACTGTGAAGAAACAAATCGTCGGTCAAAGCAAATTCTGATTGCTAAGCAAGATACAAAATATATTATCGGATTGCGATAATGGACAAAATTTCAGTTCGCCTACGGTCATTATCTCGAAATTAGTTTTCTCCCCGTATTCAGAAGTTGCTGTTGTTTTAATTCGTTTAGTTTTATTTTCCTTCAATAAGACTCAATTTATTACCTATATTATTTCATAGTTCATGACTGTACTCTGTCTAGTTGCTAATCCGTCCAGCTGATGAGAATATGTCCAGCTGAGAATCTGTCTAGTTGCGAATCTGTCCACTTGCTACGGAGGCGATTTTGGCAGGCTTCATTTGTACATGTAGATTTTAGATTTTCCGTTAGTCGCCTTTTACGACACCCAAGGGAAGAGAGGAGGTGTTAGTTTTCTTTCACCGCAATGCGACACGGTTAACGGATATTCTTTAATATGTATACCTAGGTATTTTATTGTAAACACAGACACGCTTATCAAAATAGCCGATCTAACTATTTTTTGCTCGCAGTAAGTAAAGGTAATAAATACTTTCTAGTCGTCTTTCTAACTTTCATTTCAGACTTCTTTGGAAATATTTATATACATATGTGGAGAAATTGGGATTAAAAATAACCAGAATCAACTGCGTTTCTATGAAATAACAAAGTACCTATATAAGTGCAAAATAGAACATTAAAATTATTTACATTTATTAAAAATAAAGGTTAACTTACCTGAAATAACAAAGAAAACAACATTTAAAGCCATTTCAGGTTTCTATCAAAATCTTTAAAAGATTTAGTCTAATACATTGATTCTTAGATAAATGATTGGTCTCGCTGCGCTCGACTAGATACCTCTGTCGTACTTATCAAATGCGGCAACAAATACTACGCCGAAATCGGCGTACCCGAGCCAGTCACACTGACAGCTGTGGGTGAAGTATACGTACCAGATTCAAGATTCAAGATTCAATATCATTTATTCAGGTTAGGCCATGTTTAGATTACAGCACTTATGAATGTCATTATGCCATCGGTTCGTAAGTCTAACTATGGGGCGGGAGCCTTGTACTGAGAAGAACCGGCAAGAAACTCAGCAAGGGCATTTCTTTTCTCCCTTTCTTTTACAGCGTCAATTAGAATTGAAAAATGCCCTCCCTATCATAGAAGGGCACTTTCCATTACAATAATAAAAACATAAAACAACTACAAGGACATAAAAACAAAAAATATATTAATAAAAATAAAAAGTTCAGGTATTCATCAATATAAAATAATCAATGTAATCAATGTCTTACAGTACAGAAAAATAAAAGTAAGACTACAACTACTAATATACTAATAATAAAAATAAGTTAGCAAGAGCAGACCAGCCTCCACAGGCGGCACCCGTTCACGAGTATGACATGTGAATCAGCCATCGCTTCGCTCAACCATGTTTTAGGGAACGTAACGACCCGACGCACATGCCACCACCGCAGAGACACTTTGAGAGAGCACATGACACACTCGAGCAACTCCAATGAAGCAAGCAAGAAAACATTTAGGCAACGCAACAAAGTTTTGAGTAGGTACCTATTGTCTGTAAGACACTGCTGATAAAAGGCTATCATACCAGGGTAAAATGAGTTAGTTACAAAGAAAATGGACTTTAAAATATAATGTGATTATTTTATCATTACCAGGCTGTTTTGTCTTCTAAATATTCCTTAACTGTATAATAACCTTTCTTAAGTAAACAAGATTTTACATGATTTTTAAACTTATCTAAAGGTAATTTTGGGCTTAATTCAAACTAAAATACCAGTTTGCGTAGTAAAACTGTGTAAAAATAATACTTCTAAAAATAAGAAGGACACTGGGATCACATACCATCAGGAAGTATCGTATAATTTCGAAATTTCATCATAAAATAATATGAACAATAAACGCCATTCAGTGTTACCGCTTATATAAGAATAAAGGCCCCGTGGGTGGTTAAGATTTTTATTATGTGAATTTATTGTTATTGTCTTTTATTATATAGGTAACCTATTTCATTTGTCTTACAAAGTTACTATTTACTTAACCTAGTTCTATGTTATTTCATGTTTACATAGATTTGTGATCTATATTAGGGTGGAAAAATGTTAGCTGACACTATATCAAGGAGATTCTACCGATGAAACTGAACAACTTTCCATTAAGGAACATGGGTCGAAAATTTATTATTTTTCCCTATACAAAATGCGCAATCAGCTGGTTGACTCAAGCATGGAAAAGCTATTTTTTTTAATTTTGACCTATGTTCCTGAAATTTAAACTTTTCGTGTCTGTACTTACATTGAAAATATTTGCGAAAAACATAATCTAGGGGGTGAAGGCTACGTGAGCATTAGAATCATTTTTGGAATTTTTGTCTGTCTGTTTGTTTGACGCGCATCACACAAAAACCGCTGGACGAATTTTAATAAAACTGAGAACAGATGTATAGCTTATGATTCGGGTAATATTATAGGTTAAAGGTTGCTTTACACATATTAGTGAAGCCACAGTTCCGACACAGTACCGGCACAGTGTTTTTCATACATTCTCTATGAACGCATCCCCACTTGTCAGTGATAATGCTCTCAGTGTCAGTGCCGCCACCGGCAAATCACGGACGTATTCGTTTTGAAAAAATTCATAGACAATGTTTGAAATAATATTTTCACTCCTCTTGCTCAAAAAGACCTTCATTGTAGCGTTGTAAAGCGAGGCTTAATAGTTATTTGTTATACAAGATTGCAAAGTTGCTTTTTAACCGCGTGCTCAATTTTGATGACCGAGCAAGCGAAGGATTTTAAAATTGAATCACGAGTGCAGCGAGTGATTCAAACATTAGAATCCTGAGCGTTAGCGAGGGAATCAAAGAGCACGAGGTGAAAAATCTTTGCAATCGAGTGCAACACGTAACTTTTCATCCCACCTCAGCGAGGAAATGACTAAATGCAAAAAAAAAAACATTTACATTCACAAACATTTACATTCCTCGTCGCTAGAATCACTCATTTTAGTTTTTTCACTTGTTTTCAAGTTTCTTGTTTTTAATATAAGGTTTAACAATGACGTGAAAAAATGCCGCGTAAAGAACCGCGTACAAAGCAATTTGAAAAAAGAACACCAAGAAGGTTCCGAGTCTGAGTTTTTAACAAATTAAAAAAAAGTTGTATGATGTATTCGGCACCATAGAGGTAGCAGTAAATAGGTTTAATGTTTTTTTTAATTCACAAACTTAGTGCACACGATGTTCTAAATTCAATTTACTTTATCCTCTAGAGAATAAAAACGGCTTTTCATTCAGATATTGAAGATTAAAAATACTCTTTCCGAGATGGTGGGATGAAAATAGCTTTTCTTGCCCTAGGAAAAAGTTTTTTGACGTGACAACGTCTTAAATTAGGTTGCGGCTGGGAGTCACTTATGAAAAAGTGTAACGCTGGGTAACGTTACGATGAGTCACCGAACGAGAGAGAGGCCCGCCGAATGCCTTGCGTCTCTCTCCCACTCAACTATGATAAATTTGTGCAATTCTTATTTTCATTCAATTCCTTGTTCCTATTGTGCAATTTAATTATATTCATATCAATAAATATTCTACCGAGAAAAAGACGTTGTCACGTAAAATCTTCGCCCGTAAAACCGACTTTACAGGCAAACAATTTTTTTTTTTAATTTTTGTCTGTCACATGACAATATGCCTACAAAAACTAAAAAGTATTTAGTCATATGTAGAATAATCATGAATAAAGACTCGACTTATTACTGTTTACTTAGTCAACAACTTTTTTGAGATAGTAATTATTAAAGTTTATGGTAAAATTAGTAATCATTTGAATCTATGGACAACACAGACCACGCCTACACAGTCCACGCTTCAGCAAGAAACAACTGCACAGTCTGCACATGTGCTTAGGTGGTGAGCCTTTAGCCCGTTAGTCGCTTCTACGACACCAAAGAGAAGAGAGGGGTTGGTAGTATTATTTTGATGAGCCCATCGCAGCTCTATGCTGTTGTATGTATGTGCAGTCTTTAGTCCATTAGTAGCCTTTTACAAGACCCAATGGAAGAGAGGGTTTGGTAGTATTATTTTAATGAGCCCATCGTCGCTCTATGCCGTTGAATGTATGTGCAGTCTTTAGTCCGTTAGTCCCCTTTTACAACATCGAAGAAAAGTGGGGGGTTGGTAGTATTATTTTGATGAGCCCATAGTCGCTCTATGCTGTTGGATGTATGTGCAGTCTTTAGTCTGTTAGTCGCCTTTTACGACACCGAAGGGAAGAGAGGGGTTGGTAGTATTATTTTAATGAGCCCATCGCCGCTCTATGCTGTTGGATGTATGTGCAGTCTTTAGTCCTTTAGTCGCCTTTTACGATACCTAAGGGAAGAAAGGGGTTGGTAGTAATAAAAAAACTACTAAAAAAATTAGGTCTAATTATTGCTATACATACCTACCATTTTTCTACAGAATAAACCTACGTCTAACCTACATAATAATATAAACAATTATATTGATACATATTCGCTTTTAATTGTTAATTTTTAAATATTTTATAACCAGCAACTTAACTAGTACATCACAGCAAAAATATTTTTCTCACTATTGTAGTGTGTTTATGACAATATGCCAGGATGCTAGTGTGCGTGAAAAATTTGTTGCCAGCTGCTCAACTGTTACCAGAGTTAATTGGAAAAATATTTTTGCTGTGATGTATTAGTTAAGTTGCTGGTTATAAATGTAGCTCAGAAAATATTTAAAAATTAACAATTAATAGCGAATATGTATCAATATAATTGTAAATATTATTATGTAGGTTAGATGTAGGTTTCTTCTGTAGAAAAATGGTAGGTATGTATAGCAATGATTAGACCTAATTTTTTTAGTAGTTTTTTTTTATTATTACCAACTCCTTTCTTCCATTGGGTATCGTAAAAGGCGACTAACGGACTAAAGACTGCACATACATCCAACAGCATAGAGCGGCGATGGGCTCATCAAAATAATACTACCAACCCCTCTCTTCCCTTCGATGTCGTAAAAGGCGACTAACAGACTAAAGACTGCTCATACATCCAACAGCATAGAGCAACTATGGGCTCATCAAAATAATACTACCAACGCCTCACTTTTCTTCGATGTGATAAAAGGGGACTAACGGACTAAAGCAAAAATTGCGCATTTTGTATAGGGAAAAATAATAAATTTTCGACCCATGTTCCATAGGGAAAGTTGTTCAGTTTCATCGGTAGAATCCCTTTGATATAGTGTCAGCTAACATTTTTACACCTTATTATATATTACAAATCTAAGTAAACATGAAATAACATAGAACTAGGTTAAGTATATAGTAACTTTGTAAGACAAATGAAATAGGTTACCTATATAATAAAAGACAATAACAATAAATTCACATATTAAAAATCTCAACCACGGGGACTTTATTCTTGTTTAAGCGGTAACACTGAATGGCGTTTATTGTTCATATTATTTTATGATGAAATTTCGAAATTATACGATACTTACTGATGGTATGTGATCCCAGTGTCCTTCTTATTTTTAGAAGATTTATTTTTACACAGTTTTACTACGAAAACTGGCATTTTAATTTGCATTGAGCCCAAAATTTATTAAAACATTCGGCACACACTTCACCCACAGCTGTCAGTGTGACTGACTCGGGTACGCCGATTTCGGCGTAGTATTTGTTGCCGCATTTGACATGTACGACGGAGGTATCTAGTCGAGCGCAGCGAGACCAATCATTAATCTAAGATTTAAGCATTTAATCATCAAATATAAGTTTCGAACGTCAACTGTCAGAGGCTCTGTAAGATTAAACAAAAAAAATTACGAAAAGGTTATTGCTACTAAAAGTATTATAACCATTTCTTTACATCTCCCTCCACAGAGAGAATCAAATGCAAGTGACAATGCACGCAATTGTTTATTTACAAAGCAATATTGAAGATAGATTTTTTTTGTAACTTGGTAGAAGTTCGATTCTGCTTTCTTTTTTTTTTTTTTTTAATTTGGGTCAATAAATAGTATACACAATAATGTTTACGATAACAACTTATTGTTATAAGATATGTCATTGTGCCACCCTCATGACTAACCACGACAGTATTTAATTAAGAGGAAAATGTTCAGAGGTGCTGCTGTACATTGCAGACAAAAAATAATAATATTGAAAACAACAAACCAACTAGGTACCGATTATAGAGACAACTAAAAAAAAATTAAAATATTAAAAAAAAAATACAATACATTACAATAATATAGTATCATGTGATTAAAGTGACATCTAATATTTCTTCCAATTGTTTCTTAAATGCACTAACAGGTGTAGAGAATTTATCAATGTACTTGAAGTCAGTGTTGTATGAATCTGTAATTCTATGCAAAGGTGAGCGTTTGCCTGCGTTTGTTCAAGAGAGACAGGTGGCAAACAGACGAGTGTGTATTCTGTAGGGGACTCTGTAACATAATTTATTGTTAAAATCAACACAATCGTTTCGGCTGTTACATAAATCGTAAAGAAAAATTGTTTCAAGTTGCAAACGTCTTGATTTTAGGGTTAACAATTCATAAGTAGTTAATAGTTCGTTATATGTCAAAGATCTTTGATTACATTTATAATCCATAACTCTTAGATACCGTTTTTGAACACACTCAAGTGCATCAACATATTTAATGTAAAAGGGGTTCCACACAGACACGGCGTATTCAAGCTGTGAGCGGATCAGTGATTTATATAAACATAAGTAGGTAGAGGGTTGAGTAAAGTTAGTGGTGAAACGCATTGTAAATCCATACATTTTGTACGCCCTACTAATGATATTATCCACATGTATATCTAAATGCAATTCTTATCAAGTTCCACTCCAAGGTCCCTTATTTGTTCAACGGATTCAATATGAACTCTACAAAGCTAATAGCGAAACTGAGTGACATAAAAAAAATTTTTTAGTAAATGTAATAGATTTGCACTTATTTAAACTTAATGTTAGTTTGTTTATCGAAGAGTAATCTTTAAATGCGTTTAAGTCTCTCTGAAAGTTCACGTGGTCTTCTGCAGTGTCAATAGTGTGATAAACTTTAAGGTCATCTGCATATAATATATAATTATAAAATTTAAAGCAGCTACTTATGTCATTGATGAAAATGATGAACAACAAGGGCCCCAAAACCGAGCCTTGCGGAACTCCAGAGCTTACAGAAACGAAATCAGACTCCTAACCTTTGACCACAACCTTTTGCGTACGGTTCGTAATGTAGGATTTGAACAAGGGCCAAAGGTTTCCACGTATACCGTTAAATGCAAGTTTTTCTAAAAGCAGTTTATGATCTACGCGATCGAATGCTTTACGAATATCTGTGTACACACTATTTGTTTATTTGTTTGCGTCCATCCCTTCGAAGAGGTAAGAAGTATAAACTATAAGGTTTGTAGTTGTGGAGCGGTGTTTCATAAAACCATGCTGTTTATGATGTTATGCAGTGCAGGATAAATGATGTTGTGTACCAGTTTTTCGAACAGCTTCGACAGTACAGAGAGTATAGAAATTGGGCGGTAATTTTCCACATCACTGATTGAACCACCCTTGTGTACTAGGACTATCCGCGCAGTTTTCCAAACCTCTGGAAAAACACCTTCCCGTAAACAGCAGTTAAATATATGTTGTAGGGGACAGCTTAAAGTATCTGCCATTCGTTTAAAAAACAACGGCATCAACAAACTCCCGTAACATTGGCCCAGACCGTTGATGAGCAGGTTGGTATTTTTAATTCGCTTGTTACCAAACTGTATGAAGAGCATGCACCTTTTCGAGCAGTTAAAATTAAACATCTCCCAGCACCATGGCTGACAGACGATATAAAGATCGATGCAATAGGGCGTGTAGGGATGCGCAACGCCGCCACATCCATAATTCTGTAGAAAGTGTAGACATTTCAAAAGCTTGGAAATTCCTCAGGTCGGTTGGAATCGGAAAGTTAAAACAATCCTAATTCTCACAATATTAATATTGACTCACTAAATCTCCATTTCTCTTCATCATCATGTATAAGTAATGCCGACAAAGCGACTAATTTACAAAAACTGTCTAGCAGTTCCTAATCCTTCTCCCTTTGCTTTTGACCAATTATCGGATTGTGATGTTAAGAAGAGCTTGCTGTCAATTGCTTCCAATGCGGTAGGTAATGATGGTATTAGCCGAAATATGTTAGTACCGATCCTTGATGTCCAGTCCTTACTTTCCTTTTCAACAGTTCCATATCTAACGCTGTATTCCCTTTCTCTTGGAAAGACGCTCAAATAATTCCTTTGCCTAAAAAAGGTAATCAAAAATCATTTTCCGAATATCGACCTATTTCCGTTTTTCCTTTTCTATCCAAAGTCCTTGAGCGTCTTGTCCACAATCAAATTAGCAAGTTCCTTTCTCTTAATAAACTCCTTAACCCACTCCAATCCGGTTTCCGTCCAGGCCATAGCACAGTCACTACCCTAGTCAAGATCACTGACGACATCCGCCTTGGCATGGAAAACGGCCACTTAACTGTGCTAACGTTGCTGGACTTCAGCAATGCCTTCAACACAGTTAACTTTGACATCCATTTAGCTTTGTTACGCTCTCTTAACATATCTCCAACGGTAGTTGAGTGGTTTCACAGCTACTTGTACGGGCGCAGGCAGCGGGTTCACCCTGAGGAGAAGTTCTCTTCGTGGTGTGACTCGACGGCTGGTGTCCCGCAGAGTGGCGTTTTATCTCCTCTTCTCTTTACTATGTTCATCACTTTCATCTCTGAAAACCTTTCTTCCTCCTACCACCTCTATGCAGACGATTTGCAGATATGTTGCCGGGCACCACTGAGTAATCTTGCTGAAGCTATTGAAACTACCAATGCGGACCTGGGACGAATCGTTGAATGGAGTCGAGTCAATCTTGGGAAAACGCAGTCTATTGTAGTCGGCAGCTCTAGGTTTCTCTACAAAGTCAACTGGGAAAACCTTCCTAAGGTTGATTTTGATGGAGTGGCCATTCCCTTCAGCCAATCTGTTACAAATCTGGGTATTGTTATTGACGTATGTTTGAGTTAGGGTCCGTAGCTGCAAGCTGTCAGCCGCAAGCTTTACGCGTCATCGGCAACTTTAAGAATATTGCGTAAATTTTTACCCACTGTCACAAAAATTGCGCTAGCACAATCTCTGCTGCTTCCTGTTTTAGACTATGCTGACGCCTGCTATCTTGATCTCACGGAGGACCAGCTAAATAAACTTGAGCGCCAACAAAACCTTTGTGTTCGATTCATATTTGCTAGTTTGCTTGCGCAAGTATGATGATGTTTCTGAGTACCGCTCTAAACTCAAGTGGCTTACCTATTCGTCTTCGCCGGAATATTCACATCCTCTCCCTTTCATACAACACATTGTATAATCCCACCTATCCTACCTATCTAAAGGAACGTTTCAGTTTCCTTTATAGTTCATCCTCGCGCTCCTTACGGTCATTAGAAAATCTAACCCTTAAATTCCCTTCTCACAACGCCACCTTTTACGATTATTCCTTCACCGTTGAAGCTGTTCGTCTCTGGAACTCGCTTCCAGTGGCAATGTGAGACGTGCCAAATCCATACACGCATTTAAGGAGCTCGTGAAAAATTTCTACCTCTCCCGTTAACCCTTTCCTGCTGCATAGCTGTCGTTGCCCGCTACTTCCTACCTGAGACTATTATGTTTGTATAATAATGTATTATATATTTATATATATTTAATATATGTGTGTGTATATATATTTGTTAAACCCTATTATTTAATTATTTTATAATGTTCTTATTTTTATTTTTTGCTTTTAATTGTGTAACTAAGTATGTTTTCAATGTTTGCACCTCCGATCTTGGAGTATATTAGTTCTCTCCATCCGACTGGTTGTCTGGCAAAAATCGCTTTAAGCGATAAGACCGCCAAATTGTAACATTGTTTTTCTTTTTCTTTTATTTTTATGTAAATGCATTGTAAATGTTTGTGTTATTATCCTACTATATTATAAATGTGAAAGTTTGTATGTATGGATATTTGTTACTCTTTCACGTAAAAACTACTGAATGGATTTGGATGAAATTCGCCATACAGATAGTTTATAACCTGGAATAACACAAAGGATACTTTTCATCTCGATATTCCCACGGAAACGTATGGATGGATGTTTGTTACTCTTTCACGTAAAAACTACCGAATGGATTTGGATGACATTCGGCATACAGATAGTTTATAACCTGGATTAACACATAGGATACTTTTATCCCGATATTCCCACGGGAACGGGAACCACGCGGGTGAAACCGCGAGCGGCCGCTTGTGTTAAAATAAAAGTATTATCTATCTATCTATCTATTTAATTTCTTTTCCCATGAGCCAGTGCTTCCTTCTTTCATGGCCAGACATTCCAAATATATTGCCTTTCTCTTTTTTTAAATACTGTTAATTTTTTTGAGAAATAAGCCACCAGCTTCATGACTCCATTTGTATCTTCTTGTTTCAACACTGCTCCTATTCCTTTGATACTAGCATCTGTGTAAATATTTATTGGTAGTTCAGGATCAAATATTTTTAGAATTGGTTCATAGCATAGCAATTCTTTAATTTTATCAAATGTTTTTGACATTCTTCAGACCATAATTATGAATAAGTGATGTAAGAGATCCAAGATTTTGTGGTACAAAATTATGATGAAAATTATTTTTTTCTGAAAATTTACGTATATTCTTTCTTGTTTCTGGAACCGGAAAGTTTTTGACGGTAGTTAAATCATCTTTCAAAGGTCTGATTGTATTATTTTCTAATATATGACCTAAATATTTATCATTATTATTTGCAAATGAACACTTCGAAAATTTTAGTCTTAAGACTTCTTACTAATGAATTAACTATTTTTGCACGATTGACTGGCAATTTCATATTCAGGTTACATTGATGGCAAATAATCTATAAAAAAACTTAAATAAATTATTGCAGTTGAAGAAAAGCTGGAAAATGCCGTGTTATAAATGACACAGTAGGAGAATGTACTACTTTGTTAATTTATTATTTTGATTTAAATCGGCTCCGTAATAAATAAATAAAACATTATTAAATATTTGTTTATGTATTTTCATACATAGGTGATGATGATGATGATGTTGATATATAGGTGCTACTTTTTAGAGGCTTATAAGTTTTTTATATGCTTAGAAACATTCTTATGGGTGCAATGTTACGTATAATTTATACAATAAAACTGGTATTTTTTATGATAGCAACCACAATGTTGTCGATCCTTTACTAAATAATCATTGCAAGCATACTACAATCTTCTTCTCCTTCAGCGTATCATCCATCATTCACTGCTGGACGTACGCCTCTTCAGACTTGGTGTCGTCGGACCAACGAGCACGAGGTTTGCCGATGGTCCGCGTATCCGTGCTTAGTCTTTATAGTAAAAAACAGTAACTCTATTTTCCATCATAACGATGGCAGAAATGCCAGCCCAAGCCCACTTCATCCTTGGTTGCTGATATTGGTCACATGTACATTGACTGATGATGTCGTTTCTTACTCTGACGTGTAATGGTTATTCCCAGCATGCTGTATTCTATCCTTTTTTTGGCCGACTTTGTTTGAATTGTGTGGAAGTAAGAGTCTACGTTTTGTATACGTAGGTCATGGACAGGACATATTGTTCGAAGACTTTAATCTTAGTGACTGTGGGATGTTCGACAGAAACACAGTCTTTAGCTTTTCGAAGGCTGCCCATCGAAACTGCATTCTTAGGCTTAGCCACTGTATAAGAGGCATTGACCTATACTGTAGCCGATTATCTCTAAATTTTCCTGTAGCTTTTAGATCACGTATTTGCAGTTCAGATTTCAAGCTGTATTTTTGAAAATAGTCAAATTTGTTGTACGTTTTTGAAGTAGAATTGCAATTGGTTCTTTCGTTTGTGTAAGGTATCTCCTGGGAACACTTTCATTCACAGAATTGTTATGTCGCCTTTGAGAAAACTGTGCTAAAGATATTATAGACTTAGTAATCTTCACTATCATCAGAAGAATCTTTATGTACGGTTTTAACAGGTGCTCTGAATTGAGACTAAGGGAGATTTTGATTATACGCATAGTCTCATCTTTATAATCTTCATCTGTAACTTCCCCGTTTATTTTTACTGGTGGCATGGTAGTTATAGTATCTGGAATATTATTCTAATCATTTTGCTTTAATTTCTTAATTATATCGTCTGTAGTGTTTGTGTAAATTCCAAAAGATGCAATAAGTAAATGTACTACTATCGCAATAGTAGCACATTTTCCTAATTTGTGTCTTTTACGGAACAGATAATGTAATAGGCAAATATCCAGAGAAATGTTATAAAATAACCTATCTTTTTCTTATTTTCGAACAATATAGGAATAAATAATTGGTAATCATGCCATTCATAAATGAAGAACGCGATAAAACATTACATCTACTTAACTTGAATTACTCATTACAATTACCATAAAATACAACCATAGGTAACACAAAATATATTAATTGCAAGACGCAGTTAGCACTTCATAATAGCAATTTACAGTCTCGACAGTAAGATGCGATACAAAAGATAAAAAGAAACAACCCTCATAAAGCTTAATATTTTTTTTAAGTTGGTGTGTCGTAGTAGTTCTGATACATGAACTGTATGTTCTTCAAAAGTTCTCGAAAAAATCAGGATATCATCTATAGACTGCAAAATTAAAGAGTTTGTGTTTTCTTATGATGTTGCTCAATGTTCTTTGGAATATTGCTGGAGACGTCTTCAATCCAAATGGGAGGCATGTCCACTGGAAATGGCCTTCCTGTGCTACAAATGCAGTTTTGTATCTATCTTGAATTTTCAAAAAGATGGACCAAACAGCTGAATTTATGTCAAAAGTAGAAAAATACCTACAGTTTACAGCCACGCACAGAACACACTTACGTAAAAAGTTTGATTAGAGAACATTAACTCTTATGTAATTTGAAGGTATGTTACATAAAGTTTATTTTCATTTAACATACATTTCGCAAAATTAAATGTTGTTCATTATATTGACACTTTTATTCGGACACCCTCATTTCTCATTATTAATAACGTATATTGGTGACATTTTTGTGTGTTAAAAAATAATCAAACCATTGTTTTTACAGTAATTGTTTACTTAAACTGGTGAAAATGGATACTACTCCCACTAAGTGTGCACAAGTTGTGGCACTGATCCAGGCAGGATTAAGTCAGCGCGTCGTAGCCATTCGTCTTCACCTAAGTCTTTCAGCAGTAAGACAAGTGTACCGAAGGTTTTTAGAAACTGGGACCTTCAATAGACGATCAGGTTCTGAAAGAAATCGGGCTACTTCAGAGCGAGATGACCGATATCCACGAGTCTGGGAAATCCACATTTGACTGGTGTTCAGGTGCAACAGCGGCTTCTTAATGTTGGTAGAGTAGCTGTAAGTGAATGGACTGTACGACGAAGACTTGCAGAAAGAGGATTGCATCCTCACAAACCTGCTAATGGTTCAAAATTAACCCCCGCACATCGCCAAGCGTTGCTGAGGTTTGCTCGAGCTCACATTCATAGGACACTCCAACCAGGAGGCTCATACTATTCTCGGATGAGTGTCAAATCAACCTTTTAATGGAAACGATGGGCGCAGAAAAGTGTACCGAAGAGAAGGAGAAAAATTTGCACAGGCTTGTATCGAAGAACGAGTGGCTTTTGAAGGAGGTTCATAGACTGTTTGGGGTGGGATTTCTTTAGAAGGAAAAGCTGATCTTCACTTCGTGTCCGGACCTCGTATAGGCAACCTGAATGCACAATGCATGCATGCTACGTCCGGGAGATTCTAGAACAACATGTAATGCCATACGCTGGATTTGTAGGCAAGGGCTTCACGCTTATGCAGGACAACGCCCGACCACATACAGCTGCAATGGTTTACCAGTACCTGCGTAAAGTGGAAATTCTAGTTATGAAGTGGCCAGCAAGAAGCCCTGATCTTAATCCTATTGAACATTTATGGCACGAGCTAAAGAAAAGAGTCAGGGGCCAGAAGTCCGCCCCCAGAAAACCTTCAGGATTCAAAGGTGGCCATTCAAAAAGAGTGGGAAGGTATACCTCAAGATTTAATAATTACATTAATAAGGTCAATGAAAAACCGGATGGAAGCTGCAATAAGGGCACGTGGTGGAAACACCAGCTACTGAGTAAAATTTTTTTGCAAATTATTGATGATTTGATAACAATTTACCATGATAATTTTTCATTACAAAATTAAGTTATTCTAACTGTTTTTGTTTTTCTGTCTGTAAAATCAATAAATCAAAATCTGTCACTGTAAATACTCGTCTATTGTTAACCAATACGGTCACGTAACATGCAGTATTAAAAGTTATTATTATATCATATTAGATTTTTATTTATAGTGTTCTGAACTGAACTGAAAGCGTGCGGGTTGGGTCGATTTTTTTGCACGCAAGTGTATTAAATCTTCAATCAACGGGAAAGGTTGTAGTTGTGGAACAACCATTTTGTTCAATTCTCTGAAATCTATACATAACCTTGTCTTTTTATCATCTTCTTTTTTATATGCCAGAGTTACTCTGGCCCAATTCACGTATTTTGTAATAGTCAAAATGTCGCTTACGTTTAGAAGTCGTCCTATTGAAAAACAGTCATAAATCACCTGTCATTTCGATAGAACGATTACTCGATAGGATTGCAACTCAGCGATTTGTCATCTATTTAAACTTAATGTTGCCATTACAATTCTACCAAACAAATTCAAATACTTTTTGTTACGAAAACATGCAGAAATATTTATTATTTTTTCCAACGACTTGGAAATTGTCTAATTTGACGTGTAATCGCTGACATTCGATCAAACTAAACGTCAAAATAATAGGTGAATACCGCGGAGGCAACGATCGAATGCACGTGAATACGCTTAAACAAAACCGACTTGAACAAAATCGTGCGATTGATACGTAAATACGAAAAGGGACTTTAGCGATCAAATCGCTTGCATGTCGTTGAAGTTTTGTTACGTGAATTAGGCTACGGAGCAGCAAATCGACTGTTAGATTCCACGATCAAATTCTTTTTAATAGTTTCGGTATTTGATCTTCTATTTCTCTTCTATATTCAGTTGTGCATCTGTATGAGATTCATAATCTCGTAAAGTGAAAATGTCATATTTATCCACAGTAAAAACAGGATTATATTTTTCTATTAACTTTTCAATTTCTTTATTATTAAAATTTTTACATACACGATGCTATACATATACTCGTAGATATAGAATAAAATGTTTACTAGAATCCCGTTCGAGCTTTCCTGAGACTGGTTGTTTTTTTTCCTAGTAAACATTTTATTTTCATTTTCTGATTATTTGTATAAACCTAGATGGTTTACTAACATTTTAAATTTCTCCAAATTGATATGTTCATTGAAGTTTATTTCATCTTCGTTTCTTTGTTTAAATTCTTGTTTGAAAACATCAGAGTTTAATAATTATATTGCCATCCATTTTCATTTTTGTCGCCTAGTACATCAGGAATTTCGACATTTGTTTAATTAGACATATCATTATTTTCATAGTTTTTGTTTTTAATATCATTTTCTGTATTTTTAAATTGTGTGATCTTTAATTTTTCATTTTGTATTAATTTGAAATTAGTTGTACAATCCAAACCAATAAAAATCATAATTAAAATCATTGTTTTCTACGAAAACATCCATATTTTTACAATATTATGGATTTTTATTTTTAAAGTTACGATTCCTTTTGTGTTTTTCTCACCATTAATAGTCTTCAAGTTCACCATTTGCATTTTATTTGTACTTTTGTATCTGAGTCATAAATTCCAGAAACTTCCAACGTGTTATTTAGAATTGACTTGATTCTTAGTTTTGTTCTTCACCTCTAGTTTTTTGGATTCTCATTCAGTTCAATTTCTAATTCTGAGTTGTTCACAGTTTTTAGAACGGCTTTTTCATTATTACTATTATACCAGCAATCTTTCTCAGTATGATAGCGTTTTTTCTCGTTAATACACATTTGGCAGAGTTTTTTTTCTTCAGTTTTTTTGGTTTTACTGTCAGAATTTATGTTATATTTTTTTTTCGTATTTGTCCTTACCAACAAATAGTTCTAATTTTCCTAATTCATTATACAGATCTTCAGTTTCTTGTAAATTTTCTCTATCAATTTTATCAGTCAAATAATTAGGTAAACAAAACAATATAAAGGTCTTTAAGAGAATTTTTATATGTAGATATTAAATTTATGCATATGATGTTTGATTTTCCATCTATGGCTGGTTTTACAGCAAAATCAAACCTTAACTTCTCCATCTTCCTTGAAAAAGTTTCAGAAAAAAAATGTTGTTTTATAATATGTGGAGACTCAACTGCGTTTCTCTGACAAAGTATTTATTTACAAAATAGAACATTATAATTATTTACAATTCAATTCAATTCAATTCAAACATTTATTTCAGACATAATTAAGTCCATACAGCAGAGTAGAAATACAATAATACAATATTACATAATTACAAATAAAATTACAAATACAAATAAATACAATTATGCCAGCCTTTTACCATAATAAATAATTAAATTAAATTAAATCGATTAAAATAAAAAATAAAATAATTAAGTATTTAAAAATAAAAATGAAAATTAAAAAAAATAATCTACACGTGCAGCTGAACCCAATGCATCATAAAAGGGCAGTTTACTCTATCAGCTACAACACGCAGAATGTCATTGGGGCTCCCACGAACACACATCGAGGCTGCTCTTTTCCGAAGAATAGCATGAAATCCATCGGTATGGGCCTCCGCAAACATGGCTGATGCACTGCAGTACCGTGGCAGCCCCAACAGCACCCTAAACGCGTTGTTGTACTGCACACGCAAGGCGTTAATGGTTTTCTGCGTAAAGCTGACCCACAGGTTACACGAATAGAAGGACTGGCAAAAAGCCTTAAAAAGTATCACCTTAACGGGTTCTGTACATCGTGCAAACCTGCGAGCCAGCATGTTGCATCTTACCGCCAACGCCCTCCGCTCCCTATCGATATCCTCGTTATCAGTAAGGTTCTCTGTAACCCAGTGACCCAAATACTTGAAATGCGACACTTGTTTTAGTGCAGTACCATCAAGAAAGACTTGAGGTACTGATTTGATCTTGTGACCCCTAGACTTAAACATCAGCAGTTCACTTTTTTTAGCATTGTATTTGAGTCCATGAGCGCCGGCATACTTTTCACAAATATCAAGAAGTTTTTGAATGGCACTTATCGAGGGGGCCAGCAGCACCATGTCGTCTGCATAGCTGAGGTTATTTATAAACTTTCCGTCAATGGAGCAGCCAACACCGGCGCCGCTGAGCTCCTCGATAAGTCCATTCACGTACAGATTAAACAGGCGGGGTGAGGTTAACCCTCCCTGTCTCACTCCACACCTGAGCCTATATTCATCAGATACTTCTCCCGCCCATCGGACAACATTTGTTTGGTTTTTGTACCAATAGTCTAAAACATCGACTATTTCCCCTGGGAGACTCGTATCAGCCCTCATTTTATTCCACAACAACTCATAGGACACCAGATCGAAGGCCTTCGATAGGTCTAGAAAACACGCATATACTGGGGTTTTCTTATCAGTATAATACCGGACGGTATGCTTCATGCAAAGTATCGCAGCCTCTGTAGACAGTCCAGTCCTAAATCCGAACTGTGCATCATTCAACTCCAGATGACTGTTTAGAATGCGATCAAGCAGACCGTCCAGTACCTTTGCCACAGTAGTGGCCAACGAAATAGGCCTATAGTTGGTTTTGTCAGAAGGATCTCCAGTCTTATTCTTGACAATTGGCACAACAACCGTCTTCATACATTCCAACGGCAAGTACGCATGGCGTACACATAAAGTAAAAAACATTGAAAGAACCCTGGGCAAATGAACACCTGCATGCTGTAAATGCTCAATACTGAGTCCGTCATGTCCTGGAGACTTTCCCCGCTTCATATGCTTAATAACAAAAGCTACTTCTTTTGCAGTGAAGTTAGTTGGTGATTGGGACTCGACAGGCTCAGGATCAAGCGCCCGCAGCTGGCAGGTAAGGGGAGATGGTTTTACATGAAAGTGATCTTTAAATAAGTTAGCGATATCTCTGGGTTTAGTCACACCTTCCACACTCAGAGGCACCGGCTGCCTGGGGCTTAGCCTCTTAGTGCATTTCCAGAAGCTCTTAAAATCACTCTTAGCGTGATGTGATGCCAAAACATCCATCTTCAACCTCTCCTCGTTATTCTGGCACCACTTTAGTTTGGCTTTAAATACACGTCGAGACTCCGCCATTCTCTCATAAAGAGGACCACAGCGCGGACTACCTTCTTGCCTCCAAATCTGGAAGTGAGACCTCGCCTCAGAATGTATGGCTTGAACATGCTTATTCCATCCGACCACCCTACGCTTTTTTTTGCCCCGGGTCCGACAGTTTGATGTGGCTTCGGCTGCTCCACTCAATACATCAATAATATTATTGTATAGTTTGTCTATAACTAACTTATGATCAGGGTTTTTACAAACCTTGTCACAACATTCACATAATTCGGACGGAAAATCAATTTCCCTTAGTCCTTGATGACATAACTTACTATATTTTTTAATCTGTATTTTATTCCTATTCCCCCATACTACTTTATTACAATTATTAACAATTTCTGTCGCAGGTATACTAAGAGGGTTGATAGAGCACAAATTGACGCTAATTTCAAGAGGCAAATGATCTGACCACATACAGTCATAATTTACCCTCACATCTACCACCGACTGCCACGCTGACTCGGTAACCAAACAATGATCCAACCAGCTTGTACTGCCGTGCGCGTCGCTAACGAATGTGAAAGTGCCGGAGTTTATTCCTAGCTTATTTATGTCTGCACAAATCCAATTTTGCTCATTACAGAATTTTATAAGTTCAATACCAAATAAGTCATTAGGTTTTGCATTAAAGTCTCCTAAAATATATACAGAAGCTACTTCGTTACCATCTATTATTGCACTTATTTCACTAAGACAGTCTGCGAAATCAATTAAGTTTTCGCTACAACTCACTGGCATATACACGGATATGACTAGAAATGAACGATCACACACACTAATTTTTATCGCCGAGAGACGCACACTATTACATGGAATCACTGACACCGCTTCGAACGCACTCTTCCGCCATAACAACGCCACACCACCGTGAGGTCTACCTCTCACGATACCAGCGGACGTGTCCATAGCAGATGTACCCGTAAAACCAAAGTTAGTGTCGATAGTACTAAGGAGTGGTAAGTCATGTTGGAACAGCCAGGTTTCCTGTAAGGCTATAATGTCAGCTTTCCCACAGAGCGTCCTTACGTGATCTATGGAACGTGTGAGCGATTTGCAATTAAAACTTATAAAATTACTTGTAGATAGTACTCTGCTTGTCTGTCTTTGAGTCATTTAGTTTATTGTTTTTATTCCTATAACTGAAGTCTATATACCGTCTAAAGGCGATACCTTCGGGCCACACATGACTCTCTAAGAACAATTCAATTTTTTGCTTTGGTACAAAAATCTTATATGCATTGTAATCTTTTTGCTGCTTCATTTCAATCTTTTCCAGTGTGACGGTCACATTAGTTTTCTCTCTAATATAAACCGCAATGTCCCCAGGCGTAGTGCTCTTATCAACATTATTTATAAACAATGGGACTTTCAGATCTGCTGCCTTAAACTTACAATCAGATGATGTAGTAGCAATCCCTTTTTTTCCAATAAATCTATTCCTATATCGTTTCTTCTGTACCTCAATCCACTCGCTACTTTTGCTTGGTTCTTTCCATACTCCCGCCGCACGCGCAACATCAACAAACGAACGCGCAGGTGCGATGTTTTCGGCGGTTATGATTCCCGAGATAGGGTCCGAAACCGCAGTGGGCCTCGCTACCTCAGGCGCAGGCGCAGCGCAGTCCGTCTGCCTATTCTGCTGTTCGGATTCGCTCGGGCGTTGTCGTGTCGAAACCGCGGTACTGGCCTCCGCGCGCTCACATGGCGGCAGCGTCGTCGTCGTCGAGCAGGCCGAGACGGAGACAGCGCATTTTTGCGCGCGCGAAAGGGATGGACTGTCACAGCTGACTTTTGCGATAGCAGCGCCTGAGCTAACGGTTTTTTGTTCCTCATTAGGCAAGGTCATATGAATAAGGCCAATGGGACCGCTATCGTAATTAAAACTGTCTAAACATGCACCCCTTTTTACATTTATGTTTCTGTACAGTGGTTGTTCTACTACATTTTCTACTGTTACTGGGTCTAATCCGGTTTGCACGTTGTTGACCGATGGTCTAACATCACAATTTGCTTTCAATAAGTCATCCCTAGTTTGTGTTAACTGCTCGGTGGTTACGTAAGTATTCTTTATAATGTGTACTTCGTTTTGTAATTTCAAAAGGTCCTTTAATAGTCTAGTTACGTCTACATGATCAAATGTTATTGGTGGCAGTTTATTTAAATCATGAGCTACAAAAGTTGGAATTTTTTTCGGTATCTGTCGTCTTAAAAATTTCAATAACGTCGAACAAGTCCTTGTCGCGTTTTCCATCCTTAATTTTACGTTTAATTTTACGTGTTTGAGTAGGAATAGATAGAAAAAGTAATGACTTAGCTGTTTCTATGTCCTCCGGTGAGAAGGCAGTGGTACATATCCTCACCAAACTCTCACTATCCATCACCTCATGCTTATGTTGCACAAAAGTTAACAGTTCGTTCACTACTAGATTGCAGTGATTGCACTTTAGCGTATTTGACATTTCTATAAAAACAACAGCGGAGCTACGCTTTGACAACCATTCGCGTTACGCGCATGACGCAGACTGACATTTATCCTACTAATTACATTTATCCTACTAATATTATAATCGCGAAAGTTTGTAAGTATGGATGGATATTTGTTACTCTTTCACGTAAAAACTACTGAGTGGATTTAAATGAAACTTTACAATAATATAGCTTATACATCAGAATAACACTTATGCTACAATTTGTTTGGAAACTCGTCAAGGGAATACCGGGACAGGGGTTCACGCGGACGAAGGCGCGGGCGGGCAACTAGTTAAAAATAAAGATTAAGTTACCTGAAATAACAAAGAAAACAACATTTAAAGCCATTTCAGGTTTCTATCTAAATCTTTAAGATATTTAGTTTTTTACATTAAATCATCAAATATAATTTTCAAACGTCACCTGTCAGAGGTTCAGTCGGAGACTATGTCACATTAAACAAAAAAAAAGTGAAGTAAAGGTTCTATGCTACTAAAAAGCGTTATAGCAATTTTTTAAATTGTATTTTACTAACATTTAAATTGACATTAGTATAATTGCATTTAATATTTGTTTTTAATGTTGTAGTGTTTATTTTTGTCTTAAAATTAAATCAATTGTTTATAGCCATTGCTTTGGATATTTATGTAAAAATATCTAAGATATATGGCGGTTAAAACTAATACTTATCTTTTCTTTTTAAAAATGGCACGCAAGGATTCGTCATATTTTATTCTAAATATTGTTCATAAGCACCTTTTTTGTAGTAAGAAGGTACTTTTTACATTTACTGTGTTACCCAAAATAGTATTCCGTAGCTTAAGATGGAATAAACGTTTCCATAGTAATCGTTACCGCTACATCGCTACATATGATACGTCAGCAAACACCGATAAAACGTGGCACAAGCCATTGATTTTTTATTATTTTTTACAATATAGAGTTTCTAGTTTAAATGCGTATCTAAGACCAAAGAAAAGCCCAAAAACTTCATCTAATTGTATTATTTAGCTAAATATTGAGATCAGTAATTGCCTTTTGTAGTTTCTAAATTAAATATAATTAGATTTTAGTAATTTTAAAGAAATTACCCAATTTCTTAAATTATTCAGGCAAATCATAATATTTTCAAAGTCATCAACATATCTTAAGAATAAAATTGATGCGTCGTCTGCAAACATTACACACAAGTGTTTAGTAATATCCGGGAAATACAGAGTGGTAATCCAATTATGTCAGTAGGAAGAAATCATAAACTTTAAGAGATAGGGAAATCTGTTCTTAGAAACCATGGCTTCAATTTTAGATTTAATGAAAATGGCATAAAAATGTTTTTGTTAACTCTCATATATAACCGGGAATCGAAGCCGGTCAATATCTCTGTAAACAATGTTATAAAATTATGCAAGTATGTTCGTTGTTTTTGTTGATGGTGTAAATAATAAGTTACAGGGAACATTTTTTTATAGAATTTTGTTTAACTAATTGGAAGAAAAACTCATAATCAGAAATCTTTTATAAGTAAATGTTCAAAGTGCTATCCATTTTCCTGTATGTAAAGATTAATTCTGTTATGTAACGAAAGACTATTTGAATAGCTACATCGAATAAATGTTTTGAGTTTGAATGCAATATTGTGTTTCGTATTTTTGTGTTACGACATTTCCCAAGGCAGTTGTTAAATCTACAACAGTGGCGTTGATTTAAAAAAATTACAGATTTCGCAGTCTCCGCAAGAATCGGAGCATTTGAAATGAATACAAAATTTAAGGAAATTTTTTTTTTATAACATTACAAGTTGAATATTTAGAAATTTTTATTGAGATATACTTCCCTAAAATTACACAACTACATTACTTACAAGTCGAATTATAACATACGAATGTATAACACTGCACAAAACAGAGAATAACATTTTCTTTTCTTTTACAACCTGAGTAAAATTCATTCAATTTCACTTAGATTTTCCAAATTCCAACTTGAATGCACTTTTCGCCTGAATCCACATCTTTTAACATCATTACCATGACGATCGGTCAATAATCAAAGCTACATCACTTTTATACAGGGTTAAAAATTAAGTCGACCTTATATCCTTTAGGGGGATGTAGTTTCCATCATTTCTGACTGATTTGAGTATGAAGCGCCGTACCCCAAACCACCGCACAAATTTCATAAAAGACAATAGGCGCAGGAAGTAACTTAACGTAATACCGTTATTTTGATTACTACCTGGGAGTCTTTCAACTAAGTTTTTTCGGAGAATCCTTATAATATACCCCTAGCTTGTTAAACATATACCTTGATAGAAAGCTAAGGAACCGTAGATATTTTTACGATTATCTGCAGCACAACTGTCATAGACTTTTTTTTAATATCAAAGAAAGAAATAACATTTTTTTCCGAATTTATTTCGTTTTATACTGTCTACTCAGTTGGTACAAGTACTTGAAATTTTAGTGATCAGAATAATTAAGCAACTAATCTTCTACACAAAAATACCAAAACTAAATAAGTTTTTATAAAAAAAAACTTAGAAAGTACTATTACTTGAGAACGGTTATGTTCTGGTTACGGTGTTTGATAGTCAAATCAGTCAGAAATAATAGAAACTACATCCCCTTATAGGATATAGGTCAACTTTTAAATAGTAATACCCGTTTTTCTACTATAAGGAAGTTTCCATTTTTTTAAATAGTACTAAACTTGCAATAAAGCCCATTAATTTTTTTTTTATTATCTTCATATACGACGAAGTTATGATACTTTTCCGGTCCGCTTTAACCCGTCCCGCGTCGAGCCTCCAAAAACAAAATTGGCGTGTAGTGTCGAGGGGTGTAGGTATATTAATTTTGTTACACTTTGAATGATATTTATTGAAATAGTATATTTTTGGTTAGATTATAAGATACATATTATATGAAGTAGTTTAATTACGCTAGTCTACTTACATTCTAGTAAAAGTTGTTGAATTCTAGCAGAATTTTGTTTTTGTTTATCACGACACAGAATCCGGTGTTCGAAACACTAATTTGGTGATATATTATCACATTCTCACTACACTACACTAAAGATTATGCATTCACCAGTAGATCTTACAAAAAAGTTTATTACCAAATAATCAAATTAAAATCAAAATCTCTTTATTCAGTAAACATAAAATAAGCATTTTGAATCGTCAAAAGTTAATGGATGAATGGGCACCCGCTCACCTACCCCGCATATTCAGGAAGTCTCTTTTAGCTGTGGAGAAGAACGGGCGCAAGAAACTCTACAGATTTATAATAATATAGAAGTAACGACATTTACAAAACAATATGTCGTTACCAAATCATACAACATACAATTTAAAAAATTATGAGCATCAATACAAATTGCATACTCGAATAAAAACGAGACGGTAACGGTAAGGATAATACGATGGCTCGTTACAGCCTACTACAATAGGAAGTTGGAGCAGCAATTGCAATTTGCTTTTGTGCCGAGCATAAGCCCGGCTGAGGCCCCCGCCGCCGCCGCCGCCGCTGGCGCCGCGCCGGTCGCGGCCATTGTTTTACACAGACACACAGTCACAGCTGTTTATTCCTTATTCACACAACATCACAACATGTTTGTTACTCTGAAAACATGACGTTAGCATATTAGCAAACACCATGAATATTCTCGGCTAATGAGTAGGTGTTATTCAGAATAACTCCAATACATGAATAACATTATAATATTATTATCGTAAAGGGAATTAGTATAAAATTAAAATACGCGTGTTCATGAATATTGATAAAACCTCAGTTACCAACCGTATTAAAGTTGAGGTGAGATTTGATGACAACCGAACATAAAGCGCGTATGCGCCGGCGCCGCGCGCCGGTAGCCGCTAGCCTGCATGACAGCATGAGGAAGAACTAGCGAGTAATTAATCTAGAGTGATCTAACAACTATGTCTAAGTACAATGAAAATGTTTTTCCCGCGCACGCGCATAATTCCTAGAAGCGTCTGCACCCGCGGCACCCAACGATGCATCGATAGGTTTGTAAAGCTACTCAGCAAAGGTAACTTTTACAAAATGTATATTCTAATGTTTTATTTAAATACAAGCAACGCACTGTCTGCGTAAGACCCCTTCAACTTTATAAATATCGATTTACCATAAATATAGGCAAGACTGCTTTGGACTTCGATATCTTCCGATTATTAAAATCGCTGCCTCTTAAAAAATATTAGTTACATTGCTTACTCATTTATGTAAAAAATTCAGAAATTTTGCAGTCCCCGCATGAATCGGAGCATTGAAAAAGAATACAAAAATTTGCGAAAAAAAATTTTTTGAATAACACATTACCTACCTATAAGTTGAATAATAAGAAATTTTTATTGAGATATACTAATTCCCTAAAATTACACAACCACATTACTTACAAGTCGAATTATAACATAGAATGTAAAACACTGCATAACACCGAGAATAACATTTTCTTTTCTTTTACAACCTAAGTAAAGTTCATTTGGCGCCCGATGAATTTCAGTTAGCTGATTGATGAATTAATTTTACTTTGATTTTAGAAATTCTAACTCGAATGCACTACTCGCCTGCATCCGCATCTTTTAACACCATTACCATGACGATCGGTCAATAATCATAGAACATCACTTTTATATACGGACATACCTGTTTTTCTACAATTCTAAATCTAAAGGCACAACCTACAGGTCACAATTAAAGACGTGAGTGGATGAAGGTGATAAGTCACAAAATTCAAATTTTGAGTAAATCGAGGTTAAAGTTTTACTTTTATTTTCTGAGGTAAGTCAGTACTTAAGTGATTTTTATACTAAACTATGATGCAAACTTGTTTAAATTACCTAAAATATTAAGAGTATGATATCAATTAAACGCTTGTAATAATATTATTATATATTTTAAAGAAAAACTGAACATAACTCCTTCTTCCATGAACAAAAGTGAACTTTTCTGTACTTTTAGCTTTTTAAAATTAGGTGTTATGTACGAGTGTGGGTAAACTTGTCTCATGTTTTCTAAAACTAAACCATATCAATAAAGACGTAAACTAAGAACAGCCCCAAGTAACACATCAAAGCAGTATAGCCAGTATAACTGCCGACTTACAGCATTTCTGTATCATTTTCGCATTTTGAGTTTGTTGTATAGTAGCATTACAAACGTTTATACGGCTACCTGTAATGATTATTTGGGCACAAATTATACGGCTTTAGATCTTAAATAGTTTCACAATAGTTGTTTAATTGCATTACAGAGGCAATATATTGGCATTAACGTTTTTTATATTGACTCGTCATAGTTACCGCATCCTGCCTGATGGTAAGCAGCCGATGCTTGTCAAAATAAGAAGAGAGCGCTCCCTACTGTGAAATAAGCATGGTAGCAAGCGCACCCATTCATGACGGCCTGCATAAATGCCGTTTCACGCTCCGCTTAAAAGACCCGGGACTGGGAAACACATGCGCCGGCAGGGAATTAAAAAGCCGAATGGTCTTACAGAGGAACGACTTGCCAAATATTTTGGTACGAGTACTAATACTGTACAGTATGATGGTGGTTCCTAAGACCAGCATGTGTAGTCCGGGAGAGGAAAGGAGAGGGCGGGATTAGATCAAAAAATTCTTCAATATGCTCTCCATAGTAATTCCGGAAGAAGACACCGAAAGAAGCAATGTCTCTACGCAGCTGGAAGTCCTCAAGAGGGGCTGTAACCTCAGCATCTCCATAATGCGTACCGCTCGCCTGTGCACTCTATCAAGTGCATCAAGGAGGTATTTAGCGGAGCCGTCCCATAGATGGGAACAATACTCTATACTCGATCGCACCTGAGTGTCGTACAGCAAACAGCGCTGCTCGGGAGTAAAAACCGCCTCACCTTATTGAGAATACTCATCTTACGGGAGGCAGTTATGACAACACTCTCCATGTAGCATTTTGAATTCAGTTCCTGGCCGATGTCCTGTTCCCTGTTATTTAGCCAAAGGCCAGAGAGAAGACATGTGATGAACCACTGTAGTGCCATTTTCTATAAAGTAGTTCTATATGAATTCACAGGTATACCAATAGACATGATGTAGACTGAAATAGTGCCATTACTTGAAAGTCATTTTGGGGATCCTTGAGCAAAACAATTAAACCCATTTCAGAATTTTTGTACTACTTGAATCCGTTTGCCAAAAGTTGATAGGTTAGAGATAAGGCTTTCTGAACGTATTATCTACATAACCAAAGCGCGTGGCTTATTAAAATGATTACGGTGTTGTCAACAAAAAAATGAAAGTACCTAGATATAGTTTCATTCGAGTATCTACTTCAATGTCACTCAATTAACAAGGGCATTTATTGTGATTCTATAGATTGGGCATTATTAACGTCACCAGTTTTCAGTAACTGGTTTTAGTTATATACGTTCGTTTCCAAAATGGCCGATAAACAAATGTTTTAATTTACGAATACAGTAAAATGAATGTATATACAGCCATACGCATTACAAAAACCACGTGTATTTGATTAAAGTTGTTAGCTGTACAACTGAACTCAGTTGATCATTAAAAATGCAAGAATTACATTGATTCACGTTTATGCTGTTCAGCAGTACTAGGCTTTTACTTACCACTTAAAAGTACTATTATACAACAAAGGGCACTAAAAACAGCTTAAATCTGTATAATGGATTTACGTGGCATTATAATAGTTCATTATTATGCTATTAAACAGCATTAAGCATTTATCTGTTATTTAAGAATGCTATTGTATATCCAAATGCACTAAAAACAGCTAATATCTGTATAGTTGCGTTTAGATTTACAGCACTACAACTAAAGGCTTTACAAAAGCATTTTGATATGCGATTATCCATCCGTTATATGTGTAAAGCATCATAATGGTTTTGAGAAGCCAGTATGAGGCGTCAAGATGCTCGGTGAACTTATATAAGAGTTTATACGGACCTTAAGTTCTACATAAGTATACTATTAGTTTCTTAAAATGCTTCCTGAAAACAATTGAATGTCGAGAATGAATGAAGGTGATAATAATTTTGTATGTTACATAGAACCTTCATTCATTGAAAACTGACATCGCGTCATTCGAGCATCATATGCTGAGTGGAAAAAGGTGTTATGTCCGGACATATCACCTTCTTCGATGTTACAAAAACATTTGTTATTGTTTATTTATTTTGGAAGTAGGTGATATGGGCCCATACCTCTTACATCCAGAGCCATTTTTAAACTGAACTGTACATAACACCTTTTTCAACTTTCTATTTTCCAAAATGTGCCTTAAATCGACAGTTTTAAGGTCTGTAGCCATTTGTATCGACATATAAATAACCTTCATCTACGCAAAAAAACACCAAAATCCGAAAATGCGACATATCACCTTGATCCACTCACGTCTTTTATTATTAACAGATATTTTAAAAAATTCCGCAATTTTGTAGCTAAACTCATACCCTTGGAACTTTTTTTAATTTTTTGAAACTTGGAATTTTTTTATTAAGTCTGTTTTCTTTCCGGAATATTTACAATTTAGTAAACAAACAGCCCCCAAAAACATTTTCATTATTTCAAAAAAAGTAACCAGCCGATTTTCAAAATTCAAACGCTTACACGTGTCTCAACAAATTCCTTAACTCTTAGTACTATTCCCATCTTGATCCTCCCAAAATCCTCGGAGCTATGGCCAAAAACACGCCTCAGGCGATTTGTATCTGAAAATCATTTTCAATGGTAGTAAAAATACTTACATGACAATCGAGGAAGTTCCGGGTTGACCACTGTTTAACCCCCAAAGGGGTGTTATGAGTTGGACGTGTTGTGTGTCTGTAGTGTGTATGTGTGTGTATTTGTCCGTGGCACCGTAGCTCCTAAACGGATGAACCGATTTGAGAAGAAGGTTTACTAGCAATGGTTCTTATGGGATTCTTGATTTGATGCTGCAGTCAGAATATGCAGCTCACTAGTCTGTACACTTTTGAAAAATAGTAGCAGATAATATGTCGTGTTTGAATTTGTTTTGATCAGTATTTAATTCTACATACAATGCAATAGTGGCAACACGTTGAGCTGATGCTGCAGCCAGGATATCCAGCACACTAGTATACTTACTCTTGAAAATAAATAGATAGATAGATAAAAACTTTATTTACTGCTAAAATACACACACATATTGGTACACAAAATCACAATAAAAAACACAGTACAAAAAAAAGAAAATCATAAATATGTGTGTGTGTGCCGCAGCAGCAAAAGGGTGGCAGCTAAGCGTCATATTCGCTCGCCTTGCGAACGAATCGCTGGTTTTCAGCTACAACCGTGAGTGTAAACGCGAGTACGTTTACCAACGTTAGAAAAAAAATCAAAACTATTAAAAATTAAATATACCAAATATTAAACTTTAAAAACCTGTGATCATAGTACCTTTTTGCTTGCCTAAATTGCAGCTGAGATGAGATATACCTAATAAATAAGATATAAAATTATTTTAAAATATAATATATATACATGCATACATATATATACATGCATACATATATATACAATTTTTTATTTCAATTAATTATTATTTTATTATTATTATTAAAACTGTAAATGAATTTATCAAACTACAATAATTATAATAATAATAATAATGCAGTACAGTAAACTGCATAATATTTGCAATACTTGCAAAAGGTTACTAAGTTGTTAAGCTGCTAAAATTATATTCCACCTATTGTATTACACTTAGTTTGGCAAATAAATGATTTGAAGTTTGAAGTTATACACACATACAATACATTCATACACAATATACACATATATAGATACAATACATTACTTCCTATAAGTTTCACTTTCAATCCCCGCTACCCACAAACGAACTTTGGAATACCTAACATTTGTTGGTCTAGTAAGTAAGACTTTAATTTTTTTTTAAATTACATTTGTTCTTTAACATTCTTAGTAGAGGAGGGATATTATTCCAACATTTTGTCGCGTGGTAACGGAAACTACCCCTGAAAGCTGCGGTGGTGATGAGACTTAAGCGGTGGTCTGATTGATCTAGGGGAATGATTGTGGTATTCATTAGAGCTAGTGAAAATCAGTTTAGCAAAAAGAAAGTCTGGGCTTTTAAAACTAGTAATATCAAACATCCAAGAAGCCAGATGCAAACGTCTTCGAGTTTCCATGTTTAGAATCGATTCGTTATTAAGAAAGGGAGAGATGTGACTACGAGGTGGCACATCATAACAATATCTAAAGCATGAATTTTGCACACGTTGTATTAAACGTTGTGATTTATACAGTAGTCAGGGTTCATAAACAAGATCAGCATAGTTAAGTCTCGATAGTACCAAAGCTTCAACAACACTCACTCGGGCCTCCCTGCTCAATAGATTACGTATTTTGTAAAGAACTTTTAATCTATAAAAACATTGCATAACCAGACCCTCAACATGTTCAACATAACGTAACTCACTGTCCAATCTTACTCCTAAGTTTTTTGCGGTGTCTACGCGATCAATTTTTTGGCCAAGTATACTTATAGTTGGATACCTATTAGCAATCTTCCGCGTTTAGGTTTTAGATCCCAGAATCATAAATTGTGATTTGCTAGGATTAAGCACAAGGCAGCTTCTCAGCGAAGCGGCCTATCCTCGCCAAATCTTCATTCAGTAGTTGTAAGGCCCATGATGAATTCTCTGGATGATCAGATATATACAATTAAACGTCATCGGCATAAAGATGAAACTGGCTGTACCTAGGAACTCCTGCCAGGTCGGCACTAAAAATAATAAAAAGAAGCGGTTCAAGTATAGAGCCCTGCGGAACGCCTCGATTTACCAAGCGGGGTGTGGAAATGATAGTGGCCCCGTCCTGCCCTGTAAGTTTTACTAAATGGTATCTATTAGTTAAGTAGCTACTAAACCACTTTAAGGACCGGTGATCAAATCCGTAGTACTCCAACTTTGCAAGCTTTAGAGGTACATTAATACAATCAAAGGCACGGAAAGGTCAAGAAGAGCCAGAATCGTACCCCGACCTGCATCCTGCTCCGCCAACACATTGTCCGTGACATCCAGAAGAGCTACTGCTGTTCCACGCCCCTTACGGAAACCGGATTGCTGCGACGGCAAGATATTATTATTTTCCACGTATTTATATAACTGGCCATGAATTACTTTTTCTATTATTTTGGAAAGGAATGGTAAAATGCTAATTGACCTTAGATCCTTCCTTATTCACGCAGGGCATATCCACCTTAGGAAGAGGTGTAACAAGCGCCTCCTTCTACTGTGCAGGGAATACACCCGTTAGTAAAGATACCTAGCAATACTTAGCGAGTCCATGTGGACACATAATTATTAGAAAACTAAGTTGACGATTATGGTCACTTTGAGTATTTTTTGGTACGGCAATAATATGTTATATCTGTTAAAGTATCAAATTACTGTTCGAATTACAAACCGTCAATATTGCGTACAAAATAGTGTTTTTGGGAGAGTCCAATTTTGAAGTTATGGAAAAAAAAGAAGAAAGTAAACAGTAAGTATTTTTTCATACAAATTATTCTCCCGACTAAATGCTCTTTGCATAGGCTTGTGACCAATAGTGTTATCTTACGTTTACAAATATAATTTTATTATGTAATCAAGTTTTATTACTAATTTGTCTTTGTGTCCAAATGGACACGCTAAGCAATTGCATGAGCTAACAACGCTTTGCTTTGTTTTGTCACCAGGTACGTAGATTATGGAATATTCAAAAACCAAAAATTTTGAACGAAATTTTAAATGCTGTAGAATCAAGCGGAGATGAAGATGATGAAGAATTCAGACCAGAGCCTAATTCAATTTTTTTGCTCCTCCAGAGCCCTCGGTTTTGATTGATGAAGATTCTGGAGATGACAATGCTAGTGGCCGGATCGATAATTTGAGTTCCAGGCAGTTGTTGGCAGAGACTGAAGTTCGTTACCGAAATGGGGTGGTTGGGATCTACCTCCTAGCGGTCCACCCCGGGCAACGACATCACGGACCAACATGGCCCGTGGTGACGGCTGAAGATCCCAGTGGCGGTGGTAGGCTCCGCAAGGAGCCGCCTGGCTCGCGACCACCATCCTGCCGAAATCCGGCGCCAAGCAGTCCGCTGCGTTCCGACGGCGTGCGGGAGTGCCAGTGCCAATGGGGGTTGGTTAGAAGTCAGTTGCGCAGATTAGGACCGGTCTTGAAGCCTTAGCATTGCTGTACCGGGTAACTCATTCTGGAGGGTAGCGGGATCCGAAGCACGGTTTTAGCCGTTGGCCGACCGCAGTTAGTAGGGGGCCCAACTAGCGCACTAGCCACGTGTGAAAGGCTGCCCCGCCAACTCGCGAAAAATCCCGAAATGCTCCACCGTGCCAGTTGGCGACTGGACGGGAGGACCCGGTGGCCATTTCGGGGGGGTTCGGGCGTCCTCGCAGTCTCCAGGTAAATTCCCCTTTGGTCAGATTTGCCTAGGGCAGCATCGATGGTCGACTAAGTAGCGCCTCGACTGAAAATCCTTCCCCCCAACACTCATCACAAAACATGATAAAGCAAAGCAAGAAGAAAGTGTGTAAACAACGGCTGCACTTCCTCCCATTAAAAGTGCACCTCGCGAACATCAAAGGATTGCACTCAAATCTCGATCCGGTCCATCACCACCTTGAGACTGAGAAGCCACACCTATTCTTCTTGACGGAGACGCAAATAGCAACCCCGTCGGACGTGGCGTACCCTGGCTACTCAATTGAGCATAAGTTCAAAAAGAGTGCAGAGGTCTGTGTGTACGTCCGCGATGACATTTGCTGTAGGCGTCTCCGTTGCTTTGAAAAATCCGGGTTCTCCGTTATTTGGCTTCTGGTGGACACTGGGGTAGAGAAGATAATCTACGTCTGTGTCTACCGATCGCACAGCGGTGATCAGGAGGCGACTCGGCTCATAGACTACCTCACTGAGACGGCAGACTTAACAACTCAGCGGTATCCAGCGGCGGAGCTTGTCTTTCTGGGGGACTTCAACGCTCACCACAAAGAGTGGCTGTACCCGTTCCAGAAGACTGACCATGCTGGGAGAGAAGTGCGAAGGTTTTCCCTAGCACTAAATCTCACTCAGCTGGTGGATCAAGCGACGCGAATTCCGGATATCGCTGGCCACACACCCAATTGTCTTGACTTACTGCTGACAACCGATCCACACAAGCATTCGAATCGGTCTCAGCCCCGCTGGGAACGTCCGACCATTGTGTGGTGAAATCCGTATCGATTTGCTCTCCTCCGGATATAAGCCCTAGGGGCACGAGACGAGTATGGCGATACGAGTCAGCAGATTGGGACGAGATGCGTATTTTCCTTGCATCTTATCCCTGGCGGCAAACATGCTTCTCTTCTAACGACCCTTCGTGTACGGCCGATGCGATTACGGATGTAATCCGGCAGGGAATGGATTTTTTTATTCCATTCTCCGACATCCCGCTCGGTTACAAGTCCCGCCCTTGGTATAATGCGGACTGTACTCGTGCTGAGGCCCGAAAACAGTCTGCTTACCAGGCTTGGGTGCAAGCCCGGGATCGCAAAGTCCGTGCACGGAGAATCCGAGCAAAGAAGAGAGCCTTTAATTCGGCCGCCAAGTCGTGCAAAAGGGTTATTCGAAAGGCGAGATTAGACCACATCAGCCGAATAGGGACGAAGTTGTCATCCTACCCGAGCGGTAGTAAACAGTTCTGGTCCCTTTCGAAGTCAGCCGAGGTAAATTTCTGCCGTCCTATGTTACCACTCATGCAGAAACCTGACGGGTCGCTGGCTCATTCTGCAGCTGAGAAAGCAAGTTTATTTGCCTCTCTGTTTGCGAGCAACTCGCGTCTAGACACCGGCTCTCAACAACCACCAAATTTACCTCGCTGTGATTCTTCGATGCCGGAGATCACAATCCACAATAAAGAGGTTAGTCTGGACGTAAACAAGGCCAGTGGTCCTGATGGCATACCAGCAAGGGTACTGAGGTATTGTGCGCCTGAGTTGTCACCAGTGCTAACGCGCTTGTATCGCCTTTCTCTCGAGGCAAAAACCGTACCTAAATGCTGGAAGCGTGCTAATGTGCAGCCAGTACCCAAAAAAGGAAGTCGTGCCGACCCATGCAACTACCGACCGATCGCCATCACTTCCATACTCTGTAAGGTCATGGAAAGAGTTCTAAACTGTAAGTTGCTCTAATACCTAGAAGTTAATGACCTCCTCAGTGACCGTCAATATGGGTTTCGCCGAAGACGATCGACTGGGGATCTTCTAGTTTATCTGACGCACTACTAGGGTGAGGCCCTCGAGATGCACGGCGAAGCACTCGCCGTATCACTTGACATCTCAAAGGCTTTTGACAGGGTCTGGCACGCAAGTCTACTGCACAAGCTTCCAGTGTATGGTATCCCCGCTGACTTTTGTAGTTGGATAGCTGATTTCCTGACGGAACGGTCGATCAGAGTAGTCATCGATGGCTGCTCCTCTGACTCAGTGGCTATTGATGCCGGAGTTCCTCAGGGGTCTGTTCTCTCTGCGACGCTTTTCCTGTTGCACATCAATGACCTGTTGATACCGGGAATTGTTGGGTATGCAGATGACAGTACTGTCGTAAAGAGATTCCTTTCGGATGCAAAAGCTAGTGGTGATGACGTGATGTTGATGAGAGAGGCCATGGTTGAGCGAACGAACCAGACATTAATCCACGTTTGCCAATGAGGTGACAGTAACCTGGTAAATTTCAACGCCACCAAAACGCAAGCGTGTTTATTCACCGCTAAAAGGAGTCCCTTTAACCTGACTCCTACTTTTCGGGGTGCATCTGTGCCTGTTACCGATAGTCTCGTCCTTCTGGGCATGGAGTTGTCTTCAGACCTCAACTTCGGCACCAGCATCGAGTCTAAGGCTCAAACTGCAGCTAAAAAGCTGGGCGTCTTAAATAGAGTCAAGCGATATTTTATGCCGGGACAGCTTTTAACTCTCTATAAAGCTCAAGTCCGATCTTGCATGGAATATTGCAGTCACCTGTGGGACGGCTCAGCTAAATACCAACTAGCTGCACTGGACACGATTCAACGCAGAGCTGAGAGGCTAATTGGCGACAAAGAACTGGTGAAGAGCAAGTTTCACACCCTAGCTCACCGCCGCAAAGTTGCCTGTCTGTCGGTTTTTTACAGACTGTACTTCGGAGAGTGTGCTCTGGAGCTGCATGAGCTCATACCGCCATCCCCCTTCTTCCATCGGACATCCAGGCGCACTGCGGTCTACCACCATTTTTTGGTGGATATTCCTAAATGTCGCACAAAGCGTTACTCAACATCTTTTATACTGCGTACAGCAAAGGAGTGGAACTCCCTCCCTGCGTCTGTGTTTCCGAGTACATATAACCGGTCCATCTTCAAAGCAAGAGTAAATAGGCACCTTCTGGGTAAGCTCGCACCATCATAGATCCTGTCTTAGCCCCTGGGCTTGATTGGGATCAAGAGCAAACCCATACCTAGTAAAAAAAAAAAAAGAAACGCGATAAATTTGAATACTGGACCAAACTTTGACGACCTTGTGTGTAAAAACAAGAACCTAGATTCGTGGGGTCTTGGAACTTTTTTTAGGACCTTTTCCAGAGCAAGTGGCAACTGCTTTAAAAAAAATGTCTGCAATCGAATTATTTGACCATTTAATACGAGATGACGGTTCCGTTGATATGTTGGTTTTTTAAACCAACAATTTTGCAACTTTTCATTTAATTTGTCATAACTAACGCTTAGAGTGTCCACTTGGACACGTTAGATTTATATACAATAAAATAATTTTAATTTTTTTTTTATGCGTATTAGTTTTTATAGACTTTATTTTGAACTGAATTATATAAAAATATTTAAAAAATACACCGCAAAAAGAAACCGGGCATTGCTGGGTTGATACTGGTTATCACCGACAAAGTTCTAGGCAGCGTAAGAAGAACCATATCACGACTAATGTTGTCGTTCCCCACTGCATTGGACTTAATAGACGTTATGTACTTCATGACCACAGTATCGACGACGAAATAGTAGCAGATATATCGTGTTTGGTCTTGTTTTGATCAGTATTTGATTCTACATACAATGCAACTCCAACAATTACATATATACAAAAGTAATTTCAAAGAAAAGTCAACATTAATCACGAATTTCCAAACAAAGTTCAAGAAGTCCTATATAAAAAAGAATTCAGATCAAAACTCAAAATGTGCGTTGTTGCATTACCAAACTCTTTAATTACATTTAATAACAAATAATTTAAGTCGGAATTAGGCTTCGCGAGTAATTTAAATAGAATGAAATAAAAGTAAAATTCAAAATTTTAAGAAACCCTCGACACAAAAAAACTTTAAAAAGTAAAAAATAATATTTGTCTCTCGGCCTTATAACTTTATTAAATAACCTATTGATTTTTTTTTGACCAGCATCGCCGCATCAGGGGCCGCTAAGTAAGTAACTAATTTGCTTAGCGTACCTTGTAAGAGTACAAAACTAAGTTCATACGTAGATTTTAATACTAGTAGGTATTTTCTATTCTTTTATATATATATATATATATATATATACAATATAATTATATTCTATTCTATGACTATCTATCTAGATAAGCTTGCTTAGCGCTCCCACGATACGGAGACTCTTAAAAATATTAATAGGTTATTTAATAAAGTTAGAAAGCCGAGAGAGAAAATTTATTTTATTATTTTTTAGAGTTTTTTTTTGTGTCTGGGGTTTTTGGTGATATTCGCCTGCACACGATCTGCACACGCTACTGTACACAAGCTAGCAGATCAACCTTTCCGAAATTGACAAATTACTCTAATCAATATCGTATCCTAAAGCCAAACCATTTGGTTCAAAATTGATTGTATTTGACAATTTGTGGGGTTGGTCTGCGCCGGCGCCTGTACGTACGCGCGGTCCGAAAATGGAGCCGGTTCGCGCCCACAAGTGGTCCATCGGCTAGTTGTTCGGTTGCACGAAGTCTGTATAACTTAACATCAATCATTATGATACTAGCCTACAATGAAGATCATTCTATCGGAGACTCGTGAAAAAACCGAAACCGCCAAGGACAGAGATGCGTGGAAAGGTTTGGAGCAGAAGCCTTTGCTCAGCATTGAAACAAAACAAAATAGGCTGAATGAAAAATAAATCTATTTTTCTTCAGGTGCTAGTGTTCCACCAAAATAATATGAATATGTTATTTATTGTACATTTAAAATTATCTTTTGCGTGATCATTTTTAGGTGGTATATGTGACGTTCGTGACTTGTAGCCGTGGCCATTATCGTAAAGGCCATCATGAAATGATCGACTATTTCCTGATTAGGTTAGGTAAGATAATGGTTATTTCATGAAACATTTTAAGAATTTCATGATTTGGCCAATTTTACGATATGGACACGACATAATAAGGTATTGTTCAACGTCACAGTTTGAGCTCTCCCTTAACCCGATGCTACTTTAAACACTTGAGGCACAGTAGGTATTACTATTGTGCTTGAGGTGTGGAGGGCTACGTACGTCCTGTTCGGTTTCAGTAGCGGCTGGCACTGTCCGGGCCCGCCCGGTGCAAAGGACCGGTCTCGTCTAGCGAGTGATTCGTCATTGTCGCCGTCGCCACAGAAACAGACATTATAATGTATTTACCTACTAAGGTACTGCTTGTTAGCAAACACGCGTATCTGAATACGAAACGAAATATTTGACGTCATTGGCTAGCAACAATAGGCATGTAAGACAATGGCAATAAGTATCGCTAAATGAGCGCACTTGTGGCGGCGGAGGGTGCCCCGCGGCACACCCGCGGCACACGCGCGGGCCCTCTGCCGCTGCCGCCGATGGATGTGTGCTAAACATACAACCCACAAACAGATACATATTTTACACTTACGAGAGAAGCATTCATAGCTAACCGTTTTCATGAAACAAACGTACCCACACATCAAGAGACGTAGTCCGATAAAGTTTATGTAATACGTACATTTTATTACTAAGCTAGAAAATAACAATAATTCAAGGAAACACGAGCAGCTGTTAACTTCATTGTAGTGTTCAATGTGGAGTAATGACCCGTGTGATAGATAGCCGCACTTGGCACGCATTCCGCCGCCCGCCCCGCCGCCCGCGCCGGCCGCCGCGGCCTTGCGGTTGCTCCCACTAGCAATTCCCTCTCTGAAACTCGGCGAATAGGACGTCCAGCTATAATGCATCCAATCCAACATTTCCAAAACGGCATACAATTGATCGTATTCAATTAAATAATTAGCCGGTGGTAGCGTACCCGCGCAGTCCTCTACTATAGTCCACTTTTCATCAAATAGCGACTGCACATTGTATTAGCGTGACAGGTGGTGGGCCCATCGCTGCTCTATGCTGTTGGATATATGTGCAGTCTATAGTTCGTTAGTCGCCTTTTACGACACCCGAGGGAAGAGAGGGGGTGGTAGTATTCTTTCACCGCTACGCGACAAGCACCAATATACATTCTGTCAAAAAAGTTTTGAAAATTACGGATGATTTGTTTTTGTTTAAGATTCCAAAAAAAAAATTGTTTTTTTTGTTGTTGTCAGATTGGCACAACTGTTATCCATTTTTGCGCGGAGTTTGAGTTGCAACTGTTATTTAGATTAAATACAGTGCTGTTTTTAGTAAGTTTATTAACCGACTTCAAAAAAGAAGGAGGTTCTATGTTCGACGTGTATGTTTTTTTTATGTATGTCCAGCGATATCTCCGTCATTTTATCTAGTGTGATTTGCAAATTTCATAATGGATAAAAACATCTATCTAGATTGACTATCGCGGTGTTGTGCACTCGGAATTCTTGCCGGAAGGTCAAACGGTAAATAAAGAATATTATTTGAGCGTTATGCGGAGTTTAAGACAGAAAAGTCGAATAAAAAGGCCAAATTTGTGGAAACAAAAGTACTTAGATTTTGCACCACAATTATGCGCCTTCGCACAAGACCATCATTGTGAATGAATTTATGACCAAAACTCAACAAATACAATCGAGCAACCACCTTATTCACCAGATATGGCTCCAGCCGACGTCTTTCTTTTTCCTAAAATCAAATTACCACTTCGTGGCACCCATTTTCATTCGGTAGAAGACATAAAAGATAATTCGCGGCGAGAACTGAACTCAAATCCGGAAAAACCGTTTAAAAAATGTTTTGATGATTAGATTATTCGTAGGCGTAAGTTTATCGTTTTTGAAAGAGCATACTTTGAAGGCGATAAAATATTGAGGGTTAAAGTTACTCGCGTACGTAGATTTGCCCTTGAGACCCTACATGTGACCCCTGGGTGGTGCTAAATGAGTGACACTGACTGAGTGGTAGAGCCACGCTGCGTTGCAGCACTCATTGGGCCGGCTCGCCCGGGGTATCACGAATATCCGGCGTGAATTAATGGCACTTGGTACTGTTGTGTTTCGTCCGGCCAGTGAGAGTTCCGGAGGTGAGTGGTGGTGGTGAGGTTAGGATTAAAAATCGCGAGGTCGTGTAAAAAGTAATTGTTTGGTTTAATAATTTGGTGATATGTAGGGCACATAAGGAGATTCGGGGGGCCTGTAATAATTAATAAACAGTGTAGAACATAAGTTTAGTTTGAAACCATCGCGGCCTAGCTAAAGCCTTTTGTTTGGTTGGAGTGCAACACGTGGCGTGAACGGGTTAAGTGGTTTGTGCATCTTATCACGTATGTTTCTTGGGTAGAGCGCTCTGGGGTTAGGCAACGGGAAGTTTAGGGACGCCTAGGGCCATCATCAACCCGAAGACAGAGGAAAACAGGGGCGCGATCCAACACAGCAGCGTGCCGAAGACTACGGCGCGGCGGACTGCGGCCGAGCTGAAGACGAACGTGACCGTAAGAGTGTGGCACACCGTCTTCTAGTATGTAAGTGATCTTTTATTTTATAATAAGTAAGTAGCAATTTAAGTTTATTTAACGGTAGCAGAGACACTATTAGGGAAGTCAGTCGATGACCTCTCTGGACCACACATTTTAGGGTGACCCAGAGCACGGTGAGTTGATTGAGCTCCCTAAAGCAAACACCTAGTATAAGGTACTGCTAATTTGTTCTTACTTCTATAAATTGTGAATATCACTGTTTTTGAAAACATTTCAATATTTTTATGAACATACATCAGATTTTCATAAATGCATTGTGATGCAACTGTCATTATACTTATATCCTTAAATCTCTCTCTGACATAGTCACCAGCCTTTAGGTTATATATTAGCCGTCTTCTGCAGCACAAAGATAGTTTGAATGTCAGTAGCAGTTCCCCACAGTAAAATGCCGTACGACATTACACTATGAAAGTAACTGAAATAAACTAATCTAGCTGTAGCAACGTCAGATAACTGACGGATCTTCATTACTGCATAAGCCGCAGAGCTAAGTCTATTCGACAATTTAGCTATATGTGGGTCCCACTGAAGCTTGGCATCCAACGTGATGTCTAGAAACACAGTGGTGTCCACAGGATTCACATTCTTATCTTTAATTTGTACACTAGTTATTACCTGCTTAAACACAAATCTTACACATTTGGTTTTCCCTCGTATAATAGCAAGTTATTAACACTAAACCAGTGAAAAGTATTCAAGGCCGCATTATTCACATCGTCATAATTTGTGTGTCGTCGTTTCACTTTGAATAAAAGTGAAGTATCATCAGCAAACAATACTATCTCATGACTGGCTTTTACAAAATAAGGTGGTCATTAATATAAACCAAAAACAAGAATGGACCAAGTATTGAACCCTGCGAAACTCCCATTGTAACCATTGATTCCGGAGATCTTTTACCGTTAATGTCGACCTTCTGAATCCTGTTACTCAAGTATGAGATTAGAAGACTCAAAGAATTATCTCTTATTCCATAGTGGTAAAGCTTCCTGACCAATGTTTGTTTGATGTAGAACACAATCGAAAGCCTTGGATAAATCACAAAATACCCCTAGGGCATCCTGTGAATCCTCCCAGGCATCAAATATTTAAAATAAAAGCTCAAAACCGGCGTTAGTTGTTGAGCGACTCCTAGTAAAACCATACTGCTTACAATGTAAAAGTTTATTTTCATAAAAAAGAATTTGCGTTCGGTCTAGCATTAACTTTTCAAAAATTTTACTAAATGTGGGAAGCACAGAAATAGTTCTAAAATTAGTAGGGTCAGAAGTGCTACCTGATTTAAATAATAGGATTACTTTGCTATGTTCCATTAGGTCAGGAAAAACACCACAGTCAATGCATTTGTTAAATATGTCTAGCTTAAACTGGAGATATAGTCATAATTACTGATTTAATGACGTCCACGGAATTACCCAACAGAACAGCGGTTTTTTTGTTGTTGAGAGTGTTAAATGTTTTTATTATCTTTAGTGCAAATATTTTGAAAACTAAAATTACTTTGACAATCTTTAACATTCTCCTTCAAAACAGATTCAGCTACAGTATGTGAGGAAATCCAGGCTTTTGTATTGTTAAACTGGAATATCAGTAAAAACTTCTCAAATGCTGCAGCAACGTCAGCATCAGAAGTCAAGGTTCTATTATAGCCCAATCAACGGGGCTTTTGTAACCCGAAAAATTCCTCTGTCTCTGAAATTTGGCATGTGATGAAGTTAGGTAATACAGATTACAGATGTACAATAATCCAACAAAATTTGTTAGGTATTTTCACCAAAACCTGAAAATCGCTTATAACTTTCTGTGAATATTTCCTTAGGCTGAAATTCTTTCTGTATACGTACGTATGTACTAGTTAGATTATGTATGTAAAAGAATCCAACATTTTTTCCATTTCAGAGAACCCTAAATTTTAACTTAAGACATTTTCCACTATAACTTCTACTGAAAAATTGCTCCGTCCATTTTTATTTTTTAATATGTTTTTTATATCATTAAATACACCACTTTGTTTAGTAATCCAATAAATTATCCATTTTAAACATATTTTTTTGATTTTTGCTTAATTACGTATTGTGGAAAATTGCTCCGTCCATTTTTATACCTTTAATAGTCATATTATATTATATTTAAACAGATTTATCAATAATCCAACAAATTTTCGAACGTTTAGTATTTTTTCCCATATTATTATGTTTGCTGATTTTTCTTGACCGCTCGGCGCTGCTTTGCCTGCACTTGCCACGCAATTTCTTATCTTATACGCACGCACAGTATAGAGAATACACAACGTTGTACAACGGGGCGCTAAGAAATTAGTTTTCAAATGAATATTTATTAATGCGTTTCAAATAAACGTTTGATACTTGTACAATATGAAAAGAAGGTCAACCAGTAGTACCTACCTATAATGTTTAGAAAGACATCTTCTAAAGAGATTAAGTACTAACTGAGAAAAAAAGTTTCGTTAAAAAAAGTGTCTTGTCTTGTCCTAACAATGTAGGGTAGGGTAGTCAGTTCGTCGACCATCTCTAATTCGCGTCGCGACAGGCCCGTTCTTGTAAAATGTTAACATGGTAATTGCAAATTAAAATTTTGAAATTACTGTTTTTTGAAATTTACTGAAGTAAGCAAAGCAGCTATGTTTAGTTATCCAATAGATTTTCCTTTTTAAACATATTTTTTTAAATTGTTTGTTTAACTACGTAATGTAAAAAATTACTTTATACATACTATATTTAAACAGATTTCTCAATTATCCAACGAATTTGCTAACGTTCATATATTTGTTATGCCGCGTCCACACGCTTGGCAAAGCTCAACAAGCCGTCACAAATTCCAACGTGTAGATATAGCGTTTGCGGCAAGTGCCAAGCGTGCAGACGCGGCATTAGGATAATAGCTGATTTATGAAAGGTTGACCTTTACTTGACCGCTCGGAGCTGCTTTGCCACGCACTTTTGTTTAGTGGCCGGCCACCGTTATTAGAGTATAAAGACAATGGTAGGTATTTTTGAATAAAACAAAAGTAAGTTTGATAACTTACACACTTTAATCAATAACAGACAATACAGGAATTATTATCTATATGTGCACATATTTTTTAAAATTATAGACTATCTTAATCTAGAGCTACAGATTTAATTAAATTTTTATTAAGTGAAAAATAAAGAAACTAAAATTAATCAAACATATCCACAAAAATACCGTAAATCATGGTTAATCGACCGGGACCGCGCAATTGAACTCTGACACATTACTTACGTTACCTCAGGATGCCTAGGTTGGGTTACCTTTACGTTGCACGTGACCTTCGCCCGGTATCCACTAGTTATTATTTATTATACCGGACAAATTAAATTAATAGTAAATAATAAATATATTTCAAAAAAATTCAAATGATGTTTATAAACCTTACTGGATGATATAAAAAATATGTGCACATATAAAAAAAAATCCTGTATAAAATTTTGTTAAATTACTAACGCAGACAGGTTGTAGTTCCTACCTAACGTAACATAGATATTCAACTAGGTAAAATCATCACACTATTTTTATTTGGTATACATTTTTTTAATAAAATAACACATGGCTACAATCATGTTTAATTACTAAACAGGCTGCAACAACTAACATAACTAATCGACTAGATATTATTATCTTTATTTGGTTCAGTTTTTTTTATATAACAAAACGTTTCTACCTACACTGACCTACAGTCATCTTAAAATTACTTGTAGTTAACTAAATTTTAACTAAAAGTGATTAATTGCATGTAAACACACAATTTAGTAGATAAGTCACTTAAAATTAAGTTAAAATTTAGTTAACTACTAAATTACTTAATACGTGTAAATCGGGCATTACTCTTAAAACACAATTGAATTACTAAATTTCCAATCACAAATCTAAAAAATGTCAAATGGCACTTTTGTAAGCGACAATATCCCCACGTGCTATTGTCCACGTGGGAGGCCTGTGCCCAGCAGTGGGACGTTATGATGATGATGATGATGAATAGCGCCACATTAAAATTAAATTGCGTGGAAATTGATTGAACAAATTATTATCGAGATGGCGTTCCGGAATTATCTTTACTTATCCCAATATCGATACATATTAATCGCATTGGAATTGTATTAAGATTGAATTTGCGTTCAAGAGTAACCCCCCAGATATTTCAAATAGCAAAACGTATTTACAGTACCTAAATTACTTTCACAGTTAGACAAGCTGTAGTACCTCACGCAGATAATCAACTAGGTGTAAATACACTTACAATACACATTATTATTTTTGTTTGGTTCGGTTTTTTTCTTAAAAAACAAAACGTACTCACGTCATCTCAAATTACTTACACATTTAGACAGGCTGTATAACATATCGAATACATATAATCAATAATTTTTTATTTTTTTTTAAACCTCAACAGGTATCACAAACATTTAAAACTTTCATGGTTACTACAATTATTTTTATGAAAAAACGGGATTTTTACCATGTTTGAATTGTTGTTTTTCAGTTGACTCAGAAACAACAACTTAAACATGGTGAAAATCCCGTTTTTCCATAAAATGGATTTTCCACAATTCGTATCAACAGTCAGCTTACATTACTTATACAGTTAGACATGCTGCTGCAGTAGGTAACTAACATAGATAATTGACTAGGTATAATCACAATATTACTATTAAGTACTTATAAACACTTTTTTTTTTATTTGGTTCAGTTTTTTTCGACAAAACCTTTAAATACAAATAATCTTAAATAATAATTCCTTTCACGCACTGTCTTACTGTAAAAATATACCTACCTACATAATATTTATAAATGTGCGTTTAAATACTTCAAGATATTGGTATGGGTAAATAAAATTTAATAATCTGTGTTCTACTCACTTATTCAATAAAAGATTTTTTATTAGAGCAAAAATCTAATGTCTTAATCTTTTCGAAACGAAGTTTCTTCTAAATTTTCCTTGTTATCATCACCAGCGATAGCAACATGGATTGATAAATCATCTGATGCTAAAATAATCGGTTCATCTTCATCCATATCAGAATCATATGGCTGGCCAGATTCTGAACAACATGTAAACATTAGTTATTGAACCAGTGCACGGTTTGCCATGGCAATCATAACATATAGTGGTACAATTCAAAGCTGCCTTTTTGCAAGTGCAGTTACGTCCACAGAAAGTTTTGCATTTGCAAGATATTACAGAAAGTATTTCGGGAGGGGCTGGGTCATCTAAAGTATGTACTGGTTGGTAACCGTTTTCATATTTCCATCCCCAATTTTCAGGTTCTTTCTTTTCTCCAAGCCAGAATTGAACTTGACAGTAAGTTCTTAATGAGTGTTGCGCAGCTGCACCAGAAGTTGGGGGCAACGTAGCTTGATTAAACTTGCTTTTGGTTATAGACCGTGCGAACATTTCATATCGAAGATCATTAAGACCTTTTTTTGAAGAATTTGAAGAGTATAGTGCAGTCATAATTTTTACGCCTGCTTCAATTAAAGACTCTTTTTCAGCATTTGGATCATTAAGAAGTGAAGAGTATTCATGCAACGATGAATTTTTTTTCAACATCAACCAACTTCTTTTTACCTATGCGAAACAATGCTGAGGTGGCGTCACACCCTGAGAATGCATGCAAAAACAACACATGATCTGTTAGCCCTTGTTCTGTAAAACTGCTGCTCGTGTATAGTTTTCTTGGAACTTTATTTTTTCCTGGCTTGAGAAAATAAACATTTTTTTTGTTGCTGTCTGGACTTCCAGCAAGAATAACAAGCAAGTCGATATCTTCCCATACAATAAATACAGAATCACTTTCAGCATTCTCTAAGGCCGTATTAATAATCATTGTATCGGCATCTTCTTCGGCTTGTTTTGTTTGGATGCCATTGTCCTCAAATTTTTTCCTCAACAGAGTTATAAATCTTTGTTTGTTTTTTGAGTTACTCAAAAAACTTTCTTGTGTCACTGAAATAACCGTTACGCCAGTAAATAATATTTCTGCAGAGTTAGTTCGCCGTTTGTGGTTTTCGCGTCTTAGGCGCTCTGTAGCTTTCGTACCTTTATTTTGACGATCTTCGGGGTATCCGTCGAATACAACAATAGGGCTCTGTTCATAATTTTTTTTATATATTTCACGTATTGATCGCATGCAGCTGAAAAGGTAGCTCCTCTGGGCCAGATTACTTTGTGAAGTATATATCCTCCGTCTATAACAAATGATTAGTTTTCGAAATGCGGTTCCACTTCCAGAGGGTTGAACAGATCATAAAAGGCAGATTTTTTACATTTTCTCATGCCATTAACATCAAATAAGAGTAATGGAAACGGCGCCAACTCGTACTTTAAACAGTTCTTGAGTTCTTCTTGTGTTTTTTTAGCAAAAGCTATTCTGCGGAACATCATTTCTGGCTCGACTGGTACTGAAGTGTCTTTAACTTTCAAAGATGTACTAACTGCCGCAAGAGGAAGCACTCTATCTTTCCTTGAATATGAAATTTCCTCAAAATTTTCACCTTCGGTTTTGGACATAATTCTCATTCCAATTTTCTGCGCTTCATAGCAATTTATATTAATATCTCCTGTTATGACAGTACTTATTGACATTATTTTATCTAGTTTTATAAACGATTTTTGTGACTTTAACCAGTCGTCAAATTTCTTTGTGTCTTGTAAATCGCGTTTCGACCTAGATGTACTATTGTCAACATGCTGTTCAGTGGTTGGGGATTTTTCATCTGCAAAGTCTTCTACTGATGCTGTGACGCTGGCCAAAGTCGGTGTAGCTAAAATCCATTTAGTTAGGACCCCATCAGACAAACCTCTTCCACGAGTCAGTCCTCCGCTGCTTTTCATTGAACGCATTAGAGTTTGTTCAATAGTCATATCTGACCATATACCTGACCAGAATTTATCGGTCCTACGAATCGTAAAATACCCATCTTTCGTAAATTTGTTGAACTCGTCTGGAGTCAAAACGTTTTCTAAATTCAACATATCTTGCAAGTACAAAGTTGCTGACTTGGCATATGAAAAGTGTCCAGCTGCGTGGAAAAATGGTAACATTTTTTTGATGGTGCTCAAATGCAAGTCCCAGTTTCCAGACCGTTCAGCTTCTATAAATTGCTTTAATAGTGTTACCATTTGCAAGTATGAAACCCATAACTTAGCAGTTGGACCATTTGAATTAAGTACATCAAGTGCGTTTTCAAACTTTTCCTCAATTGAAGCCAAATTTTCTATTCCACATTCAGTTGTGTTCAATATTACATTTTCAATAGCTGCAATGTCTTCGTCGTCGTATTGGGTGCTTTCGAGAACTATTTTGCCTAGAGAGAGCTGCGTCAAAATGTGGGCCATTACCGCTCGAGAGTACGAGTGACCAGATAACATCTTGTCTACAGATGAGGGAGCATACACCGTGCACCACAATTCTTTTAGACCACTTCCGTTCATCATGTAACCAACAGAACCCATGTAGCTCATCAGTAAATGAAACCCTCCCAATCGGACAACCACAGACTCCAATCTGGGATCTATGCTGGAAGTCGTTATGTCTTTGGCTTTGTGATAAAGAGGTTGATCAAATGTTACAATTGTTGCTTTTAGGCCATTTAATTTTGAATTTTCTACAGCCAGCAAAAGTGACGTGTAAATTGTTTCATATTGAGAAGGTTATTGATAAATGGTAAAGGAACGATTTCAGACACGCTGTACTCTTTAGAAGGATTTAATCTCTCCATAAGCCTATTCCAGCCAGGCACGTCGAGTTCTTCCTTTTTTGCATAAAACCAAATGATGTTTGTCCAGGGTGTTAAAATATTTTGTATGTCCTCGTCTGCATCATAATCGGGAATTAAGACCTGCTTTAGATCTTTCTCACATTTTTCAAATTTTTGTACTGGAACGTGACCAAAATTTCCAACAACAAATGATGGGGGAATTTTCTTTTGACGTAAAATTCCTTCATTGTTGGTATTTATTTTAGGAGTGTGACATTTGATGCCTCCCATTGAGTGAAATGTGTGGTGTCCATCAATTGTTTTGATATTATGGTCGGCATTATCAAATACGTATTGACAAAATTCGGGGTTTGCTTCAGGTGCGTTATGATTATGAGCAATAGCCGATATTTGAAACAATGAGACCTCGTGGTAGGATGCACAGAAACCAATAGATGCTAATAAGTCAATTAGAGATTTCGCTGCATATCTCTGATTGATCAGTGCTGCAAGGCCAAGTAATATTGGAGAAATGAAAGATCGAGGTCTAACGGCAGAAATAATAGCATGGGCAATAGAAATACATTTTCGAGAAGCTTTTTCTTTTTCTTTTTTGTTCTTAAGTATCATTTCCTCTAAAAAAGTCATTAAAGTTTTCGGGATAATATCCTCACTTTCTTTAAGAAAATTGTCTGGGGGCGGATACTCAGATACATTAAAAGCAGTAGATCTTATATCATCTAAAAGTATGGAAGCCGCGGTTCGAATTATTTTAAGATTTTCTTCTTTGTCGTCACTACTTTTTGCTGATTGCCAGGCTTCATGCAGGATTTTAGAACTAGTGTCCCGAAAACAAAAAAGAGTAGGTTTTCCATCTACTCTAGATATTAATAACTGGTCGCCGTATTTTTCTTCAAGTTTTTTTATAATCGCTCGATCGTCAGGGCACTCATTGGTTACACAGTTTTTTAGTTCAGTTAATGAAAATTGGCATTCATCACCATTTTCTTCAATATACCGGTAGATTTATTTCATAGCAGAGTTCGTGAAGTCGGCTTCTGGTCGGCCACGTTTGCGTTGTTCCGCAGAGGGTCGTAGTACTGTCAATCGAAAGGTATCATAACACGAAATGTGATACCTTGCACCAACAGCGACCAAATCTACATCAAGAATACGACGTAAAACCTGAAAAAAAAGAACAAGCATAAGAGCTTAATTATACAAAGCTTAAGGTAATGTAATAGAGTTGACAAGTATGTAGCTGGCTCTACGCTTGAACAAGACTCGCTCAAAACAGACTAGATCACTAGACTGACAGGCGATAGAAGAGGCTCTTACATTGAAATGGGCTAAAATTAAAAGGTAAAGAAAATTCACCTAGCGGCCGCGGCGGCGCGAGAGTATCGAGATAGCATGAGTCTCGGCCAGCAGGTTGGCAACTGTACGTGGTTCCTCAAATTAATACGAGATTTTTAGTATTGCGTACGAAGTCACTATCAGCCTCGTACAATTATGTACAAGATTTTGACAAAGGGAATAGGGATCCGTAAATCGAAACCGTTAGTTTAAAGTTCTTACGCGCAGCTGCGTCTTAATAATGGGCAGCCGTAGCCATCTGGGGGCACGGCAGTGCCCCCGTCAAGTCGAGCAAAAAAAGTAGCACGGCCGTACCATCCTTTTCTCGAAGCAGTTCAAGCCATTTTCGACCCCCTATAACTTCGTTGTGCGCAAAACTAGAAGCCTGAATTTTCAGTAACTAAGCAGGCATTATATAAACACGGTATATTTCTAATTTCATTCAATTTGAACCAGTAGTTTAAGAATTATAACTAGTCAGAGTTTCTTAATTTTGTCACTCACTGACTGACAGATTATCAAAACTCTATGGAACTTCTAGCCGATATAGAAGCTTCATATTTAGAATACAATTAGTGTTTAGTGTATAAATCAAGGAAATCTTCTTACTATCTATCTAATATCTTGTTGCAATTTAGGTCCAGTTTTCTAAATACACCAACTGCATAAATAACTTTGTAATCCCATATACAAAACCCAAGTCTCGCAACTCAGTTCTCCTACCGTAAAAAGTTGTAAGATCCATGTAATACCAAGTCGGTGGACTTGGCAATCGCACTTAACAATCTAATTTAATACAGGGTTAATTTTGGACCCCCCGCCAATTTTTTTAATGTGGTCCTATAGCAGCAGAACAACAAAGCAATAAAAAAAAAAATTTTTTTTACATTTTTGTCTCAACTCTTCCTTATGATAATTAAAATTATTGTCACCTAGCGCGCGGCCGCCTTGTTATCAAAGCCTATGCGCGTGACCGCTATATTATTCACCCCTTGCACCAATGACGGCGCGCCGACGCTTTGCCCGCGATGGTTAGCGCACACATCTAGAAAGTTAGGATTTAAAAAGCAGGCAAAAAATTGTGTTCATAAAAAAAAACATTCATTTACGTCAATTTTTTTTTTATAAAAGAGGAAGGCAAACGAGCAGGCGGGTCACCTGATAAAGAGTAATCACCGCCGCCTATGGACACCCGCAAAACCAGAGGAATCGCAGGCGCGTTGCTGGTCTTTAAGGGAGGAATAGGTTAAAGGAAGGAATAGGAATTGGGAAGAGGGGGCCCCCCCCGGCTCTGGAACCCTCACTGGTCGAAACACAACAGCACCAAGTGCCATTATTTCACGCCGAATATTCGTGAGAGGGTGGTATTACGCCGGGCGAGCCGGCCCAATGCGTGCTGCAACGCAGCGTGGCTCTACCACTCAAATATTTAATTATTTATTTTTTACCCTATATTTACTTTTGGCGGGGGGTCCAAAATTAACCCTGTTAATATATGTATTACTTGTGAGATACGTTGTGTTTTCATGCGATGGCCAAGTCAACCGACTTGGTATTATATGGATCCTACAAATTTTTACTGAGTTGCGAGACTTGGTTTTTTTATAAGTATGTTTTTGATGGTTTTATTTATTAGGAACACCAGCATTTGTTTACACTATTACTAACACTAACTTATATAGACATTATATTTAATGCAAAGTGTTCAACAAATTTTAAAGGTGAACTCACAAAGATACATTATCTTATTATTATTATTTATGTAGATCATCTCCCAAATTTTTATAAAACATCTGTTTAACAATTACAAACAATTCTTGTGCATGAATTGCATGTAAACAATACTTTATCCCGTTTCATACATTAACCAATATTTTAATAAGCAACTTTTATTTACTAACAACAACAACAACAGCAATTTATTATTAACTTTAAGGGCTGATCAGGCCAAGTGTTTTAAACATGAAAAATGATAGTCTTTGAGTATTTAATTTATTTTAAAGCAATACAAGAAAAATACGCACATTTCGTAATAGGATAATAAATGGTCTAATTGCAGACTAACGTAGGTACTCGCCCGGCTGACGCGAACGGGTCAACAGACGGTTGGATCAACGACCTGCCGCTGCCCGCGCGTTGTAAATAATCGTTATTTTTAATTGGTTTTCATTATATTATAGATTATTTTTAACACAAAGTGATGTTTTACTTAGTAGTACTTGCATTACGTAACGGCAAAACGTCTTTTACATTTAATAGTTTAATACATTATGCTTACCTATATTAGTTTTATCACATTTTAGATGTACGAGTTCAGTGAATGGTTTGAAAGCCAAAGTACGAGATCTTTAGCTGCATAGGTACGGAGAAAAATATTCTATGGTTGACAACCCGCCGCCCGCGCGAACCGCGATTCAACGGGAATGTTCTATCGGGATGGAAGTGAGTGAAGAATGGAATTAGTGCTTGTTGTATGTGTAAGTGCAGTTAATTAGAGTAATTAATTGCCATTTGGAAGAAGTCACCGTATTTGCATTTGTGCTGTCGCCGTAGGTATGTTATCTATCAGCCACAGCTAAATTGTGAAAACAAGAATAAATCAAGAGCATCAAAATAGCCGCATTTATTTCATTTATTCGCAACAGGAATCGAGTTTAACAGCATTTAAAAAAGAACCTACCAAAAAGTAAAAATGGTTTTCTGACCGTTTCACCTGATAAGTCGTTGCGACATGAGGCCATTGTTTTTATTGATTCTTTTGTATGCGGCATTTTGATGTGTCGAAATTTTGAAGTATTTGTTAAGTCGTTTTTGCCACAAATTAAACATTTTGAGCTAAAATCGAATTCGAGCGGCGGCGGCGTTGTGCTTGCTGTTGATGGTTCTGACGCTGCGGCGTTAATAAATATTGATTTCTTTCTTTTATATGCCTTGATCATTGCATCATTTATATAATATTTCCGACATTTTACGTGCACTGTGAGGCTTGACACGCCCATAAGTTGTGGAAAGAGTCCATCATCTCTTCTATGGCTTGATTTTCTTATCTTTTCCAGTCCCTTTTGTGTCACTTTAACAAACCCCACTATAATAGGTTTTTTACACAACACACACAACTCGCTGTCATCGCCTTTTTCCGTCATTTTTAAACACAACCGTTCTTCACACAAGTAGGTACATAACTGCTCCTTCGTCCGTCCGCCGCTGCTGCGCGAGCGCCCCCCACGTCGCGCGCCGCCGGCCGCTCACTGCCGCACCCCTCCCTCACCCGCCGCGCGCGACGCGAGATGCGACCGACCGGTCGTTTCGTCGTCGGCTTGCTAGGCGCGCCGGCAATGCTTGTACTTAGCAATAATTATTGATATGGGCAAATAAAAATATTGTGTATACAAAACATACAGCGGTACTTACAGAAAAGGGCCAATTTAATAGACCACATTTTACATCTGTCAGTCTTTAGTGTTATATCGCTAGTCTAACTCTGAAAGTACCAAAGTAATAAAGATGACTACTTATACCTACTTAGGTAGGTACGTTTTAAAAGTGACCTAAACTTACATCTTGTCTAACTAATTTGAAAGTAATTTTGAAGATGACTGTATGTACGTTTTGTAAAATGAAAAATCTAAACCAAAAAAATAATATTTGTAGTTACGTGTACATAATCGATTATTGATGTTAGTTACCTACCTGCAGCCTTTATAAGTAGTAAGTAATTTAGCATGATAGTAGCCACGTGTTGTCATATCGAAAAAATGACAACCAAATAAAAATAGTGTAATTATTTAAATATACCTATTATTTACTCTAATGCCGCGTCCACACGCTTGGCAAACCTCAACAGGCCATCACAAATTCCAACGTAAGGATAGAGCGTTTGACTTGGTTTGCAAGCGCTTGTAGCCGATTCGTCGAACAAATCACAAATCCAAACGTATAAGTAGAGGTTTGGAGTTTGCGGCTAGTGCCAAGCGTGCGGACGCGGCATAATAACAGTGGCTGGCCCCCAAACTAAAGTGCGTGGCACAGCAGCTGCGAGCGGTCAAGTAAAGGTCAACCTTTTAATCTCTTTAGTAGGTGTCTTTCTAAACATTATTAATATAAGTATAGGTAACCTACTTGTTGATCTTTTTTGCATATAGTACAAGTAAGTATCAAACGTTTATTTGAAAGCTATCGCTAGCGCCCCGTTGTACAACGTTGTATATTCTCTGTGCTGTGCATATAAGATAAGAAATTGCGTGGCAAGTGCGGGCGAAGCAGCTCCGAGCAAATCAGCAAACATAATAATTTCGGATAAAATACTAAACGTTCGAAAATTTGTTGGATTATTGATAAATCTGTTTAAATATAATATAATATGACTGTTAAAGGTATAAAAATGGACGGAGCAATTTTTCCCAATACGTAATTAAGCAAAAATCAAAAAAAATATGTTTAAAATGGATAATTGATTGGATTACTAAACAAAGCTATGTATTTAATGATTTAAAAATATATTAAAAAATAAAAATGGACGGAGCAATTTTTCAGTAGAAGTTATAGTGGAAAATGTCATAAGTTAAAATTTGGGGTTCTCTGAAATGGAAAAAATGTTGGATTCTTTTACACACATAATCTAACTAGTACATACGTACGTATACAGAAAGAATTTCAGCCTGAGGAAATATTCACAGAGAGTTATAAGCGATTTTCATGTTTTGGTAAAAATACATAACTTCTCGTAACAAATTTTGTTGGATTATTGTGCATCTGTAATCTGTATTACCTAACTTCAACACATGCCAAATTTCAGAGACAGAGGAATTTTTCGGAAGTCTCCATACAACAAATGTCCTCGTTGATTGGACTATTATCACAATTTAAATTGTACTCATTATTACGACTTTTGACCTTTCCTGTTTCACTATTTATAATACTCCATGTCATTCTTATTTTGTTATTACTATTCTTAATCCTATAACTCAGATAGTTTGCCTTGGCTAATCGACATACTCTTTTGAATAACTTTGAATAATTTTTAACATATTATTTGAAATCGTCTCTGGTGTTATAGCTGCCTTCACCTTAAAGTTCATAAAGGCGTTTCCTACTTTTGTGAAAACTAATTGTAGCCCAACAAAAACATTGGGGTTGTTATTGTATTCTAAATAATTTACTTTTGTATCTAGATTGCTTTTAAAGCGTTCCAGTCAACCTGCAGTTTTTTCCAAAACAGTAATATTCTTTTTCATCACTTGCTTATGCTGGTGTGGAAAGCTGACCATTTGGCCACAATGATGAGAGTCCAGGTTATTAATATTTTGCTTAGCCAGTTGTATTACATTTGTATGTAATATGTTATCAATACAGGTGGCCGAAGTGGCATTTATTCTTGTCGGCTCTAAAAATAAATGATTCAAATTGTATGATAGAAATAAGTTTTTAATTTTAGTTGACATTGTGGAATTTTCTAACAATTTGATATTAAAATCACCGCAAACAATTATTGTTTTACCTACATTGCGGACCTGACGTCATTACGTAAGGCATTCCTTAACCAAAACTTTTTCGAAAAAATCATATGACGCTGAAGGAGGTCTATATCGACGCAAAAAAGCGGAAACGTTGTAACCCGCACCTAGGTAATTTTTTTTGTCGCAGATTCGGAATTAGAAAAAAATTCTGCGTTGAATGGTTTGACACCTATGTCTTTACGACCAATAGAAAATGTTGTACAGCGCATTAAAACCCCTATTTTTTGAGGGATCACATAAACGTTTGCTGTAAATAGCAAAAAAAATCGGCTTTTTACAAGCTTTTATTTAACTTGCAATGTATATGTGTGTCTTGTTCGGGTGGAATTTTGCAACTCAATTTTGACCTACTTTCCGGTTACCGATTGAGCTGACATTTTGCATACATGTGTAAATAGAGTGACAATGCAATATTATGATGACATGGTACTGATCTGATGATGGATCTGGAAGGTGGCCATAGGAACTTCGCAAAGAAACAACACAACCTCATCAAGTTTGGGCTCGTTTGAATCGTCTTGACGAGTATTTTATTTTTCAATGATAACCATGGTCTGATGATGGAGCTGGAAGGTGGTCATAGAAACTCTGTAATGAAACGACGCAACCCCATCGAGTTTTGGTTCGTTGCATTCGTTTTTACGAGTACTTTGTTTTTTGATGGTTACCAGGGTCTGATCTGATGATGGAGCTGGAAAGTGGTCCTAGGAACTCAGTAATTAAACAACATAACCCCATCGAGTATGGGCTCGTTTGATTTGTCTTGACGAGTACTTTGGTGCTAGATGGTAATCAGGGTCTGATGATGAAGCTGGAAGGTGGCCATAGGAACTCAGTAGGTAATTAAGCGATATAACCGCGTCGAGTTTGATTCGTCTTAATGGGTGGACCATTTTTGATGGGTGGTGTGGTTTGGAGGACGTGAATAATTTTTACAAGCTTTTATTTAACTTCACATGTACCTATGTAATGGAATTTCCACTGAAGCTATCGGGCTGAAAATTGGCATTCCTACATATGTAAATCGCGTAACAATGCAATATTAAGATGACATGGTGCTGATCTAATGATGGAGCTGGAAGGTGGCCATAGGAACCTCGCAATGAAACAACACCACCTCATCGAGTTTGAGTTCGTTTGAATCGTCTTGATGAGTAGTTTGTCTTTCAATGGTAACCAGGGTCTGAGCTGGAAGGTGGTCATAGGAACTCTGTAATGAAAAGACGCAACCCCATCGAGTTTCGGCTCGTTTCATTCGTCTTGAGGAGCACTTTGTTTTTAGACGGTTACCAAGGTATGATCTGATGATGGAGCTGGAAAGTGGTTCTAGGAACTCAGTAAAGAAACGAAGCAACCCCATCGAGTCTCGGCTCGTTTGATTCTTCTTGACAAGTACCTTGCTGTTAGATGGTAATCAGGGTCTGATGATGGAGTTGGAAAATAGCCATAGGAACTCAGTAATTAAACAACATAACCCCATCGATTATGGGCTCGTTTGATTCGTCTTGACGAGTACTTTGGTGCTAGATGGTAACCAGGGTCTGATGATGGAGCTGGAAGGTGGCCATAGAAACTCAGTAATTAAACAGCCGCGTCAAGTTTGATTCGTCTTAATGGGTGGACTGTGTTTGAAGGTGAGTGATGGTGGTTTGGTAGACGTGAATAAATTTTGTATACATAAATGACATAAATATTTATATGTAGTGAGATGAACAGATGAAAAACGTGTCCAGGGATAACTCAAAATTAAAAAATAAATTGAAAGTAAAAACCTTTTTAAACAACAAGCTTTTATTTATGCGCTAAAAAGAAAAAATTAAACTTTTACTTTAAAACTTTTACTATAAACTTATAACGTCATTACACAATTTATATGATATAAAAGGTTGTTGCGAGATTTACTATATACTATATGTGTAAATAAACAAGTAAATTAAATAACTTGATGTGATTGATTTTAACTATTAAAAATTTAAATCTAAGAAAATACGAGTAAGTACTTGCTTAAATCTCGCGACAACCTTTTATATCATATAAATTGTGTAATGACGTTATAGTACGTTTATAGTAAAAGTTTTAAAGTAAAAGTTTAATTTTTTCTTTTTAGCGCATAAATAAAAGCTTGTTGTTTAAAAAGGTTTTTACTTTTAATTTTTATCATTTTCATTTACACTAATTTCATCTTTTGCAAATTATATTATCGTGGTAGTTACAGCGCTGTTGAAATTTTGAACAGTGCGGGATACAGCGTTTTTGCATATCATAAAATAATAACGCTCCACGTTTACTACATTTATTAGTTAAGAAATTGTTAGTCGTCGTCGTTTACTACAGTTCATACAAGCATGGTAATATAGACATTTATTGTTTACGCCACTTTTAAAAGTCAACATTCTTAGAATTTTGGCATTTTCTTGCGAATTTACCGCCATTAAAACTCGCGCCTACGCCTCAAATCGGCGCTTTACTGCGCCACTCGGTCACTACGCAACAGACGAAAGAGTGTGTTGTGTTTGCTGTAACCGTTTTGAAACGTAAGTTGAACGAATTTCAGTTATTAGAATAAAATTAGATCATTAATGTTTCGAATCTGGATTTGGTATTTATTATTATTATCCTCTTTATTTAACATAATTCTTAAGTTTAATTTTTTACAATATTTTATATAAAAACCTATTTACAATATAAAATATTATAAAAAACTTAACCTAGGTTGCCACCGGCAGCGGGGATAGACCCAAGCTATCGGTGGTTAGGGCTGCAGAGTGAGGAACCTCCTGACAATACGTGCCGTGTCAAGGAGTACTGCCTTTTGCATCTGACCCTTGACCCAACCTTTCAGCGAGAGCCTCTCTAGGTGTTGATCGAGGCTCTTTGCTATAAGGCCGTGTGCCGAAACGACTATCGGTACAATAATGGTTGAATCCACATCCCACATGGCGGTAACCTCGTGAGCCAAGTCAAGGTACTTACTGAGCTTGTCCTTCTCGGCTTTCACGAGGTTCTCGTCATGAGGTATGGTGATATCAACCAATATTGCTTGGCGCTGAGATCGGTCGATCACCACGATATCAGGCTTATTAGCGACAATAGTCCTGTCCGTGATGATAGAGCGATCCCAGTAGAGCGTTGCATGACCATTTTCGAGAACTGGCGCAGGTGCGTACTTATAGTACGGCACCTCTGATTCAACAAGGCCATATCGAAGAGCAAGTTGCTGGTGAATTATTCTGGCTACTTGGTTGTGTCTGTGCAAATACTCTCCGTTAGCAAGATGAGAACAACCGGAAATAATATGTCGGAGTGATTCTCCCGGACGGCGGCATGCCCGACAGATGTCGACCGTACCGTCCCTCATAATATATTTCCGGTAGTTATTCGTCTTGATAACTTCATCTTCAATGGCACAGACAAAACCTTCGGTTTCCCCAAAGAGGTCACCGAAACGTAGTTAGTTCACCGAGGCAGGAAAATCTACATCAGGCCCAGTTAGAGCCCGATAGTAGCGCCCGTGTAGCACCTTGCTCTTCCATATGTCCTTGCGATCGAGAGTGCTTAGCACCACTGGTTTGCGCCAGTTTTCTGTTGCCAAGGAGAGCGGCGTAAAGTGTCTATCAACTGCCACGACATCCAAATGCATCCCGCACTCACTGTTAAGGAAATAATCCCTGAGACTGCACACCTCACGGTTATGTAGGTCCTTGGCATTTAAAAAGCCGCGACCCCCACATCTCCGCGGGATGTACAGCCTCATAACAGATGAGCGCGGGTATAACATTCTGGAAGTCGTGAGCATTTGACGGACTCTTCTATCCAAGGCGTCCAATTCGGTCTGAGTCCATCTTAGTATGCCAAAGGAGTATGTGAGTAGAGGCATAACCCAGCCATTAAAAGCACGTGTCTTATTGCCACCCGATAAAAGACTGTTAAGTACTTTTCTTAGGCGGCAAAAGAAATAGGCACGTTAAGCCGTTGGTCCCGGTTGTTGTCGTAAGATGGCAGTCGTTAAAACCCACCAACCCGCATTGGGCCAGCGTGGTGGGTTATGGCCCAATATCCCCACGTGCTTATTGTCCACGTGGGAGGCCTGTGCCCAGTAGTGGGACGTTAATAGGCTGATGATGATGAAAAGAATCGCTCCCGTAATGACTGTTTTATGTCCCCATCTACAACACCCAAAGACTGTGACATACCAAGATATTTATATGTTTCAACTTCGGAGAGAGATCTGAAGTTTATCGTTACGGAGAGTTGTAAATTGGTTGAATTTACTACTCTCCCACGCTGTACATGCATAACCGCACACTTTAACTTTTAACCCACACACACAGAATGGATGTAAGGAGCTTGTATAAAGTAGGTAAGCACGTGATGGGTCTATAATTTTTCGGTTCCGTGGTACTACCTGATTTATGGAGCAGAAAAGTGACACCAGTAGTCAACAAACTTGGGAGTGAGCCGAGCTCTATGGCTTCTTGGAATTGCGTTGCCAGTAACTCGTGTGAACATCGAAACCATTTGATCCAGAAGTTGTGCAATCCGTCCGGTCCTGGGCATTTCCAATTTTGGGCCGTACGGATTGCACAACTTACGTCAGCTGTACTTATATTTATAGGCTGCATGGTCTCGATAGGTTCACACGCGTCACTGACAACACGCATCCATTCACCTTCCGTGTGCTCGACGGACACCGACCAAATGCTGCGCCAGAAATTAGTCATGGCATCAACATCTGGTAGCTGTCCGTCGCTCACACGTTGATCAGCTCCTTCCCAACGTCTGTATACTTTTCTTTGGTCACTTTGAAAGAGGCGATTTTGTTGGTATGGGTCCACACGCACTCTGTAGCGACGTATACGGTTTGCCCACGCATAGACTTTTTGCTTCAGAAAGTCAATACGTTCCGTCACACAAGCCATATAGTTTTCCGGACGAACATCAGTCCCAACAAAGGCTTGTGTGACGAATCGCATGACGCGAGGTCGATTATTGCCATTTCTGAAGCAAATTAGTTTTGCAATGAGTGTCCTGAACTTATTAATACGCCCCTCGATCCTCAATTGCCAAGCAGGGGCAGTCCCGGTTCGCCGCGGTACTCGGTCAGAATCCTTGAATTTGACACGAGCAACGCGACACACCGTGATGGCCCCACAATAAAGGATCGAGTGGGTATCAATTAAACTTTCACTGGTTCCAAGATAAGGAACCAGTAAATCGTTCAAGGCACTCATTAACGCCAAATTATGTCTATTCGTGGGCAAACAAGGTATACGCGGCCTAGAGTTACGCGTGTCACGATACTGTAGAATAGCATCGTTCAAAGCGCTCCTAATTTGCTCATTCGCATTATTATTATTATTATTATTATTATTTTTACTAGGTATGGGTTTGCTCTTGATCCCATCCAATCAAGCCCAGGGGCTAAGACAGGATCTATGATGGTGCGAGCTAACCCAGAAGGTGCCTATTTACTCTTGCTTTGAAGATGGACGGGTTATGTGTACTCGGAAACACAGACGCAGGGAGGGAGTTCCACTCCTTTGCTGTACGCAGTATAAAAGATGTTGAGTAACGCTTTGTGCGACATTTAGGAATATCCACCAAGAAAGGGTGGTAGCCCGCAGTGCGTCTGGATGTCCGATCGAAGAAGGGGGATGGCGGTATGAGCTCATGCAGCTCCAGAGCACACTCTCCGAAGTACAGTCTGTAAAAGACCGACAGACAGGCAACTTTGCGGCGGTGAGCTAGGGTGTGAAACTTGCTCTTCACCAGTTCTTTGTCGCCAATTAGCCTCTCAGCTCTGCGTTGAATCGTGTCCAGTGCAGCTAGTTGGTATTTAGCTGAGCCGTCCCACAGGTGACTGCAATATTCTATGCAAGATTGGACTTGAGCTTTATAGAGAGTTAAAAGCTGTCCCGGCATGAAATATCGCTTGACTCTATTTAAGACGCCCAGCATTTTAGCTGCAGTTTGAGCCTTGGACTCGATGCTGGTGCTGAAGCTGAGGTCTGAAGACAACTCCATGCCCAGAAGGACGGGACTATCGGTAAGAGGCACAGATGCACCCCGAAAAGTAGGAGTCAGGTTAAAGGGACTCCTTTTAGCGGTGAATAAACACGCTTTGGTGGCGTTGAAATTTACCAGGTTACTGTCACCCCACTGGCAAACCTGGATTAACGTCTGGTTCGTTCGCTCAACCATCGTCTCTCTCATCAACATCACGTCATCACCACTAGCTTTTGCATCCGAAAGGAATCTCTATAAATTTATATTTATACTGAAACTATGATAATGTGTATAATATGTGGATACCTTGCAGATAATAAAAGCAAAGGTAGAAAAAAACAAGGCAAAAAAAAGAAAAAAAAACATTAAAATAAAAATAAAAACAAAAACTGCTATACGGCAAGAATATTATACCAACAATAAAGGAGAATTAGTTGAAGTAGAAGAGAAGTCAATAAAATGTAATCTATGAATAGAAAAAAAGTGTGGAAATGAGTGTGGAAAAAATACCTGAGGAGAGACGCTTAAGTTTATTTTCATATTTTTGAACTTTAAGAGTCACTAAAGAAGAAAATACTGGATAGCTCAGTGTGCTGTAAAAAATATATTAGAAAGCCATCTAATACGATTATTTTATTAGTGAAGGACGGAGGACAAAGGAAAGTTTGTCAAAAATATATTTTGAACACATTGGACGAAACTCAACGATTTTTTCTCTTCATATTAGAAACGATGGGATATGGGCAAGCAATGAAAGTGGAATAAATGGTGGATATAATCAAACTAAAGAGGAAGTAATGGAATATGCAAGAGATTTTAAAGAATCTTTGCCAACGATACCATCGCATTATTTCCGAAGCGAGTATATTTTACTGAAGAAATTTAGAAATGCGTGCAAAAGTATGTAATAACCTATTTGTGATTTGTTTCGAGCAATCTTAAGACCAAAACGATTGGTGAAGATTAATGAAAAAGGTACCATTTTAAAGGCTTTACTGTGAGCTTGAATTGCTGCCATATGTATTTAAATTATACACATATTTCAGGAGCTATTCTTCTTTAGATAAAGGAGTAAGAAAACAGACATGTTTTAAGTTCTTGACTTTGGCGACATTGACCCTATAAAATCCCAAGGTACCTGATTCTTTTATTAGACGGCTGTTACATGTTGACCACAACACATCTCCGCTGAATTCCACAGCAAAAATGGATACCACACCTACAGAAAGCAGCACAGCTGATCGCCCTACAACAAGGGCTTAGCCAGTTAGCTACCACACGTCAGCTTCACATAAAAAGTAAAATGCGGTAGGCTCCTAACACAAGATAAAGACATAAATAAGCACTGGCAAGAAATACTTTGCAGACAGGTCGATGCCGCGTATTTTGATTTTAAAAAGGCATTAGATCTGATCGACAGCGACGTATTGCTTAGAAAACTAGCATTGATAGGTTGTGCGCCAAGGCTTCTAGATTTTTTTGCCAATTACTTGGCCAATAGATGCCAATTTGTGTATATGCAAGGTTTTCAATCCAAGGTCTGGAGTCAGTCAAGGTAGTAATTTGGGCCTACATTATTTCTAGTAATGATCAATGATTTGCCGGAGGCTGTTCGCACTGCTCGATGTCTTTTGTTCGCGGACGACCTTAAGCTGTTTCTAGGTGTGAAAGATATCACAGATGTGGAGGATCTTCAAACCGATATTGATGCGGTGTCGGAATGGAGTTTATCGAATCGTCTACCCTTTAACAGCTCTAAGTGCAAAGTTATTACTTTCTCACGCAAGCGTTGCCCAATAGAGGCTATTTATAAATTGGGTTTCATGGATATGAAAAGGGTTAGTGAAATAAAGGACTTGGGACTAACGTTAGACAGTAATTTGGATTTTCATAAACACGTCACCGCGACCTGTAAACAGGCGAATAAGTTGTTGGGTTTTGTCATGCGGACTTCTTTCGAATTCAAAGGCGTGGCTGTGGCCCAGGTTTTGTATAACGCGTAATGTACGCAGTAAATAAGAATACGCAGCAATTATATGGGACCCACAGGAGGATAAATATTCTGTACTAGTTGAACGTGTACAGCGCAAATTTGCACGCTGGCTTAACAAGCGTCGTACTACCCATACCGTAGGTACTACCCATATGTATATCCCTCGCTTTTCGTTGCTGGTATGGTAGACCTCAATACATTATCTAGTAGGCGGAAAACCCACCTGTTCGCTCATTTCATTGCGGTGTTACACCATAGGCTAGACGGTGACTTGGTGTCTAGGGTGAACCTTCAGGTGACCTCGCGCGTCCCTTGGGATGGGGTAGTGGTGAGTGCTCCGCGCCGCCAGCCGAGATTGCTGCCCAAACCTGTCACGCGCACGAAGTATGCAGAGAGTGCACCAACTCCACGTGCCCTTCGCTTGATCGGTGTAATCATGTTGACATATTTGCTGACTGTTTTGAATATATTTATGTAGAGGCTTTTAAATTTTTAGAAAGTATTGACGTATGACACTATAAATTGATTTCTACTATTTTTACGCACTTTTTTATGTATTAATTGACATTGTGTATTTGTAATTATTGGTGTTGCAAGTAATTATATACTATTTTGACATTTTTATATTTTTACATGAAATTTTTTAGACATTGTATTTATTTATGATTTATGACATTTTACACGTTTGATTTTAAATTTATCTTCTTTATATTCTTCGAAATTATGTTTTAATTGATTTTTATTTTGGTGGTGGGTTTAATGCTTCTATAGTATTGTATTTAGCTTGCTGGCGTGTTGGTGTATTACTGTAAGCCAGCAAGTTCACCTTTATATAAAATAAATAAATAAATGAACTAATAAAATCAGGGTTCAATTTGAAGCCCACTTTTGTTTAATACGGTCATGAATTACGTCACTGAAGATCTGCAACGTCCTGTTCCATGGACACTACTATATGCCGATAATATAGTGCTCGTGTCGAAATCTGCTGAAGACCTGCAAAACGAACTATCCCTGTAGAGCAACCGTTTGGAAAGCCAAGGCCTCAGAGTAAGCCGAACGAAAACGGAATACATGCACTGCAATTTCTCTGGCGTAAATGCGATCGTATCCCCACCACTAATAGCTAATTTTCCCCTTAGTAAAGCCTCCAAATTCAAGTATTTTGGTTCCGTAATAATAAGTTAAGCGAGTACCAAAGAATACATAGAAAACAGGATTCAAACTGGGTGGCAAAGGTGGAGAGCACTGACTGGGGTACTTTGTGACTCGCAAATGCCTGTACGAGTAAAAAGAAATATCCACAAGAGAGCAGTTCGACCTGCCCTTCTGTATGGTGCGGGATGCTGGCCGATGCGCAAGCAAGAGGAGCTTATGATGCATTGTACAGAAATGCGAATGCTTAGGTAGGTTGGGGGCGTAACGCTAATAGATAAGGTTCGGAATGAATATATCCGTGGCACATTCAAGGTTGCGCCAATACAAGAGAAGATGTGCGAGAGTCGACTGCGATGGTTCGGCCATGTGATGCGCAGAGATGTCGAGCACATGATTAGGAGTGCGCTAAACAACACTGCCGAGGGTAAGAGACACCTGGGTCGCCCCACTTAGGATAAGGATATGAAGACAACAGGCGTAAGCTTAGATATGACGCAAAATAAAAAGGAATGGCGCAAAATGATACGGATAGCTGACCCGAAATGACCTGGAAAAAAGGCTGGGATGATGATGAATTAATATAGTACTCGATATTAGAACAGAATAGGTAGTTTTAGAAATAAAGATAATTATAAAAAACAAAATTTCGATGTTTTGAACATTATGGCAATTGAATTTTATAGTAAAGATGTTATGGAGTTACAGATGAAAAAAATTAGGAGTATAAAGGGAGTACCGTAGTCCGCACTTAAGAGAAGTGATGATTGTTTTGCTTAAATTGATTTTAAGTAGTACAACTGTAGTGAAACGTCAGAAGTGATACTGTTTTGTTTAAGCTGTTTTTCTTTATGTTTTAATAAGTCCTAATGGCTAATTATTGTTAGTCTTATGTTATCTTTTGATTTTTGTTTAATATTTTCAATGTGATTTGTAGTGATTTTTATCCTAAAATTTTTAAAAAGACATTAAATAAATGTCATTTTATACTTACATCGTTTAATTTTACTATCATTTTTAACTTTGAACAGTTATGATATTTTAATGCACCTGAATACATAGATATACAGCATTTAAGTCAAAATTAAGGCTATTGAAATATATTGTAATAAGTACTTACGGCAATTTGGCTTTATAGGAAAATACTTGATACTTGTCGCCCATACAATATCTGTTTCATTTACAGCGTTTTATCGTAACAAAAAAAAATCTGCTAATGCTGCCCACAGAAATATAGGTCAAAAGTAACTTCTAGAAGACTTTAGGTATTTATTTAGATAACAGCTCAAAAAATAAATTAGTGTTCAGAAAATGGCAATTGTAGGTTTATTAATAAAGAAGATATAATTTTTTTTTCGAAATGTCAAAAGTTTTTTGGCTCTGGTGGACATTTTCCATTTTGTGGCAGTTCCGCTTTTTTGCGTCGATTTACACTTAACACAGCAAACTGCTCCAACTCCACACAAACTATTTCTATTATTCGCTCAACCGAGAGGCTTACTATGCAAAGACATAGTTACTTTAATTACTTTAATTTACTTTAATTTAAAACGTTACTTTAATTTAAAATATTTATTAACAATAATTAAGAAGCCACCAAGCATTTCCTCGATTGAACGAACTTCCTACCAAATGATTCTTAAAATTGAACATGAACTGATGGTCTCTAAGCCAGTATTCGGATATGCAAAGAATATGTCCAAATATCTTCTATTTGTTGATGATACGAAAATTTTTACAGTTGTTAAATGTGTTGAGGATTGTATTGCCTTACAGGAAGACTTAAATCGGTTATTTATCTATTGTGTTTAAAACAGACTGCACCTCAACATACAAAAATGCTGTATAATCTCTTATTGTAGAAAAAAGCGTCCCATGAAATTTAATTATGAAATATTTGGTCAAAATCTCAAGCGGTCGACCGAGGTGAGAGACCTGGGAGTTACATTAGATAGTGAATTGTTGTTTCGTCTCAACAAAATAAAATTACCGCTAAAGCATACATGATGTTGGGATTTGTATTTAGGCAGAGTGTCGATTTTAAAAACGTTAACACATTAATACTTTTATACAATAGCCTTGTAAGATCTCAACTTGAATATGGTTCAACTGTCTGGAATCCGCAGTATTGTATTAATTCTATAGAAATTATTCAACGTAAGTTCCTTAGGAGATTGAGATAGATATTTTAAATTTTTCTTGTCTTCCGAAGGGAGCACTGTAATCAGTTTTTACTATACAAAATTGTAAATAGCTACGTTGATTCGCCCTATCTATTGAGCAAAATCTTATTGCGATGTCCAAGAACGTGATCATGTGATACATTTTCAATTTCAACTTGCCGTACTAACTATGCATGTAATCGTTTTATCCTTAGAAGTATGAAATTATATAATTCTAAATATAGTCACATCGATATTTTTGGCCCTAAGCCAACGAAATTCAATTTTTTTTAAAGCAATAAAATATTTCGCTTTTTTTAAATTGTTACTACAAACTTTATTTATATATTTACTTACCTAATACACATGTTATGTTTGTGAGGTTCGGTCGTGTGTGGCTGCAGTACAAAGGATTATGTATGTACTTATCTATAGGTGTTCATTCGAATTTGTAATCGAGATAATGAAATTATAAATTAAATAAATGTGGATAGTCGAAGAAATTAGTGCTCGCGACTGTTCATTTTAAATGATTTAATACCTGAAGTAATTACCTACCTATATTATGTTTACTCAACTTTTTTAGATACTTACTTATGTCTAAACTTTTTGTGAAAACTCTTTTGGCTAATGTGTTACCCAACTGTTTAGTTTAAGTGTATTGAAAAATGCTGTTTGTTTTCCAATAAATAAATAAATATCAATTTTATAACAGTTCAAAAACAATTCAATCTCTTAATCTTTGCTCATCATTACTTGCATGTTCTGGTAGACAATGTTCATCGATTGTATATTTTTTTAAATTTAATGATTGACATGGGCTTTTGCTAAAGCTATTGTTACATTCATTTCATTTCATTTTATTAACAACCAATTTGCAAGAGTGTTGCTCTTTTGTCTTAAAATTTAATTTAAATAATTAATTGGAATGGCAGTAGAAACACTACTGACGTAGTCACTCAATAGAAGCCACTTGTTTAGCCAAGTTTTTGGCTGACGTTTGAATACAATGTGATAGCGATAAAGCTATTTGTCACTTAAAATAATTTGCAGATAATAACTATCTCTTGTCAAATATAAATTACTAACATAATTGTTAGTGTCAATTAAATGCATTTTGTTATTTTTTGCAAAATAAATGAAATGTCAGGTTAAGCTTAAATCTAATAGATTTTTCCTCCTGTGGCAAACTAGGTTCTACAATAGGGTTATGTGAACAATAAAATTTTCTTTACAATCAACTTATCCAAACTTTCTAAACATATTATATGACTTGTTTTGTTCAAGTTACCTCTATTACCAACAAATATTAATAAGGTGCCATTAGGGTTTATTTATATTCTACAGCTTTTTTTAAAATATGTTTATAAGTGGCACCTGGTATACAATAATTGATAACTGAATGTCCTAAGTCAAACAACAACCGACCCATGTTTTTACCAAATTCATCATTAAATATTACCAGGTCACCATTACAACCTGTCCTACATGGAATCTGGTTGGTTGGTATGAGTTGTGGAGTTGTGGTACATTTTTGATTGTGCACTGACCAAGGGAATCTTTGGAAGAAACATCAATCAATGGGGGGGGGGGGCAAGCCAGGGCCTATGCCCCTGGCGGCAGTTCAGAGGGCGGCCAAATTCATACTTTACAGACGAATGGACAACTCATCATATACTTAACTTTCACCACGGAATAAATAATAGTACAAGTACAGAAATTTCATGGCCATATCAACTTGACCGATAGGTATACCCAGATAGATAGACCCAGAGCGCGGAGTGAGACGTGCTGCACGAACATTTATTATTCCCGAGGCGCGTAGGCATAGTTCAAGATACGCGCCCGGTCGCCCGCAGGAATCGCAGATCGCGGCAGCATGCGTCTGGATACCGTGCGTGTGGAAGGGATGAAGGTATATTCGAAAACTCCTCCGTCGAACTCTCTCTACGACAGTGTTTTGTTTTAATCATGTGTGTTTTTTGTAACTAAATTGTTTGTAAATAGCGGAAGTCTTAGAAGAAGTTAAGCATACTTCTCATGCTCTAGAAGCTAAGTACGAGGCAGGTCATCTCATAACTGCTAACACCCAATAAAGGATTTTAAATGTATACTTAATTTAGCTATTTGAGTTAATATAGAAATTCAGAAAGAAGATATTATCGTTGCCCGTTCCGTTGCATTTTATTTATTTATTTAAAGAAAAGGTGCACTTGCTGACTTACCAGCTTGCCAGACTTGCCAGTAAGTGATCCATCACCGCATGCATTAAATGATTTGCTCAAAACTATGCAAAAAATTAGACAAAATCCAATGGAATATATTGGATAAAAAGGGCTGGAAAAGTTGCTGAAAAAATGGGAGTTGACCCTATTTTGCAAAACAAAGGAATTCCGCAACGTATAAAACATTGCGATGAGATGTGTGAAGACGAATTACAAACACTCCAACGTTCAACTTTTTTAAAGAAAAAATGATAGTATTTGACCGAATCATATCAGAAATTAAAAAGAGGTTTGATTGTGCTACCAAGCTGAATTTGAATTTTGCTTTTCTTAATGGAACTAATATTATATTGTTTTCTGAGGTTTAAGCGAAGCACTACACATTGAAATGAAACACTTTTTTACGGATAAACTCGCGTTTAATTTACTATTTACATAGTTTTTATATTATTCTGACGTTTCGAATCCTTTACAGGGTCCGGGGTCGCAGGGAGACTGGTGGTACTAATATTTAAAAAATGTCAATAGAAGAACTGAAAAAGTATGGAGCAGATCTGACTCGAAAATACGAGCGAGATTTAAGCGCCGTTGAATTCTGCCAGGAACTCTACGTTTTTCAAGAGCAAGCTTCGCTTTTATCGTGATGTAGAAAAGGCTAACGGTTTCTATCTCTTACAGATCTATCGCATGATTTGCAGGATGCTTTTTTTTATTTGTATTTCCCTGCGAATTTACTCTACGCTTCCTACTATATCCGCAAACTGTGAGCGAAGTTTTAGCAAACTAACACTAATTAAAAATTATTTGCGATCTTCTAGAGCCAGGTAGGCTTATCGAGTTTTGCTATCTTAGCGATAGAAAAGCGAATTGCACACGAGTTAAATTATGACAAGGCCATAGATTTTTTGCTCAACGAAAACCTCGAAGAGTAAAATGGTAAGTAATTTCAATTCACAAATGCAATAATATATTTGATTTTTATTTTTATTATACTATTTTATTTAATATATTTTTATTTTTAATCCATACCTGTGCTGTGTTTAAAATATATATCCCACACGTCCATGTCTATATATTTGTAAATAAATTAACACAGAAAGAACAGCGATGGATGCATTATTTCTGGAAGGCCTAATGTAGGCTATGTCCAAACGTCAATCAATTAGTGGACATCTGATAGCTGAAATTATATAGATGATAAAGGTTAAAATAAACATAAATGGGCGGGGGCGGCATTTTTCAGTTTTTGTCGCGCCTAAAAAAAATTGAAGATCCGGGGCTGGATGAACGGCTTGGTATGGTAACTGTTTACATTAATTTACAAGTATGGTTACTTGTGAGTGAATCAAACCTTTCATTGTTACCGTTACACAGGACTACCAGTTCATTCATGGCCAACATGTGTTCTTTTATTTGACTTTGTGAAAGATCATACTGCTTAGTAATAGAAATAAGCAAGTCCTCTAATTGTGCAATTTTAATTTGTAGAGTTTGTAAATTCTTAATATGTAATTGTGATGAGTATATATCCAATTTGTCAATTAAGTGCAATCTTTCTCTATTTAATTATACATTTTTAATAAAAAAATTGTACTTCTTAACTTACTTTTGTCTTTTAGCTATGTACTTATTGATTTTAATATATTCTTTAAGTTTGTTTTTGCTACAGTCTTCACTTAGTAGTTGTTATTTTTATTTTCCTCACAGTAAGATCTTTATTATCAGTGGGCTGACTGCTAGCTGTCGCAGAAACCATGGAGGGGGCACAGACTACCTACCAACTCATCGAACAATCTTTGATTATGAGGCAGTCATATTAAGTTAAGATGTTTCCAGTAATGTAATTTTATTATTTGCCTCATGCAATTGCTTTTTCAACTTATCTATGCAGTTCAGAGCCTGGTCATACTGTAATGGTCAAACCTGTTCAAAATGTTTTGGAGCCTGTCCCGGGTATCAATGGCGTCTATGTACAGGTCATGTAGCTGTACCAACTCATATTTTAACTTTTGATGCCTCTCTAACGATTTAATTCTTTGAGTGTTGTGACTTGTGCGTAACGCGTCCCAGCCGCCGCCGCGCCGCCCGCCTGCCCGCCCTTCGCAACTCTGTGGCGCAGGCGTTACGACGCCCGACGCCACCGGACCACCATCATCATAGAATAGACAACCTCTTAGTATTAATTAATTGCTTTGTTTGTGTGTTGTTTGCGCGCCGCGCGTGCGGTGGGGTGCGCGGGCTGCGGGGGCGAGCGGGCGGCGGGGCTGAGGCCGCGGCTGCGCGCGCGCCGCTCTATTTGCGCTCTAGTTGTCGCGCGTGTCGCACTGATTGTGATCGTGTTTGTGATAGTGTAGCCGCGCCCGCGTGCCAGTGAGTGCGCGAGTGAGTGCCCGCCATCCGCCCGGCGTCCGCGCAGCTGCGATGCCCGCAGGAGGCCGACGGCGCCCGCCCCCGCGCCCTCTGCCCGCCCGGGACTTTCCCGGATCCCGATCTCATCTCTAGCGAAGTGTACGTCTCTACCCTTAGCCGAGACATTAGTCTACGAGTATAATCAATAAAACAAGTAATTACAATTTATCAACAACGCGTCTTGACATAAACAGTTAACACTTTTAATTAGCATTGCGTTTTATACGCCACTTGGGTTATTAATCCTGTCACACCTGCGCACTCATAACTTGTTATAGTTTATTAATTTGTGATTAATTTAAAGTAGGTACCAAACGTAATTAATTATGATAACCAAATGCTGTTGCACGTACAATAAAATAAATACCTAGGCAATTAAGTAGAAACAGTATTTTAAAAAATTTCAATCTAAAACACTTCAAAAATGGGGCCACGCTAAATTAACTAGTTAGCCAGGTTGCAATCACTTATTAAAGTTAAAGTTATTGAAAAATTTATTGGCATCATTAAACATTAAATTTAAAATACTTATTTAAATCTGTGACCTTCCGTTTAAAACAATATTTAACATAATTATCACTATCGATACGCTCTGTTGGTAATGTACATATTTATATAAAACTAGCGGCCGCACGCGGTTTCACCCGCGTGGTTCCCGTTCCCGTGGAAATATCGGGATAAAAAATATCCTATGTGTTAATCAAGGTTATAAACTATCCGTATGCCGAATTTCATCCAAATCCATTCAGTAGTTTTTACGTGAAATAGTAACAAACATACACACTTACAAACTTTCGCCTTTATAATATTAGTGTGAAGTGTGATTAGATTTTAAACTTTCATGATCATTACAATATTTTTTTATGAAAAGACGGGATTTTTGCCGTGTTATTGTTGTTGGTTTTGAGCCCCGGATATTTCGGCAGTTAATCCGTGGTCATGATGCATGTATTGCGCCGAAATATCGCAAGGTCCGCCAGATCGCACACGGTGTGGCATAAACTGAAGGAGGCCTACACCCATGAGGTTGAGACAGGCTAAGAAGGAAAAGAAGAAGATCACTTAGGTAGGTCTTACCTCGCTCCCGTTCCCGCCCCCGACCCACTAGTAAACGGCATTTTAATCAAAAAGCTTTGATATCACGCACTACAGTACCTACTGTTAATTATCTGTAAGTAAAAGCATTTTTTTATTCTCGATTTAAAATAATTTTTTACAGACTTAAAAAAAAAGAAGAGGTTCTCAATTCGGTTGTGTTTTTTTTTAATGTTTGTTACCTCAGAACTGCGGCATTTATGCGTTTTGTAAGTTTACTCATATTCGTTTTCGATAAATAGATCGGAACGATTCACTAAAAAGCGAAAAATAAACAAAAATTTTAACAATAAAAAAATGACCCCAAGAAATAAGACTGAAAAAAATGCACTAAAAAGTAAAAATAATTGCGTAGTTTAGTTTGTTTTATTTACTTGTAATAAATCTGTATTCTACTCAAACCTATATATAGTCTTAAAAAATAGCATCACATCTAACAGAACACATTTCAAATATTTAGTTGCAATCCACTTTTGCGTTACTTACACGTCGAATTATAACATATTAATGGCCCAGCTAGCAAAATACCCTTAGAAACGAAAGCTTTTAAGAGGTATGTCTTTAAATAAATTTTATATACGTTCTGATTAAGATAGATACTCTAATAATGGCATATTATAAGTCTATTTAAGCTATAAGAGCATATATACTTGTAAAAAATACTTTTAGAAGTATATAAGAAAATGAGAAATGACATCAATAAGACCAGTAGTGTTATAAACGCACTCTGTAAGCCTAATTCTTAATTAACACTTATACATGCACTACGTAAGTCCACTTAATCTTAAAAATGACTTATCAAAGTATTTTATTAGATAACGGCTGTTACACTTATAACTTATTCTTACAGACGTATATAAGCAAACTTTATATAATGTTTATTAGAGCAATAGTATTATACACGCACTTTAAAAGCCTAATTGCCATTAAGTCTTAATTAACACTTATACATGCACTTTGTAAGACCACTAAATCTTAGAAGTGACTTTACTAAGTGTTTTGTTAGATATCGTCTGTTACTTATAACTTATTCTTAAAGATGTATATAAGCTTACTTTATAAAACATTTGTAAGAACAGTAGTATTATATGCGCACTTTATAAGCCTAACTACCCTTGATTCTCAATAAACTCTTGTGAATGCATTTTGTATGATCACTCGATCTTAGAAGTGACTATTGTAAAAGATAGTGAAGAGTACTAGCACATCAAATGTCTTAGAAACTAGATAATTGCAATTAGAATTCTAATGCATTGCAAAAAAGTCAAAAGGTGGTCGACCAGGAACTTCCCTGTTTGTCTTTTAGCCTACTTTTACTTTAATAAGGAATCCTAAAGGTTATGAGCAATGGCCGCGTGGATTAAAAAATGTGGTTGAATTTGATTTTAGAAGTGCGGTGTAAACCTGAAACAATGGTAATGCACTTATATTGGTTCTGTTAAAGCCACTATAAGGCATGATTAGTGATAATGGCGACGTTTCCATATTTTTCATTTTTAATATAATATTTTTTATTATTAAAGATAGAAGATACATTGTTGAAATGGCCCGTAAAAATATTGTGATTGTTATTTAAAAATACTCGATAAAATCGACTTCGCAATTAAATAACAGTTTGTAATGCGTAATAAACATGAAATTATACTTACACATTTTGTAGGAAAGTGAATTAAACAGGACAGTACATAATACTAACGTTTTTAATACTCTTCTTATTATTCAGAAAAGTTTCACGAGCATTTGGCAATCCTTTCGGCGGACTGTGATTACATCTGATTACATGTCTTACTAAAAGCTCGCAAAGAGCACTACAAGTAATATCACACTTAGAACAGCATTAGTAAGTGCATTATAAGGGTAAATGCCCGTACAGAATGCCTTTTGTAAATCATTTGTAAGTCTGTTTGGTATTATTAAAGCATCAACAAGAATTTTGTAAGATTGGAAATACACTTCTCGAGACCATTTTAAGATATATTTAAGGGTAAATAGACTTATTAAGTGCGCCCAAATCCGCACTTATAGCAGTCTATCGGAGTACCATAAGACTGGTAAAATTATACTCTTGGGATGTGTGTAAGAGGAAATTTTGCTAGTTGGGGGATAACACTGCACAACACAGAGAATAACATTTTATTTTCTTTTACAACCTAAGTGAAATTCATTTTGAATAACACATTACAAGTTTAATAATAAGAAAGGGGATAGAACCTTTGTGGCATATCCACATGCCGACATTTTGATTTTTTCCTAAAGTTTCCGCGCACGATAAAAGTGGTATATATGGATAGAAGATACTTTAACAAACAAAAAATGTCGAGTAATATGGTACCCTTAAGTGTCACGTTCCCGAGATATTTGAAGGTAAAGATCGCCATACGAAAAACTCACAATCGTTAAAAACCTAATAATTACGTATATTTACGCATTCCATTGCATTCAAATGATAGTTCCCAGGTTAATTTAACTATTTATTAGAAGGCAGCACCACCTAGTAGCATGACAAAGCACTTTAATTAATTACTTGTATAATAAATCGCATCATATCGCAAATAAACGCTATTTTGGCAAAGTAGGTATTTTGAACCGCGGTGGTTGTCTTATCTTCCATTCCATAAACAGTTAAAAATAAAACAAAACACATAATGTAGATGTAATGTAACAATCGTTTATTATTATTGCAAAAAACTACAATACCTAAGGTATAAAACTACCGTGGCGGCGACGGGATAGAAAACAAGCCAACCACCGCGGTTCGAGTTACCTACTTTGACAGAGAAACGGTGCGGGAAGAAATCCAGCAAAATTCGTTTACGAGTACGAGAGTTTTAGCTCGTAATCAGGGCATCCCAAGGACTTCTAGATAAAACATACTCCGCGATGAAGGATACCATGCGTTCCACATTCAACGAGTCCAAGCTTTGCTACCTACAGATCATCGATTACGCGTTGATTTTTGCTAAACCATGTTACGAAAAAGAAATGTAGAACCGATGGCCGTTGGGGCAGAACGGTTCTCGAGTGGCGATCGCGCACCGGAAGACGCAGTGTGGCCAGCCCTCCAACAAGGTGGTCCGACGATCTGGTGAAGGTCGCGGGTAGCCGCTGGATGCAAGCAGCACAGGACCGGTCGTGGTGGAGATCCTTGGGGGAGGCCTTTGTCCAACAGTGGACGTCTTCTGGCTGATGATGATGATGATGATGATGTTACGAAAGGAGGAACTACTTTTTTAAATGTTAATGAAAGCTGAGAGTCTGGCGCATTGTTGAAGCCTACCTAGGAACCATAAAGTCACCCGTTCAGATTTTTTATATAAAGTTGACAATTTAAGTCATTTTTCACTAAACGTAAATTTTTCACTGTAGAGTGTAGACCAACATTTTCATAACTTAAACTATGATAAATCATAGTTACGAAACTAATTAGTTTATTCATAAAAGTACTACTCATGAAGATTTAGTTGCAATAAAAAGTCTCGACAGTCTTCTACATTTTTTTTAAATTTTATTTTAAATTGGACAGGTCGAAAAATCTCAGAACTTCAGAAAAAATATCATAACTCGAAAACTATGAAAAGTCGCGGAACATACATGGGGGGTGATTCGGATACCCCACGACACGAGGGACCTAATTTTTTTTTGGACCTCAATGTTTTGGCCACCTGTATAATTATTTGGTGGTCGGCGAACTAGATGCGATTTGACGGAGCTTTTACTTTTCGGCCAGCCGGTCGAAAGGCGACTAATAAATTAATAAATATAATTAATCATATTTAATATTATAAAATAATTTATTTAGAAAATGTATGTAAAATACAAAATATATCTTCAATTAATATGAAGGTTTAGTTTACGGCCGCTTGTTTATATACAAGTATTTGAAGTAAAAAAAAATTAAATTAGTTAGTATTTAACGGCCGAAAACTGAGTCGTATATAAGCTACTTCTTGGCATAGGCAAAACTTATGTGGACGAAAATAAAAAAAAAGTTGATAAGATTTAATGACACAAACTATGCTATTAAGTGAACCTGTGAAATCGATATTGCGGCCGTTTCTAATATTTTTATGATGGCCAAAAACCAAGAATAATCGATTGACTAGATTTAGTTTTCAGCCATGTTTAATATAAAAAGAAAACTGTTTCCATAGAAATGAGAGTTATAAGAAAAAACATTTTTATTACGAAATATAATTATTATACTTATTTACATAAAACAGAAAATAAAACAACACTTAAAAATACATGGCCGAAAACTAACATAAATACGGCCGAAAATTAAAATAGGTGGCCGATAACCGGCAATGTCGCAACTTTCCGAGATTTATTTATTTTATAATTAAACTATTTTCTCAGACAAAGCTTAGAAAAACGAAAATTGTTTTAGTTGGTTGTTTCAAAAAAACTTTTGACTTTAATTTTGTTTACTCTGTCATAATAAGAAATCGCTCTGAAAACGCCTGTTATCGGCCACTTAAGCAAAGTTTTTGCTTAAGTGGCCGATAACAGGCTAATTCACCCTAATCATAAAAGCTACATCACTTTTAAATAGAGAAATACCCGTTTTTCCACAATTCCAAATCTAAAAGGACCACCTACAGGTCACAATTATTAACTGATTTTCATAATTTTTTCGACATTTTTAGCTAAACTAACCCTAGGACCTTTTTTTAATTTTTTTAAGTCTGTTTTTCCCAAAATATTTACAATTTAGTAAAAAAACACCCCCCAAAAAACCTTTTTTTTACTATTTTCAAAATTCTAAAAAAAGTTAGGTCATCTGATAACTATTTTCAATGGCGAACACAGAAAAAACGGGTTACCTCAAGGAAGCGTACTGGCACCAATGCTCTATAACGTATACTCGAACGGCCAACCCTACACCCTAGGTACAGCTAAGTTTCTGTACGCTGACGACTTAGCGTTAGCTGCACAAACCGAGAAATTCGAGGAAGCGGAACTAATGCTGAATGAGGCCTTAAAAGAAACAGCTGATTACTACGACGACAACGCACTCCGACCTTATCCATCAAAAACCGAATCAAGCATGTTTCACCTACGAAATCGCGAAGCAGGACGTAAGTTAAATATCTCGTGGTGTGGCGTTCGAATTCAGCACATCAATCACCCCAAATACCTTGGGGGTCACTCTCGACAGGACTCTATCTCACAGAAACCACTGCCAAAATACAAAGCAAAAAGTTAGCTCTCGGAACAACCTGCTTCGTTGTCTCACATCAACATCCTGGGGCGCTTCTCCACAAATTGTGGAAAGAAAAATACAGTCCTCCGCCTGGATTTGTTGAGCCTGCAGAAGAACTTCCCGCCGGTCACGACCTTCCATGGTCTACATGGAAGTCCTTAAATAGACTACGGACACAAGTGGGCCGCTGTGGACTTAACAGATTTAGATGGGGTTACGTCGACATGTCCCACATGCGTGCAGCACGGATGAGCTTATGGCAGCCACGGATGCAGCGATAGATCAGTGGCCTGATTAACGTATTTCGTAATAGTCGAAATGTCGTTTACGTTTAGAAGTCGTCCTATTGAAAAACAGTCACAAATCCGTATTCACCTGTCATTTCGCTAGAACGATTACTCGATAGGAACGCAACTCAGCAATTTGTCAACTATTTAAACTTAATAACAGTCCTACCAAATAAATTCAAATACTTTTTGTTAACAAAACATGCAGAAATGTTTATTATTTTTTTCCAACGACTTTCGTATTCACGTATCAATCGTGCAATTGATACGTGAATACGAAAAGTGACTTAAGCGATCAAATCGCTTGCAGTTGAAGTTTTGTTACGTGAGTTAGGCTACTGGCTACTTTTTGGGCCAATCACATATAATAGTTGTATCTTTGTTGTACGAACCAACGACACGAAAGAAGAAGAAGAATGGTAAAAAGCTTTTTCTGGCCAAATTTTGATTTAAAATAGTAAAAACACTAACAGTTGAAACTATGTCGCTCATTTTTACTTTGCGATCTTCCTTCACGATTTTTAGAACTTGGTTAATGTTTTGTTGAGTCACTGCTTCATTTGGACGACCTGGGCGTCTTTTGTGTCCATACCGTTTGAAATCGGCATACCACCGACAAATGGTTGGTTTAGAATTTTAAATGGAGCAGATTCCGGACAACACTTTATAAGCCATTGCTGTACTTGAACGGTGTTTTTTCCCATTAAAAAACAATCAACACACGAAAGGCGTTTTACCATTGAAAATGGTTATCAGATGCAAATCGCCTGAGACGTATTTATGGCTATAGCTCCAAGGATTTTAGGAGGATCGAAATACGAATAGTACCAAGAGTTGAGGAATTTATAGTGACATGTATGAGCGTTTTAATTTTAAAAATTGGCTGTTAAAATTTTTTTTAACTTTGAAAAATGTAAAAAATTTTTGGGGAGTGTTTGTTTATAAATTGTAAATATTTCGGAAAAAAACAGACTTAAGAAAAAAACTAATAAAGGGTCCTAGGGTATTAACCCTAAGTCTGGTTTTTTCCGAAATATTTACAATTTATAAACAAACACTCCCCAAAAATTTTTGCTAATGCTTAGCTACAAAATTTTTGAATATCGGTTAATAATTTTGAGTGTGAGGATGTCACTACTGTGAAAAAATAGTTTGATTGACATTAATTAAAATAGAAATAAAACTTATTTTTATTTGTTTTATAAGTTAATATTGTATTACATAGATATTTTAATAAATTAAACTTAATTTAAATTCAATTAACTAAGGAAAATTTTAACTTAATTTTTTTATGGCAACTCTAGAAAATCTTAAACATAGCTTGGACACTTTTGACAGTTTAGCAATATCACAGACGATAATTTGTGTATCTTCTACGCTGGACCACTCGTTGTGTATCGAGTGCTGGCACTGGATAAATATCACATTTGATATCACGAGAATACGGAATGTCGAGATTAGTTGACATTCGCTATGTTTTTTCGATAAATATCGAGTTGGAGATTATATCAAAGGCGCGAGAATTGCCTCTGTGCCATGGCTATCATCTGACTTAGCTACGTTTTTTGGATGTTGTGAAAATGCCTTCCAGGTCCCGCACTAAGTGTTATTTTGGATGTGATAACGATGATTTATTAATTACATTAGAGGAAATACAATCAAATGACTTAAATAACTTAGTGCACATCGAAGCAAAAAAATAAAATTGTAAATCAATAAAATATAAAAATTGTAAAGAGTGTTCAAATGATTTGTTACGTACAGTTATACATTTTCATTTATTTATTTCTGAAGTTGATTACACCAAAAAGTCTTTATTTCATGCATGTACGCTTTTATTGATTTGTTGAATGATATTTATTATATGATTAACCTGCTTGAGACAATCACCTGAAACACAAAATTTGGCAGAAAGAAATATTTTTTTTGTTAAATGTCAATGTGATTTTGGATCAGTTATTAGCTGGTTTAGGTGTAAAAATCAAAAAGCTGATTTGATTGATTTTAGAATTAATCTGTCAATAAAGTTAATTTTTAATAGTTGGCGCACGGGGATTAACAGAATATTGAGTGGCAAAATCTGTAAATTTGATAAAAGTGATTCAATTAAATTGCAAGATTAGAATTATTATAATACATAAAAAGAAATAAATAATTTACCTACGTACCTACATAACGGATTTGTTATTTTGTTTTGTAATGTTTATAATAAGTCTTCGGAATCAGCACTATTTGCAATAAAAAAAGACATTAGTACGTAGGTATTTTGATTTGTTTAGAATTTTCTTTATTTTTAAAGAATGCTGTTTTATTACCCACCCACATAATATTTAGGTCCTCAATATCTGTGGAGATCGCTAAATACGCTTTTTTTTCTTTTGTTAGCAATTATAATAATATGTATATAGCCTATATGCCTTTGGAATTGTGTTTAAGTTGGTAATTGTAATATTTATGTAATACCTGTTAATAAAGTAACATAACAACAACAGTCTACAGATACTTTGGACAGGTTGTAAATTTTATATAGCTAAGGGCCTACTGTCACCTCTTAGCGCTGTATTACTTTATTTTTACTATGCAAAATACGTATGAAAAATTGCATAGTAAGATTAAAGTAGGTAATGCTGCTCCAAGAGGTGACAGTAATCCTACACAGAGGTTTCTATAGGTGCATAGGTACCTATACCTATCTATACGTATGGAAAAAGCGGCATCGAATGATCGAGGCCCTTAAACTTAAGCTTCACTTTGAACGTGGGAGGCCTGTACCCAGCAGTGCGACATTTATAGGCTGATGATGACCCGTCTATATGTATTATCTATGACTTAGAGAATTGCACTGCTGTAGTTGGTCACTTTAGATTTGGAATTGAAAAAAAACGGGTATTTCCGAATATAAAACTGATGTAGCTCTATGATTATTGACCGATTGTCCATGGTAATGGTGTTACAAGATGCGGATGTAAGCAAGGAGTGCATTCGAGTTGGAATTTTACTTAGGTTGTAAAAGAAAAGAAAATGTAATTCTCTGTGTTGTGAAGTGTTATAATTCGACATGTATAAGTAATGTAGCTGTGTAATTTTAGGGAAGTAGTCTCAACAAAAATTTCTTATTTTTCAATTTGTAATGTGTTACTCAAAATAAAATATATATTTTATCGTAAATTTTTGTATTCATTTTCAATGCTACGATTCTTGCGGGGACTGAAATCTGTGAATTTTTCCAAATGAGTGCCGCGTCTGCTAACAATTGATCAACGGCAACGTATTAATGATTCAAAACGCTGTTTAGCACTGTTTAAAAGGAAATAAAAAGGATTTTGTACGTGGGTATGTAACAATGGATGAAACATGGATTCATCATTTCATTCCGGAATCCAAACGGCAGTCAGCAGAGTGGAGAGCGGCCGGTGAAAGCCGCCCGAAGCGGCTTAGGCCACAACAATCTGCCGGGAAGCTCTGTATTTTTGGGATATGCATGAAATACTTTTTATCGACTACCTTGATAGAGAGAAACATAAATAGCGAATATTACATAGAATTGTTGGAGCGATTAAAGTAAGAAATCGCGGAACAACGGCCTCAAGTTAAGAAAAAAAGTGATCTTTCACCAAGACAATGCGCCGCGCGCCGTGTCACAAGTCCATGATAACGATGGCGAAACTAAAGGAATTGGGCTTCGAATTACTTCCTCATTCACCGTATTTTCCAGATCTGGCCCCCAGTGATTACTGGCTGTTTGCAGATTTAAAAAAAATGCTCCATTCAAAAAATTTGACTCAAATGGTGAAGTAATCGCAGCAACGGTGGCTTATTTTGAAGTCAAAGATAAATCTTTCTACACTCAATTTTGACGACCTCCTTGGTCGAGTGGTTTGTATACCGGTTTTCATGGTGTCGCCATCTCTGAGATCCCGGGTTCGATCCCCGATCGGGTCAATTTAGAAACTATTGTTTTTTCTAAATTGTATCGGGTCTGGGTGTTTTCTATGTATAATAAGTATGTATTTAAGTATTTTAAGTATGTTTATCCGTTGTTTAATAACCATTTAACGAGTTTCATTACGAAGCTTCTTTTGGGCTAGATAATTGGTGTGAGTGTAGGAAAGTTTATTTATTTTTTATAATTTAATATTTACTAGAGAAAAACAACCAGTCTCAGGAAAGCTCGACTTCACAGTGACCTAATACCGCTGGCTTGAGCTTAAATCACAAACTACTGGAAAAAATTCAACGCGTCTTCTGGGGTTTCAGTAGCTGAGAGGTGTGGACTGGCAATCCAAAGGTTTTTCCTGAGACTGGTTGTTTTTTTTCTAGAAAACATTTTATCCTATATTTATTACTTTTAGTGCATTTTCTTTCAGTCTAATTTTTTGCAGTCGGTTCTTTTTTGTTACTTTTTTTAGTACCTACGGATGAAGTGCATAGTGCAATTGTTAAGTACCTATAACTCACTAGCCGCCCGGCCGCGATTTCGTCCGCGCCAGCACCTCGTACCAGAGGGCCTACTCTCTTAAGCGCATGCGAAACTTCGTTGGTCCGTAATTCGTCGTATTGCATTATACGACGCGCTGCTGCATGTTTTTCTCACAAGCGTTTGGTGCAGTACTTACACACACAACCGTGTACGTTAGATTGCGATTGCTAGCTGACGAAGTTTCGGTTGCGCTTAGAGGGTCTCAGGAGAATTTCCTAAAAAATCATATGTTTGGGTTTAAAGTTAGAACACGCCCCTGGCCGAGCACGTCCATTTAATTTTGTGTATTGAGACTATGATTGCCAAATATAAATAAATACATTTTTTTAAGCTTTTGGCAACTTTCGGTATCCCAAAGAAACTGTCGAGCGAGTCACGCGGCCGCGCTACGCACTCGTACCATGTGGTAATAAATGATATGATAATTTAAAAATTTACGAATAGATAATAATATTATCTACTAGTAATTTTTTACATACATACATAGATATATATGCATAGCATGCATGCATTGCATAGCTCGATGGCGCAGCGGAGGAGCTCGATGGCGCAGCGGCTAGCGCGTTCGGCTTGCGATCTTGCTTGCTAAGCAACTTTCGCAATGCCGGGTCGCTGGATGGGTGACCAAATTTAAAAACATCTCGAGCTCCTCCGTGCTTCGGAAGTCACGTTAAGCCGTTGGTCCCGGTTGCTGTCGTAAGATGGCAGTCGTTAAAACCCACCAACCCGCATTGGGCCAGCGTGGTGGGTTATGGCCCAATATCCCCACGTGCTATTGTCCATGTGGGAGGCCTGTGCCCAGTAGTGGGACGTTTATAGGCTGATGATGATGATGACATAGATACATCAGGCCCGCCTCCCGGAGGGGCGGCACTAGTAGGCAGAGACCACACATTTGCATTTGCTACGATTCTGCCACACATCATTTGCTTCACTTACTCTCATAACATTCTTCACACATGCCCGTCAACTTAGGGTACCTCGTTTAGCGCATTTCGACCTTACCTTTAACGAGAACGTAACCGATCTGATTTAAGTACGTTCGCCGAGGCCGAGGTCTTCCCCTTCTAACTATCCCATTCACTCTCGCCTCAAGCACATTCTTTGTAATTCTTTTTTAATCCATCCTCTCTACATGGCCAAACCATCTTAACATGCCTTTCCTAATTTTTGTCACTACATCGTATTCCACTTAAAATTTTAGATAACATTTGTATTTACGAGTAGATATATGTGTGATTTTTAGAATATCATTTTTGAAGCTGGCAGCCCAGTTGCGACACGCACAACACACTGCATCACCATCGCTCGCGTCTCGCTTGCATATTACAACTAAATGACCTCTGCTGGCATCAAAACAAAAACAAAGATATTTTTTTATTGCCTAACTAAGAATGATTTTGTTGGACCGTATTTTTTTTTATTAAAACATTTTTATAATATTTATAAGTTTTCGAATAAATTACCGTAAAAGTACAATATTTAATTAGTAGTGTGTAAAAAAAAATTAGTAAAATTACAGATTCGCCGCCAGTTCACATCAACTGTTAAACAATACTATGTATTAAAATCTTGTGATACGGCCGAAAAGCTAAAATAATTGTAATAAACAATGGTTTGGTACAAATGGCGGCGCTAGCGGGGCGATAACACGGCGGGTCAGCGCGGGAGATAATCCGTATCTCAACTCACCAATAAACATAATTATGCTATTAGCTTCTACACGATATGACGAATATTCAGGTGCGGTCCGTAAGATAGGTGGTTTACCTAGCAATTTCAAAAATTCACTCTAGGCCTATAAAAAAAATTCAGACTAAATATTCATATCTACACAAAACAACATCTCAATTACCTACTGTACGAGTTGAGTTTGAGTTATGTATGTTAAAGACAAGAATAAAAGAATTTTAAGGAAAAAGAGATGTAATAGAGTTAACAATGAGTTAGAGTTACAGTAAAGTAGCGTTTGTGTTGCGCGTTAGATGACAACTGGTTTGCGTTAATCTACGTGACTCCGTGTCGCGCTCGAACTTACTTATTTAGCATTAAACTGTTTAGGTAACTTAATTATTACAATAAAATCAAATTCCAATGTGCGGTTGCTAACCGTACAATTACAACAATAAAATAATAAAACATCTAATCAAGTCAAATTAAAAAATAATTAGTATGTATTATTATTATTATTATTTATTAGCTTTAAGCCAACAAGGTATTCCTCCAATTAAATATGAAAAAATGATAAAATCAAAAACCTTGAGAAAGTCGTTTTGATTGTAAAAGTGTATGCTGCTGACTATTTCTAACTCACACTCGCTATTACCGTTTCAGCTGCTGGCCGCCCCCGCCGCAGCCGCAGCCGCCCACCGATCATGGGGTAAGCACGTGACCTAAATCGGTCTGGAGGATCATCATCAATAGGCATGCAAGCGAGCATGCAGCATGCAAGCAAGCATGCAAGCACTATGTCACTGCTTTAACCTAATCTAACAAAAGATAAGAACTGGTTGTTAATGGTTGTTAATGGCCATTCCTAAGCCAAAAGGATAAATACATACATAGATTCGTAGTTCGTAGTCGCACTTGCAGTCGTTAAAACTTAAAACCCAACCAACCTGCATTGGACCAGCATGGTTGGTTGTGGCCTAATATCCCCACGTGCTATTGTCCATGTGGGAGACCTGTGCCCAGCAGTGGGACGTTTATAATCTTATGATAATGAAGTTGAACACTAAATGGTAATTAAATGAGATCTATTGTTACTGAATCATTCAAATTGAATCATGTGTAGCAAGCACACTTGCAAGCTAGCATGCAAGAAGACTTGCAAGCAATTTTAACAATGCTCTCTCAGAAGTACTCAGTTGGTTTACTGTTAATAATTTACAGCTAAATGCTAAAAAAAAATTACACTACCAAAATGTCAAGACCGAACAAACCGATGTAAGGATAAACGGTGATAAATTAGATTTGGTAGACTCGACAGTGTTTCGAGGGATAACCCTTGACTCAAAACTTCAATGGCATCTTCATTATCGAAGTTGGCCGGAAAACTCAGTTTTGCTGCTTACGCCATTAAAAATTTAGGCAGTTAACCGACGTTGAAACTGCTAAACTGATTACGTTAGTTATTTTCACAGTGTCATGTCGTATAGCGTCCCAAGTAACAAAAGTTTCCATAACCAAGGCATTTTATCACCAAACAGTGATACAGCAGGCCTATAATGGTAATCATTGTGGCTGCTTGTACCATAAAGGTTTTTAACAGAGCCTTTTACTTTTATAAAATTAATAAGCATTTAAGTTTTTAATTTTGCTCTATGAACGCTTACAGGACTATACAAAAGAATCATTAAAGTGTTGCACTGTAATATACAGCGTGTTTCTAGTAAGGTGTCAAGCCGATGTGTGGTGATAGGGAACTACCATACCTATCTATTGAACCCCCATGTATGTTCTACGATTTTTTGTAGTTTCCGAGTTACAATTTTTTTTTGTTATTTTATGATTTCGAGCGTCGGCGTCGAGCCAGCGTCCACGCGGCGTCAGTGCAGCGCTTGCGTGGCATCGACGCCGCGTGAGCGCTGCAACGACGCCGATATGACGCTGACGCTCAACAACGAGACGGCTCTAAAAATATTATGTTTTTTTTTGGGTGGAATCTTTTTCGATGTTTTTTTTAATACAGTGCCTATATTGATTGCACATTTTCAAGTAAAAAAATCTCCTTCCTAACTTTAACGTAAGATACTAAAATTTTTATCCTAACTTTAAAAATTAGGTCCTACAGAACAGAATGGAATTTTGCCACTTAAACAAAAACAAACGATTTTCCATAGCTCCTGACTAGTTTTAAATACTGCCCGACCAAATATGCTTTCATACTAATACAAAAAAAGATATACTAAATGGGACATTTTTGCTGAAATCGGTCGTTGAACGTGGTAGATCGGAAATTGTGTAATTTTCATATTTTATAATTTCTTAGTAGCTTTGCATATTTTTGTATATCAGGAGATTAATTATCCTTTTACGTTTAAGAAGAGCTCAATTGAATAATAATAACAAACATTTCATACCTACTACACTATCCTCAAAATTACCATTATTAATGAGAGGCCCGAAATAAATTTCTAGATGTGCATCTGCACGCCGCGCCGCTGCAAAAATTTAAGAAGAACATTTTAGCGGCGGAGCCGAAGGTGCATATCGGTAATGGTGGCCGGCATTTTGAACATATTAAATTTTAATCGCTTTTTGAGTTTTAATTTGGCCCTCTCATTAATAATGGTAATTTTGAGGATATGTAGTAGGTATGAAATGTATGTTATTAGTAACAACTGAGCTCTTCTTAAACGTAAAGGGATAATTAATCTCCTGATAACAATATGCAAAGATACTAAGAAATTATAAAATACTAGTAGACAGCCGACGACTTCGTTCGCGTGGACCCCGTACCCCGTGACGAATTTTCAAAATGACTCCCTTCCCATACCCAAGTGACAACGCCTACATCGCATTTGTTCTATCATCAATAGTTTTCGTAGCGCACGCGATGTAAAAATTGATTAGAGTTTTAGTTAGGATCCCTAATTATTTTTTAAATATAATAATAATATAGCCTATGTCACTTGGAGATAGTGTAGCTTCCCAACGGTTTTTTTTAAATCGGTCTAGTAGTTTCGGAGCCTATTCAATACAAACAAACAATTAAAACTTTCCTCTTTTTAATATGTAATGTAAACAGTTACCAGGCCGTTCATCAATCCTATGTGATTCTTCCTCTGTTGAATTGATTGATGTTCTTTCCAAAGGTTCTCTTAGTCAATGCACAAATAATAATGTACCACAACTCATACCAACCAACCAGATTTCATGTTGGACAGATTTTAATAGTGACTTGGTAATATTTAGTGATGAATTTGGTAAAAACATGGGTCGGTTGTTATTTGACTTGGGACATTCAGTAATCAATTATTGTATACCGGGTGCTTCTTATCAATATATTTTGAAGAGAGCTGTAGAATATAAATATAACCCTGATAGCAGCTAATTAATATTTGTTGGTAATAGAGGTAACTTGAACAAAACAAGTCTTATAAATTGTTTAGAAAGTTTGGATAAGTTAATTGTAAAGAGAATTATATTGTTCAAATTACCCTATTTTAGTAGTTTTCCACAGGAGGAAAATTCTATTAGATATAAGCTCAACATGACATTAGATTTATTTTGCAAAAATTACATAATGCATTTAATTGACACTAACAATTATGTTAGCAATTTTTATTTGACTTTTGAGATATTATTTGAGATAGTTATTATCTGCCAAATTATTTTACGCGACAAATAGCTTTATCGCTATCATATTGTATATTAACTTCAGGCAAAAACTTGGCTAAACAAGTTGCTTCTATTGAGCAATGGATATTTGACATAGACGTCAGTAGTGCTTCTACTGACATTCCAATTAATTGTTTATTTTTTATATTCACCAGAACATCCAAGGAATGATGGGCAACGATTTAGAGATTGAATTGTTCTTGAACTGTAATAAAATTGATATTCTTTGCATAACCGAACACTGGCTTAGAGACCATCAGTTCATGATCAATTTTAAGAATCATTTGGTAGGAAGTTTGTTCAGTCGAGTAAATGCTATACATGGTGGCTCCTTAATTATTGTTAATAAAAAGTTTAAATTAAATGGACGCAAAGACATAGTGAGCTTCTCGGTTGAGCGAACAATAGAAATAGCTTGTGTGGAGTTGGAGCAGTTTGTTGTATTAAGTGTGTACAGACCTCCATTAGCGTTATATGACTTTTTGAAAAAGTTATGGATGAGGCATTACGTAAGGTCCGCAATGTGAGTAAAACCATAATTGTTTGCGGTGATTTTAATATAAATTTGTTAAAAAATTTCACGTTGTCAATTAAAATTAAAAACTTATTTCTTTCATACAATTTGAATCATTTATTTTTGAAGCTGACAAGAATCATTAATAATATTATAAATCATTAAATCTCTACCTCGTACAGTTGTTTACAGATCTTTACAGGATAATGCTTTTCACAACTATAATGCCACGAAGTTCACTGCCTGGGAACTTGTTTTGGCTGCCACTGATGTAAATGATATTTTTATTTATTTATTTATTAATAAGGCTTACCAACTAAATACATACAACTCATTTCAGCAGACAAAGTTTGAGGAGTGGTTACACTTAAATGTATTTAAATTATAGGTATGCACAACATTACATGATAGCTATATTTAACACACTTGTCATAGACTTGGTGGATACATTTGCTCCTGTCAAAAAACGTACATTTAAACGACAACCGATCCCTTGGCATATAATAAATAAATCTATATTAGACGGGGTTTTCGCAGTAGAGTGGAAGTGTGCTATCGTAACCCCGATTCCAAAAAAGTCTGGTGTGGATAATTTCTCAGACCTAACCCTATTAGTATTTTGCCAACGTTATCTAAAATTATAGAAAAATGCGTACAACTACAAATAACTTTATTCTTTGAAAAAAATAAAGTCCTGCCACTTGTACAATCTGGTTTTCGCAGAAATCACAGCACTGTCTCGGCTCTTATGAATATAACGGACGATATTCTCACAGAGTCAGATGTGGGGAAAGGGACTATTCTAGTGTTATTGGATTTAAGCCGCGCTTTTGATTATGTAGATATACCTATTTTGCTGGCAAAGTTAAAACATTACGGTTTCGCTGTTTTGGCCTGTGTTTGGTTTAAATCTTACTTTCAAGGTCGTAGTCAAAGAGTAAATTGTACAGATAATAGGGGTAGTCGGACGATATCGAGTGCACTTTCTCTTGAAAAGGGAGTTATTCAGGGTTCTATTCTCGGACCAACATTATTTGCTATTTACACGGCAGATATTATCAAGGTAATTAAATATGCCAGTCTTCATCTGTATGCGGATGACAGCCAACTTTATGTCCATACACAATGTTCTAAAGAGGATGTGACAGTTGCTGTCTCTAACCTTAATCAAGACCTAAGGGCTGTTTCGGATTGGTCGGCGGAACACGGCCTTGCACTTAATGCCGGCAAAAGTATCACAATTACATTAGGCACTAAACATCAGGTCAAACTGATAAATGCATACAAACCTGCTATCAAAGTTTACAATAAAGCAGTACCGTACGAGGCTTGTGTACGCAATCTTGGACTTCTGATGGACGAAAACTTAAAATTTGAGCAACATGTTCGTAGTAAAATAGGGAAATGTTTTGGCTCCCTGAAGAGCCTTTACAAATTACGTCCGTTTTTAAGAAGAGACATTAGAATTTTGCTTTGTAACTGTTGAGATGAGACAAAACCAAACATGGTTTTGTCTCATCTCAACTATTGTGACATAGTGTATCAGCCGTGTATATTTAAGAAAACCGCTCAGAGCGTTCAGAGGGTGCAGAACGCATGCATGTGATTCTGTTTCAACATTCCGAAGAGGGATCACATTGCACCCCATTTGGTCCAAAGAGACATTTTAAACATCTATAACGCCGTTACTCTCAAATATGCCTGCTTCCTGCACTCATTGCACCACACTAAAATGCCCTTTTATTTGTATTGTAAAATTAGTAGTAGGATAAAGTGTAAAATAGAATTAACAAAATTTCACTGCATAATGTCAAGACTCGCCAACACCAGGGGATGCTTCAAGTATGCCGCGTCCAAAATCTGGAATGACTTACCGCCGCCTATTCGTTCAGCACTTACTCTGTCACTACCTACCTTTAGACAAAAAGGCCGGAAATGGCTACTTTATAAGCAATCCCTGGCATCAAACGTAACCTACATATAAGAAAATATAGGCGGTTCTCTCCGAAGAGCCAGTGGATCGAGCCGACCTGAAATAGCCACGTCGTCGACAATTCGAGCAGCTCTGCGTTGAATGCGGTCAAATGGAAGGAGTTAGTACTGGGGTGCTCCAGCCCAAAGATGGGAGCAGTATCCCATATGCGGCCTGACCTGCGCATTGTAAGCGGTGGGCCGGCGTTAAATACTGACCCGCTCTATTATGCACACCTAGCTTTTTCTAAAAGCTAATTTAGCTTTACCTTCCAAGTGACCCCGAAACTGAACGTCACTCGAAATATCGACACCATGGATTCCAATAGTTGAGTTGAACTCTTAAATTTCCTCTTAGGAAATAACCTAAAACCACCAAATTCAAAACTTAAGGGTTTTTGGAATTATCGGACACTATTCCGAAAAAAATTTCGAAATTCGACCAAAGGCAAAGAAGGTCAAAAAGACTTAGAAAAATTTCGACCAAAACTTCAAAATTTAGATTTTTCCAAAATTCAAAATTATAATACCTTACACCCAAAAACACCCAAAAATAAACTTTTGACAAAAAATTTTCTTATTAAAAACTTATAAAAAATCAATTTTAAAATTAGCTGACCTAACCTAACCCTAACCTTTTTTTTTTTTTTTTTTTTTTCCCAGGGGAATGCGTTACGCATACCGGGGCCTTGAAGAGGCACCCGGTTATGTGGGACTCGCCCGTCCGCCTTTCCGCCCCCACTGACAAGGAGAGAAGCTCCAAGTCAGCTGCCAGGTAGGACCCGGCTGGGAGGGCGAGACGGAGGGGGATACCCACTAAACCCCTGGGGGACAAACAATCCGACAGCATAAGGCTGAGGTGGAACACGGTACCGACCGATAGGCATTGAACCGCGAACCACCCCGTCGCCGTGTGTTGGCCTATGACAACTGCAAGCAGCCGTCACGCGCCATCACACGGCGACTGCCACGAGGCACAACAAAAAGAAGGAGCCCTGAAGGGGCAGACCTTTCGGCCAAAAATGGCACCAGCTTGTGCAGCCCTTGCTGAGGCGCAAGGGGCACAAGCCAGCCCCCGTCTTGCGGGAGGAGGGCGCCATGATGCCGCCCTCGACCCTACCACCGCCGGTAACCCGGCCCCACGTCCGGCGGAGAAAGGCGGCATTTATGCCGCCCTTGACTCCACATCCAATGCCGGTTGCCCGGCCCCATGTCCAGCGGAGGAAGGCGGCATTTGTGCCGCCCTCGACTCCACTTCCGCTGCCAGTTGCCCGGCCTTGTCCGGCCCTGCCGGCGACTCCGCCACCTCCATAGGCGTAGCGGCGCCCTCCTCAGCCGCAGGTGGAGCCCGCGGCCAAGGGGCCCTCTTAGCCCTCGTCTCAGGTGGGCGGCACTTCCATCCCCCCATGTGGTGGTTGTGTGGGAGCCCAGCCTCCCTACACACACCACACGCCGCTCCTTCTGCACCACAGTCGGCCACCCTGTGCCCGGGGGCGCCGCATCGGAAGCACAGCGCACCCCGACGGGCCTCCGAGTTGCACGTGTAGCTTACGTGGCCCACACCGTAGCACACGTAGCAACGAGTGGGGCGCCTCTCCATGAGCTCGACACGAACGGTCGCCCAGTCGAGCCCAACCTCCCCCTGTTCCGCCATGATCTTTGCTGCAGCGGCCGGGAGACGGACCACCGCGGAGCTCCGGCCCGACGGTCCGATCCTGATCGGCCCCACGGTCACCCGCTCACCCTCGCACCCCATTTCCTCCGCAATCGCCTGTCTGACACGCTCCCCATTGTCCGGCAGGTCGGGGTTGAGCCCCACCAGCCGGATCTCGGCCATCTTGCACGGCCGGGCCACCACCACACCCTTTGGGACGACCTTCCGGAGCCGATCCGCCAACGCATCCGCCTGGGGGCCACTGGAGGCACCTGGAATTTCCAGTATGCGTCCCCCAACCGCGGACCGCCGCACCCGGATGCAGTCGCTCAATGGCGCCCCCTCCTGCTTTATGCGCCCCATCGCCGCCTCCATCACCGAGGCATACGTTGCCCCCGTGGCCGCTGCCTCTGGCCCGATCGTCACGGTCACAGCCGACGATTGTGGCAGCTCCAGCTTCGCCACTGGGGCGACCCTCCTCGGCACACTTCCCCCCACCTGTGGGCTCTGGGCAGTTGCAGCCGCAGCCTTCCTGGCCCTGCTCCTGGCCTTTTTTGAGGCGACGGTCCTCCACTCGGCCGGCGGTGCAGCCTTCTCCTTCGGGGGGTCACCGGGGGTGCCATGGGGTCCGGCAACCGCCCCGGCGTAACTCACCCCAGCCCTCCCTCCGTCACTTGCCACCGGCGGCCTCCTCGGGGGCTCAGCTGGGAGGCGGCTCTCGATTTTGTCGAGGCGCCCTCCCAGGGACTCAAGAAGCTCCCTCTTTAGGGCCTCCAACCCTTCCTCCACGCCCGTCCGAGGTGGGGGGGGGGGGGGGAAGCAGGCGTCTGTGCGGCCGTCCTCAGCGCCTCGACCTCCTGCTGCAGCGCCTCGACCTCCTGCTGTAGCCCCTCTATCCTATCATAGAGGCCATCCCCATGGCTCACCCACTCGTGGTACTCCCCTTTGTGCAGCTTAAACAATTGCTCCGCAATAGCCACCACAATCAGCACCTTCCTGCGGGCCTCCCTGCGGAAGGGCGGATCGAGGCCACGAAGCGCGTCCAACACCTCCTCGCCGAGGTCCCCCGCCTTCTCACTCAGCTGCGCAGACGTCAGCCCCTTTACTTCTGCCTCATATTTCAGCAGGTTGTCCGACGCCTGAAAAACTGCTCCCCTCTTCGGAGCGGGAGAACCCTCGCTGGAACCGCCGCTGCCGCTCGTATCGGCCCGAGCTTTCCCCAGCGTACGCTTGCGCGTCTCCTCCACTAGGTCGATGACCATCTGCGCGCACTCCGGGTCCGAGTCCCTCTCCCGCGCCATCTCGGCCGCCCAGTCGAGACGACTGGCGCCACCCGCACCGGGCACCGCCGGTTCCACGCCGCTCGAGCCATTAGCCCTCGCGAGCGCTTCACCGGACGCGTCCCCGGCCTCTCCGCCCTTCCCGGGCCCACCACGAACTCCGCCCCTCTTGGGCAAACTCCCACCAGCACCAGTAGCAGCCGCCACTGCAGGAGCCTGGTCACGCGCTCCTGCAGGGCCTTCGGTAGTCAATTTAACACATGGGGGCCCGGGTACCCCCATGCGCCGGGCGCTAGCCGGATCGTATCGCATATTCACCTTATTATCCGAACTTTTCATGTTAATTCGGAAATAAGGTTTCCTTCCCCCTGGTCGCTAGGGGGTGGGCTGTCCGCCGCCCACCAACCCGTCCGAAAACGGGCGCCCGTCGCCGCGCCCCGCAACGACGGCACCTTTGCGCTGAAACGGCGCCCAGAAGGGGCGCCGGACTACCCTAAACCCCCCCGTGTATCGACGCCCAGAAGGGGCGCCGACTACCCCAAAAACCCCCCCCGTGTGACGACGCCCAGAAGGGGCGCCGTCAAAACTCCCCTCAAAGCCGCTCAAGAGTGAGCGGCGAGCGTGCGACCCAGAGTGGGCCGCACGTGGAGATCCCCCCCGCAGGTCCGAGTGACCCGCTGTGCGGTCCAGAAGGGACGCGCGTTGAAGGGGGTGCGATGCCCAGAAGGGGCACCACCTACTTTATTCGGCGCCCAGAAGGGACGCCAGGGATTAGCATAAGGCCCCTTGTCCCACGCTGAACGTGGGCCGAGAGGCCTTACCCCAGGGTGCACCACGAGGAGGTTCCCAAATTTGCACCCCAACCTAACCCTAACCTAACCTAACTACTGATGTTCAGCGCAATGCTCAGCCCGCCGCTTGACGCGTCGCCTGGTGAGAGGGGCGAGCCGGAGACGCCTGGTGCACCCGAAAGGTCCTATATGAATGTCAGGGACGTGGAGACATTCAAGACTTTGGTCCTGCGTTACTGCGGGCGGATACACGAGGCGGTTCGATCGGGCAAGTCAGTCACAAAAGCCAATAAAGAGGTGATCCTCGACTGTGCGACCGCCATCGAAGGCTGCCTGACCAACTTGCTCGATGGGACCGAGACCGAGCTGCCGCCGGATGTCTCCCAGGAGCAAGTTAGCGAGGAGAGCATAAGGGAGCTAAGCCATAAGCTGGATAACAGCGTGAGTGCCGTAGTCGCCATTCAGGGCGAGGCAACGGCGGAGATCCGGAGAGAGGTAACCCAAAAGGTCGACGAAATGCTGGCTCAGCAGTCGCGGCTCGAAGACCTTGTGCGGCGGACAGCCAACATGGTTACAGCCGCACTGAAGGAGGCTCCTCTCTCCCAGGGTCCACCGACCGGCGCTCACACTGTCAGTAAAGTCCAAGGGGCCGAGCTCCAGAGTGCTCCCTCCTATGCCAGCGTTGCTGCCAGGGCTATACCAACTACGCCCAAAACTCAACCCGCAATCATAGTGTCGTCGTATGACTGCACTTTGAAGCCTCCGGAGGTGGTGTCTCTCTGGAAACAGGAGATATCCTTCCGGAGGCATAAATATGCCCCCGTCAAAATTCAGTCATTACCCAAGGCCAAGCTGAGGGTAGAGTTCGAGGACGTGAAGCAGTGCGCGGAAACTATATCCCGTCATTCCAATAGCACTAAATTCGCCGCCGAACAGGCGAAGCTACGACCACCGCTAATCATCCTAAAGGGCATATCCAAGGATGTTGCCCGCGAGGAGTTAGCGGAGGTCCTAGTTGCTCAAAATGACGTGGAGGTGACCCGCATCTGCTTCCTGACCTCGAACCGGAACCCGGCACTTTACAATGCGGTCGTTGAGGTCACGCCCGAGATGCGAAATACCATCTTAGCTCTCGGGCGGCTCAACGTGGACCATAGTAGGGTCCACGTTGAGGACTTCGGCCGCTTTGTGCAGTGTCGGGAGTGCCTTCAGTACGGGCACACGAAAGCGAAGTGTAAGTCCGAAAGGAAACCTTGTGCCCATTGCGCCAGTCCGAGTCACCAAGTAGCACAATGCCCCAACAAGACCCAGGGGCCAAAGTGCTACAACTGCTCGGCTCATAACCTGCGCATGGGCACAAAGGTTGATACCGGCCACAACGCTACAAACACCAACAAATGCCCCCCCGTATTCGGTCAATGGTCCTGCGCCTTCAGGGCCAGACCGACTACGGGAATTAGAACATCTGCACAACAAAATAACTTAATTATTTACAAATACAGTTAAACCTAAATAAACACACAAATTAACAAAATATAAAACAAATAAACAAATGTACCAAAAAATTATAAATAATTAAAACTAACTTAAATACTAAAAATATAATACAATAACGAAAAACCTTAATCTAAATTGTCTAAATTAATCCACAAAATAAAAAACAACGTAAAATAAATATATATACCAACCTTAACAAAATAAAACAAATAAGATATACAAAAATACAAAAAATTCATTATATAATTAAAATTAAATTAAATGCTAAACTATAACTAAAATAACAAAACCTTAACCTAACCTAACTAAAATTAACACAAATAAATAACAAACTCAATTAAACAAATTAAATTAAACAAATTAAACGAAAATAAACATAACAAAACTCAAAAGTAGATGTCTAATTATGCAAAAGTAACTTAAAACCTAACCACAATAACTAAAAGACAATATAAAATAAATAAGTCTAAAAGCCTATAAACAATAAAATACATTACAAAAATTTTAAAAACAAATCACAAAACACCAAAACAAGATTAAAATTCAACCTAAATTTAAACATAACCTAAATAAACAAAATACAAACTCAAAATAAAAAATGTACATATTAAAAAAAATTTAAAATAAAAAGAAACAAAATAAATATAAATATAAAGAAAACTATAAACTATAAAACCCAAAACCCCAAAATAAAGATGAAGTATCTTAAATTTCTTCCTTCTCTCTATTCCCTTTCTCTTCCCCTTCTTTTCTCTTCACCTTCCCCCCCTAATGTGCCCCGCAATTCTTTTGTAGAGATGGACCTTCAGTCCATCTAAATTTAAAGTAATAAATAATAAAAAAATATAGTAATAAAAACGTCCCCTCCTTGTCCAACGGAGGGGGAAATAGATAAAAAAAAAAAAAAAAAAAATAGTTGAGTTGGTATCAAGTCAAAGTCAAAGTCAAAATATATTTATTCAATAAACTCAATTAATAAGTACTTTGAATCGTCCAAATCTTTTTAACTTACCACCCATTCAGGACGTCATTTTTTAACTGTGGCAAAGAACGGGCACAAGAAACCACAGCGCACAGAAGCAACGACATTTACAAAAAAAGGATATGTCGTTACCAGGTCATAACATACAAAATATGAATTTAAAAAATAATAAATTATGCAATACAAAACTTCAATACAATGTAAGTAATATCAATTAATTATAGACAAATTAGAAAATCTGTTGGAGTAATTGGAGCATTTCAGATCCAAGCTGTTTTGTCTTCTGTGTAATCTGACACTTTATAATAACCTTTTTTTAAAGCTTTTCTTTGATTTTGATTTTAAATTTATTAAGATCTAATTTCTGAATAACATTTGGTACTTTGTTGTAAAATCTTACACACAGACCCTGAAAAGAATTATTTATTTTATGGAGCCTAGTATAAGGTACTGCTAATTCGTTCTTACTTCTAGTGTTTACATTGTGAATATCACTGTTTTCTTTTTAAATATTTCAATATTTATATGAACATAAATCAAATTTTCATAAATGAATTCTGATGCAACAGTCATTATATTTATATCCTTAAATCTCTCTCTGACATAGTCACCAGCCTTTAGGTTATATATCTAGGGCTCGAATAGCCCTCTTCTGAAGTACAAAGATAGTTTGAATGTCGGCAGCATTTCCCCATAGTAAAATGCCGTACGACATTACACTATGAAAGTAACTGAAATAAACTAATCTAGATGTATCAACGTCAGTTAACTGACGGATGTGCATTACTGCATAAGCCGCAGAGCTAAGTTTATTCGAAAATTTAGCTATATGTGGGCCCCACTGAAGCTTGGCATCTAACGTGACGCCTAGAAACACAGTGTTGTCCACAGGATTCACATTCCTATCTTTAATTTGTGTTGGCTTCCACCACCAGCCGCACGCAAGGCAGCAAAATCCCTTGCCCTGTTCAAACCAACCACAGCCGGGATTGAAAGCTCTTTACCGCGAAACACGGCGTCTAGGATGGCACGTTTCATTTGCCCCGCGCTTGGTCTAAGTCTAGTTTAAATATCATTAGTGTCACTTACTGCCAGTGGTCCAACAGCATCTTCAGGAGGCGGTGAAAAAAGAGCGCTCTCTCTTTATGAAGACCCGAAGCGTTGGTGATGGCCCCTCCAAAGGCTATTCAGTTAGAAGGAACTTTGGCTGGCACTTACACGATAATTACACGATAAGTACACGATAAGTACAGGGGGGCCCTATTTCAGGGCGCCAAGAACCACCTGAGTTACACCTAACAATATATATATTTAACGCGGGAATGCAGCCCAAAACACGCGGGAGTGATACACACACTACGAGCCAACCGCGGCAAGCAAGGCTCAAACGCGTCTTTTAAAATGGCAGCACTTCACTACAAATCTACAAACGACCGCGGAGTCCAAATGCGCCAGCACTACCTCTCACTAGTCCCTGCCTAACGTGACGGCTCAAGAGACTGACTGGGAACACACGGGAGCGCTAAGCGCTTACAAACAATACTACCGCCCAGTTAGACTTAAAACACACGCGCGTCTCCCAAAGGCTCGATCGCGACTGCAATGGGAACAAACGGGTGCTAATACGCACTTACAAACACTAGACAACCGCCCCGTCCTAAGCCACGCGCCGAACTGACTAGGCGCTGCTATGCGCGCGTCAAGGCCAGGAAACGAAGACGCCTTCGGTTTCCGACAATATGTACACTAGTTTTTACTTGCTTAACATTAGGCAATACAAATCTTACACATTTAATTTTTCCCTCGTTTTAAACCAGTGAACAATCTTTGTGATCGCATTATTCACATCGTCATAACTTGTGTGTCGTCGTTTCACTTTGAATAAAAGTGAAGTATCATCAGCAAATAATTCTATCTTCTATCATGACTGTCTTTTATAAAATAAGGTAAGTCATTATCAAAACCAAAAACAAGAATGGACCTAGTATTGAACCCTGCGGAACTCCCATTGTAACCACTGATCCCGGAGATCTTTTACCGTTAATGTCGACCTTGTGAATCTTGTTACTCAAGTATGAGATTAGAAGGCTCAAAGAAGCATCCCTAATTCCATAGTGGTTAAGCTTCCTGACCAAAGTTTCATGTAAAACACAATCGAAAGCCTTGGATAAATCACAAAATACCCCTAGGGCATCCTGTGATTCCTCCCAGGTATCAAATATTTGGATTAAAAGCTCAACACCGGCGTCAGTTGTTAAGCAACCCCTAGTAAAACCATACTTTTTCAATGTAAAAGTTTATTTCTATGAAAATGAATTTGAATTTTGTCTATCATAAACTTTTCAAAAATTTTACTAAATGTGGATAGCACAGAAATAGGTCTAAAATTAGAGGGGTAAGAAGTGCTACCTGATTTAAACAATGGAATTATTTTACTATGTTCCATTAGGTCAGGAAAAACACCACAGTCAATGCATTCGTTAAATATGCAAGCTAAAACTGGATCTATTGTCATAATTACTGATTTAGCGACGTCCACGGAATAACTCTACAGATCAGCAGTTTTCTTTTTTATTGAGAGTGTTAAATGTTTTTATTATATCTCTAACACAATTTTTTTTTTTAAATTGAAATTACTTTCACAATTTTTCACATTCTCTTTCAAAACAGATTCAGCTACAATGGGGGAGGAAATCAAGGCTTTTGTGGTTGAAACTGGATGTCAGTTAAAATCCTCTAAATGTGATATCCGCATATGCCCCTCAGGACGGATGCCAGGATGCCGAACACGCACTGTTTTGGGATGAAATCGAAATTCTTATATTTTAGTTAGTTATATGTCACTTGATAACGCTAGTTACTGCATACTACTAGCATGAACGTTTGAGTGGCTAGTCCCCGGCGGCCTCGCTCGCCCTAGCTACGGTAGCGGCCAAGGCAGCGACGGGGCAGGGGGTGCTAAGGATCTCCGGCAGAGACCTGGCTACCGCCAACAACGAACTTTGGCCCTGGTAACCTACAACACGCGTACACTGCAAACCGACGAGAAGGTTTGCAAACTGGAGGAAGAATTGAGCAAGATACGGTAGGGCATTGCGGGATTATCTGAGGTCCGTAGAGAAGGGAAGGACTCGATAATCTTGAAGTCTGGTAATTTGTTCTATTTCCGGGAGGGCGAATAACTGTCCCAGGGTGGTGTCGGGGTTATCGTCCACAGCTCTCTTGTGAACAACGTTGTCAAGACCGGAAGTGTGTCGTCGAGGGTAGCGTACCTTATACTCAGAATAACCAAACGGTATTCGTTGAAGGTTATACAGGTACACGCTCCTAGAGGCTACGTATGAGGACATCTCAAGGACCATACAAGTCTCCAAAACTCATTACACAGTTGTCATGGGAGACTTTAACGCAAAACTGGGCAAACGAAGCGGCGATGAACTGAACGTGGGACGATTTAGAGTTGGAATTCGGAACCACCGGGGCCAACTGCTTGCGGTATTTCTGGAAAAGGAGGGACTCTTCATGATGAACTCCTTTTTTAGTTAGAAAATCTGAAAACCGCAAGTGGACCTGGCTAAGTCCCGATGGTGCAACAAAAAATGAGATTGACTTTATCATGTCGACGAGAAAGCAAATATTCAATGATGTCTCTGTGATCAACGCGTTCAAAACTGACAGTGATCACCGGTTGGTAAGAGGCACATTGAACATTAATATCAAGCTGGAAAGACGTCGATTGATGAAGTCTACGCTCCGCCCTGCACCCGTCCAAATCCAAAACCCCGAAAGCTTCCAGCTCGAACTGAATAATCGTCTACGAAGTATTGCGTAGACGTGGACGATTACAACAACAGTTTTGTAAAAACTGTCCATGCGGTTGGGTCTAAGTTCTTTAAAACCCACCGTATAAGAGGACCTAAAAAGCTCTCGGACCATACTCTCAAACTGTTGGAAGAGCGGCGCGTGATGGTTCTGCGTTCTTCGGATGATTCGTCTCAGCTTCGGCGGCTCAATAGGCAGATCTCGAAGTCTTTGACTCGCGACACTCGCTGTTTTAATACCGACCGTATTAAAGAGGCTTCCGAGCAAAACAAAGGTTCACAAGTGTTCGCAAGAGATTTGGGTATTGGGCAGAGTCAACTGACGCCGCTGAAAACCGACGACAGCAGAACTGTCACGTCCAGGTCCGAAGATATGGGAGAGGTCGAGAAGTTCTATGGACAGCTATACACATCCACGCGGCCACCTGTTCAAAGCTTAGCTACAGACCCTAGAGCTAAGCTAACCCGACACTACACCGAAGATATCCCGGACATCAGCCCGTGCGAGATTGATATGGCTCTCAAGCAGCTTAAGAACAGCAAGGCATCGGGTGCTGACAGAATTACGGTTGAGCTTCTGAAAGCAGGCGGAAGACCGGTACTTGTAGCTCTTCAGAGACTATTTAATTCAGTCGTACTCGGAGGTAGAACGCCAGAAGCGTGTCATGAAAGTGTGGTTGTGTTGTTCTTTAAGAAAGACAACAAGACCCTACTGAGGAACTTCAGACCCATATCACTTATAAGTCACGTTTATAAGGTATTCTCGAAAGTTATAATTAATCGTCTCGCACGCAGGTTGATGACTTCCAGCCAATCGAACAAGCCGGATTCCGAAAAGGCTTTAGCACCATAGACCACATACATACGCTGCGGCAAGTTAAACGGAACACCGAAGAGTATAACCGGCCACTTTGCTTAGCGTTTGTGGACTATGAGAAAGCCTTTGATTCGATTGAAACATGGGTCGTGCTACAGTCTCTCCAGCGGTGCCAAATTGACTACCGGTTCATCGAAGTGTTGAAGTGTTTGTACGAAAACGCCACTATGACAGTTCGCCTTCAGGACCAGAGCTCAAAGCCAGTCTAGCTGCAGCGTGGAGTGAAACAAGGACACGTCATATCTCCGAAGCTCTTCACTGCTGCACTGGAGGACGTGTTTAAGCTTCTCGACTGGAGAGGACTCGGCATCAATATTAACGGCGTGTACATCAGTCACCTTCGATTTGCCGACGATATAGTAGTCATGGCTGAGACCCTGGAGGAAACTCAGCACAATCTCAGCAGAGTGTCTCAACAAGTGGGCCTTAAAATGAACATGTAGAAGACGAAAATCATGTCTAACTCACGTGTCGAACCCACTCCTCTGAAGGTTGATGACTCTGCTCTTGAAGTTGTTGACGAATATGTATACCTGGGACAAACAGTCCAGTTAGGTAGGTCCAACTTTAAAAAAGGGGTCAATCGTCGAATCCAACTCGGCTGGGCAGCGTTCGGTAAGCTACGAAATATCTTCTCGTCCAAAATACCGCAGCGTCTCAAGACGAAAGCTTTCGACCAGTGTGTGTTGCCAGTGATGACATACGGCACCGAAACGTGGTCGCTTACTATAGGCCTTATTAGCAGGCTCAAAGTCATGCAAAGAGCAATGTAGAGGGCTATGCTCGGGGTTTCTCTACGTGATCGAATCAGAAATGAGGAGATTCGTAGACGAACTAAAGTAACCGACATAACCCAAAGAGTCGCCAAGCTCAAGTCGCAATGTGCAAGGCACATCGCCCGTAGAACCGATGGCCGTTGGGGCCGAATGGTTCTCGAGTCGCGATCGCGCACCGAAAGACGCAGTGTGGGCAGGCCTCCAACAAGGTGGTCCGACGATCTGGTGAAGGTCGCAGGTAGCCGCTGGATGCAAGCAGCACAAGACAGGTCATGGTGGAGATCCTTGGGGGAGGCGTTTGTCCAAAAGTGGACGTCTTCTGGCTGATGATGATGATGATGATGATGACCGAAATCGGAAGGTCCAATTGATGTCCTAACACCTATAAATATAAAACGAGCCATACCGAATGAAAAGTAATAAATCCCCTGGACCGGACGGAGTGCCTGCTGCTGTAAGGGAGATAGATGTAGGGGGCAAATGGAGTGGTCTGGCTTACCTTTTTTAACGATATCATAGTTCAGGAAAATATCCCCAATTCCTGGAGACACTGCTACCTTGTCCTGATCTATAAAAACAAAGGTGATGTTCAGTCCTGCTCGAACTACATAGGAATAAACACTGACCTCACACACTATCGATGATCTCCTTGGTCAAGTGGTTTGTACACCGGTTTTCATGGTGTCGTTATCTCTGACGCCCCGGGTTCGAACCCCGGTCGGGTCAATTTAGAAATTATTATTTTTCTAAATTGTCTCGGGTCTGGGTGATTTCTATGTATAATAAGTATGTATTTAAGTATTTTAAGTATGTTTATCCGTTGTCTAGTAACCATTTAACGAGTTTTATAACGAAGCTTCGCTTGGGCTAGATAATTGGTGTGAATGTAGGAAAATTTATTTATTTATTTATTTACTATAAAATATGGGAACAAGTGCTCAAAAGTAGATTCAACAATATAACTGATGGTTAAACAAACTTACCTGAAGTGAAGTTTGACCGTAATTGTACGAGACGTTGCATCCGAAGAGATTTATATTCACAAGGTAGTCTACTCTTCAATGTACCAGGCATCCAACACATATTAAGAGCTATCTAAATGAAATTTTATTAAAAAAACATAAAACGTTACCCATAGTATAGACACAGGCGCCATCTAGTGAATACCAACCGAGTGCACGAATTTGTCACCCGCGCTGTCATCGTCATTCACTTTTAGAGCTTTTTTGCTAAATTAATTTATATGGGGCCAGCATGTAAGGGAAGGGAATCTTTATATAAATCTCTTCGGATGCAACGTCTCGTACAATTACGGTCAAACTTCACTTCAGGTAAGTTTGTTTAACCATCAATTGTACTTCGACGTTGCATCCTCGAGATTTATATTCACAAGGTAGATGTTTAGAACACAAATTTTGCAAAATAATTTAAGTACCTCTATGATTTAATTCAACTATTAAAATTGAGTATTTACGAGTATAACCGATTAAATATAATTAGGTACCATATTAGTACAAACCAGTATGATATATTATAATATTATAATGAATGATAAGCTAGAAATTAGTCAATGTAAATAGCCGCTGCAAAGCATTATCGTCATTCTCAATGGTAAGGGGTCGATTGTAAAACCGTGCAAACACCAGAGAATTACCAGTCCATCCTGCAGTTATTGAAAGGCCTTTTCTGTTTGCTGCCGAGGTGGACGTGGACGCGTGTCTTACACGTGTGTGCTGAGAATAAAGAAGTGTCAATACCGCTGTTAAATAGGGTGTTTTTAAACTAACGACTTAATGTAGAACTAGTTGCATTATGAATAGGCTTCAGGTGAGCAATAACCTTTCCGTTCTAGGTTTATCTCTGTAAACTTTAGTCATATCTAAGTAGGACAGTAATAATAATAATTGCAGGGCAGATCTCAATCTTATTTAGAAAAAATGGTATAAATAAACAGGCGGTCGTCGCCCTAGAGCAGATGTTTTAATTAAATCATCCACAATGGTTTCGACATAGTTATTATTTATTTTTAAATTAGAAATTCGAAGATAACGTCTGTACTCGTTGTGCGGTTGACAATGCGAGCAGAGTTACTAATTTTTTAGTAATAAACTCCAGAGCAAGTTCCTCATTTGGATATAAATTACTAAGGTGATCGATTACAATCTTTGGATCTCACGTCTCCGAATATTTCGGATGACTAGGTTTAGTCCTGTAACCTTTAAAAAATCGAACAACTAAATCAGCTTCACTATAACGTTTGCCCTAAACAGCTAGAGCAGAACGATGAATATTTAATGGACTACAACCAATTTTTGCTGTTAACAGTTGACCGTAAGGAATTTTGATAGAATTGGAAGTGGGGAGTTATAGAAATCAACTTTATAAATATCACAATAACTCCACCATTTCGTAAAAGCGACATTGTATTGTTTTAGTGAGGATGTAGACAATGAGGAAATCATCACCTCGATGGTTTCATTACATAACGGTTGTCTTTCAAATGCTTTTCTGATAATTTGTATGCTACCAGGATACGTTTCTTGCAAAGGGGGTGCTGGGTCCTGAAAGATGATAATAACATATCGTCACTTGGGCCGAAGTATATGGTGGTGAGCTACTGAGGTAAGTAGGGGATACCAGGGTTGACTCGGCCAATACGATACGACTAGTACATCAGTAGCTTCGTCGTTAGTTATTTTCCTAAAGCATTTTAATATGAGCGAGAAAGGGGGAAAAGCATAAAAATAAAATATATTCCAATTTAAGGTGAATGCATCTATGTCAAAGGCGTAGGGGTCTCGTTGCCATGAGACGTATTTATTTCATTTATAATTTTGGTAAGTAGCAAAGAGATCTTTAAGCGGTGTCCCAAACGATTGAAAAATTTTTTCGAACACAGGTGCCGACATTTGCCATTCTGTATCGATATTCATACGCCGTGACTCCTTATCCGCCTCGAAGTTATCTTTAGATTTTATTTAGGATGCAAAGACAAATATTTTGCGTTTCTCGCATCATTGCCATAGACGACAAGTGATATTATTTAAAGGAACTTATTGTACTCTACCCATTCTATTGATATTTATTTGTTCAAAAATGCGTTTTCGTTTTCCTATTGGCAATTGCAAACACATATTTTCTGAATTTAATTTAAAACCGAGAAATTTTCTAGTCTTTTGTGGTTCCAAGTTACTCTTTTTGAAGTTTTTATCAAAGCCTAGATTTGGTAATAAACAAATAGTTTCGAGAACAAAACTTTTATATTCTTCATAAGAATGGCCAAGGCATAAGATCTAAATATATTAGAATTAAAAAAACCTCTGTTTCTAAGATAAATCCGGTAGATAGACCGGTTTCATGAGTTTCGTAAAGACATAATAAGGTGCTGAACTAAGTCCAAACGGTAGGCACTAAAATCCATACGTATTACTTTTGTGTCCCAAAAATTTGAACCTTAAATACTTTTTGTAGTTTTCATCAATAAGAACTAAAGAAAAAATACGCGTCTTTGATATCAACATTGGCCATATAACTGTCTTTGAACAATAATTTGCTTGCTGTCCGTATGTCCTCCATTTTAAAGTGGTATCTATGATTTTAGGTTCAAGATAAATCTGGACGATCCATCACTTTTAGGTGTTAAGAATATGGGATAAATAAATTGGTCTTTGGCATCCTCTCATATGCATATTACTCCTGACTGGCACAAGTCAGATATAGCTGTGATTAACTTACTTATTTCAGCCGAAGAAAAGTTAGGAGTGATAGGTTCAGTAGCTTGCTTTACAGTATTATTAAATGGTATTTTGTAACCCGTAACGTACTGTCAGACTACCGGGTCATTTACGATTGAACACCATGGGTCAACAAAAAAAAATTTTATACGACCAGCGTGTAAGGTTACCTTGGTTGTTATTTACGCAACATCGGTCTGTATGACGGTCTCACTGCTGTCATGGTGTGATAGCGGGCGAACGTCGGTGCTTGCGCTGATCGCCTCGGAGGTGGATACGGGAATCTTTGCTTGCTCCCACCCGGCCTGGCAACCCATGACCTTGTTGCTTGGATGGGTCTTGCCACTTTCCCTGCTGGGCGACGTAGTTCTTAGTGAAGTTGACGGTCCAATGTTGTTAGTATTCCGTATTTGCAAACCAGATTTTTCAGCGGCCTTAGCAGCGTCTATGTTTTCTCCCAAATTTTCTCCAAAAGAGTGTGCGTCTCTTTTAACATCTTGTGTCATTGACAAGAATTTTTTATCAAGAGTAGGCAGGTAGTGTAAGCATTTTCCTATTCATGGTATTTTCATAACGTAAATGCAGCATACTTTGGCCAACTTCAAACAGGTATCAAAGTTGTTGCTAACAGTTCTTTTTTATTATCTTTGTTCATACCATCTATGAGGATTTCCCTAGCGTTTAGAGACCTCTTCTGGTATTTTCGGTCCCAATGGTACCTCCTTTACTTTAGAAACTCCAAGAACGTCAAGAAAATCCGACGATATTGGATTTACAACTGGCAACTCCTCTGCTGCGCCTGGATTATTACGACTGTGTACTTGTGCTACGATCATGACAGATCGTAAGTCTTTTTCAATATTAGATTTATATACGTCCGTTATTTACGGTTCTTTATTGAAGGTAGGCGAGAGGCCTCGCGCAAACGAAGTCATTTGAAAGGAATGATCAAAGAATAGAATTGCCGTAATCGCGTCACGGCATAGGGTAGGTACCCGTAATATCGATCGTAATCGCGTTACGATACTAGATTTCATATTAGCACTGACCGTAATCACGTCACGGTACTACATAAGGGTAGGTACCCGTAATATCGATCGTAATCGCGTCACGATACTAGATTTCATATTAGCACTGACCGTAATCACGTCACGGTACTACATAAGGGTAGGTACCCGTAATATCGATCGTAATCACGTCACGGTACTACATAAGTGTGCAGTATGTAAGGCGGGACTGTAAGATTTTGTAGAAATCACTTGCACAAAAAAAAACACTCCAATAAAAAGATTAGTAAAAAATAAAATAGAATGTAGGTACTGCCTCGCGCTAACAAAGAGTCATTTGGAAGGAATGACCGAAGAATAGAATTATCATAATCGCGTCACAGCATAGGGTATGTACCCCTAATATCGATCGTAATCTCGTCACGATACTAGAAGTCATACTAGCACTGACCGTAATTACTTCACGGTACTACTTATGTGTTTTTTACTTTTTATTATTATTTAAAAAAGCTAAGCGTCTTATGTATTCTTGAAAATCGATAAATAGTGAAAAAGTCAAAAAATGTGGGTAACCACAAAGGCACTTGCGAAAGTATTAATCGAAATTAAGAAGGAAACGTACTATGAAATATATTTCAATAACGTTTCTACTTTGAATGTCTCACTAAGAGGTTCTGAGTCGTATATTCGCTAACGAATCACATAGTTTTTAAAAAATCGTTTGTCTTTGTATTTTAATCATAACATCGACAAAATGTAATATTTAAAACATTGACTGACCTGATTTACTTGGCGATCGTCGTTTACGCAGTTTTTCCACATGTGTATATAATGATTATCCATGATTCCTTTTAAACATAGTTTTTTGCTACACAAAACACTTTTAGGTTAAGGATGTGCGGATGCCCGAACACGAAAAGCGAATGACGATGACAGCGCGGGTGACAAACTCGTGCACTCGGTTGGTATTTACTAGATGGCGCCTGTGTCTATACTATGGGTAACGTTTTATGTTTTTGACGTGACAACGTCTTAAATTAGGTTGCGGCTGGGAGTCACTTATGAAAAAGTGTAACGCTGGGTAACGTTACGATGAGTCACCGAACGAGAGAGAGGCCCGCCGAATGCCTTGCGTCTCTCTCCCACTCAACTATGATAAATTTGTGCAATTCTTATTTTCATTCAATTCCTTGTTCCTATTGTGCAATTTAATTATATTCATATCAATAAATATTCTACCGAGAAAAAGACGTTGTCACGTAAAATCTTCGCCCGTAAAACCGACTTTACAGGCAAACAATTTTTTTAATAAAATTTCTTTTAGATAGCTCTTAATATGTGTTGGATGCCTGGTACATTGAAGAGTGGAGTACCTTGTGAATATAAATCTCGAAGATGCAACGTCGAAGTACAATCACTGTTACACCAAATTAATTTGGTTTCACAAAAGGGGGAGGAACTATGGATGCCATCTAAACACTTAGGATTTTAACAGAAAAATATAGAGCTCTAAAGAAAAACCTCTTCATGGCATTTTGAACTTAGAAAAAGCTTTTGACAGGGTCCCTGCCGATTGGTATGGCAAGCTCTCAGAAGTCCAAAATGTACCCGAAATGTACATGAACCTCGTACAAGATATGTACACGGATGTGAAAACCTCAGTCCTTAGACCAGCTGGAACCAGTAAACGCATCCCGGTGAAAGTCAGAGTCCAAAAATGCTCAACTCTCACTCCACTTAGTTTTATCAAGGTAATGGTAGTCAGTAGGCCATCCTCAAAAGAAACATACAGCAGACGGTATCCCGGTGCCTTCTGTACGCCTTTTATTAAATTAAAATAATTAATTCTGAGCAATTTTCTTGAGTTAAAAATGTCGATAGTGATCGCGTTCTCGTGCAAGAATGTAGATAGTGTCATAATCGCCTTTGCTCGCCGGGTAGCGAAGGCGCGGTAAATGGCGGTTCTGCCACTTCTTGTTGCCGAGAGAAACGCACGCGCATTGTCCCCTTGTTTGTTTTTGTTAATTTATGTTTCGATTTGGTTTGTTTTATCATGGCAATGTCGCGTCATTCAAAATGCATTTTAGATCTCTTCACAAATGAGAAAAACGAAGTTCAGCTTCAGAATAGGAAAAAAGTGTGTAGCGAAAACAAAATGAATTCACACTCCGTGGAACCTGGTAAGTACATTGCGATTATATACGAAACATAGAGTAATTATACAATAATTTAAATAGATTGAACGTTATTTTTCATGCATTATTGTTTTTTTTTACTTATTGGAAGACATTACCTTTAAAAACGAAGGTAGTGGCACATCCGACTTTTTTCATTGGACTTGAAACTAGTAAGACCGTCCGAAGAACCACTTACTACATTTTTAAACGGTCTTATGGTTGGTCATTTTGTCGATAGTGCCACATCCAACGTTCTTAAATGTTTGCTTAATTCATTGACATGTCGATTGCAACGCTTACGACGTTTTTAAATAAATATGATCCTAATTACTTTGCCCGATGTGACATTATCGACATTCTTAAATGGGTACTGGGTTAGCTACTTTAATGGATGAACCTGTTTCAACATTCTATCTCACCTATTTAGATGTTATGTCCTGGCTTCCTCGGAAGGGATAAGGGCAGTAAGTGTTTATGTGGTCATGTATGTATGTATTTACAAAGGTGACGGGCTAGCAATCTCTCACTCTTTTTTTTATACTAAGCCCGGCAAATGACCCCACTCCACCTGATGTTAAGTGGAAATGAAGTCCAGGCGCGAGGACAACTGATGCAGCGTAAGAGACGTAGCATCAGTCACCCTCACTCTGCCGGCCCACAAAGTGCTTCTTCACGCCTCGTTTGAAGGACCCTATGTCATAGGTAGGAGGGAATACGTGTGCTGGTAAAAGACGCTGAGAGACGCAATATCTCTACGCAATTGCAAAGGCTCGAGAGTTTTAGTGACCTCCGCATTGCCGATAATGCGCACAGCGCGGCGCTGCAATCTGTCCAAGGCATCGAGAAGGTACTTTTCGGAGCCGTCCCAAAGGTGAGAGCAATACTCCACGCAAGACCGCACCTGTGTCTTGTATAATAGACACAACTGATTAGGCGTGAAGAATCGCTGCACCTTGTTCAGGACACCGAGTTTTCGTGAGGCATTTTTAATCACGGTTTCGATGTAGTCCTTTTGGTTCAGATCGCAGCGGATATCCATACCGAGCATGTTAATACTGCTCTGCAGGCCTAGAGATGTACCTTGAAGAGAGGGAAGGGGAAGGAATGGCGACTTTTTCGCTGTGAACGCGCACACCTGTGTTTTCTTGGCATTGAACTCCACCAGATTATCGGAGCCCTATTTAGAAATGAGGTCCAACACCCGATCGAGCTCAGTGACAAGATTTGCTCGCTTCATTTCGGTGTCTACCCGTCCAGCCGTTGGGTGACCGTTATATCCCCCATGCACTGTGCTATCATCTGCATAGCAATGAATGTTTCCAAGAGGAAGCATGTCATTGATATGCAGAAAGAACAGCGTGGGGGATAGAACGGAGCCTTGAGGAACACCAGCGTTCACTGACATGAACCGCGAAGCGCATCCATCCGAAAGGACACGGATTCTACGCTCATGCAGGAAGCTAGCAATCCAGGTACAGAACTGAGCGGGCAAACCGTATGCCGGGAGCTTGGAGAGAAGAGCTTTGTGCCAGACCCGATCAAAAGCCTTGGCTATGTCAAGGCTAACTGCCAGTGACTCGCCACGCTTGTCAATAGCCTCACCCCAGAGATGTGTGACGTACGCTAGAAGATCACCCGTTGACCGTTTTGGCCGAAACCCATATTGACGATCGTGAATTAGGGAGTGATCTTCTAGGTATCGAATAAGCTGTTTGTTCAATATTCATTCTAGGATCTTGCACAACACTGAAGTTACGGCTATAGGGCGGTAATTAGACGGATCTGACCGATCTTCTTTTTTAGGGATCGGTTGCACATTAGCTTCTCTCCAAGATTCCGGCACACAACCCGAAGAGAGCGAGAGACGGTACAGACGCGTTAACACAGGGGACAACTCCTCTGCACACATTTTCAGGACTATTGCTGGGATGCCATCAGGACCGTTAGCTTTCCGGACATCGATTGACTGCAACTCCGCACGAACATCACACTGCCTGATTTTAATATCAGACATTGTGTGGCCACAGTGAGGAATTGAGGGTGGCTGTGCATTACAGTCATCGATCCGGGAGTTAGCCGCAAAGAGTTTTGCCTGGAGATCGACCTTTTCCTGCGGCTTGTGAGCTAAAGTTCCGTCAGGACATCTCAGTGGTGGCAGCGAGGGTTGGCAGAAGTTGGATTGCACGGCTTTGGCCAGACGCCAGTAGCTACGGCTGCCCGTAGGATGCGTCAGGAGTTCTTGGCCTACTCGTGCAACGGGCTGGGCATCCGCTCTAATGTAGGCCCTTTTACAAGACTTGGTGGCATTATTATAGGCTGCTTTTAGCGAGCAGAAGATTTTTGTACTAAATTTTGAAATTTGGGCGATTCTTATAAGCATTGGGAGTTTGTTTTCACATATTCTAAAAAGGTTCCTAAAGGACGAAAAACTACAGAGATAACCAAGCACAACCTGGAAAACACTTTTGTCTACTACCTGCCAAATTCACAGAAAGAACCTAAAAGGTTGTGCAGTGGCCCCAAAAACGGGCCAAGTAGTGAGGATGAGAACAATAATGGATGAGTGGCTATAATTTAAGATTGTATTACATATACTAATTTAAGGCATGTGTTGATTGATCTCAAAGTAATTTTATTAATATTATAATTATTTTAAATTATAGCAGACTGAGCATAATTTTATTTTAATAAGTACATACTTATCACATGATTAAGGTGCGTTATAGATTTTAAGGGCACAGATTTTGGAGCACTATATAAGTTTGTTTCGCAAAAAATTTTTTTTGCTTTATTTTTATCTTCTATTGACATGACTAATTTATTAAACATTTTTAATACTGATTTAGCGATAGTACACAGATAAAACATTTTTAACTAGGTACTTAGTTCATAATTGAAATAATTATATCAAAGACTTATGTTGTTGTTCTGTTTTCATTCCTATGTATGTATTGTTGCTAAACTAATTTTATCTTAGATTTGGTATTCAGAAAAAAAGATGAATATTTTGTGTAAAAAACTAAGTTGTCTATTTTTGATACATAGGATACGTACAATTTCGTCAAATTATATAAATAAAGAAGTTTTGATTGTAATTGTGTTCTTTTTTTCAGGCACTGTAAGTAACCTAATCATATACGACACTTTAAATTCCTAACTAACATTTTAAATTGTCGAAAGTTCCACTACCAACATATTTATCCAATAGAAAACCAATTAAAAATGTCGGAAGTGTTACATCTGACATACGACCATAAAATTGGTCCATGTAAGAGTGTCGAATGTGCATTTTCTCGTAAAATAGTAATAATATAGTTTATTTCTTCATTGCAGAACATAATTTAACGTTAGAAAGTTCTATAAGTATTGTAAGTTTAAAATTTCTAACATAAACACTTTTTTTTAAATTAAATAAACAAACTTCAAACTTCTGTACTGCACATTCCTCATTTTGCAGATTCGACATTGTTAATAGGGACCATCGACATTATATTTTTCAAAAAAAGTATATATTGTCTGGCATTTGATTTTCTTAAATATTTTTGAGATGACTGGCAGAAATGCAGTGGGCCGATAATTTGAGTGAATAAAAAAGAAAGAAAGAATAAAAGTTTATTTGGCATAAATATACAACAACTAGACAATAAACAGAATAAAAATACAGATATAAAAACATGCCAAATAGGTCCCCGCTCAGCCTAAGCCGAAGCATAAGTGCCACGACGCTGGTACTCTGCGGATACCATTTATAAAAATATAAAAAATAAACAGATGGTGTCCGGCCATACACTCACAACAAATTGCTACCTTTTGTGCACATTGCTACACTAATAACATTAATGAATCTTAACATAATAAATCATATTAAAACCCTGCCATAGATGCAGTAAGTACTCAAGCTTTCGTCAGCTACTGAGTAATAGTAACAATAATTTCTACTATAAACACCACAACACAATTATACATAAAGCGTTGCGAAGACTAAGTTACATATCGTCAATTGAAACTGCACTATCCGCTTATCACGGCTATGTGTCGTCACTGCTTCACTATGGTACTCTGTTGCGGGGTAACTCAGTTGCGGCACATACAGCTTTTTTAACGCAAAAGAAATGTATTAGGGCAATTTGCAGAGCACACTTCTTGATTCGTGTAAACCTCTATTTAGAAAACTCCAAATTCTACCATTGCCTTGTTTGTACATCAAGCAGATATGTCTTTTTGTTCGAGAACACCCTCATTATTTTGCCACAAGAGGGTAATACAAAAACAAGCCAACGAGACATCAAGGCAGGATCATGCTGCCCAACATAAGGTTACAGTTGTATAAGCGTAGCCCCTACTGCATGGCTATTCAAATATATAACAAGTTGCCCGAGAACTTAAAAAATCTGCCTTTGACAATGTTTAAAAAACAAACACATAACTGGTTACTAAGTAAATGTTATTATTCAATTCAAGAATATATTGATGATAATTGACCTATTATAATTTTATTTTTTGTACAACTGACATTTAAATTATATACTAATTATTTGACCTTAGGACCTTGGAATATTTTATTGACATGTTATTGTAACCAGGAATATTACCTATGTAAGACATTATTTTGTGATTGTACGTAATCTTCTTGACATGATATTGACATTTAATACTGCATCATGGTATGTTTATTGGGGATTGATTGTTACTGCCTAGTGTGTTTTACATCTAAACTTGTTACTATTTTTTTTTACCTACATCTACTTACCTACCATTATTTGCATGACAATCTTGTTAAACGTGAGGACTTACTATTTTAATGTAACATCATTGTAAACCATGTTTTAAGCAAATAAATAAATAATTTTCATTTTTTCATTTGAATTTTCATAATTTTCATTTTCATAAAAATCCAATATAATTTATAAATTAATGTCATTCGTCTTTCTGATCAAAAACTTGGTCTTGATTGGGTTCAACACCAAACCATTTGCTTCCGACCATTCAGCTATGTGTTTAAGGTCCCGATTTATCTTATGCGTGGCTTCTTCAGTTTCAGATGGCTTAAAAGATATGTGCAACTAGAGGTCATCTGCATAAAGATGATGATGAATAAAGAGAATAGGTCCCAGTATCGAGCCTTGTGGAACGCCTTTAATTACTACAGATGTGGCAGATACTTTTCTTATTCCACTGCTGGAAATGACTTCTACCTGTTTCGTGCGATTATTTAAGTAACTAGAAAACCACCGAAGTGCAAGATCATCAAAGCCGTAGTACCTAAGTTTAGCGTAGTAGTAGTAGTAGTTTAAGAGTAGTCCAACAGTACCAAGATCGAACCCCTTCCCGCATCTTGCCCCCCCCAATACATTATCCACAACATCAAGTAATGCAGTAATTGTACTCCTACCCCGTCTAAATCCTGATTGTTTGTCAGGTAAAATGTTATTTTCGTGTATTCATTGATTTGTATATACACCGCCTTTTCTAATATCTTTGACATAAATGGTAGTATGCTAACTGGCCTAAGATCATTTAAACGTGTTGGAATACTTGTTTTTGGTAGCGGCTTGATCTTTGCCTGTTTCCATAGCTCTGGGTAATTGCCCGTTACAAGAGATTTGTTTACAATGTCAGTAATGACCCGCAGTGTTCGTGGCAAAGTTAAAAGAATCATGTTTAGGGATATCTCATCCACCCCTTGTGAATTTGTATTGATATTTTTTATAACTTTAAATACTAAATCTGCATCTACATTTTTAAATGAAAACACTGAATCACCAAAACAATGTGAAGAAAAGTATGCAAGATGGGCAACATCAATATGATCATCACCGGGAACCTTCAAAAAATAATCGTTAATGCGGTCTGGGTCACTAATGTTTTCTGGCAAGTCTGCAAGTTTTGACTTAAAATTGACAACATTTCGCTTTATATTTTTCCAGAATGCCGTAGGGTCTTTCAAGTTTTTATTTATGAAGTACTGGTAATACGCTGATTTTTCACGATTTAAAGCTGCGTTCACTAACTGTTTAAGTTCTTTATAGTATTTATGATGACTTTCAAGCTTTGTTTGACGACTCTTTAGTCTGAGCTCTATCCCTCAAAGTCATCATGTCTCTAACGGTTTCTGTTATCCGTGGATAACGTTGCTTTCGCAAATAAATCTTTTTCATTGGTGCATGAAGATCAAACAACTCCTTAACCCTAGATAGATAACCATATTTCACTGTACACTAAAGATAACCATACGTCGACCTGACGTGCGAATGTTTGAGTGAGCATATTTTGGATTATGTATATACTAGGTTTATGAATGTGTTATTATTTATTAATGTATGTAATTGCGTACTAAGTAAATACAAAACATTAGAGTTTATTTATGTTTTTGTTAGAAAAAAAATTAAAGAACAAAACAAGGTACTCCTCACTTAAAAAACTTAAACGTTTAGGAATCTCTCCGTCAGTCTTATAATTTACTATGTATACTTTTTAAAATCAACTTTGACTGGACTTGTGCTCTCCACAAACAGTAGGTAAATATTTACGAAAGTATTGTACTTACCGGAGCGATATGGGTATGTCCTGCAAGCTCCGATGGCCGACTGAGTTGGCAGGAACGGCCAGTTTAGTGACGCGAAAAACAATCGAGTTATATCGATTTTTCAAAATCGATTACGTCGATTCGACGTAGGTTATCTATCTAGGGTTAATTTGGGCGTTAAATGCATTGACAGAGTCGTTTACGCTGTCGCAAATAAGTCGTTCCTAGGTTATATTATTTACATGTACATTAAACAAATCCATGTCTATGTCCTTCAACGGTCTGTAGGCAATCCAGCGAGGTTCTATCCTAGGTTTCTTTACATTCACTTCATAAGAAATGAATGCATGAGCACTAAGATCAGGTACATAGTCCACAGTTAACTTGGTGACTCTGATGGTACTGCAAACCAGATCCAAAAGCGTTTCTGAGTGATCGGTGAAATGCGTTGGCTCTGTTACATATTGCTCCAGATTCACACTCCTAATGAAATCCAAAAACTTTATCGTATTCGATTCATGAGCTCGTAGCATATCAATGTTAAAATCTCCTGCTACAATAATTTGGTTGAATGAAGAGAAACTTGCCATTGACTCCGCCACAGCATCCAAGACCGTATCTACACAAAGCCAGGGCGGTCGGTACACAGTAGCTATTGCAACTTTAACACCGTTCAGCCTGACACTGAGCCACATCTGCTCTACGGAGGGACAGACTGGATGATCAAGGACGCGGGCACGGAGTCCTCTTTTAAGAGAAGCCTACGCCCCCTCCGCGTGATCGTATTGCCGCAGGACGAGGCTTGTGCAGCAGTCTGTAGCCAGGCACAGCAGGTGCTCGCCTCTCCTCGCCGACCCTGAGCCATATCTCATTAATTGCCATTATGTCCACATCATGTCGTTCCATGGCTACAAAAAACTCTTCGTGACGGGCACCTAACGAGCCGGGATTAAGAAGTCCCAGAGAGAACTTTTTATGAATTACAAAACGCAAAATAAATGTGTGCAATATATGAATATACTTGCAATTATTAAGAGGCCTATTACATCTCGACTGTGATTTTTGCGTAAAATGGCCAATTTTGGCGTTATGGATCTCAGAAAAAAAAATACATTAACAATTATTACTTATTGAATAGTGTAGAATAGCTATTGGAATAGTGCGTAGCGGCCTCGCTTTTTGTAAATTTTGCTTAACTTTTTAATTAAACCCAAAATTGCAGAGAAAGATTTTCATAAAGTGCGCGAAGGCACTTTTTTGAGCTCATCGATTGTACTACTGTTTTACACAAGTGAAATAAAAAAATTATAATGTTATCTCTTATATAGTCGAATGGTGCGTAGCTGCCTCGGAATTTTTAGATATCATTGATTTTATATAGGAAAAAATCTTATTCTAAACCAAAAAACTATAAAATCGCTATAAGTAAACTTTGAATATCTCCTATCTACGATAATATTATACCAGAGTAATTGTTACTTCATGAGGAACAAAGATTTTATAATGAATTTATTATCCTATTTCGATAAAAACGATAAATACAACTGCAAAATTACTATAATATGCGAAAATGGGCATTTTACGCAAAAATTATATTCGAGATGTAATAGCCCTCTTAAGATGTTTCTTTAGAATAGTTATATGGCGGAAGTCTAGTTTATAAACACATCCATAACGGACAACATAAAATATATATTTTAATTCACACTTAAAAACGCAGTCATTGAATATCAGTTTATTAGGTATTATCTTATGCACACTATTTATTCAATAATATACCATCACTATAAAGCAGTTGCAAAACATCAGTCCCACCAAAGACACTTTATTAAAGTGACACAAACTTATCAAATCATAGAACATAACTGTTCCCGACGGGTGTAGTCGACGAACAGTTTAGCCGTTGTGCTTCGATGTGAACTGTAGGTTCTTCAATAAAAACTCGGTTCTTGATTAGTGCTTCTTTATTCTTCTAGGTGGGGTCCGGAGAGCTTACAAATTCTGCTCTGACCGGCCGTGACTTAAACACATTATGGGTTGGCTACTAGCAGCCTTGTGGGACAGCTGCCGGCTCATGTGGGCAGTTTTACATTTTACCATAACTAACTACCCACATGAACCGTCGTAATTTGTGCAGCTGTCCCTTTCGTTCGGACCTCTCTTTTTATCTTAAATTTATTACCTACCCTACGGTATCACTCGTAATCTGGATACCCTACTTATTTATTTTCTTAATTACATTGATATTCCTAACAATAGAAACCTATAATTACGAAAGCTAATCTCTTACTTTCCTAACTTTAACTACCTTAGAGAGGCGTAAGGCCCCTGGGCACGTATACTTGGCCCTTACCTTTGTCAAAACCATTACCTGTTTAATAACTTTTACCTTTTGTTTAAATGAAACGCAAAAAATTAATTATTTATTATCAAAAAACCTTTACACATATGAGACTTAATCTACTTATGCAAATACACATACCTAAATTTAGCCGTATTATATCTAATTATATAATATTATAAAGTCGATACTTCTGTCCGTAACAATAACCATAGTTTTTTCCAACAAACATTTTATAATTAACAAGATTAGAAAATGTTCAATTAACATTATTTCATTATAGAAAGACAAACAAATATCAGCTGTAACCACCTCTGGTATCTAAATGTAAGCAATAAGCAAAAACAAAATAACCAAACACACAGACAGTTTAACCAAGAATAAACCAATTTAACGGTAGTAACTTTAGCAATATAACTCCTTATAATAGTCTTCTCAATAAACATTATATCACTAGAAAGTCTTAAAAAACAAAAAATTAGTATCTTAAACCCCTTCTTGTATTTTATATTGTAAACATTAAGTAAAAAAAAATAGCTACACACACAGACAGTTTAACCAAAATTAAAGCAATTTATCAGTAATAACATTAGGAATGTAAGTTTTTGTGAAACTCTTCTCAATAAACATTCTTTCTTTAGAAAGTCTTAAAAAACAATAAATTAATATCTGTAACTCCTTCTGTATCATAATTTAGATATTAAGTAAAAACAGAATAACCCAACACATTGACAGTGTGAGTTTATCACAAAATAAAGTAATGTAATAACTATAGCAGTGTAACTTTTTTTAACAATCTTATCAATAAACATTCCTTTATTAGAGACTCTTAAAAAACAAACAAATAATATGTGAAACACCTTAATGTATACAAATGTAAACATTAAACAAAAACAAAACAGCCCACCACATAGCCATTTAAGTAAAAAATAAAGTAATTTTACACGAACAACTTTAGCGATATAACTATTTACTACAATCTTGTTGTGCCTTAAAATTCTTTGCTTAGATATTCTTAAAAAACAAACAAATATCTGAAAACCCTTCTGGTATCTACATGTACACATTAAAGAAAAACAAAACAACCAAACACAAAGATAGTTCTGCAGAAAATAAAGTAATTTAAGAGTAACAACTTTAACAATATACCTTTCTTCAACAATCCTATCAATTAACATTCTTTCATACAAGACCCGTAAAAAATCAACGATAACAGAAGTAGCGAAATGCAACCACTGAAATTGTTTTTATAATCAGATGTAAATATTAAATAAAGACAAAAGCACCAAACGATCAAACAGTTTAGTAATATATGAAGTAAGTTATAGAAATAGGTGTCCACATAGGAACAAACAACTGCAGCCAAATTTACCACTGCGGCATGTTCACTTTGTGCCAACAACGGTGGGTCCAACAGTGTCGGCACCAAAAACCCTAGCAATATCTACATCCATTCGCAACCGAAAAACTGTCTCACCCTGTCCTCGCCGTGCGAATATTTTTCCATCTCGTGTCCAGGTGTTTTCCAATTGTGACACTTTGCGGCTTCCCTTGTCCTCTGGAACAGCTGACGATTAACTTTTGTAAGTCGTTCGTTGATGTAGAACGGACTTGCAGCACTGTGCATCCCCATGCCTTCCGTAGAAACGCGGCGGCGAACGCGCGCGGCCTGCAGCAGGGCATCTCGCGTAGAGCGACGCTTTGGTGACGAGCCACCCTCCACGGCACCCCGGACTGGCCCAGCACGGTCCACGTTAACAATGTCGCGCTCCTCCAGATTCAGACCTAACTTTTTAGCTACTGCAAGGAAAGCGTGCGTGGGATTTTCATTTACATTTTCAGGAAAATTGGAAATCTCAACATCATTCATCAACATTTGTTGGTCGCGGTCCTGTATATCAAACTTTAGATGAATAATTGTTTCCTGCAACAACTTAACATCTGAGCTCTTAACTGCATTCATTTCAGTTTCCATGGTATTAACTCTTGCTTCCGGACTTACAATGCGCGTATTCTGTTCCATAATTGAAGCATGAAGATTTGCTAAAGTCTCACGCATTGTGCTGATATCCTGCCGGACTGCCCGCATTTCGTATAGCAATATCTTAAAATTATTCCTTGAGTCCTCAACCTCGCTATCCGATAACTCCTTTTTATCTTAGACAACACTTGATTTTGATTTATTTCGATACGTAATGTTTACATTATCACCATTTGGACTGATTCTATTGCTTTTCAAACCAGGTGGCACAAGATGGTGGACCGGTGTATTAATATTATCTTTCTTAGGTTTCCTGCTCGTACATTCCGGGCATATCCACAAACGTTCTGTTCCCGCCGCATAGAATGAATAGAAGCGTTTGGTGTCTACACTTGCACACTCTAAATCAAATGCGGCTTTGCATGTGAAACAGCGCAAAAAATATTTTTTGGGTAACAGTTTTGTACACCCTGAACAGTTTCCTAAGCCTGGAGCTGCAGTAGGCTTTGACTTTAAAGACATTATTGTACTGTTATATTATTATATTCAGCCTATTATTTACTCAATGGCAGTATGGGCCAGATTCCTTTGCGTCAGCCTACTAGAACAATACTCGATTGACAGATAGATCGATGATGTTCTATTGTGTTGTGTGTGGCTCACTATCTTTATGTTGGCAATATTTCACAATTTCAACCTCCAAACACATCAGAATAATCTTATTCACAATACATACTTGGTATTCAACAAGTATCCCAATATCACTTGCTCACAGTTTTTGGATGATCATCTTCGTGTTTTGCTGTTATTTTCTCACTTTAGTCACGTTTATTTAATGGACGGAGCCACTATACGACGCAGCTACTAGTTTGACAGCCGGAATCGGAAAAAGCTTATTACCTTTCTTAAAGATAGGTTTGATAAGGGCTAATTTTAAACTCTCTGGGAAAACGCCTTCGTCATAGGATTGATTAACCAAGAATGTTAAAGGTTTAATAAACTCTTCAACGCAGTATACTAGTAGACTAACTGGGATTTCGTCATGCCCGCATGTGTTGTTTCGCTTTAGAGATAATATAGCTTTCCTCACATCAGACTCCGTAACCTCACCCAAGTACACAGCATTTGTTACAGCATCTGATACACGAACACGGTGGTATGAGGCTGAACTACTAACACTTAGGAAGTAGTTTTGAAATATATTCGCTACTATTGTTGGTGATGTGACATTCTTATTTTCGCTATTCAAAGTTATATTTGCATGTCTTAAGTTACCGGCTGGTTTAATTTTTTCATTAATCATACACCACATTCTTGCCTCGAACTACAGTGTTGTGGAACCAGCTCTCGGCGGCGGTATTTCCAGACCGTTACGACTTAGGGATCTTCAAGAAACGAGCCTATTCCTTCCTTAAAGGCCGGCAACGCGCCTGCGATTCCTCTGGTTTTGCGGGTGTCCATGGGCGGCGGTGATTACTTTCCATCAGGTGACCCGCTTGCTTGTTTGCCTCCTTCTGCTATAAAAAAAAAACATTGCTTTATATTTATTATTCGAAGTTTTTAATCTATTTATGTAAGATCTCCTTTTTTCTTTTGCGATTATCTTCTTAAGAATATTATTATACGATTTAGCGTAAGTTTTATGGTTTTCACTTTTATATAGAGATGTAAGGTAACGTAATATACGTTTATGGTAACAGCATTCCTTTATTCCTTTGGTAATCCATTTAGTCTTTTTTCTATTTTTAATCACGACTTTCTTTATTGGAATATTACGTGTCTAACAGGGAACTTATTTCGTATTTAAATCTATTGTAATTTGTATTTGAATCATTGTTTATGGATAAAATATTTGACCATTTTATTTGTTTAAAATGTATTTTGAAAGTTCCATATTTCTCAGATTGAACATTCTTTTACTGGTTTTGTATGGAGCTGTATTTTTACTCAATTTGCTTTCCAATTGTATTTGCCCAATCAAAGTGTGATGGTCTGATAAGTGATTTTTTTGTACAAACGTTTCCATTTTTTGTTAACATAAGAACCAACATCTACAACATTTATGTTACACAATGTCAGAAAGTCATGTCTCTCAGCTTCGACACGGACACATTCCATCAATATATGGTAGGCATCTTCAACAATCCCACAATCAATACATTTAGGAGATGACACTTTCTTCATTAAAAAGCCAAAACTATTTAATGGAATATGCCCTGATCGGAGCCTTAGAGCTCTGCTCACATTGGCTTCATCAATCCAGAATCGTTTTGGAAATGTTTGTTGAATGGTTTTAAACCATATCCCTTTGTATAGCGACCGTTCATCAAAATACTCTTTCCACATATCGAAACATCGATTTTTATTATTATTATGCTCTTTATTTAAAATATTATCTTGAGTTTAATTGTTTACAATATTTTATATAAAAAAACAAATTTACAATATAAAATATTATAAAAACCTTAACCTAGGTTGCCACCAGCAGCGGGGATAGACCCAAGCTACCGGTGGTTAGGGCTGCAGAGTGAGGAACCTCCTAAAAATACGTGCCGTGTCAAGGAGTACTGCCTTCTGTATCTGACCCTTGACCCAACCTTTTAGCGAGAGCCTCCCTAGGTGTTGATCGAGGCTCTTAGCTAAAAGACCGTTTGCCGAAACGACTATCGGTACAATAATGGTTGAATCCACATCCCACATGGCGGTAACCTCGTGAGCCAAGTCAAGGTACTTACTGAGCTTGTCCTTCTCGGCTTTCACGAGGTTCTCATCATGAGGTACGGTGATATCAACCAATATTGCCCGGCTCCGACATATTATTTCCGAACAACCGGAAATAATATGTCGGAGTGATTCTCCAGGACGGCGGCATGCCCGACAGATGTCGACCGTACCGTCCTTCATAATATATTTCCGGTAGTTATTCGTCTTGATAACTTCATCTTCAATGGCACAGACAAAACCTTCGGTTTCCCCAAAGAGGTCACCGAAACGTAGTTAGTTCACCGAGGCAGGAAAATCTACATCAGGCCCAGTTAGAGCCCGATAGTAGCGCCCGTGTAGCACCTTGCTCTTCCATATATCCTTGCGATCGAGAGTGCTTAGCACCACTGGTTTGCGCCAGTTTTCTGTTGCCAAGGAGAGCGGCGTAAAGTGTCTATCAACTGCCACGACATCCAAATGCATCCCGCACTCACTGTTAAGGAAATAATCCCTGAGACTGCACACCTCACGGTTATGTAGGTCCTTGGCATTTAAAAAGCCGCGACCCCCACATCTCCGCGGGATGTACAGCCTCATAACAGATGAGCGCGGGTGTAGCATTCTGGAAGTCGTGAGCATTTGACAGACTCTTCTATCCAAGGCGTCCAATTCGGTCTGAGTCCATCTTAGTATGCCAAAGGAGTATGTGAGCAGAGGCATAACCCAGCCATTAAAAGCACGCGTCTTATTGCCACCCGATAAAAGACTGTTAAGTACTTATTATTATTATTATATTCTTTTAGGAGATACACCTATTCTATAGTATCACAGGCTATCTGTACTCCTCGAATATTAGCATCGAGCTAGATGTTGGAATGCACTTTTTAAATCAGTCAGAATAACATAATCGCTTGAGCTACCTATTTAAGAATTTTATATATTTAAGGGCTTCATTAATAGCAATGAGTTCGGCAGACATTATGGTAACATTACTTTTAATTTTAAATTTTCTGTATGTATCTAACTGAGGGTCGTGAAATGCAGCTCCAACCTTGTCACCATTCTTTGATCCGTCTGTAAAGATCTTATAATATGTTTGTTGGTATTCTTTGTTCAAAAATTCTGTACATTGTTTGTAAATATCCGACAGACTATTTTTTTTTTGCCTTGCCTTTTCAGTATTGTCAATACGACTTTTTATAATTTGTGATAAATCCTTTGATGGCCCCCGTATCCATGGAAAACATTTTCAATATGCTACTTGTATATAAATTCTTTTAAAGATTCATGAACAGACACTGCAAGCGCTTTTTCTTTTTTCTCCAAAATAAATTAGTGCATAACTCTTGTAATTCATTTATTAAGTTTATTTATTTATTTTCTGAAAAGGATTTAGCTCTAAAATAAAAATTTCCCGCTAAATAGTATCTTCTTATAACTAAAGGTTGAATATTTAATTCTTGTTCCATAACATGGATCGGCGTGCTCTTTATATAACCTCCAATTACGCGCAAGGCTTGGTTTTGCAAAATTTCAAGTTTTTTTAAGTGTGTTTTACAACTACTGCTATAGAGAAAACAACCATAATCGATTCGTCTACGTATAATCGAGATATACAATTTTCTCAGATGTTTCGGATGATAGCCCCATTGCGACCCTAAAGATTCAAATATTTAGTAGACTTTTTCACTAGTTCATTAATATGCTTGGACCATCTAAGCCCCCGATCAAGCCAAAGACCTAAATATTTAACATTATCAACTAATTCTATTGCAATAATATCGATTTTAAGTTTAATATTTTTTTTTTCTAAAGCCAACACTAAAAATACACGTTTTACTTTTAGACGCCGATATTTGCAGACCTAAATTTAGAAATAAGATATTGACAAGATTTAGTGCATTCTGTAATTTATATGATGCCTCAGCAATGTTGGAATCAGTTACAAATAAAACAAAATCATCCGCATATTGTGAGTTGCTTACATTCGTCATATTTTTGCAAATATGCAATGTAGCAATGTTAAATAAAATTGGCGACAAAGGATTGCCTTGAGCTAATCCACGACTTGAATGCCTACACGAGTCATGACCATGAATTTTCAAACACCTATTTTTTAAAAAGTTCCTAAAGTAGTACAAATTTTAGACCCAACACCTATGCCATCCATTACTTTCATTAATCCGTTAATATCTACATTGTTTTAGGCATTGTCGATGTTTAAAAAAAAGGCTACGGTTGAATTTCTGTCTGAAAAACCAATTTTTATTTTGCATATTAAATTTGCAAGATTATCTAAGGTAGATCGACCCTTTCTAAATCCAGTGGTATTTTTAGATAGAATACTATTGTGTTCGATATACCTTTCAAGTTTGTTTTTTAAAATATTATGAAAAAATTTACAAATGCATGACTGCATCATTGAAATTGGGCGAATAGAAGATATTAAATCTGCATTTCTTTCAGGCTTTGGAATAGGTACTATTGTAACGTCTCTCCACTGCACAGGTACAAAGCTTAGAGAATAAAATTTGTTAAAGACATCCAATAACATTGGTTTCCCTATATCAGTTAATTTATTAATCATTGAATATGAAATGTTATCACATCCTCGGCTAGTGTCTTTAATCGGAATGCATTTATTAAGTTCTTGCCTCCCAATTACTGTATTCATAACTGTATTTTCAGAGGCCAACCTTGGTTCACAGTTTATAACAAAATCCGGCGCTAGAGATTGCATAATTCATAAGTTTTGTCTTTATTAATACATTGTCTCTGTGTTCTGTAACCTTTGAGCCATTTCATTTTACGCCATATTTCGCTATGAGAAGTACTAAAATTTATGGAGGAACAAAAGTCTTGCCAGGATTTACATTTAGCTTTGCGTATCAATTTTTATGTTGCTCTTATTTTATCTTGAAGAATACTATAGTTATACGGTGTTGGGTTGCGTCTAAACTGACCAAGTGCTAATCGTCTTTCTGCTATTGCTTTAGATAATGTTGTATTCCAATACGGTTTAGGCTTAAATTTACTATGCGGATTTTGGCTGCTTTTAATTTTGGGTATATTATTATCAACTGCGTTATTTATATATTCTATGAATTTATAATAAATTTATCTTTAAGTAACTTTTTATATGAGAGCCAATCAGCTCTTTTGAAGTTTATACGATATTTTTTTTTATGATCCCCCGATATAATAGTCAAAATTTTAATACATTGATGATCACTTCCTAGCGTCTCATTTAATACTCTCCAGTCAAACATTAAAGCTATATCGGATGTAGCCAATGATATCATTGGTATTATGTATATTATATATATTATTGATATCATATATATCCGGCGTATATCGTTGCAAATTACCACCAACTAATTTAATACGTGTCGATTCTCCATCATTCAGTATAACAAATGGGTGCTGCGGTGGATGCGGTAATGGATATTACCGCATCAAACAGTTGTGTACCCCTAACATCTGTGTTATTCGACCAAGTCCCATGATGAGCATTAAAGTCGCCAAGTAGTAAAGTTTTTGTTGGAAATTGAGATAACAGCTGGTCCTAGTCATGTTGTCCAATTCGAGCCGAAGGCGAGCAATATACCGACACCACGTTTTCAATATAATCACAGTTAAAAAGCTTTATATTTGTTACTTCTATCCCGGAGTTTTTAGTGTGTATTTGACATTCTATAGATCTGATGGATATATGAGTACTTATAGCTACGCCCCCATAGCCATCATCTCTATCTTTCCGATAAATATTATAGTTACTTATATTAAATAAGTTTTTGGGGGTTAAGTTGCTCGCGTCCGTAGGTTTACCCTTGAGACCCTACACGTGACCCCTGGGTGGTGCTAAATGAGTGACACCAACTGAGTGGTAGAGCCACGCTGCGTTGCAGCACGCATTGGGTCGGCTCGCCCGGCGTAATACTGTTGTGTTTCCTCCGGCGAGTGAGGGTTCCGGAGACCCCTCCCCCCCCCCTCACAATTGATATGGCAGCGAACTGTAATCTAGATTTACCCCAGGGGGGTACCGACACATCCAGTGTCGGAGAATCCCCCCCTGAGCGTTCTCGCTCAGGCTGCCCTACGTATTCTGGGGAGGGCAAAAGTTCGCCCGTGCCAAGGCATGCTGCAGGCAGGAGAAAGGCGGGACAATTGGCACCCCCTCCTACGCTTTGCGTGGACTTCTGCAATATCAGGGGAATCCACTCTAATTTGAGCGCCGTCCATTACCACCTCGAGACGGCGAAACCGGCCTTGCTCTTCCTCACCGAGACGCAGATATCCCCCCCTCCTGACATCTCGTACTTGCGCTACCCGGGATACAACCTGGAACATGCATTTGTGCCACGAGCCGGTGTTTGTGCCTATGTCAGGGAGGATATGTGCGTTCGTCGCCTTGGCAATCTTGAAGATAGGGACCTCTCCATCTTATGGCTGCACGTCGACTGCGGACGTCATCCTCGCGTCTACGCGTGCCTGTATAGGTCCCACAGCGGTAACATCGGAACTGACCAACTCATCGAGACCGTCCAAACAGCGACAGACTCCCTTCTCCAACGGATCCCCTCGGCCGATATTGTAGTATTGGGAGACTTCAATGCCCACCACGTCGAATGGCTTGGTTCACGCACAACTGACCACGCGGGTAGAGCCGTTCATGACTTCGCTTTGGCCTACAGTCTGTCCCAATTGGTAACCGAGCCAACACGGGTTCCAGATGTGGAGGGCCATGCACCTTCTTTATTGGACCTTCTGCTGACCTCGCACCCAGACGGCTATCAAGTTTCTGTTGATGCACCACTAGGCTCATCAGACCACTGTCTGATTCGCAGCATTGTGCCTCTCACAGAAACTTCAAAACCGCAACCAGCGGCTAGCCGTCGAGTCTGGCATTATAGGTCGGCGGACTGGGATGGGATGCGAAGTTTCTTTGCGTCCTACCCGTGGTGGCGAGTTTGCTTCTCGCTGGATGATCCTGATGTCGCCGCTGACTCTGTCGTTGATGTGATACTGCAGGGAATGGAACTTTTCATTCCAAACTCTGTGGTTCCCATTGGCGGCAAGTCCCAACCATGGTTTGGTCGTTGCTGCAAAATGGCGTCTCGCCAAAAGTGACAGCATTACCAAGCCTGGGCTAATGCGGTGTCATCAAAGGATCCAAACACCAGTGCGCTCAGAAAGAAGTACAACTTTGCCGCCAGATCCTTTAAGAAGGACATCGCCAAGGCGAAGTCATCATTCATAGGTAGAATTGGCGAGAGGCTAGTGCGTCTTCCTTCGGGGACGCGTGCGTTCTGGTCTCTCGCCAAAGCTATCTTAGGGAATTTTTGTCAGCCGTCCCTACCACCATTGCACAAGACCGATGACTGCCTGGCCTATACTGCAAAGGAGAAAGCCGATCTCTTGGGCTCTCTTTTCGCATCAAACTCGACCTTGGACGATGGGGCAAACTCTCCACCAACCATACCGCATTGCGCTTGTACAATGCCAAACGTTCAGTTCCTGCAAAGGTCAGTTCGTAAGGCTCTTTTTTCCCTTGATATCCATAAGGCGAGTGGGCCAGATGCAGTTCCACCCATTGTGCTTCGGACGTGTGCTCCTGAATTGGCACCAGTTCTAACGCGCCTTTTCCAGCTCTCTTACACCACTGGCGTCGTCCCGAGCTCTTGGAAGACAGCCCTTGTGCACCCGATTCCAAAAAAAGGCGATCGCTCAGATCCGTCTAACTACAGGCCAATAGCTATTACCTCTTTACTCTCCAAAGTAATGGAGTCCATTATAAACCGCCAGCTCTTAAGGTACCTAGAAGAGAACCAGCTACTAAGTGATCGCCAGTATGGTTTTCGTCGCGGTCGATCGGCTGGTGATCTTTTAGTGTACCTTACTCACCGATGGGAGGAGGCAGTCGAGAGTAAAGGGGAGGCACTGGCAGTTAGCTTGGACGTAGCGAAAGCTTTTGACAGGGTATGGCACAGGGCTCTTTTCTCTAAACTTCCATCATACGGGCTTCCTGAGAAATTGTGTTCATGGGTTGCCAGCTTTCTTACTGGGCGTAGCATCAGACTCGCAGTCGACGGTTCGTGCTCCGACATGAAGCCCGTGAATGCTGGAGTCCCGCAGGGGTGTGTGTTGTCCCCTACTTTGTTTCTTCTGCATATCAATGACATGCTGCATAACAACAGCATTCATTGCTATGCGGATGACAGTACTGGGGATACGCTCTACACCGGGCGAGCTAATATTTCTCTGGAAAGCGTCATCGAGAGCCGGAATAAACTTGTGACTGACACCGAGAACATGTTAAGTCATGTCTCGGATTGGGGCCGACATAACCTAGTCCGCTTTAACCCCTCCAAAACACAAGTTTGCGCATTTACCGCGAAAAAACATCCCTTCGTCGTACCTCTGAACTTTGAGGGAGCTCCCCTTGATACCAATCCGATTATTGGAATCCTTGGCGTCGATATTTCGAGTGACGTTCAGTTTCGTGGTCATTTGGAAGGTAAAGCTAAATTAGCTTCGAAAAAGCTGGGTGTGCTTAATAGAGCGGGTCAGTATTTCACGCCGGCCCACCGTTTACAACTGTATAAAGCACAGGTCAGGCCGCATATGGAATACTGCTCCCATCTCTGGGCTGGAGCACCCCAATACCAACTCCTTCCATTTGACCGCATTCAACGCAGAGCTGCTCGAATTGTCGGCGACGTGGTTATTTCAGGTCGGCTCGATCCACTGGCTCTTCGGAGAGACGTTGCGTCTCTCTGTATATTGTACCGTATATATCATGGGGAGTGTTCTGAGGAATTGTTCGGCTTGATCCCTGCCGCTAATTTCCTTCACCGCACTACACGCAATCGACTGTCATTCCATCCACATCGCCTTGATGGATGGCGGTCTACTACTGTGCGTTTTTCAAGAAATTTCTTGCCTCGAACTACAGTGTTGTGGAACCAGCTCTCGGCGGCGGTATTTCCGGACCGTTACGACTTAGGGATCTTCAAGAAACGAGCCTATTCCTTCCTTAAAGGCCGGCAACGCGCCTGCGATTCCTCTGGTTTTGCGGGTGTCCATGGGCGGCGGTGATTACTTTCCATCAGGTGACCCGCTTGCTCGTTTGCCTCCTTCTGCTATATAAAAAAAAAAAAAAAAAAAATCTTTCACCTTTTTTAACCATGTTTCACTCAGGGCCGCAATATGGATTTTTTCTTGATGTAATAGTTGCTCTAACATTAATCCTTTAGGTCTGATACTTTGTGTATTCCACTGCAAAACGTTTAAATTTAACTTATCCATTAAAATAATCTAAGATTTGTTTTAATACCGGCCAGTCACTAATATTGTCCGTCACAACTAAAATCAACCATTCTGAGCAACACTTTAAACAATCTCTAATTTTACCTTGTATTGAGTCACATCTTAAAAATATTATTTCCTTAAGCCTCAATAAGAGCTCACTAAAACTAACGCCGTGATCCCTCTCCTCTTGAGTATTTGTGATATTTTTTTTGTCCATATTTTCAGTACGGTAATTCTTGCGATTTACTTCTTTGGTTTCGTTTTTCAACTTAAGAGAATGACAGTTTCTTGGGCTCTGAAGATTTATGTAATACTTGTTCCTAAAACTTCAGCATAAGATGGCGAATTAAAAAGTTGTTGATGTGAACTGGTAATATTTTTTTTCTGTATTAGTGAGGGTACATTACATTCATTATTAATGATATGTTTATTTTCTGGAGGTGAATCTGGTGCTATGTATGTAGTCAATGCTCTCCGATAAATACAGTTGAATTCCACCACCAATTCCCTAATTTTCTTTTCTTTTAAAAAGGTTGGACATCTCTTCACTAATGCCATATGGTTTACCGCACAGTTAACGCATTTAAACACCTTTGTATCACAGTTATCGTGGTTTCCGCCACATTTTGGGCATATAATTCTCTGACATGGACATATTTTCACCGTATGTCCTATTTTCCAACAGCGCGAACACTGAGAAACTGGAAAAACATATTTATCTACCTAAATGCGTAAATTATCAACGTGAACATATGGAGGTAAATAAGACCCCTTAAAACAAAGTCTTATAGAATCACTAGGCGTCCATCCATTCCCATTAGGGCTTCTCCGTTGGAGACGTAAAACTGAAATAATCGTTGCTGGTTCCGGATATACTAAATTTTCCCTAATTTCGTCTTCAGATATAATACTAGACTATAATAGCTCGTTAGATTAGTTATTAAGTCTTAACTATAAGTTAGTTAACTGTTTTTTTATTATTATTAGTATTGACGTCAATAAGTGCCTGTAAAGGTTTACATTGAATAAATAATTTGACTTTGACTTTGAGATAACTCCATATCTATGTGTTGGCAGGGACGCAATGACGGCAAAGTAAAACTTCGTAGTTGTCTGAACGAATGCTTTATTAAAGTGAGTGTCGTTCCGTTGGCACAATGGTTTTATATTAAAAGTCGTTTGAGTGAAATACAAAAAACGTGATGTTACACAAAGTAATCGTATGGTATAATCAATAGATACAATTGAATAGAGTATTTTCGTATATTCCAACAGTCCCCCTCAAAAATAGGATATACTAAAACAAAAGTAGCAAATTGCTTTTGCTAATTTTTTGCTAAGAAAAAGTTACTTACTCTTTCCATACTAATTACAATGTAACATAAAATAATAATCAACTTAATAAGTAATTTAATACTTACATTCTTTGATAAATTAACATCTTATGTTATCAAGGTACATCACATGTTCTTACATGTTATTAACATCTTAATATATTATGTTCGTTCAACTTAATAAGTAATTTAATACATTCTTTGATAAATTAACATCTTATGTTATGTAGGTACATAACATGTTAAAGTTTAAGATTTTTGCACCAATAAGGAATCATAGAATACTAATTTATTTCTCAATTCTTGGAACTTTGTAGAGGGCACCACTTTCGAGAAAATGTCAGCTTGTTGGTCTCCTGTGGAGACATTCAAGCTCTATTACTTTGTTAGTAATTTGCTCTCTAGAGTGGTACTTAATATCTATCTGTTTAGACTATTTATGATCGGTCGGATTGTTAGCTATGCTAATACAACCGTTATTATATTCAAATATAACTATCGGTTTTGTTATTGGGATCATCATACTTTTTATAATGTACCAGTATAATTCCTTTAATGTTTTAAACATTTCCACAACTCCTTATTAATTTTACTTTGAAAACGATTTAAAATACTGATAGCTGCACAGATGTATCGTCTATCTCGGTCGTGTACAAAGTATAGCGTACATTAAATAACCTTTTACAATATGACAAGGTGCATCATAATATTCGTCGGATTTAAATCTAAGTAATTTAATTTAGAAGGAATTGGTGATTTTTAATAATTGTAATCTTTCATGGATTTTTTATTTAATTTTGTTAAACATTTGGTAAATAAATAGATTGATCTAAAGTTATTGTGTTCTTTGTTCTTTCAATTTTAATACCTAAAAACAATTTTACTATAAGTAAATTAGTCATGTCCGAATCATGCCACTTTTAATAACTCATTTACAATTTTGTACTGTAAGGTTTGTTCTTTGTGTGTGTCAAATCACTAAACCATAAACATATAGCACTAGGTACTACACTATATACGTTGTTATGTATGGATTTTTTATCTAGGCAACAAAAAAAAACCATGGATCTAGGTACTCCAGAATTATAAAAACTCATCGATAACGTTCATACCAACATCGCGAGGATTGCTTCAGCTAATAAGTTTTGCTTAATTGACAAACTTGGTTTGGTATACCAACAATAGATAATACGTTCAGGTATTTTCATACAAGTATCCTCTTTAACTACGCCATTTTAAAAATAGTAGTGTTTACGTCCATGTGATGGACTTAGAAGCCAAACTGAATAGCAAAAGTTAGAATAAATCTAAAAGTAATAATACTAATAATAATTAATTCGCGCAGCAGGTGCAAACGTTTCGTCGTAAACTTGTAAATATGTTTGGGTAAAAAAAAACGGACACTAGACGGGCCTTTTATCGCACCGGTTCCCCGTTTCCGTTATTGTTTACTTTAAAAACCCATTTTACTACTGACAATATTATTATTGCTAATGGATTGTGTCAGAAACAAGGATAAGAGAGTTTTATTTATAAAAGAATTTAATTTAAATATTCTGGATGTAGGTTTAGTCCAAAGCATTTTGGCAGACCAAAATCTGAAATAGCCAAAAAGTTATGCCAGCTAGTGTCGCTTTTGCATTGAAACTCTTTCATCAACTAGTAATATAAGCACTAATATTATTATTATACACTATTTTATGAACGTTATAAGTTCTACTTTAAGGAAGAAATATTGTAAAAAAGGTACAATGGGGTTGACATATCCTTATGGATAACATTCCCTTAAAAATTAGATTAAAAAAAAGGTCTATCAACAAATCTCCATGTCTGATTATTGTTCAGAGACTCGATTTCACAATGTATGGCAGCAAGCCATTATTCAGTATTAACAGTTCACCATTACAAACATCACTGTAACATAGTGGCTAAGGAATGCGAAGTATTCAAAAAAGAAATACAAATCGGGGTCAGTCATTTTTTATATTTTCGGAGATAGATTGCTAATCCGTTCGCTACGTCTGACAATTTGACAGAGTATCGTCAATTACTATGGTCTCGTCGGTTGGAATTTTGTGTTTCTTGCTTATAGTTGTTCAGAGACCTCAACGGACTGACTAATTTTGGCGGGAATTTACAATAATAATTGATATTGCTCATCACTTTTAAATATTGGCCAAGAATTTTCAAAGATTACATTCGTCAAATAATACATCCATTGCAAGAGAAAAATTGCATATTTTTGACATTAAACAATTTGAATTCATTTTGCTTTAATCGACAAATACTAGTTGTTATTTTTTATTTTTATTTTATCATGTAGGTACATAATTACATAAGCAGAGCCAAATATTTTTAAGTGATTAATTTAAGGGTTCGTACCATGCCACATTCGTATGGTTTTTATTTAGCAGCGCTTTAGTGGGTAGTCATTTTGTTAGATATTATGTAGTCGTTAAAACGGCTTCACCCCAAAATATTTTATGTAACTTCGCACTTGCGACCATGGTCCGTGCCATTTCGGTCAATTTACGATTCATGCGCACTGAGAAACCATTTTGTTGTGGAGTGTACGGAATTATCAAATGGCAACTTATTCCCTTAGAAACACAAAACTGCTTAAATTCACTAGAAAGCTATTCTCAACCATTTTCTCAATAAGTATAAGTAAATTAACGAACTTCGCATTCAATAAATGTTCACTTTTTATTATCAAAATCAATAAAACAATTTAAGACTTCCACTTTAAAATTAATCAAATATGTGAAAGTAAAATGGTCAATAAAAGTAGCAAAATAAAGTTAGTCGTTGCCGGCAGTTGGGCTGATCGGACCGCATGAATCCGAATGAATGATAAAAATGGTCTATTTTGAACAGACTTTCCTTTTTCTTTTGCAAAAAGAAGTCGCGTTCTTGTGACTGATTACCTATTATGCATGGCTCAGATAATAATATGCCGTCAGTAGATCAATGTAACGAATCATTAAAATATGATCAACTAAAATTTTAAGAATTATAATTCTTTGCTTCTTTACATGTTCTAAGCGTTTATGCCATAATTCTAAGGATTTCGAAGCATGAGATAATTAAATTACATACACATCACGACTATCATCCCCGAAGGGTTAGTAAGAGACTAGGCAATGAGGATAGCAAGACTGCAGCCATCCATAGTCCACTTTTCACCAAATAGCGAATTTAAATAAGTTGAGAGTAAATTCATTTGAAATTGAATTTTACAAAGGTTGTTGCTACAGTATTGCATAATGCAATTTGTTATTTTTATAGATATGAACACTATTTCAATCAAATAAATAGCAATCATTGGAATTCCGTGCTTGCTGCATTCGACTTACGGACAGTCAATATGAGAAACTTTGGGGGGAAAATAAAACGATCCTTGAATCGTCTATTGTACCTTGAACTCCAGATTTGTCCTTTTCCATGAGCCAAAATTGAAATTCTATTTTTAGCTACGCCAATCTTCATAGGACAGGGTAGTTTGGTTTGAGAAGAAAAATAATCTCGTGAATTAACATGTAATCGCTAGCTCCAGAATCTTAAAGAAAAGAAACATGATTAGTAGAATTACTTGTTTCGTTTCATAACTCACAATAATTTGAAAACATAAAAGCAATACTGCCCTCGGTTTCCACGTGATGAACAGCGTTTGCTGTACAGTTAAAATTACTGCTGCTGCCCTTGCGTTACGATAACTTCTTGAAAAAACGGCAGTCCTTTTTCATGTGATTTCTACGGCCACATGCTCGCAGTACAGTTTCGTAATTTTATGCGTTGAATTGCCACAATATTGATTTCTTCTTGAAGATTGAGGGTACACATTTTTATTTTTCTTGTCCGGTCCATAATTATTACGCATAGAAAACTTCTCTGTATTGGTATACGAAACTTTAAATTCAGTCGATATTTCGGTCTTCAACTTAACTTCATGATGTAGCAGACGAGTTTTACGAATGTTAGGCTATGGTGATCCTCTCCTAGCGTTTACAGCGTGATCACACCGCCATATTATGAGGGTAGGGCGAGTAATTCTGTTATCAAAACTCGTGAAATATTGGAATAACTGACAGCGGTTGCAATTTTAGGTGAATTAATTGCTTACGTAATGCTAACTGAGTCGCCAAGCTTCTTCTTACATAAATGTTGTCAAGATTGATTTAGCCGTGGTCGACCCTTTTGCAAATTTCAAAAAGGCATAGCCCAAAAACTCAACACTCGTACCTTTAGCAATCAGGTTCCGTTTCACCCAATTTTAATCGAGTCTGTTTGGTATTTCTTCATCACTCACGTACAGCATTGAATATTTAAATATGAATTTACTATTAAAATTGACTCATAAAAATTACTTTTGAAAATTATGGTCCCTGGGCCCATAACCTATTGGCAGGGACGCAGTGACGGCAAAGTAAAACTTCGTAGTTGTCAGAACGAATGCTTTTATTAAACGGACTGACGTCCGTTGGCACAATGGTTTTATATGAAAAGTCGTTTGAGTGACTAATACAAAAATAGTGATGTTACACAAAGTAATCGTATGGTACGATCAATAGATAAAATTGAATAGAGTATTTTCGTATATTCCAACACTATGTCTCGCAAAATTCCATATGATCTGCTCTGCTCCATAGGTCTTTGGAATCTCCAACCCATATCAATAAGCTTCTGACACGAATCCAACTTAGTTACACTTAACTCATTGACTAAATCCACACGCAACTTAAATGGATTTAAATATTTAATTCCAACAATGTCAGTATTATTGCATTCTTTAAATAATTTTGCTAGAGAAAATTGTTTAGGTAGCCTTTCACTGCTGGAAATGTACACTTGAATTTTATTGTTCTCATCCTTCATTGTTTTCCCTTTGCGATGTACTAAATTCCATTCGTATTCCTCTTCAGAGTCTTCTCTATTCCTCTTTGGCCCTCTTTGCTGTGTATTGGGCTCCTCATACAACAATTCAGGGGTATAATTTTCTCGGCCTTGTTTATTTATCGATTCAAAACTCATATTATCTACTTCGACTTCCGTACAGATAGAATTATTCTCACAATCGTTCGAAATACTCATTTTTTACGCCAACAATCACACATATTTTAAACCACAGTTAGCAAGGACACCGTTCCGGGCGTAGCCGAACCGGTTTTGATTACTAGATTCACGCGAAACAATGTAAACAAATGACTCAGCGCAGCTGCAAGTGAAGCACACTATCTCGCACGCTTGCCGCTACGAGACTGTGGCCCTCGGTAACATATTCAATACTTGTAATTTTCGTACAAACTTGAAAACGATGTAATGTTATGTTTGCAGGAGTGGTCGCGCGCTGTGGGCGCTGTGCGCGCTGGCGGCGTGCGCGCTGGCGCCGTGCGCGCGCGCCGAGCCCGAGCCCGCACCCGCCGCAGGTGCGATTTACAATCCATAATAAAATAACTATACCTAAAATGCGCACTGACGCGACGTGACCTACTTAGCTTTTCATTATTAATTTGATAATTAAATATTACAGGAATTCGATTACGGTATACGAGTAGAAAAGTCTACTTAATGTAATCGTGTTTATCTGAATCGATAGTAGAGGACGGCGGTGACTTCATCGTGAGCGTGTTCGGCGTGGGCCCCGCGGCGGGCGGTGCTTGCGGCGCAGCGCTGGCCGGCGTGGCGGCGCTGGTGGTGCGCGGCGCCGGGCTGCGCGCGTCGCCGGCCGCCGCGCCCGCCGCGTGCGCCGCGCCACGCGCCGACCCCACCGGCGCGGCGTGCGCGGCCGCGGCGCTGGCGGCGCTGTCGGCGGGGCGCGCGCACGCCGCGCTGCTGCCCGTACGCGCCGCCGCCGCGCCGCCCGCGCCGCGCCTGCGGGACGCGGGGCTCGAGGAGCTGGGCGACGCCGCGCCCGCCTGGCGCCGCGCCTGCCTCGCCACCGCGCCGCCCGCGCGCTCCCTGCTCGACCTGGCCGACCTGCGCGTCGCTGCCGCTTATCGTCTTACTTCTTGGGATCTAAATCACGCCGGGTAATCGATATGAGTTCTCGTTGTGGTGTATAAAACTATATACATAATAAATAAAGATGCTCTACTATGAACTTTTTGTTTCGTAGATATCGATGTGAATCCCGGAATTGCACGTTTACGCCGGAATGGTGTAGCGGAGATAACTCTACATGCTCTTCGTTGCTGACGAACGATGAAAACGAGAAAGACGTTTTAGCTGCCGTAGTGCGCGAATATAAACTGTTCGCCCGCGTCGTTTCGTTGGGGCCAAATTTACTCAAAATCGTCGAAAGCCTCCACGGGCATCCCCTTGTTATGTGTGATCAAGCCCTGAAGCTGACCACCGTCAACCGTCTAGGAGCCGAGCTGTTAGGCCCTCCGCCCTGTCGCGATCCCGATGCCTGCCCGTTCGAAGCCAATCGCTTGATCAAATACGCCAATGTGCGCGCTCTGGCGCGCTATCCAAGCGCTCTTCGTTCCCTCGTCCGGCTGTCGTTCACTGCCGAGGAGCTGTCGGAGCTAAACGCGCTGGCGGCATCCGTCGGGCCGGAGCGTGCGGCGCGGGCGTTTGCAGCGGCGCACCCAGCAGCGGCTGCACCCGGCGAGGCGCGCGTGGCCGTGCTGCTGCCCGCTACCACGGATCTGGAGGCGTACGAAGCGAGATCCTTCGAAAACGCCGCGGAACTCGTCGAAAGAGAGCTCGAAGCAGAGCGGCCGCCGCGGGCGGCCCGATTTAAAGTAGAAGTGTTCGACGACGCGTGCTCTGCGTCCCGCGCTTACAAGTACCTGACGGACGCACTCGGCACCGGCGAGTACGGCGCGCTGTCGGCGCTGGCGGGGCCGGCGTGCGGCACCGCTTTCGCCGACGTGGCGCGCCAGAGCCCCGCGCACGCGCTGCCCGTGCTGGCGTACACGCCGCAGGCGCCGCCGCCGCCGCCCGCCGCCGGACTAGCACTGCTGGCAGCCGGCGACGCGCGCCAGCAGGCCGAGCTGTGGGCCGCGCTGCTGGCGCAAATGCGCTGGCGGCGCGTGGCGCTGCTTAGCGAGCCCGCTACGCATGCTTCTCTCGACGTGGCTCGACTGCAGGCCTTCGACGTTACTCACTTTGAGCTCGTTGACAGCGGCGAAGGCGTTCATCAAGATTTAATTTCTCAGGTTATTTTACGTTTTCTTAAGTAAGATAATTATGATTTTCGTACTCAAAGCCGTCATTCACACACTAATAGCCGAACATGTGCAGTGGGCCAAGCGGGCGTCTTCGTCGAATCTGCGAATACTGTACGTGAGCGTGGAAGACGCGCGCGCAGTGCGGGCGGCGCTTTGCGCGGGTCACGCGGCGGGGCTGCGGCCGGCCGCCGGTGCTGTGTGGCTGCTGCCCGGCGCGCTGCCCGACGGCTGGCTGCGGCCGCCGGCGGCGGCGGCGGCGCGCCAGAGCTGTGCGGCCGAAGCGCTCGCCGAGGTGGCTGAGGGGCACCTACGGGCGGCGCCGGCGTGGCTGGCGTCGTGGGGCGCGGGGACCGCGGCGAAGGACTGGGCGCGGCGCTGCCCCGGCTGCGCCCCGCACGCCGCGTTGCTGTACGACACTCTGCGCCTGTGGGCGGCTGCCCTGCGCCGCCTGCTGGCTGCTAGGCCCACGGGGCTGGACGACTTGCACCACCCCGAACTAGTCAGGTTATTAAAGATTTCACTATTCTCCTGCGTAACTTTTAAATGCAGTATATGCAATACTTGCCTATGTAGATATCTTAGGATAAAATGTTTACTAGAAAAAAGTCTACCAATCTCAGGAAGCTCGAGTGGGATTCGAACCCACGACCTTTAGATTGCCGGTTCACTCCTGAGACTGGTTGACTTTTTTCTAGTAAACATTTTATCCTATATCTATATAGCATTGTGAATGCAAAATTTTTCAACACTGAGCTCTTCCCCATTTTACCCTATAAGACTTAGCACTTCTATTAGTATACCTACTGTGCCTATATACAATTAGCACTTCACTACTAAGTTACACTAAAGTTAAAACACGCGGCCTTGTACCGACATGAACAACTTCTCCCGACTATCGCGAGCGCGTGTGCGACCGACACGACTACAAAAATGCCTAACCTTAATCGCGGTTGTTTTTACACGGTATAATCAGGTCTGGGCTGTCCCAACCATGGGGAATCAAAATCAGCACACCATAGATAGACCTACTGCCAATTCAATTCTTCGATACCCGAATAAATAAATAATATAATAATAATAATAATCAATCATTAATCTCTCTTCACAAACATGACATAAGAAATGACTTGTGAGTCTTGTGACATTGTCTGTTTGACCGATCTGTTTTTTTTAATGTTATTTTCTATTCTTTGCTGAGGCAAAGAGACCACATCCATACATCCATATACGGCTTTAAATTGATTTAAAACATAGGTATAATTACAATATTAATGTAGGTACCTACCTACAAGCAGAAACATAGTATCCGGTTTTTAGTTCAATGCGTTTAATATTACCAAAATGTTCGTAAAAACTTCTAACAATAGTTGCGAGCTAGATAAATGAGTGATGAATTGATATTTTATTTTTAGGGCACTCATCGAAGATGTGACATCAGCCAATTATACTGGGCTCACGGGACCTTTCAATTGGACGTATACGGATGGAGTTCACGCTCGCGCAGTACCTCTCGTGATTCAGCAGTGGCGCAACGGGACGTACGTGGACGTCGGGCGCTGGGAGGGCGGCGCGCTGCAGCTGCGGCCCGAGGCGTTGCGCTGGCAAACCGACGGCGGGCGCGCGCCCGACGACGGCGGCGAGCGGTGCGCGCTGCAGCCGCTGGCCGCGCTGCTGGGCGGGGACTGCCGCGCCGCCTTCGTGGCGTTGGCAGCGCTGCTGCTGGCGGCGCTGGTGGCTGCGCTGGCGGCGCTCGCGCTACACTGCCGGCGCCGTGCCGAACGAGAGTATCGCGCGCACCTAGAGGCGCTGCGCCTTCGCACTTACGGCCTTAAGCCAGGCGGTCTCGACAAATGGGAGCTGCCACGCGAGCGAGTCGTCATTAATCGCAAGCTCGGCACCGGCGCCTTCGGGACCGTGTACGGCGGCCACGCACTGCTCGCCGAGGACCGCGGGTGGACGGCCGTCGCCGTCAAGACGCTGAAAGCCGGCGCGACTACCGAGGAGAAGCTGGACTTTCTATCGGAGGCGGAGGCTATGAAGCGATTCGACCACAAGAACGTGGTCCGGCTCCTTGGTGTCGTGACGAAGACGGAGCCTGTATGTACTGTCATGGAGTTCATGCTGTACGGAGACCTGAAGAACTATCTGCTGGCGCGGCGGCACTTGGCGGTGGAAGGAGCGGGCGGCGCGGACGAGGCGGCGGAGGAGGTGTCGCCACGGCGGCTGACGGCCGTGGCGCTGGACGTGGCGCGCGCGCTGTCGTACCTGGCTCAGCTGCGCTACGTGCACCGCGACGTGGCAGCGCGCAACTGCCTCGTGAGCGCGCACCGTGTCGTCAAGCTCGCCGACTTCGGCATGACGCGGCTGGTGTTCGAGCACGACTACTACCGCTTCAGCCGCAAAGGCATGTTGCCGGTGCGCTGGATGGCACCCGAGAGTTTGGCGCTGGGCGTATTTTCACCAGCCTCCGACGTGTGGTCATTCGGAGTGCTGCTCTACGAAATCGTCACCTTCGGATCGCTGCCATTTCAGGGGCTGAGCAACAGTGAAGTTCTCGCCCGCGTTAAAGCCGGCCACACTCTCGAGCTGCCGACGGGACTTAAACCTCAACTGTGAGCAAAACCATCAATACGTATATTTTAGTTTTGAATATTTTTTTCTAATTTGATGAAAATATTATTAAGTGCCACTTTGGCATTTTAATAGCAGAGCAAAATATACGCATTATGTAGGTATTACCTATTCATCTATACTTAAAACAAGAAAATCACTTAATCTTTATGTTAGTTACCAATGTTGAGTTTTACTGACTACACTTTCAATTTATTGCATTTTATTCGAGCGGTAGGTACTTTTATTATTCAGGGAGGGGCTTATAAAGTCGTGTTGGCGTCAAGACTACAAAACGCGTCCGGCGGCGTCGGAGGTGGCGGCGTTCCTGGCCGACTCGCCGCGGCTGCTGGCGCCGACCCTGGACGTGCCGCTGGACGCGCTGCCGCTGGACGCCGAACAGCCCAGCCGCGACCGCGCCGAGGTAATGCCTACCCTATGGTGCTGGGATATTTTTTTCTATTTATTTTATCTTCATCTCTCTACAAATTAGAAAATATTCCACGCAATGTATGATTGCCACGAGCACGAGGATATTATTCATCTCTAAGTGACGATAAGGCCGAGCGTGGAAGCGGACTCAGACTCACCTACTTGCTTTTTGTCCAACAGTTGTGGTCATGTAAGTAATTAGGAACGGGTAGTATTCAAATCAATTTTATGAAATCTAGTTCAAATATCTGCTGTTCGAATCTGGTCTGCATGTCCACTGGGAGCCGACCGAGAACAATATAAAATAATATATAAGACCACTGGTCAATAGGCAGGCCCAAATTAGCTAAGGCCTTAGTGGCTGTCGTCATCGGGTTCAAAATCTCTGTCCGAATTTCAGAGACCTGAGCCACATAAGGCATAGTGAAAATACGTGTCAGTTGGGCATCTACCAACCACCGTTCGTTTTGATACCTATCAAACAGTATCTGCCGAGCCGTAAGATAGCTGTCCTCCGTTACTGGCAGGTGTGCCACCAACTCCGCAGGTTCACCGGTGAGGGCCCCCCGAAGCTGTGCCATCTTGTACGATGCCGTTAGGTCCTTCCGATCATGGACCAGGCTGTCAAACAAATTTATAAAATCGATCCACTGGTTCAGGTCACCGTCGAACACACCGGTGTTTGATGCTAGGTAGGCGTGACACAATGCCAGATGAAGATGGGTGCTCTGCCTTGTCTCCACCGGTGGAGCGAGCATTCTAAATCTCCATCTTCCCCTGTACTACGTCATCAGCGTACTGCTGACACTAGTTAAGGTCCTTCTCCGAAGACAGCAGCACATCCTTGTCATCACCCGCCAACTCAGCGATATCCGTTACACACCGATAGACTAACTCCATTCGTGCGTCAACATCTGAAGCGCGTGCCAGGAAGGCTTCCTGTCTGTCAAGTCTATCCATCAAGGCACGAGCTGACGCAAACCATCGCAGCTCACTTCCTATCCTTGCTTTGATCGCAGCAACTGTGGTTAGCGGCATGTTACTTACGAGTTACAACACAATAAAAAAAAAATATTATTAATTATGTAACTCAAATCAAAAACCCTATATAAAGGAGCACAATTATACCTAACTCCGATTAGGTCTATAAGCAATAACAACCGAACAATATAAAAAATAATCTTATTATCAAATTACAAGTCTTTCCCGATGCAAACAAATCACTAAGTCCGAATTAGTAATGTATACTAACTTATAAACAACAATAATACATGTTCAAACAACCGTAGTGCTATAACAAATTATCAGAATGTAATTATTTCTATCCACATAACAAGAAATAAAATTATAACCTAACTGCATACGAGTACCACCGTATTATCACCGTATAATAATACGGTGATAATAATATAGTATGTACTCGTAATATAGGTGGCAAATAACTAGCCACCTATATTATGCCATTTGAAGTCCTAATTAACTTCTTAATAAAGGTTGGACATAATGTAGGTAGATAAGAAAATAAAATTAGTGTGGCACACCTTTTCTGTTCAAGGCACACTTCCACTCTCTTTTCTGATGATAATGATCAACTTACCTAAACAAATTCGCCGATTGTGCTCGTGCTGATGCATTGAAGCAAGCAGCGTACCAGGCTTGGGCAGCAGCCCGCAGCTGCAAAGCTCCGGATACTCACCTTAAAAAGGTGGCATTCAATAAAGCCGCCAAGTCTTGCAAGAAGACACTACGCAAAGTTCGATTTGATCACATCGGACGAATTGGGTCTAAGATCGCCTCTTACCCAGCGGGCAGTAAGGCTTTTTGGTCTCTTGCCAAATCTGTCCAATCAAACTTTTGCCGTCCGTCATTGCCTCCTATGCTGAAGCCCGATGGTTCGCTGGCACATACCGCGGTAGAGAAGGCGAACTTGTTTGCCTCTCTCTTTGCGTCCAATTCGCATCTGAATGCTGGCAGTCTCTCTCCACCTGAATTACCTCACTGCGGATCACAAATGCCTGAGGTCTGCATTTACCAAAAAGAGGTACTTAAGACACTTCGCACTTTAGATGTGAACAAAGCCAGTGGGCCAGACGGCATTCCAGCAATTGTTCTGCGGACTTGCGCGCCTGAGCTGTCTCCAGTTTTAACACGCCTATTTCGATTCTCTTTAAAGGCTGGCCTTGTTCCTAAAGCTTGGAAGTCTGCTAATGTGCAACCAGTTCCAAAAAAAGGTAGCCGATCTGACCCTACCAACTATCGACCCATCGCTATCACGTCCTTACTTTGTAAATGTTTGGAACGTGTTTTTAACAACAAGCTCCTTGCATATCTTGAAATGAACGATCTCCTTAGCGACCGTCAATTTGGATTTCGTCCAGGGTGGTCTACGGGAGATCTACTAATCTATGCATTACATCTGTGGAGTGAAGCGATTGAAAAACACGGTGAAGCCCTTGCCGTGTCTTTAGACATTTCTTAGGCGTTTGATATGGTCTGGCATGCGAGCTAACTTAGCAAACTTCCAAGTTATGGGATCCCCGTCGGCTTGTGCGTTTGGATACAAGACTTCTTGAGGGAACGATCGATTCGAGTGGTCCTCGATGGCCAATCCTCCGATTTAATGGCGATAGATGCCGGGGTACCTCAAGGGTCCGTTCTGTCTGCAACGCTTTTCCTGCTGCACATAAATGATCTGCTGAAACCCGGTATTATTGGGTATGCAGATGACAGCACAGTTGTGGATAGATACTTTTCCAATGCACGAGCTTCTAAGAACGAAACTCACGCCCTGAGAGTTGACTTGGTCGAGCGTATTGACTTGGCCCTCCAAGCTGTCTCCGAATGGGGCGAGGCCAACTTAGTCAAATATAACGCTACCAAGACTCAAGCGTGTTTATTTAGCGCCAAGCGGAGTCCATTTAACCTGACTCCGACTTTCCGGAATGTACCTGTTGATATTAGCGACCATTTAAATCTTCTTGGCTTAGATTTGTCACCGGATCTCAATTTCGGCCGCTCTATAGAAAATAAAACCAAAACCGCCGCAAAAGAGCTGGGTATTCTCTTAAAGGTGAGACGGTACTTCACCCCGGGACAGCTTCTTACTCTTTACCAAGCTCAGGTCCGATCGTGCATGGAGTACTGTTCTCATCTTTGGGATGGATCTGCAAAGCACCAGCTGGCTGCCCTGGACTCTATAGAGCGAAGAGCAAAGAAGCTGATTGGTGACGATGAGCTGGTCAATAACAAACTTTTAAGTTTGGAACACCGACGCAAAGTGGCTTGCTTATCAGTCTTCTACAGGTTACATTTCGGAGAGTGTGCTCAGGAGTTACATAACCTCATACCTCCTTCCCCGTTCCATTATCGGACTACTAGACGGAGGGAGGGCTTTCATCCCTATGTTGTCGATATTCCACCCGCCCGGACGAAGCGATTTGCTTCTAGTTTCCTTATCAGGACAGCTAGGATGTGGAATGACCTCCCTGCGTCTGTTTTTCCTGAACGCTACAACTTGGGCGTCTTTAAGGCTAGAGTAAACAGGCATTTACTGACTGCGCGTGCTCCACCTTCGTCCTTATTATCACTTTCCAACAGGTGAAATCAGGGACAAACGCGCAATCAGTCTCCAATAAAAAAATAAAAAAATCTAAACTGTGGTCACCACATGTAACAATAATATACAACATCTGAATGTCCAAGGGGTTCTAAACAGATGCATAGTCTTTATTTTTTTTAGGGAAATCAATTATCGAAATACAATTAAGAAACTATATCATACAAAGTGAATAACAGCACTATAGATAACTATTTATTGTTCCATTACTAGAAAAATGTGTATCAATTTATGGTTTTTTAAAGTTTTGATTTGTTCTGGTGTGGCGATTTTTAGGTTTGCACGGACAGCAATGTTAGTTTTAAGAGTTAATATTTTAAATATTTAAAATAAAACAGCTAATTTAGATAAATCGATTATTGCTTTATGTAATGTAATAATACAATTTTAGATAGACTTTCAATTAGATGGCTAAATCAAAGTAATTACTTGGATGGGTCGCTAATGACCCCCTGGGTACATCTGTTCCAAAAATTGCTAAGAGCGATGGGTGGAATAAAATAGTACTGAGACAGATAAAGTCTATTTTATTTTAAAAAGCTATGCATGTCAGCTATAATAACATTTGTCATGAAAATAGAGATTGCATTTTATACATATTGTGACGGTTTTGTTTTGTCACAAGGCATATCTTCGCCTAGCCTGACCAGTCAAAATGTTGTGGTCTACTGCATGTCTCTTCACACTGCAAGAAACACTTGTAGCTACGAGAAGCTGTGGTTTTGCTGAAGCTGTGGTCTAACTTATGCCATAGCTGTACAATAAGTACGAGGCGAAACTTCAGATTATCAACGGTAGCTCCAACCAAAACAATAGATATACCATTTCTTTCCTCTCATTGCAATACGGTATACCCCTATATTAGTTTCTAAGCATAATTGATCAACGCCACCTTTATATTAATTAATTATATTTATAGATAACATGAAGTTGGACGTATTATCAATATCTGTTTCGTTGCAACATAATATATTTGTACTATTAATGTTATATATTTTAGCGTTTTATTAACGCTTAAATATACTTAAGTAAAATTTTAACCACTGAAAAAAGACGATAACCTTAGGCAGGAATCGAACCACGGACCTTCCGCATTCCGGGCGGCTGCCTTAACCACTTAGTCTTTCGGATCTCAGAGGTAAAAACTTCTAAGATTTGGTGAAGCAATGTTGACTAAAAACATAAGCATCAAGCACTGACAAATTTCGACGGTTGAAAGCCAGACCTCGGTAGCCAAGTGGTTAAGGCAGCCGCCCGGAATGCGGAAGGTGCGTGGTTCGATTCCCGCCTGAGGTTGTCGTCTTTTTTCAGTGTTTAAAATATTATATTTGTACTATTTACATATAACTGAGATAATAGTTAGACAATACTTGCTTGCGAGATCTTATATAGCTACCGTCGATGCTCTGATGTTAAGATCCTTAAGAATGAAGTATTAGCTAAGATATAAATTGGCCGGCAAAACCACAGCTTCACACACTCGTAGCTACAAATGTTCCTGTCAGTGAGATGAAACATTCAGTAGACCACGACATTGAACTGGCCAGGTTAGGTATGCATTGTGCAAAAACAAAATCGTGTAACTGTCTAAAAATACAATGTCAATTGAGCCGTGATGACTTGAGCTTTACATTAATAGTTTTTTTTAATGAAAATCGCCTCCATCACTCCCAGTACTGTTTTATTTCACCCATATACCCCGAGCAATTTTTGCACCAGATGTGCCCAAGGGGTCGTTTACGACCCACTGAAAAAAAGAGACTTTCAGTTGTGTAAAAAAATTAAAAGTATTTTTTCTGAAGTAGCAATGGTGAAAGGTTGACAAATTCAAAAAAATTTAAAAATCGGAACTGCACATAGTTGTGGGCATATATGGGTTAAAGTGACTGACTCAAACTTATTAAATGGTGCAATGTAATAAGCATTGATTGAGTACTTGTTGTCAATGACCGAGACAATTAAATTTCAAAGACAAACCCGTGAAGAATTCCAAAAAAAACAATCAATGATTACATTCGATGTAATAAATCTTAATTACAACTTATTAAATAACATTTTAAACTTTCATGGTCGCTACAATTATTAATATGAAAAAACGGGATTTTTACTATGACATGGTAAAAATCCCGTTTTTTCATAATAATAACTTATTAAATGTAATTAACTATTTTAAGCTAATCAGGTGGATACATTTATATGTTTACCTACCTAGCCGAGCTACAGTAAACCGATTAAGCCGGCTACTTCTGCTGGCCTTCCGAACGGCGCAAACAGTTTCAAGTAAGCTGCTGACCGTGTCGTTTACCACGCTCTGCTACCAAAATGATTCAGACAAACCATGGACCACCAGGTCACCGATCATGGGTTGCCTTAAGTTAGCTGTAAGCCTTATGACTAAAATTACTTATGCTATATACTCACCAAATGATGCGATGGTTAACCCGCCTTGCAACCTTAGGACAGGACAGGGGTGAAGAAGGAAACAGGATGGTTGCAGCCAAGCTGCTGTGATGCAATGTGACGCCTGCCTAGTGGTAGCGTGCCTCGCCTGCCGACTCCTCGAAGGCATGTCCAAATTGCCTCCGTACACACGTCTGTTCCACCGACCACTCACAATAACGCATGCTAATCCGCCAAGGAATTGCGACACATACGCTGCCGCCTGCGTACGTTCGTCCGATTAAATAACTACCGCAGCCTCCCATGGCTGTCTACCAGGAGATGATTAAGATTTAAGCCGATTTCTTGCTGTTTCACAATCTCACGCGCCGATGCGTGATGAGTTTTCCCAACTGAACATATCAAATTTTCAATAAACGCGAGCGCGGGTCCTGCCGTCAGGACTACATATTCAAACAATTCTCGCGGGGTTTTCTAACCGATAATAAGATCTGAGGCTGTTTCACCGATGGAATTCAAAACCAGCAAACCGTAAGCAGACCGTCGTCCGCCATTACCGAAAACGAACCATAGTAAACTGAATGACGTACGAATGTCAATGTCAACTGACAGTTTGTTTTCTATATATTTTCTCTGTCTTTGTGGCAGGCAAAGTACCACATCCATACTGCCTTTGGTTTTGATCATAGGTTTAATCATTACATTATCACTCAATAAGTATGCACTTTATGAACGTGATTTTAAATATGTTTTTTAAATTTGTTTACGCTAACACTATGATGTTATGTGGTTGGGTGATGAAGTAAAGGAGTAGTTTACATAACGAAGTCCGTTTATTGAGTGAAATAATACAAACATATTGAAACGCTTAACCAATTCTGCAACTAAGCTATTTTACGCTAATACGTGTTATTTCGTATGATTGCGACATGACCTAATTACTGTTCGGTTTGTTAGGTATAGGTAGGTATAACACTACAACTCCCCTGAAAAAGTCCTGTTCATCCTCCCCTTCTGAAGGAAGAAGCAAAAAAAAAAAAAGAATTAAATCATGTCACATTACAATGTTTCTTATTTTATTTAATAATAGTTTAAAAAATAATACATCTTAAACAAATATATAACAGAAAAATTTAAATAAAGAACATTTTAGTATTATTTTTATGTATTAAGGTATTCTTTATTATCTTTTAAAATTTTAACATTAGGTGCGACTTCCTCAAGTACTACAAAGGGACCTTTATAAATGTTAGTAAGTTTGTCTCCTGTTTGATTTTTTACTAAAACAAGGTCTCCTTTCTTATAAGTTACAGGATTGCTTTTTCTATCATATAATAACTTTCTTTTTAACTTACTATCTAATAAATTATTTTTTGCTTCATATTGAGCTCTCTGTAAACGATATTTCATCTCTTTAGGATAGTCGCTATAGTTATACAATGGTTAAACTGATAACCCAAAGTCAGAAGGCAATTTACAACATTTTCCGAATACTAATTCGAATGGAGTGTATTTTGATTCCGTATGCACTGTTGTATTGTAAGAAAATGTCCAAAACGGTAGCCAATCACTTCAATCAATGGTATTCCTATCACACTGAATCCTAAGGTATGCCCTTAGTGACTTATGACTATTTTCTAACGAGCCAATTGTTTCGTGGTGGTAAGCAGTTGAATTCAATTTATTTATTTTTAATATTTTACTAACGTTAGACATGATATTAGACATAAATTCGATACCTTTATCCGTAATAACCTCTTTGGGAACCCCATATCTCAATATAAAATTATTTACGAAAACTCGCGCTACTGACTCGGAGTCTTTACTATGCAAGGGATAGGCTTCTACAAATTTTGTCAGGGGATCTGTCAGGGGACCCATGATATCTAAAAATATCCTTTCGAATGCAGAGCTGGCAGTATTTGTTATCACCATTGGCTCTCGTACTGAATGATTCGAGAATTTATTAAATTGACACTGTGGGCATCGTTTGACGTAGTCAATAACGTCATTAGTCATTCCTGACCAAAAATAGTATTTTTTCAAATTATTAATCATTCTGTTGACCCCTGCGTGACCGCTTGTGGGTAACAAATGAAAATCATTCAAGATAATTTTTTTATCTTCATAGCTACTTATTTTTATTACATCTTTCGTAATTAAAATTTTTGGTACCTTTTGATGTAACTTTTTTATATGACTCGCAAGTATTTTTATTTATGTAGCATTGTCTCTATTTTTTGTTATTAATAATTTATTAATATTTTCTTTTTTGCATAGTAACCCTAAATCTCTCGCTAACTCCGACGGGGTAGATAACGATCGAGTATTCAGGTAAAAAGCTACGTACATACAGAATTTTCTTTTCGAATATCGACAATCTAACTTAGTTAATTTTTTTTCACTACTTAACCGTCGGCATGCCTGGTTGGGTCTGAGAGACCCACCGCAGCAGTTAGACCGTTACAATTCATTGTAATTTGAATGTCGCGCGTAACCACTCTCAGTAGCTGACCGTAGTGAACTAATTGACGCCCTCCGCCCGCTACCTCAGTCCGGGGCGCGCTCCTGTAGTGATAGGACATGTGTAAAGTGCTTTCGGGTCTCACAGACCCTACCAGGCATACGGCGTGACGTTTTCATGTAAGTATTAATTTGTTGCTTTTTGTGATTTGGTATCTAATTTAATAAAAATAAACATTATATATAACTGGAAACTCGATTTTTTATATAATACGCTAGATTTTAATTGTTTTAATTTGATGTATTAAAAATTTTACGAATTTGATGGGTTTTATTTATAAAGATCTTTATATTATTTTGAATTCAACTTATGGTATCGTATTCTATTACAGTTCAAAATGGCGAGTAAACGAGAAACGAACTCATCAATGTTCGGATGTTAAAAAAATATGACTTTGGTATCATACGTCCCAAAACCTAAAAAAAATGTATTCATGCTGTCATTTCTCCATCATGATAGGGAAATCGATCTTCAGTCAGGCGAGAAGCAAAAACCAGCAGTTATTACATTCAATAACAAAACGAAAAGTGGTGTTGACAACGTTGATAAGCTTATTAGATCTTATGATGTATCAAGAAACTCCCGAAGATGGCCGCTCACGCTGTTCTTCTGGTTGCTGAACTCTGCAGGAATAAATGCAAAAATTATTCAAATGCTCAACTGCCCTGACATCATAAACAATCGCAGAAGTTTTATCAAAGATCTGGGTTTAGCACTATTAGAATCACATCTAAAATCAAGACAGAAAAACTCTCGCCTTTCTACAGATCTCCGCAAACGAATTGCCAACCGTATTGCTCTCCAAAAAGGCCCCCACCTGTAAAAAAACAGCTCCAGGTGTAAGAGGTAGATGTCCGTTTGTCCATCAAAGAAAGATCGCCAAACACAATACTCTGTGAGATGTGCAAGAGCCACGCGTGCTTAGATCATGCAATTTTCCAGTGCGAAAATTGCTTCCATAACAAAGCTCTTCAAAATGATCTTGGAAATGAAGAAGACTAATTATTTTAGCTTAGAATATAAGGTACCATATGTGCCTACTGTTCCCCAAAGTCTGATTGAGATTTCTTTTGTTATAGTTGACTTTGCATGTTTATAAACATAAGATGTTTAATTTTACGTTAAAAAACGAATAAACGTTTTAATTAAAAATTTTAATTAAAAAATATTGTTGATTCGAACACTTGTTTTATTTAAAATCTTAAAGAACATCTTTAATTTTATTTTAAAATTATAAATTTTACTAATTGATACTTACCAATTTATAGAAAAAAATAATTAAAATTTAGGGTCTCACAGACCCACCAGGCATGCCATGTAACTTTTTTCCACCAGGCATGCCGAGGGTTAAAACTAATTCTATGACATTGTTGGGTTTTTTAAGAATCTCTACAGTATCAGGTTGATCAGGCCTACTACTGGTAGAGGAATCGTCTGCCAAATTACTATTATTATTACCTAAACCGATAGGTTGCGATTGTAACTTTTTAGTTTGCGCTCGCGTTAACACAGAGACTACTTGTTCTCCTATTGACTTAAGGTCATCACACGTCATGGACATCGGGAGTCGACTTAATGCGTCTGCAGCTGTATTATTTCGACCCGGGATGTACATAATCTCAAAGTCGTATTCCTCAAGATAAAGCCTAAACTTAGTTAAGCGGCTTGATGGGTCTTTCAAACTGAAAAGGTAAACTAAAGGTTTATGATCTGTAAAGATTTTAAACCTTCTACCATACAGATAGGGTCTAAAATGCCTTACAGCCCATACTATTGCTAAGAGTTCTAAATCTATAATCGGATATCTACTTTCCGCGGGTGATAAGTTACGACTTGCGTAAGCGACAACGCGACCATTTTTATTTGACAAAACTGCGCCTAATCCTGTCTTACAAGCGTCAGTTCGAAGCTTAAATGTATTGCTGTCCGAAAAATCTGGATACTGCAACACAGGTGGTGACATTAAAGAAGACTTTAAACGTTGAAAAGATTGTTCGCATTCAGATGTCCATTCAAATTCAGAGTTTTTTTACACAATTTATTTAGTGGATACGTGATATTCGCAAAATTAGGTATAAATCGTCTGTAGTAGTTAGCAAAGGCGATGTATCGTTTTACATCATCGGCGTTCAACGGCACCGGATACTTGCGCAATGTTTCGATTTTGCTGTCGTCTGGAAGAATGCCTTGCGATGTTATTTTGTGACCTAAAAAACAATTTCCGTTCTTAAGAATTCACATTTCATTGGATTTAATTTTAAATTTACTTTTCGTAAACGTTCAAAAACACTAATGAGATTTTTATTGTGGCTTTCCATAGATTTTCCGATGACGACACAGTCGTCTAAATAAATAAATGCTTGATTATAGTTAATGCCTGACATAGCTATCGTCATTAATCTTGAAAACACGCTGGGAGATGTTTTTAATCCCATAGGAGAACGCTTCATCTGATACATTTTATCAGTTGTGAAAGCCGTATATTTGCGTGATTCTGGCTCTAACTCTAGCTGGTACATCTTATCTACACTGAATGCGGTATATTTCCTTGAATTTTTGTCTAAAGATAATTGATAATAGCTTTGTGAGATATCTAATTTTGAAAAATAAATACTACCTGAAAGGGAATCTTATATATCTGTAATATTTGGTAACGGAAACTTATCATCTTTGATCCTATTATTAAGCTGTCTATAATCGATAACTAACCTCCACTTTTTTTTATTACATCTATCTGCTTTTTTTGGAATTAACAAAACTGGGCTAGACCACTCTGAGGTGGTCTCCTCTATGATATCATTAGCTAACATGTCATCTATTTGTCGTTGTACCTCTTGCTTAAGGAAATGAGGTATCCTATAAGGTTTAACATAACTAGGTGAAACGTTCTCTTTTAAAGATATAGTATGAGTCATAATATTGGTTGTCGATAGTTTATCACCTGGAAGATGAAAAATATCGGCATATTTTGCACAAATATGCTCGATACTGCGTCTGTCCTCTTGGTTCATATTACTTAAATTCAATAATTCATATAATGTTTTTACTCGACTTACGCTATTTTTTTCTTTTAAGAGACTACAGACATCAAAATAATTTATGTCATAAATAGCAAAATTTTGGAAATCGTATTCTATTTCACTATTTGTAGTATTTAATATTCGCAAGGGAATGCGACTATTAATTGGTTTCGCAATTAACCCTGCAACAAAAACGCCTTTCTCAATTTCTTTCGATAAAACAACACAATCGCAACTCGATGTCGTAGGTATGAACCTTATCACTTCGCATCGAGGCGGAATCGAATGTCTATACCTAGCATTATAACGTATTTCAATTGAAACGTTTATATTATTTTTAGACAATTGCAATTTACTATCCTTATAACTAATAATCGCATGATATCGCTTAAAAAAATTATCACCTAAAATACCATTAGCCGTGCACGACATATTCTTAAAAACATAAAATGTTTCACTAAATATTACGTTATTATAAACTAAATTTAAGAAAATGTAACCTTCTGATTCTAACATTCCTGTAACACCCTTTATTGTTATTCTATCATAACATAACTGCTGCAATAACTCTGGATAACTACTAAGCCATTCGTACCTCAAAACACAGAGACTTGCTCCACTATCTACTAAAAGATTAATAAAATGATAATTTACTAAAAATGTTACGGTACTACTGTTATTAAAATTAAAAATAAAATTTTCGATATTAACGAAAAAACTCGCTTGAAGCGTTATAAGTATGATTTTGGTTAATAATACCCTGATGCGACTCATTATTTACGGTCGGTGTCTCCTGGGTAGTATGGCGTATTGGAGCGGCTGGTCTTCGTGACCTTGAGCTATACGCTCCTCGAGTCTTCGGTTATAACTTGCACCACGGGGCGAGCTATATGAATTATATCGACCGCGATGCGCATGCGCATCAAATGAGTGTCTCGTATTACGACTGTAGTCACTTGAATAATTACTACGTGGTCTCGTTTTATTGTAATTATTACCGCGAAAGTAATTACTATAGGCATAGCTGTTGCGTCCACGATTTAAACTACTATGACGCCGAATATTCATCACCTCGAACGCGGAGGACAAGGATTGCTCGTCCATAGCTGTCCTAATAGCGTTCGGCAAGGACTCGAACTGTCTAGCTGATATTATTGTGCTTAACCTACGATCCGCTAAACCATCTGCAAACCGTTTAAGAGCGATTTTCTCGTTAATTGGCTTCAAAATATCATACGTGCTATTATTACCATTAGATTGAGCAATTATCAAAGCAACAAACAAATTTTCTAATTCAGAACCAAAAGATTCGATCGATCGATTGCCTTGCTTGCATTGGTTCAATTTCCACTGTAATGCAACAGCCGACTTTTGCTGTAAAAGGTGTTTTTTCATATCTGACAAAAGATTATCAATTGTATCGTAAGATGATTTCAAACGTAACTGTGCATTTTGAGAAAGCCTTGTTTTAAGTACAAATTCAATTAAAAGTTTTTTAGATGAGTCTGAATTCATTTTGCTATATAACTCAATGCTATTAATTAAAGAATTAGTGACAGACTCTTGACCAGTCATTACCGGCAACAATGCAATGGCAGTTTTTAAATCAAAGTCATTAGTAGCCATTTTGACTAGCGATTCAGTAGCCATTTTGACTTGCTTAATTTTTTGTGCAGTTAAATCAATTATTTTATTATAAAATAAATGGATTTCACTTATAATTTTGTTTACATCAGTGATATCTTTTGAACTTATCTCTTTTCGATCAATTTGCAAGTGCAACTGAGTCAAAATACTCTCTAATTGGGAATATAATTGTTTGGCTTCAGTAGCCTTTCTTAAGCCAAGGTCTTGTTGCCTTCTTTCTGGGCCTAATTTTATTAAATAATCTTTAATGTAATTTAATGATTTATGGAGCTCATGTAACTGTAATATTACACTAGACATACTAAACTAAACATCATATTAAAAATTTAATTATTACATTTTACAACATTTTACTTTATATTTATAATAAAACCTTACGTACTTCCAAGGCCGTAATCCATACAACGATAGCTGCACGGGGGGGGGGGAGGGGAAATGACGCTATGATGCTCTAAGGACACGGAACGGGCGCGGGCGGTGCTGTAGGCAGGCGGTGGCGCGGCGGCACGCTGGCACTGCTTACGGGCTCAGGCTGCAGTTACGGGAACGGGTGGGCCGGGCTATACCCTGGACTCCTCTTGATTATCCTTCTGTAACCTCTCGCCCTAACCTTAAATCTCTAACCTAGTTTACCTTATAATACATACACACATCATCGCCGCTTTTACCTTAACTTAACTTATTATCTAATTCATAAAACTATTTAACCTAATTTATCTACAATCTAATGGTTGTGTTTGTAGTTTTTGTGGAGTGCGTAGTGTTTGTATGATGATGAAACCTTAGCATAGCTTAATTCTATTTGCAGTGAATTTCAGTCAAGCAATGTAATATTATAATCAATACTATTTTGGCCAGATCGTCTAGTGAACCCTCCGTTGTTAACCGCATTTAAGTAACTCAAGTTCTTTCGTGAAAGTTTAGTAATTGGCTTATCCCTGTGTTAAATTATTTTCTCCTGACCTAATTACCTACCAGTTTATAAATCATAACATAGATATGTGTAGCCTAGCAATGACTCCGTCTGAACTGTGACCTAAATCCTTCACTGCAGCTGCGGGGAAGATTTGTAACCACTCAGAGATAATCAGATGATAGCTTAGCTTGCAGGTATTATTATTTATTAAAAGTAGCATGATACATAAGAAGTCTTGTGCAATTTATATGAAAGTCTTGTGGAAATATACGACATATTTGAGGATCCTGGTAATTTAATAGCCCCGCCCCGCTATTAGCATGCTGAACGGCTCATTGTTTAATATCAGCTTTGACCAGATTGACTTTAACTTTAATTAGCCTGTGGCTTTAATTCTTTAAAACTGAGAATTTACATCTCTCCTCAAAATTTAATTTCATTTTACATTATGAACTATGTGTTAGCAATTTAAATTCTTATTATTCCACATAAATCAATAGAGTTTATCTCAAGGCTTGCTATCATCCAAATATCCTTTTCACATTATGAACTTAATTATTCAATGCAATAACTTATGTCTTATGATTTCACTTATTGAACAGAGGTGGAAAGCCAGCATTCTACCGGACACACTTATTCCTCTGATTATTGTGTCTATTATAAAGAGATCACAATGTAACAATATTAACTGACGGTCCTATTGTCTCATTAGAAAATTAATATTCAGTTCCATAAAGGGTTGATAATTTATTCAAACGCCACTTCAGGCGGTGGCTAAAATAGAATGCTATTAATACAGGCAAAATTACTCTTATTTAATCCTAGTATTTATTATACAGGTCTTATAAAGTTCCAATATAACTACATTGGATTGGCTGCATTGGCAGATTATCACATCTTAAGTTTATTAAAGGATGTTTGATTCATTCAATATCCTACTCATTTAGGAAGTGAACTTAAATAGAATACTATCATTTGAAGTAAATTACTTTGGGTTACTCTTAGTGTTCATTATACAGATCTTATAAAGTATAAGTACATCTCAAGTTTATTGAAAGATGTTTAATTCATTCAATATCCTTGACTTTTAGGAAGTGAACTTAAATAGAATACTATCATTTGAAGTAAATTACTTTGGTTTACTCTTAGTGTTCATTATACAGATATTATAAAGTATAAGTACATCTCAAGTTTATTAAAAGATGTTTAATTTATTCAATATCCTTGACTTTTAGGAAGTGAACTTAAGTTAATTATTTTTCCATTAACTTCCACCCCTGTCTCTCAGACTGAGTGGTTAATTTGATAGCCTACTAAATCATAGTTAGTATGTTTTTAGTAGGTAGTAAATCAGGTAATTATCCCTGTTAATAATTGAATCAATTACACTTAGGAGTCATCCTTCACTCACTTTAATAGGTATAAATTAGACTGTACTAGGTATTAGTCTGATTGATTTAGATTGTTCCCATCAAATATTTCTATGTTTCACATTATTAGACGTAAGTACTTACATATCTTAAGAGGTCTTTGACCATTAAGGTGAATTCAAATGGTATTAGTAGACCATTATCAGGCTAATTAGCAGGTTGTTATCAATCAATTATTTCTATGTTTCAGATTATTAGAAGCTCATAGCTTGCAATGTCTTCCTTCAACGAATTATCCTAGGTTCTAAACTGGTTTTAGTTGTTCAGTTTGTATCAGCTTATATTTTACTAATAGGTATCGGATGTGTACTTTTAATACTTTGAAGAGTGTAGCAATATAAGATCGTATCGCATCCCAGGGAAAGCTAAAAATGCCTGTTTGGTCATTTCAGTATTAGAAATCAAACATCACAATACAGCTATGCTTATTTGCTATAACTTTTAGTATTTTTATTGTAATAGGAAACCAGTCTAGACTTTTTAGGTATTCCAAAGTAATGATGGTACGATATTATCATACTTCTGTTAATTATTTAAAATAAATAATTAATTGGTAACAACTTTAGGAAACAATTAAAATTTTATCGGCCTACGGTAACAGATTACATGCCTAGATAGGACCCACATCACTTCATCGTAAATTTTATTTAGCACCGTAACCTAATTATCCCTACCTTATTAGTCTGAATTAATCCAGCCTGGGCCCGCGGCCCGCGTACCCAGCCTATGCACAGCGCGCTCACCCCGTACTGTCCCCTCACTTCCTCACAGCAATTATATATAACCGCCTACCTATAGATTCCTACAGCTTCCCTCACTTGAAATGCCTATATTTTGTCGAACTAACAGTCCCTACTTGTGTACCTTGCAATCTAGGCCCAAGCCACATTTAAAGTAATTTCGTGGCGAGTTGTGTAAGCCGAGTCGCCCCTGCAAGCAACTGACTTCTAAATGTACTATCAGTCGAGTCAGTATACTCAGTGTGTTATTCCTATCACTACACTGTGTGTACGGAGGTAGACTCGAAATTGGACTGGGTCATACGGGTCTACCTCCAGCTAAATGGTGTCTGACCTATCTTCAACTTTCACTAGGGAGACAACTGTCTCTCCCCCATTACTCCGTCGAAGATAGTGTATTGTTTAGCGTAATAATGGAAAACGCCGACCTTATTAAATACAGTCAAAGGTCATCCAGACCGAAGTCTGTTGAAAGGTATATTGGTTGTGTTGCCACCGTTATGCGTTTCCGCCAATATACCCCGAAATACGTCATTTCGTTAACGGATTCAAGTTGCGATCGCAATAGTTTTACTTTATTAATCACTTTCAATTTCACAAATCTTAATTAATATCGCAGCTCGAATATCACTTAGCGCACTATCAAAGCTCGGACACTATTTTTCCCGTATGAGTATTTACCGCACTCTTAAATTAGACCGCGCCTCCGACGTCCAATTATTGAATGCCCGCTAATTTTCCGCCCTTTTCCCAAGCATCTTAACTTTCGCGCCATGCGCGCCTAACATTCGTCCGCGCGAGTCCGCTTTTCCTCCCTTCAACTAATCGCTAGCTGTTTTTCGATGCGCCTCGCCTTCGCGTCGCTTATTATTTGTTATACGCGAACTTCGCGTTGCGCCACGTGGAGATAACATCCTACCTCTCTTTCTATCTTTTTCCCAACCTCTCGCTCGCTCATTGCCGTCGCCCGCCGCGCAATTCTAAAGTTTTTCCATAATCCAACCAAATCTCGTCAGATAGCCAATATTACATCTTTGAATATCTAAATGTAGCCTTCTATTAACAATTCCCTCTCAATAATCATCCACTTAAGCCAATAATCCTGTATTTTGTGAAATTATAAAAAGTTCCGTATTCCGACCATAGGTGGCGCCCGCCCGTATGTCCACCGGCTTGCCAACCTACGCCTATGTCACAAGGCCGCACAGAGCAGTCCCCGCGAAATTCAAAATAAAGATAAAGCCCATTGCCAACCTAACACGAAGCTCAAGTAAATAACTCACGCTAGACGGCGCCTATGTCGTAAGGGACGCACAGAGCAGTCCCCGCGAAATTCAAAATAAAGAAGTCAAACTAGCAACCATGATGGATGATGATGACGACCTCCTTGGTCGAGTGGTTTGTACACCGGTTTTCATGGTGTCGCCATCTCTGAGGTCCCGGGTTCGATCCCCGGTCGGGTCAATTTAGAAATTATTGTTTTTCTAAATTGTCTCGGGTCTGGGTGTTTTCTATGTATAAGTATGTATTTAAGTATTTTAAGTATGTTTATCCGTTGTCTAGTAACCATTTAACGAGTTTCTTCGAAGCTTCTCTTGGGCTAGATAATTGGTGTGATTGTAGGAAAGATTTATTTTTATTTTATTATGCGAAGCTCAAGTAAATAACTCACGCTAGACGGCGCCTATGTCGCAAGGAGCACACAGAGCAGTCCCCGCGAAATTCAAACTAAAGATAAAGCGCTAGACCACTGACCATTGTTCTGAACTAGTTTATTATTCCCTTTTTCATGCTTATTATATTAATGGTGCTACGCATTAATATTTATTTTAGTGCTACTCCCATACATTCCTTACTAACGGACGGATACCATTCATTCTGTACCGTTACACTTCTCTCTTCTTAAACAGCGCTGGTAGTGAGGTTGGTGCGTGAGATGGTAGCAATGTTGTTGCTATTCAGCTCCCGTTGAATAGTACGCACGAAGTGTTTATTACATTTCTTGAAAATGTAATAAAAAACAGCCAACACCAAGATGATGACAGACACGGCGATCAAAATTTCAATAATAGCCAGTTTCTCACTGTGGTACTGTGTGGTCGTGGCAGAAGCTTCACCATTAGCATTCTGAGCTATTACAACCTGTCCCTTCGAAGCTGATTTTCCCAAGTGTTGGTTTTGTTATTTCTTTATTTTGAATTTGCTCTCTTCTTACTTCAAAACTTGCTTTCTTCTTGCTAGAGCTGAATGTTGGTGCTTTTCTATGGTTCCAGTGGCAGGGTCGCCATTATGATGTTATGTGGTTGGGTGATGAAGTAAAGGAGTAGTTTACATAACGAAGTCCGTTTATTGAGTGAAATAATACAAACATATTGAAACGCTTAACCAATTCTGCAACTAAGCTATTTTACGCTAATACGTGTTATTTCGTATGATTGCGACATGACCTAATTACTGTTCGGTTTGTTAGGTATAGGTAGGTATAACACTACAACACCAATTATCTAGAATTCTAGACCAAGATGAGTACTTATTCCTTTGAAACTCGTTAATATGGTAAGATAACGGATAAAATACATCATCATCAGCCTATTAGCGTCCCACTACTGGGCACAGGCCTCCCACGTGGACAATAGCACACATGGGGATATTGGGCCATAACCCACCACGCTGGCCCAATGCGGGTTGTTGGGTTTTAACGACTGTCATCTTACGACAACAACCGGGACCAACGGCTTAACGTGCCTTCCGAAGCACGAAGGAGCTCGAGATGTTTTTTTATTAATTAAAAAATAAAAATAAATAAATAAAATACATAAACATAGAGAAAACACCCAGTCCCGAAATAAATTTAGATAAACAGTTTTTCTCTTAATTGACCCGACTAGGAATTGAATCCGGGAAGAGATGGCGCGACGCCAAACCCGGCGTGCTTACTCGACGTCGGAGGTCGTCAAGGTCGATTGGTTTTACAAAAAGATGATAACTTAACATAACAAGAAAATAACGTATATAAAAAACTTAAATCTCGGAAAACGACATCTCGAGGGGATTCTCTGATTGTTTGGGCAGCAAAGGCGTTTATGGGCTCAGAAACGAAGGGAAGGCAGATTTTTTGCAGCAGGCAAGGAGCATCCGCACGTACTATTCGTAGACGATTAAATGATGCAAAATTATTTATAAGAATCGCCAGAAAAGTACCGCTCCTCAATAGACAGCACCGACGAGCGAGACTCCATTTCGCTTAAAAGTATGGCAGCTGAACGGAAAATCAATGGAAAAATATATTATTATAAGTCAAAGAAAAATAGATAAGTTCTGATGGTAAACTGCATGTGCGACGTCCTGCAAAGCAAGCGTTTAATAATAAATGCACATGCAAATTTAATCAAAAAATTGAAGGTAATCTAGATTAATTTAACTACAAGAACATTTTGGAAGAAGCAATGCTTTCTTAGGCTGAGGAGACGTTACCAGAGACCTGGATATTTCAACATGATAATGACCCCAAACACACTGCCCATTTTGTTAATAAATGTCTTAAGGAGCAATCATTTTCGATGCTAGACTGGCCTGCAAATAGCCCAGATCTCAATCCTATTGAAACTTGTGGGGTGAAGTGTAGAAGAACGTATCGGATTATAGAACAAGTAATCTAACCTAGCTTAACGATACGTTAGTGGAATCGTAGAACGTCATTGCTATTGAAACTTGCCTAACTCTTTTAGCCTCGATGCTTCGTCAATGCAGTACGGTTTGCAACCAATGATTATCCTACTAAATATATATTTTTATTTTTATAAACTACAGTGATACCTACTACATTTACATTTGAATCCGACCATCCTGGACCTATCAGGTTATGGGTGGCCTGAAGTTGCTGCGATATGCAACGTTAAGTCATAATTGCTAATTAACTTGTATCCTAAGTACGTACCGACTGAGCTGGTGTTCAGATCGCCTCGCGAGCGAGAGTTAGGAGAGGAAGAGGGGGGGGGGGGGCATAGCCTCCAATGGCTTTTTAAAAAAGATTACCAGGATTTTATTCGATTTCACTATTTCGTCACAAAAAACTCACGCCGCGACGGAAATCTTTTTCAGTACTCATCAGTTTTCTCAACCAACGCGAGCACGAATCCCGAACGTCATGATTACAATGCGCACACAGTACTCGCAGTTGTTTTCTGCTTTAACAAGGTCTGGCACTGTCCCTTAGTAAACCGCTGAGAAATCAAGCTGCGTACCGTATCACAGACAGACCGCCATAATAATTTTACAGAACTGGATGACTACCGTACATGACATTGACACCTGACAGTTAGCTTTTTCTATAAGATTTTTTCTGTCTTTTGTGGTAGGCAAAGGGACCACGAGCATACTGATTGGTTTGTAACAGTCACCCGCCCGGGCAGGTCCCTACCTGTTCCTAATCAACAGGCAGTCGTGACAACGTTGCTACCGCTCTTTTAAGAACTGAGTCCCGAACTAGAACCTCTGCGGACCGGGAGGTCCCGTCCTTACCAGAGAACAAGTTAACAATGCGCCCCCGGCGCCAACGCAGTGGTGGTAGGTTGGCATTCTTAACCAGCACGAGGTCACCAATAATAGGGGGACTAGTTTTGTCAGTCCACTTAAGGCGCTGCTGCAGCGTGCAGATACTCGAGCGACCAGCGCTTGGTCGACTTGGCGACATGGCTGCGTGCCTGGTGAATTAGCAAGATATCGGATAATATCTTGTCAATCTCCTTGTAAACAGCCATCGGAGGCTGCGGTAGTTATTTAATCGGACGGACGAACGCAAGCGGCAGCGTATATGACGCATATCCTTGGCGGATTAGCAGCGTAAATTCGGAACATTATCTCACGAGGTTGGCTTGGGAGTCGGTTTCCTGGAATGTGGACACTGGGCGGTGTGTAACGGACGTGTGCGTGTGCGATTTGGACCAGCCTTCGAGGAGTCGGCAGGCGAGGCACTGTTATATCGGAATTAGCTCTGTTTGCCATATTAAATTAAATTGCTGAGTTTCCCATTGCATTTGCGTCAATGCAATAGGAAACCCGAATCGTCATTATAGCTTCAGTTAGTTTTCACATCAGATTGGATTGGACCTCCGTCGGGCATAGACTGTCCATTCTTTTAATAAATAAAATAACGTGTTTCAAATAAAATATCTTTTTTTAAAAAGACTTTCCTGACCCGCCCCGTAACAGTGGTGTCAGAAGTGGGATACCAGCGTTGAAATTCGTTAATATTCGTTGATTCCATTCCACTGGTATTCCATCAACGGGTCGCGTGAAAGATTATCCGTTATAATACTCCGTATCGTCCAGTCCGTCTCCGGAACGTGAGTAACCACTAAGTAACTACGTTTCGTCAAGTTCCCGCTCGTCTCCTGTGGTTGAGTCGCGACAGTCAGCCTTACAGCCGTAAGCCTGCCGACCAGCTTCCGTAGATAGCCGCTGTATCCCGCCGGTGCGTAAGTCGCGCCGCCGCTGCCGCCGTCCCCCTGCTGCTGCCGCCTGCTGGCCGCCGCCGTCGCCGCTGAAGCGACGCTCTGCCATCGCCGCCACGTGCCGGTGCCGCTCACGCCGGGTCACCGCCGCTGGTGGTAGTATTCGCCGCCGTTCCTGCCGCTCCAGTCGCTGGTCGCGTTGCCTGACGCGTAGCGTGCCACGCTGCTCCGATCCTGTGAACGCGCTGCTCCAGTTGCAGAGATGTCCAACTCCTTCGTGATCCTGCTAACTCTGTAAGTGGAACATAATATCATCTGTTACTGCTACAATTTTCTTATAAAGTGTTCTATAAATTGTGTTAGACGATATATCATACTTACCTTATAATATCCTATTTTCCTATGCTATAAATCCTTACCTTATTATTTAATGTGTATCCTTTAAACTTATCTAAATAATAATAACGTAATCCTTTATACTTACCAACCGTGTCCAAATAATACAAGTAAGTACTGTGTCTTTTACTTTCTATTTCTTTTCTATATCATAATGTCTACTGATTCGAAGAAAAGCAGTGCTAGCGCGGAAATCTCATTGAGCGAACAGTTTCCAATAAACGTGTTATGTAATTTTATTAGTCCTTACAAAGGAGACCGCGAAACTCTCACCGCTTTTCTTACAAATTGCCAAAACGCTCTAGATCTAGCATCGTTGATTCAAAAAGTTTTATTAACGAAATATATTTTATCTCGTTTGGAGGGCAAGGCCCAAATCGCGTGTTCTAATAAAATTTTTGAAGATTTTAATCAATTAAAATGTTTTCTCAAACAAAATTTTGGTGAAAGGAAACATTATAACCATTTACTACTAGATCTACAGTCGTGTAAGCAACAATCAAACGATACTGTTGCACAGTTTGCGCTCCGCGTCGAAGGCTGCCTTACTGATCTGCAGTCTAAAATCTATAATTCCGAATCTCTAAAAAAAGGTTTATCCGGGCGTATCGCTATGACAGAAGATCTAGCGCTCTTCTCATTTTCTCTAGGGCTACATCCGCGATTAAGCAATAACGTTAGATGCAGAAGCCCTAAATCTCTCAATGATGCAGTAAATATCGCTCTTGAGGAAGAAAAGATTCAAAATCTTTTATTTAAGACCGTGACTAAGCCTAAATGCAGAATCTGTGGAAAGCTCGGGCATCCAGAATCCGTTGGGCGTTGCCGCCACGTGTTTCCTCTGAGCCCCAGCCGTCAACGTCATATAATAATAATTCCGGCTCACACGCTTTCTGCAGGTATTGCAAACATAAGGGTCATGATATTTCACAATGTCGCAAACGGAAATTCTATAATGCACAGAATTCTAATAATTATAATAAGTCGTCGAATATGCATCACGTTACATACGACCCGCCGCCGACGCTATCGCCGCCGTCACCGACACCTTATCAAGTTTCGTGCGAAAACGTCGAAGAGTCTTACGACGATTTAAACTAAATAATCGGTCTACGAAAACGTGCCGTCGTTTTCCGAGTGATTTAGGCACACGCGCATTTCTAGTTAAGTCTCGTTCAAATAATAAATCTCAACATGCTCCGCCGCGAGTCTCTGTTTCGTTGAGTCCTAGAATTAATAAACCTCGATACTGTCCTCCAGGACCCACTGTTTCGTCGAGTCATACGTATAAAAATAAATCTCAACACGCTCCGCCGCGAGTCCCTGTTTCGTTGAGTCCTAGAAATAATAAACTTCGATACTGTCCCTCGGGACCCACTGTTTCGTCGAGTCCTACGTATGCACAAATAGCTCAACATGCTCCGCCGCGAGTCCCTGTTTCGTTGAGCCCAAAAAATAATAAACCTCGATACTGTCCTGCGAGACCCGCTGTTTCGTCGAGTCGTACGTATGAACATAATATATCTCAACATGCTCCGCCGCGAGTCCCTGTTTCGTTGAGTCCTAGTAATAACAACTTCGATACTTTCCTTCGGGAACCGCTGTTTCATCGAATCCTAAATATAATAAACCTCAACACGCTCCACCGCGAGTCCCTATTTCGTTGAGTTCTGAATCTGTAAAACCCAAATATAATCTACCTAGAGTCCCGGTTCCACCGAGTAAAATGTCCCATTTGTCCCCGGGACCCTATGTATCGCACAATCCGGAAAACCGAATCGAGAATAATATAAATATTCCTGTATACGAGATTAATTCGTCATTAAAAAAAATATCCTTACCACATGTACATCTTAAAACTAGTTTTTCTACGAAACCTCTTCGTTTTCTCTTAGATACGGGCGCAAGTATCAGTCTTGTTAAACGATCAAGCCTAAGCAAAGCACCTGACTTGTCTCGCGAAATTGTTAAAATAAGAGGAATCAATAGCATAGAATCTTGTTCAGAAACCCTTGGCACAATTCAAATGGATATTATCCTAGCCAAGAATACTTATACGTATAAATTTCATATAGTCAACGATGACGTCAGTCTAGAATATGACGGCATCATCGGTAGCGATTTTTTGGGCTATTTCAAGGCCACTATAAACTATGATTTGAATTTAATAAATATTTACGGGCAAAATGTGCATATGAATTATATCCAGCCAACTTATATTATTCCCGCTCGAGCCGAAGCTGTTATCGAGTGCGCGGTATCAAATTACTCGCCCGAACGCTATAAAAACAATGAAGGGTTATTACTAGATCATTCTATAAGCGATGGTGTTTATGTCGCTAACTGTCTCGTTTTTATAAAACCTAATAAAAAAAATAAACGTAACTATTTTAAATACTACTAATTCTGAAGTTGAGGTCAAGGACTATGCTGTAAAGTTAACGCCTCTAGAGCCTAAAAACGATATCACTGATTCATCTCAATGCGTAAATTCTATATCTTACACAGCATCCGATAGAATACAGAAGGTATTAAACCTTATTCGTTGCTCTCATTTAAACTCTGAAGAAAAAGAGTCACTTCTCGAGTGTTGCTCACAGTACACCGACATCTTTCATATGGAAGGCGAGCCTTTGTCCTTCACAAACGCGATTGAACATACCATAGACTCGGGAGATGCGCCTCCCACTCACGTAAAATCATATCGCTTTCCCGAATGTCATAAAGAGGAGGTAGACACTCAGATCCGTAAGATGCTCGATCAGAACATTATACGTCCTTCTGTTTCGCCATGGAGCGCCCCAGTATGGGTAGTCCCTAAAAAGATGGACGCTTCTGGTAAAAAGAAGTGGCGAATAGTTATAGACTATCGCCGCCTCAATGACGTCACCGTATCTGAGAGCTATCCTCTGCCTCTTATCACAGACATATTGGACCAATTAGGACACTCCAAATATTTTAGCACCCTGGACCTCTCCAGTGGCTTTCATCAGATCAGGATGAGTCCCAAGGACGCTCCTAAAACAGGTTTCACTGTCAATACCAATTCTAGCACTTCCGGACATTACGAATTTACTAGAATGCCCTTCGGGTTAAAAAATGCTCCTACCACCTTCCAAAAGCTGATGAATACAGCTCTTTCTGGCCTCCAAGGTCTTCACGCTTACGTGTATTTGGATGACGCCATAATCTATAGCCATGACCTCAGAAGTCATATCACAAAACTTACTTTAGTCTTTGATCGATTGAGAAAGTTTAATCTGAAACTACAGCCAGATAAGTGCGAGTTTCTACGGCGCGAAGTCGCCTATCTAGGCCATATAATAACACACAAAGGTGTGTCTCCGAATCCTGACAAAATCAAGGCCGTCTCTCAGTTTCCGACACCTAAAAATCCTAAAGATATAAAGTCTTTCCTAGGTCTAGTCGGATACTATCGTCGTTTTATAAATAACTTTTCTCAAATAACAAAACCATTGACTTCCTTATTAAAAAAGGACGCCACCTTCCAATGGTCTCATAATCAGGAGCAAGCCTTCATCCAATTAAAGGATAAACTAACTTCGGCACCTCTACTCCAGTATCCTGACTTCAAACAACCTTTTCTTTTGACCACTGACGCGTCTAACTACGCAATAGGCGCTATACTGTCGCAAGGCGAAATAGGTAAAGACAAGCCCGTCTCGTATGCGTCACGCACCTTAAACAAAGCCGAGGGCAACTATCCTACCATAGAAAAGGAGCTCTTAGCCATACTATTCGGTGTAAAGACCTTTCGTCCTTACTTATACGGTCGAACTTTTAAAATAATAACAGACCACAAGCCACTTGTGTGGCTCTTTAATGTCAAGGATCCAGGCTCCAGGCTTATAAGATGGCGCCTAAAATTAGAAGAGTACGACTATGAGATCGTCTATAAAAAGGGAAAATTAAATGCAAATGCCGATGCATTATCCCGTTTTCCAGTAAACGTCTTAAGCGATGACGATAACACAGACTCCATGTTATGTAATCCGACGCTATTACCAGATAACGAAGACGACTCACATAATTTACCTTCCATATCAGAAACTTACGAACAGTTTCTTCAAATAATAAAACAACCCGGTGTCTCGTTTGACACTGAGATTCAAGAGCACAACGATTCCTTACTTAAGGCGAAGTGCAAACTGATCGCTTATCCAGCATCAGTCGATTTAGATGAGTCCGTGCCTTACTGTCAAGACATCATAGATGCTTGTCCAAATCCGCCGGACATTCGTAGTATTGAACATGATCTGCACACCTATTATTCTACGTCAAACGATAAACATACGTTTACTCATTTATTTGTAAAAGCCAATCACTTTGATGATACGTCATATAGAGATATTTTCAATCTTCTACGAGATTATCGAGATATGATCAAGTACTGGTACATGGAGGAAAAAGAAATCGCTCTACCAGACTTCACGGATCCATTTACTAAACTATCATTTACTAAGGTCTATAACATTATATCGTTTCTATTTCACAATACTAATATTAAAGTTAACATATACCGCAATTCTATAAAGTATCCTACGCCGGACGAGATCAAACCAATTCTTAAAGATAATCACGACTCTCCTCTCGCCAGTCATCCCGGTATCTCGCGTATGTTAGAGAGAATTAAATCTCAATTTTGGTGGAAAAACATGCGACAAGATATTGAAGATTATGTAAAGAACTGTCGCTCTTGCCAAATCAATAAGCCCTTAAGGCAGACAAATCGGGCTCCTATGATAGTATCTTCCACAGCATCTCGGCCCAACGAAAAAGTTTATCTTGATTTGGTCGGTCCACTTCCGGAAACTCATGAGCACAAATATAAATTCTTACTTACCTTACAAGACGACTTAACCAAATTTTCTCAAGCATATCCTATGCTAACATGCTCTGCTGAAGAAACAGCTAAATTATTTGTAATCTTTATCTCCCATATGGGAATTCCTAAAATGGTCGTCTCAGATCAAGGTACAAATTTTTGCTCAGACGTATTTAAACAACTCGAGAAACTTTTTAGTATAAAACATATATTCGCATCTCCATATCATCCGCAAACGTGCGGTGCCCTAGAAAGGAGTCATTCTACTCTTAAAGAGTATCTTAGATCTTATATCGGTGAAAATCAACACACATGGGATCTTTATATCCCAAGCGCAATGATTGCGTACAACTCTAACGTGCATAGCACTACAGGTTACTCGCCTTTAGAGTTGTCATTCGGTTATAAGCCTAATATACCTACGAGTATCGATACTCTCGACACCAATACATATACAGATTACATCCGAGCTCTTAATCATCGTCTTTATAATAGCCGCCAAAAAGCGCTTCAGAATATTCAAGCCTCTAAAGAAAAATCTAAAAATTATTACGATTCGCACACCAAACCTATAACTTATAGCGTTAATGATTTAGTATATGTACGTTGCCACCATAAGCAAAACAAAGCCTTATCTCCAGTGTGGAAGGGCCCTTTTAAAATAATAAAGCTAAATGGAAAACATACTGTTACCTTACTGATAAACCGTAAGCACGTACGTCATCACTATGACGAGATCAAGCCCGCTAGTGATAGCGCGTCATAACAAACACGTCACATGGCATGACGTCATATTATTACAACTCCTTATCATTTATTTCAGATCGGCGCTGTCTTCGGTCGCGTGCGAATTCGTATCGCCCATAGTCAGTAGTCCCGGGCTTTTCTTCGATAAACTCTTAGATGTTAAGTTTATTAATAGTGACTGGAATGTCGTAGCATATGTAGACATAAGTCATATACAGCCTAATTTAGATAAAATCGAATTTCTATTTGAAAAGTTAAACGTGTTTTGTAACTCATTTACATCTTCTAAGATAGAGACTGATTGTCTCAATTCTTTATCTGCGTTGAGAAATCAACATTTAAATAATGTTAATAAGTTTTCTTCTATTTCATATCTCCTGGTAGATGAAAGGCCAAATAAGCGTTATAAAAGACCTCTCATCAATTTCGGAGGATCGTTGCTAAAAACTATTTTTGGTACATTAGATTCGGAAGATGCTGTTAAATATTCGAAGGCTATCGAAGATGTACAGACGGATGAGAAGCAGCTGGCTCATCTGATGAAAGATAATATCCACGTAATAAAATCTACTATCACATCTTTCAATAACTCTATATCCAAGGTCGACCAAAATGAGAAACATCTCATTAAAAATATGGAGACCATTCACAGAATCTTAGAGAATGTCTCAAACTCTAATGACAAATTAGAAATCAAATCGCAACTTAGCTCCTTATTGAATTCATTAGAGTCTATAATACTAACTTTATCTTTCGACATTGACGATATTAATAATGCTATTTTATTCGCGAAGCTCAATATTCTGCATCCGACTGTACTTAGCCCGCATCAACTATATAACGAACTAGATAAGCATAGGAATAGACTACCTAGCCATTATGAACTCGCTGTATCCTTAACTCTACAAAATATACATGAACTTATAGATATATCTAAGCTAATATGTTATTATCATTTAAATAGAATTATAATCGTTATTAAGATTCCTTTAGTGCTACCTCAGGTCTATGACCTTTATAACATAGTTCCTTTACCTGTCCCATATGATATATCGAAACCTGACACATTCATTCTCATCGAGCCGTCTAGCTCATACGTAGCAATAACAGCTGATCGCATGTTCTACTCACTGATAAGAGACATAGAGAAGTGCAAACTTATTAGTGACAAGTGTTATGTGTGCGTACTTATAAATGTGTTTTCAGTGATCGCGAATCCTACGTGTGAAACGACTCTATTAAGCGAAGTTGTGAAGAAACTCCCAGATGTGTGTTCTACGAAATTGGTACACGGGTCAATCGATTTATTTCATAAGTTAAGTTTTAACCGATGGCTGTTTGTACAATCAGAGCCAGGGAAATGCCATATCACTTGCAGTAATCGAGATGTAAATTCAGATCTCATCTTGTTCGGAACTGGTATATTGTCATTGCCAAAAAATTGTAAAGCATTTTATAAAACATTACAGTTTACCGCCGTCGGCGAAACTTCAATAGGTAATGTTACTAATAAAATCTCAGATTTTAATATTTTATTAGATGACTGCTGCGAACGGTCGAAAGTAAATAGAACTTTAGAGAAATTACCTTATACTAAGTTAGATAATATTAATAATCTTGATTCATTGTTACATGCTAGCATACATTTAAACTCTTTGGAACAAGACTTAAATAAATTAGAGACTCCTTCTCATTTTGAAACCTATGGTATTCACTATATGTCTCTTAGCTATATATCCAGCTTCCTAATATTAATGTATGTACTATTCAAATATCGTAAAGTATTTTGTAATCGCTCATCATCTTGTTGTATTCAAATTTACAATCAATGTAATAATTCTAAAATAAAGAAAGATCCTGTATCTCAAATGGTCATCTATCGAGATGCACATGTAGAAACATCTGAGGAGGCTGATGTTACAGCAACGCCAACTCCTACTAAAAGAAATATTGTTTTCACTAAAACACATGATCTGTAACAATTTAATCTTTTATTTTAATACTATTTCTATATTTTCTTATGTTATAATCATGGATGCTGCATTCTGTAGCACATACATATCTTTAGATAAATAAGTTTATTATTGTAAGTTTTATTTACTCTTTTGTGATTTTAACCGCTCTGCCAAACGTAAGTCCAATCATAGTTCATCTCGTCTTGGGTTAATCTCTCATCACTTTGAATGGTGATGATCGATCTTAACGGGGGGGTTGTTATATCGGAATTAGCTCTGTTTGCCATATTAAATTAAATTGCTGAGTTTCCCATTGCATTTGCGTCAATGCAATAGGAAACCCGAATCGTCATTATAGCTTCAGTTAGTTTTCACATCAGATTGGATTGGACCTCCGTCGGGCATAGACTGTCCATTCTTTTAATAAATAAAATAACGTGTTTCAAATAAAATATCTTTTTTTAAAAAGACTTTCCTGACCCGCCCCGTAACAGCACGCTACCACGAGGCAGGCGTCACATCGCATTACAGCAGCTGGGCTGCGACCTTCCTTTCCTCCCCAACCCTCTGTCCTCTCCTAAGGTTGCAAGGCGGGTTTCGCCTTTCGGTGAGTATGTAGCATAATCATAAATTTTTGTCATAACTTCTTAAACGCTGCGAAGCGCAGCTAGCTTCAGGCAACCCATGACCGGGGACCTGGTGGTCCATGGTTTGTCTGAATCATATACATATAAATTTCATTCCTACATTGTTTTACGGTACGAGCCGTTCTTAACTCTATGACCACAACTGTTTTTATAAAAATCAATGACCGAAATGTGCGACGCGCGTCACTGCAGAACGGCTGCACCTATTTGGGTAATTCTTTTTATGTTGTATTCGTAAATTCCAGGACTAGGTTAGAGTGAAATATTTTTTTTATTAGGGAGGGGGTGGCCCCTACCTGCTCCCCCCACCTCCTCCCCCCTGGCGACACCCTTGAATGGACATTGATAAAAGGCAGGGATTTACAAAATAGCCAGGATAGGTGTTGTATGATGTGCGTTGCAGGCGCGCTGGGTGTCTTGGGCGGCGCCGGCGTCAGCCGCCACCGACACCACCTACCTCAGCAGCGAGGCGCACGTGCCGCACGAGGCCGACGCCTTCCTGCCGTGAGCACCGCCCGCGTTGCGGCGCACTCCTACCGGCGGCGCGCTCCTGCCGGCGGGCGGCGCACTCTTGCCGGCTACACTCCTGCCGGCGGTGCACTCCTGCCGGCGGTGCACTCCTGTTGGCGACGCACTCCTGCCGGCTGCACACCTGCCGGCGGCGCACTCTTGCCGGCTCCACTCCTGCCGGCGGCGCACTCCTGCCGGCAGTGCACTCCTGCCGGCGGTGCACCTCTGCCGGCGGAGCACTCCTGCCGACTGCACACCTGCCGTCGGCGCACTCTTGCCGGCTGCACTCCTGCCGGCGGCGCACTCCTGCCGGCTGCACACTCTTGCCGGCTGCATTCCTGCCGACCGGCCGAGACGACGCGACCGGGTGCGCCTTTCTGTCACGTCGTCATCACATATTTTTGCGATCATTCCGAGTTTTTCTAGTCATTTTTTTATTATAAATTGTTTGATGCTATATACCTGAATGTAAGTAGTTTGTAATGTTGTAAATGTTTATAGTACCTTCATTAGATTTCATTTAGGTATTTAAAGAGCGTATTTTAATTGAAGTACAGACCCCAGCAGGTCTACCACAAAACGTTAAATTTCGTTAATAAATTATGAACTTTAACTTTGGCTGTAAGGATCAATATCAATTAGAGATATTTTATAGTTTTGGATCTGCGAGCGTGTCGGTACAGTGAAGGTGAATGCACTGACTGGCTACTTAGGTTATAGGTTATTTCATGATAATTACGCGATTATTATGAGACAGTTACATAATTGTATATAGTTTGTTTTCGTATCTCTTTATCTTTTCTTTGTATTGTTAATGTTAAACTGAAAGAGAGATGTAGTAACATTTTTAATAAACACATACATATTTGTTGGTTTACCAGAGCTGTTAATCTAAGTCGGCCGTCTTAACAACAATGTTTGCTATTGGTATTGTTGCGATTTTTACAATTATATTCAGATATGTTCCTCAGTGGTACTTTTTATGTTTAGAAAATATTTATTTCATAATCATAATACATAAGTACCTACCTACTTAATAGTTTTTTTTGGTTAAATTACTCTTAATGTACTTACCTAGTAAAATTTATGTTGAAAGTATTTATTGTAAACTTTAGTGTGTGAGTTCAAGGCGAAGCGATTGCCCGATGTGAAACAAAAAAAAAACTTTTTTGGTTTGATTCGGCTAAGTTTTATTATAATAATAATAATAATAAATAATAATAAATGTTTTTTATTTTTTTAAACACAAAGTAGGTAGATAATAGTTTAATATAACACAATACAACATCTGGTGGTGACACTTTGTGAAAGACTAGAGTCTGAACTGGGATAAACCTGTCAAACAGAACTCCAGGCTCCCCTCCCAATAATCAAATTGTACAACAATTAATCATCTTGCAATGAGAACCTTTAAATATTAAAAATAAAAAAACAAAAACAACAATATAGTGTGTGTGTGTGTGATTGTGTATGTGTGTGTGTGTGTGTGTATGTGAGTATGTGTGCGTGTTAGTGTGTGGGGGTGTGTGTGTGTGTGTGTGTGCGGTGTGTGCACATATATCAGAAAGTAAGAGATATGTTATGTGGGCGTGACCCGTGTCGCCGATTCCTGCGCATTTGGGCAGGAAATCAGTTAGACGTGCACAGTCGTCGTATGCAAACCGCTGAACGTTACTCATTGTAAAGAAAATGCCGATTTGTGCTATAAAAACGAGTGTTCTGACCAAACCCCACCTCATTCGCCGTACATCAACCAGGCTCAAAGCGGAGACCATTGACTAATACCTGAAAGTGAAATGAGCTTGAGTTTTCTCTGAACTTGGGGCGATGCACCCCTTAATATGTATTAAATTAATTGGTTGTGTGTCTGACCAGTGCTGCTGTACTATCCTGTACGTTGATCCCACGATGAGAAGAAGGAGGGGCGCGCGCCCCTGACGCCGTCACAAGGCCAACTCCAGGCTTCACGTGGCAAGGTCAGACTGTCACCACCCAATCACTACAATATATCCCACGGACCCTGCTATCAAGGTCAACCCTACGTGGGGACCACCACTAACACACCGTAATCAGATGGAACCTAAGCTCACCGGACCTTTTCGGGTTAGACACTACGCGGTGATCGCTAACTCTTTATTTCGCAGACGCGTATCGTGGACGTCACGATTACCAGCGCGTACAAAACCCGCGATTGATTTTAGCCATTCAATGGCGGCTGGCGCTGTTCCTTATTAAAACGATGGAAACAATTCAGCGCATCGAACTGAGACAGCCACACTTTTTTTAACTCGAATTGAAAGACTAAGTACCCCATTTTTTCCATTTTCAATCTCAACCTACGGGTCATGTACGTCATGTACGCATGACATTTGACAGTTTCTTTTTTCTCTACGGACTGGGTATATTGCAGTTTTGCCGTTTTGAAGTTCATTGCTGGTTCTAAACAGTCACCCGCCCGGACAGGTCCCGACCTGTCCCCTAATTCACGGGCAGGCAAGACAACGTTGCTACTGCTCGTTTAAGAGATGACTCTCCAACTAGAACCTCTGCGGACCGGGGGGTCCCGTCCTGACCAGGGAACAAGTTAACAATGCGCCCCCGGCGCCAACGCAGTGGCGGTAGGTTAACATCTTTAACCAGCACGAGGTCACCAATACTAGGGGGACTAGTTTTGTCAGTCCACTTAAGGCGCTGTTGCAGAATGTGCAGATACTCGAGCGACCATCGCTTCCAGAAATCCTGGGTAAATTGCTGCAACATTCAGATGTTATCAGTACCGTGACAACCGATATAATTTCACTCCCTCATGAGGTGTTCGGGCAGCGCGTTAAGTGGCTGTCTAATCAAGAAATGGCCTGCGGTTAACAAGTCATTTGGATCCAATCTGAGCGGACACAACGATCGCGAGTTGAGAACGGCTTCGATCTTACAAAACAGCGTCGCGAGCTCCTCAAAAGTCAGCGCGGTGAGATGTAGCGATGTATATCTATTAGTAGTAAGTTCTTATGTATCGTGTATGTTATAAATATGTTAACCAATTATTAAAATATACCTATAGTACTCGCAGCATTCAGTCGTGTCAAATCTCTGGTCCCCTCTTTACATGACGACCCTGCCGAAGTTTCGGGTAGCGCAGTTCACGAGAACTGACTAATATGGACTGCTTTGTAAAATCATTGGCTTAGTAAAAGTGCTGGAGCATGCTGTAATAATAAGTGGAAAAAAACTTTGTGTTCGTCGGCCGATCGGAACGCGCTTGTATTCTCTATAGTAAAATGGGAAAGCCACAGTCGAAGGAAAAGGTTGTGATTGCCCAAAATGCGGCAGGAATAGAAAATGGGACGCATTTGACGGATCTGAGTTACCATTTATCAACGGCCAATATTTTGACCACAATTATTATTGGCATTGCGGCCCTTGTTATGCTGTACTTCGCATTTCGCATTTATCGAAAATACCACCTGCGATGGGTGCGTGAGGAGGTCCACTTCCAGGGTGGTACGAACAGAGGTTTGTTTCTGCGACGTCGTCCATACCCGATCCCGACATATCCGGATGTGAAAATTGCCGATTCCAGGGTGTGAAAGTGAAATTGGTGAAATTGTGGTGTACGGCGGCAAAATGCTAGTTTGATTGGACAAAGTAGTTATACTCATAATACTAAAATTCATGTTTTCACCATAGGTGTACACCATACATGTTAAAAGAATTGTAACTAAGGTACGTAATATTTTATTACTATTTGTTATTGACTTATTTATTCATTATAAATGTGTAATGTAGGTTTATTTTATTTTTTTTATATATGTCAAATTAATTATAAATCTGTAACGTAATGTTCAATGGAAGAGTTTTTAAATAATCTGTATCAAGAATTATTAGGAGTAAGAACTTATTTAATTAAAATTGGCACTACTCGTAGGAAGGGAGATATTTTAAATAAAAAATTATATGAGGCCAAGTCAATTGTTAAGAATTTAATACTTATGTAGAGAATATTAAGAAAATTCCTAGAGATGAGAATAAAGAGAGTTGTTTATTAGGATTTTGTGATAGATTTAATGATCTTTTTCGGAAATTGTAAGTTTGTGTCAGGAAAAGAAGTTTGACCTAAAAGTTGCTTTGAATTTATTACCTGTAATGACGACGGAGGATAATTTTATAATGCAACAGTTAATCGATGGGATTGAATATTATAGTTTGGTGATTGACAATGAATCACAAAGTAATTGTATTTCATTTGTTTTAAAGAGCAGGCTTTCGCAAGGTGCAAAGTTATTATGTCAAAAATATGATAAAATTTGTGATCTATTGCAGGATATGAAACGAATTTTATTGCCTAAAAAGTCCGCTGGTTCTTTACAAAAACAATTATTAAATTTAAGACAAAATTATTTATCTGTTGACGAATTTGGGAAAAATCTTCTAAATTATTTGTTGACCTCACGATTTCACAATCCGGAGGTGATTCTGTAAAATATGACGTTCAAAAGTCAATTAACGAGAAACAGGCGATAACACAGTTTAGTGATGGATTGCGAAATCGCCGAATCAGCCCAATAATTTCTGCCAAAACCTTTGAAAATTTAAAGGACGCTGTTCAAGCAGCAGTCGATGAAGACTGTTCCACAGTAAATTCAAATGCTGAAATATTTTCAATGAGAACTTATAATAGAGCCAATTACAACAACAATTCCAGGCCACACATGTACGGACGGCCAGCAAGGCGAGGCTACGGTAGAGGTGCGTATAGCGGAAATCAGTCACGCAGCTACGGGGTGCCCGGCCGATGGTCTCAGCTGCGAGCGGGACCGCGCCAGTGGGCCGAGCAGCAGCTCTGGCAACAACGGCCAGCATTCTCACCGCGAGGCAACCGCCCTCGTACACGGGCGTACTCCAGAGGTAAAAATAGTTTATTTGTTAGATAATAGCAAATACATTTTGTATACATATTTAGAATAGTATTTAGTATTATAATATTGCGATCTTATGAACTATTATTTTCACTACCGCACAACTACAACGACACGGCGGCGCGGCGGAGGCGCGGCGGCGGCTACGCAGCATCGGCCAGGCAACGCAACCAAAGAAAATATACACTACCGTGAAAAGAAGCGACACTTAAGCATGTGTGCTCGTAAAATCGCTCGCGGCTATGTGTGGGTGTCTGGATCTGCGCAGGGGCCTTGTGCGGCGCGCGGGGGTGGAGTGGGCAGTCTGGTGACTGCCCTCGGCTGAGGGCTGAGCTGTATTGCGCACCGCACGCACGGACTGACCAATGAGTACACGCACGAGTAATCATGCCCGGCTTTCATTATTAATACAGCTGTTTTAATAACCAAAAACAAACTGATAAAAGTTTCTTCTCATTGACTAGCGAACCAGAGAATAAAGTGCCTACTTTACATTAATATTCTATTACCTAATGTTTTAGCAATGTTTATAACACTAAAAGATATATGGGAAGCTTTGAATAAAAAGAAATCATGTGTTGGATTGTTTCTAGACATGTCTAAGGCATTTGATTGCGGAATCCATGAAACCCTTCTACATCAGCTTGATAAACTAGGTATTCGGGGAATAACACTAAAACTACTGGAAAGCTACCTTAAAAATAGAGACCAATACATAGTAATAGATACTTTTGATAAGATAACAAAAACATTTAAAAAGGTAAAATCTGACCCTAGAGAGATGCTTCTAAATCTACCACAGGGAAGTATTCTTGGCCCTCTTCTTTTTTTAGTATATGTGAACGAACTCCCGAATATCACAAACTTTATAGCGACTCCATGGCAGTCCTGCTAGCCGTCACCGGCGGAAGTTCCCTCCACCCCCTCGCAGTAGATGTCCGTAGCAATATGAACAAAGCGTTCAAGCAAGGCAAAGTTGTTGCTTTGTTTTGGATGAAGGCACACGCGGGGTTGGAAGGGAATGAAAGGGCCAACATGCTAGCCAAAGAGGCTGCTATAAAATCGAAGAGAAAGCCCGACTACGACCGGTGCCCTGTTTTGTTCGCAAAGCGTCTCATCAGAGATGGGACGCTGGGCGAATGGAACCAGAGGTACCGGTCGGGCACTACAGCCGAAGTCACTAAACTCTTCTTTGCTGACACCACCGCTGCATACAGGATCACACGAACATTCACCTACACAAAGTTCACCGCACAGGTCACGGCGGGTTCTCTTCTAGTACACATCCTCTCCGAGTGCCCTATACACACTCGTGAGAGGTAAAACATCGAGGCGGAATTGGGCATTCGAGTCGTCCCCAAGAACTTTGCAGAACTCCTAGCTGCGAAGGAGACTAGGGACAAGTTTATGTTATATTGTACAAAAATAGCAGAAATAGTTTGTAAGCGTAATAAGTAGTATAAAATAATAAGTGTATAAAATAGTAGAGGGATTTATGCACATTCGTGAAGAATGTGTATTAAATTCACTCATGCATTAAAGGTTAAGTCCAATGTATAAAATAATAGTATATAAGATTGCAAACTGTTAATATAAAAGTATTAGTTATTAGAAGAAATGCAAATAGCAATGTAAAAATTAAGTAATATACTAAAAAAATAGTGATAAAAATAAGAAACACTGATGTAAAAGTGAAAAGTATATAAGATTACATTTATAATACACAAGAATAAGGAATATATAGCTATAAGATTAGAATTAAGAACAAAACATGTATAATAAAGCCAATCTTGTTTAAGCTTTTCATGCCATGATTTTCAAGAGTAGTCTAAATTATTTACCCCTGCTCACCTGTATTGGAGTATTTGGTTTGTTTTTCGTAATAAAGAATTAAAGAAAATTATAATTAGCTAGATAGAAATATGTAGCATGTTTAAGCTGATAGACGGCAGCACCCAGCCGTTAGGTATAGAAGATATGAAGCATGACAAAGAGAATTAGGAATGAAAGTATGAGAAGAATGAATGATGGAAAAGAAAGTTAGGTGGTTGAACAAGCATTAGGCTGGTAAAGGGCAGCACACAGCCCTTAGGTATAAAAGATATGAAGCATGATAAAGAGAATTATGAATGAAAGTGCGAGAGGAATAAATGATAGAAAGGAACGAAAGAGAAAATTAGAAAATAAGCCTCCGATTCCGTGGGAGATTACGTTAGCAGATAGGAAAAAAAATAATCACTAACAACTTATGTGTTATGTTTGCTGATGATGCTACAATTTTCATACCCAAAAATCAAAATGATAACATTAAATTTAAAAAAGAAATAATTAAAACTTTTATGAAACCATACGTTTTCTAAAATCATTAAATCTGACAGTAAATCTTTCCAAAACAAAAGTAATACAATTTAGAAACTATAAAACAAATCAAATTAAACTAAATATTACGACTGAATGCAAGTCAATCATCGAAATTGTGGATGAAATACATTTCTTAGTTGTAAATATTGACTCACATCTAAATTGGAAGTTGCACATAACTAAAATTAATAATAAAATATCGAGCTACTGCTATGTCTTATCTATACTTGCGGAAACATCATCTATAGAAGTAGCCAGAGCCGCCTACTTTGGCCAAGTTCATCCTCTTCTTACTTATGGAGTTATTTTCTGGGGAAACTCTGTTAATGTAAAATCTACCTTTATACTACAAAAAAAATGCTTGAGAACTATTTACACTCTGATGACTTTCTTTTTCTTCTTTTCTGAATTGTACTCTGATGACACTCTGAGAAATGTTTTTAGAGAAAAGGGTTATTTGACACTGACAGGTATTTATGTATTAGAGATGGCTCTTTTTATAAAACTGCAATATTCAGTATTTTAAACTTAAAAGCAGAAATAGTTGTAATTTGCGGAAGAGATACGATTATGACTTGGTTCTACCAAATATTAATAATGCCCTGTATCACAAGAGTGCCTATGTAACTGGTATCCAAATATTCAATAATCTGCCCACAGATCAAAAAGCTTCAGTAAATTTAAGCTGTTTTAAAATTAAATTAAATAGATGGCTTATAGATAAGGCGTTCTACAGTTTGACTGAATAATTTGGTACAAAAACAGCATAGTGGCTGTTTCTATGTAACATGTACCTACATACTAAAAATTGCATGCCCGACTAGGGTAAATTGTTTGCTCCCATTATTTTATGCATAACACCTGCTATGTATTTACACAATTTTATGGCAATAAAAATTTATCTTATCTTATCTTATCTAATGTCTGTATTACACGTAGTAGGTATATACCTAAATCACTCTTGACATTTGAAGTAGGTAGGTTATTAGGTACTCTACTCTTATTATCACTAAATCATTCATCACGACCTACTACCTACCTGACCTACTTATTATAACACGAAGTCCCCCCGCGTATGTATGTCTACGCACGTAGATAAATACCTTTACTTAGTTAAGTTTTATAATATCAATTCTACTAGTCTACTATTACGTACCTAGATTATTACGTCAACGTCCATCCAACGAGCAGACGTGTTTGTTGTGTCTCTTTACTTAAAATATACAAGGTGCTATAAAAAGTTTTGTGATTGTGCCGATAAGCTGCACAGGTGATACAGTAGGTGTTGTGCCTGACAACTGACTAAAAACTTAGCCTATTCGCAGTGATAAAGTGGATAAATTTTGTTATTTCTACAATGAACTGTGAGTACTTTTATAGTGAACATTTGCATTTTACAAACTTTCGTCAAACTGACCGCAGTCTACTAAAAAGTTTATAATCATCGGAACTTTAAGTCGAACAATACTACTACTTTTGCAAGTTACATCAGTGTCTTCGTGACCGAGCGGTTGGAGTCTCGCACTACGAATCATATGACCTAGTGTTCAAAGCTCTGCTGTACAAAAACATTTTCATCTCGGCTTTCTTAATTTTTAAATTTTTTTAAAAATTGTTTTTAAATATTTTTTTTTATTGTTGTTGTTTACGTACGTACGTACGTATACGTACGTACGATATATATATTATATAAAAATTGTCATAAATAGTTTTATTTTCTCTTTTATTTGTGTAACTGACTTTTAGCAATTAGTGTTACTTTATTTGATTACTTTACATAATGATAGAAGTATTTTATCAGAATGTTAATAGGATTAGGTCAAAAACTAACGAAGTCTATTTAAATTTATTAAATAATAAATATGATATTGTTTGTTTAACGCAGACTAATCTTAATGGCTCAGTATATGATTGTGAAATTTTTGATAATCGATATAGCGTCTTTCGTAGAGATCGTCACACAACTAGCATACACAAAAGCAACGGCGGAGGTGTACTCTTAGGCATTAACAAAAAATTCAATGTCATACGTCGTAACGCTTGGGATAGCAAAGTTGAGGACCTTAGTAGAGGGTTAGTATTTTGGTTGACACTAATTCATTAAAGTATGTAAATGTTTGTGTCTGTTACCTTCCACCAGATATTTCGTCTGAGCTTTTAAACACTTTTTATAACTCTTGCATAAAAATTATATTAGAGGCAAAGCCAATTGACGAGTTCATTATTATAGGCGATTATAATACACCTAATGTAACGTGGCAGTTGAGCGGTGATTCTTTGTGTCTATCCCCTACCGGTGCATCGGATAACAAATCCAATAGTTTACTTGAATTTACGACTTTATGCAATTTAAAACCATACAACGGTATTGTTCAGCACAATGAATTTGCAGAGGACATCCACCGCCTTCAAACTGGAAAAATCTGCTCCGTCAGACTCCAGCGGCTGTCACCTCTCATTAAAGACGAGCTCCTTAGAGTTGGTGGACGACTGTCCCATGCGACTATCCGATATGACGCGCAGCATCCGGCTCGAAGGACCAAAGTGTTACGGCGAAAGGCGTTCGCAGTAACAGCGACGAAATAAAGGTTGTGGGCTGGGTAGGTATGGATAGTGAAGTACTTACAGGGATGATGAGTCACAGGAACCGGGGGACGAGCTGACCACGGGCGGCGATGTAGGTTGGTTTCCTGGCGCACAGTCACTACACTACACAATAGGCATTTAGGCGCTCTCTTCACATTAGGTTCAGGAGTCACTATAAATAAGGGCAGATACCAGCGCGCGTATTTTGTGGGCGTCTCGCGGTAGCTAGCAGACAGACTAGTCGGCGCGGTATCCTCTCACCAAGCGAGCGGCCGCGGGTCGCGCAGCGGTGGCGCCGCGGCAGATAGGCGGACGCGGTCGTCAACAACCGCTGAGTCAACCGCCTTACAGATGGCGGTATGGTTTGAATGGCCGTCCCGGCTTTGGCGGGAACAGGTATTAAAAATCTGAACAGTCGTTATCTAGACCTTGTTTTGTCTTCCTTTGACTGCACTGTGCGTGAAACTAATCCAATAAGTACTTTGGATGCTCATCACCCTCCATTGAACATAAACATTGAACTGTCTTATACTGTAAAGTCCTCTTCCCTGGCACGAAAACGATGTAAACGGTTAAATTTTAAAAAATGTAATTTTAGTGACTTACACAATGATATTAAGAAAACTGACTAGTATCAAATACTTTCTTGTGATGATGTGGATCACGATATTGACAGGTTTTATAACAAGCTTAAAGAACTGGTAACTAAACACTCACCGCTTATCAAAGATGATTCGTGCTCTTTCCGCCATGGTTTAGCGGCGGACTGAAGCGTTGCTTAAAAGAAAAATTAAAATACCATAAGTTGTACAAAAAATACAAAAATCCACGAGATTATGACACTTTTTCCATGTTGCGCTCACGAAGTAAGGGTCTTATGGATACTTGCTACAAAAGCTATATAAAATCGGTAGAAAATACACTAAAAGATAATATTAAATCCTTTTGGAGTTACGTTTATAGTAAGAAATCATCATCTAATAGTATACCGAAGACTATGAAGTTTAATAATAAGGAAAAGTCAAATAGGAAAGAAATTTGCGAGCTTTCTTCAGAATGTTTTAAATCAGTCTACGATAACACCTCAAACAACTTAAATAATTGCTACCCATTCGTTTTTAGCTCTGGGCACGATGGTTTGATTCAATCCATCGCTGTGTTAGAGCGGGAAATTGTGTCCAAAGTAAAAAACCTAGATGAATTTAAGGGTGCTGGTCCGGATGGCTTGCCCCCATTACTTGTAAAAAGATGCGCTGAAACTATATGTGTTCCATTGTGCATCTTATTTAATAAGTCATTGGCATCAGGAGTATTTCCAACACAATGGAAAACAGCCCACATTGTCCCTATATTTAAGTCTGGAGACAAATCACTTTGTGAGAACTATCGCCCAATAAGTATTTTATCATGCTGTGCTAAATTATTTGAAACGTTTGTTTATGATGCTCTTTACCACCATCTTGAGCCTTTTATATCTCCAAATCAGCACGGATTTGTTAAAAATAAATCTACATCCAGTAACCTTCTGGAATATAAGAGCTATCTATGTGGTGCTTTTGCTAAGAGAGCGCATGTGGACTCTGTTTACACCGACTTCTCTAAAGCATTCGATAGAGTCAACCATTCAATGCTTTGTCGGATGTCAGAAGTGTATGGCGTTAGCGGGGACTTGTTGCGTTGGGTCAAATCTTACTTGAGCCGAAGAAGTCAGTTAGTGGCATTGAAGGGCGATCTTTCAACTGGTTTTACAGTTCCATCCGGTGTCCCGCAAGGATTGCACCTGGGGCCTTTGCTTTTCATTTTCTTTATTAATGACCTTGTGGATCGCCTGTCATGCCCCTGCCTGTTATATGCCGATGACTTAAAAATATACAATACTGTTCTTTGTATTAATGATGCCATAAAGCTTCAAAAAGACCTAGACTCTTTACCGGACTGGTGTCAATTAAACAGCATGACGCTTAACGTCAACAAATGTTTTATTATAACTTTTACGAAAAAAATAAAAGCTATCCACTTCAACTATTCATTAAGCAACCACGACCTGCTTCGTAAGTTCAAAATCAGGGACTTGGGAATCGTTTTTGATGGTGAGTTGTCATTTCGCCATCACTATGACCACATTGTGGACAGGTCGTCCCGTATGTTAGGCTTCATTTACAGAGTGACAAAAGATTTTAAAAACATTTCATCATACTTGACTCTTTACTTCTCATTGGTTCGAAGCTTGTTGGAATATAATACAGCAGTTTGGTCACCAAATCATCAGGTTCATCAGGAGAGAATAGAGCGTATTCAAAAGCGATTCCTTAAGCTGCTTAGCTTCAGAATGGGACTTCATTGCATCCTGCACTCCTATGAGGATAGAATGAACAGGTTCCAAATTGTATCATTAACTAATCGCCGAAAACAATTTGATCTAATGTTCCTCTATAAATTAGTTAATTGTAAAATAGATTCACCGTACTTATTGACTCAGCTAAATTTTAATACAAATTATCGTGTCCGTAAGCCAAAATTCTTTACACTTATGGTTTATCTCAACAATACATCTTATTTTAATCCTCTAACTCGAATGTGTCGCCAGTATAATGAGCTCGTTGGTGACTGCGCTGACGTTGATAATTTTTACTGTAGCGTTTTAAAATTTAAGAAGGAAATTAGGAAACATTTCAAATAGTAATGTTTTAATAGATAATGTTTTTTTTTTTATAGTGTATAAATGTAATTTTACAGAATCAATGTTTTAAATATTGTTATTTTTTTTTGTGAAATTTGATATATTTTATTTATAGAATTTGGAATAATGTAATTAAAATAACGTAATTATGTAATTTAATTTAATTTAATTCGATATATTTTTATTAATTTGTTCAGTTTTATCACAATCAATTCAGTTAATTTATTTGTTAGTAAGTACCTAGTTGAAAGATACGACATAATATTCACTGCTTGGTAGTATGTTTCTTAGTATGTACATATTAAGGGTTCCAACCTAGTTTGTAAGTTTTGTATCACGTTTTGTTTTATTGATTTGAATGGTTGTAACCTGTTTTGTGCATCTTCTAAATAAATAAATAAATTACACTTTTCAAGTACCTGACTAGGTTGGTAGGTACTTACTTACTGGAGTAACTGCTAATACTTCTACGAGAATATAATATAAATAAATAAGAAGTATAGGTAGGTAGTAGGTACGTTATCCGTCTGTACCAACCTATCATCCGTACAACCTATCTTTCACTTTCCTACTTAATTGTCCTTGCACAGGTTTACATTACATAACATACTACGTAAATTATACGTCTTCTTTGGCACAATTCTTAATTCTATTTAGGTATCAACCCTAGCGTTTATACGTTCCTCTCAAGGTCACCGGCGCTCGAGCTCTCACGAACGCGGCGTGTCACCGGTGTGACGCAACGGAGATTAACACTGTGTGTGTGCGGCAGCGAGCGATGAAAACATGAACCACAAAAACTTTGAACCTAAAATTATTAACAATTTTATGAGGCCCATTACTATAGATATATTATATAAGTAAAGTAGTATACAATGTACTAGTACTTAGAACTAGGCCGAGCCTGTGGTTATAAGTATTAGTTCCTTCCTAATGACTTAATTAGTAGTATTTATTATTAGATCTTAAGCTCACAATACAATATATCTTGTTTTACTTTTTTTAATTATTATTACAAGTTGTAAGTTATGTAGAAGTCTAAAATAAAATTACAAAAAATAATCATCTAGACCTAGGTAGTACTGGAATGTTACAATTTCTTACTATTGAAAAGCGTACGTTTTTTTATTTCTTTTTATTAATATTTTACTTTAACATGTTTATTAGTGCCAGATCATGTATGCAAGTATGCATCTTTTAATATGCAATTATGTTTTTGATATTATTATAATGTCTTATCATTTGTGTCTTATGTTTAGTTTTTTTTTCTAAATAACCACCACTATGTATTAAACAATATGTATCATACTATACTAATGACGTATTATTGCCAATATTGTATGTGTGTGTATGTGTTAATACGCTAATATAAACATGTTTTTTCACTAAATATTAATCAAATCAATTCCCACGAACGCATGTTCGCGCTTCACTTCAGAACGGCTGCACATATTTGGTTTATTCTTCCTATGTTTTGTTTGTAGTTGTCATGACAAGGGTTGTAGGATCATTCGCAAAACGTTAAATACGCAAAATGTCAAGTCTCCCAATCAGTTGACTTAATTATTACTAAACCTAAAGAACTGGAAATTCTAAACGGTATATTTTCTATCCGTTAATTCATCATCATCAGCCTATAAACGTCCCACTGCTGAGCACAGGCCTCCCACGTGGGCAATAGCACGTGGGGTATTGGGCCATAACCCACCACGCTGGCCCAATGCGGGTTGGTGGGTTTTAACGACTGTCATCTTACGATAACAACCGGGACCAACGGCTTAACGTGCCTTCCGAAGCACGGAGGAGCTCGAGATGTTTTTAATTGGTCACCCATCCAACGACCCGGCATTGTGAAAGTTGCTTAGCGGGCAAGATCGCAAGCCAAACGCGCTAGCCGCTGCGCCACCGAGCTCCTACAATCTATTAATTAGTTGACTTTAATTATAATTAAACCTGAAAAGGTAAACTAACTAAGAAACTCGACACCCCGCGCACTCGATATTTCGCGAATGATCCGGGTAGTATGTATAATAATATTTCATTTTTTTTTGCAACACGTCACGCGGTTCGGAGTGTTCACGCGGACAAAGTCGCGGGCGAGCAGCTAGTAGATAACAACAATTATTCGATTTATTATCATACAATTAATTAACTATTATTACTTGAAAACATCAAAGTGAGTATTCACTTACCAAAATTTATTAACTGTTTATTTTTTTTTTGATTGATTTATTTTAGAATAGTGAACAGATGTTCAGTTTCATCATATGTTTGAGACTTAAGCCAATTGATCACCTTTATTCTTGCAATTATATAAATTAAGGGTGAACGAAACCAATGGCAGTGGTACTTTGCCTGCCACAAAGACAGAGAAAACATATAGAAAATAAAACTGTCAGTTGACATTGACATTAGTTTGTCATTGAGTTTTACTAATGTAATGGTTCGTTTTCGGTAATGGCGGACGACGGTGTGCTTACGGTTTGCTGGAGTTGAATTCTATCGGTGGTACAGCGTCACATCTTCGAAAATCTGTTAGAAAACCCCGCGAGACCTGGTGGTCCATGGTTTGTCTGAAACAAAGGGGATAGATAGATGTTAACAATGTAATTTATTTTATTATATAAAAATGGGCCGATAAAACACTGGAACCTATGTGTGAAAGCAGTTTTGGAACTTAATACTTTTTTTTTTTTATAGCAGAAGGAGGCAAACGAGCAAGCGGGTCACCTGATGGAAAGTAATCACCGCCGCCCATGGACACCCGCAAAACCAGAGGAATCGCAGGCGCGTTGCCGGCCTTTAAGGAAGGAATAGGCTCGTTTCTTGAAGATCCCTAAGTCGTAACGGATAAATAAATCATATTCTGTTATTTCTGCGCCTTAATGCTTGTGTCTGGATATAATTATGTAATTTTTTTGTGTTGTTCAAGAATAGTTTGCAATATAAACAGTTGCCTCACGCTAAGCACGTCACATTGCTTGTACAACTCACGCGTCGGAAATTGGTACGGATTGAAAGTCATACTTTTAAGCAAAGCACGTTGTGCTCTTTCAACCATGATCATGTTGGTTTTGTTTGCCCCACCCTTAGATTAAAACAAAAAGGGAAGATACGGCATGCTCCTACTTGTAGTCATTCAAAATATAGTCCTACTCAACTACTTAAGCAAACACTCACACACGCACACCTATAAAGTGTAAATCGAGCGAGAAGACAAAGCGGTAAGTTTCAACGTCAGCGCGTCTAGTACATTTACAAGCTAGGTACACTCTGCAGCAGAAAATTGACACTAAATTAAGCAAAGATACCCTTAAGGAGATCCTAACTATAAAAAAAGAAAGAATGTATTTCTTGGAATTTGCCAAAAGCATTGTCATGATAGTGAACGAAAGGAATAAGGATAACTAGAACGTAGTTAGGACAAATAGAAATAAGATGTAAAGCAAAACCACATTGTAGCAGGAATGTAATCGGGAAAGAAGTAAAAATAAGCAATTCAGTAGTTATAAGCAAAATATGTAATACAGAAATAAATATATACATGTATTAACAGAAGGAAGAAAATAAAAAAGCAAATCAAATAAATGTAATAATATAAATATAATTAAGAAATGTACACTACATAGAAATTACGATAAAAGAGAAGAAATGTAAGTACTAGTATGTAAGAAAGAAATGTATTGGTATTTAAGAAGAAATTGTAAAATACAAGTAAAAGAAATGTAATAGAATTAAGAAATGTATGTAATTAAAAAAGAAAAGAGATAAAAAAGAGAAAAAGGAAAAGAAAAGATAAAAGAAAGAAAAGAAAAATAGAATTGTAGAGCTAGGCTCAAGCTTATTCAATAGAATTGTAGAGCTAGCTCAAGCTTATTCAATAGAATTGTAGAGCTAGCTCAAGCTTATTCAATAGAATTGTAGAGCTATCTCAAGCTTATTCAATAGAATTGTAGAGCTAGCTCAAGCTTATTCAATAGAATTGTAGAGCTAGCTCAAGCTTATTCAATAGAATTGTAGAGCTAGCTCAAGCTTATTCAATAGAATTGTAGAGCTAGCTCAAGCTTATTCAATAGAATTGTAGAGCTAGCTCAAGCTTATTCAATAGAATTGTAGAGCTAGCTCAAGCTTATTCAATAGAATTGTAGAGCTAGCTCAAGCTTATTCAATAGAATTGTAGAGCTAGCTCAAGCTTATTCAATAGAATTGTAGAGCTAGCTCAAGCTTATTCAATAGAATTGTAGAGCTAGCTCAAGCTTATTCAATAGAATTGTAGAGCTAGCTCAAGCTTATTCAATAGAATTGTAGAGCTAGCTCAAGCTTATTCAATAGAATTGTAGAGCTAGCTCAAGCTTATTCAATAGAATTGTAGAGCTAGCTCAAGCTTATTCAATAGAATTGTAGAGCTAGCTCAAGCTTATTCAATAGAATTGTAGAGCTAGCTCAAGCTTATTCAATAGAATTGTAGAGCTAGCTAAAGCTTATTCAATAGAATTGTAGAGCTAGCTCAAGCTTATTCAATAGAATTGTAGAGCTAGCTCAAGCTTATTCAATAGAATTGTAGAGCTAGCTCAAGCTTATTCAATACAATTGTAGAGGTAGCTCAAGCTTATTCAATAGAATTGTAGAGCTAGCTCAAGCTTATTCAATAGAATTGTAGAGCTAGCTCAAGCTTATTCAATAGAATTGTAGAGCTAGCTCAAGCTTATTCAATAGAATTGTAGAGCTAGCTCAAGCTTATTCAATAGAATTGTAGAGCTAGCTCAAGCTTATTCAATAGAATTGTAGAGCTAGCTCAAGCTTATTCAATAGAATTGTAGAGCTAGCTCAAGCTTATTCAATAGAATTGTAGAGCTAGCTCAAGCTTATTCAATTGAATTGTAGAGCTAGCTCAAGCTTATTCAATTGAATTGTAGAGCTAGCTCAAGCTTATTCAATAGAATTGTAGAGCTAGCTCAAGCTTATTCAATTGAATTGTAGAGCTAGCTCAAGCTTATTCAATAGAATTGTAGAGCTAGCTCAAGCTTATTCAATAGAATTGTAGAGCTAGCTCAAGCTTATTCAATAGAATTGTAGAGCTAGCTCAAGCTTATTCAATAGAATTGTAGAGCTAGCTCAAGCTTATTCAATAGAATTGTAGAGCTAGCTCAAGCTTATTCAATAGAATTGTAGAGCTAGCTCAAGCTTATTCAATAGAATTGTAGCGCTAGCTCAAGCTTATTCAATAGAATTGTAGAGCTAGCTCAAGCTTATTCAATAGAATTGTAGAGCTAGCTCAAGCTTATTCAATAGAATTGTAGAGCTAGCTCAAGCTTATTCAATAGAATTGTAGAGCTAGCTCAAGCTTATTCAATAGAATTGTAGAGCTAGCTCAAGCTTATTCAATAGAATTGTAGAGCTAGCTCAAGCTTATTCAATAGAATTGTAGAGCTAGCTCAAGCTTATTCAATAGAATTGTAGAGCTAGCTCAAGCTTATTCAATAGAATTGTAGAGCTAGCTCAAGCTTATTCAATAGAATTGTAGAGCTAGCTCAAGCTTATTCAATAGAATTGTAGAGCTAGCTCAAGCTTATTCAATAGAATTGTAGAGCTAGCTCAAGCTTATTAAATTGTAGAGCTAGCTCAAGCTTATTGAATCGCAAAGAAAAGAAAAGAAAAATAGAATTGTAGAGCTAGCTTAAGCTTATTAAACCGCAAAGAAAAGAAAAGAAAAATAGAATTGTAGAGCTAGCTCAAGCTTATTAAATCGCAAAGAAAAGAAAAGAAAAAAAAAACACAGACAAATAAAAACCTGCCAAAAAGCGGGAGCAACTAGTATTAAAAAAAAAAGTCAGCGCGAGGGAGTCAGCGAGTAGCGCGTTGACGTCTCGGTCGCTTCGCAACAGACGAGTACGTACGACCGATTCCGACGTCACTGCGGAGTAAGTAGCGTCTTTCTCTTTTTCACACAGTAGAATATCCGCAATAGTGCGATGAGACACAGATGCAACACAGAGAATCTCCAGATAATGATAGACGAGCTGTATTCCACATCTTTCAATGTCGGCTTGAAGATGAACACTTCAAAAACCAAAATTATGTGTTGCGATGCCGACATTGACTATGTTGTGGTTCATGGCCAACAGATTCAAAGGGTTGCGGAGTTGGGGCGTCTTTCGGCGCCGTCAGCTTTCTTAGCCTGAGCTATAGGTAATATAAATGGGTGCGAAAAATTCGGAAATATCTTTATTTCCACCGCTGATAAAGCCTGACGGCTGACTTGCCCACACTACAGCTGAGAAGGTAATTCCACTCTTTTTGCAAGGAACTCACGTCTGGAAGTCGCTAGCAAGGTTCCACCTAAGTTGCTTATAGCCGACCTCTCCATGGGAGAACCTCACATCAGCAGCAAAGAGGTACTCAAAGCTCTCCGTACTCTAACGTGAATAAGGCTAGTGGTTCTGATAGAATCCCGGCCATAGTCCGACGTAAGTGTGCACCTAACTTGTCTACTGTTCTAACACACCTGTATCGCCTCTCACTTGAGACTGGTCTAGTTCCTCAGTCGTGGAAGCAGGCTAATGTGCAGCCTGTGCCCAAAAAAGGTAGCCGTGCCGATCTATCTTACTGTAAGACGATTTCAGTCAAGTCCATACTCTGCAAGAATACGTAACGTGTACTGAACTCTCGGCTGCTGGTATACCTTGAGACCAATGATTTGACGACCTCCTTGGTCGAGTGGTTTGTACACCGGTTTTCATGGTGTCGCCATCTCTGAGGTCCCGGGTTCGATCCCCGGTCGGGTAAATTTAGAAATTATTGTTTTCTAAATTGTCTCGGGTCTGGGTGTTTTCTATGTATAAGAAGTATGTATTTAAGTATTTTAAGTATGTTTATCCGTTGTCTAGTAACCATTCAACGAGTTTCTTCGAAGCTTCTCTTGGGCTAGATAATTGGTGTGAGTGTAGGAAAGTTTATTTATTTAATGATCACCTCAGTGACTGCCAGTTCGGATTTCGCCTATTATAGATCTGAGAAGTTGGAACTCACTGGCGCATTGGACCTAGAAATAGTGGAAAACTTTATATACCTGGGTTCCAACATCAGTAACGATGGTTCGTGCGAGAAGGAAGTGCGCAGGAGAATTGGCATGGCTAAGAGCGCCATGTCTCAGCTTGCAAAAATCTGGAGAGATCGCAATATTTCCGTAAAAACCAAAACCAGAGTGGTAAAGACTCGTGTCTTCTCGATCTTTTATACGGCGCTGAGACTTGGACACTAAAAGCTGCAAACTACGCAAAATTCTCGAATACTTCGGTCACATTGCAAGGAAAGACGGTGACAAACTCGAGAAGCTCATAGCGATCGGCAAAGACGGGAAACGGCCTCGAGGACGCAGCCCAATACGTTGGTCTGACCAGATCCGCACCACTCTTAACTCTTCAGTTCACAACGCCCTCCAGACCGCCAGATACAGAAACAGATGGAGGAAAACCAAAAGAGAGAAAGTGATGCAGAAGGGACGTCACGACCCTCAGAATTGAGGAACACGACGCATGGAGGAACTCCATTATCAATTTTAATTACTTAGTGACTTTTCGCTCTACGGCGACGATATAATGTTTTGTTGTTGAAATCTTTGTGAAGTGTTGGTTTTATTTATCACTCTTATTTCTACCTTTAATTACATAACCAAAAACGACTTCAAAAATCCCACGCCGCCAGCTTCACGCCGCCGCCGAGCATATTTTAAAGGCGTGCCGCCGCCGGATTTTTTTTACTCGCCGCCCATGTCTAGGCCCCACCCCATGCTTTCACACAGTACGACAATATAGATTGAGCTAAAGCATAATAGACAGTTTTGATAACTATCAAATCCACCACATGCCTAAGAGATTAAAAAATATACAGCTTGTATCAAAGTCAAAGTCAAAGTCAAAGTCAAATTATTTATTCAATGTAAACCTTTACAGGCACTGACGTCAATACAAATAATAATAAAAAAAACAGTTAACTAACTTATAGTTAAGACTTAACAACTAATCTAACGAGCTTATAGTCTGTGCCAGACAAATGCGCATCGCTACCCCCAGTACCACTGCACGCCGAAACAGAATCGCGTCGAACCGAAATATAAGCCGTGGTCATAGAATTGTGTAAACATACGTGTCCTGGTACGAGAAAAAATAGCGGGCAAGTGTCTCTCCCCTAGCGACACAAACGGCTAAAATTTATAGGTAATTTATCGTTTTTTGGGATGAAAGGTGAAAAATGATAAATCATAATGAATTGTTAACTTAAGTTATTACTTAATGGAATAAAATTAAATATGATTTCCAATTATCGTATTGATAATGTGGTAAGTAATAGAAATTAGAGTTTTTGAAGTAAAATAAAGTAACGGCTGACATGAGTTTTGGAAAACATTAGTACCTAACCAATAAGGTTGACATTTTTAATTCACATTTTTAATCATTCAAATATCTTTTTTTATAAAAAAACGTCAAACATTAATAAGCATAAATTTGTGTGTTTTAAAATTGTTTCGTTTTTGGTCTTGGTACAAGCACACAATAACTAATATTACTACCGTACAGAAGGTTCACCCTCCAACGACCCCCACGCGAAACCGAAACCCATCGCGTGACCCGAGCGTTCATATTCCGATAAGCACAGCCGACTCGATATCGATTTGACGTCCGTCAGGAGCGCAGGGTTTACGCGCGCGCGTAGGGATTACGAGTTAGGGCTAGATAGATCGCGCTTTGAGTTTTTTCAAACCATCTGATGAGACATAGAAAATAATAGTTTAAATTCTGGAAAAAAAAAGTATGTATTAGTTAAGGATCCAATCTATTCAAAGTCTCATTCAGTCAAGCGGGGCCAGCCATATTTCACGTACCTAATTCGTCCGGTGCAAGGTATCGTTGAGTAAACACGCGCGCGTTATTAGTACGTAGTAGATACTTAACTTGAACCAGGGGTCGCCAACAATTCAACATGTTTACTACTCAGTGCTCAACCTGTAAGGATACGGTCGGCCTTGGACCGCAGTGTTCAGTGTGTAAAGGCAATTACCACTTCAAATGTGGTGGCATTTCTGAACGAGGCTTTAACAGGCTGGGAAGTGGCAGGGATTCATAGATTTGTGCAACTTGCTGAGATAGCAATGATTCACAGTTAAAAGATATCAATCCTTCTCCATCGACAAGTGGCACTCCAAAGGCTCCAAGGCGATCGTCTGGGCTTCCTATCGAGCTGGCAAGTTCTTTTAGGCCCCACAGCCCAATTCAATATCCTCAGGACAGTATATTGCAAGATATTTTAAGTAAGGTTACCAACTTGCAGAAACAGTTCATAGCATTTCAGACAATTGAAGCTGATTTAAAACAAGTCAAGGATGACATTGCGGATCTTAAATCAACTATTAACACGAGAATTGATAGTATATGTAACCGTCTATCTGAAATTGAAAATCGCTTGACACCTCTTGGAAAGCTTAAAACCGACGTGGACGAGCTAAAGGATGTGATAAGAGAATTGGTAGCGAATAACAATAAGAATGGACAATGGGTTCGACGTTCGAATATACAGCTGAATGGAACCCCATACAAAAATGGTGAGAAGTTAATTAATATAGTTAAGCATCTTGCTGAGCTTTGTGGTTCTCCGTTAAATGTGGACACTGATATCGACTTTGTAATCCAAGTCGCCGTGAAGAATGACATTGACGCCAAAAAGACAAAGCCTGTCATACTAAAAATGCAATCACGTTATAAAAAAGACGACTTTTTGGCGGCTCTTCGGAGACAAAAAACTATCAAGGCGAGTGATGTAGGTTTCGCGGGATCTGAAAATAGAATCCATGCAAACGATCATCTTTCTACCAAGAATAAATATTTACTGCAGCAGGCCAAAATCAAGGCAAAGGAAAAGAACTACGCCTATTGTTTGGTACGTAACTGCACGATTATGGTTCGCTGGAATGAAAAATCCCCAGTTAAACATCACGTCGGTTGAGGCTTTAAAAAAAATAACGTAAGTGGTATTTGTGTTTTTTGCGCTCTTTACAACATAAAAACAAATTATATTGTTATATTATTGTATCTTTTAAAAAACGATTTTATTAATTGTCGATTTAATTTTGTTTTTTTGAATGGTCATCGCAAAGGGTTGACATTATTTAACATTTTAACCAGTCTATTGTGTAGCTTCCTCTACTCTGCTTTCGATTAATCTGTTACCGTATCGTTAGTTATATTTTTCCACTACGTTTTTTGGACGCGGATATTGCTCACGTTGTAACGTTCGCGAGGCGGTGGACTCGGAATGCTATTATCCGTATCACAAACGGTGCAACGTAATGATTTTATTCTTTTGTCTCACGGTCGACGAATTGTTTACCTGTTACCGTCATTTTGCAAGATTTCTATTGTACGTATGCGTAATCGTTTTATTGAATAGAATAACACCTGTTACCCATCAAAATATAAGCATTATTTTGTGTTCTCATTTACTGTTGTCTGCGCCACGTAAAACGGAACGTCTCGGCGAGCGGTTGTGACGTCAGGAAAGCGGCCATACAACGGACTTACACTTAGCATCCGACCATCTTTGCTATAGCCCTTGACTAACTACTTGATTTTCTAATCTTTTAAAATACTTATAAATTGTCTAAATTTGAATACTATTTTGTTTTGCAAAGTACTTGTGGCTTTTTATTTTAAATAAAAGACTATAGAGGTTTTACTCGAATAGAACTTCCAGTGGCCCTAAATATATGTGTGGCCATAAAGTGGCGACCGTGACAGGACTTCGCGTACTAAGCCAAGTCCCTAGATTGTTTCTACGGAGCGCCTGAGCTACAGCCGGTCAGCCTCCAGCGCCGCAGCCGTCCGCCAGGTCCAGCCTCCGAAACATCGCCGGAACTCCGTGGCCCAGCCACGCAGTGCAGCGATCGAGTCTTCGCCGGCAGCCCATCGAGTTCAAGAATCAAGCCCAGGAACGAGTTGAAGACACAGCCACGTCGTCGGTCAGCCGCTCGCACCGCGACCAGGCCCAATAAGCTTAGTGTCCTATCCTTAATCAATCTCGCTATTCCACTATCCTCCATTCCATCGATTCCCATCTATATCCATTCTAGCTAAAATCTAATGCAAAGATCTGTGTTTTAAGCGCGCCTATAGTGCGTATAAGGTTAGACAAGGGCTAGCGTGACGTGTGCATGTGTCACGCCGCTTTGCATTGGTTTCGTTACATACAGATATTTTACGTAATCATTTCAATGCCATTAACAAATCAATGCAAATCACCATCATAATTGCTACATATTTTGTAAACTTATTTCTATTTCATACTGCTACAAATTAAAACTCGCAACATTACGATTATCATTTAGGCTACAATTCACATCTCTGCTTACGTTATTGACCCGCTAAATATCTCGCTTAAAATCACCGTACTGTAACTTCTCGCCCTAACCTAAGTCTCCACCTTATTTTACCTTATAATCAGTGGTCGGAGTAGGTATATTGATTTTAGATACTTGCGTCATGATATCATAACATGGACATGCATTTCTTCCGGAATGTACCGGAGTTTCCAAAAATTTGGTAAATAGAGTAATAAAATAAAAAACCATATGTAAGCAAACAAAATTGTTTATTGTTAATACAAATAATCATTATTACAGTTTTATTAAAAATAATTATTTTTAATCCTCATCGGTTACAAGTTCTACATTTTGATTTTCTGTCTCTATACAATTAAAATAAATAACTATAATTTTTTCAATATTTTCTAATTTTAAGCTATTTCTTTTAACATCTAAGATCCATTTGTAAGTGGAAAATGATCGTTCAACATCTGTAGATGTCAATGGAGCGAATTTGAAATAAAGTTTCTGATTATTTGCTACGCTTTTTTCAATACTCTCGCTGTATTCTCTAATTGTATCTAAATCTGGATTTCGTTCCATAACTGATTCTATTTTATTTTTTATATTCTCATTATTGCACTCGTTAAGCGTAGCCCTTACTTGATCAAATACTAAAAGTGAATCAGCTAGAGATAAATTTTGTTTTTGTAACTCTTTTAGGGCTAGTAGTATAATAGAGTAATTTTCTTCAATATATTTTAAATCATTTTCTAAATTTTGTTTTTCCAAAATGTTTTTTGCGTTTCGTATGGCTATAGCATCAGAACTGCTCAAGCAGGATAAAACTTCTTTTATTTTATCTAAATGTTGAGCGTAGTAAGATGCTGCCTGTAACCAAGTACCCCATCTGGTAATGACTGGTTGCGGAGGCAACGGTAAGTCAGGATATTTTTCTTTTAAAATGTTTACCCTACTAGGAGCCTTTAAAAATACTTTTTTAACATTTGATATAAGAATATCAACATCGTTGTATTCTGACCTTATCTGCTCACTTACACGATGAAGAGCGTGCGCCAAACATGTCACATGCTTCATTTCAGGTAAGTAATGTTTTAAATTTCGCCCTGCAGATAGCATGTACGCTACACTGTCAGTGCAAAGCATTAAAATATTGTCAACTTTCGCTTCAAAAGTGTTTTGCCATAAATTTTCTAGACATTGCAGTACAAATTGTGTTATTGTTTGTCCATTTACTGCTGTTAGCATTTTACAAGCAATCAAATAAGGCCGGCCTGCACTATTACTAGGATGCAATGGTTTTATTAGGAAATTGACTATGTATCGACCAAAAATGTCTGTTGTCTCATCCAGCGATATCCATAGTTTCTCATTTTTATTAGTTTCATAAATCGAATTGATTTTATTCCTATAAAACTTCTCCAAATAAACTTTTCGTAACTGTGATTCGTCAACCACTTTACGATTGGTACAAACGCAACAACAAGTACTGCACATATATTTCTGAAAAAACTCTTTGAACGCTGGATTTTTCATTTGCGACCAAGGAATATTGCATAGAATCAGGAACTTAATGAGGTCGAAGTAAAATTCCTCTTGCGGTCTCTTAAATTTTCCTTGATGTACAGCGCCTTCAATGTGTTTGGTAATGTTGCCTCTATTCACAGCTTTCAAATGACTTTCACACTTTGTACAGTATATAGTGCCACTAGCGTTATCGTAAAGTAGCTCAGGATAGTGCAATAACCACTTTTGCACTGTTTCAGCCTTGACCTTTGCCATATTTATTTATATCTCACCTAAAACAATAATTTAAATTTATAATATATACATACACAACTGTAAAGTCGATAATGAAATTCTGTTTCATATAAAGTGTTTTTTTTAACTGAAGCGGTGATAGCCCTGCGGTGTGCGTACCGGACTCTCATGCGCTGTGATGATTGCTATAAAGTGATTTTTTTAACTGTTTCCAAGTTCTAAAACCTTCTTAAATAGTGAAAATAATTAAAACTTACCCGTACAAAAACAACTTCAAATGGGCCCAATCCAAGAGTAATAAATCGATGTCCGTAGTTATAAGCCAAATTCGTCGTTTTAAGTAGATTTCAGAAGACAGTAAACAAGCCAGGGTCAAGTCAAGATATTCACAACACATAAAATAAGCGCACTCCACGAACCGAAATAAGTGAGTGAGCCACTTGGTCTGGATGTCGGTGCGAGCGCATTGTTTTCGAACAAACAGTCAATGAGTCATCCTGGATACTTGATTCTAATTGGTCAGATGCGTTGAGCATAGAGATAAGAGGACAAAAGACCCTGTTTGCCGGATGTCGTGTGTTGAAATGAATATTATTATTATATCATTTTATACATGCTTAGGCTTTTACTCCAACACTTTTACTACAACAAGGTTTTTACACACCAGTCATTTTTTACTATTAAATTCTGGTCATCTACGCCACTAGCAGCATAGCGTTGAGAGTATTGATACATTTTTAACTAGTTTCATGTAATAATTTCGATGTTTCGGTATTTTTATCATAATAATCCGGAAACTCGGAGGAGTATCCATATTAACATATACGTTTGATGTCAGTGACCTTAATTCAATATACCTACTCCGACCACTGCTTATAATACATACACACATCATCGCTGCTTTTACCTTAACTTAACTTATTATCTAATTCTTAAAACTATTTAACCTAATTTATCTACAAACTAATGGTTGTGTTTAGAGTTTTGTGGAGTACGTAGTGTTTGTATGATGATGAAACCTTAGCATAGCTTAATTCTATTTGCAGTGAATTTCAGTCAAGCAATGTAATATCATAATAAATACTATTTTGGCCAGATCGTCTAGTGAACCCTCCGTTGTTAACCGCATTTATATAACTCAAGTTCTTTCGTGAAAGTTTAGTAATTGGCTTATCCCTGTGTTAAATTATTTTCTCTTGACCTAATTACCTACCAGTCTATAAATCATATCATAGATATGTGTAGCCTAGCAATGACTCCGTCTGAACTGTGACCTAAATCCTTCACTGCAGCTGCGGGGAAGATTTGTAACCACTCAAAGATAATCAGATGATAGCTTAGCTTGCAGGTATTATTATTTATTAACACTAGCATGATACATAAGAAGTCTTGTGCAATTTATATAAAGGTCTTGTGGAATTACTACTCATTTAGGAAGTGAACTTAAATAGAATACTATCATTTGAAGTAAAATTACTTTGGGTTACTCTTAGTGTTTATTATACAGTACTTACCAATATAACTACATTGGCAGATTATCACATCTTAAGTTTATTAAAAGATGTTTAATTTATTCAATATTCTTAACTTTTAGGAAGTGAACTTAAGTTAATTATTTTTCCATTAACTTCCACCCCTGTCTCTCAGACTGAGTGGTTAATTTGATAGACTACTAAATCATAGTTAGTATATTTTTTTTTTTGTAGGTAGTAAATCAGGTAGTTAATTATCCCTGTTAATCAATGAATCAATTATATTTAAAAGTTATCTTTTACTCACTTTAATAGGTATAAAGCTGACTGTACTAGATATTAGTCTGATTGATTTAGATTGTTCCCATCAAATATTTCAATGTTTCATATTATTAGAAGTAAGTACTTACATATCTTAAGAGGTCTTTGACCATTAAGGTGAATTCAAATGGTATTAGTAGACTATTATCAGGCTAATTAGTAGGTTGTTATCAATCAATTATATATATGTTTCATATTATTAGAAGTAAGTACATGACTTATAAGGGCTTTAGACCATTAAGGCGAACTCAAATGGTATAAGTAGACTGTATTATCAGGCTAATTAGTAGGTTGTTATCAATTAACTATTTCTATGTTTCATAATAGTAGGAGCTCATAGCTTTTAAAGTCTTAAGGTGGATTCGCAGCTTCAACGACCCAACCAAGTTCTAAACTGGTTTTAGTTGTTTAGTAAGTATCAGCTTATATTTTACTAATAGGTATCGGATGTATATTTTTTAATACTTTGAAGAGTGTAGCAATATAAGGCCGTATTGTACCCCAGGGAAAGCTAAAAATGCCTGTTTGGTCATTTCAGTATTAGAAATCAAACATCACAGTACAGCTATGCTTATTTGCTATAACTTTTAGTATTTTTCTTGTAATCGGAAACCAGTCTAGACCTTTTAGGTATTCCAAAGTAATGATGGTACGATATTATCATACTTCTGTTAATTATTTAAAATTAATAATTAATTGGTAACAACTTTAGGAAAACAATTAGAATTTTATCGGCCTACGGTAACAGATTACCTGCCTAGATAGGACCCACATCACTTCATCGTAAATTTTATTTAGCACCGCAACTTAATTATCCCTACCTTATTAGTCTGCTATGCGATTCTCTAAGCGACACAGAACGCTGCGCGCATGGCTGTGATCTACTGTCTCCTTCCATTTCTATGAATATGAAAGAGACAGAGTCATTTGTCAGCGCTGCGGCAGCCGCAGCTATCAAGGCTTTAGCTTAGAGAATCGCACGGCTGAATTAATCTAGCCTGGCTCCGCGGCCCACGTACCTAGTTTATGTACGCACAGCGTGCTCACACCGTACTGTCCCCTCACTTCCTCATAACAATTATATAGAACCGCCTACCTATAGATTCCTACAGCTTCCCTAACTTGAAATGCCTATATTTTGTCGAACTAACAGTCCCTACTTGTGTACTTTGCAATCTAGGCCCAAGCCACATTTAACTTAATTTCGTGGTGAGTTGTGTAAGCCGAGTCGCCCCTGCAAGCAACAGACTTCTAAATGGACTATCAATCGAGCCAGTATACTCAGAGTGTAAATCCTAACACTACACTGTATGTGGGGAGGCGGGACGGTTTTGGACGGGGTTGTACGTGCCCACTTCCAGCTAATTGGTGTCTGACCTATCTTCGATTTTCACTAGGGAGACAACTGTCTCTCCCCCATTAGTCTCTCGAAGATAGTGTATTATTTAGCGTTTTAATAGATAACGCCGGCATTATTAAATACAGTCAAATGCCTCCAGACCGAAGCCTGTTGAAACCACATTAGTTTTGTTGGCACCGTTACTCGTGTCCACTAATGTGATCCAGAATACTTCATTCTGTTATAGTTATTCGAGTCGCGATAGCAAGAATTTTACTCTAATATTCACTTCTATTTCACAACCAATGTTAGTTAAAATCACAACTCGAATATCACTTAGCGCGCTAAAAGGCTCGGACGCTCGTTTTCCCGTATGAGTTTTACCGCACTCTTAAATCGGACCACGCCTCCGACGTCTCAAAATTGAATGCCCGCTAATTTTCCTTCCTTTTCCCAAGCATCTTAACTTTCGCGCCACGCGCGCCTAACATCCCTCTCCAACATTCCGCTTTTCCTTCCTTCAACCAATCGCTAGCTGTTTCCCGATGCGCCTCGCCTTCGCGTCGCTTATTATTTGTTATACGCGAACTTCGCGTTGCGCCACGTGGAGATAACATCCTACCTCTCTTTCTATCTTTTTCCCAACCTCTCGCTCGCTCATTGCCGCCGTTCGCCGCGCAATTCTAAAGTTTTTCCATAATCCAACCAAATCTCGTCAGATAGCCAATATTACATGTTTGAATATCTAAATGTAGCCTTCCATTAACAATTCCCTCTCAATAATCATCCACTTAAGCCAATAATCCTGTATTTTGTAAAATTATAAAAAGTTCCGTATTCCGACCATAGGTGGCGCCCGCCCGTATATGCACCGGCTTGCCAACCTCGCAAGGCCACACGGAGCAGTCCCCGCGAAATTCAAACTAAAGAAGTCAAACTAGCAACCTTACGCGAAGCTCAAGTAAATAACTCACGCTAGACGGCGCCTATGTCGCAAGGGGCACACAGAGCAGTCCCCGCGAAATTCAAACTAAAGATAAAGCCCTAGACCACTGACCATTATTCTGAACTAGTTTATTATTCCCTTTTTCATGCTTATTATATTAACGGTGCTACGCATTAATATTTATTTTAGTGCTACTCCCATACATTCCATACTAACGGACGGATACCATTCATTCTGTACCGTTACAGCCGCCCCCGATAGAATTTAAGCAGATAAGGTACCATTCTTTTCTGCGGCGAATTATATCTTAACCCTGTACTTAATCAAGTACAAAATAGCACGGCCTTCCTTGACAACCTCATTGTCATCCTAGCCCTCAAAGATATTCCTACTATTTATAGTTCCTTCCCAATCCCTAATGACTCCTTCCTCAATAAGCATTTCCATTGCAAAATAGCCCACACCCCTCATTCTATTCAACTGACACAAAATCATAATCGCATACCCAGTTCTCGTGTTCGAAACGAAATCCCAGTAAACTTAGTCTCGGTAAATATTTCCCAATAACTTAGACATCTACCATTTCTTTAATCATACACAACCTCCGAATAATGATTTGCCTTTTGTTTACCATCATAACAACATACCATAATATAATTTAAATCAATATAACAGTCTCTTGCGCTGTCTACTAACGCCCCCTAGCGAAAACTCTTCAACTCTATGACGATTCCGACTTAAAGTTTATAACATCTTCCGAACCATTCAATAATTCTATTCTTTAAATTATTTTCCTAGAATAATTTCAAGTACATCTGTCATCATGGCCTTCTTTTAACTTACGTCCTTTCTTAAAACTTGTTTCGCATCTAAATGTTGCAACCTAGGGATCGAACCTGGGATCTTTCGTGGGTGAAGCATCAACCACGTCGCCGTCATGGTCTTTAGTTCCAACTAGGTTATTGAATAATAATTAATAATTAGAATATGAATAAACTCATTCACTCTAAGGGGGTACGCATCTCGAAACACGTCCTTGAGTTTTGAACTAGATACCCCGTAGTTAAGAACAATTAGAAGTTTGTGCGCTATTAATCTCTGTCTAACTGTCAATATATACGTCATCGATAAGTACTTGTAAATACCCCGGTACGCGCTGGACATTATATACTAATTGACAAGTACTGAGCTTATGCGTATTAGCAAATACTTATCCCAAAACCTATCTAATAACTATGTCTCATCCCTAGTTATTACTATGTATGAAAGACAACATTTAGTCTCATTTGCTAAAATATAATACGTCAATATCCCCTTACTTTCCTATACCTTTGAAAAATATCATTTTCTTATTAAATTAAACATAGCGGTAACTATCTTATCCGCCCCCACAACTCTACTTAACTTCCTACCTTTTATATTACTAATAACGGTCAAATCGGTAAATAATAAGTCATTAAAGGTGACACTTCGTCTTAGTATTCATGGTAATTAATATCGTGAGTTCCTTCTCGTATTTACTGAATTCCAAACTGCGTGATTCAATAGTGCTAGTTTCCCTAAAATGATTTTAATTTTACACTCGCACAAGACACATTATTAAGATGGTAATCTCCCGAATGTTTGTAACTCTAAATGGTTACTCCTTAATTACTCTACTCTACTTTCAGCCTTCCGTCCAGATTGTAAAATTCCCCAGTAGCGCGAGTTCCACTGATAACGCTAAAATGAAATGCTATCAATAACCTAATTTCCGCAGCTAACGGTAATACCTCTCTGTTGGTCAGTGAAGCATATTTACCCTGGTCCACACTCCATAAGGCGTCACAACTTTTAGAAAGGCTAGTTTCGGCGGTGAAGCTTAAGTGGGAACTACTTAATTTTATTGTGTGCTGAGTAACTCCCAATTCTACAGCACACTTCCGAAACTTCGATTCAATTAGTTCACCAGGTAAATCAAAATAAACCCCACACGCTTAACTAAGTTCTATTTGTGTCCAGTGCGGCTAAACAATGATCGGACACCCTAACAAGCTACTTTCACTAATTTAACAGTGCCAATTAAGAATGCTCCCTTGTGTCTTCTATAAATTTTATTGTGTGCATAGACGACCAAAGACCTCGCTTTCAGCTTAACATTCTTCGTTGGACCCGCTTGGTTAAATACACTATTCAAAATTCTAAAATTACAATTGAAATTGTCAAAAGTCCGAACATTATGCTATAGAGAATTTCTCTAATATCGTTATCCAACCTTTTCGCACTATTTAATCAGGCATATTTCAATTCAAGTATTTATTTCAATTTATAATGACCAATCTTCTCCACCCCTGTTCACATATTTTTAGCCATTTCTATCCACAACTGCGGTGAGGATAATCAGTTAATGAACAAAACATCCTATAAACATTCTATGTTACTACCGCAATCACAAGAAATATTTACAGCTGACTATAACAAAATGAGTCCCCCTTATCCTTCTCCGTTCCCTCTCTAACGTAGAAGACAGTGACAGACAGTTAATATTTAATTACCTATTATTTAGAACAACCCTAGGTAAAATGCTACCACAAAACTAGAATAGAACAGAATAGAACTAACAGAACTAGACAAAACTAGAATAGAACAAAATAGAACTAACAGAGCTAGACTTTTGTATTCACACTTGCAAATGAAAATATCTTTATCTTTCCGTGATGAATGATTTTGATAACACTATTTCATCAACTCAATGTCCCGGCCTACATACCTATGTGAAAACTGCCAATTAATTAGTTTGTTTATAACAATCTAGATGCAATATGTAGTTTACATTAAAACTAACAATTTTAAGGTTGTGTCATAACTTCGACAATAACCTACCTTAGCACTAATTTTAATCATCTACAATTACATCACGTACATATTAGATGCCAATAATCTAGATTATTTAAGAATTCTAGCAATTCATATTAATAAATAACCAAACAAGATAATCCCGCTGTGACAGTCTGCGCTCACCTTGCCACAAGTCAAAACGCGTTTCGTTCGTCCTATCATTTCTAAACCTGTAGACATTTACTTTGTACTAAAACAAATCATTGAGTTAATAATTATAAATAATAAAAAATAATAATAAAAATTCTTTATTTCCTCTTCACAATAAGGATCTTAATCTAGCACTATAGTAGTTACACCGATTAACAAATTCTACCACAGCAATCCCAGAGCGAGAGAAGCCGGCGCCTGCGATGGGTTTAGAGAAACTGGTGTTACAGGTCACCACGCCTACCCTCACAGGGGAATTGCTGGAGCAATAACATTAATCTTAATACAAATTGAAAAAGAGAAATAATTTCATCTTTACAGTATTATTTGTCAATTGTTAAGCAAACCTATTTAATTTAATTATAACAATTTTAATATAGCAGTATTAGAATATTATTATAAGTTCCGAACATCTATATTTTTTATAATCAACATTACCGGTTAAAGTATTTGAATGGCCTAGTGCGAACTAGGTTTCAGGTCTCACCTCGGGAAAATAAATTTACTATTGACTCTAAAATCTACTACTAATAAATTTATTATTTCCTTCTGACATATAAAGATAGGCTATGACTCTAGGTCGGGTTTAGTAAACTTTGAACTATGCCTACCTCCACGATAACCTTGGTTAAATATATATATCCGCAAAACGAAATATGTCCAATACAGCCGATTTTACTAAATTTAAATTATGCTACTAAACAGTACGTGTCCTAAGAACGTCACACATCCGAAACCCATTTCAGTTCTAATGTCTTTACCCATCTAAATTAAAATTTGTACCTGTCGACGCGAGACAACATCTAAATAATTACTTTGTATGATTCGAATTGTGATAGTTGATTTCGTATTGTAATCTCGATAACGCAATATCAGGGATTTACTTGTTAATAAATTTTGCACTATGAGATTTATTCTCAGCTCGCAATATCAGTCGCTTTATTTCCGGCATAAATGTTTGTGCGGACTATGAGGATAAAATTATCCTACAACTTAAAATTGTGGTATATAAAATCGATCACTGTTTTATAAGTAGCTTGTGTTAACTTTTTAAAATGATAAAACGATTTAACTAATGATTATGACGTGACATCCGCCCGCAACTCGCCTTTATAATTGATGTGATAACATACGCTATTGTTATCTCTATAGCACAACAGTGCTATAACTCGTTAATTTTGCAGTTAAATCTCGACTTCAAGCCAGTCAACTATTTTTTTTTTCTACCACTATTATTATATTTTTCTTTCGACCCCTATTTTGCTCCCAAGCTCAATTAATATCTACCTTCCACAATTATCCATCATCCGTCATTCTTAGGTATCCTCGAGAAATATTTTTTTTTCATTTTTTTTTTCAACATCTTAATCGTTCAACAGAGATAGACAATTGTGCAAGGGACCCTTCTTAATCGGCTAATCCAACTCAGTGAATTAAATGATTTATCTATCTCTACCTATCCTAACTAATTAGTCACGTAGTAAGGTCTTTTCTTTTCACCGCTCTCCCGACTTAGATATCTCTAGGTAACTCACAACCGATAATATTAGGTAAGTAGGTATAGTAAGCTGCGCCCAGCGAGCTTTACCTCTGCGTACGTTAACCTCATCTTAAGCTAATAATAATCCTCTGTAAATCATCATAAATAAGTATTTATCCCGATTTCAACTATACGGTAAGAAGCGATGGTCACTGGTAACGACTACTTACACCGCTGCAAGAGTATTACAATTATACATATTATTATTAGACTGCACCCTTTTACCATCATCCAAAATAAAAACTTTTATTGGTAACCGCCATCTAACCTCGCTAATAGGTAACCTCCCCACAATAGAGTAGATATTAGATAGTTGTTTCCAGACGGTAACGACTTTTATCGCCTACTAGACGTATCTATCCGTTTACATTATGCATCCCAAACTACGTTGCTTTTAAACCAAAATTCCTACTAGCAATGAATAGTCACATGATTCTATCCCCTACATGACATCCCTGCTACTTGTTATTACTTATAATCGCGATTTCTCATCAACGCGTGTATTCTGAACCGTAATACTATTTTATGTTACTTTTCCTAGGATTATAACGAACTAACAAAACGAAGCGGCATTTCCCTTGTGCAGAGCAATTGTCCCCATCTACATGTCACACAATAATAATTCTACCACCATGTCATTGCATTCTAATCTACTACGTGATAAGTATTAGGAAAATCTCTTTCAGTGTAAAAATCGCAGGTATTAAAAATAACAGGTATGGAAAATAACAGGTGATTCCGCTTGCTATAACAAAATCATATGATTACGCGATAAGAAAGTTTCCTCTCCGATTGGTTTTATAACTTCATGTTTTATAATCATTCCTAATTCTAGATTGTTTATGGTCTCGCTAAATCATTTGTCCATGGTCCAACCATAGACAAATAACGTAATAGTCCTTGACTAGCCTAAAACTACTCTATGGATTCCAGATGGTAGACTTAAGGCTAATAATATTCAGTTCGTTATATATATTTTTTCTAACATAACCAACAAAATAAATTATAATACGTGGAATAGCACATCAACTAAGAACCGCAATCGCTCAGCGATTATTAGTCAAAATATAATTATTATTAGTTTTATGTTATGCTGTTAGCGTCATAACTTTATAATATTGTACAGCATATCGCCGTCCTATAATATAAATTGAATCCAGCAATAATTAAGTTGGTTAACTGTCCAATCTCGCCCCCTTGCCTTCCCATCCGACAGCAATAATAATTAAACCGCCCCCTATTCTACAAATCTTTCTAAATCAATAAATGTTTAACTACGTCACCCTATCGCCAACATCGACTTTTTACGATCCTAAAAATAACTCAACACAAGGCTGTATGAACCAGTTGTCTATGCCTACATGAAATCTATCACCAGGAATAAAACAAACCTAATATTACACTATCGTCAACAATTATCTCCGCGTCCTATCAAAAATTGAATACCTCTAAAGGTTTCAGTATTCACAGATAACTCAACAGTTTTAAAATTTAATACTCCAGATTTTTGGTTATTAACTATATCTATGTACTTTGTGCATTTATGATACTTTGGGAAAACAACAACGCCAACAGCCACACGGTACTTGATGCTGGCGAAATCCGCCATTAAATAAAGAAGAAAAAGATAATAACTGAAAGGTATTGTATTTCAAAAAATACTCATTAGGTACGTTATTCTTTTGTAATTTTATCTCTATTTGACCTTTAACCTAACCTGAGAATCTATTTGTTACAGATTTCGTACAACAAGGTTTAACCTACAGCTCACAGCAAGCATTACAAGGATTAATCTTCACCCACTATCAAGAGCCCGTAATACAAAGTGTATGAATCAACTTTAGAAGATCTAACAAAGTTCAATGTGAAATGTGTCAAATTATAATTCTTCAATATCTTTGAATTAATTAATCTTCATTGAATTATTCCCTACTAAGCCAATTCTAAATTCACGCATCTCTACACGACAACAATTTGTGGGAAAAATCCCACATCTAAATTAAAGTATTACCGCTTGACTGAAATCCAATACAACTATATTAATGATAAATTATAACCTAACTTTCTGATCCTGGTAACGGCTTACCAAATTGTAACTTCTCGCCCTAACCTAAGTCTCCACCTTATTCTACCTTATAATACATACACACATCATCGCTGCTTTTACCTTAACTTAACTTATTATGTAATTCTTAAAACTATTTAACCTAATTTATCTACAAACTAATGGTTGTGTTTAGAGTTTTGTGGAGTACGTAGTGTTTGTATGATGATGAAACCTTAGCATAGCTTAATTCTATTTGCAGTGAATTTCAGTCAAGCAATGTAATATCATAATAAATACTATTTTGGCCAGATCGTCTAGTGAACCCTCCGTTGTTAACCGCATTTAAGTAACTCAAGTTCTTTCGTGAAAGTTTAGTAATTGGCTTATCCCTGTGTTAAATTATTTTCTCCTGACCTAATTGCCTACCAGTCTATAAATCATATCACAGATATGTGTAGCCTAGCAATGACTCCGTCTGAACTGTGACCTAAATCCTTCACTGCAGCTGCGGGGAAGATTTGTAACCACTCAAAGATAATCAGATGATAGCTTAGCTTGCAGGTATTATTAATTATTAACAGTAGCATGATACATAAGAAGTCTTGTGCAATTTATATAAAGGTCTTGTGGAATTATAAGAGTCTTGTGGAAATATAAAAGTCTTGTGGAAATATAAAAGTCTTGTGGAAGTTTAAAAGTCTTGTGGAAATATAAAAGTCTGGTGGAAATATAAGAGTCTTGTGCAATTTATGGGCCCCATCCGCCGCCCTATAGCGTGCCATACATCTCATTGTTTAATTATGGCTCCGTCACATTGGCTTTAACTTTAATTATTAGCTTGTGCTTTTAATTCCTTAAAACTGAGAATTTACATCTCTCCGCAAAATTTAATTTCATTTAACATTATGAACTATGTGTTAGCAATTTAAATTCTTATTATTCCACATAAATCAATAGAGTTTATCTCCAGGCTTGCTATCATCCAAATATCCTTTTCACATTAAGAACTTAATTATTCAATGCAATAACTTATGTCTTATGATATCACTTATTAAACAGAGGTGGTAAGCCAGCATTCAACCGGACACACTTATTTCTCTGATTATTGTGTCTATTATAAAGAGATCACAATGTAACAATATTAACTGACTGTCTATATGTCTTATTAGAAAATTAATATTCAGTTCTATAAAGGGTGGATAATTTATTCAAACCCCACTTCAGGCGGTGGCTAAAATAGAATGCTATTAATACAGGTAAAATTACTTTTATTTACTCTTAGTATTTATTATACAGGTCTCATAAAGTTCCAATATACCTACATTGGATTGGCTACATTGGCAGATTATCACATCTTATGTTTATTAAAGGATGTTTGATTTATTCAATATCCTACTCATTCAGGAAGTGAACTTAAAGAGAATACTATCATTTGAAGTAAAATTACTTTGGGTTACTCTTAGTGTTTATTATACAGTACTTACCAATATAACTACATTGGCAGATTATCACATCTTAAGTTTATTAAAAGATGTTTAATTTATTCAATATCCTTAACTTTTAGGAAGTGAACTTAAGTTAATTATTTTTCCATTAACTTCCACCCCTGTCTCTCAGACTGAGTGGTTAATTTGATAGACTACTAAATCATAGTTAGTATTTTTTTTTTAGTAGGTAGTAAATCAGGTAGTTAATTATCCCTGTTAATCAATGAATCAATTATATTTAGAAGTTATCTTTTACTCACTTTAATAGGTATAAAGCTGACTGTACTAGATATTAGTCTGATTGATTTAGATTGTTCCCATCAAATATTTCAATGTTTCATATTATTAGAAGTAAGTACTTACATATCTTAAGAGGTCTTTGACCATTAAGGTGAATTCAAATGGTATTAGTAGACTATTATCAGGCTAATTAGTAGGTTGTTATCAATCAATTATTTCTATGTTTCATATTATTAGAAGTAAGTACATGACTTATAAGGGCTTTAGACCATTAAGGCGAACTCAAATGGTATAAGTAGACTGTATTATCAGGCTAATTAGTAGGTTGTTATCAATTAACTATTTCTATGTTTCATAATAGTAGGAGCTCATAGCTTTTAAAGTCTTAAGGTGGATTCGCAGCTTCAACGACCCAACCAAGTTCTAAACTGGTTTTAGTTGTTTAGTAAGTATCAGCTTATATTTTACTAATAGGTATCGGATGTATATTTTTTAATACTTTGAAGAGTGTAGCAATATAAGGCCGTATTGTACCCCAGGGAAAGCTAAAAATGCCTGTTTGGTCATTTCAGTATTAGAAATCAAACATCACAGTACAGCTATGCTTATTTGCTATAACTTTTAGTATTTTTCTTGTAATCGGAAACCAGTCTAGACCTTTTAGGTATTCCAAAGTAATGATGGTACGATATTATCATACTTCTGTTAATTATTTAAAATTAATAATTAATTGGTAACAACTTTAGGAAAACAATTAGAATTTTATCGGCCTACGGTAACAGATTACCTGCCTAGATAGGACCCACATCACTTCATCGTAAATTTTATTTAGCACCGCAACTTAATTATCCCTACCTTATTAGTCTGAATTAATCTAGCCTGGCTCCGCGGCCCACGTACCTAGTTTATGTACGCACAGCGTGCTCACACCGTACTGTCCCCTCACTTCCTCATAACAATTATATAGAACCGCCTACCTATAGATTCCTACAGCTTCCCTCACTTGAAATGCCTATATTTTGTCGAACTAACAGTCCCTACTTGTGTACTTTGCAATCTAGGCCCAAGCCACATTTAACTTAATTTCGTGGTGAGTTGTGTAAGCCGAGTCGCCCCTGCAAGCAACAGACTTCTAAATGGACTATCAATCGAGCCAGTATACTCAGAGTGTAAATCCTAACACTACACTGTATGTGGGGAGGCGGGACGGTTTTGGACGGGGTTGTACGTGCCCACCTCCAGCTAATTGGTGTCTGACCTATCTTCGATTTTCACTAGGGAGACAACTGTCTCTCCCCCGTTAGTCTCTCGAAGATAGTGTATTATTTAGCGTTTTAATAGATAACGCCGGCATTATTAAATACAGTCAAATGCCTCCAGACCGAAGCCTGTTGAAACCACATTAGTTTTGTTGGCACCGTTACTCGTGTTCACTAATGTGATCCAGAATACTTCATTCTGTTATAGTTATTCGAGTCGCGATAGCAAGAATTTTACTCTAATATTCACTTCTATTTTACAACCAATGTTAGTTAAAATCACAACTCGAATATCACTTAGCGCACTATCAAAGCTCGGACACTATTTTTCCCGTATGAGTATTTACCGCACTCTTAAATTGGACCGCGCCTCCGACGTCCAATTATTGAATGCCCGCTAATTTTCCGCCCTTTTCCCAAACATCTTAACTTTCGCGCCATGCGCGCCTAACATCCCTCTTCAACATTCCGCTTTTCCTCCCTTCAACCAATCGCTAGCTGTTTCCCGATGCGCCTCGCCTTCGCGTCGCTTATTATTTGTTATACGCGAACTTCGCGTTGCGCCACGTGGAGATAACATCCTACCTCTCTTTCTATCTTTTTCCCAACCTCTCGCTCGCTCATTGCCGCCGTTCGCCGCGCAATTCTAAAGTTTTTCCATAATCCAACCAAATCTCGTCAGATAGCCAATATTACATGTTTGAATATCTAAATGTAGCCTTCCATTAACAATTCCCTCTCAATAATCATCCACTTAAGCCAATAATCCTGTATTTTGTGAAATTATAAAAAGTTCCGTATTCCGACCATAGGTGGCGCCCGCCCGTATGTGCACCGGCTTGCCAACCTCGCAAGGCCACACGGAGCAGTCCCCGCGAAATTCAAACTAAAGAAGTCAAACTAGCAACCTTACGCGAAGCTCAAGTAAATAACTCACGCTAGACGGCGCCTATGTCGCAAGGGGCACACAGAGCAGTCCACGCGAAATTCAAACTAAAGATAAAGCCCTAGACCACTGACCATTATTCTGAACTAGTTTATTATTTCCTTTTTCATGCTTATTATATTAATGGTGCTACGCATTAATATTTATTTTAGTGCTACTCCCATACATTCCTTACTAACGGACGGATACCATTCATTCTGTACCGTTACAGTACCAACCTCATTAATTACGCACTACGATTCATCTAATTCAATCTTTCGCTTTGGGTTGTGCCCACAACATTATAACCATAAATTCACTGTCCATTGTAAATAAATATTGCTACGTTGCTTAAGCTTTCCACTACGGCCTATTAAAAGTATTGCCCATAACTTTAGTCAACGGTTATTATCACTTATTTTGGCACAAAGTACTATTTCGCATTGTTCAAAGTATTTGGCCGATTATTTCAGCTTGGAGAGTGACGTGCGGCCGCCTGCGCCCGAGCGCCCTCGCCTAGTGACCCGATTCCCGATTCCTGCTCGACACCAGCTGCGGACACAGTAACGGTATTTCACGAAGGAGGAGCGTAAGCTATTTGATTATTACAAATGTTTCAGCTAAAAGATTTTATCTAATGACAAAAGAATCTAAAACAAATTGGAAGTGTGATCAATGCTGGGCTGAAACACAAAATCCACAATATAAAATAAATTTATCAACAAATAACTCTTTTCAATCATTATCTGATGAAGAAAATATGGATCATACTCCAATATCGCCAATCAATAGATTAAATAGCAGATATCCTGATCCTGATAATAGCAAAATAAACATGGAGGAAAGAATAGAAGAACTAGAAAAACAGAATAGAAAATTACAGGAAAAATTGTTTGCCTGTAAAGTCGGTTTTACGGGCGAAGATTTTACGTGACAACGTCTTTTTCTCGGTAGAATATTTATTGATATGAATATAATTAAATTGCACAATAGGAACAAGGAATTGAATGAAAATAACAATTGCACAAATTTATCATAGTTGAGTGGGAGAGAGACGCAAGGCATTCGGCGGGCCTCTCTCTCGTTCGGTGACTCATCGTAACGTTATCCAGCGTTACACTTTTTCATAAGTGACTCCCAGCCGCAACCTAATTTAAGACGTTGTCACGTCAAAATTGCAAATCGCCGAATGTGAAATCGAAAAATTATTACTAGAAAATTCAAATTTAAAAAAAAATACAGCTGTATATGAAAACAAAAGCAGCCCTTTTAATATAAATCACTTCAGTTCAAGAAAAAACGTTACTTTGAGAAATAGTAAGAAAAGCATTAAATGTACAGAATTAGACTTCTCATATGAAAACGAAAATAACATCTCAACAAAACAATTTAATAATTGTAGTACAACGCCATCTACAGCCAAAGGCGATAGCCACTTGCAAAGCCGAGATGCTTCACACCGAAACGACTATACCTACGAGTCTCAACCGCTTAAATCGATAGATGTCTCTACGGATCGACAAGTGAATCCTAATAAGCACAATATTTACATTGTCGGCGACCAACAAGTACGAGGCCTAGCAGAGCAGCTATTGAAGTCTCGTGCCGGAGCATGGAACGACTGCTATAATATAACGGGTATAGTGAAGCCGTATGCATCAAGTTCACAAGTCTTAAGCAGCTGTATATCGCTAAAGGACTCACTAACTAAAGATGATATATTAATTTTATCTATTGGATGTAACGATAAAAATCCTTATACAACTATAACAAACATTTGTAATACATTATGTAGTCTTAACAATTGTAAAATATTTTTATTTAGTATACAGAAAAATAATTATTTAAATATGGACAGACTAAATTCGGAAATTAATTTATTGGTTAAAAATTACACAAACTGTACATTCCTTGACATTTCTCAACTCTTGACTAATTACTCGATAAATAAAAATATGACTCTTATGAATATTATTGTTTCAAAATTAAATTTAGAAAATGATTATATAAAATACAAAATTGATTTCATTACGAATTATAAAAAAATAATAAATACTTTTTCTGAACACAAAAAATGTACAAAGACAAACCGTTCCATAATGTATAGAAAGGGCACAATACCTTATTATTTCCGGAAAATAGATACAACCCCTAAATCACCGCTAATACAGGGCGATCAGGTGACAAATAATCTTTTTCGTACCTAATAATTCAAATAAATTCACCATCATTCACCAAAACATACAAGGCCTACTCTCAAAGACAGAAATAATAGAAATTACTTTGTCGGAACTAAATTTGTACCCAGATGTAATATGTTTCACAGAAACTTTTGTAAAAAGTGGTGAGGAAATAAATGTTATCATAAAAAATTATGATCTTGTAGCACATTATTCAAGGAATAAAAAAAGAGGAGGATCATATATTATGGTAAAGCGAGGTGTTCCATATAAGAAAGTAGCAATTATTAATGGGTTAGAGACTAATTTTCACTTTGAATGTTGTTCAATAAATATTTCCTTATATAATATTATAATTGTCTGTGTATATAGATCATCCACAGCAACAAAGAAACGACATTTCGAATACTTTTTTGATAAGTTGGAGCGCTTACTTAACTTGTACTTACATAAATATCATAAACATAGAATAATCATAGTTGGAGATATAAATATAAATACTTTAAAAAATAACAGTTTGACAAAATAATATTTGGACATCCTAAAAAACTACAATTTAAAACAACACATAACCGAAGCCACTAGAGGTCTATCGTGCCTGGACCATATTGTTAGTAACGTTAGGAACGCTAGTGGATCCTTACTCCCTATATGTTTATCTGATCACAACACGGCGCAGATGTTAAGTGTTGAGGTCAGGTCGAAACAACCAGTACCTAGAACGATATACACTTTTAAAAGATGTTATTCAATTGAAAATATTAACAAGTTTAAAAATTATTTATCAAACTTATCATTTTTGGACATATATAACGAAAAAGATCCACATACGGCTTTCAATCATTTTTACGAGTGGTTTTGTTTACTATATAAACTCTGCTTTCCAGTTATTAAAATAAAAATTAATACGAAACCACATTTATTATGGATATCTAAAGGACTAAAGAAAAGTTGTGCCATGAATAGGACATTACGACATAAATATTACTCAAAGAAAAACAGCAATGACAAGTACATGTATCAGTGTTACTCTAAACTACTAAAAAAATGTATATTTCAAGCAAAGAAAAATTCTAATAATAAATACGTTCTTAAAAGTAAAAACATCTGCAAAGCAACATGGAAAGTTATACAAAATGAGATACATACAACAACTGTTTCAAATAGTAATAATATTGACAAAATTGTGCATAATGGCAACGTTATTAATGACCCTACAATAATCGCGGACATCTTCAATGATTACTTTATTAATTTGACAAATAATACATATGGAAATTATAACATGAATTTTGTAAACATTCCTACTAATGACATTATACATAATTCGATTTTTCTCACTCCAGTTGCCGAATACTGCATAAAGAAAATAATTATGACAAATAATACTGCTTCATAAAAACTTGCAAAGATCAAATCAGCTCGGTGCTGGCGTATCTAATAAATATGTCTATGGAAACCGGATATTTCCCCGAAAAACTAAAGTTGTCGGTGGTAAAACCTTTATATAAAAAAGGTGAAAAAACGGATTTAAATAATTACAGACCAATCACACTGATACCTATTCTTTCAAAGGTGTATGAGAAAGTCATGCATAACAAATTCAATGCAAAACATTCTTTAATAAATTTATTGTTTTAAAGAACAATCAATATGGCTTCCAAAAAAACAAATCTACAACCTTAGCAGCTTTTGATTTGGTTAATGAGACTTTACAAAGGTTAAATGACAAAATATATGTAACAATACTGTTTTTTGACATGTCAAAAGCATTTGACTTTGTATGCATTAGCAAACTTTTACAAAAGTTAGAAAGTTGTGGTATCAGAGGAACAGCCTTAAAATGGATAGAGACATACTTAAACAATAGGATGCAATCGGTTGACGTTACTAAATTAGATTTAAGTAATGTGGCACAAAAGTATAAATCTAAATACAAAATAAAAACTTCAGGTGTTCCGCAAGGCAGCGTTCTCGGTCCACTATTATTTCTGGTATATGTTAACGATCTCCCAAATACTATCACACATAAAAGCATTTTGTTTGCTGATGACATATCAGTAGTAGTCTCTACTAATAAAAATAAAACCCTACATAATCATTAAATGGAAGTAAATAAAACAATAGAGACAATAATTACCTGGCTTAAACAAAATAATCTACAAATAAATATTAAGAAGACATGTTTAATAAACTTTAATAATTTAAACCACGATTTTAACATTAATTATCAAGGGGAAATAATAAAAAATGAAAACCACGCTAGATTTTTAGGTATTCAGATTGACAATAGACTAGATTGGAAAGAACATGTAGATAATGTTTGCAATAAAATAAACAGGTTCTCTTTTGCACTTTATAAATTAGCAAAAGTAGCAACGAGAGGTACAGCACTTACAGCCTACTATGCATATGTTGAGTCTGTGCTGCGTTATGGACTTATCATTTGGGGCAAAAGTACTGATATACAGAGAGCATTTGTGTCTCAAAAAAGATGTCTGAGGGCTATCTGCAACGAAGCTCCAGATAATTCATGTAAGCCACTATTTAAAGCCCTAAATGTTTTACCTCTACCTTGCTTGTATATATTTGAAATATCTAAATTTGTAAGGCAACATTTAGGTCACTTCAAACAAGCTAGAGATGTTTTCCCTAGAAATACTAGAAATTGTAATAGGTTAGTACTTGATTTTGTCCCACGTAGTGCCCGATTTCAAAAAAATTGTTTTAATATGTGTATAAAAATATATAATAAGATTCCTCAAGATATTAAAGATCTGCCCTTGAATAAGTTTACAAAGACTTTGCGCAACTGGCTTATTAAACACACATTTTATACAGTGCAAGAATTTCTTATTCACAATTATTAATTAATTAAATTGTTTCCGTTTAATTTTGACATTACACCTATTGAATTATACTAATTGCCATTGACTTGCATGTTGATATTTTATATTTTCTTATTGTACGGATTATGATGAAAATGTGGTGTTATAGATTGTTATTATTATAATTTTGACTTCCTGAATTTAATGATTTGATGACATTCTGTATTTTATAATTCCTTGACATTCTGTAATTTATAATTAATTAATCTGACTAGTTACTGCTTTGAACTTTGCGTGCTATTTTTATGGCAGATTAAGATGAATCTAATTTTATTGTAAACATCTACAGTGTAACCTTATTCAAATGCAAATAAATACATTTCATTTCATTTCATTACATAATCGGCGCATGACCAGCTGTTCATTATTTCTTGCGCATTTAGTTTTCTTTGAGGTTGCAAATAAAAACATTTTAAATTACAATGGCTGAGTCTAGTTTAAAGGAACTCTCAATTAAGCGTAGTTCAATTAAGGGACGTATTACTAAGTTTAAAAATTATTTAGACTCACTTTCAAAGACGTCTGTTCTTAGTCCCATACAAGTAAACGAGTTAAATATCAAATTATCGCGTATTGAGTCATTATCAGCTATATTTGAAACTGTTCAAAGTCAAATCGAGATTCTAAACCCTTCTGGCTTGGAAGTCGAATTAACGGAACGCGACAACATTGAGACTGAGTTGTCAAATGCATTGCCACTGAGATTTCCAATGTGCACGTTCCAAACCAAACGGGCAGGGCTGATAGTCAATGTAGCAGCTTCCATCAGTGTTCTGAGTCCAAAAGTGTTGGTTTTAAGTTACCGCAAATTCAGATCGCTTAATTCGATGGATCCTTTTATCGGTGGCTTGAGTTTCGAGACATGTTTATTTCACTTGTCCACAAAAATTAACGCATTCAAAATATTCACAAGTTCCATTACTTATCGTCATATCTAGAGGGTGATGCCTCCCGTGTTATTAGCAATCTAGAAATGTCTGACGCCAATTACACCAAAGCTTGGAGCTTGCTATGCGAGCGATACAACAATAAAAGACAGCTCATAAACAATCATCTCAATTCGCTGTTCAATATTGAACCTATTTCGCGGGAGTCTGAAAAGTCATTGAGGTCTTTAATCGACCATGTAGGCAAAAATTTACGAGCATTGTCTAGTTTAGGGCAGCCTACAGACAAATGGGACACCCTCATAATTCATATGGTTTCTTCAAAATTGGATTCTCATACTAGTTTGAAATGGGAAGAGCATCGTAATTCGCATGAAGACATGCCCACACTTGAACAGTTCAATCAGTTTCTGAAAAATCGTGCGGATGTTTTAGAAACTATAAATAATAATAAGTCAGATAAACACAAGCGCACGCCAATTCAAAGTATAAGCAATTAGCACAAAACGAAAGACTTTCCTTCTAAGTCGTTCTCCTATACGGCTCAATTAGACACCAATAAATCGCACACGAATAAATTTAATCAATCGTCTAATTGTGTCGTTTGTAAACAATCTCATCGTATTTACGACTGTCCTACGTTTTTATCAAAATCACCTGAGCAACGCTTAAGAGAAGCTATCAATCTTAAATTGTGTTTGAATTGTTTACGCCCCGGCCATAATAGGTTCTCATGCAAGCTGGGCCCGTGCCGCGAGTGCAAGAAGCGACACAATACTCTTTGTCATAAGGTCGTTTCTTCCTTGCCCGAAAAGACTAATGTGTCATCCGCACAAACAGATGTTAATGTTAACTTTTGCAGTGCGCCTACGAGTCAAGTTTATTTAGCCACTGCATTGATCGATGTTGTCAATCCTTCGATGCAAGTGCAAGTCGGAAACTATTCGCGCGCTGTTAGACTGCGGTAGTCAAACTACTTTTATGTCTCAATCTGTGCAACAGCGTCTAGGGCTCGATTGTTTGCCAACCATCCCTATAAAGGTGGTAGGTATTGGCAACACAGATTGTAATTATATAAAAAAGCGTTGCGTCATTCAATTAAATTCATTACATACGGACTTTAATGTTACACTTTCGTGTTGTGTATTACCGGAGCTCACAGGAGACCTCCCTAAAATGTTTGTTGGGTTACACAAGTTCGATATTCCTAGTAATATTAAATTAGCTGACCCATTGTTCTACAAGCCATCTCCTATCGAACTTTTAATAGGCGCTGACTTGTTTTGGGACATTGTTGGCAATAAACAGCAATCGTTAGGCGTAAACAAACCATTTTTACGCAGTTCACAATTAGGCTGGGTAGTGACCGGTCCTATTGTCTTGAGTAGTTGTGAACCTAGAAAATTACATTGCAACTTTTCATCTAGTGCTTCACCACAATCGGGTGACAGTTTAGAAAAGCAGATTTCACGCTTTGGGAGTTGGAAGAACTACCTAAAAGACTATTACTAAGCGAAAGCGAGAAGGCATGTGTTGAACATTTTAATAAGCACACCACTCGTCTATCTAACGGGCAGTTTTGTGTCAAAATGCCGTTAAAAGATTCACCTGATTGCCTGGGTGATTCTTACAAGCTTGCTGTAAAGCGATTTCGAGGTTTAGAAAGACGTTTTAAAAATCAACCCCTATTGAAACAAGCTTATACCGATTTCATAAAAGAATATCAGGAGCTAGGGCACTGTTCTGAGTCTGTGACTCGCATACCGGAACCCAGTTACTTTTTGTGCCATTACGCTGTTTTGCGACCTGATAGCGAATCCACAAACTTACGCGTTGTGTTTGACAGTTCAGCTCCCACTATGTCCGGCATTTCGATCAATGACCTCCAATTGATAGGGCCGAACATACAAGATTCTATCTTCTCCATCCTTCTGAGGTTTCGTCAATACAAGTACGTACTCACGGCAGACGTCAGTAAAATGTACAGAAACGTACTGTGTCACGAGCATGACAGAAACCTTCAGCTCATATTGTGGAGAAAATGAATTTTTGCCCATCAAAACGTTGCGGCTTAATACTGTGACTTACGGTTGCGCAAGTTCCAGTTATTTGAGTACCAGATGTCTTTGGCAATTAGGTGAACAATGTTCGGATGAGCTAGTGACAACCATTATCCAGCATGATTTTATGGTTGACGATTTATTGACTGGAAGTCAGACGGAGGAACAGCTTGTACACATTATGGAATCGGTAACCAAAACATTAGGCTTGGGTTGTTTTTCACTACAAAAATTTAGGTCTCGATATTTAAATCGACTTAAATCGATTTGCAGGGCGATTTAAGCCTTAGCGATTCCACCAGCACCCTTGGTTTGGGGTGGAATCTTACTAGTGATAACATAAATTTTTCTATCAGGCTCCCAGATAAGCCAACAGTAATTACAAAGAGAACTATACTGTCTAGTTCCCTAAAAATATTTGACCCTTTGGGGCTCTTAAGTCCCTGCACAGTTCTCCCCAAAATGTTGATTCAACAACTTTGGATCCACAAATTGGACTGGGATGAGGCTGTGCCTAATGAGCTATGTAAACAATGGGAAAGATATCAAGCTAATGTTCACAATCTTAAACTTATTTCAATTCCGAGGCATGTATGTGACGCGCCGATTTCCATTGAACTTCACTCGTTCAGTGACGCTTCTATGTCAGCCTATGGAGCATGCGTGTATCTCCGCTCCACTGACACTCAGGGCCGGGTCAGCGTCAAGTTACTTTGCGCTAAATCAAAAGTAGCACCTATTAAACCCACAACGATCCCTCGGCTCGAACTATGTGGTGCGTTGTTAGCTGCGCGCCTATGCCAGTCAGTAAAGAAGTCTCTGCGCCTAAAGATCAGCCATTTTATTCACTGGTGTGACTCCATTGTAGTGCTAGGCTGGTTACGCAGCCCGCCTAGCACTCTAAAGACGTTCGTAGCCAAACGAGTCGCTGAAATTGGTGAGCTCACTCAGGCATCTTCATGGCGTCATGTACCCACTCAGTATAACCCCGCTGATTCTATTTCTAGGGGTCTGGATCCTAGCCAAATACTTAGCTTAGATTTATGGTGGTTGGGCCCATCTTTTTTGCAACATTGCGAAGAGGGCTGGCCTACACTACAAACACAAACCGAGGGGGAACTACCTGAATTAAAGTCACACACAGTCACCTTATTGGAAACCTCTTTTAAAATTTGAAAATTCCTCAAACTACACAAGATTATTGTTACGTGGTATAGCTTACGTTCTAAGATATATACACAATAAAAATACCCTAATTTTATATTTACAGGAAACTTAACAACTAGCGAATTAAATTATGCTTATTTACAACTAATTAAATTATCATAAAAGGAATCGTACAATGAGGAAATATATACATTAAAAAAATCAAAACATTTAAACCAAAAAAGCAAGCTTCTGCCTTTAGATCCATTTTTAGACGAACAAGATATTTTAAGAGTAGGTGGTAGACTTAACTTATCCACTTACAGTTCTGAGATAAAAAATTCTATCATACTGGACTCTAAAAATCATTTAGCCAAACTAATTTTTCGTCACGGACACATAAAACAAATGCACGCGGGGCCTCAACTAATGTTATATTCAATTAAACAATATTTATGGCCAATCGGCGGTCGAGAACTAGCTCGACGCACTTTTCGCAACTGTTTCACGTGCAGGCGCCATCAAAGTCAAACGCTCGCTCCTAAGATGGGCAACCTACCCGCTCAGCGTATTACCCCGGGATTACCATTTCAAACAGTGGGCATGGACTTTGGTGGACCATTTTCAATTTTGGATAGAAAGGGCAGGGGTGCTAAAGCCTTAAAATGTTATTTGTGTTTATTTATTTGTTTTCCAACCAAATGCGTTCATCTCGAAGCAGTTAGCGAGCTGTCTAAGGATGCATTTATTTTATCACTACGCAGATTTATTGCCCGTCGGGGTAAGCCATTGGAAATCTTTTGCGACAATGGTCGAAAAATTGAACATTTCATCAAAGTTCATTCTAGTTCTTTTACTAATTTTGCCGCCAATGAAAAAATAAGATTTTCCTTTATACCTCCTTACGCTCCTCATTTTGGTGGACTATGGGAGTCAGCAGGAATCCGATCCTCTAAAACTATTATTAAAAAGTATATGGGCAGTACTAATTTTACTTTTGAAGAGTTGTCTACACTCTTTGCACAGGTGGAAGCTATCCTCAACAGCCGCCCCCTGTGCCCATTGTCCCCTAGTCCTCACAATCACGATTTCCTATCTCTCTCTCCAGGGCACTTCCTTATTGGCCGGCCGTTGACTGCGCTGCCGTCGCCTGCCTTGGAGGATGCTAACTCAAACTCACTTTGTCGACACGCGCGGCTTGAGCAGATTCGCCAGCACGTTTGGACTCGTTGGCAAAAAGAATACATCAGCGAGCTGCAACAACGCTCCAAGTGGCGTACAAACCACTTCACGCTGAACATCGGCGATCTGGTGCTAATTAGTAAGAATAACACTGAACCTCTAAACTGGCGAATGGGCCGCGTCGCAAGCCTGTTCCCTGGCACTGATGGTATTGCTCGAGTGGCGGACATAGACACCACAAGAGGTCGCATTCGCAGGGCCCTCACACGAATTTGTCCATTGCCTACCGCTGAAGAGCAAGATGCTTGAAGACTTCTGTCTTTAAGGAGGGGGAATTATGTCTGCGCCACGTAAAACGGAACGTCTCGGCGAGCGGTTGTGACGTCAGGAAAGCGGCCATACAACGGACTTACACTTCGCATCCGACCATCTTTGCTATAGCCCTTGACTAACTACTTAATTTTCTAATCTTTTAAAATACTTATAAATTGTCTAAATTTGAATACTATTTTGTTTTGCAAAGTACTTCTGGCTTTTTATTTTAAATAAAAGACTATAGAGGTTTTACTCGAATAGAACTTCCAGTGGCCCGCGTGGCCAACTGTTGTTATAATTATTTATATATTTTTATATACTACAAGCTTTCCTCTCATCAATGTGTGATATTTTTATATCTTAACGTAATGCTTATAATTATTATTTTATTTTTGTTATTACAGAGTGGTCGTTAACGTTTTACTACCAAAATGTGCGAGGGTTAAGAAGTAAAACAGGATTGTTTTAAAAAAAATTAATGAATTCAGACTATGACATTATTTGTTTAACGGAAACCTGGCTTTTGCCTGGTATATTTAACTCTGAACTATTTGATTCACGATATGAAGTTTACAGAACGGATAGGGACTATTATATTATTGTTCGATCCCCGGTCGGGTCAATTTAGAGATTATTGTTTTTCTAAATTGTTCGGGTCTGGGTGTTTTCTATGTATAATAAGTATGTATTTAAGTATTTTAAGTATGTTTATCCGTTGTCTAGTAACCATTTAACGAGTTTCTTAATGAAGCTTCTCTTGGGCTAGATAATTGGTGTGAGTGTAGGAAAGTTTATTTATTTATTTATTATAATCACGGTACGACAAGGGGTGGCGGCACGCTCATCGCGGTGCGCAAAGGTCTACAGATGGATATGCGGGCGCTGCGTCCTCCACCCTCACTGGCTGATACTGAGATCACAAGCGTTAGTATTGCTTTAGATCAATCCCGCAACACTAAAAACGTGTGTATATTTTGTAGTTATTTCCTTCAAAGTACTAATCAAGAAGAGTCAGAACAAAAATTTTTCGAATATATTTCTGACTTAAGTGTAGATGCACCAAACTACAAATTTATTATTGTAGGGGATTTTAATATACCTAACGCCGCCTGCAGGTTTAGAGCCTGGATTGCGCTTGGGTAACCCTCTTAATGACAAACTTGTTACGCAACTCCATACGTTTCTGTGTTTTGCGGGATGGTCGCAATACAATAGTGTTAGTAACCATAATAACAGATACTTAGATCTCGTAATTTCTAGCTTTGAATGCACCGTTAAACGTGCAGAGCCGCTATCGCTCCCGGAAGACAGGCATCACCCGGCGCTGGGCATCGAATGCGCACTAGATGGCGTGGCGTGCCTGCGACCGGCGCCTCGATCCGTTCGCCGCTTCTTCGCAGCTGATTACGAGGCCGTCAAACGCGCTATCTTGGATGTTGATTGGGAGCGGCATCTTAATGTTGCCTCGGTGGATTTTGCAGTTGATAACTTTTATAAAGTTCTAAACTCAATCATTGAACTTCATGTTCCTATAAAAATATTAAATATTGTGAATCATTATCCTGCATGGTACTCTAGATCCTTAATACAATTTATTAAAAAAAGAGCTAAAATTCATATAAAGTGGAAAACTTATAATAGATATAGTGACTACATTAAATTCTCTGAATTACGTAAAGAAATTAAATTGTTACAGAGCTCATGTTACCATTCTTTTTATCAGAAAATCGCATCGCTTTATCAGAAAATAATATAATTAAAAATATTAAATATTTTTGGTCATATATTAAGTCGAAAAAGGGTGTTAATCCTATTTCGGATTCTTTGTATTATGATGATTCAACTGGGGCCGACGGCTTAACGATTGCAAATATGTCTAACTCTTTTTTTCAGTCCGTCTTCGAAAATGACAATACAGTGGATTCTGTCAACATAGAGTATCGTGAGTCAACTAGTTGTCTTAATAACTACGGAAATAGTGAAAAAATATTTATCACACGTGGATGCTAGTAAAGGCTCAGGGCCAGATGGCATCCATCTCCATTTGTTGAAAATGTGCTGTGCGAGCCCGATCTCTTTTCTGTTTCACTTCTCGCTTGAAGCGGAGTGATGCCTACTATATGGAAACAATCGCTTGTTGTTCCTATTTTTTAAAGTGGAGACAAGCACAATATTCGCAATTATAGAGGTATATCTAAATTATCAGTTATTCCTAAACTTATTGAAAAAATAATTTTTGGTTCTCTGTTTTCCGTCACAAGGCCGCTTCTAATGACTCAACAACACGGTTTTAACAGACAGTCTACAGAAACCAATCTGTGTGATTTTCTGGACCAAGTACTTCAGGGTATGGACAGAGGTTTTCAGGTGGACGCAGTGTATACCCATTACTCGAAGTGTTTCGATTTCGATTGCAGTCCTATCTTCATAACAGGACTCAAGCGGTTACACTGAAGGGTTTTATGTCCAGTTTCATACCAGTGCCTTCTGGCGTACCCCAGGGCTCCCATCTCGGACCTTTGCTTTTTAACATTTTTATAAATGACGTAATAGAATGTTACCGCAATTCCAAATGTCTTCTATTTGCTGATGATACGAAAATTTTTACAGTTGTTAAATGTCTTGAGGATTGTATGGCCTTACAGGAAGACTTAAATCAGTTATGTAACTATTGTGTTGAAAACAGACTGCACCTCAACACAGAAAAATGCTGTATAATCTCTCATTGTAGAAAAAAGCGTCCCTTGCAATATAGTTATGAAATATTTGGTCAAAATCTCAAGCGCTCGACCGAGGTGAGAGGCCTGGGAGTTACATTAGATAGTGAATTGTTATTTTCGTCTCACATTAATAAAATCACCGGTAAAGCATACATGATGTTGGGATTTGTATTTAGGCAGAGTGTCGATTTTAAAAACGTTAACACATTAATACTTTTATACAATAGCCTTGTAAGATCTCAACTTGAATATGGTTCAACTGTCTGGAATCCGCAGTATTATAAATATATTAACTCTATAGAAATGATTCAGAGTAAGTTCTTTAGGAGATTGAGATACAAATTTAAAAATTTTAACACAGATAGTATTCGGTCCCTTGCCTTGCGAAGGGAGCACTGTGATCAGTTTTTACTTTGCAAAATTGTAAATAGCTACGTTGATTCGCCATATCTATTGAGCAAAATCTTATTGCGATGTCCAAGAGCTAACACAAGATCACGTGATACATTTTCAATTTCAACATGCCGTACTAACTATGCATGTAATCGTTTTATCCCTAGAAGTATGAAATTATATAATTCTAAATATAGTCACATCGATATTTTTGGCCTTAAGCCAACGAAATTAAAATTTTTGTAAAGGCAATAAAATTATTTTGTTTTTCTTAAATTGTCACTACAAACTTTATATATATTTACTTACCTAATACAAATGTTATGTTTGTGATGTTCGGTCGTGTTTGTTTGGCTGCAGTACAAAGGATTATGTACTTATGTACTTATCTATAGGTATTCACTCGAATTTATGAAATTCTATGAAATTATAATTTAATTAAATGTGGAGTGTCGATGAAATTAGTGCTCGCGACTGTTCATTTTAAATGATTTAATACCTGAAGTAACTACCTACATATATGTTTACTCAACTTTGTTAGTTACTTACTTATGTCTAAACTTTTTGTGAAAACTCTTCTGGCTAATGTGTTACCCTACGGTTTAGTTTAAGTGTATTGTAAAATGCTGTTTGTTTTCCTTTAAATAAATAATCACTTACATTTAGTGAGCTGGTACACATGAAAACATTTCTTAACATCTCGGACAACACTATCAATCAGCTGATTGGAGTAATGAACTCTGTCTAGTGTTACTTCCTTCTTTGCCTCTGCTGTGACACTAGTATTTTTGTGCCTATTGTGCAGACTCCACCCGCTTTCAACTATTTATTTTTGATAAAGTTTAAAGGGTTCCGTGTTGTTATTTTTTTCACTAAGAACATAAATTACGACTACCTACTTTTATTAGTAAGTAAAGAAAATTGACACGTCCATTTAGTCAATTACTCTCTGTTCCTATTACCAGGTTAGGTCAATAATGTGTTATCTATCAGGTAAGTACTTTTGACGGTTAATTAGTATGGAGGTACGAATCCAAAACATTTATGATTTTGAGAAAATTAAATGTAAATGTAAAGAGTCGCCTGAGTATTGTTCATGAATTGAAAGGCTTGTCATACGAAACGCACTGAGAAATGTCTTACTTCGCATAGCATTTCTACTTTGCTTAGACCGCGATTTTCTAAGCGACACATAGACGCTGTGATTGATGTCTCTTTCCGATTCTATGAATATGAAAGAGACAGAGTCAATTCTCAGCGCTGCGGCAGCTGCTACTACCAAGTCTTTAACTTAGAGAATCGCACTGCTGAACAATAACTAAAGCAGTATTGTTCTGAGGCTTAGACAAGTAAATGTTTGTGAAGACGGGTTTCATTCAGCACTGTACTAAACTCACACCGTTACACGCAGTAAAATAACAAAACAAAAAAATCTGTCTCCATGTGAGTTTTCATTGTGACTTTTATGTCGGCTCTAAAAAGCAGAAAATAATAATGTTAATAATTTGAACAATGATAAAAAATGAATTAACTAATTTAAAAATATTGCTAGTTTTCGTAACTCAAAGTCTAATTTACAAGCCCTAAAAAGTATGGGTGGTATAAATTTATTGGCGGTATTGGTACTAAGAGTCACTCCTGGAACGGGCGGAGTCACAAGAAAGCGTGCGCGTGCGTCTTTCTTCTTAATGGGTTCTGTAGCTCATTTTATTTTTCTAACCGCTTTGGTTGACCTGGTATAAATGTAAGCATTCCTGAAATCCTAACTAGTGTGATACAACATAGTTAAACTTTACGAACTAACTAAGTTTAACTATGTTGTATCACACAAAGTTTCAATACTTAACACATTCGTTTTTGTTTACAATAATAATGTTTTTTTTTTTTTAATATACTAAACCCGGCAAATGACCCCACTCCACTTGAAGTTAAGTGGAAATGAAGTCCAGGCGCGAGGACAACTGGTGCAGCGTAAGAGACGTAGCATCAGTCATCCTCACTCTGCCGGCCCACAAAGTACATAGGTAGGAGGGAATACGTGTGCTGGCAGACTATTCCATCTTTTGGAAGTGCGGCAAAGAAACGAGTCACCAAATTTCTTTGTGCATGATGAAATGTTAGAGACTGTAAATTGGTGACTCCGGAGAGCAGCACGCGTACTTCTATGGAGGAAGGGAGAAGGAGGGATGAGGTCAAAGAGTTCTTCAGAGCACTCGCCATGGTATAAACGGTAAAAGACGCTGAGTGACGCAATATCTCTACGCAATTGCAAAGGCTCGAGAGTTTTAGTGACCTCCGCATTGCCGATAATGCGCACAGCGCGGCGCTGCAATCTGTCCAAGGCATCGAGAAGGTACTTTGCGGAGCCGTCCCAAAGGTGAGAGCAATACTCCACCCAAGACCGCACCTGTGTCTTGTATAATAGACACAACTGATCAGGCGTGAAGAATCGCCGCACCTTGTTCAGGACACCGAGTTTACGTGAGGCATTTTTAATCACGGTTTCGATGTAGTCCTTTTGGTTCAGATCTCAGCGGATATCCATACCGAGCATGTTAATACTGCTCTGCAGGCCTAGAAATGTACCCTGAAGAGAGGGAAGGGGAAGGAATGGCGACTTTTTCGCTGCGCACACCTGTGTTTTCTTGGCATTGAACTCGACCAGATTATCGGAGCCCCATTTAGAAATGAGGTCCAACACCCGATCGAGCTCCATGACAAGGTTTGTTCGCTTTATTTCGGTGTCTACCCGCCCAGCCGTTGGGTGCCCGTTATATCCCCCATGCACTGTGCTATCATCTGAGTCTGTCTGTCTGCTAGCTACCGCGAGACGCCCAGAAAATACGCGCCCTGATATCGCTTTCGACTGAGTATAGTGACTCTGTGACCTTATAGATAGTGACCCTGGGATGACAGTGCCTGTGATAAGTGAAGTGACTGTGCGTCAGGAATCGCTTACATCGCTGCCCCGTCTCCTGCCTTGCCCCCACCAATCATCTACCAAGTAAGTCGCATGCCCTCATTTTCGCAACCTAACTAAACCTTTTGTCCTGGGTCCACGCCCTTAATTATGTCGCATGTTACTGCGCCCCCCTGGCGCTAACATTTCTGGTAACATCACCAGATATGTATCCGCGGGTCAGAGGACACCGCCAAATACAGCAGAGAAGGGACTTACCGGGAGCAGGCTGGACGGTATCGCATGTACCGGGAGACGAACTGGGCAAAGCACGGGCAGGGCGATGAAGTGGACTTCACGATCACGGCACAGCACACAGGCACTATCTTCACAGGCAGTATCATTAAGGACACAGAGTCACTATCACGGCGTCCAGGGCGCGTATATCTGTGGACGTCTCGCGGTCGCTAGCAGACAGACTGACTCCAACTTGTATAGCAATGAATGTTTCCAAGTGGAAGCATGTCATTGATATGCAGAAGGAACAGCGTGGGGGATAGAACGGAGCTTTGGGGAACACCAGCGTTCACTGACATGAACCGCGAAGCGCATCCATCCGAGAGGACACGGATTCTACGCTCATGCAGGAAGCTAGCAATCCAGCAATGTTAATAAGATTAACATTTTTAAACATCTGTGACATAAGTACTAAATAAAACTTACTTGTGATGGAAGATGTTATCACTAATTGACTAAATTAATAGCAACAAACCTAAAAATAATACGCAGCGCTTAAGCCAGTTTACACTTTGGTAGTATTTTGTGATGAATTGATGAATAACTTAACTAATTTAAAAATATTGCTAGTTTTCGTAACTTAAGTCTAAATTTCGAACCCTAAAAACTAATAGGGTTATGGGCGGTATTAACTTCTAGAACCCCAAACGGTCGCATGAGACCGCAGTTGACAGTGTGCGCATTTCCGTGCCTTTGTGGAAGCGGGCGAACTACATTTTTCGAATCCTAAGTACCAGGAGTAGGCGGCACACTCCGCCATAGCAACGCCCAACGGTACGGTAGGTTTGTTTGCATGTTTGCCTACAATTTTTTCGCAGTCGTTTGTGAAAGCTTGCAGAGTGCGAACCTACTTTTAGTTATTTTTTTGCTGTTTGGTTTCGATTCGACTACCTATTAAATTAATATGGCTTTTCTAAGTAATCAGGAGTATTACGAAATGATTATGAGGAGTAGAATGATATTAGGAGCAGCTAATGGCAGTCTCGCGGTGCTCGTGAACTGTAACGCGAGAGATTCATCGACGGCAGACCAGAAGCTGAGCAGCGACGCTTGCTATCAGCGGATTGCTTTCGACGAATGGTTTTGCGTCTCCAGCAGACTGGATCCTTTCGTGGGACGAGTCCGGAGGTACAGCCAATATGCGGGACCCGGGTTTTGAGGAGACTGTGTTGGAGCCACTTTTGTAAACTGTATTGTGAAGTGCAGTGGACTACACGTGCTTCGCTTTACCTCTCAAGCCCCAAGCGGCAAGAAGTGAATCTTTGTGTGCTGTTTTTATCAGATTTATCTAATGTAAGTACTGTTGTTTATTAGAAAATTATTATTCTGACTAATAATCAGTAGGTAATATGTTGTAAGAAACACATCGAAATACGAGTAAAATAATACGTGGTGTAATCCGTAAGCATGTTTCCAATTTCCGAGTAACAATTATATTTGTTTTGTTTACTATTACATGACCGAGTATATTTGTTTTGTTTACTATTACATGATAACTTTGTTATTTTTAAACATTGAGATACCTTAATGTTGTAAACAGTTTTTAGCTTGACAATTTTTTTTATTGACTGACCGTGAGTGAGTGATCGTCACTCCAATCGCGTCAGTTCGAATTTCTCCAATGAATATTGATCCTTAGATCCTAACAATAAAGTTCAAAATTGATTGTACCCGCCGGTCAAGAACTGACGAGCCAGAGTGACGCCAGTGAGTGGGAAAATCTTTTTAGCGTAAAACCATTTGGAGTGACGCCACAGTTTTACGCCAAGACTGACGCGCAAAACTGATCGTCAGTGGCCAGCTTAAGAGGTACGATTATCTATTCTGTGACTACATCTCAAAGTGCTTCGCTTTAGTTGTATTGAGTTATTTCAAAAATAAGTCATTTTAATCTAAGACCTATGTAGGTACCTACCTACTCGTAGGTAAGCGTACGTATCTACTTTAGAGTCGAAACAATGTGACTGTAAAATGAAAATATTTTTATTACTTTGATAATAATTACTTAGGTAGGTAGGTACCTACTTAATACAAATTGTTAAATCACGAAAGTAAAATACCTGCCTACTTATCTGTCTTTGTTTAACAAATCCAACAAAAAATGCCGCCAAGCGACTGCCGACAAACAACCCAGACGGGTTGTTTGTGTCAAATGTGCCGCCATGGTCAAAGGTTTTTTCCGCCCGCGCCGTCACATTAGCCGGCAACTCTTTGAGCGGGCGAACTACAGTAGAGCTCCTGTGTAAAAGACTACTGTGTAGGCAGTATATCATACAGAGTTTATGACCCTGCTAGTGATGGGTTTAGCTTGTTCTGATTTTAAATTAACGACAGATTAATTTTATTTGTAAATGAAAAAACAAATTAAATTGAGCTAGGGTATTTATAGAAAGGGACTAGGAATATTTAAAATCCGGGATTAAGTCTGGCCCCGCTTGATACACGCTGTATATTAGTTTTCTAGTTCTTTCTGAAATTAACTCAAAATGTGGTTTCCATGTTTGAGTTTGGTCAAGTTGCACCCCGATAGTGTGTTCTGAAGGAGTAAAATGAAAAGCGTCCGTTCTGTATCGAGTATATTGCGAGACAAAGTTCACCCAGATATTGGACAGTTAGCCTACGTTACAAATAATGTTTATTCTATCTACTATACATACACAACACCTCCCCACTTAATTTTAAAACATTCAACATTTTTAAACAATCCTATATAATTATTAAATACAAAAACAAACCAGGACTGTGATTGTTACTGTGTTTACAGTTAATGGTTCTTAATCTAACTAAGTAACTACCTATATTACATTAATTTTCAAAAGACTAAATAAGACATTACATTATTTCATTTAATACAATACATGAAACGGAAATAAAATATAGTACATAAATAAAACATTAAGTCTTACATCTAATCTATATCTAAGCTACGGCTTACTGGCGGTAAAATGGGTATACGGCTAACGGTACGCCGTTTAAATGGGTACCGGTTACGTTTAGGGGTAACCGGATCAGGACACACGGGCTCAGGCGGCGCCGCCGCTGGTGCGAGAGCGGGCGCGGGCGGTGCGGCCGCGGGAAGTGAGCTCACGTGCTCAGACTCTGTGTTGGGATTGGGAATCGCAGGTGCGATTAAATCGTATTCGTATTTGCTCACTTTGCTTGACAAATGCCGTGGCACGTTGGAGCCTCCCTCCTCCTCGACCCTACTACCCTGGTTAGCCAATGTGAAAGGAGTAGATGGTGCCGTTAGTGCACTGCTAGACCTCCTCTTTAGTTAATCAATATGACGATGTGACTCCCTACCAGTGCTGTCCCTCACTCTGTAGTTAGTCGAGCCGAGTTTTCTTAGTACCTGACCCGAAATCCATTTTTGATTATCGCTAAAGTTTCTCAAATAAATATGTTCTCCAATATTAAATTCACGTTGAGAACCTCCAACTTTTTCTAACTGTTGGTTTTGTGTTTTTATCACACGCATACCCCTATCAGGCTTCAGAATATCTAATCTAGTCCTTAAATTTCTGTTCTGCAAAATTCTAGCGGGGCTATCCCCAGTAGTGGCATTCTGTGTGTTTCGTTAAAATAATAAGTGCCTATGGAGCGCTGTTTCTACATCAACATTATATTTAAACGCTTTTTTTATAACTGCTCTACACAATTTAACAGCATTTTCTGCAGCACCTTTGGAAGATGTATGATATGGCGCTGAAAAGCATTGCTCAATGCCGTTACAATCGAAGAAGGTTTTTATATTCGTGCTCGAGAATGGAGGCCCGTTGTCTGACACAACCATGCGCGGTAACCCAAACTGTGCGAATAGACGACGTAATATTTTGATTACTTCTGAAGCGTTTGTACTAGTCATTTTAAATATTTCGATCCATTTCGACGTTGCATCGACCACTACCAAAAACTTACAGTTCAAAGAGTCAAAATATATTTATTCAATAAACTCAATTAATAAGTACTTTGAAACGTCCAAATATTTTTTAACCTACCACCCATTCAGGACATCATTTTTTAACTATGGCAAAGAACGGGCGCAAGAAACCACAGCGCACAGAAGCAACGACATTTACAAAAAATATATATATTATATGTCGTTACCAGGTCACAAAATACAAAATATTAATACATATTTAATTAAACTATTTACATTCAAATTCATTGAATGTAAATACACACATCAAAAGTGTCTATCAACATATATTTTTGCAATAACTTTTCTCCTGATTGATATTAATTAAAATTTTCTTTAAGGATTCATCAAATAAAGTGTTTTCGTTTGTCTACAGTAACGATAAACCAAGTCACCTTTGCATTAATAAAGAAATTTGCCATTTTCCTAATAAAGGGATTTTTGACATTTGAACCACTAACTAACATTAAAGTTCGAAAAAAAGACTGAAATAACAGTTTTCTTTAAAATTTTATTGGGTAACTTAAACAATTAATAATCCGTGTTACTACCGCGAACACTAACAACACAAGAACATCGGTTTGGCATACTCAAAATGAGTTCATCCAAATCACGCTGTGGAATGGCCGCCCATGTTCGTTGCAACAACAAAAAAAGGTCTTCTTGCGACTGGATACCCTCCATATTCGGCAGAGCTCTTCTCTGTAGCATATCCCATGCATGCTCAATCGGGTTCAAGTCTGGCGACTGAGCAGGCCAGGGCATGACATTGATGTAAGCTGCGGCGAGAGTCTGTCTTACAACTCTTGCGGTGTGCGGTCGTGCATTATCATGCATTAACTGAAATAAGGGACCGATTTGCACTTGTAGAGGAACGATGACGTCTGATACAATCGTCTCAGCATAAATTTGAGCGTTGAGGTTGCCTCTGATCCAAATCAACTCAGTTCTTCCGCCGATCCAAATACCCGCCCATACCACGATGGTTCCACCACTATAAGAATGGACTTCCTGGCAGGATTTTAATCGCTGTTGGCGTCCAGGGGTTCTCCAGTGTCGTATACGTCTTGTATCCGGTCTCATACCAAAACGAGACTCATCAGAAAAGCACACGAAACGCCATTGTTCTTCTGCCCAATTTCTGTGTTCAAGAGCCCATTGATATCGAATCCTACGATTGTGCATTGCTATAGGTGGTACCCTTAGCGGTCTTCGGGAATGAAGGTTCACTTCATGCAAGCGGTTTCTGACTGTTTGGTCGCTAATTAAGTTCCCTGAAGAGTGATGAAGCCTCACGGCTAACATCATGGCGGTTATTGTTGGAGCTCTTCGAGTTGTGATTTGAATGTATCGGTCTTGTCTCCGTGTGGTGCAGCGATACCGTCCTCCATGGTGCTCAGCCACGGTACCAGTGCTTCGGTAACGTGTCCAAAGTCGACTGATAACACTCTGACTTGTATTCAGAGCTAAAGCCACAGTACGTTGCCGGGAACCAGCTTCTATCATTCCCACGGCTCTGAGCATTTCTTCCCTGCTTAAATGACGTCGCCGCTCCATAATAACGTTGGTTTTAATCAGTAGTAGGGAAACAGTAGCACTAATAATGTCTTCAATGCGTTGTATGTTTTTATAGGGAAAATATTGACAGCTGATTTTCATCTTTTACTAGAAATTGATTGAAAGTTCCTGTTTCAAATTATGAAATGCACCAAAACGGATCCATATAAATTTATAAAATCATAAATTTATTACAAAGCCACATCTCAATCTCAAGAAATCCGCATAAAAATGCTTGATCCCTAGACACTTTTGATGTGTGTAGTTTAATTAAATATGGTGCTCTATATAAATTAATTATAGACAATTAGATTAATTTTTCCCTGACCCAACTGAAAATCCCGCAGGGAGCGATAGCCAGCGCGCGCTGTGGGTCAAATTAAATCGGTTCAGATCTGGACTTGGACGTTCAAACCACCATCTTTACAAATGGGGGCTAAAGGACTCGCCAGCGTGTGAATGCGGAGCTCCGAACCAGACACTGCGTCACATTGTAGAGGACTGCCCACTGCACTGTCTCCCTGGTGGCCTGAGAGAACTCCACCAACTAACGCCTGCAGCCCAAGAATGGCTGTTAAAACTGAAAATTAAGGTTTAGGACGCCGCAGTTTTGCCATTCGATATGATGATAGACAATAAGAAATAGCTGTTGGAGTACTTGGAGCATTTCAGACCCAAGCTGTTTTGTCTTCTGTATAATCTGACACTTTATAATAAGCTTTTTTATAAAGCTTTTCTTTGATTTTGATTTTAAATTTAACAAGATCTAATTTCTGAATATCATTTGGTACTTTGTAGTAAAAACTTACACGCAGACCCTTAAAAGAATTATTTATTTTATGGAGCCTAGTATAAGGTACTGCCAATTTGTTCTTACTTCTAGTGTTTACATTGTGAATATCACTGTTTTTTGAAAACATTTCAATATTTTTATGAACATAAATCAAATTTTCATAAATGTTTTGTGATGCAACAGTCATTATATTTATATCCTTAATGCTCTCTCTGAGAGAGTCACCAGCCTTTAGGTTATAGATTGCTCGAATAGCCCTCTTCTGCAGCACAAAGATAGTTTGAATGTCGGCAGCATTTCCCCACAGTTAAAGGGCGTACGATATTACACTATGAAAGTAACTGAAATAAACTAATCTAGATGTATCAACGTAATACTGTGCTACAATAGCTCGTTAGATAAGTTGTTAAGTCTTAACTATAAGTTAGTTAACTGTTTTATTATTATTATTAGTATTGACGTCAATAAGTGCCTGTAAAGGTTTACATTGAATAAATAATTTGACTTGACTTGACTATTCAGTTAACTGACGGATCTTCATTACTGCATAAGCCGCAGAGCTAAGTCTATTCGACAATTTAGCTATATGTGGGCCCCACTGAAGCTTGGCATCTAACCTGATGCCTAGAAACTCAGTGGTGTCCACAGGATTCACATTCTTATCTTTAATTTGTACACTAGTTGTTACTTGCTTAACATTAGGCAATACAAATCTTACACATTTGGTTTTTCCCTCATTTAATAGTAAGTTATTTACACTAAAACAGTAAACAATCTTTGAGATCGCATTATTCACATCGTCATAATTTGGGTGTCGTCGCTTCACTTTGAATAAAAGTGGAGTATCATCAGCAAACAATACTATCTCATGACTGTCTTTTACAAAATAAGGTAAGTCATTTATATAAACCAAAAACTAGAATGGACCTAGTATTGAACCCTGCGGAACTCCCATTGTAACCACTGATCCCGGAGATCTTTTACCGTTAATGTCGACCTTCTGAATCCTGTTACTCAAGTATGAGACTAGAAGGCTCAAAGAAGCATCTCTAATTCCATAGTGGTTAAGCTTCCTGACCAAAGTTTTATGTAAAACACAATCGAAAGCCTTGGATAAATCACAAAATACCCCTAGGGCATCCTGTGATTCCTCTCAGGTATCAAATATTTGGATTAAAAACTCAACACCAGCGTCAGTTGTTGAGCGACCCCTAGTAAAACCATACTTTTTACAATGTAAAAGTTTATTTCTATGAAAATAAAATTTGATTTTGGTCTAGCATCATATTTCAAAAATTTTACTAAATGTGGGTAGCACAGAAATAGGTCTAAAATTAGAGGGGTCAGAAGTGCTACCTGATTTAAACATTGGAATTATTTTACTATGTTTCATTAGGTCAGGAAAAACACCACAGTCAATGCATTTGTTAAATATGCAAGCTAAAACTGGAGCTATTATCATAATTACTGATTGAGCGACGTGCACGGAATTACCCCACAGATCAGCAGTTTTCTTTTTATTAAGAGTGTTAAATGTTTTTAATATATCTATAACACAATTTTTTTTAAACTGAAATTACTTTTACAATTTTTAACATTCGGATTTCGGAACAGGCGGATCTAGAGTCCCAGAGTACTGGAGTTCACAGATACAAGAGTACCTGAGTACGCGCGCTTCTCCTGGGAATGGATCTAGAGTCCCAGAGTACTGGAGTTCACAGATACAAGAGTACCTGAGTACGCGAGTTTCGGTGAGCGAAACGCCCAGAGGCAGCGCCTCCTAAGAGGCGCTCTTGTTCTGGCGTTTCGCTTATTCTGAAACTCGAGTACTCAGGTACTCTTGTATCTGTGAACTCCAGTACTCTGGGACTCTAGATCCATTCCCAGGAGAAGCGCGCGTCAGACTTCCCAATTTTACACATTACTTTTTGTATTTAACTGTAGTTAGCGTGGTAAAAATGTAGTACCAATAAACCAATCATGTTAGTAGGTACGAGTTTGTTGCTAATTATAATAGTATTCTTAGATTTATGAGTACCTGGGTACTCGTTAATTTGAGAATCTGAGATCCATCTCCCCAGAAGAATTGCGCGTCGGACTACCTACGTACAGGCATTATACTAGGTTTAGTATCTAGTACATACTCTAAGACCTACCTCGAAGAGCTCTTAAGCCTGTTATGTCATAAGTGTTTGAACATTGATGGATTTAATAGAAAAAACTTTAAAAAAAAACCAAAATGTTCCTCAAAAAATTTTATTATCCATACACCACATATTTAAACATTTTACATTTTTTAAAGCGCATACATTGGAATGATACATACAAGTCAATACCTCCGATGATTTATTGTATTTATCTTATAAACTAATAATACTTGGGCAACCCTTATCTTCTAAATTATAAATAAACTTATTTTCTAATATATCTCTTAACCATAATACTTTCTCAAAACCTTTTGTGAATATGCATTTGTCTTTTAAAATTCTTGCTATATCTGTGTAATCTTTAAAACTATGATACGGTATAAATCCTTCTTTCCAAAATATATTTCTGTTCCTTTCTATCCAGCATACTTGCTTTCTTTCTGTTTTAGATAAGTCATAAAACGGAAAGGGAGGTCTTACTAAAAATACTTGCATACGATTATTACATAAAATTGCCAATTATTTTAAAATAAATTTGTTGTCATCGGATTTGAAGCCTTGAATATCTACAATGGCGTTCATGATAGTTTGCGAACTATATTACTCAGTGGTTTATATTCAATTAATCTATCGTTTATTATTAAACAATAGGCTGTTGTATTGTCTGGAATATCTTCCAAGCATTCAATTTCTAGTCGTACATCAACGGGTCCAGACTTTAAATTTTCGTTTTGTCTTGTACAATCAATTACAAACAACGGAGCTGTCTCTTTAAAACTGATCAGATCGAACAACGGGTCAGCTGGTGTGTTATAGTACGACTGACGAAATCTGATGTACATGTCATATAAAATACTATATCGGTTTTCTTTGAAGTTTAAATTCATAGCCTCATAGGGATAATATTGCGAATTTAAAAACAATCTAACGTTAGAAACATTACAGTGATCAAATATGGAACTGTTATTTATTTTACTATGTTTTCTGTTAGTTTGTAATCCTAAGATAACATACCGTGGTTTTTCTAATTGAGAAGTAGTCTTAACAGACCATGAGTGTTTTGTTGTTTTTGGTAAAAGAGGATATTCATACAAGTCCTAGTTTCTGAACGCTATTTGTATAGGTTTATCTTTTTCCAACTGTCGCAATAATATTAGCCTTTCACGATCGGATACTTTAATATGAGGTACGCGCCACTGTACCTTTTGTAGGTTCACTTCAACATGTGTAATATCAGTATCCGCGATATTACAGCTGTTTAAAACTGAATTACTTCTATTTAAAATCAGTTCATGCTTACAGTTAATAATAATTTTGTTATAATCTTCTGCAAAACCTAATATCTTATTCAAAGGTACTACAACGCTAAAGTGTCCATTACCTTTAAAACCATCTAATTTCCAACCCCATAAAGCAGCTACTCTATTATCACCTTCATTCATAGATATACATGATTTTAAAGTTGTTGTTATTCCACTATTCTTTGTACGATCTATCTCAATGCCATTCAGTTCATATCTGATGTCTTGAAACAAGAACATAAAAGGGTTGTTAGTAAAAGCCAAATCTTTCTTGATCGGTTTTTGGTCTTTCCCGATCGACGTAGCATACCCTTCGATGTAAATAGAACTAGCGGAAGGGAGTACATATAAGTCTTGTTGTTGTATAGGTATCCGAATTTCATCGTTTTCTCTGAAGCTATTACTATAGGGACTGTACGTATGTATTTCATAACTCTCAATTGTGTTATCAAATTGCGGTAAATCAGAAATCTGTAGGATATTCATATTTTAAATCCAAGTGCTTGATGAAATTTCTTATTGGATTTTGTTATTTGCTTAATTTTTTTAATACGTCTGCTCACTTTAGAAGTGGTGGTAGTCACTGGTAAAGTTATAATGTTCTATGGTGTTTTTAAGTACTGATGGTCCAATGGAGTGATAAGCACAAATTCACGTATTATATTACATACAATTATGTAAGATCCTCCCCACACAAGATAACATTCGATCCTTATCACAGACAATAGAAGAATGTACATTTGATGATTTGATTCATGTCATTTATTTGGATCAATACCTTAGATTAAAAAAATCGTAATATTTTTTCCAGAAGTTATTGAGAAATTTAAGACACAAATGACCACAATTGTATGGATGATTCTTTTGGTGATTATCATAGCTGTAATTTATACAAGACCCTGCGTATTGTATAAATTCTGTAGGAGGTTTTAAATTACCGTAGCTATCAAAGTATTCAACGTAGTTTCTAACCTTCACATAGGCTACCCAATGAGAACCTGCATTTTGAGAACTGTCTAAATTAATAATACCACATTCTACTGGTTGGGGACATTGTGGTAACTTATCTCTCATAAATACACCTCTAAAGTGTGGGATATCTCGAGCATGATGTAGAATATCAATGTTTGTAAGAGGTCGTTTGGGTAGCCTACGATTTAGTTTTTTTTATTAGTTTTCTTGGATAAACAAATTCTTAAACCATTTTTATGTTGTTTCAGTTGTAATCCTTTTCCAATGCATACAGATTCAATTTTTTCATTGTGCCTTTTGAGTTCTGAAAGCCGTTTTTTAGCATTTTTAACTTCTTCAATAACCTTGACAATGCCAGAAGCTCCTCCAGCCAAACTGCCAACAGCAGATAGTCCAGCAAATATGGGTATAAGCGGTAAAAATCCACCAGTTTTTGGTACAGGAATTACTCTGGGAAGTTTAACAGAAGAACCTGGTGCAATTTCTCGAGCAGCGGCCATCGCTAAATCAATAGCTGCTTTCTTACAAGTTGGTTTGATATTTGAAAGACGTTTCTTTGTGTGTGATATAATGTGCTTTAAATGCTTCTTAAAACCAGCTTTGGAAACAAGATTTTTGTTTTTGGTAGTGCTCCTCAACCCTGCACCAGTACTCACTTTAGCCAGCATTGCTTTGTTCACAAAATGTGCAGCTAATTTCTCACCAAAACTCGAGGCGGGTGCTGTTGCCCGTAACTTTGCCATTTTCATCAACTTTAAATCAGCTTTATGACGATTATCTACAGATAAGCACCTGTTATATGCAATGTCGTGTTCTTTGCAATATTCGTCCAAAAGATTTATACCTCTGTCTCCACGAATAAGTCTTTTTTGTAATCTTGTTCCAGGACCACAGTAATTATAACCAGGAAAGTGAAGTTCAAATGGTAAATGATTTATAAACCAATTAAGAAGACCGCATCCTTTCATGCTCTTTTTAAAAAATCCAACTATTTTCACTGGATGGCAGCCCCCACCATTTTACTAAAACTTTATTATTTTTCTTTCTTAAAACCTTTTCAACAAGATATAAATGAGAATGCGTTGTCTTCTGCAGTTCATGACCATAAAATGCACCAAGAATTGGTTGAAGTCTTGAATCTTCTAAAATGTAGGTTAATGGTGAAGTTTTCTGTACCTTATTAATTTTGAAGATTTCTGCCGACCAATTAGGTGTATAGCCCTTTTCAAAGGCTCCTTTATACTTACTTACACGTACATAGTCACCAACTCTCAATTTTTTTTCATTATTTGTATTGCAGTCAATCTTATGTATTCGTGCGTATCTCTCTAGTACGGATTTTTTATTGTAATGATTAATATCAACAGGTTTACAACCTATAGTTCGATGGTATGTATTATTGTAGTGTTTAATTATGTCATTTAGCGTATTATCAATCCACACATAGTTACCCTTTAAACTGAATGCCTTGTATAATTTAGATTTAACAGTTCTAATAAGTCTTTCCACAATGGAAGCCTTTTTTGTTGAGTATGTAGAATAATGATTAATGAAAAAGGAATTCATGAGATCTTTAAATTTTTTATTATAGAACTCTTTCCCTAAATCAGTTTGTAAGCTTTTAGGTATTCGTCCTTTTACAAGCAATGTCTTAAAAGCATTACTTACATCATCTTTCTTCTTACGTTTTAATGGAGAAGCCCAAGCGTATTTTGAAAACGTGTCAATTATTATGAGAATATATTTGAAGTTTGAGTTCTCCTTGTAAATGTTTTGCATGTCGATTAAATCAGCTTGCCACAAATCATCTATATCTTTCATGATAACATGTCTTCTCGAAAAGTTTAATCTGGCGTTTCTGTGTATCTCGTTCACAACATCAACTTTGCTCATTTTGTTAATTACCTACGTAAATAATTTAATTTATCGTCTATCTTACTGTAATCGAATAATACTGGTAATAAAATTGTTAAGTATCTTCTTTTATGCCTTTATGATGCCAGCCTCTTTTAATTCTTCAACGATAGCAAGAATTTCATTATCATGATTGCTGTTTCCCGCATCTTTAGAAGCCACTAATTTCTTCAACCGTTCAATTAATTCGTTGGGATCGTCCCAGTAAATCAAATCAGTATTTGATTTATATTTCTTCAATTTCGGCAAACTGCCGCCTTGTTTTGCAATACTTATTGTAGGGCTTTTCAGATTAGTCAATGAACAACTATGTTCAATAAGAGGTTTTATTATTTCCCGATATTTGAGACTCTTATCCCCTTTGATTTGTCCATTTGGATCAAAATCTCTTTTATGGGCGTTACTGATTGATAACATATCTTTATATACAAGTTTATCTTTATCCGAAACAAGTGCTAAGTCAGGTTTCTTCTTTAGCAATAACTCTCTTATGCCTGGAGTGAGCTCATATGCCTTATTATCTAGTGTGACATAATAAATAGGATCATTACTCAAAGCGTTATCTATCTTAGACATTTTAACAGTAGATTTCCCCATGTACAGTTCTTTATTTTCGTTTCTAATACCGAATGGTATATTAACCCCAATTGTATCATAGAGACTAACTACGTCATCCTTTTGCAAAGAAGCGCGCTTAGCAGCGGCTTGCTTGATAAACTGAGTAAGGTTCTTTTTTTCGTCTTTGCAGTCAAAGTTACTGGTATCAGAAATATTACTATTGTAGTATTCAGTGTCTTCATAGTTTGATGATGTTTCGGAACCATCATTTCTGTTTTTATTAATGACAGAAAATTCACAGTCTTGTTTTGGATAATTGTTTTGTTTAATGAAAGCCGTTAATGGCTTGGAAACGGGTTTTAAAATTTTTGCCATAGCAATGTCAGTTTCGTCTTCTACGTCTCGCATAGCTCGTATTTTAGATTTAATCGAATCAACTGATTTTATTAGTTCTTCTTTAATACTTTGCTCCATTTCTCAACTAATACACTTCTGTTTTACATTAAAAGTAAATTAAGAATGACAATAATTATAAAATTAAGATTAATTTAAAGAGCCTGCTAATTCAAACTTATGAAGACGTCAAACCCTTTTCTATATCTTCCATTCTTTATTGCACAATCTTTATTAATGACTAAAAATGTGTGGGGCTTCTCCCAAATAGTCGAACACATAGCTTTGAACTGCGACCATGAGATATCGCTATTGACATGTTCATCATAAATATGTTTTAAATTTGTATCATCTTGTTTAAATACAACTAGCAAATTTGCATTATCACGTATCAGTTGTTTTGGAATTTTTGAGTAAGTCTGTGTTAAATAAAAACAGTCTATTTGTTTATGGCGTCCCATACAAAAATAATTACGTATATTAGTTTGGTTTTCGCAAATAACATCATCAAATATCATTACAGATTGTGGCAATGCTTTATTAGGATGAAGTACTTCTTTATCGTCTTTAAAAACAAAATAATTTACTTCAGGTATTTTTGCTAATATATGAGACAAAAGTCGATATTTTGGTTGGAATGCAGTCTTTGAATAAAGATATATATTTTTAAATTTTAATCCATTAGGGTGCAACAGTAAACTGAGCATAACATTGGTTTTTCCACAGTTTGACGGTCCGCATATTACGCAGCGAATGTTATTCGGTAAAAGAGCACTATGCCTTGCAAATGATTCAGACTTTAAATCAATATTGATGTAACTTATTTCTAATGATAGTGGTTGCTTAATCCAATTCATGTTGATGTTTAAGAAAGTCAGTGAAGACTTAGTCTATTTATACTCTTGCAATGTTTTAGGTAAGTAATAAAACAAAGACATCTTCATATTATATGTTTATTTTATTTTAGTGAATCAGAGTTGAAGTCCTAATCAAGTTATAAAAATTGAGGAAGCAGCAAGCAATATCATACTTTTTGGTCAGACTTATTATTATTATAATATTGGTACGCTTACATAAACATCATTTACCTCAGTTACATCTGACACATCTGTTTGTTACCTGATGACCCGATAACTATTGTAACTGATATCATCTCATAACAATAGTATATCTAATCCGATTGAATACTGCAAGTAAATAAATAGGTATATTTTTTACTCGTTGAGAAGTGTAAAATAGAACAAGATTATTCCCTTATCACAACAATGTATCACAATGACCCCAAGGTAGCGTAGTACTCTGATTCGACATTATTTGTCTCTTGTCATCATTTCGATTAAGAACAAGTTTTTTTATTTTCTGAGTGTATATAACGTGTTTCATTGATCTTATAACACTCATTTTAAATTTAATATTTAAGTTATCATTTAATGTGTTTCGATACTGGGTTGGAGTGATACGTTTCGTAACACATTTAGAAACACCCTTAGCTTTTTTTATTTGAGATTTTTCGCTCTGTATGCAATATAGTTTAGCTCTTAATCCTATAAACTCCTTTATAACATCACCCCCCATTTCATCTTTGAAAAGGCCGGGAATTTTAGTATTTTGTCTCGGAATATTATACATGTTATATTCCTCAAAATTGCTCGTATCGAACTCTGACAAGTTTGTTTGCATATCTTTATAAAAGTCTTTCGTTTTTATCAAATAAAGTAGACTGTCTGTATCGGTGTAGCATAATTTCGCTTTTCTATTATATTGCTTTTTAATGAAATCGTAATGAAATCGATATAAATGTTGTTTGGCGTATTCTAAGACAGAAAAACCAATGTATATTGGTCTATCTAATATGACCTTTTCTTGCTTAAGCTGAATAGCCACAAAATTTTTTGAAAATATACTAATACTGTGTAAGTTGGGTTTTGCAATAATTTTTTCAGCTCCATTCTTTTTATTGGTTTTATTATTAATATCTCTCCATGTAGTTATCAGTTTTACATCTACTTGTTTTCTCCTATTTTCGATCGTCTTCCCAAATATAGCATTATTTAATAATTTAAAAAAGTCTTTCTCAAATGTAGATTTAGAAGCTTGACGTAAGCGAGTATTTAATTGAATATATTTTTCCAAATATCTTTCTTGGCGGAATTCAATAATGCGATGCATTTTACTCAAAACCAGACCATGTTTCAAACATTCTTTTAGATACACGTAGTGTATAATATAATTGAATTTATTATAAAGATTAGCAATTAATTTCTTTGTTCTTCCACCCGGTGGAACAAATTTTTCTGGAGCAAAGGGTAGGTCGCTATGACTTGTATGTAAATGATCTGGATATAACAAGTCTACTTCTAAGATATACCCATATTCTGAATCATCGGATATATTGAGCACATTAAATTTATTTATTTCTTCATTAGATAAAAACCTAAAATGTGATATTGGCATTTTCTGCATCATTGCGTAACCGTATAAATTATTACAATCGAGATATATGAGAAAGGTAGACGGTTTAGAACAGTCATATTCAGAAAGATATCTGTTATTAGCTTGAGCGTGTCTCAGAGAACATTGTGCCAAACCTCCGCGAATACCCTTTTCTAACATTTGATAAATATCAATATCGCTTATTAGATCTAACTTTACTCCAGTATGCAAAAGCATTGCATTCCAGTTACATAGAAAACAGGATCAAGCTTATAGTAATATAAACAACTGTTCCTAAATTTTTCAAATATCTCACACAATAACAATACCTCACTTTTGAGGTATAAGTCTGTGTACTCTCCAAGAGAACGGATATTGAACACATTCCAAACCTTTTTCGCTCTCGAATACTCTTCGTCACTAATGTGCTCAGATGTTAAACTATTAAAAAAATATTTTTTTGATGGAATTTGGTTTACACTGAATTTAGACCATGAATCAACATAATCATAGGGATATACACCTTTTTGTTTAACTAAATGAAACTGCACTTTATTTTTGAATGCATTCGATAAGTGACAAAAGTCTTGTTCTTCAAGACTTTTACCCAACATATCTAAACTGGAACTTAAAAACTGAAATGAGTCTATAAATTTTATTTGCAAGGACCGGGAATTAGACAATGCAAAGTATTTTGTAATTGTTAAGTATTTTTCTTTAGTCTTTGGAATAATTTTAATATCACCGGCATATTTAACTAACTCTTTAATGAACAAGTGCGAATCATAGTTTGTTAGATTATGAAATATTACTGGAATAAAGGGCTTAGTTCGAAATAATATGTTACACTTTGAATGTGCGGCTCCGCGATATTCTGATGTAATGTGATCATGATCATGTACTTTGTCGTTGCCTGTGAACGATTCCCGGCAAATGTAGCAATGCGATGCATTGCGATATTCGTTCTGTTCTTGCTTAGTAAGAGGTTTCATGACTCTATGACTACGGAGTATCTCATCAATAAATAATGAATCTTCAATTAAACGTCTTATAAATACTTCAACACAGTCTGGACCTCTATAAGAAACAAATTTGTTTAAGCTAGGATCATGTGCACAACACAAGTAATAAGCAAAGCATGAAGGTCTATGAATTTTGTAAGTTTCAGTATTATCAGTAATGCTTTCAGAATAATTACTTAATAAACTTTCAAAATCCGCATATATAACAAACTTATGTTTTTGTTGTCTTTCAAAGTTCTTAAAAAAGAGCTTAGTATTAACTTTGGGCAATACAGCTAGAGTTTTTGAACAGTTATGAGCATCAAGTTTAGCCTCAGACGGAAAAAACTGTAAACAGCTTTCACAGAAATGAGTTTGTCCATGATGACGAGTCACCTGTCTACGCACAAGCCGTTTAAGATCTTTTATCAAGCAATAGTGACCACATTTGTTTTTTTCAATATACAACAAGTTAACGTGGTTGCTTTTTCTTTCATTTGTAATATATAAAGGTCCGGTTATGGTATGTTTTTTATCAATACCGTACACAGTAATACGTATTTGAGAAGAATAATCCATGTATAAGTACTTATACATGGATTATTCTTCTCAAATAATTTTATATCACATGGAGTCGGCGGGAAAGCCATACCCCTTGTCTTTAACACTGATGAATAATAAGGGTAAGAACTTGTTCTATTTACACTTTTTTTACTAGGATATAATGGAGCAACTATGCTCCACGCAAAACAAAAGTTGTCATTATTTCTAATATTAAGACAACTCTTTGTATTTTTTATAGCTTTAGGTAAATCTAAGTAACTACCGCCTCTCAATGGAGAATACTTGTTTAGGTTTACCTCAAGATGACTTACAGATTTAAACGACCAGCCTGATTCAGAATGTTCAAATTCAGATAATTTTTCCTTTAAAGTACTGCTAACATTTGAATACATTTCAATAAGATCTGTATTGCAAAATACTGCTTCATACTTAGAATTAAATGATTTTATCTGTTGCCAATCTGATTTGGGCAAAACAAAATTGGCAAACATTTCAAAATTAACTTTTATACATTTGTGTTTCTCTAATGCTGAAATAATTATTTTTTTTTACAACTTGTTCTATATCACAGAGAAACTCTTCCGGTATTAAATAAATACAATTTTGAAGTGGGTTTACTTTGTATGTAATGATTCTATTCCTAAATGCAGTTGCGATTATGTCTACATTTTCTAACTCAGTTTTTAAAATACAATTTTTCTTATGAAAATTTGTCCTTAAGTGATACTTATAACTAGTTTTGTCTAGCTTAATATTACATTTGTCGCATGTAATACTATTACTTGGAACCCTCTCTGAAAAACAAAAAGTAAATATTTGAATATGCGTTTAATTACAAAGGAATTATACATAGAAATTACAACTAATAACATAATGAATAGTCAATTTGTCAGTATACAAAGACACAACTAATAACATAATGAATAGTCAATTTGTCAGTATACAAAGACATTATAGAATAATTACTATATCTACTACTAGAACTGGATATACGATAGACGAAAATAAGTAAGTATAAGCAAATCAATTCACGGGTGATTTAATGTGCTCACTAAAGAAACCGGCACGTTTTTATATTGTGACTTAATGTCATAGTTAAATTGTCAGTATACAAAGACATTATAGAATATAAAACTATACCTACTACTAGAACTGGATATACGATAGACGAAAATAAGTAAGTCTAAGCAAATCAATTCGTGGGTGATTTGCTGTACTCACAAAAGATACCGGCACGTCTTTATATTGTTACTTATTGTCATAGTTAATTTGTCAGTACACAAAGACATTATGGAACATATTACTATAAGTATCTAAGTACTACTAGAACTGGATATACGATGGACGAAAATAAGTAAGACTAAGCAAATTAATTCACGGGTGATTTGATGTGCTCACAAAAGATACTGGCACGTCTTTAAATTGTGATTTAATGTCCTTTAAAAACTCAACCAAGTGATGCCAAGCTTTAGTGTTGTCATCGCTTTTAGTTTTTAAAGTTAATATAGATTTGCGCCACCTCTGTTTTGGTTTAACGTTTTCCAGTTCTTTACACATATATATTTTAAGGTCAATATAATGACTACCCTGTAGATCATTTTTATATTGTTTTGTATAGCCGTTGGAAACGCGACGGTAAATATCTAACGGTTAACTCATCAGTACCATACGTATCTTCAACAACGCCATCACTATCGTCACCCAGGATATCATTGGCAGTCGCTAGTTTTTTCCCTCTTTTGTCCTTTACTACTTTCTTTACTGCAGCTTTTGTGCTGGAAGTATAAAATACATTTATTAAATATTTGATAGATCAAAATAATTTTCACATACACACACGCACACACACACACACACACATACACACATATAATGATACCAGGAATCAACTCTAATATCGTCGATACTATAGTAACTTACCCTTTCTTTTTATCAGCTTTTAGTGTAGGGATTTCGTCAGTTGCAGCCGGCAACTTTATTTTAGGTATTTTATAATCTAACAGTTTAGCCTCTTCCTTAGATCTGGAACAAAAATAACAAAAACGTTAAACTAATGCTATAATAATAGGCAAATAAAAGTATATTATAGCATAAAATTACAGTTACAATTAATAACGATACCTTTTAGGTTTTCTCTTAGCATCTTCATCATGTTTCCTTTTCCCCGCCTTTGCCTTCGTCTCAATTACAGGCGCCGTAGATGGGCCGGGCTCTGCCATATTGTTAAGCACATTCGGTGTGGGAACTGGCAGCGCTGGCGGCAGCGTCACACGCTTATCCGTCTGCACACTTGACGATGAAGAAGACGAGCTACTGGACGAACTCGATGAACTCGAGGAATCGTATGCATCGCCTGAGAATAAGTTGCTCTTAGACCTGAAAATAATGAATCTCATTACATCTTTCCTTTGTTGTAATAATGGTTAGAAGTTTTACTTTTTGATTCAGAGTACTCAATCCACAACAATTACCAGTACGTCTTAAGGATCGTAATAATGAATAAAATCGTAAGTTTTTGTACTCGGGTACTCAAACTATAACGAGTAAGTAGTTAGTAAAAATTCGTTCGTTTGTTATATGAATAGAAGTAACAATTTGTGTACTTGAGTACTCAGCCTATAACACAGCTTATCGGTTGTAATAATGAATAAAAGTGACAACTAGTATACTTGAGTAGGTACTAGCTACTTACACTACGGTCTCTAAATATCAAATATAAATGAATAAGTTTGACAACTTACATCTTTGTAGATAACTCTTTCTTTTTAAACGACACTTGCTAAGTGATTCCAATAAAATCCAATAAGCACACCAACAAGACTGTTCCAGCGTTATGATGAAGGGGGTATATTTATAGGTTTCGGTAACTTTACATGTGTTAGTCTTTATCATACAGATCATAGCAATAGCAAGCTAAGCATTATAGCCTAATTCGTATTCTCAATTATTGACATCGATCACACACACACACACAAACCAAACAAAGGTATCATAATGCATCTACTGCTGCACGCAACATCTCTAAAATGAATCACATTAGATGAATGTTTAAATGAGAAAAGGTCATAAGTAACACCCTACGTCAAACTTTCAATTCTAAACTTTACTTCTTTTAGAATACGAGATATGGTTTGTACACAATATAATTTTAATTCTGTTAAAATTTCGTAGAAAACTCGTTATTTTTTGTTTAAATCTGGTAGCGAGTGGTCGTGTACATTCAAGAATATAAGCAATGTCAGTAAGTATTATATATTCAGTCCAGAGTAAAACGGTAAAAAAGAGTTGTGTACTCACTCGGATTATTGGTCATAATGCATAATGTTTCTGTTTCAGGACACTGAAGATCTTTTTCCATTCATCTCCAACCAACCATTTGACTTAAGTCGCGGTCATGAGTTAGAAAACCAAGGCGAGGATGTTGTCGGTCCCATAAGACATATAAAGAGACAAAACAAAGTTGGTTTCTACACGAGCATGAAGAAACCATCCAAAAAAGCTACAAAAATAATCAAAATTGAAGTGTACGATGCACAAACTTTAAAAGAACAAAAACAATGTGAACCTGAAATCAGTGCTCAATATGTAGCACAAAGCATATTTGATAATGTATATTGTGATGTTAGAAAAGTGTTAAAAGATATACAAGATACGTTGTACCAATAAATTTAATAATAGAATGTAAAAATAATAATAATATTTTGTTATAGAATATTGATAATATGTAAACAATCTGTATATTATTATTCAATTAAATAAAGTGTAATTGGTAATACTTTTGTGAGAATTTCTTTCTAATACCTACCCTACAAAACACTGTCATTATAATGTTTGACAATCTTGTATAACACTTGGATAGTTAATTAAAATATGTTTAATGTACTATTGTCTAAATTATTAGTCTAAGACAATTATATAAACATAGATTGTAATGTCCTACCTGAATTATAAAGTTCTCAGATTTACAGTCAGTATTTAGCCACAAGACCTCACATACTTACATGATTAGTTCATTTGTACTCAATTTTTTACCACGTTAACTACAGTAAAATACAAAAAGTAATGTGTAAAATTGGGAAGTCTGACGCGCGCTTCTCCTGGGAATGGATCTAGAGTCCCAGAGTACTGGAGTTCACAGATACAAGAGTACCTGAGTACGCGAGTTTCGGTGAGCGAAACGCCTAGAGGCAGCGCCTCCTAAGAGGCGCTCTTGTTCTGGCGTTTCGCTTATTCTGAAACTCGAGTACTCAGGTACTCTTGTATCTGTGAACTCCAGTACTCTGGGACTCTAGATCCATTCCCAGGGAAACGTGCGCCAGACTTCCCAATTTTATACTACTATTGTATTCTAAATAATATAATTTTGTATCTAGATTGCTTTTAAAGCGTTCCAGCCGACCTGCAGTTTTTGGCACAACAGTGATATTCTTTTTCATCACTTGCTTACACTGGTCTGGAAAACTGACCATTTGGCCACAATGATCAGAGTCCAGGTTATTAATAATTTGCTTAGCCAGTGGTTTTACATTTGTATATATGTTATCAATACAGGTGGCCGAAGTGGCAGTTATTCTTGTAGGCTCCAAAAATAAATGATTCAAATTGTATGATAGAAATAAGTTTTTTAATTTTAGTTGACATTTTTTTTTAATTTATTTAAACTTTATTGCCTAAAATACAGCAAATGGCGGACTTAGTGCCATAAGGCATTCTCTAACAGTCAACCAGTGAATGTGTACATGAATTTTTGTAGGCGGTGACATTATTAGAAACTTACAATCAATTTAAAAAGAGACAAATAAAAAATAAACACTTAAGGTAACTAGCACACATATACATATAAGTACATGCATTATACACAAAATATCTATAACTATACACATACATATTATACTTAATATATAATTATATTTTATATAAATACATATATACAAACGACAAAAACATAGAGTAAATCAGCTTAAAACTTTTGGACGGATTTCAGAAAGTACTCACGCGCTAAACTCTTGAAGGCAACCTTGTTAGAAGCATTTCTAACGTCAAAAGGCAGTGCATTCCAGAGTCAAATAGCAGTAAGAGTGAAAGATTTAGAAACGAAATTAGTGCTATGAGAAGGAGTTTGGAGTACCAGATTAGTGCTGAAGCAAAGATGGCGTTGGTGTGAAGCACCCAAGAACTGAAAGCGGGATTTAAGATAAACCGGGACGCGTGGATCAAAAAGTGTGCGTAGAATTTCTCGGCCCGCCTTGATCGTGACGGCCTAGGATCCTACACGTTGATGATGACTTTCTCAAGGGCCGCGCACGGCGGGTTCGATGCGTCGCTTTAGACCCTTGAGACGTTGATAGTTGATGGTGGTGATGGTTCAGATGATAAAAATAAACACTTTACTTTGTTACACTGATTTTAATAAGTAACAAGAGTTAACTACTATAATTAATATTATACGGCGCAGGCATCCGGGGGGTCGCTCATAACTGGATTACCTCTTATTTTAAAAATCGAATGCAATTTGTAGAAGTACAGTATACAAACTTAAATACCATAACAAATGTCAGATCAGAGAGAGCAATGGTGACAAAGTCTATCCCCCAGGGTAGTGTTATCGGATGCTTTCTCTTCCTAATGTACATAAACGATTTGCCTAAAAATATAAATGAACAATGCATATTATTCGCAGATGATATGTCAGTTATATTGTCCACTAAAAATGAAATAGAAATAAATAAAAAACTACAAACTACTATAGATGAGATCACCTCTTGGCTTAATGATCATAATTTAATATTAAACTGCAATAAAACTAAATTAATGATTTTCAAACCATACCAAAAAAAAGCATTAAATATAAATTTTTCTATAAACAACATTAAACTTGAATGTGTCGATAGCTTTTCACTGCTAGGCATAAAAATAGATAGTAATTTAAACTGGAAAAGCCACATAGAATATATACAAGGCAGATTGTCTAGATTTACATACGCCCTAAACGAAATAAAAAGATGCACAGACACGAGCACAGCCAAAGCGGCGTACCACGCATACGCGCACGCGTGGCTGCGCTACGGCATCCCACTGTGGGGCAACAGCACCAATCTACAACAGCTATTCGTTGCCCAAAAGAGATGCATTCGCATATTAGCAAATATAGACACATTAGTTAGCTGCAAACCGTATTTTAAACTTTATAAAATTTTAACTGTAACTTCATTATATATATTAGAATCATGCAAATTAGTGAGGAAAAATATTGACTTGTTTCTGAGAGCTGAAAATAAAAGCGTAAGACTCAGACAGAAAAATAAGCTACTTCTACCTAAAACTAATTTATCTATAGTGAGATCAGGACCTTATTCCATGGCAGTAAAATTATACAATTCATTACCAAACACAATAAGAGAAATAGAAGATAATAAAAAATTTATAACATCCTTAAATAATTATTTAATAGATAAATGCTTTTATAAACTTAATGAATATTATACTAACGTGTCATAAGTAACACCTATTAATAAATTTTGTTTTTTCTTTGTTTAACTATATATAAATTATATCTAAGTTGTTATACCCTTGCAGGGTTCATGTGTTGATCTTCACCTGTTTTTAACACCTCTTATGTACCACATGTGTAAGCAATAAAGAATTATCAATTATCAATATTAAAATGGCGTCCACACGCCTTGATGACAAAACCAATGAACGACTGATTTAAACTAAAAACTATGAACTATACATTTTTTACATTCAGTGCCCTCTAATGGCCGCCGTTAGACCAATCACGATCACTGCTTGAATGATAAGTGATTTTTTCTGAACTTATGATCGATAACACAAAGTCGTTAAACCTTAAAATGATACACAATGAAATTAAAATAAAAACATGTTACTTTTCGATTAACATTCCTCCCGCCACCAGTGGGAAATGAACTGATTAGTTGAAGTCCCTAATGCGCTCTACTTATATTAACAATAACACATAATATGATCCATAAACATGACTTATCTTTAAAAATGGATATATACACAGAAGTGCAATGGTTAACTTAAATTACTTTCTATTGGTATCGGTAATTTACACAATTTGACCACTGGTCTTACAAGCTCTCCGCTTTGAGTCTTTAATTTAACTGATCTAACAATGTGATCTGATCCCTTGAACAATTCAATAACTCTACCCCTTCGCCAGTGAAGAAGAGGTGAGTTCTCGTCAATAATAAGAACTAAATCGTTGAGCTCTACATTGTTAATATGATTATACCATTTATTACGTGACTGTAGTGTACTGAGATACTCAACATGCCAGCGCGACCAGATCGTCTGGTACAATTATTGAATAACTTGAAAACGGGAAAATCGCGACATTTTAGTTTCCTTCCAGTGAGCTTTTGGCAAGGCAACTAGAGGCTGACCTATGATGAAATGACCGGGCGTTAGAACCTCTAAATCACTGGGGTCCTCTGACATAGGCACAAGAGGCCGTGAATTGAGTATAGACTCTATTTTAGTAAATAGAGTAGACAGTTCCTCGAATGTTAAAATGGTATCGCCCACCTCTCTCTTGAGGAGGTTTTTAGCGCTTTTGACTGCAGCCTCAAATAGGCCCCCCATGTGGGTCGATGCAGGAGGATTGAACTCCCAGCGAATGCTCTGTTTTCTGAACTCCTCCTTGAGGATAATCTGGTTGTCCAACAAGAACTGAGTGATCTCCCTTAGATACGAATTAGAACCAGTAAAATTGGTACCTCGGTCCGATCTGATTAGTGAAGGCAGCCCTCGTCGGCTGACAAACCTGGTGAATGATGCGATGAAGGCCTCGATGGTTAATGCAGAGACCACTTCGAGATGAACAGCTTTTGTACCTAAACATACAAAAACACACAGGTAAGCTTTGATTGACGTAATCCAATACTCTCGCCGCAGTATGGCAATGAGTGCGTTTGTCGCTGCATGACAATATGACTTGTGATAATATTCTATGAGTAATTGACCCCACCTATGATCCTTAGGTATTAAATATGGATGCCTGGCTCCGTAAGGCAATGTTGATTTCCGTAGTCGGCCGCCGAATCGTATAAAGTGGTCTTCATCCACGAAGACACTTAATTTCTGTAGCGATTTACAGACCACTTTTCCTTGCTTGATTAATATAATTTCATCTTTATATGAATCCATTTGAATTCCTTGCTTGATTAATATAATTTCATCTTTATATGAATCCATTTGAATTTTCTTAACCCAATGTCTGGTTGCTTCACGAGTCTCGTCTAATGAGAGTGTAGAGTTAAGATTCCGTTTTTCTTTAGGCAATCTAATATTTCGGCAAAATCTAAGTACCAATGAGGTAATATTGATAAGCTTACTGAACGAGCTGATACGTGATAACAGCGCGTTTTCCCATGGTTCGACCGGGGTAACAAGATTGACCAATTTTTTGAATCCAGGTAAATCGTAAGGCATAGTAACACTGGTGACGCAGGCCATTGTGACTCCTCCTTAAGTAACCAGTCTGGGGACAACCATAAATTGAAATGTATGAGATCTTCAGCCGCCGTGCCTCGTGATGCGACATCTGCAGGGTTTAATTCGGAACGTACATGTCTCCATATCATAGAACGTTTTGAATGTTGAATGTCTTGATCTCTGTTACATTCGAATGTTTGAAGCATGTATGGTTTTGTGTTTATCCAAGATAATACGATTGTGCTGTCTGACCAAGCATTGATGCTGTCAAATATAATTGAATTGTCATATGACTCTGCTACATGATTCTATGGGAAGCCGAAGGTGGGTAGAATGGATGCAACTTTGAGGAAGGCAAAGGGAAGATCTTCCTCCGAGCTGGGTGGTATAGCTCGGTTGGAAGGTGTTTGCTTCGTGTCGAACTATGTGCGGCGTCTTACAGGTAGGTGGCGCCGCCACAATTCAATAGCTTGAACACTAAATGAGCGGCACTGAGTTCCAACTTTGGTATCGTTTGCTTTGATTTCTGAAAAGCTACTCTTGATTTAGCTATAAGTAAACGTACCATGACATTTTCTGACGCGTTCACGGTCCTGAGGTAGACGCTTGCGGCAAACCCAGTCTCTGCAGCGTCTCCGAAACCGTGAAGTGAATATGAGACAGTCTGTGGCAGTGCAACACATCTAGGTATCTGCAAGTTTGACAAATAATTAAGGTCTTGAATGAGTTCGTCCCACTGACGACATTGACTATTACTGACAGGTTCGTCCTATTTGACTCCATCTGAAAATAGTATCTGAAGAAACACCTTGAATCGAAACACAATAGGCGCACAATATCCACACGGGTCATACAGGCGTGCTATTGTGCTAAGGATATGACGCTTAGTAATTGCTTGTCCTAGCGGTACATTGATCTGATATGACATTGAGTCTGATACTGGGTCCCATTGAATACCTAATACTTTAATAAAGCTTTTATCGTCAGTATCAAACTGATGTGGTAGCTCGCAGTGTTCCTGCGGAAAATCCTGCAGTAATTCATTGCAAGTTGATGACCATTTCCTGAGCTCATATTAGGTGTTGAGCCTCTGATAACAAATCTGCGCCCGTGAGAATATCGTCAACGAAGGTATCTCGTCTGATGACGTTTGAAGCTGATGATTCATGATGACTAGCCTCCCAATCATCGGCGAGTTGTAACAATGTTCGAATTGCAATGAATGGACTTGATCGTAGGCCGTAGGTATTAGTATTCAACTCATATACCTGAATTCGTTCAGACAAGTCCTCTCTCTACAAGATGAGCAGGTACTTTCTGTCTTCAGGGTGTATCTAGGTCATTCTAAACATCTGCTTGATGTCGGTCGTGAAGATTATCTGATGCCGTCTGAAATTTAACAATATTTGGGTAATATCATTTTGAAGTGGTTGACCTGTGTGAAGACACTGGTTTAGTGATGTTCCTGTTGATGAACGAGCACTCCCGTCAAATACTATACGGATCTTATCCGTTCCCATTTTGAATATGCCATGATGAGGGATGATGAAATGTTCGGAGTCTAACTGAAAGTCCGATTTTGACATATGACTGAGAGTTTCATATTCCTTCATGAATTCTTTGTATTTACTTGCAAATAATGAATTTTTTGCCATCTTTCTTTCTAAAGATCGCAATCGTTGAATGGCTAAAGCCTTTGATTCACCCAATGGTGGCCTTGTTAAAGGTAATGGTAACCTAACCAAATATTTGCCGTCTGGCATACGTTGAGTACTTGAATTATACAACCTTTCACATTCCAAGTAATCCGGATGCACAGCTGGCTTCGAAGGGGGCTGTTCCACCTTCCAAAACTTTTCTTAAACTTCCTCCAGTCTGACTGCATAGAGTCCATAGTCTTCTTCTGACATGCCTGCCGACTAGTCGGGTGATGTGACCGTCGATGGTGACTGTTGAGTGTGTATCGCTCCCATGATGACGTGACCAAAACATGATCCATAAGCCGCTATCCCTGGAATGTTGGTTGAAATCTTTGAACCATCAAGTACATAATTAAGCACATCTGTACCAAGTATGATATCTACATCTCGAGCTTTATCAAAGTTGCTATCAGCAAGAATAATATTTGATGACTTTAACTGATTCTTTAATTTAATATCATATGGCGGAATATCTCCTGATAATGTGAACATAACCATTGCCCTGGTACCAACTATTGGTAATTGAGCTCCTACGGGTTTAATGACTAATTTGACAACAGTGCCCGGTGTAGTAACTGCTTGATGACCTACTCCGTAAAGAGGATTACTATTACCCTGTTGGTGCAATTTTAAATGATGAACTAATGATTGTTTGATGATTGAAACACAGGCTCCTGTATCTAACAGGGCCCGGACCTTGACAAATTGACCATCACCTGACCTGACCATTACTATTGCAGTAAGACAAATAGTTATGGGGAGTGATGGTCCCTAAGATGCACCAACAGTTACGTTATCTCATGCCCTATCAGGGCTCATCCTTGACCCAAACCTGAGTGAATGAAAGGTGGTCTGCGCAAGATGTGCTCTGTCACCAACTCGTGGCCTTGGCTGGTGATGAGCCATGGATTGCACCGGTGGAGCCTCATGATGATGATGATGTGCTGAAGATGGATTTGCTTCTTCCTCGATCACACCAGTGATATGCACTGGTGGTGAGACATGACGCGCTTTTGACGAAATTGGCGTGTCTCGACCACCTGCGCATTGGGTGATCAGTCAAGCAGTTGGTTGATTTTGCTACCGGGGAGCACCGATGTTCTCATCTGCGTTGCAAATGAGTGAGTTATGATTCTGGGAGCCACAATGAGAACACCAGTTCCTATGCGTACAGTCACTTGCATAGTGCTTCCGTAAGCATCGATAGCAGTGTCCCGACTTAGTCGCCCATGACTTACGACTAGATCGTGACAACTGTTGAAAGTCAGGGCACCTATAAAGTGAGTGTCCCTGGGCATTACAAAATGAACAAGAAGGCCTCACCTGACGAGCTGATGATCCTTGATCTGTTGATGATGACATCACCTGATTAACCTGGTATGCCTTGCCTGATGTCACCCGATGTTGACTTGATCGCGGAGCTGGTGGACGCACCGTTGGTAGTGAAGCCAGAGGTGGTCTTCTGACAGGCTCAGGTGCTGATGCCACTGTCAGCTGCAGTCGGCACTGTTCGTCCAACAACACCATTAGTTGACTAATAGTAGGCAAAGCATCAGGATTCGTGATACAGCGCTCCTGAAATAGTGACCGCAGCTTAACAGGCAGTTTCTGTAATGTTAAATACAATATATAATGTTAAATATAATATAACATATGACCACTCTTTGACAGGCTGATCTAGTTTTTCTAGGGCCTGAAGAGCTTCTTGAAGAGGATCATAAAATTGTGAACGCAGGTGAGTGACTGATGTTGTTATGACGGGTAAATTTACTATCCTACCGATATAAGCATCAAGTAATAATCTAGTATTTTTATATCTAGACTTAAGTAAATTTAGAGCCACTGAATAGTTCTTATCATCTACCGGCAGCTGTCTGACAATGTGAAGAGCCTCACCTGACAATGATGATCTGAGATAGTAATGCTTTTCAGCATCCGATAAATCACGTTCATGAACTAATGAATGAACCAAGTCATAGAATGGAACCCAGTCCATTAGGTTTCCTGAAAACTTGGGAAGTTCTATAAGTGGTAATTTGGCCATTACCTGGTTTGATGTGAACTTGTGTGATTTGGAAGTACCAGCGGTTGACTCCGACGACGCCTGGTCCAGTTTTATCATCAGTTTGTTGACCTCCGTGAATTGCGCCTCGAACAGCGACATGTCTGTCTCAGACACTTCGTCGCTTGGGAAACCCAATAATGTTTCGTATGCTAAAACCAAATCTTTATAGTAGGTATTAAAATGCCTTTTTGCCACTGAAGCAGAAACAGATCCAGCTTGATCGTCGATCGTCGCGGCAAAATCCAACAACATTCTATGATGTGTTTTAAACTGATTTCTTGTCCTACGCGAAGTCATGATTGTAACACTTCTGTCTAAACATAAATACTAAATCCTAAATAATATAATATCAAATCAAATGATCTCACTATAAACGTCCTACTGCTGGGCAAATAAAATTATCATCATGTACATCTAACAGCTGACAAGGACGCAAATAACGGAGCTTGTTTCACTTACTCTAAATATCCTTTCGTTAGCTATGTGTGGGGACGTTGAAAGCGTGTTCCAGCCGGATTGAGGTGGTCTCTTACAATTTGATCTGGAGGTGATAAAGGTAATTTTTCCTTTAATCAAATAAGGTTGATTAAAGGGAAAATCATAAGAAAGAAGAAAGTAATGTATCGCTTATAATTTTGCGATTGTCTAAGCGAGCCATTATTGAGTATCGCTTATAATTTTGCGATTGTGTAAGCGAGCCATTATTGATTCTGTCTTCTCTATGGTCTAGTCGCTCTGTTTTTGTCTCTGCTCGACGACCCTGCCAGTATGGAAGGGCGTCTGTGGTTAAATTAACAGCCATATCGATTTTTTATGCGATTTACTCTAATATAAAAAGCAGACACACGCTGAGAAAGTTCTCTTTTCCTGCTGTGTCTACCTACACTCGACATTACTTACAACGTTGCGCTGTTAAAATTCTGCGCGAAAATATAACCCGAAATCTCAGTGAGTTGTCTATAATATTTTCAACTTGAATTATTTTGTAGAATTGCTGTGTGTTAGTTTTACAGATATTACTAGTGTTTTGCAGTGTTTGGTAATTGCATAGATTGTTAGTGTTTAACGTAAAGCCTAAATTAATATAATTCGTTTAAAGTCATGTTACCTTCAAAGGGAATAATTGGTATTCCTGTCTTGTTACAATTACTGTCTAACATGTGTAAATGGTATTGGAGGACGCGAGGTTCCTGTGATCCCGTGGACGAAATACCATTACCAGTTTATTTATTGTCATTTTTACCGTTTCAGACATCATTTAACTACAATGTTGATATCTACCCGCTTTTGTTGTAGTCTCCTTGTAGAATTGTCTAACGGTTTTCCAATCATAATTTTACTTAGTAAAGAGGGCCTGGTTCAATTGTAGCTGTTCTACAACAGTCACAAAAGCCGGGACTTAGTGAACATAAGTTCATTCCTTTTCTTGGTGTATTCCAGGGTTCCTGTACCAGGCTACACCCACTGGGCCTGTGCGCTGTTGCCTGCTGCTTGCTGCCTGCTGCCTGCCCGCCTGCTAGAGCTCGTGCGTGGATCAGCTGCCTAGCGTACACGACTCCGCTTTCGTCCCTGCGCGCAGACTGACCTCACCGGCTCCAGGTTCCGGGTAGCTGCAGTCTACGAGGAAGATTAGCCTAAAGCTAAGTCCCCTTTTAAGTCCTAGCAAGCGGACAGAGTGAGCGATCCGTGAACCAGCACCTGAGTCTTGTAAATTCTTTACTAAAATAATAGGATTAAACTTGTTAACCTATTCACTGTTTTATCCTATTCTGAGGCAACTAACCCCGCTTAGGTCTAGTAGACTTATTCACTCGTCCTGGAGTGCTTGGGCGGATTCAACTGTGTCATGACCACACAAGATTGTCATCAACGAAGATAGATTTGCGAAGAACTTGAGTGGCTACAGGGTAGCGATGGCCTTCATCATAAGCTAGCTGAAGCAGAGTGCGGCATGCATGGTATGGGCTTGATCTTAAGCCGTAGGTGACTGTATTGAGGGCGTAGGTGAGCAGAAGGTGATCTGGTGAGGACCGCCACAGTATCAGCTGATACCGTCTCTGGTCTGGGGCAACCAGCACATTTCTGAACACCCTCTGGATGTCAGTGCTGAAAACGACTGGATGCGTTCTGAAGGACATGATGATGTCCACAATGTCCTGTTGAAGGGCGGGGCCTGTGTATAGGCATTCATTTATGCTGACACCATTGGAGCTTTTACAGCTACCATCAAAAATAATGCGCAGCTTGTCCGACCCTGACTTAAATACGCCATAGTGAGGGATATAGAAGTGAGGTTTATGGGCGAATGTATTTAGGTGACAGGGAGCCATGTGCCCTAAGTCGATGTATTCGGCCATAAAGTCGACGTATTTAGAACGCAGAGACGGGTTCGCCATTAGCTTCTTCTCAATATTGAGGAATCTGCGTAATGCGATAGGATGAGTTTTACCTAGTTGAGGGGCGTCCTTAAGAAAGGGCAGAGCGACCGTATATCTGCCTGAGGGATCGCGTGTAGTAGTACAGTGGAAGATTTTATCGCATTGTTCCTCCAGGGGATCATTAAAAGTGTGAGGTTGGGGCAGGGGCTCCTCAGACTCCCAGAACCTTTCCAGACTCTGACGTATGTCTTGGGCTGATTCAGCTGAGTCTGGTTGTGAGCTAACGACGTGAGCTGAGTTAACCTGCTGCGCCGGCTGCGCATACAAGTCCTCAACGCGAAGTCAAAAATCGTGCCGAATGCTATGGGCTTGCCCGGGCCCAACGAGACCTTAGTCCCGTCCAACACCTGGCCAAGAGCGTCCGACCCCAATAAGAGGTCGATCGAGGCTGATGTGTGGTAAAGCTGATCAGCCAATGGCACGGGTGGCTGGCCTAGTATGTGGGAAATGTTTGGTACCTTCTCTAAGGGAAGGTAGCCAGTGACGTTTTTTAAAATATGAGCTGTGGCCGTGATTGTAGGAGTATCATTGTGAGTGGGTCGGCATACTATTGTTATTGCCGCTTTTGACTCATGTTTGTGCTGATTCCCAACTCCTGTAATTTTTAAAGAAGTGGGTTTTGATGGTAAGTTCAAAAGTCGTGCCATGCGTGACATTATTAATGTCAGCATACTGCCACAGTCCAATAAAGCTCTGGCTGTGTGAAGATGGCCATGTACGTCCGCGACTCTTAGTGAGACGGTTGGCAACAAAATCGGTGTGCCAGTGGGCACAAAAGGTGAGTGAGCTGATTGAGTATCAGCCAAAATTGTATGAGCTGAGTATGCATCAGCTGTGTGGGCATGGGTTGACTGGTCATGGGCTAAATCTACCTCTTCGCTAGGGTGCTCCGTGATAGTTGGGAGTCATAATTGCTGGGGGCGTTCGCGAGGCCTACCTGGCGAACCGGACCTGGGCGGGCTAGCTCTGTGAACAGAGCTGGGTTGCACCTGTTTAGCATGTGCGGATTCGTGCCGCCTGCTGTTTCTGGGACGCTCCCTCGAGTGCTCTCTTAGCTGTGGTGGGGGTATGTGTACTGACGACGAATGAGCTGAGTGCGTTGGGTCGTCTGGTCGATGCAGGGACGTGTGATGGTTGGAGCTCCCACAGTCCCTGCATGCCTCCCTTGACCTGCACTCGCTCTCGTAGTGAGGGCCGAGACAACGCTGGCAGCGCTCGCGTGCCTGTACAAAGTCCCAACGGCCTTGTGTTGGCTGGGCATTGTACCATCTGCACGTCATGAGCCTATGTCCTCTAGTGGCACAATAGGGATAGTAGGACGTCGAGCGTGAGGAAGAAGACGAGGACGATGATGAGGAGCAGCTTTGCTGGAAGGTCAAGTAGACGGGGAAGGGCTGACTGCGAGTCGTGGAGGTGGATGGGCGGTGACGCATTTGCTGCGCTGGGCGGAACGGCTGGTGAGTAGGCTGATCATAGGCGCGGTGAGGCGATGGAGCTGAGGAGTGGCCACGGTAATGGTCGGGTTGTTGCTGAGCCATCTGAGCATAAGTGCCATGGGGCAACTGAGGAGGCGCGCGGCTACGAGAAGGGCCGGGCTGGGGCTGAATTGGTTGAGCCATGGCTATGTTGGAGAACTCTGTCTCCACACAGCGCGCGTGCTCCTCGAGATAGGAGATAAGGTCCCTTAACGTGGGCAGGGTGTTACTAGACCCGTGCCTGCGTTCAAACAGCGTGCGGAGCTCGCCCTTGAGCTTCCGCACCACTATTGACACAAACACGTAGTCGTCTCCTATTGGCAGATCTAAATTGTTGAGGGCACACTGAGCTGATATGAGCGGCGTGAGGAACAGTGTACGATGTTCGAGCGCGTATGGATGCTTGGCAGCCCTAGGATGATGTCCACAAAACTATCGATGAGGACCCGGTGGTTCTCGTACCGCTTGGTGAGGATGTCTATGGCCACGGCAAAATTCTCATTGGTAACCTTTAAGTGGGATACCATACTTAATGCCTCACCGCTGAGACTCGAGAAGAGATAGTGGAGCTTGACTGCGTCCGACAGGGTCGCCATGTCGTCAGTCAGACTCCTAAACAGCGCAATGAAGAAAGGCCAGTCCTCCACTTTTGAGCTGAACCTGGGCAGCGATATCTTGGGGAGGACGGCTGTGGGCGTATTGACGCCGAAACTGGGCTGAGCGCTATGGGTTGGGGATGACGTGGAAGAGGTTGAGATTTCCTCCCTAGCCATAAGTATCCTCAGGTACGCCCCGGAGGCTTTTTTGTGGTTCTCAGCGTATGTCTTCTCAATCCCCTCGTCTAAGTTCTCTTCGTCGAGAATGTTGTAGTATACTGAGTCCAGCTTGTCCTTTACGCCTTGTACTTGTGCGAAACGCACGTCAAATTCCGTTATGGAATGTTTGGTGTCGCCAGCAATGATCCTTGATCTCACCTCTAGGAGCTGGTGTATAGCTTTGGCGGCCTCCCTAAATATCGCGGCTTGTGACTTGGTCGGCATCGCGATGAATAAAAGTAGACAAAAAAAAAAAAAACTTATTTAAAGGCAGTAAAAAGAACAACACCCTGTATATATTCTATTAGGGGTGTAGGGGGTGGCTTAGCAGTAGTACCTTGACAGGGTTGCCGGTCGGCTCTTGTCATGAGAGTGGTGATTGCTGCCTGGTCTGCAAGCACTCCTAAATCTCTCCACCTGTGGCTCCCAGTAGCTGTTGTGTACGCAGCGGCCACACCCCGGTAAACCGGTTATGATATGGAGTGACAATCGTCTAGATACCGAAATCGCTTCACGTATCGCTGGGGCTGCTGCTACTTTTGGCGCTAAACCAACGAGTCTGGAAGCCGCACGATTTACAGCTTAAGACCAAGATTTCTGTATACAGAGCCATTGTTTTACCGATATTATTATATGCATCCGAGACCTGGTGCTTGTTTCAAAATTCCAAACTCTGAGGTTCTACGAAGGGCTAATGTAAGCGGTATGGAGGCTATGCTTATGAAAGGTCAACTAAGGTGGTGTGGACACTTGGTGCGCATGGATGATGCTAGACTTCCAAAATCAGTCTTTTATTCGGAGCTCCGTCATGGCAAACGTAAGGCTGGTGGTCAATTCCTGCGCTTTAGGGACGTCCTCAAGCGACACCTAATATCGAGCGGCATATCTGTGGGGGACTGGGACCGGTTTGCTTTAAACAGGCCAGAATGACGTAACAAAATCAATAGGCACGTAGAAGATTTTGAAAAAATGCGTTTAAAAGACCTTAACGCAAAACGCCTTATACGAAAGATTCGACCAAAGCCATCTTATAACTACACACACAATAACAGCGGTCAGCTGAACTGTGCGCCCTGTAACCGAATCTTCAAGACAAGTTCGGCTTTGCAAGTCACATAAGGGCGCACGCCAGGAAATGACGCCAGAGTGTCGCCATCGGCGGATACGTCGTGGAGGACGTCATATATTCTATAGTTGGGCTGGATGTATTTGTTTACTAAGGTAAGGGCAAATGGGCTAAAATTAACGCAACAATAAAGAAAGCAAAACTACGTTGTACGTAGCCCACAGTTGGGCAGACCTGTAGCGGAAACTAGCGCGAAGAATGAGTCGATCGCAAAAAAAATAAAAATAAACAAATAATAAAAACTTAATAAAAAAATTGGGACACTCTGTCTGTGTCCCACAAGTGGGCAAACGTGTGTAGAAACGAAGGCGACGTAAGCAAATAGCCGTAAGCGATATAAAAAAAAAACTGATGAAACTAAATGAAACACACTAAACTCATGTGGTGAGCACGCACAAAGAATGAGCCGATCGCAAAGGCAAAAATTAAAAACAAACAAATATATAAAATTAACACGAGCGAAAAAAAATAGCACGCTACTTGGCACGCGTGGTGAGCATGCACGAGAACTGCTCAGTTCGTTCAGTTCAGTTCAGTTCAGTTCAGTTCAGTTCAATCGGCTCCGATTTAAGACGACAAGAACATAAAAAATTCATTAAAAAATAAAACGGGAAAAAAAACAATTTTGCATACAATCTATCGTCATAATACCAGTCACCATACAAATACAATTTATTAACTAAATGCGAGTGTGTTATACGTAACAAGAATTATATGTGCAGATAAACGCAACGCAAACGTAACGTAATAATTTAACTACTAATTTAATTTACCGAACAAAGTATCATTAGGCAATAATCATTTAGGTACACAAGCGCGCTCAGATCACAACAACATTGTATGACACCACAGATCTGTGATCAGCAGTGGTCGGAGTAGGTATATTGAATTAAGGTCACTGACATCAAACGTATATGTTAATATGGATACTCCTCCGAGTTTCCGGATTATTATGATAAAAATACCGAAACATCGAAATTATTACATGAAACTAGTTAAAAATGTATCAATACTCTCGACGCTATGCTGCTAGTGGCGCTGGTCTCCATCTCTAATGTTGGCCGTATCCATTGTCTCAATCTCGCAAAAGAAAAGAAATCACGTCTTAAATTATTATTAGTGATTTTTTTTTGTTAATCTTTAAATATCTTGGAAACGGTGCGTCCTACGCTAAAATGGACGAAATTTTGTCCCCCCTTTATAAAACCCCCGTCTAACGCTAACCAACCATCACGATGGTACAATTATTAATAATTGTCGCTTTTTAATAATTATTTAGGGTAAGTAACGATTAACTAGTTTAGGAAATGTAGTTTATAGATTTGTTGGGCTTATTTCCCCTTTGGAACTCATTGACTCACTTGGCCGCACATTTGGTCGTTGATTGTAGAGGTTAAGTCACTCTCACACAGGCCGGTCAACGGATAGGTGACCAAAGCTTTATTGTTTCGACCTGTTGGCTAATGTTGAGCCGGCTCTTTGGCCTAAATAAAAGTGTAAGGCCTAAGTAAAAAATCAAAATGTAGAACTTGTAACCGATGAGGATTAAAAATAATTATTTTTAATAAAACTGTAATAATGATTATTTGTATTAACAATAAACAATTTTGTTTGCTTACATATGGTTTTTTATTTTATTACTCTATTTACCAAATTTTTGGAAACTCCGGTACATTCCGGAAGAAATGCATGTCCATGTTATGATATCATGACGCAAGTATCTAAAATCAATATACCTACTCCGACCACTGGTGATCAGACAATCAGATGCATACACTAAATCAACAATAAAAATCACTAAACCTGTTAGCGTAAATTAACTTGAGTTAGCACGAATCGGATACTGGTAACACAAACTTTTATTTGGGTAGTAGGTAGGTAGATAATAAATTTCCCCGTGCTTAGCAACGACTATATCGTTAGAACAGATACTGTATGGTAATGCAACTATAAATGTTATGAAATAATATTTAGAAATGAGAAATTAAAATAAAAGTACGTGATAACTACGAGATATGAGGAAATAATGTTTTTAAGCGGACTATAGTTTTATAAGCAGACTTTACAGATCACCAAACTATGGCGTAAAGAAATACGGGATAGGTCGCCGGTTTATTATTAACGGATCGAATGACCAGAATGTATTCGCGGGTCAGAAGACACCGCCAAATACAGCAGAGTAAAGAAAGGCAGAGTAAAGAAGGTGGATAGGTCGGAAAGCTTACCTGGGATGATGAGGCAGGAGACGGGAGGCGAGCTGGCGGGCGGCGATGTAGGCGATTTGATGGTCGCGTCACAGCACACAGTTCTTTCACCTAATCACAGGCACTATCTTCACAAAGTCACTATCAATAAGGGCTGTCCACGGCGATATCAGGGCGCGTATTTTCTGTACGTCTCGCGGTCAGCTGTTTTGTGCGCGCGCGGTAGATAACAGACAGAGTGACGAACAGACGCGGTCTGCTTACGAGGCGAGCGGCCGCGGGTCGCGCAGCGGTGGCGCCGCGGCAGATAGGTGGACGCGGTCGTCAACAACCGTTGAGTCAACCGCCTTACAGATGGCGGTATAATTTGAATGGGCGTCCCGGCCTCGGCGGGAACATCCTTTGTAAAGGTTGTTATTAATTTTCTTACCAATTGCGATAAAAGCAGAGCGGCAAGTAATTCCATTCTTGGTAATGTGATTTGCTTATTACGAGGCGCTACTTTTGTTTTTGCGGCAACTAATGTCGATATGTACTCGCCCTTATGTTTCTCTGTGACTAAATAAATTACACTTGCATAATCCCGCTCTGAAGCGTCACAAAAGCCGTGTATGTGATATTGTTGTTGCATGTTTCCGATGTATCTTGGTATAACGAAGTTATCAATATTTTGTATGTCTTTTCTCAACTCCAGCCACTCGTTTAGTATGTCTTGTGGTAATTCAGTATACCATGAAATGTCTGAGTTCCATGTTTTTTGGAAAAGTAGTTCGGCTTAGGCTCGAATTGTTATAGGTGAGAGCCACCCGAGTGGATCAAATGTCTGAGATATCTCTGATAACATTTCTCGTTTTGTGTTTCCTGTTTTGTCATTAAGTTTGTTTTTATATGTGAATGAATCAGACGTAGGATTCCATCTAATCCCAAGCGTCTTTCGAGTTTCAGAGTCCTTAAAGTCGTAATGTGATATGTCTCGTTGTTCTGACAATAGGTTTTTAAGTATATCGGGTTGATTTGATGACCACTTCCGTATATTCATGCCAGCACCTTTCAATACAGTTATTAATTCGTTCTGTAGCGCTTTTAGGGTTCTTTCGCAGTTATTACTCGTCATCAGGTCATCCATGTAAAAGGATTCTTCTAATGTGGATGCTGCTAGTGGATATGACCTTGCATTATCTCGGCCAATTTGCTTTAGAACTCTCATTGCAAGGAACGGTGCCGCTTTCATGCCGTAGGTCACAGTTGTAAGCTGATATTCCTTTAATAATTTGTGCGGCGAATCTCTCCATAGGACTCTTTGTAGGTTTTGATCGCTATCTCTAATGCGTATCTGACGAAACATTTTTTCGATGTCAGCACTTATGACGTATCGGTGTAATCTCCATTTATGAATAAGGGTTATCAAGTCTTGTTGAAGATTAGGCCCACTGTACATGAGGTCGTTAAGGCTGTGTCCCGATGATGTCTTTGATGAAGCGTTGAAAACGACTCTTAATGAGAAAAAGAAAAGATGAGATTTGCAGTGGCAAGGCGCTGTTGTTCCAGCTCCTCGGCAAAGCTGACCAGATGCCATCACGACGGAGGGATGGAGGCGAGAAGAGTCTCCAAGATATAATAACTCTTCTGAAGGAGACCGACCCGGACGATGTGCCTGCATTCGTGGCGAAAGAGCTGCATAAGCTGCCCCCCGTCACATTCGACCACGTCGACGTCATCAGGCTGTTGAAGGACGTTACTTCCCTCAAGACGAGCCTGACCGAGGTACTGTGTAAATTGGAGGCCTCCGATAACACCGTAAGTGAGTTGCGTGCCCAAGTAGCGTTGTTAAGCAGCGCTGTTTCGGTATGTAGGTCACCTGAGGCCCCCAACGTAAACACTCGTCGCGGGGCGCAGAATGCATCCATCAGCAGTTTTGAGTCGGCTCATATGGATGCGTCACCGGCCGCTGCTATCGCCGCACGCGATTCCCCGCGCCCCGCCGCCCGCTCCCTCGCCCCGACGGAAACGTCACGCGTTTGCACGTCGTACGTCGTTCCCACGTGCATATGCCGCTGTCGCTGCTGTTGCCAGCCAAAGCCGACCCGCCGCCGCTCCGCAACCGGAGCGACGAACGACGAAGGGGAAAAACAATACCCGCGTACCTTTCGCCGAAGTTGTTTCCAAACCACAAAGGCAGATGGGAATGTGTGACAACGACGGCTTTACGAAGGTGGAGAAGAGAAGAAAGAAGCCCACCAGCCGTAACCTATGTGCCACAGCACCGACAGGTCCTAACCACCTGCTGCGGCCGGCGGTGCCGACGACGCTGCTGTACCTGTCCCGACTGCATTACTCCACGAAGTCAGAGGAGATTGTGGAGTATATCAGAATTAAAGCCAAATACACCCTGAGAGTCGAGCGGTTGGAGTCCCGCCACAACATAAATTTTAATTCGTTTGTGGTGAGAGTGCCGACTGACCACTTGTCGACCTTCATGAAGGAGGACTTTTGGCCGAAGGGTGTCGTGTACCGGCGGTTCAGAGGTCGGTTACCAGACACCGCGTTGCGCCACACGTCGCCGACATGTACGATGAGTACATTACGTGTAAAATAAGATCTTACTAACATAGATAATAAGTATTATATACTAACAAAATTGTTTTATATTGTATGTATGTTAGCTTGTAAGGTATTTATTATATGGGCCTCTTTGTATTTTTACCATCCTGTACATTGTTTGTTGCCTGAAATAAAGAGATTTATTATTATTATTCTCTTTATTCAAACTATATCTTAAGAAAAATTTTTTACAATATTTTATGTAAAAAAAACATATTTACAATATAAAATATTATAAAAAACTTAACCTAGGTTGCCACCGGCAGCGGGGATAGACCCAAGCTACCGGTGGTTAGGGCTGCAGAGTGAGGAACCTCCTGACAATACGTGCCGTGTCAAGGAGTACTGCCTTCTGTATCTGACCCTTGACCCAACCTTTTAGCGAGAGCCTCTCTAGGTGTTGATCGAGGCTCTTAGCTAAAAGACCGTTTGCCGAAACGACTATCGGTACAATAATGGTTGAATCCACATCCCACATGGCGGTAACCTCGTGAGCCAAGTCAAGGTACTTACTGAGCTTGTCCTTCTCGGCTTTCACGAGGTTCTCATCATGAGGTACGGTGATATCAACCAATATTGCCCGGTGCTGAGATCGGTCGACCACCACGATATCAGGCTTATTGGCGACAATAGTCCTGTCCGTGATGATAGAGCGATCCCAGTAGAGCGTTGCATGACCATTATTATTATTAATGACGTCGTAGTGGAGTCAGGTTTCAATACTCCATGGTGCGGTAGATAACAGGTAGTTTCTGGCTGTCCCTGTGTATTAACCTCGCGCATGTGATTAAGATCTTGATACTCTCTCATAAACTGTTGATAACCAAGTAATAATTGTTTGTCTTTGTTCATTCTTTTTTCTAATTGTAGAAACTGTCCAATCGCTTTTGGTTTTGAGGTTCCCAGTTTTTGTTGAAAGTCAGGAATCATCGGTATTGCTACCTCATAGGTACCATCTTCCCGCCGTTTTGTCGTATTTAGAAACAATTCTTCGCAATAAATGTCTTCATTGCTTAATACAGTATGGTCGCTAATGTCTTATATTTCCCAATACTTAGATAAGTCAGGTATTGTTTTCATAACAACATTGCAATGAAGTGTCTTGATGTTTCCAGACAAAATCCATCCCATGCGCGTCTGTTGAGCGTTAGGGGCGGGCAACGGACCCATTCTCAGGCCATCTTGTATTATGTCGGAATAAACACTGGCGTCTAAAAGAATGTCAATCGATTTGGAGACATTGTAATCTGGGTTTGCCAAATTAAGATGTTGTAGGTGATGCCAGGTCTGCTTTTCAAGTGTAGTGCTTGGTAAATGATTTACTACGTCTCTTACTACTAAGGCGTCTATTTGGAATGTATAATTAACATATATGGATCGACATTCTAATGAAACAATGCCTTTCCCTTGCTTACACCCAAGCCCGATTCCGGTTACAGACACGTTGCTCCGTCGTCTTTTGAGCCCCAGCATTTGAACTGTATTTTCAGAAATGAGCGACACTTGAGAGCCTTGGTTCAAAAGTGCTCGCAGAGTAACAAAGGAATCATCTAATGCTCTGACACGCAGCTTCATAGTGGTTAGTAAAATCTCTTCATCATGCGTCGCTACGTGATTAATAGATTTCGTCAGTTTATTCGTAGTTTTATAAACCGACGATGAAGATGTCACCGGGGTCGGTGACACATTTGTCATAATATCATGCAATAAGGTGTTATGTGCAGCGTTACATTCTTTACACTTTTTAAGCGAATTGCATTTATTATTAAAATGCCCATACAAGCAGTTATGACAAATTTGTAATTTATTAATTGTCTGTAGTTTAGTGTCTGGTGTCATGTTCATAAATTTCTTGCATGTATACAAATCGTGTTCCAGGGAACAATATGGCCATTTCCGTGTAAATGTCGTCATGGTTGGATAATTTCTAAATGTCTGTTTACCATTGTTATTTGTCTTGAAGTATTGTGGTTTGAAAGGCGTTGTTTGGATAGATCGTGCTGGTAGATTCTCCCTTTCCCTTTTATGGATGGGCTCCAATGCAATAAATTTTGATTCAATGAAATTCATTTATTCGTCAAATGACGGTAAATCTCTCGGTGATTTACGTGACTCCTTATAATCTGTATATGTCTGTAGATCCAATTTCTTAACTACTAGATGAACTAAAAGAGGATCCCAGGTACTGGTGTCGACACCCAGGTTATGGATGGCATATATACACTCTATCGTAGTATCATACATCCTTTTTAAATCAAATGATGAATGCTTGTGTATGATTGGTTGATTTAAAAATATCTCGATCTGCTTGGTAAATAATACTTGCGGGTTATTGTAGCGATGTTGTAGAATCTCCCAAGCAGTGTCATAGTTGTCAGATGAAATATTTAGGTGCTGGATCAGTCTCTCAGCTTCACCTTTCACCTTACTCTTAAGGTGTTGCATTTTTTGCGTATTGCTCAAACAGTTGTTGGTGTGTATGGTTTCCGTGAATAAGTCACAGAAAGTAGGCCATTGGGTGTATTTTCCCGTAAACACTGGTATCTCTATTGTCGAGATTGACTTCTGCGCGTGATTGGTAGAAAGATTCTTACGATTTAATGTCTTCTTAATTTCTTTGAATGCTTTCTCCATATGCTGAAATTCGCCATCGTAAAAGCCATCGTCACCTTGCAGTATATTGTCGATTTGCATATGAAGTTCGTCAATGGCATGCCAACGATGTTGCAAAATCCTCAATTCATCCTCAATCTCCCACTTCTCTGATATCTTGCTTACATCAATATTTTCTATCAGACGTTGTAATGCTCTAAAATTTGTTCTTTGTCTTGTCAGCAAGCCTTCAACTAGATTATTTGGCTTAATATCGGCGTCTTCAGAAATTACAGGGATGCTGAATGCCCTCTCAGAAGAGGTTGATGGAGGTATGTAAGATGCAATTTTAGCTCTTGTAATTTCAAAATATTTTTTAAACTCATTGAAAACATTTTTGTTAAAATATTCCAGCTGTTCATTTTTGTATTGTTGCAGGAAAGAGTCATTTTGTTTAAACTCTCCCCAATAACTGTCTAAGGTTGTTAATCGTCGTTGTAAGTACTCACTTGTCTTCCTAGAATCACTGTCTTTGCGAAAGTTATTGTAGATCTTCTCAACTTCAAGTATAGTAGTATTTTGACGGATAAATAATTCGTCGATGTTATAAGTCGTCATAGTGTCTTCTTACGTAAGTCTTCGGTGTTACTTTGTGCAGTCTATGCGCTCTTCTCGAATTGATTGGTGAGACCCGCTTGTGGGAGGCCGAGCAATCCGATTCGCAAACAGCACTCAGATAACACTTTAGCTAAACGTATTGTTGTCAATCACTGTACTTTACGTTCACGCACACACGAAAAAAAAGTATTTTTGTAAATGATATATAAATGTCTTTGATATATGTGAAAATCATAAATGTCTTGGTTCAGTGTTGTCTCGAAGGACCATGTAAAGAGCTAGGGTTACTTTACTCTTTATAGTTCATATGAGTGCCCAAAAAGGTATGATAAATGATAACGCACGATGTGCTTGTCGCGGTCTTTATTGAACACTAAAAATATTGATAATATAATGATTACATAATAAATGCCATTGTCTTATAACTAATGTAGGTCAGCGTCGCATCGCCCGCATCGAGGTTGAAGTTAACGCTGACATGACTAATTGTTAATACTACACTAAATGTACGGTTTTACTCGTACACTTGGTGTACTGTTATTAAATATGTACCTATTTTATTTTAGGTCGTCGTCTATTAGTGAACTCCATAGTTATTCCAAACTTGTTCTGTACGGGAGGAGGAGGCGAGTGAAACAACCGGCGGTTAATAGCACACTGATGTATTGCCACAGATAAAAGGGGTGGTGGTCACAGCCACGCACCGTGGTACACGTACACACGGTAGCACATCACGCTATCCATTATACATATCTATAACTACGTTGCGGTATGGAGTGTTAGAAAGAAAGTGTCTTCAATTTAATTGGTGGAATTCTCTAGTTTATCAAAATTCCCGAATGGCGAATACAGGCGAATATGTCAAAAACTATCGGCCAATAGTAATTATTCACGGGGGTTGGCCACGCCCCCTGCGCGGCCGCCACCGGGCCGGAATTTTTCTTCTGGCAGTCCAGTCACACGTCACGGCAGCGACGCTCGCGTTTTGTAAACACCATCTCTAAGTCTGTGGTAAACACAAAAATGGCACCTACTTTAAGTAGGGTGGACGGTGGAGAGAGAGCAAATAATTGCTCTAAGACGAAGTGGATGCCGAGTCAAACATATATATGTGACCAAACTGGAGTAACGGTGAGTAATTTATTTTCATAATAACCTACTACAAAACATGATTTGTTAGATGTTTGATGTTAGGTGTTAGAAAAGACAAAACAGTGCCGCAGGAGACCCGGCTTAGCAGTGTTAGATTAATGTTTATTTGTAAACAAAAATGGCGTTTAACTTAACTCGTAACTTTCATCTAAATAGGTTCTGCTTTTTTATTTAGTTTCATGCTATATTAGAGGAAGAAATTTTACTAAGGGATGAATTATATAAAAGCTGGCCGTGCACGGGGCGCGTCCGGGCTCGGATGGCGCACTGATTTGAGACGTTGCATACATTTTGTATCAAGCAGTTCTTATTAAACTGTGCATTGCATGATCCGTGTCCCGTCCGGGGCACGACGCCCCGTGGCACGGCCCGCTCTAATATAATTCATCCCTAAACCTGTAATTTTTAGTTTGACTGCTTGTAATGGCGGCTCCACATTATTAGTGCCTAGTGCCGACACATAATAAATAATAAAGTGCCGTGACGCTCCGTAAACAGGCGTGAACGTGAATGTGGACGGTTTTCTTGGGGTTCACGCGCGTTCACGCCTGTTCCCCGATCTGATCGGGGACGGGGAACAGGCGTGATCGCGCGCGTACTATTTTGTCCCGCGACAAAGGGTTCTCGCGGCGTTCACGCGTACAAATCCACATTCACGGCCCCGTACTAGTTTACCAAAGAGGAAATTAATCAGTTTACTCCAGACTATACTTCGATCGGTTACGATACGATGTATTTCAGTCATCTACCATCCGTGCCGTGAATTCGCGCGTGAATTCACGGCACTTAAGAGCCGTTTACACGTATCAAGTTGTCAAGTAGGTAACTTAATTTTAAGTTAATTTTAACTAAATTCTTGCGTGTAAACAGTCACTTATAAGCTCTTTAGTAGCAAGTGGTAAGTAAACGATTAAGTGGGCAAGTGAACAAGTAGAATAGAATCAAGTCTATTTTTTGAGTAAGTAACCTCCCCTCCCGCACCGCTTGCATTCCCCGGTAGGCGTGGCTTCTACTAAATTGTCATTTAGTTGACGTGTGGACGCAACAATTTAGTGAAGTATTTAGTGAAGTCGTGAAGTCTCGTGTGTGACGAGAGCCGGTCTTGCCGCGATGTGTCGCCGCCGTATGCACTAAAGAGTGCATAAGTAAATACATGTGTAAACGATCGACAACTTAAAATTAAGTTAAAATTAACTTAAAATTTAGTTACCTACTTGACAACTTAATACGTGTAAACGGCCCATTAAAGCCTGTATATTGATTAGTGATTAGTGCTGGTGACGAGTGCAAGTGCTTAGTGATTAGGAGTAAACACGTGTGGACTGGGCTGCGTTCTGTCGCTTCACTCGAGCGCACGCCGGCGCGCGCTCTAACCGTTCCGTGGCTTGGTGAAATTTTACTCTGATGGCTGTCAGAGCGTAGTTTCATCGGTTCTGTGCTAGTATATGTGTTCTGTGGTTCTGTGGCTCAGAGCGCAGCAACCAAACAACCATCAAATCGGATGGTTATTTTCACTCTGACAGCTATTTGACGTTTATATCATTTAAAAAGTGTCAAAGTTTGCAATTTGTCAAAACGTCTCGAAAAATTCCGCCTGTTGTTTGGTTGTTTCGTATTGTTTTACTTTTTAATAATTCTGTTATATATGGTATAAAAGTGGAAAAAATGGAGACAGAAGAATGTTTTCTCGTACTGGACAGGAATACTTCAGAAGAGGTTATAAAAACAACTTGATTGTTCCGTGGCCTGGTTGCAACTCAAACGAGTTAAACTTTAACCAAACAACTACACTACACCCAAAACGACGGAACGCACTCCAGCGATTGATTAGTGCGAGTGGTTAATATAGTTAATTAAAGTAGCCCGCGTAATAAAGTGATACGTGGGTTCTAAAGTTTCTTTCATTATTTCTTGCATTGCAAGTGCGCTTCTTGACGTGCATACTAAACACAGCCACTTGACAAAATGGACACTACTCGCACTACACATCCTGCACTAATCACTCACAACTAATCACCTGCACTTGCACTGTCGCACTTATCAAAGTGAATACAGGCCTTAATGTGGAGCCGCCATAACGGATTTTGTGAGAATGCGGATTTTTCATTCTTCTTTAACCGTAAAGTGTAGTAATACGAGAAATAGTTAGCCATAAAATTATAATTTTGTAAGGTAATCAATGTTTTTACACGGGACGAACAAACTAACACCAACTTGTGCTGTTGTTTTATTTGATAGTAGGTGTTACCAATGGTGTATTAAAACAAACCCTAATTGACGTTTTCTTTCAGCGAAAAACAGTATATTTTTGGCTTCGCCGATGGGAAGAGTCTGGGTCCCTAGAAGCTCACTACCGTCAGCACTACGAGAGGGCCACGACGTCTGAGGAGGACGCGGCCATAGTTGATTCACATTCTGCTGATCCCTTTTTTGAGCACAAGAGTGTCTTCTTCTAATTATAGCGTGAGTATATCATAACAATTACCTACCTTGTTTAAACTTTATTGAAATTAACACCTATTAAACAAAAGTGGGATTTAACTTGCTATTCTTTCTACCATTGACTTGGCTGACCAAAAAACCACTTACTGCATGTGTATTTGATGAATTTTTTGATGAAGGTTTTAGTTAAATTATTAAAATAATAAGCTCAAATGCCTTCGCACTTCTTGAGAATGACTTTTTGACAATGAGTAGTCATTGCATAATCTTAATAATTTATTAAGATCCTTTTAAACACGTTTTAAATATCTTTACAAATAAATTAAGTAAAGAATTCAATTTATTATTTACTATGACTGTAAAGTTATATTGAACATGGTTTGTAGTAGGGTGATAATGTTGAATTTTTTTTTTAATATCTTGATAACAGAAGCTATGGCTAGATTTAAATAAAGTTTGAATAAGTATATTTTTCTAAACAAAAACAATTAAGTAAGTACTACAATTGTTAAGAGGGTTTACGCATTTCGGTTTCCCATACAAACTTCAAAGTTGAAGTTTTTAAAAACCGTTAATCCAATTTTGATGAAACTTTGTATGCTAAAGTAAAACACAGGGATCTAAATAGTTTGTTGAAAACATTTTTAAAAAACGTTCATTTAGCTGAGTTATTGCGATTTAAAGTCTACTCTAGAAAGTTTAAAATCGCAATAACTCACTTAAATAAACGTTTTTTAAAAATGTTTTTAACAAACTATTCAGATCCCTGAATTTTACTTTAGCATGCAAAGTTTTATTAAAATTGGTCGTCTAAGTGGTTTTTAAATATTTCAGCTTGGAAATTTGTATAGGAAACCGAAATGCATAAACCCTCTTAAATCAATGTTTCCATTCATAAAAACCTCCAACATTTGGGAAAGTTGTGAAGTGCCAGCTATTTATTGCATAATCATAATAATCAATTGGGGGGTCCCAATTGCATGTTTACTACCTATTTATCCTTTAAAAAAGTTTGAAAAATTAAATTGATTAATTACTATGTATAGACATGGTTTGTATAGTAGGATGATCCGAAGAATATATTTTTATCAAATATTTGGCTTTGGATACATTTAACTACCTATAATATTAACTACATGCAGTAAAATAATTCAATCAGTGTTTCCAATACCTATTATTTTAAGCCAGGTTACAGACTGTGTGCCAAATTTCATGTGAATACATATTCAGCCTTTTTAACCAACCATAAAATATTTTACATTTTTAATAGAAATATAATGGCAGAGATCGCTTTAAAGCGATAAGACCGCCAAATTGTAACTTTGTATTTGTGCTCATTGTCATGTGTTATGTAAATGTTTGTGGTGTTAAGTTATAATAAAAGTATTGTCTATCTATCTATCTATCTATAATTTTAGAGACCGTTGGATATTTTATGTCTACAATAAAAAAGAAACATGACATAAATTGGGTGAAATCACTAAAAAGTCACACACAATCCTAAAGTTGGTCCTCTGATTCCTGATTAAGTTTTTAAATTTAACATATTTACTGTATAGTTAAAATCTTTAGTTTAATGAATTTACTTTACTTTTTTCTTTGTTTTAGGTTTCCATGGACACTATCCGGAGAAGATTAAAAGAGGCCGGGAAGAAAAACAGCAGACCTGCGAAAAAAATTCAATTATATGAACATCATAAAGAGGCAAGAGTTAGCTTTTGCTTAGAATTTTACAACTTTGACTGGGATAATGATATAGTTAATTTTGTTGACGAAAAAAGGGAAAACGGGAAATAAAGAGGACCCGCCTACTATCGACCAATTTCAATACTACCAGCAAGTAAGATTTATGAAAAAATTATTCTCAAACAGTTAGTGGAATACTTTATTTTAAATAATCTTTTACATAGTAAGCAAGTCGGTTTTACTAAGGGTCGTTCCACTACTGATGCAGGTGTTGCTCTAGTAAAACATATATTTGATGCCTGGGAGGAGTCTCATAACGCTCTTGGAGTTTTCTGCAACCTGTCCAAGGCTTTCGATTGCGTTGAGCAGCGGACATTGGTGATGTAGTTAAATTACTATGGTCTCAAAGGTTTTGCGCTTGATTTGATAAAGTCTTATCTCAGTTCTAGAACACAAACTGTCTATGTCAATGGAACTAACTCATCTGGTTCTCAGTAAAAATGGGAGTTCCACAAGGGTCAATCCCTTTCTTACTTTTGATATATATTAATGACCTTCCATTCTATGTAGAAAACTTCTGTGATATTGTATTGTTTGCATATGATACTTCACTCATTTTTAATGTGACTAGGTCTAAGAAAAATTATGACGATATTAACAATGCTCTCTCAGAAGTACTCAGTTGGTTTACTGTTAATAATTTACAGTTAAATGCTAAGAAAACCAAATGCATTAATTTTACACTACCAAATGTTAAGACCGAACAAACTGATCTAAGGATAAACAGTGATAAATTAGATTTGGTAGGTTCGGCTGTTTTTCTAGGGATAACCCTTGACTCAAAACTTCAATGGAATCCTCATGTATCGAAATTGGCCGGCAAACTCAGTTCTGCTGCTTACGCCATTAGAAAAATTAGGCAGTTAACCGACGTTGAAACTGCTAAAAGGTTTACTTTAGTTATTTTCACAGTGTCATGTCATATGGCGCCCTACTGTGGGGAACAGCGGCTGATGTTGAAACTATATTTATTTTACAGAAACGGGCAATAGAACCATCTATAGACTAAGCTCACGAACTTCTCTAAGAGATATTTTTAAAGAAGTTGGTGTTCTTACAGCTGCATCTCAATTTTTTTTGTGCGCTGCAATATTAACTCATTCGCTAAACACAGTGACGTACACAATTTCAGTACTAGAAATAAGTCAAAACTTATGATGCCCCTGTTCAGGTTACAGAAGGTTCTCGGCTCTTTCTTGGGGCAAGGTATTCACTATTATAATAAAATACCAAGTACTGTACTAGAATTACCTTTAGATAAGTTTAAAAATCATATAAAATCTTATTTACTTAAGAAAGGTTATTATACAGTTAAGGAAGAAGAAGACAAAACAGCCTGGTAATGATAAAATAATCACATTATATTTTCTTAAGTCCATTTTCTTTGTAACTAGCTCATACCCTGGTATGATAGCCTTTATCAGCAGTGTCTTACAGACAAGAGGTACCTACTCAAAACTTATGTTGCGTAAAACGTTGCCTAAATGTTTTCTTACTTGCTTCATTGGAGTTGCTCGAGTGTGTCATGCTCTCTCAAAGTGTCTCTGCGGTGGTGGCATGCGCGTCGGGTCGTTGCGTTCCCTAAAACATGGTTGAGCGAAGCGATGGCTGATTCGCATGTCATACTCGTGAACGGGTGCCGCCTGTGGTCTGCTCTTGCTAACTTATTTTTATTATTAGTATATTAGTAGTTATAGTCTTACTTCTTTTTTCTGTACTGTAAGACATTGATAACATTGATTATTTTATATTGATGAATACCTTTATGAACTTTTTATTTTTATTAATATATTTTTTATTTTTATGTCCTTGTAGTTGTTTTATGTTTTTATTATTGTAATGGAAAGTGCCCTTCTATGATAGGGAGGGAATTTTTAATTCTAATTGACGCTGTAAAAGAAAGGGAGAAAGGAAATGCCCTTGCTGAGTTTCTTGCCGGTTCTTCTCATTACAAGGCTCCCGCCCCATAGTTAGACTTACGAACCGATGGCATAAATGACATTCATAAGTGCTGTAACCTAAACATGGCCTAACCTGAATAAATGATATTGAATCTTGAAGTTATGTTATGGAATTGTGATAATGAACCCTTGTTTTGAAGTCTGTTAAAAACGCCCAGTCAAATTGTAATGTTCTAAGAAAATAAACTCTTGCCTCTCATTTTATCCCTTAGCCGGCATTTGACGTAATAAGACGTATTTTTAATTTAATAATTACTTTGAAGTATTATAATTAAGTTTATAACCCTAGAGTTACTTTAGATTTGGATGGTTTATTTAAAGAAATTTTATAAATGTTTTCGTTCTATCATTTAATTGTTGGAGAATGTTCAGCTTATTGCTCTGTTTCTTAATTTCTTTTCTATGTATTTGTTATCAGAATAATAATGTGATAGGTTGAACCTTTGATATTATATTAGCTATAAGTATCGATCAAATTCGGGGTAATTAATCACCCTGAATACCTATTTGTGTAATTTATTTAGAGTAGTATTAGTTCCTACTATTTTATTAGTTAACAAATCAGGGAGTTTAAATATATTGAAGATTATAATCAATAAATGTTTATTTGTGTTAGTTTATTGTTTTTATTTTTCTAAGTTTAAGTTCGAAACTCGATAAGAGCCTTATTACAATATTTTGACAGTTATTCGTTGACTATTGAACATTTAAAAGATAATAGAAAATCAAAGACCGCGTTTTAAAATTTCTTCTTCTTTATTGAGTGGCTGGTGAGGCCTGGTGTAAGAGTTTTTACAAGCCGCCATTTAGGTCTCTGACTTGACTTGTTGCTATATTTACGACAGCAACTGTGACCAACGGCTTTACGTGCCTTCCGAAGCACGACCAGACCGGAACAAGTATACAAAGATATGTTCCGCTGAAAATCGAACCCAGTCCTCCGGGTACCTATGTAAGCAGACTTACTAACATTCAACCACGGAAAAGTCTGTAAAATTAATAAAGCTACAAGTATGCTCTAAGTAATTATCATTATATCAACACTTTTTGGGACATAACAATTAACCCCACATGCTATTGTCCACGTGGGAGGCCTGTGCCCATCAGTGGGACGTTTATTTGCTGATGATGAACAATTAACCCCTTGAGCATCGTAAAACCAGACACAATTGAAAATCAATTGTTTCGTGACCGCCGGCGGTCTTATGATCCTTCACCTATTATAGTGTTTCCGTACTTTTTGCATGTTTCATGTTTTGCAGAATTCACACGGCTATTAATAATATTTCCCACATTCACACAAATTACTTAGCTTAAAGTAAGCACTGTAGGCTTGTGATATGGATACTAGGTAACGGATACACTTACATTATACAATACGTAGATAATATAGATATAAATACATATAAACACCGACTCGATTCAAATTACTCGGTAAAAAATTACCATGTTCATCACACAAACATTTGTTCGTACCAGGATTTGAACCCGGGACCTTTAGGGTTGGAAGGCAGGATCTCTGCCAACGGGCCACATCGGTCTTCGCTTGTGCTTGAGTCACTATGTTTCACTTTATTTATTTTATAAAACATTATGGCCTCAGAGTATCATTTGGTCTTTTATACTTATACCCCAGTAATCACCACCTAACTGTCAAAATAATTTTCGAATTTCTTATCAATTTCTATTCTCTTAATTTTATTATGTTGTTTTAAGCTGGCCACTGACGATCAGTTTTGCGCGTCAGTCCAGGCGTAAAACTGTGGCGTCACTCCAAGTGGTTTTACGCCAAACAGATTTCCCCTTTTGTAAGCGACAATAGCGCCGCCACATTGGAATTAAAATGCGTGGAAATTGATTGAACAAATTATTATCGAGATGACGTTCCGGAATTATCTTTATCTACTTATCCCAATATCGATACATATTAATCGCATTGGAATTGTATTAAGATTGAGTTTGCATTCGAGAGTAACCCCCCAGGGGCCCAAGTCTGCTAATTTACGAATGGCATAATTGAATCGCAATTGGATGGCATTGTAATTGTTTGACACATTTGGTATTCTCTTACTCATTTAAGAATACCAAATGTCTCAAACAATTACAATGCGATTAAATTATGCCATTCGTAAATTAGCAGACTTGGGCCCCAGTTTGGCGCGACGCGCCGCCGCCGGCTTGGATTATGGTAGCCACGGAAAATTCCGTCTCGCGCCGTCAGTTAAAACTCTTTAGTGACGATTCGACATTCACGATCAAATTTTGGACTGACGTCAGTTCAACTAATGGGAAAAACTGCTCGACAATTTCTGCGATCTAGCAGTCAAAACATGTATAGATAATGAGGTAGAGTCGATCGCTATAGGGCAAGTCACACAGACTAGAGAAAATTCTTTCATTACATATTTATTAAACGTTAGGAATCTCCCCTAAATTAAATCCTCACCACGAATTTAAATTTTTAAATTTGTTGTCTCAAAAGTTTTCTTATTAGACGATATGATTCGCGCAGAGCGCTGTAGGGTTTCTCACCTTGTGTTCCACTTGTCCCAGGTTAAATTCCAGGTCGGGTTAATTCCTAATGTTGGTTTTCTAAACTCCGAGATACCCAGCGTCTCTACCAACACAAGGGTGTTGAATTCCTTTTTGTCTGGCGCATATACAGTAGGTTATAAACCACATCGCAATACGAGCGAGAATTCTCTAAATTCAGTTAAAGAGTGTGTTACGCTATTTTAATACGAGCGAGAATTCTCTAAATTCAGTTATAGCGTGTATTACGCTATTTTACATATGAGTATGTTATTCGTTATCAATTTTAACCCTCTGCAACTGAGGTAAAATTATTGTTTACATACGACTGAGGTGGAGTCTGTCAGACACCATTTTAAAATGTAAATATCATAAAATTATACAAAGATATTATTTTATTTTTACTTTTATTTCCTTAAGTGTTTTATAAAAAGTTATTTATTAGTATAAAATATAATATTTCAATAAAACGCTAAGATGAATAAAGTATTTTTCATTGAGATCAAAATTTTATATTTTGGGTAGGTACCATAACAAATTATTTTTTTCTTTTTTTTTTACAAAAAAACTTTAAAAATCTATCATTTTTTATTTTACTTATTAAACTAATAAACTTTAATTTAAAAAAATTAACGAGATCGTATGATACGTTTAAGCACAAATCAGTCTTAAAGTTACTGTACATTTAAAGACTCAAAATTTACAATCTTTGCAGATCTGGGCCAAACATTGTAGACAAAAAGGCTTCTTACAGGCACATCAAGTAAATCGAGTCTGACGTTTTAATCTGCTAGGACAAATGCTGCATACATTTCTTGCTGGCGGTCCAGGTTTGGGTAAAAATTCAGGCTTAGGAGGTAAATCTTTACCCAAAACTCTTTTTATGGTTAGTCGCAGCTCTCTTGGTAATCTATCATTATAGACATGCTGCTTTAGGCTAGGTAGAACTAATTCTTTTGCTAGCGTTGTCAAGAAGTCCCCCTCCTCAATTTAGCTCCCAGGCGATGTCTAAACAAAACAAAATCGTTCACACCAGCAGACTTTGACCACAAGAATCCATTTTTACCAATAAAATGTGTATCAGTTCCATTATCCATCATCTTTGCTCTCATTCTCTTCTTCTTCTTCTCTCTCACTTGCTTCTTCTTCCCTGACACTTCACTTTCGCTCACAATTCTTGATTCCTCTGGGTCTTGTATATTTTCAATTTCGATGTCGGAATCTTCGACTGAATCGTCAACATCGCTAAACTCCATATGTATCCTCTTCTAAAAGCCATTTTTCTATTTGCTCGTCATTATTTTTAGGTGTTTCTTTAAAACGTCGCTTGGTAGGTCTAGCCTCTTGACTACTTGAATTCGACATCTGCAACATTTAGTATTCTGTATGATATGTCTGTATTCGAAAACACAAAATTACATAAATACATACATATACATACAATCTCCACTATTATCCCCTGACTAACCCAGTCAGGACTAGGCAATAGGAACCACAAAAGCAGTCCATGTTTCACCACGCAATAACTGCACATGTGCTTAGCGTGACAGGTGGTGAACCCATCGCCGCTTTAAGCTGTTGTATGTATGTGCGGTTTTAATTCTTTTAGTCGCCTTTTACGACACCCAAGAGAGGAAATGAGTTGGTAGTATTATTTTGATGGTCGCCACCACACGGTTCGTTATGTTACAATAAAACAAAATTTAAGAAAATAAAACTGAAATAATTGAATTTAAACGTTAGTTTAAATATGTGGCTACGTCTGAGAGACGTTATGTAAATATACATCTATTACTGGGTTTACGACTAAAAGACACTATGAAAGTTTAAATATTTTTGGTACGTGACGTCTAATAGAATCAACGCTTATTGCTGTACTTACGTCTGACAGACACCAGAAACTTGTACAGCCACACCTGTGCACCGTGTCGCCGCTCGCGTCTGACTGTTCAATGGCTCGCACCATATAAGTAAGGTACTAAGTGAGACGGAGCTCCATCACGCCCTATTGCGAAATGGCAACGTCTTATTTGGTTGGCGGTGTCTGTGAGACTACCACCTCAGTTGCAAAAGGTTAAGATTCATCGCAAATGCAAAAATCTATATTAGTTATTTCCCAATGTTTTTTTATTTCAACGCGTCGCTTTATTGTTTAGTTCCTCATACTGAATAACTAGACAGAATCAGTGTTACCTAATACCACAATCCCAGGAATTATGAAAATACTAGAAAAAATTCGGACCGTGAATCGAGAATGTAGGCGGGATTCGAAACCGCGTCCCTCGCTTTCCGGGCAAGTGCGCTGACCACTACGCCACCGCGGCCGGCACAAAGATCGTCGAAATTCTTCTAGTGATTTTACTTACGTCCCAAGCCGACGTCATCACAACAATCTACCCTAACACCCGATAGAAACACTTTTGCAAATATTTCTATCAGATAAGTTGACATTTTGCTATGTAGGTATATTTCATAATTTAATTTAACATTAAAAATGTTACGTTTTATTTATGAAAATCCAGAATTAGTTAAATGCCCTAGTGCCTACATCGGCAAGGCATCACAATAATTATTTCCGAGGTAATGAAGATATTATTATTACACTATAATAAAAAATAGATATGAAAATATGGCTAAGATTTTTATTTTTCCATTCCATTAAGTAACGCTTTTAGGAATAAATGAGTCCAAAGTTATTCTAATATTAATAACTAAGATTAATCCTCAAAAATTGTTTCATTTTCGCGATTCCTCTACAGAGCGTGATACACACATGCAAAATAACGTATAACGTATGTGTGCGGCGGCAATGCAGCACGACTCATTTGACGTGGGACTGATATAGGCTATTTATCTCTTTCGCACGATTCTCTCTGTTCAACTTTTGAAGCGCTCAAGGTCAAAGTGTGGTAGGCTGATGTGCTGGCGTGTGTACATACATAACAAATCTCAATTCCCTTGATAATAAAAATAATATTTTACCATTCACTGTGCTCGACTGTACCACACGTAATTTTTGTATGTAGAAGTTTTCTATCAAATTTAATGACTTTCTAATGTAAAAGTCAAATAACAATTACACTCCTAGAGGGTACCATTTCCGGTACTATTTATTGAGATAGAATTGAGAGCCATTGCTGGTTCTGTTTTCGCGCAACGAGTACGCTAGGCGTAGGTTCTACGCCTAGCGTACTCACCAAACTATGTCTATAACTTTTTAACTATAAAGGTACTATTTGGTACTATTTGGGTACAGTTTATTGGCATTCTTGAAATAGAATTCCATGGTGAGTACGCCATACGTAGGTACACGTTCGGCACGGCCGCCCGGGCCGGCCGGCTGCGCCAGCACTGCCCCCACCCCGCGGGCGCTTGCGTCACACGTTACTATCAGCTGCTTATCTTGATCATAGTGCGAGAGCAAGTCTGCACTCGTTAATAATTTTTTTATTAAACTAAACGCGTCTTCGCATTGTTTATCCCAATTCTAATCAGTCGATTTTTTCAATAGTCTATATAACGGGGCCTAATACGAACTCATGTTTTTAATAAACTTAGCATAAAAATTTACCATCCCTAAGAAAGACCGTAACTCAATTACACTGTTTGGTGTAGGTAACTTAACTATAGCTTTTATCTTGTCTGTATCCATTTTTATCAATAATGTAACCTAAGTATGAAACAGAGTCTGCAAAAATGCACATTGTAACGGTGTAGCAACACCGAACTGCTGTAAAAGCGGTGGCGCGCATGCGCCGTACGTACTCGTTGGGTACTGAGCACAGCGCTCCCCGCGCCCCCCCCTGCGCCCGCACACATCTCTTAGCCCCGGCCGACCGGAGGTTAGTACCGTGCGACGCATGATCTGAGTAAGAGTTCCCGCCATAGCTCTCGCTTTACCTCCATGTTGGTTTTGTGTAACGTAGAAGACAAGTGTTGTGTAAGATTAGTTCGTAAAGTGGTAATTGTAACAAGAGTAAACGATTGAAACGACCCTGGTGTACTCATTTAATAGACCTCAAGTAACGACGAAACCCTCGGTTGTTATATCTGGCGCTCAACTCGTGGCTACGAAATTTTTTTCTTTCTCTTGGACAATGCCGCTGACAAGATCTACGCGCACGCAGCAGCGGATGCTTGGTGAGGACGACGAAAGCGACCAAGAAGATCGCCAACCGATGATGGACGCGCAGGCTGGAGCCGGCTGCGACACCCCGGTGCCCGACCGTTTATCTCCGGTGACCGCGCCCCCGTCGAGTTCCGTCCCTAACTTCGAAAAGTTGATCGTAACAATGGCGGAAACGAACAGAACGCTGCTAGAAACCCTGCGGACGTACCATGCCCCCGGGAACCCAACAACATCGACCCCAACGGCGGCGCCGACTTCTGGTCGCGCCGTGAACTCATACTCGATGTCCAGCGGCGGAAACTTTTCCAAATGCACGTCGAGGTTCGACGGAAGTTCCCGTGACCCGGAAGTGTTGGAGGCGTTTATAGACTCGGTGGTGGTGTTTAAAGAATGTGCCGATGTGTCTGATGAACACGCGCTTCGTGAGCTGCCCATGTTGTTAGCGGGCGACGCCGCCGTGTGGTGGCGCGGCGCCCGAGCCGGCGCGAACACGTGGATCGACGCGCTGGCGCGCATGCGCGCAATGTACGGCGCGCGGCGCTCGGCATACAAGGTATGGAAAGACATTTTTAACGCCGAACAAACCGATAGTGAACGTGCAGATGTATATGTAGCAAAAGTGCGGTCAATGCTAGTGAACCTACCGTATAAAGTGCCCGAAATTATGCAAATAGACATTATTTACTCGTCGCTACATCGACGTATTCGTAAGCGGTTACCGCGTGATTCTATTTTAGTTAATAGTGTTGATTATTTGTTGGAGAAAGCGAGAGACACGGAGGATTCGTTACTAGATATGCAAAGTCCGTCGAAAATTAGTGTAGAGTCAATACCTAAATCTTTTAATTCGAAATTCGAGCGATCGGATCGCAATGCTAAGTCAAATCGAGTCGAATCGAGATTCGAACAAAACACAAACGTAACCTTGAAACGTACTCGCGTTCGTTGTTCGTTCTGTAAGCTTTACGGGCACGATTTTAATGATTGTCGTAATTTACAAAATAAGTCTAGAAAACCCGATGCAATGTTAAACGTTCAATCAACGGGTGATGTCAATGTCGCGCCGCCGCCGTCATCGACTTTACGGTGTTATGGTTGCGGACAACCAGGTGTTGTTAGATCTAAATGTGAGAACTGTAGTAGTAAAATTACAAACGGTCAACATTCTAAAGCGCACGATTTCAACATTGTAACTACGGATGACGTCACTATTACGCCACAACCGATTGTAGGTATAAATATTTTTAATAAACAAGGTGTCGCGATACTGGATACGGGTGCCTCATGTAGCATCGCCAGTCCTACGTTATATTGTATTTTACGGTCAAATGGAGTACAATTTAATCAGACGGAACGCACCATTGGACTCGCGGATGGTTCCCGCCAGCCAAAATCAGTGTTGACCGCGACCGTGCCTATAATTTTAGAAGGCAGGGAAATAGCTACGGATTTAGTGGTACTTCCCGGCGAAAATACGCGAACATTGTTAGGGCGAGATTTTATTGTAAGGGCAGGAGTAATAGTGGACCTAGCCCAGGAGTCGTGGTACTTTTCTGACAACAACACCCATTTTTTTTCTTTTGTGCAATCTTTTAGTGTAAATAGCACAGAGCTGATGCAAGCAGATGTCTCCAACGTCTCCCTGCGCGACGATGAAGGAACGAAGCTACCTATAGAGCACAGGAACGCGCTCAATGCATTTTTGCATCGCAGAGCGGACCAGTTTGCTGATGCAGGACCTCCCACGGATTTTGCTACTCATAAGATCAGGTTAAGTGAGAACCGGGAACCCATCGCTTCGCCGCCGTACAGGTTGTCGCCTCTGAAGAAAGCGGCTTTGGAAGGAGAACTGCAGAAGCTGCTCAGCGGCGATATTATCGAAGAATGCGAATCCCCGTGGGCCTCCAACGTGGTTCTGGTGAAGAAGAAGGATGATAGCTACAGGCTCTGCGTCGACTATCGTAAACTGAATGCAATCACGGAGCCTGACCGCTACCCACTTCCCAGGATCGAGGACGTACTCCACGCCGCCAAAACTTCGAAGTACATGACCACGCTGGACTTACGGTCAGGATATTTCCAAGTGAGTCTTGACCCTGACCACAGAGACCTCACCGCCTTTACAACACCATTGGGAACCTTTAGATTTAAGCGAATGGCCATGGGTCTTCGCAACTCTGGAGCTACTTTCCAGAGATTGATAGATCGATTCAAGTCTAACCTGCCAGGAATAACCCTAGTCGCATATCTCGACGATTTATTGATTCTATCGGAGGAGTCGTTGGAGAAACACCTGGAAGACCTGGAAACGGTGTTCGATCGCCTTTCCATGTTCAACCTGCGGGTGAACCGGGAGAAAAGTCACTTCGCTAGGGAATCAGTCAAATTCCTGGGCCATATCATCGTACCAGGTGGTATACAGGTAGACCCGGGAAAAACGTCCGCCGTTGCTGACATGGCACCTCCTCAAAACGTGCGGCACTTGAAGTGCTTTCTGCAAACCTCGAGCTGGTTTAGGCGCTTCGTGCCCAATTACGCTGAAATAAGTAGACCCCTATCATCTTTACTAAAAAAGGAGAAGCCTTGGGAATGGGGCCACGAGCAACAAACCGTCTTCGAGAAAATCAAATCACTTCTAGTGTCAGCGCCGATCCTTCGCCAGGCTGATGAGACGAAATCGTTCGTCATCAGGACCGATAGTAGTGGCTATGCTCTCGGAGCAGCTCTGCTTCAGGGGGAGGGGACCGATGAGCGACCTGTGGAGTATGCCAGCAGGCTTTTGACAGCGGCTGAGAAAAATTACAATACGACAGAGCGAGAGGCACTCGCCGTCGTGTGGGCTGTGTCCAAGTTTCGAGGATACATCGATGGGGCTGAAGTAGTTGTCAAGTCTGACCATCAACCGCTTAGATGGCTCATGAATTTAAAATCGCCGAGTGGTCGTCTGGCTAGATGGGCCCTCAGTCTACAAGAGTACAACCTGAAGGTGGAGTACACACCAGGCAGAGCGAATGTGATTGCAGATACATTGTCGCGTCCGGTATGTACTGCAGAAACCGATTACGATTTACGTCTCGCTGTGGTAGACCTTCCGTCACGCAGTACCAAAGAGGTTCGAGACAATCAGTTGAAGGACCCGGAGGTGCATAAAATCGTCGAGGCGATGGAATCCGACGATCTGTTAAGGGGGAGGCCATGGGCAGACAAAGGATATGTTTTGGCCGACGGAGTGTTATATCGTTACGGCCCTGAGAACGAAGATAACGACGATGCTTGCTTAGTGATACCAGTGCACGAGCGCGAGAACGTGATGGCTGAATACCACGATGCGCCTACAGCTGGTCATTTCGGCGTAGATAGGACGCTGCAACGTATCGCAGGTAAGTACTTCTGGCCTGGAATAAGAGCATACGTCACCCAGTACATTAAAAACTGCGCAGCGTGCCAGCGTTACAAAGTAGACACGCGCAAACCATCTGGATTATTACAAGTACCCGCTATGACGCGACGATATGAAGTCCTTGCAGTGGACCTGTTTGGCCCATTACCAGAAAGTAAATACGGCAATAAGTGGATCCTCATAGTAGAAGACACGTGTACCAGGTGGGTTGAATTATTCGCCCTTCCCTCCGCCACTAGCGAAGAGTGCGCTAAGGTCTTGGTGAACGAGGTTTTTCTGCGGTACGGCGTGCCGAGGCGGCTCTTGAGCGATAATGGCGTTCAGTTTGTAAGCGAAGTAATGCAGCAGACCTGCCACGTCATGGGCATTAAACAGTCGTTGACATCGTTCTATCACCCTGAGTCGAATCCCGTGGAACGCAAAAACCGCGACCTCAAGCCGCAGCTGGCTATTTTAGTAGGTAAGGAGCACAACACCTGGGATACTCACCTCGCTGCAATTAGGTTCGCAATGAACTCTGCGGTGACCGCTAGCACTGGTCGTTCACCAGCCTATTTAAGCTTTGGGCGCGAGATTCGCGCTCCCGCCGATGTAGTGTCCGACATGCGGACCATCCTTCAAAACGATAATGTAATTTTATCAATTACCCCATTTCTTAAGACGCTGTCTGCTGTGCTACATGACGCACGAGATGTGCATGAGAAAGCCCAGGCGACTCAAAAGAAATATGCCGACGAGAATCGTCGACCAAATCCAAATTACAAGGTAGGAGATTTGGTGTTGTTAAAGACCCAAGGCTCTAATGATACGAGCAAAGGGCAGACACCTAAGTTTATCCCTCGCCGAGACGGACCATACCGCATCCAGGAAGTGGTCGCTGCCACAACCTGCGCTTTAGAACGGATTAGTGATGGTGTTTCGTTAGGAAAGTACCACGTCTCGTTATTAACCCCTTTCGTTGGGGGTGTTCAAATGCCTATTCAGGAGAAACGTAGAAGGGGGAGACCTAAGAAGGGTAACACGAATCAATTAGACGCGACGCCTGAAGTAGAGCATAGACGTAAAGGTAACAACACGAACCCAGTAGGCGCAACGCCTGACATAGAGTTTGGACGTGAACGTAACCCGCCTCCGGTAGACGCGACATCAGACGTAGAACGTAGACGTAAATGCGGGCGACCGCGGCGTTACATTGACAGTCCTTAGCCATCTTTTGATCGTTGTAATTAATAATAATTTAGTGTTAATCTCTTGCAAACACGAATGCGAGGGCGCTTTTAGTGTTTGAGGGGGAGGATGTAACGGTGTAGCAACACCGAACTGCTGTAAAAGCGGTGGCGCGCATGCGCCGTACGTACGTTGGGTACTGAGCACAGCGCTCCCCGCGCCCCCCCCTGCGCCCGCACACATCTCTTAGCCCCGGCCGACCGGAGGTTAGTACCGAGCGACGCATGATCTGAGTAAGAGTTCCCGCCATAGCTCTCGCTTTACCTCCATGTTGGTTTTGTGTAACGTAGAAGACAAGTGTTGTGTAAGATTAGTTCGTAAAGTGGTAATTGTAACAAGAGTAAACGATTGAAACGACCCTGGTGTACTCATTTAATAGACCTCAAGTAACGACAAAACCCTCGGTTGTTATAACATTTCTTTTTGTTTAATCGTAATTCGTTTCTGCGCAATCGTTCAAAAACAATTTCGAGCGTTTTCATGTGATCCATAGTATTACTTGCCGTTACCAGTGTAGGTCATCCATATAAACTGATACTCCTGGGATATTTCTCATAATATTTGCCATAATACGTTGAAATATTGCTGGACTCGATGCTAATCCGTACACAAGTCTGTTATATCTAAATAAACCACGATGTGTATTGATAACAATGACCTTTTATAAATAGACAAGTCAAACGTGAACGAATTGCATTTAAAAAATGGCGAAATTGTTTCTTTGACGTAATACACGTCGAAAGGGAAAGAAAATAAATACAATCATGTCAAGCCTATTGTTAAAAAGAGATAAAAACTATTTATGGTGGTCGACCAATTGGCAACAGCGCATTCCCCTTTGCACGGCTATCTCGGCCGCCATTGTTTTCTCTCTTTCACTCTTACAAAAAACATAGTACACGCTACTCGCTCACGCATATCGAATTGGCAACAGCGCAAATGTCATAATTAAATGAAAATTTTCTATTTTAAATTCATATTTACAATACTTACAAATGACATTAAACACTTTTCTCTTCTCTTACTGTTGCAGTATAGTTTTTGCAATTTCTGTATACACAGGAAGGCATTTTATCTAACAAACAACATAAAAAACTTTAAAAAGGTACAAACGTAATGACGTGACACTGACTGACGTGTGACTGAGTGAAGTCCAGGCAACTTATCTAGACATAAAATATCATTGATTGATAACAGTGTATTTTTTCGAGTCGTCTAGTTCAATTTGATTATATGCAGAAGATAAATTGATTTTCGAAAACTGAGTGCCCCTATTTAAATCAGCAAATAATTCTTCCACCCGCGGTAACGGATACTTATCAACCAACAAAGAGGGGTTCAAGGTTTCTTTATAATCGGCATAAATACGTGATTTACCATTGGGTTTACTTACGACTACCAGCGGCGTAGCCCACTCCGAGAAGTCGACAGGCTCGATCGTGCCGTTGAGCAACATGTTGTCTAGCTCCCGGTCTACCTGGTCGCGCAGCGCGTGCGGCAGCGGGCGCGCCTTGCAATACACTGGCCGCGCACCCTCTCGCACATGCAGCGTCGCCTGACCACCCGTGTACCTTCCCAGTTGTTCATCAAACAATTCTTTATACCTATCGAGTAAAGATGACATACTGTTAGAAATTTTTAAATTTTGAACACCGCTTATATCACTATTATGAAATAAAGGCAATTGTACCCTAAGTTCAGACAGCCACTGTCTTCCCAACAAAGAAGTAGTGCCCCCTTCAATTACATATAAGTCTAACTCTTTAATACAATTAGCATAATTTAACTTTGGGTTTTATAATACCTATAGGCCTCACCTTACTACTATCCTATAAGCGCAATGTTACAGAACACGATTTTATCGGTAATTGCCTAAATATATCATCATAAGTACATTTGCTTATGCACGATAATGCACTGCCTGTATCAACCTCTGTGGAGACCTCAGAAACATATTTTTCATATTCTTCGACAGCCTCTTCTGGTGATGAAAATAGTTGACCGCGTAATTGGTTCTTAATTTTTAGGAACAGAAAAAAGTCACAAGGTGCCCGGTCGGGACTGTATGCAAGATGGCTTATAAGTTCTATCTACGTTTTACAACTTCAAAAATTCGTTTGTCTGTCTGGCCGTGTAGGAACCGTTAACGGTTATTTTTACGGAGTTCGTCAATAATTTCAGGCAAACTAATAGTCGTGTACAAGTCACTTCGAGTCTCTAAAGCAACAGTAGCCACGTGTCAGGTTTTATTAAAAAAAGAAGGAATCATCCGCTTAGATGCACTTTTCACGCGCGCCGCTTTAGTTGGTTTCAGCTCATCTTGAAAGACTCATACGCTCGACTGCTGCTTTGTTTTGAGATCATAGTAATAAATCCATGTTTCGTCACCTGTTACTATGTCCCACACCAAATTTGACGCACCTTCGTTGAATCTGGTAAGCATGGTACTGCACCAAGTGACGCGGTCCGTTTTTTGAGCCTCGGTCAAATTGTGTGGGACCTTCCGCGAGCACAGCTTTCTCACACCAAAATGTTTGTGTAGGATTGTGTTTATTTGACTCATGCCTATGTCTAAGGATGCGCAAATCTCATGGAAGGTCACATGCCTGTCTGTTTTAATTATACGGCGCACAGCATCGATGTTTTTGTTTTTCACAGCGGTGGACGAGCGACCATCGCGAGATTCGTCACTGACATTGACACGACGGCGCTTGAATTCTGCAAACCAGCTATAAATAGTCGTCTTGCATGGTGCTTCGTCGCCAAAAGCAGATTAAAGCCGAGCGATGCTCTGTTGAGCTGTCAAATTACACTTAAAATCGTAGAAAATCATACTACGAAAATTTTCCCGAGTTACATCTATGGTAATGTAGACACGCAATTTTTAAAATAGCGCCACAGTGTAAAAGCAATTGACAGTCAGATGAAACAAACTGCATTCTACAGCCAAAGAGTTCCATTTTCAATTTTGTAATTACTTTTTAAATATTGTTTATGTAAGTGGCCAGTTCCGGAAACTTTTAGTGTGACCTATGTATAAGGTAGTGCCAAACTTCTGGCTCGCTCTGAAGTTGCGAAGCGCAGGTGTACAGTTAGCAACATTATAATTAGAGCTTTATAATATTTATACAATAACACATCAAGATAATTTATAAATTAGGCGTTTTATTTATTTTATAAAACCCAAAATAAACCAGGATAAATTAATAACAACAATTAAGTTATAAGCATACACATATTTAAAAAAATAACATTTTAAGAAGCTGTGGAAGCTGTGTGTTGCCTTATCTGGAGTACGGAAAATTGTCCAAAGATCCGACTTATTTGCTTCTGCATTAATTCTGCGCACCATCCATAGTCCACACTTAATCCAGTAGCAGCCGAAATTCTTTTTAGTTTAAGGTCAATTGGTATACCTTTGTTAGCTTCTTTCTTCATAAACTCCGACAATATCGCGACGCGACCAAATAAAATATACTCGTGACTGTACTTTCCACTGCTAAACCAAAACAAACGATTACACATGGCGAGCGCAGTACAGCGCAGGGGGGGCGAGGGTAACGGGCAGGACCTGTCCTTGCCCGCGGTGGTGCGGGCCATGCTCGGGAGTAAGGTGGCTTGGCGGGCGGTGGCTTCCTTGTGCGAGACCGTGGTCTCGCACAAGGTAGCGGCAGAAAGGGCACGCGAGGACGACGTCATAACGCCGCCCTCCTCCCCCCCTAAGGGAGGGCCGCAGCCTAGTGTTGAGGAGCACTAGGCTGCACTGCACAAGCCCTCCTCCCGCTGGGGAGCAGTCTGCATCTGCCAGACTGCTCCTTGTGGTGCAGGGGACCCAGGTCTGACTGGGTCCATAGCGGGCGGCGTTTCGCGGGGCATGTCACATGGTACCGCGGCGCCGCGTCGCGCCCCTGACGCAGATGTCGGTTCTTTTACCGGGTCGGGCCTGTATGTCCTTACTCACCCGTTCCCCCCACGGGGGGGCGGGTGGGGACATATGGGTTCCAGCCCCGGACAGTGCATGGGGTGTCTCGTGCTCCTCTCGAGGCCTCATGCCAGTGCAGAGAAGCATTTTCTCCGACTAAAACAAAGAAAAAAAGGGGCGGGCGAGGGTGTGCCCCACCCTCCTTAACTGCTCACGTCCCGCTGATACCCATATTGTGCTACAGTAGCACAATATGGGTATCAGCACTGCTAATGCGACGCGAATCGCCTCGCCTCGTGTTCACACGAGCTAGAAGTTTGGCGCGGGTTTATAACTAACAGAAAATAGCGATAACGAATAACGTATCGTACGTTATTCGATATCGATATTTTCTGTATCTATATTTTTAGAGTATCTTCCTCTTTTCATTTATGTCACTCTGGTACTTTTAGTACAGAATAAGTAATACTACTACCATACTTTTAGTTTAAAATAACTGTCATGATTCAATTTATTATTGACATAGTAAGTTGCAGCACCTAGTCCTACTCGTTTATATCTTTTTTTTATAGTTAAAGTTAATTAAGATCCTTAAGGCGCCTATCTACCTCTTTTTATTTATGTCTCCCTGGCACTTTTAGATCAATAAGACTGTCATGATTCAATTTATTATTGACATAGTAAGTTGCTTAAGCACCTAGTCCTAGTTTCTATCGACATTAATATTACGAATCTCTTAAGCTCCTCTCTATTTTTTACCATTGGTGCGCTTCGAGGAATAAAAATATAATATATTAATTACTTATTCTGAAGCGCCTATTCTGAACCTATTCTGAAGCGCACCCGTTGGGTGCGCTTGGTCTCGTGCGCTTCGAGGAAGACCCCGATTTTGTTGGTGATTTTTGTAACGCTGTTAGCTGAGCTTCTTCTAGAACTGTAATTGGCAGTTCGCCATCTGTTTTGCTTAAGGGGAGGTATTTCGAACGCTTCCCTCTCGTTCTCTCGACGGTACAACGGTAAGGGACGGGTATAACAGCGAAGCGGCGCGAATAATCGCGTTTTATATTTTAAAAAATTGATAGATGTAATAAATAAAAAACCATCGGTTATAATAACTCAAGTTATTTACGAGCTTCATTTTAGTAAATGACTCACAATATCAAATCACTTATTTTAAGAATAAAACCTGGAAAAGAAGATAAAATGACACAAAAACATGTAACTTTGTGAATTTATTCTATCGAGCTAACTTTATCAAATCGTGTTTCTATCGGATGTATTTCACAGATTAAAGCCTCAACAATATTTCATAATTTTCGCAGATTTTAATTTTACTGTTTACTACTTCAAAAAGTAATTCTAAGAACGGGTTATTTTAATTTTTCACTAACACCTAGCCTTAAGAACTTTCGAGTTCAATGTCCAGCAATATTTTACACAACCAGTCTTTACTAATTACCGTCCCAAGTAGTAGTCTTCTAGTTTTTTGTGTAAGATGTTCAGCAATAGGTAAATATAGACTGGGGAGTTCCCTTAAAGCCAAGAATAGAAGTATTCAGTCTGTTATTCCTGTTCTCAGAGTAGTATGCTCTGCCAGCCTTAATTATTCTATTTTTAAATAACACCGATAAGACGGTTAAAATAATAATTTTAAAGGCGGCGTATGTCAGTAATATCCGTAGATAAGAAATTGACGGAAAGACTTTTGAATAATTCTATCATCATGTTGACTAGGTCGTTCTGGGTTTCGTCTCTTTTTTGAGGTATATTTTTAATTTCTAGTGTAGTTTGATTAAGTTTGCAGCTTAGTTCTTCATTTTGCCTTTCCAGATACTTAATGCGTTCTAAAGACGTTTCAAGTAACGGTCCTACCCTTATGTCCTGAAATTGCTCAGATAGGAAAGAAATTGATTTCTCGATGTCAGTGTTAACTTTATACACCTCCGCCAATTGTTTATTAACCTTGTTAATTGAAGAGTGGATAATTAATTGGATTCTTAGTCTGCTTTTCACTTCGAAAACATCTCCATTATTTCAGATTTAAAATCGACTGAAGACACACTCGAGCTTTGTTCGTCGTCTTTAGGCTTGTTTTTTTTATTTGCCTTTCGAGTAGACATATTGACATTATAGGTATCTGATTTTGAATTCGATGAAAGTAGTGACTTTTTAGGCGGCGAACGTTTTACGCTCATAGTTATATTATAGGCCTATTTGAGCCGTCTCGGCAAGCAAACCGATCTGCGGGGTGCGACGGTGTCTATTGGCACCACCCACTTAAAAGTTGCTTAGGCGCAGATGGGCGCGTCTATGATAAATTGATAATTGCCAATAAACGTTACGCAGGCGAGGTTCATAAGGCGGCAGCTGTAGAAAAACAATATTTGTCTCACTCACCCGGGACATCTGCCGCCTCTTTCCAGCTTGCGTTGCAGTGGTGCGCCTGTCTTTAGTTTACGTTTGCCTGGTATTAAGGGGCCTATTACATCTCAAATGTGATTTTTGCGTAAAATGCCCATTTTCGCATTTTGTAGTAATTTTGCAGTTGTATTTATCGTTTCTATCGAAAAAGGATAATAAATTTGTGCATAATATTACAAATCTCAATTTTGTGAGCATAAGTTGAATTTGGACGGCCGGCGCATCGTTTTTTGTTGTAATTTTGCAGTTGTATTTATCGTTTTTATCGAAATAGGATAATAAATTCATTATAAAATCTATATTTATCATGAAGTATGAATTACTCTGGTATAAATTTTGCTCAATAATATTATCGTAGATAGGAGAAATTTACAGTTAACTTATAGCGATTTTCGAAGTTTTTTGGTTTAGAATAAGAAATTTTTCCTATATAAAATCAATGATATTATATAGGCCGCTACGCACTATTCGACTATATAAGAGATAACATTATATTTTTTTTATTTCACTTGTTTAGAACAGTAGTTCAATCGATGAGCTCAAAAAAGTGCCTTCGCGCACTTTATGAAAATCTCTCTCTGCAAATATTAAGCAAAATTTACATAAAGCGAGGCCGCTACGCACTATTTCAATAGCTATTCTACACTATTCAATACGTCATAATTGTTAATGTATTTTTATTTCTGAGATCCATAACGCCAAAATTGGCCATTTTACGCAAAAATCACAGTCGGGATGTAATAGGCCTCTTAACGCTCGTACAAAATCACTAAATCTTCACTTTTAAATCAAATTAAATTAAACATGGAGCTTGATTGAAGCACGTCCGACAAGTTCAGGGTCCGGGGGAAGAGGGAATATAAATAAATAAAAATTATAATTATAACCTTCATTCATACGTTTTATAAATATCTTTGTTAACTAACATTGTGTTATATTTCATATAGTAGAATAACCAAAAGCAATACGTAGGTATGGGCAGATAAGATACTATTCCAAAGGGCATCTCCGAAGTCCATAAATAGTTAATAATAATAATAATAATAATAATAAAAGGGATATGACCGACTTTAAAAAACAAAAATATATACCTACTCACAGACTAATTAAGGAACACCTCCTTTTCAAAGTCAGTCAAATATAATAGTTTCATTAGACAGCTTATCTCAACAGGCCATGAACACTCAATTTGCGAACCAAATGAACCAAAATCAATAAGCACCCCGGGAGCAACAGGAAACAGATTATCGCAAACGAGGAAAACGCACGTGCCTAGTAGCTGTTTGCTAACCACAAACTGAAATGTAGTTTGATATGAAGAATGGTCGCGATCGGGTGTAACTGTTGTCGAGTGCAGTGTCGATTGAATCCTGCTGTGCCAGCACCAGCGACGTGCGCGCGCTGGCGGGCGCGGGCGCTGCTGCTGGCGGCGCTGCTGGCTGGCGCGGCGGCCCCCGCTGACGCCGGCAACGCCTGCCTCCAGCTACACCAAGCCTACGCCAGTCAGTGCCTTTCTACATACATAAATCACGCCCGTTTCCCGGAGAGTTAGAGAGAGACCACAGTACCACAGTATAAATATGAGCTATTATACTGTGACAGTACATTATTTTCCTCGAAAATTTAATTCAATCAAAAGATTCAAAATATGGTAGGAATAGTCCTAACATTGCCTGCGAATAAACCACCGATCGCTGATCCAGAAGACTCGATTTCGATTTCTGTAGCGGCCTTGGTACAAAATAATTTATATGTCTATAGGCCCCCCAGAAATGTGGTTTGGTTGGTGGTATAGATACCTGTTTTAAGTTTGCACGGCTAGCTTAGCTCCCGCCATCTTATTTAGGTATGTCGCCTTAACAGTAGCATGGTTATGTTTTTTATTATTATTTTACTTTATTGAAAATAACGAAACGTACAAAAAATGACGTACAAATCCGCAATTATTTTTGATTTTATTTATTTATTTTATTTGTTTATGACAACCAACAAAACAACACTGATACAAGCAAAAATTGTAGAAAGAAACATAAACTTAGAGCTAAGGTGTCATCTTACTTACAGGTTGTCACGGCATGCAACCTGTAAGTAAGATGGCATGCAACATGGACTATAATTTACATTTTAAAAAAAAACAATTTATTTATTTATAATACCTATTGTAAAGGAAGCATTATATAAAAGTATATAATGCTTCCATTTCAGGGCCAACAAAAAAACAAAGTAATAATTGAGTACTTATATAAAATTAATAATCGTTCAGTCACTAATTTGGCGCCATAACAAATGACTTTAATATTTCCTGTCTGAACTTCTGGGGCTTATCTGCGTAGATGTTGATGTTACATACTTTGCAGAGTTCGTTATATTGTCGCTGTAGTCTATTCATGGTGGCGTGGTGACCCACATTGGTCCTACACTACTGCCCTTAACAGAAAAAGGCACTTAATATCTTCTGACCCGCGCTAGTTTCATCAAGGTACATTAAGCTTTTATCAGTGTTTCTCTGTATATTGTAAAGTATATATCATGGGGAGTGTTCTGAGGAATTGTTCGGCTTGATCCCTGCCGCTGATTTCCTTCACCGCACTACACGCAATCGACTGTCATTCCATCCACATCACCTTGATGGATGGCGGTCTACTACTGTGCGTTTTTCAAGAAATTTCTTGCCTCGAACTACAGTGTTGTGGAACCAGCTCTCGGCGGCGGTATTTCCGGACCGTTATGACTTAGGGATCTTCAAGAAACGAGCCTATTCCTTCCTTAAAGGCCGGCAATGCGCCTGCGATTCCTCTGGTTTTGCGGGTGTCCATGGGCGGCGGTGATTACTTTCCATCAGGTGACCCGCTTGCTCGTTTGCCTACTTTTGCTATAAAAAAAAAAAAGATTTATCAATCGTAACAGAGAGGAACAGTCCGTGGTGCCGTTGATTATCTTTTGCAGTAGCATTAAATCCAATAAAAACCTACGATCCCTCAAACTATTTAATTTAAAATAAGCCAGTCGTTCTTCATATGAGGGAAGCTCTTTTGCCTTATGAATTTGGTATGATAGATGCCACAAAAACGTATATAATGGAGATTGGCTGGAAGTCAATGACATGGTTTTAAATATAGTGTGTCAGGATTGTTTCTATGACAACACAAATGATTGCCTTTTTATACTTTCTGAATAAAAATGTTGTGTTATAAGTGAAATAAATTAGTTTATTGCTGAAGCTGTGATTGACGACCTCTGCTGCTCACTAGGGAACCCAATTCCTTGCAATGAGTTATGGCCCTTCATCATAAATTACATTATTCACTTTGTCGTTGATTCGAGTTTAAAATCATGGGTGAAATTCGTCGATGCAAGAAGTATGTGGCTTTTGATTATACAGGGCGTCCCTTCGGGTCTCAACCGAAGACGATTACTTATTACATGCAGCAGTACATGAGATGGTGCTATCTTCTACACACTTTTAGATATATCTTAAAAAGAAATATCTTATTTTCGTTCCCTGCACTGGCAACCCCGCGTCACGAGACGTCATTACGTGTTTTTGTGATATCTAAATCACACATACTTTTCGTAACGAAATTAAATTGGTATTTAATGTGATGGGAAAATGTTAAAGTTCAAAATTGAGAGACAGTGATCATTATGGTATTCTTCGTAAAGTAAAGAAATCATTTTAAATTCCAAAAACGTAGGCTTTTATCATCATCAGTGTCGGTGAATAGTGACAAATGTCGTATCAACGATATTACGATACGCAGGTATTGGAACATAACAGAAATTTACCAGGAAAATTTACTATTAAGGAATGTATTATAGTTGTAAGGAACTAAGATCATTTATCATTAAAATTATCTACCCTCATTTTTATTGGTTTTTCTTGGGTTCTATCATAATGATTGTAACAAAATTAAAAGCCATTTACAACAAGAAATTCTTTAAATACTAAACTACTTACTAAGACACCACTGTAACAGTGTTTAACTTAATAAACGTATGATGTGTCGAGGATATATAACTGCTCAACTGTGTTGATGCTTTATTTTACTCAATGACATTGAATTTCATTGATTTAATCCATACAAGCCGTATCGAGGTTATTTACACCAATTAGACAGTGCTGAGGTTCTATTTTACTACACCCAAGCCGTGTCACGGTTAATTAAAAAATCAAAATCAAAAATGTTTATTACAGTGAAATTTAATTTTAACATTATTCAAGGTAGGTAGGTTACTTACTCCACTTTAACAGAGTTGAGGCTCCACGCAAGCCGTGTCGAGGACACTTACTCCACTTTAACAGGGTTGAGGCTCCACGCTAGCCGTGTCGAGGATACTTACTCCACTTTAACAGTGTTGAGGCTGCACGCAAGCCGTGTCGAGGATACTTACTTCACTTTAACAGTGTTGAGGCTCCACGCAAACCGTGTCGAGGATACTGACTCCACTTCAACAGTGTTGAGGCTCCACGCAAACCGTGTCGAGGATACTGACTCCACTTCAACAGTGTTGAGGCTCCACGCAAGCCGTGTCGAGTATACTTACTCCACTTTAACAGTGTTGAGGCTACACGTAAGCCGTGTCGAGGATACTTACTGCGCTTTAACAGTGTTGAGGCTATATCTTACTCTTTTATCTTCGGGTTTACTTATCAATAATGATTTGGTGAAGACATCTTAAACTATGTCATTGATGTTTACAATGACTCAACCAGTAGCGGCAGAAACGAAGCTTGGCCATTCGCGCTGCTTGCAGCGCTAGCGCCTGTGCCCGTGCCAGCTGCGCCACTAAGATCTTCGATCTGTCCCCGTATATGACGGTCAGTCCGACGATAGTCTGCTTTCATTGGACACCCATAGATTCTACAATTGCTCTGAGAAAAACCTCATAAAAAATAAAGGGTTACTCATAATAATAAAAATAAAAAAGTACTTACTTACCTACTTAAATAAATAGAAAATAATAGTAGATTGTTATACAAGGGGCTAAAATGACCAATTATATACGAGGTAGTTTTACTCCAGAGCTCTAACGAGGGAGTAAATAGAAACCGAGTTTTAATGGGTTTTTAGCGCCGAGTGTTACACTCTGCTTTTCACTACAATTGCTCATCAAAATAATACTACCAACCCCTTTCTTCCCATGGGTGTCGTAAAAGGCGTAAAACGGACTAAATACTGCACATACATCCAACAGCATAGAGCGGCGATGAGTTCATCAAAATAATACTACCAACCCCTCTCTTCCCTTCGGTGTCGTAAAAGGCGACTAACAGACTAAAAACTGCACATACATCCAACTGCATAGAGCAACGATGGGCTCATCAAAACAATATTACCAACTCCTCACTTTTCTTCGATGTCGTAAAAGGGGACTAACGGACTAAAGACTGCACATACATCCAACAGCATAGAGCGACGATGGGCACATCAAAAAATAATACTATCAACCCCTCTCTTCTCTTCGGTGTCGTAAAAGGCGACTAATGGACTAAAGACTGCACATACATCCAACAGCAAAGAGCGGCGATGGCCTCATCAAAATAATACTACCAACCCCTCTCAAGGGAATACAGATTCCCTTGGGTGTCGTAAAAGCGACTAACGGGCTAAAGGCTCACCACCTAAGCACATGTGCAAACTGTGCAGTTGATTCTTGCTGAAGCGTGGACTATGTGGGCGTGGTCTGTGTTGTCCATAGATTCAAATAATTACTAATTATACCATAAACTTTAATAATAACTATCTCAAAAAAGTTGTTGATCTAAGTAAACAGTAATAAGTCGAGTTTTTATTCATGATTATTCTACTTAGGACTAAATACTTTTTCGTTTTTGTAGGCTCATTGTCATTGACAGACAAAAATTTAAAAAAAAATACTTTATCCCCTAGGGCAAGAAAAGCTATTTTAGCCTCGCTCTAGAACGCTACAATGACGTTCTTTTTGAGCAAGAGGAGTGAAATAGTAGATTGTTATACAAGGGGCTAAAATGACCCATTATATACGAGGTAGTTTTACTCCAGAGCTCTAACGAGGGAGTAAATAGAAACCGAGTTTTAATGGGTTTTTAGCGCCGAGTGTTACACTCTGCTTTTCACTACAATTGCGAGAAAATAAAACAATCCAATAAAATATGAATTGGTTTATTTTATTTAAAATTAACCCATTAGTTGCTTTAACGACACCCAAGGGAAGAGAATGGTTGGTAGTATTATTTTGCACGAAGAGTGCACACCTCACGTTTATGTAGGTCCTTGGCATTTAAAAAGCCGCGACCCCCACATCTCTGCGGAAGGTACAGCCTCATAGCCGAGCAGCGCTGTTTGCTGTACAAAACTCAGGTGCGATCGAGTATGGAGTATTGTTCCCATCTATGGGACGGCTTCGCTAAATACCTTCTCGATGCACTTGATAGACTGCAAAGGCGAGCGGTACGCATTATTGGACCTCCAGCTGCGTAGAGACATTGCCTCTCTCAGTGTCTTCTACCGGAACTACTACGGAGAGTGTTCTGAAGATTTTTTTGATCTTATCCCGCCCTCTCCTTTCCTCTCCCGGACTACACGTGCTGGTCTTAGGAACCACCATCATACTGTACAGACTATCAGTACTCGTACCAAACAATTTGGCAAGTCGTTCCTCTGTAAGACCATTGGGCTTTGGAATTCTTTGCCGGCGCATGTGTTTCCCAGCTCCTACAGTCCCGGGTCTTTTAAGCGGGGCGTAAAACGGCATTTATGCAGGCCGTCATGAATGGGTGCGCTCGTTATCGTGTTCATTCCACGGTGGGGAGCGCTCTCATTATTTTGGACTGCATCGGCTGCTTACCCTCAGGCAGGATGCAGTCACTATGACGAGCCATTATAAAAAAAAATAACAGATGCGGGTGTAACATTCTGGAAGTCGTGAGCATTTGACGGACTCTTCTATCCAAGGCGTCCAATTCGGTCTGAGTCCATCTTAGTATGCCAAAGGAGTATGTGAGGAGAGGCATAACCCAGCCATTAAAAGCACGCGTCGTATTATTATTATTTTTTTTTTCCATATTTAGTTTTGGAGCTTCGAGGCTTATGTAAATTATTACCATTTTATTTTTTTCACTCCTCTTGCTCAAAAAGACCGTCATTGTAGCGTTCTAGAGCGGGGCTAAAGTAGCTTTTCTCGCCCTAGGGGAAAAAGTAATTATTTTTTTTATTTTTTCTGTCACATGACAATGCGCCTACAAAAACGAAAAAGTATTTAGTCTTATGTAGAATAATCATGAATAAAGACTCGACTTATTACTGTTTACTTAGATCAACAACTTTTTTGAGATAACACAGACCACGCTTCAGCAAGAAAAAACTGCACAGTCTGCACATGTGCTTAGGTGGTGAGCCTTTAGCCCGCTAGTCGCTTTTACGACACCCAAGGGAAGAGAGGGGTTGGTAGTATAATTTTGATGAGCCCATCGCCGCTCTATGCTGTTGTATGTATGTGCAGTCTTTAGTCCATTAGTCTCCTTTTACGAGACCCAAGGGAAGGGAGGGTTTGGTAGTATTATTTTGATGAGCCCATCGCCGCTCTATGCTGTTGGATGTATGAGCAGTCTTTAGTCCATTAGTCGCCTTTCACGACCCCGAAGAGAAGAGTGAGGTTGGTAGTATTAATTTGATGAGCCCATCGTCGCTCTATGCTGTTGGATGTATGTGCAGTCTTTAGTCCGTTAGTCCCCTTTTACCAAATCGAAGAAAAGTTAAGGGTTGGTAATATTATTTTGATGGGCCCATCGCCGCTCTATGCTGTTGGATGTATGTGCAGTCTTTAGTCCGTTAGTCCCCTTTTACCAAATCGAAGAAAAGTAAAGGGTTGGTAATATTATTTTGATGAGCCCATCGCCGCTCTATGCTGTTGGATGTATGAGCAGTCTTTAGTCCATTAGTCGCCTTTTACGACACCGAAGAGAAGACAGAGGTTGGTAGTATTAATTTGATGAGCCCATCGTCGCTCTATGCTGTTGGATGTATGTGCAGTCTTTAGTCAGTTAGTCCCCTTTTACCAAATCAAAGAAATGTGAAGGGTTGGTAATATTATTTTGATGAGCCCATCGCGCTCTATGCTGTTGAATGTATGTGCAGTCTTTAGTCCGTTAGTCCTCTTTTACCAAATCGAAGAAAAGTGAAGGGTTGGTAATAATATTTTGATGAGCCCATCGCCGCTCTATGCTGTTGGATGTATGTGCAGTCTTTAGTCCGTTAGTCGCCTTTGACGACACCCAAGGGAAGAGATAGAAAGACTGCACATATCTACTATCCAACAGCATAGAGCCTCTCCTCACATACTCCTTTGGCATACTAAGATGGACTCAGACCGAATTGGACGCCTTGGATAGAAGAGTCCGTCAAATGCTCACGACTTCCAGAATGTTACACCCGCATCTGTTATTTTTTTTTATAATGGCTCGTCATAGTGACTGCATCCTGCCTGAGGGTAAGCAGCCGATGCAGTCCAAAATAATGAGAGCGCTCCCCACCGTGGAATGAACACGATAACGAGCGCACCCATTCATGACGGCCTGCATAAATGCCGTTTTACGCCCCGCTTAAAAGACCCGGGACTGTAGGAGCTGGGAAACACATGCGCCGGCAAAGAATTCCAAAGCCCAATGGTCTTACAGAGGAACGACTTGCCAAATTGTTTGGTACGAGTACTGATAGTCTGTACAGTATGATGGTGGTTCCTAAGACCAGCACGTGTAGTCCGGGAGAGGAAAGGAGAGGGCGGGATAAGATCAAAAAAATCTTCAGAACACTCTCCGTAGTAGTTCCGGTAGAAGACACTGAGAGAGGCAATGTCTCTACGCAGCTGGAGGTCCAATAATGCGTACCGCTCGCCTTTGCAGTCTATCAAGTGCATCGAGAAGGTATTTAGCGAAGCCGTCCCATAGATGGGAACAATACTCCATACTCGATCGCACCTGAGTTTTGTACAGCAAACAGCGCTGCTCGGCTATGAGGCTGTACCTTCCGCAGAGATGTGGGGGTCGCGGCTTTTTAAATGCCAAGGACCTACATAAACGTGAGGTGTGCACTGTGCAGTCTCAGGGATTATTTCCTTAACAGTGAGTGCGGGATGCATTTGGATGTCGTGGCAGTTGATAGACACTTTACGCCGCTCTCCTTGGCAACAGAAAACTGGCGCAAACCAGTGGTGCTAAGCACTCTCGATCGCAAGGACATATGGAAGAGCAAGTTGCTACACGGGCGCTACTATCGGGCTCTAACTGGGCCTGATGTAGATTTGCCTGCCTCGGTGAACTGGCTACGTTTCGGTGACCTCTTTGGGGAAACCGAAGGTTTTGTTTGTGCTATTGAAGATGAAGGTGAAGATCAAGACGAATAACTACCGGAAATATATTATGAGGGACGGTACGGTCGACATCTGTCGGGCATGCCGCCGTCCGGGAGAATCACTCCGACATATTATTTTCGGTTGTTCTCATCTTGCTAACGGAGAGTATTTGCACAGACACAATCAAGTAGCCAGAATAATTCACCAGCAACTTGCTCTTCGATATGGCCTTGTTGAATCAGAGGTGCCGTACTATGAGTACGCATCTGCGCCAGTTCTCGAAAATGGTCATGCAACGCTCTACTGGGATCGCTCTATCATCACGGACAGGACTATTGTCGCTAATAAGCCTGATATCGTGGTGATCGACCGATCTCAGCGCCAAGCAATATTGGTTGATATCACCATACCTCATGACAAGAACCTCGTGAAAGCCGAGAAGGACAAGCTCAGTAAGTACCTTGACTTGGCTCACGAGGTTACCGCCATGTGGGATGTGGATTCAACCATTTTGTACCCATAGTCGTTTCGGCACACGGCCTTATAGCGAAGAGCCTCGATCAAAACCTAGAGAGGCTCTCGCTGAAAGGTTGGGTCAAGGGTCAGATGCAAAAGGCAGTACTCCTTGACACGATATAAAATATTTAAAAAAAAAATTACTTAAGAATTATGTTAAATAAAGTGGATAATAATAATACCTAAGCTCTGTTGGAGGTAAATATTAATAAAAGTTTTAAAACTTCATTTTAGGAGCATAATAATACTAAGATCCCAAAAGCCATAACCAACATTGATTCGGAAAGAAAACAAAAATCCGACGCCCTGTACAGGGTCCCGAGCATCACAACTTCGAGGTTCTTTAAGCTCTAGGGGGGCGCCACTGCGCGTAGTAGTATTATCAGCTATCGAGCTGCGATCAACCCCACCAGCACCATTCACACCGCTGAGGGACAGCCGAGGTTCCGTCGGATATCTGACAGGGAGACGTCGGAACAGAGCTCCTGCAGTCGCTTGACCTATTTTTATGACTGAATGACAGAAAGTGTGAGCTCACTAGGGATCGTAATATTTTACATTGGATTCGTAAATGTAATATTCGTTTTCCCTGCGAACCTATACAAAACAACTATACCTCAAAACAATGTCTGTTACTTACTATCTCAATCTATGTAGATAAAAATGAATCGCCAAATATGTTGCTAAGCGCACGAAAACGGCTCGACTGATTTGTCTGATTCCTTTTTGTTGTGTTTATAAAGGTCAGGAAAAGTTTACAATAAAAAAAAATTTAAAGGATTTCACAGATTCACTTAAAAGGAGAACGCGTACTGGCGTACAACCCCACAATGTTCATGTTTTGGTTCCATATTTACAAAGTTGGTTTCTTAATTTTTTCTCATTATTTTCCAGTAAATGTTATATTTTTAGAAGTCCGGGGTAAAGAAAATCGTAAAGCGAAATAATAATACTAAAACTAATAACGAAACGCATTTAAACAAGCAGATACTATACGCAAAACAAAAATCTGCTGTCAGAGTTGCCTGGCATAAAAAAAACAATTTATCGATTTTGAAATCGATTCTCAAATAGCTAATTAAGTCTTATTATTGTTAATCTAGTTTCGATTAAAAACTTATTTGTGCAACTATTTTAGAGCTTAGACCTATACAATTACAGACTTTTTATTTTTTAATAATTGATTATTTACTTTTGATATTTATAATTTATATTATTTTTAAGATTGATTGTCTTATCGATTTGTTTCACGTAAAAAGACGAATGAAACTACTTGCAACACTTTCAATGTCAATCATTGAGCTTTTGGTCAACGTAATAAAAAAAATGTATAAAACTATTTGCGAAAAGCCGCTTTGTGAATGTGCTAATGAAATGAACACAAACAATATTATGTTGTGCTTGCGCAGTACTTTTAACTGCACTTTCGTGATAGTTTTACTGTCTGATTGGGTGATATATTACCATCACAATGTCGAGTATGCAATGCATTTCGATTGGATCGCAAGCGGCATTTACTGACGAACGAGAATCAAGCTTTAATCGACACTATTCGTTTTTGGTCATATCCCTGAGAGGTAAGTCGTACATAGTACGAAATATGTCGTCAACCATTTTAGACATCTAACATATTTGGTGCAGCAATGCACCTCTGTATCTGTTACTACTAATATTCTACTATTTTGTTGATCAATTAATAAACTTCATCCATGCTCTTATTGTTTTAGGCAATACCTTCTGATTATATTTGTCATGCTTCCTGGGAATTAGCAACCCATTCTATTGCATCTGAAAGTAAAACTACAAGGCATGTTGCCATCGCCATGACGTGTTGTATGTGGACGTTCTATTTTAAGAATGAGCAGACGAAGTGTTGTCTTTCAAGAGCCAAATGAAGAGGAACAAAGGATGACTAACATAATTTCGAATTGGATTAGACCATGAGAGGTAACACCTTACATATATTTACTTATTGACTACCTGCGTGGTGGAGTAATATGTACACTGGTTTTCGTGGTGATACCTACTTTGAGTTCCTGGGTTTGAATCCCAGTAGGGGCAAATATATGTAACCACTCAGTTGCTCGCACCCAGCGGGCCACATACCCTTACGTGCTTGAGTGGCGCCAAATTTTTGAAGCGGGCCGGCGCCTGCTGACTATTGTTACGAAAACATCGACTGTGAGCTACTGGAGGCGATTTAGGCCAAATTAATTACTGTTTTAAATAGTTAGATGAATAGAGCATCTGTTTTTATAGAATGCGTGGTGACAAAGTATTGTTTTAATTTAAAAAACATGGTTTATACTTTAGTGACGAAATAAATCACGGATTACTTCCTATTTTATTTTATATTTTAAAATCAAATGGCCTGTGATGTCTTTTTTATATTTTACACGTATACTATATTAAGTTATCTTTCTGTTAAAAATAAAATACATGTATGTTTCATCTAAAAAAATATTCAGAAAAAAATCGAGAAAATCGCGCAAAAATTCGCGTGCTGCGTAATCTGCTTGTTAATCGGGTTGGATGTTATAACCTATTTTACTCCAAATCTAGAAGGCCTAGAACAAAAATATGGGCAGTTTTAGAAAGATACAGTATTTGTCTATTATAATTCGTAAAAAACACATTAACTTTCCAGTAAACTGTAGTCATACAAGTTAAACAACAAAAGCTTTGATTGAAAAATCGAACGTTTTTGGTTGTCTTATTGCCGAAACCAACACGGTGCTATTAAAATATAACTTAAATATACCAAAAGAGCAAAGCCTGTAGTTTACAACCGTATATAATACGTTTCAAGAATACTTATAGTTTTTATGCAATAAAGTCATCAAAATGCAGCTCTAGAGCGCACGGACGACCGCTTTATCGGCAATATGGCGTCGAAATAAGGTTTGGGGCACACACGTTTGTGTGTTTTTTGGTTTAGTAATTATTTATGTTAATTTATTAAATGAATGTAATAAAAAAATATTCTTCGTAGTATGTTTTTTTTATTACAAATTATTTCAGTTTAAAGTATATTAAAATAAACATACTAAATTCTAAAATGTATTGACTTTGATACGTAATAAAATATATAATGTTATATACGATGTTTAGATTATTTTATTTACAATCACTGTAATAATAAATGAAAATTATTAAAACAAATGAATAAAAATTAATATTTGATATCAATACCTATATAATAATAATAATATATATGGTACTAATATAAATATCAAACCCAAAACACAACAACAAAGCTAACTGCCTCAAAAAAAAAGCAACTGCCCAAAAACAAATATGTGCCACCAACCTAATCCAAAAAAAGTTCTATTGCTTCCTGTAATTATAGGAACATGCCATAAGTTAGACTTACGTTGCGCCTTTGGAGAGTCAATCTGCATGTACACAACAACAATACAGTGAGATTAATGTTTTAAATCACTATTTAGTAATTACTCTCCGTAAATACATACAATTCATGAAGTAAACAATAATAATCACAAAAGGAAATCACTAGAAAACCACCGCCACTGCAATAATTTACATTAAGACCTAATTTCGTCAGATTTTAATAGAATATCCATCCAGTTTAAAAACAAATAACTAGATAATTAGTTAGAACCTGAAATTATGCGTATTTTGATATATAACACCTCTAGAAAGAAACAATAAGTAAAAAAATTACGGCGTTTTAAAAAATACATGATGAGCACGTAAACACAACCTAAACACGTCCACTAAAAATAATCACATTGACTTTATTTGTTTTTATTTTTGACAGATCAGCTCCTATTGCTGATGCTTCGTTCATGTTCGTTCAGTAAGGCACCCATACACGTCCCGCGAGATACTGATTAGCGATATTTCGAGCGTCTTGCTTTACTTTTGTATTATGTAACAATTGTAACAGGAAGCACGTGGGGGCATTATTGAGATGTAACGATTGTTACATGAAGCGACGGAGTGGGTAAGTAGGGGTAAATATATACTATTTACCTATATAATAATTCTACTAAATACATATATATATACCATACATTCCGAATCCCATCGGCTTCCCTATAAGAAATCCCACTCCAGGGATCCACCATGCAGATCTTAATAATTATGTCAGTAATTAGTGCCACCAATGAGTTAAACATTCCATATTTATTATTGTCTGATTTGTAAATTCTTGGCCGGCTTATCTTCGCCGTATTTTCCTAAACACATCCCTCGCCACTGTTATTACTACTATCACAACTGCATTTTTACCCATTGGCCTAGTATAACATATCACAAGCTTTCCAGTGCTTACCTTGGGGCTAGGCCACTGACCTACATAAACTATCAATTTGTCACCTGAGACACTCAAGATAGTAAATAATTAGTTCAGCATTCTTGTATTATAGAGAGGCCAGCGGGCTAGGCTAATTGGTGGTGTAAGATTAAAAAATATTTACTATACACTCTGTTACTTTTGTAATTTTATTGTGATTTTTTATTTCAGCTTTCTTCAGAAAATGAAGCTTGTGTTCCTTGTTGGCTCCGAGCTCAAAGAGCTTCACGTAGAAGTGGACAGCCAGAGTTTTAACTGCATTGTGGGGCTACGAACTGTTGGGTGATGCTCACAGATTTGCTCGCCATGAAGGCATGACTAGACCTGCTCCACTTTTCGATGATGTTATTTTAAGAGTGCCCTTAATTACTTTATAATTTAAAATTAAATATGTGACCAAACTAAATTATTGTTTTATTTCCTCTGAGCAAATGCTAATATGGAAAAACATTACTGGTCTGTGTGTATGTACAATTGTGAAACTTCCCTGTTGAAAGACCAGTCGAGTTTCTGATTTATTTAAAATGTTTTCATCATATTTTTTAGTATAATATTATATTGTTTGCCTTTGATGAAGTAATTTATTAGTAGTATCTACGGGAAGATCCTCGATTGTAAGTTCTGTAAATATAAGTAAGTATGCATTCTGAGCAGTACCTAGTAGACTAATATTCCTATCTCAGAGACAATTGAAAATGAAAATGAAAATGAAAAATGTTTATTTAGCAAAAAACATAACTTAAGCCGAGATACAAGATTGATCAGTGACTCCCACACAAGGCTAGGCCTGACTCGTGGGAGTCAATTATTTTACAAAGCAATTTAACTGAATAGTGGATAGTCGTCATGAACAATAATAGTATACAAAAACAAGTACAACATTAAACAATGATCATATAATATATAAACTGGACCATGCAAAGCGCGAATGCGGAGTGCGAGTGTGAAAGTGTAATGGGTAACCCTGCGATTGACTCTTGGGATCGGACAGCAGCGACAAGACTGCCACTTATTTTAACCACTAGCTTCCGCCCGCGGTTTCACCCGCGTGATTCGCGTTCCTATAGGAATATCGGCATATAAAGTAGCCTATGCTATGTTACTCTTCGTTCTTTCAAAGATCAAGTCAATTTATTGCTTAGTAAGGGCGTAAAGGAAGGACAAACAAGTCACTTTCGCATTTATAATAATAAATATGTAGGATAGGCGATGATTTCAACTTAATGTTGGTATAGGTAGGTAGGTAGTCTAAAGTTGAGACCTCTAAAGTGGGAACGTGTATACCTACTTCTATTGTTTACATCTATGACTTTCATCATGTTTTAAGTATTTTGCTGTTATTTACCAAAACACAGATGGGTAGTTATGTCTTTTTGTGTTTTAAATAACCAAGCACAAAGATCTGAATAATCACAGTCGCAGCAGTTCCTGATAAGTATCCTATCCTATCTATCTATCTTCTAGAATCTAGAACTAGGGCTAACAATACATAGGTACTTACTTACTTAATTAATATTGAAATGCACTACATATTATGTACCTACCTACCTACCTATTTTAGTTCGATTCACGATTGATCTATAAATCAAACAATCAAGGCGCGAACGTACATTTTGAGATTAATTATTTATTTTGTTACCTATTGTCAGAAGCATTGTCCGTCCCTCCCTGTCATTCAACTGTCAATGTCAATCAAATACAGGGAAAAACCTAACCTTAATAAATTATCGAAATACAAGTATAACTTTTAAACCCCAACATTTAAAATTCTGTTAATTTATGTAGTAATTCTCAATAATATAATCTACCAAATGTGTAAGTCTCATTGCCAAACATGAAAATTGTAGGCCTGTACAAAATCTCCATAGTACCCTGCCATTGTCCTTTAAAGCATAATTCTATTTAAAAGAATCGAACTGTCCTTAAATTATTAAATCACAAATACTATTGTCAACAATACATTGATATTCAAGATGCTTATTTTTAATTAAGTATCTACTGCAATTAAAGCTGATTGGAAAAAGTTAAGGTTTAGTTTGAGGTCTCAGTTGAATTTGATGTTCTTCTGTTCGGCCTTTGTTTGCACTATTTGTGTTTGCGAAATTACTGGAACCGGTTCTAGAACAATTGCGCATAATATTTGAATTTTCTACAATAATTGTTTAGTTTATGTTTTGTACCTACGCACGAAAAGTAAGCTTAAACTATGACGAGTGTCTATTGAATCATAAAACTACCAGTACAAGCACCTTTATGGAGTCATAGGGTTTGTCACAAACACTTACAAAAACATTACTAAAAAATCAAGCAACAGAACTTGTTTTTAAACATGAATATACAATAAGGGATTTAGATGAATTCAGGAATATTGATTACGGCATGCACAGCGGCCGTTGCGGTTTGAATTACCTACCTACACCAAGTGGTTTGAACAAGAGAAGTTCTTAACATAAATTGATTCAGAAACTTTTTTGTATTCGCATCCTACATCCAGTCTTGTGAAAACGTTATACGGATATACTTGATACGGAGTAGGTAACTCTCCTACCATGCATTTTCACAATGTTATTTGTTCATTGGCAAAGCCATAATTTGACCTTTTTGTCAATTATCGAAACTACAAACGCAGAATGCATCACGGAATCCTGACCAAGCCTGAATAGCAAACAAAGAAAAAAAAACTAACAATTAATATAAATTGGATAAAGCCGAAGGTATTGTTGTGGTACAGATTAGAATTTACATCCTTGGTTATACAATGTGGCCAAAACTTGTTGTCTAAGAAAAAATGTTCTTCGACCTTAAATAATATTTGTTATACCCAATTACCTTTCAAGGCGAGCCATCCACCTCTAGATAGCCTTAACCAAGTAAGTGGCGCCAAATTATTAGTGAATCGTTGACCAGACATGGTATACCACGAGCATCTTGAGATATATTTTTACATATATGTCGATGGTGCAAATATAACTTTAATCTGAGTGTTTATTATCAGAACGTTAGTGGATTGCGTTCTAAAACCTTAACATTCTATCGTAATGTATGCCTCAATTCGTATGACGTGATAATCTTAACGGAGACCTGGTTGCTGGATAGTATGAGTGATTCCGAGTTATTTGATGGTAGGTATATTGTTTGGTGACGGGACAGAAATTACGAGTTAACTCGTCAAGGTCGTGGCGGTGGTGTACTTATCGCAGTGCGGAAATCTTTGATTATCGCTACCAATTAAGCAAAATAACGTCAATAAGACCATTAATTTGAATTTATGCGTTGTTTATTTATGTAAGCAAAACTTAGGCTTGTCTTTCTCTAGACAATTAAGTAATCCTTTATCTAGAATGGTGAATTTATGTTACATTGTCCCGATGACATATATTTCATTGTTAATTGGGGGTTAACAATGCTCTGATATGACAAAAGGCCGCTAAGCCACAAAATCATATTTTAAGAAAAACGACAAAAAGGTGCGAAATGGATTTTCTTGATCACTACTAAAGATTTTACGAATTTATCTATTGGAAGCGAAAGAGATAATTTTGGGTAACATATTGTGAGTTTCTTATTCAAATTTTATAACAATTGTCATATAAAAAACATAAAAATGTAGTTTACGTATTTATAAAATTATTTATTTTTATAAAGATCATAAGACATAGAACGGATAAGTATACCTGACCGCCTTTTAATGTAGTGCTGATACTTGTCCTAGAGAAAAATGCGGCTAGACGGCTTTAAACCCCTTTGAGTTTCTGACGAGTTGACGTAACTAAAATATATTACTATGCTAAAATGCAGCCAATGACTTTAACTGTCTTTTAATTTAGTTTACTAACTGCGATAAACAATAATCTTAGATCAAACTTAAATAAAAGACAGTTAAATACTCATCTATTTCACGTAACCGCCTTTTTTGGTATTAGTAGGTAATAGTGGTAAAGGTGGTGTATTAGTAGTAAAGTTGGGGGGTAGTTGCAACAGTTACGTAACATTACATTAGGTCCGATAAATTTTGAATTTAAAAATATTAATTCTTAAAACATCGATATAAATTTATAAGTATATTCATCATAAGTGTATGTTTATCAAGTGGAGATAACATTTTCGCCAATAAATCTGCATTTTGTAGAATATTCTCAAAGATACCTACTCGGAACATCAAACCATGGCTAAGTGCAGTGCCTGTGCAAGTGAGTTGAAAGCAAAGGAAAATACAGTCACGTGTTCTAGAACAACATGCAAGCTCCAATATCATTTGACTTGTGTTAGCCTTAAAAAAGGAGACTCAACATGGGTTTGCCCTGAGTGCAGATCGAAACAAAAACGTGGTGACAACACCAATACGCCGGTAAAAGACGTTGCTGGCAGCAGTACCGAGTTCGTCAATATCAACCCCAGGAATCGGCTTCCAGAATGCGGTAATCAAGAAGGTTCGAGTGATGTGGTTGCCACTATAAACGCTGAAGTTCAACTTGCAATCCAACAAGCCGTCCAACAAGCCCTACCTGGTTCTATATCAAAAGTCATTAAATCGGTCACCAGGGCAATCGAAGAAAAGTTCGCCGAGCTTGAAAAGTCTGTGAAAACGTTGGGTGACTTATACGATACCGTCAAAAGTTCTGCCGCTAAAAACTCACTTACTATCAAAAAAATGCAGTCAGAAAACACCAATCTAACCAACCAACTGAAAACACTACAGTCAAAACTGAATGCCATGGAAGAAGCATCCCTAAAGCAAGAACAGTGGTCCAGGCTTCAGAACGTCGAAGTAGTAGGAGTTCCTGAGAATGCTGGTGAATCACTGCCAACTATTGTAAATGATATCGCGAAGCAACTTAATATAAAGATTAGCCCACAGGAGCTGGACTTCGTCCATCGTATACAAGCGAAGAGATCAGTAAAAGGAACACCTCGTAATTTAATAATCCGATTCCATAGTCGTTCAAAGAAGGATGAGGTTTTGTCAGCCGCTCGGAAATGTCATGGTTTAACCTCAAAAGATATTGGAACGCAGGGTGAGTTAAGTAAGATTTACATAAATGAGCATTTGTCTGTACATAACAAACAGTTATTAAAAAATTGCAAGGCAAAAGCTAAAGATTGTGGTTATAAATTTGTTTGGACAAAAAACTGCCGTATCTATACAAGAAAAGCAGAAAACGCACCGTACATTCTAATATCCTGCGAGGAAGATTTAAAAAAAATATTGTAATAGATTATTTTGTTCTAATTACAAAATATATTATTGTACTCATTGTCAACTATTTCATAATTAATTTTAATTTTAATGTTTTAAACACGTCGCTTGATAACAACAGTGTCTACTTACCCCAACAATACATTTCATACACACAATCATCTACACTTTACATAAACACCCCTTAAGCTCGTTTTGAATTATCGTGGTTATCGCAGTAAACTAACATTTTTAGTCCTTGATAATTTGATTGCTTGCCATTTTATTTTTATTATTACTATTTTTCAATCAAATGTACCGGAAATTACAAAATATAAATACAAATATAAATACATATCATTACTGTATACAAGTTCTGAATACAAACATAGTGAAAAGGCGCGTGCAATATTGTCAATAATTTAAGTTTCCTGTATCAAAATGTTCGAGGCCTCAGATCAAAAACAATAGATTTCTACAATAATATTCTTAACTCGGATCGCGATATAATTTTAATCACTGAAACTTGGCTTAATGATAGTGTTTTGAACTTTGAGCTGTCGGATAGTAGGTATGAGGTATTTCGTCGGGACCGCGGGTCAAGCGGAGGTGGTGTTATGATGCTGTGCTCCCGTCGACTGAATGCGCGAGCGCGCACGGAATGGCAGCGGGATGATATCGAGTGCTTGTGGGTTACGGTAGACGGGCGAACAATAGGCTCGCAGCATAACTTGCATATAGCGCTGGCTTACATGTCGCCAGACCGGGCGTTACCTTCTCGTATAAATAGCTGCCGACAATTGCTGTCTGATGTTCCCGTGTCGCTTAGGGACGATTTGTTCGTATTGGCTGGCGATTTTAATGTGTATAACATTGTATGGGGACCTTCTGGGCTGACACATTTGAGAAAGGGGTCCATTGAATTGCAGAATGCTGGGATTGATTTAGTAAACCAGTCCTACTTCCTCGGTCTGCATCAAAACAATCATTATTTAAATAACGCTGGTAATACTTTGGATCTTTTCTTTTGTAATTTCAACGTGGAGGTTACTGAATCGGCATCTCCATTGGTAAAGGAGGATATCCAACACACTACCCTAGCTATTAAGGCGACTGACATTCAAGTAAAACCATTGCAAAAGTGCTCTAGAACAAAATATTTGTTTAGAAAAGCAGACTACGAAGCAATTAAAGAAGAAATGTGTATGGTTGATTGGGATAGCGTAATGGCATCAGGCACAGTTGATGAGGCTGTTGAGACTTTCTACTCTATCTTGTATCGCATAATTGACCAATTTATACCAGTTGTAGATAGTAGCATTTACGATGCATACCCTGTGTGGTATAATCGTGCCCTCATTCATTTGCTTAGGGAAAAACAGAAAACAGATATGTTTTCAATGCTGAGAGGTAGAATGAAGGTTATGCAAAATGCCTGTTATCTTAAATATTTAGCAAACTGTCAAAAAAACATTAAATGTGACCCTAAAATGCTGTGGTCATACGTTAACTCTAAACGTAAATGTAATACAGGATATCCAGGTACAATGACGTTAGACGACAAGCAGTTGACGGGTAGCGACGACATTTGTGCAGCTTTTAATTGTTACTTTAAGAGTATGTTTGCTCCGCCATCTAGTTTTGTGGCAGGTCAAGCATCTGGAGCTGACTCTAATAACTTCACAAGCACTTTCTCAGTTACGCAAAATACGGTTTTTAAGATGCTATCAAAGTAAGATACTAAGAAAGGGGCCGGTAGCGACCTAATTCCGCCATTTTTTGTGCTAAAATGTGCTGAGGCACTGTCCGTCCCCCTGTGCATTATCTTCAACCGATCAGTTTCTGAGGGAGTTTTTCCTGCAAAATGGAAAGAAGCTAATATAGTTCCTCTTCACAAAAAAGGCACTAAATGCAAAGTAGAGAATTACCGCCCAATATCGATTTTAAATATTTTTGCCAAATGTTTAGAGCGAGTTGTTTACGATGAAGTTTACCCAATAATAAAAAAAGGAATACCGGACGAACAACATGGTTTTGTAAAAGGTAGATCGACAACGTCAAATTTGAGCCTGTTTGTTAGCGACGTACATAGAGGCATGGGCTTTCAGTCTCAGGTTGATGTGATATATACAGATTTTGAGAAAGCCTTTGACCGCGTTGATCACTTCATACTGTTGCAAAAACTCCAACAGCTTGGTATACATGGCGATCTATACAGGTGGGTAAAATCATATATATTAAACCGTAAACAAGCTGTAGTTATCGGTGGCAATCTTTCGGATTTTGTATCTATCCCTTCTGGTGTGCCGCAAGGTTCCCTTCTCGGACCGTTATTTTATATAGCCTACACAAGTGACATCGGATTGTGCTTTAGACATGCTCAACTTTTACTAAATGTCGATGACACTAAAATCTATATGAAGGTTAATACAATTGAGGATTGCATTAAACTGCAGGAAGATCTAGACAGATTATCACTGTATTACATAACCAACCGTATTTATTACAGTCAATGTTGCAAAATGTGCACATATTCAATTCACTAGGCGTAAGAATCCCATTGATTACGATTTTAAATTAAATAACGTTAGTCTGAATAAGGTTGATTATGTGAAAGACTTAGGGGTTTATCTTGATTACAAACTAACATTTAATAGTCACTTTCAATATATAATAAACAAGGCTTACAAAAACTTAGGTTTCATAATAAGGGTCACACGCGATTTTACTGACATTTCTTGCATAAAAGTGCTTTATTATGCTTATATCAGAAGTATTCTCGAATACTGCAGTATTGTTTGGAATCCACAGTACGTGACTCACAGGCATTCACTTGAACGCCTTCAAATTAAATTCGTTAAATATTTAAATTATAAAAGCAAATTAAAAATTGTTGATTACACTGAATCATGTCAAAAGTACTGCCTCATGACTCTGGCTGACAGACGTGAGATGCAAGACATGGCTGTATTTCATGATATATGTTCTGGAAAGCTAGACTGTGTTGGACTATCAAATAGAATACTCCACTTGAATGCCCCTGGTAAAAGAACTCGTCACACCCATCTTTTTCATATACCGTTAGCGCGCACAAACTATGGGGCTAATGATATGTCTATTAGATTACTAAAAACGTACAATAAGTTTTATTTAGATATTGACATATTTACAACATCCAAAACTATGTTCAAAAATGCAGTTCATAAGCTTAAGTTAAGTTAAAAGTATGTTTTAAATTGAATTTTTAAAATATTAAAATATTTTAATGTTTACTACAATTAATAACCAACTGTCATAATCAATTCGAGCGCACATGTAAACCAACCACGATATTACACTCACACGCACTTACACACATCGACACAACACAATCAGATTCACACCTACTCTGTCAATCGACAAAATTTATTTACCTTAGTACCTACCTATTATTTTTTAGACTACCTACCAGCGTTCATTAATTATGTTAACATTTTTTAGTAGCACAATGTGTTTCTATAATTGGCTTGTGTTTAAGTAACATCTTCTGTACCTTGTGTTTAGTTATATGCTGTTGAAACATTGTTGAATAAATAAATAAATAAAAAATTTACAAGATAGGCCCTCAATTAAAGAAGTTTGTTGTGAAAATGGAGTTAATTTAACAAAATAAGTTACTCGTACCTACACTATGAAACAAAACAAGAAACAAAAACTTCTAGAAAGGATGAATGTATTTATCAAATTAAACAAAATAAACAAAAAGAGACTTCCATAAAAATTATAGGTACTATTAAATATGGCAACATAGTCTTTAATTCTAGTTGTAATGTATGTGTTAGATATTATTTTCAACCTTATCACAATACATTAAGGATGTGTTTAGTGGACTATAAGTCGACATTATAAATATTGTAAGTCGAGGGTATCTGCGCATACTTTTTTATAATTTCATGTATGGTACTTATTTCTTCACATATTAAACCATTGTTCGATACAGACGTATTTCATTGTGCTCCGCAATTCACAAATATTACATTGGCGACGAGATAAATAAGACCCGGGTGTGCAAGTGATACGGCATAAGTTCAAGATGTCAGTGGGAAGATTAGAACCTTTCGACCATCAGGTGGATAATTGGACTTTGTACATAGAAAGATTGGAGCAGTATTTTATTGTTAACAAGGTCATAGATGAACACAAGGTGCCAACGTTGATTACGGTGATGGGCAGCACTAGTTACGAATTATTAGTGACGTTGTGTACTCCCAGTCAACCTGCAAAAAAGTCATTCGTCGAACTGGTAACTTTGATGCGGAGTTACCTTCAACCGAAGCCGAGTATGCTAGCGGAGAGATTCAAATTTCGCCAACGGATACAACGCGATAACGAATCGATTGCTGAGTATTTGACCGATTTAAAAAATTATGCAAGTACTGTGACTTCAATGCAGAAATAGACAACAATTTACGAGATCAGTTCGTGTGCGGATTACATAATGAGAATATTCGACAACGGTTGTTCGTGGAAGAAGCAGTGTCTTTAACGAAAGCATTTCAAATCGCTGTGTCGATGGAGGCGGCTCAGCAGGACGCGGCAGCAGTGCAATCGCGAGGCATTACGCACACCAGCAGCGGGGAGCTGGCGGGCCGGTTAGCGACGGTTCAGCACGTGACGCCGGGGCGCGCGCCGCGCGGCCGGGGCTTCGATACAGGGTCGCAGTGGAATGTGGGCCAACGGGGCTTGCGAGGCTTCGATGTACGGGGAAGACAAATAGGCGTGGCGCCGGCGGGAGCGGCGTCACAATCTAAAGGCGCAACGAGACAACGCGGGCGTTGCAAGGCATGTGGAGCAGCTCACGATACGGATGGATGTAAATTTCTGATGTATACGTGCAGAGTTTGCAATAAGGAAGGGCACTTGAAAAAAGTGTGTCCTCGCATGGGGAATAAGACATCAGTGCACACTATGGAGGTAAAGGAAGATAACGGTAGCTACACGGAAGAAGCTTTGGAATCTTTAGAGGTACATATAAATAATTTTAATAGTCCTAATAATGGTTATAATTGTTACAAGCCCCTAACGAAGTATATCGAAATAAAGAATAAAAATATTCTTATGGAAATCGATACCGGGAGTGCTATTTCTTGCGTTAGTTACGATTTTTACAAAAAACAATTTTGCAATTTACCGTTATTGCAAACCAATGTAGTACTTTGTTTCTATACTGGTTTAAAAATAACTCCGGTGGGAAAAATTAGACCAAACGTTAAGTTTAGAGATAAATGCATTCCCTTAGATCTGTTTGTGGTTGAACAAGGCAAGAACCCATTGTTGGGCCGCCAGTGGATATACGAGTTAGGATTAAACATTTCAGATTTACATTGTAATTTTTTTAATACCAGTTCGGCATTCAATGTGGATTCGTTAACTTCCAGATTTAGTGATGTGTTGGACGAAGGCCTGGGTCGGTTCACGGGTGGTGCAGTGACGTTGCGCGTGCGGGAGGGCGCGCAGCCGGTGTTCCGCCGCGCGCGACCTCTCGCCTATGCGCTGCGCGAGCCGGTGGAGCGCGCGCTTGATCAGCTGCAGCGCGACGGCGTCATCACGCCGGTCGAGACTTCGGACTGGGCTACACCGATCGTACCCGTGATTAAAAAGGACGGATCTATACGGATCTGTGGTGACTATAAAATCACTTTAAATAAATGCCTTGAAGTAGACCGTTTTCCTTTACCCAAAGTGGAGGACTTGTTGACTAAATTACATGGGGGTGAAAAATTTTCAAAAATCGATTTATCACAGGCCTATGCACAATTTGAGCTTGACGAACCCTCTAAATTATTCACTGTGATTAATACACACAAAGGTCTTTTTAAATATAACAGATTAATCTATGGTCTTTCATCGAGTCCGGGTATTTTTCAAAGGAAGTTAGAACAAATGTTTGCGGACATGCCGAGGGTGGGGGTGTTTTTGGATGACCTGATTTTGACGGGACGGGATGATAAGTCACATATAGAGACACTATACAAAGTTTTGGAGCGATTAAAGCATTTCGGTTTAAAAGTAAAAAAAGAGAAATGCACTTTCTTTGCAGAATCGGTAACTTATTTAGGTTACGTAATTAGTAAAGAGGGTGTTCATACTTGTCCACAAAAGTTGAGGGCGATTCATAAAGCGCCCGTGCCGAAAAATATTTCTGAGTTAAGATCATTTTTAGGTTTAGTAATGTACTATGCTAAATTCGTAAAAAATATCAGCATGTTGCTATCGCCTTTGTATAAGTTATTACAGAAGGATTCTAAATTTATTTGGACAGATCAGTGTACAGAAGCTTTTACGAAGGTGAAGCAATTATTAGTTTTGAGTGAGGTATTAGCTCATTATGATCCGGAGCTACCGATCATCTTGACGACGGATGCGAGCGCGAGCGGGGTAGGAGCCGTCATATCTCATAAGATGCGCGACGGCCGCGAACGACCTATCGCATTTGCATCACGCACGCTCAGTTCAGCAGAAACTAACTATTCGCAAATACAAAGAGAAGCGTTAGCTATCGTATATGGCGTTAAAAAATTTCATCAATATTTGTACGGCCGAAATTTTTTGTTAAAGACAGACCACAAACCCTTAGTTAGTATTTTTGGAGAAAAGGCAGGTATACCTACGATGGCGGCCAGCAGATTACAAAGGTGGGCGGTTATTTTATCGGGGTATCAAATTGATATTGAGTATGTACCGACATTAAAAAATAGCGCGGATGCATTATCTAGGTTACCCGTCGATAGTTGTAGTATGGAGAAAGAAGTTAAAACTTATGTTAATTTTGTTCAAGATTTTTTACCTGTAACAAAAGACTTAGTTAATGAAAAAGTTAAAAAGGATAAAACTTTAACGGGCATTTATATGTTTTTGCGTTCAGGGTGGCCAAATAAGTGTCCATCGCCGGACATAGAACCGTACTTTTTGAGACGAAATGATTTATATTTAGACTCGGGATGTATTATGTGGGGATATCGAATGGTGATACCGTCTGAGTTACGCGACTGTATTTTGAAAGAATTGCATACGGGACACATGGGTGTAGTAAAAATGAAAAGCATAGCTCGTAGTTACGTTTGGTGGCCGGGAATCGACGCGGATATCGAGCGAACTTGTCGAGAATGCGTAGTGTGCGCGCTGGACGCTCCGGCTCCGCCACACGCGCCGCCGAAACCTTGGGTTTATTACGCGGAACCCTGGAGTAGACTACACATGGACTTTTTGGGCCCTTTTAACGGTTTTATATTTTTTGTAGTAGTGGATTCAACAACAAAATGGATTGAAGCATATAAGATGACTCGTTCGTCGGCCGGGGATGTAATTAAAGTTTTAAGGGAAATTTTTTCTAGGTTTGGTCTTCCGAAAGAGATCGTTTCCGACAACGGACCGCCCTTTACTAGTAAAGAGTTAGGTTATTTTATGAAAAATAATGGAATAAGTCATACTTTCGCTCCGTACCACCCTTCTTCAAACGGTGCGGCCGAAAACGCAGTTAAGCTCTGCAAAAGAGCTTTAAAAAAAGCTTTACACGATAAAATCGATTTGGATGCAGCACTCCAGTCTTATCTTTTTGCATATCGTAACACTGTTCATAGTTCGACTGGTCAATCACCAGCCATGTTGTTACAACATAGGAATTTACGTTCTAGGTTGGATCTTATCTGTACTGGAAACAGTAATGCTGTAGCTAGCGTACAAGAAGCGCAGGAAAATCAGGTACGAAAGGCTGGGGGTGTCTCGCGTAGCTTTGGGGTAGGTGAGGAGGTATGGATTAGGGAATTTGGCACGGGTAATGATAAGTGGGCTAAGGGTAAAATTGAGAGAATATCAGGCTCCCGTAATTATACAGTATCCCGGGATAACGGTCAACTTATTAAGAGGCATATAGACCAAATACGAAAGAGATCACCAATTTCAGTTCTTTCGTGTCCCAGTTCGGAGTCGGCGGAAAGTAGCGAAGGCACAGGCATGGTAGTAGTTTCACCGGCCACTGCACCACCAGTGAACGTTCCTGAGAGGTCTATTCGGGTCCGTAGACCCGTCGAAAGATTCGGCAACCCCGTAACTTTTTAAATGTAATTAGTGTGTTAATTTGTTGTTGGCATTTTCATATTATTGGATGGATGTATATTTACATTTAAGTAATAAATAAGTGGTAGGGTGTAATGTATGTGTTAGATATTATTTTCAACCTTATCACAATAGATTCAGGATGTGTTTAGTGGACTATAAGTCGACATTATAAATATTGTAAGTCGAGGGTATCTGCGCATACTTTTTTATAATTTCATGTATGGTACTTATTTCTTCACATATTAAACCATTGTTCGATACAGACGTATTTCATTGTGCTCCGCAATTCACAAATATTACACTAGTAAGATCAGGGACCTAGTTGTGCCAAAATAATCCAATCCACAATTTTGTCAAATTAGAGTTATCGATGCCAAACTACATTATGTAAAAATATAAAATACAAAATTGTAAATATATAAAATAAAAATAAAATGAGCCCTATTTTCATGTGACAAAGACTCATTTTCTTATCTGTTTTCTACGAAAAGATATTTATGATGTATAATATCCAACCCACAACAGCTATAATAGGGTTACCTATCATAAATTCGAAATTTGCCTGTACGAATTTTATTAAGGCCGAAAACGTTTTGTAATTTTTTGTTTTCCATAATTTTCTTTTTACCGACAACACAATTGTGTTGTCTGTAAAAAAGTTTTGAAATGCCGATTATCAATTGTTATTTTTTTCAAAATCTTTATATTTTTAAATTCCACTCAACGTTTGGCCGAAGCTATTAATGCTAGACGATTCATTTTCCAGAAACACGTTTCCAATATTATTAAAATACAACATTTCAAATAATTGAAATCCATAATATCATCGAACAACTTGTAATCGTAGTAACGTTTAAGCATGCAAACAAGCATGCAGCATGGAAGCAAGCATGCACCACGCAAGCAAGCATGCAGCATGCAAACAAGCATGCAGCATGTAAGCAAGCAAGCTTGGAGCTTGCAAGCAAGCTGCGTCATGCATGCAAGCATGCAGCATGCAAGCAAGCATGCAGCATGCAAACAAGCAAGCAGCAAGCAACCAAGCATGCAGCATGCAATCAAGCATGCAGCAGGCATGGTTTCTGTCACGGCTCCGGCGCTGAGAGGCTCCGGCGGTCCCACGCGGGTTTGAACTACACTCTAGCGTAGGGCAAACAAGACTACGTGGAGTCGGTTTTGCCGCGATTCGTTTCTGTCACTGACTTTTGAAACACAATCTTACCGGAAACATAAAGCTTATCGTCGCAGATGGCTTACGCTCACCACCGCAGCTTCGGCTTGCTGGCCGGCTCCGCCGGCCAGCCTTAGCCGCGGCGGCGAGCGTTAAACCCATCTGCTCCTCAGCTCGCGGGCCGCCACGCCCCTCCGCGCCTACGCGGGTTTGAACTACACTCTAGCGTAGGGCAAACAAGACTACGTGGAGTCGGTTTTGCCGCGATTCGTTTCTGTCACTGACTTTTGAAACACAATCTTACCGGAAACATAAAGTATTAACTTTTTAAGACGTTTAAAATTATTCACCTAATAATATGAATATATGGAATACAAAAAAAAAACTGGGTATGAGTATGATATTTTAGAGGAAAAGTTACTTCGAATTTTAATACTTCTAGATATTAAATTTATTTACACTTTTAAACTTTCGCGTTCCATTATGCACACATATTAAGACGGGATTTAACGCAAAACTACTTAGTAAAGGCATTCTACGCATACCTTTTTATACCCGACGTTTCGACCGAGTTGCACCGGCCGTGGTCACGGGTGGACAGTCCACCCGTGACCACGGCCGGTGCATCCCGTCTAAATATGTTTGCATTAAATTTATTGTAAACAAAACATCTTCCAAAAGAAAAAAAGTAGTTTTGATAATCGGTGTATGATAAGTTTATGGAATAACAAAATTATGTAAAAGCAACGATCTGGTATTTAAAACTTCGTCATACCGTTTTCGAACAATTGAAATTCGTACAGGAAAGTTTCGAATTTATGATAGGTTACCCTATAATAGACTTAAATAAAAACATTGTGCAGAAAGAATACGTTACTTGAAAACTCATTTAATGAATAATGATCCAAACATCTTGGACATTTTTATATTGAGAAACATTTTATTGGCATAATGATCCAAATATCTTGGAATCACTGCATTAAGCAAACGTTTTTGGCTCAATGACCCAAGTGACTTGAACATCATTATTTTGACCTAATCTTTTTTGTCACAATGGTCCAAGATCTTTTAATCATAATATGCTACATACAATCTTCTTAGGGACCTAGTTGTGCCAAAACATTCCATGCCACAAAATGCTTGTTTCGAGATATTTGAGCGTAAATATATAACATCAATTTGTACTATTTGTTTGTTTGTACATTTTATATTTAGGTAAGTTGATTCTTAAGAATTAATTGTAAATTTGCAACAACCGTAACACCATCATAAAAATATAATGACGTACTAGGTAATAATATTAACAATAAATCTTAAGTACCTAATTAAGAAAAATATTTACAGAAATGTGTCTTGTGGCACCGTGTATTAACTCGTGGATAGCGGTGTGGGCTTCACAATAACCAAAATGTAATAGTTTATATTTTAATACTTAAGTATGATTGTGTAAGCTGTTTGTTATCCCTGATAAATAAAATAAAAAAAAAGTATTACGTTATCGGTATTAACTAGTGCAAGTTAAAGATTTGTGCTAATGTTACTTTTTATATAAACCGCAAATATAGGCCTGTGGATCGTTTTGGCAAAAAGTGAATTTGTTAAAGTGTGAATGTGTTTGAAAGTTATAAATAATATTGCTAAAATGATCAATTTTTGTTTTTATGCATTGTTATTGAATAAAACACTTCTTAACTTATTGAATAATATGTTTTCCGAAAAACAACTTCAAGTCATTATTAATAATTAACTCGTACTCAATTGTAAAATCGGGTATCGAGTTTATTCCAATTCTTTTTACAATTTTCCATAACGTCCCTAAATACTTCAACAGTATAAATTATTTGTAAAAGCTTCAAGCAAGACTCAATTTTGGAAAAATCGGTATCGTTAAGTATGTCCAGGTTCTAAAAATATTAGTAAAAGTATAATCCATTAATAGTAGAGAGAATGAAGACATATAATTTTGTAGGTTCCAATGATATCGAAAAACGTATAGTAAATAGAAAAGTATACATAAGCAACTTAGATTAATTTGTTTTAATCTAAGATAAGCAATGAAAAAGTGAACTTGCTAAAAACAAAAGAAATCCTTAAAAAAAGCCCACCAATTATCAATTTCTATGAGGAGTAGTTTTGATAAAGAGTTCGAGGAGCTTGATTAAAAAAAAAAGGGGTAGATAGGAGAATGGATTTTCGATAGAAAATATCTAGGTTCACTATGGCCACAGGGGAGGACAGGAGATTGCCCAAGCGAAATTAGATGATATCAAATCAATGATGCATTTGTGACACCTGATGATTGCAAAAACTTTTATAAAAACTTAAGAGGGAGTAAAAAAATCACTGAAGATGTTGACGGATTTAAACTCGATTTTACCATTATATTGAGTACGAGTGGATTGTTATTTTTTTTTTTTGGAAAAAAAATATTAAGTATTTTAAAAAGTGTTTTATTCTATAGCTATGCCAAAAAACAAGTAAATTTGTAGAAAATATAAAGTGTATCATTTTGGCAATGTTGTTTAAAACTTTCATACATACGAATTCACTTTTTGCCAAAACGATCCACAGGCCTATTTTTGCGGTTTATATCTAAAGTAACATTAGCATAAATCTTTAACTTACACTAGTCAAAACCGACAATGTTATACTTAATTTTAAAATTATAAAATGTATCAAGACTAACAGTGTTATTATTACAAATTGATGTTGAATGTTCGCGCTCAAATATCTCGAAACAAGCATTCCGTTGCATGGAACGTTTTGGCACAACTTAGGTCTTTATGACAGTCAAATCACATAAACTATTTCTAATCAATAATTATTCAACATCTTAGTTTAAAAATATAATAATTTAATATATTCTTCAGTCTCTTCGTTGTCATTCGTTGGCAAGGATTTCCAAAATGTTTGTTTATGTTGCCGAGTTTCTTTAAAATATTAGTCTTCCTTGATGTCTTTATGCCTCTGGGGATTTTCCTAGACAACATTACAGAAAAAAGTTGATTCTTTGACTTTAAATAACTATCTTTTATAAGGATACTGCATCAACGAAGTCTTGAAAATCGTGTAGATTTTTCTTTCTTTTCATTGAAAGCTCCACCTGATAATGAAAATGGTTTCGACAGAAACGGCCAGGTAGGCCATTCGCCCAAAATATCGCCGCATTGGCAGAGAATATTATACAGTACTGGCATTGGCCAATGAACACTTAGCCACTTTTTAGGGTAGTATAGATTAGATTAGATTAGATAACTCTTTTATTGCAACAGTTTACAATACAAATACATACAAAACAAGAAAATAGGTAAAATACATAGTCACAATTTGGCGGTCTTATCGCTATGAAGCGATTTCTTCCAGACAACCAGTCGGATGGAGAGATCATATAAACTCGAAAATCGGAGGTGTAAACTTTTTACGGAATTTAAATAAAAGTGAATAGATAGCAATAAATAAATAAAAATAAATAATGTATGTAATAAAATAAATAAATAAAATAAATAATACATAAATAAGTGTGTGTGAAATAAATATATTAGTATGTAAATATATACATATACATACTTAAACATAATAGTCTCAGGTAGAAAGTAGTTGACAATGGCAGCTTTGCAGCAGGATGTGGTTAAGCGGATAGGTAAAAATTTTTCACGAGCTCCTTAAATGTGTGGATAGATTGCGCACGCCTGATCGCAACTGGAAGCGAATTCCAGAGACGAACAGCTTGTACGGTAAAGGAGTTATTGTAAAAGGTGGTGTGGTGCGGAGGGGTTTTAAGAGTTAGGTTTTCTGATGACCGTAATGAGCGCGAGTGAGAAGAATGAAGGAAACTAAAACGATCCTTTAGATAGCTAGGGTAATTGGAATTAAACAATACGTTATAAAGAAGGGAGAAAATGTGAGTATTCCGGCGAAGACGAATAGGAAGCCACTTGAGTTTAGCGCGATATTCAGAAACATGATCATACTTACGCAAGCCAAATATGAATCGTATACAAAAATTTTGAAGGCGCTCATGTTTATTTAGCTGGTCCTCCGTAAGATCAAGATAGCTGGCGTCAGCATAGTCTAAGACAGGAAGGAGCAGCGACTGTGCTAGCGAAATTTTAGTGGCAGTGGGTAAAAAGTTGCGTAGTCTTCTTAAAGATGCCGAAGATGCGTAAAGCTTGCGGCTGACAGCTTGCAGCTGAGGCCCCCAACTCAAGCAACTATCAATAGCTACACCCAAATTCGTTACAACTTGACTATAGGGGATAGTCACTCCATCAAAGTTGACCTTGGGAAGTGTTTTCCAGTTGACCTTTGAGAGCAATCTGGAGCTGCCGACCACAATAGCCTGCGTTTTCCTTGGATTGACCTTAAGTCCGAAGGCTCGACTCCAATCAACTATTCGACCCAGGTCGCCGTTGGTACTTTGAACAGCTACAGCGAGATTACAAAGTGGTGCCTGGCAGTATATCTGTAGATCGTCTGCATATAGGTGGTAGGAAGAATAAAGGTTTTCAGAAAGTGAAGTGATGAATATAGTAAAGAGAAGAGGAGATAAAACGCCACCCTGCGGGACACCAGCCGTCGAGTCACACCACGAAGGGAACTTCTCCTCAAGGCGAACCCGCTGCCTGCGCCCGTACAGGTAGCTGTGAAACCACTCAATTACCGTTGGAGATATGTTAAGAGAGCGCAGCAAAGCTAAGAGGATGTCAAAATTAACAGTGTTGAAGGCATTGCTGAAGTCCAGCAACGTCAGCACAGTCAATTGGCCGTTTTCCATTCCATGGCGGATGTCGTCAGTGATTTTGACCAAAGTAGTGACTGTGCTATGGCCAGGACGGAAACCGGATTGGAGTGTAGGGTGGAGCGCTCAATGTATGAAAAAATTTTTTTCGTGAAATTTCTTTATCGCGGTGTTATTGAAAGTTGCCAATACACTTATATATTACGTATACAAAATATAAATAGAAACAAACTACGAGAAGTACTGCCCCTAGGAGCTGACGTTTTTGAAAAAATACCTAAATATTAATTATTATTTTTTTTTTTTTATAAAAGAGGGAGGCAAACGAGCAGGCGGGTCACCTGATGGAAAGTAATCACCGCCGCCCATGGACACCCGCAAAACCAGAGGAATCGCAGATGCGTTGCCGGCCTTCAAGGGAGGAATAGGTTTAAGGAAGGAATAGGAATTGGGAGGGGGGGCGGGGAAGGGGCCTCCGGAACCCTCACTGGTCGGACGAAACACAACAGCACCAAGTGCCGTTATTTCACGTCGAATATTCGTGAGAGGGTGGTATTACGCCGGGCGAGCCGGCCCAATGCGTGCTGCAACGCAGCGTGGCTCTACCACTCAGGAAGATAGATAGATAGATAATATTTTCATAGCATAATTTTAAACAAAATGTAACACATTTTTTTCAATAGTTACTATTATTTAGAAAAACATATACACAAAAGTCAGTAATAATCAACAAAAAGCAAAATTTTTCTAACAAAACGTTTTCAAAATCATCTTTGACTTTCGTAAGTTTTCGTCTTACTTCGCGCGATGCACTTTACCTCATAAGAGCGGTGAGGGGCGGGAGGCATGACCTTGGTCTAGCCAAGTGCAACATAGTGTGTTTAGTGTGAATTGTGATTGCTAATTGATTGCACGTCGCTTTCCTTTTGACATTACGCGCTTACGCAGTGAAAATAAAACAATGAGTTTCCGCAGTGGAAATAAGTGTCCTATATTTATCGCAGGGCAGGAATTACCTAAAAATACGCTACCCACTTACGAAGATGTTATAAGGTACTTTATATTTCTTATACAAAGTACACAAACACGTCAAGATCTAGTTAAAAACACATCGGAGATTGTTGCTGCTGAAATCGAAAACATTTGGAACAGATCTTCTATTCCCATTATTGAACATCGTACAATTATAGCTCGCATACGAGCATTTCATGACAAATACCGTGCGATTCTGAAACCTTATCAAGGTAGAAAAAATAACGAAAATTATCTTCGTAAGTTAAATCTGTTCAGAATCGACAGTAAAATGCTTTTTGACATAGCTTCCTGCAAGTGTTTGGACTTTGCTACATGTTCTTGTAAAAAAGATAAAAAAGTACCGATTGGAGAAAGAATTTTTTTGTCTGATCAAAGAAATGCAAGAAAAATGATGATTGGCTCGATTGATTTAATAACTACCATAAAGATTGAGGCAAGAAATCAAAGGAAAACGCACGAAAAAACCGTCATTTACTGTCTGCGACGAAAAATGAAGATTCACCAAGCACAGAACGATCCAGTTTTTCTTTGGAGGAAATTGTTCAAAAACCCTGTGAAAATATAATTGATTTGCCATCGACATCTGCTGTTGTATCAACGCAAAGTATCTCCGTGGAATCGTGTCGTATTATAACCAGGAAAATCGTTTGAAGCAGTTGCTAGATCGTTGGATCGTTTTGGAATTTCTGACAGAGCCACTGCTGCCATAGTGTCTGCCACGCTCCAAGACCTTGGCTTAATAACAACTGAAAATACTGAAAACGTTGTTGATCGGTCTAAAATTCGTAGATTGCGGTCAAAAACAAGATCTACTATTATTAATAATAGTTTGTCTGATTGTCAAGATTATATTGCTATTTCGTTCGATGGAAGAAAAGACAAAACGCTTGTTTACGAAGACGGTAGAAGGAGAGTTGAGGTTGAAGAGCATATAACTGTTTTGAAGGAGCCAGGTTCAAAATACTTAGGTCATTTATCTCTAAAGTCCGGGAATGCTAAAACCATAGCCAGTAAGTTGTATTCTTTCTTTGTAGAAAAGTCTATTGATTTAACAAAAATTGTGGCTGTCGGTTGTGATGGAACTGCTGTTAACACTGGTAATAGAGACGGGATTATCAAACTGCTTGAACACAAGCTGCAACGTCCTCTGCAATGGCTAATATGTAAACTGTACGCAAATGAGTTAAGTTTAAGAGATCTTTTTGAATACTTAGACGGTAACTTAATGTTTCTGAAGACGCCTTAAAACGAAGTGATTTCGCTTAATTTTGAAGGCTCCTGGTTATTAAATAAATGACTTAATGCAAAGGAATCAAGCATGCGGACGTGAAGGGTCTCTTTCTTTAACCGTTGCTGAAGGGGTAGTGGGGTTGGTCCGGTTTTGAAAGGGGGCTGCGGGGCGTCGTTTTTCTGTGTTTTGTGTGGGAGTTTTGGGTGCCGCGTCGGCGTGGTGTTTCCCCTTAACTCGTAATCCCTACGCGCGCGCGTAAACCCTGCGCTCCTGACGGACGTCAAATCGATATCGAGTCGGCTGTGCTTATCGGAATATGAACGCTCGGGTCACGAGATAGGTTTCAGTTTCGCGTGGGGGTCGTTGGAGGGTGAACCTTCTGTACGGTAGTAGTATTAGTTATTCTGTGCTTGTACCAAGACGAAAAACGAAACAATTTTAAAACACACAAGTTTATGTTTATTAATTTTTGACGTTTTTTTATGCTTAAGTTTTTATAAAAAAAGATATTTGAATGATTAAAAATGTCAACCTTATTGGTTAGGTACTAATGTTTTCCAAAACTCATTTCAGCCGCTACTTTATTTTACTTCAAAAACTCTTAAATTTATATTACTTACCACAGTATCAATACGATAATTGGAAATCATATTACACAATTCTATGACCACGGCTTATATTTCGGTTCGACGCGATTCTGTTTCGGCGTGCAGTGGTACTGGGGGTAGCAATGCGCATTTGTCTGGCACAGACTATAATAGCTCGTTAGATTAGTTATTAAGTCTTAACTATAAGTTAGTTAACTGTTTTTTATTATTATTAGTATTGACGTCAATAAGTGCCTGTAAAGGTTTACATTGAATAAATAATTTGACTTTGACTTTGGTACTACTACAGGGCCGAAAAGCTTTAGTGGTCCGATAGGGAAGGCACTTAATAATTGTGAATATTTTCCAGTCAAATCATTCACTGCCATAAGCTGTTGTTTGCCAGATATAACGAAGAGCCGTGATGATTTAAGTACAGACCAATTGTATCTTTTAGAAATGTGTTTAGCAGTCAGCAAGGGCGAGTGTGATGAAAGATTGGCGAAACGTAAACCTGGTAAAGTATGTCATTCGAGGTGGCTTACCACGGCAAACAGTATACTCCGGCTCTACGTTGCGACTGAAACTCCATCTGAAAATCTGAAAATATTGTCAGAGTTTGTGTTAAAAGTTTATGCGCCTATGTGGTTTCGCATTAAAACTCAGCCGAACTGCCTCGATGGAGCCAAACATCTGTTTGAGACAATACAATTGTCTCGATACCTGCCAGATAGACTCAAACAGGTAATAGATCCTGTTATACAGCGAAATGGATATTTTGGCCACTGTGAAAATGTGTTGATTGCGATGTTAGCGGACGATCGGAAGCACATTAGAGAACTAGTCCTTCGAAAAATTTTAAAGATACGTGATCGTTCTACTGGCTTTACTCCTCTGACAATTTTTAAATTACCACAATTCAATTTTGATGCACGAGATTTTATAGACCTTATAGACTGGGAAAAACCTTCGGAACCACCACTCACCAAAGTTATTCCGACCGAAGTGATTTCAGCGGCCTTGGCAGATACCAAAAAAGTCACTTCCGAAATGGTAACAGTTTTTCGTGGTTTCCCCTGTCACACTCAAGGCACCGAAAGATGCATTAAATTAGTGACTGAATCTTGTTCAGCAGTTTGTGGACCATTGAGACGAGAAGGCTGGATCAGAAACAAGATAGAATCGTGTCGTATTATGCCCTCATTCAATACAAAAAAAGATTACAAAATTGAAAAAATGTAACTTTACTTACAGATTTTTTGGACAAGAAATAATACTTAATTAGCGTTTTTTTTAATTGTTTTTATTTTTTCACTTGTGGTTAATCAGAAAATTGGTTTTATTTAAATAAAAAAGGTATAATGTATTTGATTTTTTCATTTTATAGAATCTAAGTTTTTCCCTAAAATTAATAACTTTGATGCTCTGGGGGCAGCACTTCCACACATTTTATTTAGTTACACCCATAGAAAGATTTAATACTGACATCAATTCGCAACTTTTCCTCAATCCGCCTTTAGCAAAATCAAAAAGAAAAAAAATCGCTCCACCCTATTGGAGTGGGTTTAGGAGTTTATGATTAGAAAGGAACTTACTGATTTGGTTGTGGACAAGGCGCTCAAGGACCTTGGATAAGAAAGGAAGAATGGAGATTGGTCGAAATTCAGCAAATGATTTAGGGTTACCTTTTTTAGGCAAAGGAATTATTTAAGCGTCTTTCCAAGATGAAGGGAATACAGCGTTGGAGAAGGAGCTATTGAAAAGGAAAGTGAGGACTGGGAGGATGACATCAAGGATTGGTACTAACATATTGCGGCTTATACCGTCATTACCCACCGCATTGGAAGTAATTGACAGCAAGCTCTTCTTAACATCACAATCCGATAATTGGTCAAATACAAAAGGAGAAAGATTAGGAACCGGTATAGTAGACAGTTTGTGTAACGTAGTCGCTTTATCGGCATCACTTATACATGATGATGAAGAGAAATGAAGATTCAGTGAGTCAATATTAATATTGTGTGAAATAGGATTTTGTTTTAACTTTCCGATTCCAAGCGACCTGAGGAATTTCCAAACTTTGGATGTGTCTACATTTTCGACGGAACTATGGATGTGGCGGCGTAGCGCATCCCTACACGCCCTATTGCAGCGATTACGAATCTTGGCATAGTTTTCCCTATTGTGATCATTAGGTCGTAATTTGAATCGGTTTTTTGCTGCGACTTTCTTCTGCATCAATATTCTTAAATCATTTGTCAACCATGGCGCTGGAAGATGTTTAATCTTAACGGCTCGAAACGGTGCATGCTTGTCATATAGTTTTGTTACGAGCGAATTAAAAGTATTGACCTGCTCATCAACGGACTGAGCGGATGTAACGGAAGACCAATCGATATTACAAGCGTCCTCACGGAACGCATGTTGATCCATACCAGTAACATTGCGCTGAAGAATTACTTTGGGTTTAGCTTTAGGAGGACGAACTTTATAGGACAAAAAAATGAGATCATAATACGAGAAAGCGTCGGCTGAGCATTGACCGTGCTTCGCAACATGCTGGGGAGATGAAACTATTAACAAGTCGAGAAGAGATGGAGTTGAATTCGGGAAATGATGGGTGGCAGTAAGTGGGAGAATATTTAAGTTACTGGAACTAATAACGGATTGAAATGAAGAAGTACGGGCATCGTTCCTAAGGAGGCAAGTATTAAAGTCACCTATAATAATAGAATGGCTGTAAGAAGGAATTAAGTCATCAAGTAGATTTCCGAATGAAGTGAAAAAATTTACAAGTAAAGAAGAGCTGTAGTAAACTCCGAGAAGGATTTTATTATGAGCAAGAACAACTTCAACCAACAGATGCTCGCCTGCGTTAGCTGGAGGTGGTTGTGCCGAGGTGCTAATTACAGAGAAAGGAATATGAGCACGTAAGTATATAGCAACCTCGCCACCCCTGGAGCCAGTACGATCATTGCGTATAAGATGGAAGCCAGGCAGAGCATAAGAGGTAGAAGGTAAACACGGTTTAAGCCACGACTCGGAGATTAATACAGCATAAATATTTTTGTTATCGAGTGACGCCAGCATGTCTGAATAATGAGCCGGAATACTTTGCGCATTTAGGTGAACGACGTTAAAGTTTTTTGGTACATCAGAAAACGGAGACTGTAGTGTGTAGGAGAGGGACGGGATGCTAACAAAACTGTCTTCATCACTACTATCAGAAGGTAAAGAAAGATAGTTCGAATCATCACCTGAGGTGGACATAAAAATAAATATAAGTTTAAATATTATAAATAATAATATCACAAATTATGTTAAAATACTATAAAAACTATAAGTAAAGTAAAGCCAACTCTACCCGCTGGTTTGTGTCATCGTAAAAACATAATAAAATAAGAAAAGTAAATAAAGCAGACATTTAAAAAACAAAATCGTAGAAAACAAATTAAAAGGAACTATGTAATGCTAATAATAAACATTTAAATAAAATTATCTAAAACTATCTGTGGACCCGATACAAAAATTATTTGGAAAAAAAATAACAAGTAAAAGGCAGAAACGGAACGTACAAAACAAAGAAAAAAAAAAACAAAAAACGTCAGACGTTTTACCTCCCTCACTTAGGGAAAAAAAAAAACTAATGACTAGGCAGTGTGGTCTCTGACCTTAGCCTGTTCCTTCACGGAACAAATTTAAATATAAAAAAGTCATTCATTCATATGTCACTGTCACTAAAATAAAATTTATCGTAATCGATACCATCAAATGGAATTAAAAATAGGTACGTTTACTGCAACAAAACAAAGAAACAAAGTAGTGACGAGAGGGTAAATTAATTAAAATATGTACCATGTTATGAATAAACCGGGGCCACGAAAGATGTCCACTCAACAACACAACAACAAAACACTACAAAATTGCAACAAGTGTTACTTTTTAGCGGTGCCCCCGGCTCGCCTGGTTTTCGGCACTGCAGGTTCTGGTGCCCTGGCCGCAGCAGGTGCAGGCTTGGGTTCATCTGCAACCGTAATCTTCTGAAGCTCAGCCAGTGAGCTTATACGGCTGCGCTTCCCGTCAGAGCCGACCACGAACACGTAACCCTGGCGCGTGAAACATCTTGTGACACCAAACTTCTGACGCGCTGCCATAAATGTGTCATGCCGCGGCTTCGTCAGGAACTCGGAGACCGTAATACCGGAGCCCTTTAACGCTGTCTTCGCATGCCAGATCTTGTTCCTTATGTCGAGATCGCATAGTTTTAACAAAATCGGTCGCGGCCGGTCGCTTGTTGATGTGCGGCCCATACGATGACAACGGCTCACGTCCTTTACTAAAAAAGCCAGACAATTTCATACGGCCGACGACAGTGTTCACCACAACTGCTGCCGCATCCTCGTTGGTTTGCTCAGGCAGGCCATGTACCAGCAGCATCTTCCGCCGACTCTTCATTTCGATGCTGTCCACCTGACGAGTAAGCAGGCCCACCTGATCTTGGAGGGTGCGAAGAGCCGTCATGATGAACGCCCTGAATGTTGTGAAGTCTGCCGCTAAGTTGGTGACATTCACCGAAGGAGCCGCATTATGAAGCTCACCCTGGTACGCATCCATTCGCTGGGTAAACATTTGTTGGAGTTGAGTCACCGATTTTTGAAAAGCCTCCATCGTTTGCAGTTGGTAGTGCAGTGCAGTGCAGAAGTGGTGCAAAAGTGTTAAAGTTGTGCTATTGTTTTGATAACACTCACCAGCAGGTATTAAGTGCTAATTATTGATTTGCATTAATAATTAAATTTGCTAAACTAATATTATAATTATAAATTAAATAAAAAGCATAGAGCTTTTTAATTTGTTGTTCACTTAGCAACTACTCCCGAAGAAAAAAAACGTAGTAAAGTAAAAGTAGTATAGTAATTTAATTGCTTTTTAAAGTATTTAATTTGATCTATTAAATACGTTAAACTACACAAGAAAGCAGTTAAATGTGCATAACGGCCCTTTAGCTTCCGCTACTGGTGTTAGCCGCTGTTTAACGTATAAACAAAAAATCTCTTAATAATTCCGAACTACTGATGAACACAGTTAAGTGTGTATAACTGCTTTTTCACTCACAAATCACTTTGCGGATCTTTAGGTTAATAATTGCTTGTGACTGCTTTATAGATTATGACAAACCTACAAAATCGGTACTTAACCGCTAAAATGCTTAAGGTATCTTTGAAATTATGATACATAAAAATATGAGTCTAAGATGCACCGATGCGGAATCTTTTGCTTAGTTCGGATATTTGAAAAAACGAAAATTGAATTTTTGCACATAACGGCCTTCTTTCTTATCAGGGCAGATCCGTAGGTGTGTACCCTTGAGACCCTACATGTGACCCCTGGGTGGTGCTAATTGAGCATTTGGTGGTAGAGCTTAGCTCGCCCGGTTATCGACCACCGTGCGGTAGTGTACGCCCGCCAAGTGATCTGTGCTCGTCGTAGGTTGCGTTCCGGGAACAGCGCCGCACTACCGGAGCCAGGGGAGCGGCTATTGTCGTGAACTATGAACCAGAGAGTTCTGCCGTGGAACCATTGAGCGGGAGACGAAACTCGACACGCCGGCAAGGGAGACCCGTAGAAGCGGTGGTGCCTCTGGATGCCCGCGGCATAGCACAGGGGCCCGACCGGGGCTAACCACCTCGGGAGGCTGCCTCACCAGGTCGCGCATAATCCCGGCGTGGATCGTCGTGCCGGTTGGTGACCGGAAACGGTGGGACCCGGCGACCACTTCCGGGAGGGTATGGGGGCCCTTCCGTCCGGCGTGTCGGCTGTGGTTGCAACGCTCTTCCAATGGTGAAGCGGAAAACTCTCGCTTTGTTCATTTCTTCGCAACAGTAGTTGCCCCTTGTTCACGTCCCTTCCTTACCCTTTTCCAATGACAGTGCCTAAAAGGAATGCAGGTAATACAGCGGCTTCCTCCTCTCCCACCACCAATTCGCTGTTTGAGGTGGAGTTCACTAACATCCGTGGGCTCCATTTTAACCTCAACACCGTCCACCAACACCTCGAGACGGCGCGGCCTGCATTGCTTTTTCTGACGGAGACTCAAATTCGTCGCCCTGCTGACACGTCTTATTTAAGGTACCCTGGCTATCAGCTTGAGGAGCAATTCCGCGCGAAAGCCGGAGTATGTCTGTACGTGAGGGCTGACATTTGTTGTCGTCGTCTGCACTGTTTGGAAGACCCCTCCTTTCCCATCCTTTGGGTGCGCATTGAATTCGGCTCCCGTTGCCGTGTCTTTGCGTGCCTATATCGGTCCCACACAGGAGATGCTAACACAAGCAGCCTTTTTGACTACCTCGGCCGAGTGACTGATGTCGCGCAGGAGCGATTCCCAAACGACGAGGTGGTGGTTTTGGGGGACTTCAACGCCCACCATGAAACATGGTTGGGCTCCTCCAAAACTGATCACGCTGGTAGAGTCGCTTATGCCTTCGCTCTGACGCAAGACCTGACGCAACTGGTAGACCAGCCCAGGATGCCAGATTTCGAAGTTCACGCGCCTTCCTTGTTGGACATTGTTGACGAGTCGCCCTGCAGGGTATAGAGTGTCAGTGCTTGCACCTCTAGGCTCATCAGACCACTGCTTGGTCATTGCCACAGCACCGCACAACGTTGGTCCACCGAAAACGGTGGAGACCAAGCGTCGTCTGTGGCACTACTCGTCGGCGTATTGGGACGGACTGCGTGATTACTTTGCATCCGTCTCATGGGGCCAGAGCTGCTTTCTTGGAAAGGACCCATCGGAGTGCGCTTCTGCCATCGCTGATGAGATCTTGTTGGGTATGGAATATTATATTCCATTCACAGATCTTGCCAGCATTGGCAGACAACGGCCTTGGTTCGATCGCGAATGCGCCAAAGCTGCTGAATGCAAGCAGGTGGCGTATCGTGCTTGGACAAAGGCTTGCGCTCTGAATGACCCTAATACCGGCTCCTTGAAGGCGACCTACGACAAGGCCTCCAAGTCTAACAAGAGGGCTTTCGCAGCAGCGGATGCACAAAGAGTGGCAAGGGTGGGGCGGGAGTTGATCTCGCGCTCTACGGGTAGCCGTAGCTATTGGCAGCTCGCTAAGGCCGTGCAGGTCAACTTCTGCTCCCCCTCGCTGCCCCCGTTGAAACATCCAGATGGCTCGCTGGCTTACCAGCCGCTTGAGAAGGCAAACTTGTTGGCTGAACTTTTTGCGGCCAATTCGCGCGTCGATGATTGTGGCGCTGCTCCACCTATTATAGCACATTGTGGGGCCACCATGCCTGATATTCGTATCAGGCAGTGTGATGTACGTGCCTTGCTAAGGTCGCTCGACGTGCGGAAGGCTAGCGGGCCGGTAGTGTTCCGGCGATTGTGCTGCTCAGATGCGCGGCTGAGTTGTCTCCTATATTGACACGATTGTTTAGGGAGTCTTACGATACTGGTATTGTGGCGGTGTCTTGGAAAGAGACGAACATACAACCCATCCCCAAAAAAGGGGATCGCTCGGATCCGGCCAACTATCGACCCATCGCTGTAACTTCTGTGCTGTGCAAGGTGTTTGAGCGGATAATTAATTCCCAGCTCATTCACTACCTAGAGGATCACTCGCTGCTCCATGATCGCCAGTATGGGTTCAGACCAAAGCGATCAACGGGTGATCTTCTAGCGTACGTTTCTCACGCGTGGGGTGAAGCGATGGACAAGCATAGCGAATCCCTGGCAGTTTGCCTTGATATCGCCAAAGCTTTCGATAGAGTGTGGCATCGTTCCCTTCACTCCAAGTTGCCGGCCTTCGGTGTGCCGCCCCGTTTGTGCGCCTGGGTTGCAGACTTTCTAGAGGGCGGAGGATTCATGACCCTTGTGAGGGTAGTTCTTCCGCGTTCTACAAAGTCAATGCCGGAGTGCCGCAGGGTTCTGCGCTCTCACCTACTCTATTTCTTCTGAATATTAATGGCATGTTGTCCTTGGGCAATATTCATTGTTATGCGGATGACAGTACGGTGCATGAGCGGTACTTGGGACATCCTGCGGCAAAGCAAGCCGATATCATGGTGAAAAGGCAAGAACTGGTTGCCAAACTGAACCTGACTCTCGATCGTGTCTCTAAGTGGGGATCTAAAAACCTGTAGCCTAATTCACGTAACAAAACTTCAACGACATGCAAGCGATTTGATCGCTGAAGTCACTTTTCGTATTCACGTATCAATCGCACGATTTTGTTTAAGTCGGTTTTGTTTAAGCGTATTCACGTGCATTAATCGAAGTTCGATCGTTGCCTCCGCGGTATTCACCTATTATTTTGACGTTTAGTTTTATCGGATTTCAGCGATTACACGTCAAATTAGACAATTTCCAAGTCGTAGGAAAAAAAAAACATTTCTGCATGTTTTGTTAACAAAAAGTATTTGAATTTATTTGGTAGAACTGTAATGGCAACATTAAGTTTAAATAGTTGACAAATCGCTGAGTTTCGTTCCTATCGAGTAATCGTTCTAGCGAAATGACAGGTGAATACGGATTTGTGATTGTTTGTAATTTTATTCCTTAAAGTAATACCTTAAGTTAACAATTCATTATGATTTATCATTCTTCACCTTTCATCCTAAAAAAAAAAACGATAAATTACCTATAAATATTAGCCGTTTGTGTCGCTAGGGGAGAGACACTTGCCCGCTATTTTTGTCTCGTACCAGGATACGTTTGTTTACACAATTCTATGACCACGGCTCAAATTTCGGTTCGACGCGATTCTGTTTCGGCGTGCAGTGGTACTGGGGGTAGCGATGCGCATTTTGTCTGGCACAGACTATAGCTCGTTAGATTAGTTGTTAAGTCTTAACTAAAAGTTAGTTAACTGTTTTTTTTATTATTATTATTATTGAAGTCAATAAGTGCCTGTAAAGGTTTACATTGAATAAATAATTTGACTTTGACTTTGACTTTGTTTTTCAATAGGACGACTTCTAAACGTAAACGACATTTCGAGTATTACGAAATACGTGAATCAGGCCACAGGTCGAGTTTAATGCTAGCAAAACCCAGGTTTGTGCATTCTCGTCCAAGGTAACTCTCTTCCTTACTCCTCCCTCTCTTCAGAACTCTCCATTACTTATTTCGGTGAACCTCAGCATTCTTGGCATGGACATCGGCCAGGAACTGAATCCAAAATGCTACATCGAGAGTGCTATTTTAACAGCCTGAGGCGGTTTTTCACTCCCCAGCAGCGCTGTTTGCTGTACAAAACTCAGGTGCGATCGAGTATAGAGTATTGTTCCCATCTATGGGACGGCTCCGCTAAATACCTCCTCGATGCACTTGATAGACTGCAAAGGCGAGCGGTACGCATTATTGGAGATGCTGAGGTTACAGCCCCTCTTGAGGACCTCCAGCTGCGTAGAGACATTGCTTCTCTCAGTGTCTTCTACCGGTACCGGAACTACTACGGAGAGTGTTCTGAAGAACTTTTTGATCTTATCCCGCCCTCTCCTTTCCTCTCCCGGATTACACGTGCTGGTCTTAGGAACCACCATCATACTGTTCAGACTATCAGTACTCGTACCAAAAAATTTGGCAAGTCGTTCCTCTGTAAGACCATTCGGCTTTGGAATTCTTTGCCGGTGCATGTGTTTCCCAGCTCCTACAGTCCCGGGTCTTTTAAGCGGGGCGTGAAACGGCATTTATGCAGGCCGTCATGAATGGGAGCGCTCGTTATCGTGCTTATTCCACGGTGGGGAGCGCTCTCATTATTTTAGACTGCATCGGCTGCTTACCATCAGGCAGGATGCAGTCACTATGACGAGTCAATATAAAAAAAATCTCATTGTGGGCGACTATAATATGAGTGGAATATCATGGTTATTTAACAATGGTGGTTCTTATTCGGCGGCTAATATGACAAGCACCGATGAACAATTATTTAATGATGATTAATTTACACATAATTTAAAACAGTATAACGGTGTTTTAAATGTTTATGATAAATTATTAGACCTTGTATTATCTAACTCTGCAGTGACCGTTGCGGAGTGCTGCGACTCATTGGTTCCCCTCGATCCTCACCATAAGGCTATTGTAATTGACTTATTGAAACGTATTTTTAGTAAGGGTGACTATACTGAATTAAATCTAAAAATTAAAAAGATCAATTACTTCTTCGTATGTAAGGCGCTGTTCTACGATTACTCGTTTCAGGTGGTATTTGAAACATTTAACAGCCGCTTCCCATAAGCCACCAGCGTTAGGCCATGCAGGGGCGTTGAAGTGCCATGCAATGTCCATGTCTTTCGTGCTGTAATCGAAGGTTGTGTTAATGACATCTAATATCTCTTTGTACTCCTTTCGCAATACCTTAGCGGCTCCCACAAAATTTGTTCCACTGTCGCTGTATACGTTGGCGGGAGTGCCGCGTCTGGCACACATCCTCTTGAATGCTGCGAGGAATGTAGCCGTACTCATGTCGGATACCAATTCTAGGTGTACCGCCTTAGTCGACATGCACACGAAGACGGCTACGTAAGCCTTTGTCGTCTTTATTCCACGACCCTTGTTTGCTTTGATCTCCAAATGTCCAGTACAGTCCACTCCAACGTTGGTGAATGCGCGTGACGGTGTGACTCGAACTCCGGGTAAATCTACCGTGATGGGTTGCTGTTCCGTGTTGCGGTAGCGTCTACGCTTTACCCAATTTATTAATTGTTTTTTCACAGCTCTGATGCCGTTGATCACCCAGTATTTTTCTCGTATGTATGTCAATGTCAGCTTCGGGCCGCCGTGCAGTGTAGCTAAATGAGCTAAGTTGATGACGAGCTCGGTAAATGATAGCTTGGAATTGTTAAGTCGTCCGCCAACTCTCAGCAGACCTTGTCCGTCAATGAATGGGTTCAAACTAGCGATCTTGCTTTTCTTATGAACGTGACCGTTGCTCTGAATGCTCACTAATTCTGATTAAAATTCTTGCGCTTGTACTGTTTTTATGATGAAATTATAAGCCTTTTCTTTCTCGCCCAGTGTTAATGAACTCCGATATGTAACACTTTGCTTATTACGCAACCACGCGATAAAGCGCAAATTCCAACCTATTGTCTTTACTATGTCGCTGATGTTGCTCTTTGCAAATAATAATTCAGTTACAAATGATGAATTATTTTGTAGTAAAGCTGTATGCACATTGGATCGTTTTACTTGTATGGTTTGATTTTCAAATGTTTGAGCAGTAACTTTTCGTTCGTCTAAGTTAGTGAGCCATTCTGGCCCTTTCCACCATAATGTATGCCTTTGTAAATTGTCTGATGATAATCCTCGAGTTACACAATCAGCTGCATTTTCTTCTGAACGCACGTGTTTCCAGGATGATGCTGGGATTATGTCAGTGATTTGTTGCACCCTGTTAGCCACAAACTGTTTCCACCGGGTTCTTTCTCCATGTAGCCAACCTAGAACTATCATGGAATCAGTCCAGGCGTACATACGCATATTGTCCTTTGTAAAGGTTGTTATTAATTTTCTTACCAATTGCGATAAAAGCAGAGCGGCAAGTAATTCCATTCTTGGTAATGTGATTTGCTTATTACGAGGCGCTACTTTTGTTTTTGCGGCAACTAATGTCGAAGTGTACTCGCCCTTATGTTTCTCTGTGACTAAATAAATTACACATGCATAAGCCCGCTCTGAAGCGTCACAAAAGCCGTGTATGTGATATTGTTGTTGCATGTTTCCGATGTATCTTGGTATAACGAAGTTATCAATATTTTGTATGTCTTTTCTCAACTCCAGCCACTCGTTTAGTATGTCTTGGGGTAATTCAGTATCCCATGAAATGTCTGAGTTCCATGTTTTTTGGAAAAGTAGTTTGGCTCGAATTGTTATAGGTGAGAGCCACCCGAGTGGATCAAATGTCTGAGATATCTCTGATAACATTTCTCGTTTTGTGTTTTCTGTCTTGTCATTAAGTTTGTTTTTAAATGTGAATGAATCTGACGTAGGATTCCATCTGATCCCAAGCGTCTTTCGAGTTTCAGAGTCCTTGAAGTCGTAATGTGATATGTCTCGTTGTTCTGACGATAGGTTTTTAAGTAGATCGGGTTGATTTGATGACCACTTCCGTATATTCATGCCAGCACCTTTCAGTACAGTTATTAATTTGTTCTGTAGCGCTTTTAGGGTTCTTTCGAAGTTATTACTCGTCATCAGGTCATCCATGTAAAATAATTCTTCTAATGTGGATGCTGCTAGTGGATATGACCTTGCATTATCTCGGCCAATTTGCTTTAGAACTCTCATTGCAAGGAACGGTGCCGCTTTCATGCCGTAGGTCACAGTTGTAAGCTGATATTCCTTTAATAATTTGTGCGGCGAATCTCTCCATAGGACTCTTTGTAGGTTTTGATCGCTATTTCTAATGCGTATCTGACGAAACATTTTTTCGATGTCAGCACTTATGACGTATCGATGTAATCTCCATTTATGAATAAGGGTTATCAAGTCTTGTTGAAGATTAGGCCCACTGTACATGAGGTCGTTAAGGCTGTGTCCCGATTATGTCTTTGAAAGACTCTTAATGACGTCGTAGTGGAGTCATGTTTCAATACTCCATGGTGCGGTAGATAACAGGTAGTTTCTGGCTGTCCCTGTGTATTAACCTCGCGCATGTGATTAAGATCTTGATACTCTCTCATAAACTGTTGATAACCAAGTAATAATTGTTTGTCTTTGCTCATTCTTTTTTCTAATTGTAGAAACTGTCCAATCGCTTTTGGTTTTGAGGTTCCCAGTTTTTGTTGAAAGTCAGGAATCATCGGTATTGCTACCTCATAGGTACCATCTTCCCGGCGTTTTGTCGTATTTAAAAACAATTCTTCGCAATAAATGTCTTCATTGCATAATACAGTATGGTCGCTAATGTCTTCTATTTCCCAATACTTAGATAAGTCAGGTATTGTGTTAGTGTGAGTGTGCGTAAGCGCTTTACCGAGCACATACGTTTTATTTTGGTCCGCCTTGAATATTCCTAAAATGTTGTAAAAGTGTCCATTCCGATTTATTATAAATTATATATATAAAAAGTTCGCGTTACAAGCTCTCTGAAAAACGTAATAAAAATAACGTTGGTGTAGTCTAAGTGATAATAATTTCAAATTACAATTTCAATCTGCCGTTAAAATCAAGAATAGTGAAGTGTCGATGTTGTAAACAGTGAAACAGACAATGCAAACAGGTCAATAACCGACCTTGAAAATTACGGACAACTTCTATTATTACAAAGTGTACGCTTATTTCGCCCTCGCTTAGTAAGCTTCTACGGTCAAGTGGCCAAGTTGCTATTGCCGCACAATATCACAGCAGTTTGCAGTTCAAACCTCGGCATCCTCATAAACTTTTTTACTTTGATTTCCGACACGTTTTGATTTTTTTAGGGAACTATGTCTTAAAACATGAACTTTTATTAACCTTGGCATAAAAATAAAAATAAAATTTTTTTTTTTGTTGTTTTTACTGAGTTATTAAAATGAATACCCAAAAATGTGCCGGATGCCCTAATGTCCTAAAAGGAATGAGTTTCTTACACTGTTGCCGATGTCAAGACAAGTATCATTACACGTGTATGAACTTTATCAAAGAAGACTTCGCTAAATTGTCTGAGGAGGTCAAAAAGTCGTGGGTTTGCCCGTCTTGTCGTTGCAAAGAACCCAAACAGGACAATTTTAATACACCGATACGCTCTCAGCTACAAACTTCTGCCAATAAAAATATTGATCACTCTATCGGATCTAACCACGACAACGTAACATTACGCTCAAAAACGCCTCCCAGTGCACCCGCTCCTAGCGCCACTGCAAAAACGAGTAATAGCAGCTGTGGATGCCTAACAGCCGAAATCATCCGCGACATTATAAGGGAGGAACTGGATCGTAAATTTAACTCCGCAATTACCGACATTCAAACAAAACTTACAAACATCGACGAATATATCAACTTTCTCAATACCGAGCAAGAAAAAGTCGCAAATGAAATTAAGACACAGAATACAACTATAGAAAAGTTAAAAAACGACAACGCGGCTCTCCTCTCTACAACTCGTGATTTATCTCACCGGCTACAGCAGATAGAACAGTTGTCTCGCGCGCACAATTTAGAAATACAGTGTGTCCCAGAACACAAAAGCGAAAACCTTCTAAGCACCGTCAAGCAATTGGGTAATACCATCAAGTGTCCTGTAATGTAACCGACTCCGACATACAGTACTACGGTCGGATCGCTAAATTCAACACCAGCAGTCCTCGCCCTAGGTCGATATTAGTGAAATTTGGTAGTCGCCGCCTCAGAGACACTTACCTGGCTGGAGTAATAAAGTTCAATCGCAACAACCCCTCGGATAAACTGAATACATCCCACCTCGGATACGGCAGTGGTAAGAAGAGTGCTGTATTCGTTTCTGAACATCTTACTCCAGAGGCGAAGTCGCTTCACGCCGCCGCTCGTCTGAAAGCCAAGCAGCTAAACTACAAATTCGTTTGGGTGCGCGATTGCAAAGTTTTCGTGCGAAAAACAGAAACCTCCAGCTTCATTTACATGAAAGACAGTGCAACTCTGGATAGATTAACGTAGCTTTGAAAAAATATTTTTATTTCTAATATAATTTTATTATTGCCGATTAACTTCCTGACATTGTATTGTTTTAGAGTCATTCACTGTTACTGTACTGTTTAGTTAACAATCCTTAGTCATATTTAATTTTACTTTACTTTACGTTTATGATTCAGTACTATTATCAAAACGTCAGAGGTCTGCGAACCAAAACGATTGATTTTTATAATAATATTGTGAGTAGCAATTAACTAATATAGTTATCTTGACTGAGACATGGTTGAATAGCGGCGTTTTCGATTCAGAACTTTTTGACAACCGTTACGTAGTTTACAGGCGCGATAGAGAGACCAGCGGCTTCCATAGTAAAAAAGATGGAGGGGGTGTGCTTATCGCTGTTTCTAGACAGATTCCTTCCATACGCCTGCAGTGCTTCGAGTCCAAATGTGAGGACCTATGGGTCAGACTTGATTGTCAGAACGCCGACGGCGAAACAGAGCACTTATATTTAAATGCAATTTACTTGCCTCCACCTGTTCAGAGACATGTTCTCGATGAGTATCTTCATAATTGCAATAGAGTGGTTGAAGAAAATAACATCAAAATGCTTGCACTTGTGGGAGATTTCAATATGAGCTCTATCAAGTGGAGATTTGATGACAGTTCAGATTCCCTTGCTGATGGAAATAGCGGCAGTCTCACAACTTCACTCTTGGACTTCGCTGTGTTTCATGATCTTAGGCAGTACAACAAGGCTCCAAACGGCAATGGAAACTTCTTGGATTTAGTTTTAAGCAACATTCACATTACCGATGCTAAAACTACGGATGACATTGCTGTTTAAGTCGAATACGCGAGCTCAAAGTTCCCTACATTATAACGAAAGCAGCAGATTTTGTTTCCATAGGGCAGACTATGAGTCAATTATTAAAGACCTGGAAGAAATATGCTGGGAGGAAGAATTTAAAAACTGCCTAGCGGTTGATGACATGCTGTCTATTTTCTACAAACATATACAAACTGCGATCGTTAAGCACGTCCCTATATACAAAGCTAAATCTAAGAAATACCCCATATGGTTCACACGGGAATTAATCAGTCTACTACGAGAAAAATATAAATACCGTATGAAACTGCGTAAATTTAATCATAACCCACTCGATCAACTGTCTTTTGAGTTACTTAGAACGCGTTCGGAACGACTGATTACTAGTTGCTATAATCAGTACATTTCTAGACTAGAGCAAAGTTTGCGCTCTAATCCCAAACTGTTCTGGTCTTTCACCAAAAGCAAGCGAAAAAATTACAGTCACTATCCTTCACGAATGGTTCTGGAGAATAACGCGGCTTCTAATGGTGTCGACATTTGCAATCTATTTGCCAAGAGCTTTTCTTCTACTTATCAAGCAACCAAACACCCGCCAAACATTTCTCATAATATCAGGGTCCCATCTTCAACCAGCAACTTTCTTACCACCGTTAAGTTTAAAGATGGTCAGGTTTTAAAAATATTAAAAAGATTGGATGTCAGCAAGGGCTCGGGCTCTGACAGTCTGCCGTCACTTTTCGTTGCACGTTGTGCGACCGCCTTGGCAAAACCTCTATGCCTAATACTGAATAGATCACTAGTCACGGGCACATTTCCATCTGCTTGGAAGGTTGCTCTGGTGGTTCCACTATTTAAAAATGGCGAAAAACATTTTATACAGAATTACAGACCAATTTCCATCTTGTCTATCTTTGCCAAGGCGTTCGAGCAGCTGCTACACCCAATCCTATTTTAGCATTTCAAGAACCTCATAGACTCCCGTCAGCATGGCTTTGTAAGGAGCAGGTCGACAGCAACTAACCTCACTTCATTTATAGAATCCGTCTCTCACAAACTCGACGATCGTTCTTCAGTGCATGCAATTTACACGGACTTTAATAAGGCCTTTGATCGGGTCAATCATGAAGTGTTGCTTTCCAAGCTCTGCGCGTACGGCATTGGCGAGCCCTTGCTGGGCTGATGTAGGTCGTATTTATCGGACAGATCTTCTAATGTGGTGGTAAATGGTTTTTCCTCGGATTCTTTCCCTGTTGCATCTGGTGTCCCGCAAGGGTCACACCTGGGTCCTTTGATGTTTAATGTTTTTATTAATGATATTGGAGAGTGCTTCAGAAATTCCGAGTACTTATTATTTGCAGACGACCTTAAGTTTTTCAGAAAAGTAGACACCCAGTCAGACGCAAATTTATTGCAGAACGACATCGACAACTTAGTGGACTGGTGCGAGGTGAACCATATGGACTTAAATGTTTCCAAGTGTTGCTGCATGAAATTCTCACGAAAGAAAGAAGTCTCTGAACATGAATATGGAATTGGTGAGGATACTTTGGTTAATGTTGTTACTGCAAGAGATCTCGGAGTTCGCATAGACGAGAAACATAACTTTAATCCTCACATTAATGATATTTGTTGCAGGGGCTTCAAAAGCCTTGGCTTTATCCTTCGTCATTGCAAGAATTTTAAGTCTCCCAGAACTAAAATTCTTTTACATAATTCGTTTGTTCGTAGTGGTCTGGAGTACTGCGGTGTGGTATGGAGTCCTTTTTATGAAGTGCACTCAAAAAGGATTGAAAGCATCCAAAAGCGATTCTTATGGCACCTAGCATACTCGTGCCATTTAGGCAAGAATATAATAAAATATGCTGATAGGTTAAACCATTTTAAAATGGATTCTCTTCTGGATCCAAGACGTCTGCATGATATGCTTTTCCTTTACAAGCTAGCGAATGGCATCCTTGACGCGCCAGGCTTACTGGGTTCGCTTTCTTTCTCAGCTCCCCTAAAACTCCTTCGGGCATTGAAAGGGAAGTTGCTTGTGGGCCGACCGACCTTGCAAGTCCAACCTCGGTCAGAACGCGCCTATTAACCATATGATACGAGAGTTTAACGTCTTAGCGAAAACCAAGGGCCTGGATTTATTCGGGGGTGGCATTCGCAGCTTCAATAGGTCTATCCTTTCATAATTTAGTGGAAGTGTTTCATATATTTTATTTTATTTAATTCAATTTAATATCAATTTAAATTCAATAGCGGTATTTTAATTCTTTGTTGCGTATTTTTATTATCAATTAATTTTTCGCCTTAATTAAATTCTAATGTTATTTTATTATATTTTATAAATGTCGGTAAAATTTTAGATTAAGTATTTAATGTGCAATTGCGTGCGGTCTTCACCTATAATTGTATTTGCATCTAGTTTATTTTTTTTAAATGATGTCCCTTACCATATATAGCTGATGTAAAATACGTTGGTGTTCTGAATAAATAAATAAATAAATTGTTTTTATAACAACATTGCAATGAAGTGTCTTGATGTTTCCAGACAAAATCCGTCCCATACGCCGTCTGTTGAGCGATAGGGGCGGTCAACGGACCCTTTCTTAGGCCATCTTGTATTATGTCGGAATAAACACTGGCGTCTAAAAGAATGTCAATCGATTTGGAGACATTGTAATCAGTGTCTGCCAAATTAAGATGTTGTAGGTGATGCCAGGTCTGCTTTTCAAATGTAGTGCTTGGTGCAGATTTATTTTATTGCAGATTATGTTTATATTTTCTTATGTGAGTGAGAGACTTTTATGAGGATACATTTCAAACCTAAATATTAGGTGTATCGGTCGCAGACAGATTGTATAATACAGAATTTTACAAACGGCGTCGTATGTTTGCGAACGATCGCTTGTTTGTAAAATGCCGAAGGAAAATTGTAAAATACCTCATCATTTTGTAATAATCCACGAAACCTAAACCACAATTTTAACTACGTTTATAAAATGCCGCGTCAAATGTAATAACTTGTTTCGTACACAGCTAACGCTGTATGAGCATCAATCTTTTTGCCACGCAATTTGCCTATCAAATAGGAAAAGGATTGTTAGCTGTCAAAATTCTCTCTCTGGTTTTTTAGATTCGGTGACCTCGTGCGTTATTTAATTTGAATTCGGTGATTTATAGTTTTTTTTCGGCATTAAGTTGTTAGCTATATGTTATGCTACAATAATATTGGTGGGGTGAATATCAAGAACGAACGGTACAAGACAGAAAAGCAAAGGCCCTTTTCATCGCAGCTTCGTACAATGAGGCTTCCAGGGTAGAACTAAATGGTTACATTCTTACATAGTATATTTCTTATTACTACGCAACACGGCCAATAAACTTTTTGGTAGCAAAACGTGGTTAATTCGATTTGTTTATACGGGTGATAAATACCTATTGTACACCAACACATTGATGTGCAGAAAACGGTGCAGAGCATGAGGTGTCGGTGCTGGGGCGCACGCGCGGCGTGGTTGTGGTGGGGGGCAACACGCCGCCTCGCCGCGCCGCCGCCGCGCTGCTGCTGGCGGTGCTGCACCACGGCCTGCGCCTGAGCCACGCGCGCCTCTGCCCCGCGCCCCCCGCGCTCGCCGCGCCACGCCCAGATGAGTACGCACAAAAACAATCACTTTACGAAGACGGGTCATTTGAAATAGTTAAATGTAACTCATCATGTTCTCTAAGTTACCTACGTGATACAGAACAAACTTTGATAAAATCGACCTCAAATAATTATTTACTACATAGGTATCTGTAGGGTAACTTCCAAGCATTAAAAGTTGTGTTTATGATAACTAAAGATAGTCAAAAATTTTCCAGATTGGTGTTGGCTCCAGCAATTAATTGGAACGAAATTAACGAAATGTGTGCAGTGCGGCAAGATGGGGAGACGGAAGTAGAGGCGTGCGAACTGCAAGTGGTCGGCGCGGCGCCGCCGGGGCTTGCCCCCGGCGGCAACGCAGCGCGTATGGTTCGTGCTGCCGACTTGTCTGTATTGCGTAAGTTCGCACCGTCGGTACTGGAGGTTTTCGGTAGATTCAAGCCCACAGCTGAAAACCTCCGAGAAATCATAGAGTGGGAGAAGGCGCATGCCGACTCCAACACAGAGGAGGCGGCGTGCGCCTGGGCCTTAAATCACACCGACGTGTTCGAATCGTGGCTTAAACTCGAGCGGGAACGTATCTACGAAATAGCGATGTTTCTGTGCGAGGATGATCCGGACTGGAACGAGTACGACAATTTAGTAAAAAAAATGTTGGAATTAAACTATAAACAAAATAAAAACGAAACTGCAAAGTTCGACTTAATTATACGAATTGTGAATGTGTCACATGAAGAGGACTATTCGCTGATGAAAAAGTTTATAGAACGAATGCAAAGCGTGTACCGGTCGCACCTGATCGGCGGCGTGTCTGCGTGCGCGGGGCGGGGCGCGGGGCGGGGCGCGGGGGCGCGCGCGGCGGCGGACGCGGCGGCGTTGCTGCACACGGCGCTGGTGCAGTGCGCGCCCGCCGCCGGCGCCGCGCCGCCCGCCGCCGCGCGCGCCGCCAGCGGCCGCCTGCCGCAGCTGGCGCGCGCGCTGCACGCGTTTCTGACCGCCTGCCGGTGGTCGCGGCTCGCTATTATTTCGGAGGATTCGGACATCGCTAAGGAACTAGTCGCATCCGTGCGCGATGTGAATAATATTCCTTTGCGCAACGTTACAATAAAGACAGGGGCCGCGACAGCGTTAGGCGATTTATTAAAACACGATTCACGTATAATATTCGTTAACGGAAATTCCGATACCGCAGTGTCCGTTTTGTGCGCCGCTCGTGATCTCGGAAAACTAAATGACGCATCACTCGTCTGGATATTACGAGATTGGCGCTCTGAAGATCTTAAATGTGGAAATGTTTGGGTTGCGGCTGAGGAATACAGTCATTATACAGTGTCGTTCGAGTGGCGCGGAGGCGATGCCGCTGCGTTTAATGTGGGCGGTGGCGGCGCGGACGGGCTGCGCGCGGAGCTGGAGCTGCTGTGGCAGGGGCGCGCGTGGCCGCCGCGCGCGGCGCCGCTGGCCGACGCCTTGATGATGCTGCTGCACGGCTTCCGCGTCCTCCTACAGAGCCAGCCGCACCGCCGAGACGACCTGCACAGTGAAGACACCTCACGGTAGGTACGATTTCTAAATCGTACATAAATTAGTAGCAATCCATGCATAATTATAGGTGACTGGCGGTAATACGTTTTGCAAGCGCATACAATAAATATTTTGTGTATTTTAATTAGGTTGTGGGGGTTCTCCACACTTTGGGGTTGATATGCTGAGAGGGTTTCGGGGATGATGAAGTCAAACCGCTCTGATTGAGTGCTGCTCGTACACTGATTTAATATGATAAATTGAATATAAAAATGCTAAATTAACAAAACTAACTCGCGGCGAAGTTGACATGTAAAGGTGCCGCTACACTACCTGCAGATATAATTACACACTGCTAGCAATGATATTTTTACATAACTGTACGATAGCTCGTACATCTTGGCCATCAAGAAAGAAAAAAAGGAAAAAAAAATTAAAATACTAAATAAGTAAGTATAAGTTTTAACAATTAACATTAGTAAATTAAATGATAAAAATTGATAAAAAAAATATTAAAAGTTTCAAATGTCTGTAAATTGTAAATAAATCTAAAAATCGTCTTGTCCATTTGTTATTAGCGGATTCGCGCACTCTTGGTCAATCACTACGGATTCACTTGGCACTATAAACCGCACTGGTCGGGACAACAATGGTGAGGTCCCCTGATTAGCACTGGGGGGACGGGGCCCTCCCGCGCGCTGCTCCGGCTGCTGCTGCTGGGCGCGGATCGCACGAGCCCGCTGCGCTGTATATCTGCTCCTTATCTTTGCATATACAAAGATACTCGCGACTAAGATGATGAAGATGACGACGTACGAAATTGTATAGTGGTGTACATCATGTATGGTAAACTGTCCTGACTGTGATTTCTTTAGTGTTTCCAACTCGTTCTTGATCTGTTTATATTGATGATGATTGCTTTCTGATGTCGGATAGTAATAGATAAATTAATAGATGAGTTGAGCAATTTATTTAATACGGATATTTCTGGAATGCTTATCTCCTCATTGATGCTAATTTTGTTAAGAAATTTATTATGAGCGTAAATCGAGAAAGAATCATCCTTTAGGGTACAACCTTGGCCAATACTTATGATTCCGTTGTTATTAAGCTTATTTAGTGTCATTTCCGAAGATGTGCACAATAAACGAATTGTACATTCGTAGCAGCAGAAAAACAGCCACGAATTCTGGTTGCAGTGGGTAAGTATTGAGTAGTTACTTCCTAGTTAGCACTAATTGGCAAGTAAAACTTATGAGTATCTTCTGTCAGTTTCACAAACAAAATCAAAGTTCCGAGTAACAACTTCATGGTTAAATGAATGATGTTACAATTAGTTCGTTCATCTCATTCATTTTTACGTCAAAATGTCAATGTCACTTGACAGTATGACAGTTCTCTAACCAAAAAGTTACTGTTTACTGTGTTGGTTACTTGTTGTCTTGTTGTGTTTGTTTAATCGGCGTGCTATTTTCAATATTCTACGAGTTTACAATGGATAACATCGATAAAATGAAAAGGGAAAGAAGTGCTAACTTTACACTACGTGAGAGAGATATTTTAATATCACTTGTTGAAAAGTATCAGTCGATACTTGAAAATAAACAAAGCGACGGTACGACATGGAAAAAGAAAGAAGCTGCTTGGGAAAGCTTATAGACAGAATTTAATGCTCGATCTGGAGTTTTCCGGACTACCAAGACTTTAAAAGTCAAGTATGAGGGTCTGAAACGAACAGTCCGGAAAAAGTGTGCTGCAATTCGCTCGGAACTTTACCGTACCGGTGGTGGCAGTAACACAGCACCTCCACTGGATTGCATAGACCAGAAAATTAAAGCCATGATTACTCTAAGCACCGATGGCTTGGAGAGTATTTATGACTCTGATGTATTACCCAATACCCAAGAAAGTCAAGGTAAGTTGTGCTAATACTACATGCTAGTGCTACTTTATTTGTGTACTTATATACATAATTATTTAAAATGCCTTTTACAGATATCATTAATAATTCCATGATGGAAGAAGAAGAACAACCATTGTCTGAACAAATGGAAATTCAGCAAATAGAAAATAGTTCTGCTCAAAATAGTAAGTACCTACCTTACCTAAATGTAATCCTCGCCTGTCAATATAAAGTGACGAAATAAAATAGTGCACAATCTAATGTTAGAATAAAATTTTACTAGAAAAAGCAACTTTCGACTATGAGGTAGACTTCACAGTGATGTAATACCGCTGACTTGCAGCGTGTCATATACTACTAGAAAAAATCCTACGATTCTTCTGGGGTATCGGTAGCTTAGCGGTTAGAGCAGTGGACCGGCAATCCAAAGGTCATAGGTTCGATTCCCATTCAAGCTTTCCTGAGACTGGTTGTTTTTTCTAGTATTAATATTATTAGTTTCTTCATTTTGTCCTATATCTATATAGCATTGTGAATGCAAAAATTTCAATAATAAAGTAATCTAATATTAATTAATTGCTTTTTACAGAAGTTCTACTACTTGCAGAAGACAGCAGTGTGATAATAGTGGATGACTGCGGGTTGCCGGGCTCTAGTAAAGAGACTGATACAAAAAATGCACTTCCAGAGCAAGACAGTGAAATAGGTATGTTTTGATAATCATTGAAGACATATTAAATACACCACCAGTACCTACTTATAATCATGTTATTTCTTTTACAGACATATCTTTGCCTGTAACTCCAAAAGGGAATACTTTCATTACTCCCACAATTTTAATAAATAAAAAGTGGGAAATAACTAGCAGAAAAAACTTAAAATCTAAAAAGCATCCTGCGCTCATCGGTAAGAAAACAAAATAATACTTCTATGTTTAATACTTCATACATACATTTATATAAAAAACTAATGGCCATTTAAGCGCCTTTTAATTTTTTTCTTATAATAACTCCAAAAATTATGTGATTATTGGTACATTAATAACCTCTTTCTTTTGTTTACAGCTAAAGCACGAAACCAACAAAGTTCGTTTGATGAGCTTACACAAGCCAAGTTGGAAGTAGTAGAACTCCAAAAAAAACTTAGAGGCAGAGATTGATGAAAAAAAGAAGGAATGGGTATTTAAAGAAAAGGAGCGTCAATGGAAAGAAGACGAATATAAATTGAGATTAGAAAAATTAAGAAAATAATTAAATGAATAATTTATTACTTTTATTCAAAGCTTTGTTTTATTTAAACTATACCTATGCTTAAATTATTAACTAATTATTGTCTAATAATGGTAAAAAGTACTCCTGTACTAGTCTATTTCTAGGATCACTAATTATTTCTGCAGGTTGTGTTCCGTTATCTTATGAAATTTGTGATCCAGCACATGGTTCGTCGTCCCCAAAGTCTCTTTCATATGAATTAATTGCAATATTGTGTAATACAAAACAGGCAACTATTATAGGCTGTACATAATTTAATTTTAATGTGATTTGTCTCCTAAGTACGAGAAACCTGTTTTTGCATACACCAAAACATCTTTCAATGGTATTCCTTGTCCGTATGTGGGATTCATTATATAAATTTTGTGCAGGACTAGATGGATTCAAGAATGGTGTTAATAGGTAATTTTTCAATTCATATCCGCTATCACCAAGAAGGAAGCAATCTCTTATCAGTCCATTTTCAAATCGTTGTTTTAATGACGAATTATTAAAAATTGTCTGGTCATGGACTGATCCTGGCCACCTCGCTACAATGTCTAAACATCTTAGTTGACTGTCACAAGCAACTTGAACATTTATGGAGAAGTTTGACTTCCTGTCTCTGTAGTTTTCAGCAGAATCGCCTCCTGAAATGACAAATACTGTATAAGTAGTTGGTAGGTGTATTTAGATTTTACAATCAAATCAATATACTTGTATCTACTAACTGCTTTTGTCTATATGTATAATGTAATGTATAACAAATAATACTAACCGGGTGACTGTATTGTAACATGGGTACAGTCAATAGCAGCTATTACCCTTGGAAATCTTGCGATTTGATAAAACCCTTCTTGCAGCTCAGTTAAATCTTCAGGGAACTTTATTATAAAAGGTCGTAATTGTGCAATTGCTGCAGTAACCTTTCTGAAAATACGACTTGCCGTTGGTGGACTAACACCACAAAAATCTGCAGCACTTCTTAAGTAAGATCCAGTGGCTAAATATCTTAATGTCAGAAGTAGTTTTGTTTCTGATGCAACTGCTTGATTTCTGGAATAAATTAATAAGCTGATTAAGTAAGTCTATAATAACACAAAAAAAATAATTATGTAAGTAAGTACTACTTCATTGTTATTTAGGCGCTCAACCAACTAACTTAGGTAATGTATAACCTAAGCAGTGTTATCCACATATAGATAATACTAAAATACCACTCACCTTTGTGTTTCAGGAGTTATTTTATGTTTAATGTAATTATGTACTCTGTTCACTGCAGCCTTCGAAAGGCGAAATCGAGCAAAAAAATCAGTTTCATCTAAGGCCTCAAAATAATGAACACGGAACTTGAATACACGAATTCTTGGCGTTCGCCTCATCGAAGATTGTTCTAATTCCTCTAGCTGATGATCAATCAAATCAAACAAGTCCATTTTTACAATTTTATAAAAAAATTGGATTGAAGTAAGTTAGATTGACATGACAAAATTGACAAAGGACGACGAACTGTCAATACTGTCATGTTGCGATTTAACTGCCAAGTAAACGCGCTAATTGGTAGATGATGCAGCCTATAAGTTACAGGTCAGTTTAACCGTTGGGTAGTGCTACTCAGACATCGTGAAATTCGTATGCGCGGTTACTCGTGACTTTACTTGTCGATTAGCCTACTTGACACTTTACTTGTAGATGGTGAAAGAGGCCCTTACACTTACAGGCAAACTTAAATCATCCTGTAGGTAGCGTGATATCAGATTTATTTGTTCGTTCAATTGTTCTGGTGTAATCAGATGTATGTAGGTGTAAACCGCGGTCTGCTTACCAAACAATGTGTGCTATAGAGAGGTCAGTCAATTTTCCTTAGCTCGGCTAACCTAAAATGTGTGGTCCAGAGAGGTCATTGACCGATCTCCCTATAGCAAAGCAAAACTTATCACTAACTCTGCTACCAGAGAAGGCATGGTTCAGGGGTTCTGTTCCGGTGAACCTGTACACCGCACCCTCTCGACTTAAAGCTATCTTAACTATAATTAATATCAAATAACTTACATCTTCTAGAGACGGTGTGCCACACCCTTACTGCAGTGTAACTCGTCCTCAGCTCGGTGCAGCCCTGGCATGGTGACTCGCCGCTCCGCCGACTGTCACTGGTGTCGGTAGACCGCGCTCCTGCGCGTCTTCTGGAGCTGATAAGGCCCTAGATGTCCCTAATCTTCCCTTTGGCTACCCCAAGAGCTCTCAAACCCCAGACAAATAAGTGATAATACGCACAATATCACTTAGCACCGTTCACAATCCAACCCGAGGTACCGCAACGTGCTTCTTTGTCGAAGCCCAACTAAATAACTGTTTTAGCTAGCCCGCCCTGGATACTAATCTAACCTTACTTTAAATTTTTTTTATTTTTTTTTCCTTTACTTATTTTTCGTAACGGGTTCATGGCTTATTATTTTATTTTTGATTTCTTTTTTTGTTTTTAATTTCAATGTCTGCTCTTAAACTACGATGACCCAGCCAGCGGGTGGAGCTAGCTATAATTAGGTAAATAGATTGACATTCTATATAATTTGTGATATTGTTATTTATATATCTTATTTTTATTTTATATGTCAACCTCAGGTGATTCTAGCTACCTTTCTATATCTTCAAATAGTAGTGATGATGACAGCTTTGTTAGCATCCCTTCCCTCTCCGATACACTCGAGTGTCAATTCGCTGATGTATCGAAAATTTTTAACGTAATTCACATTAATGCGCAGAGTATTCCGACTCATCATTTACACATGCTGGCATCACTCAACCACAAAAATATTCATGCTGTACTAATCTCCGAGTCTTGGCTTAAACCGTGTTTACCTTCTACCTAGTATGCTCTGCCTGGCTTCCATCTTAACGCAATGATCGTACTGGCTCCAGGTCCATATTCCCTACTCCGTAATTAGCACCTGGGCACAACCACCTCCTGCTAACGCAGGCGAGCATTTATTGATTGAAGTTGTTCTTGCTCACAACAAAATCCTTCTCGGAGTTTACTACAGCCCTTCTTTGCTTGTTAATTTTTTTACGTCATTTAAGAAACTACTCGATGACTTAATTCTTTCCTACAGCCATTCCATTATCATAGATGACTTTAATACTTGCCTCCTTAAGAACGATTCTCGTACTTCTTCGCTTCAATTCGTTGTCAGTTCTAGCAACATAAATATTCTCCCTCTTACTGCCACCCATCATTTCCCGAACTCCACTCCATCTCTTCTTGACTTAATAATAATAGTGTCCTCTCCTCAGCATGTTGCGAAGCACGGTCAATACTCGGCCGACGCTTTTTCGTATCATTATCTTATATTTTTGTCCTATAAAGTTCGTCCTCCTAAAGCTAAGCCTAAAGTCATTCTTCAGCGCAATTTTAGTGGAATGGATCAACATGCGTTCCGTGATGACGCTTGTAATATTGATTGGACTCCCTTTACATCCGCTCAGTCTGTTGATAAGCAGGTAAACATTTTTAACTCGCTTGTAACCAAGTTATATGACAAGCATGCAACGTTTCGATCTGTTAAAATTAAACATCTTGCATCTTAGAGATGCGCTACGTCGCCACATCCATAAATCAGTAGAAAATGTCGACATGTGTAAAGTTTGGAAATTCCTCAGGTCGCTTGAAATCGGAAAGTTAAAACAAAATCCTATTTCAGACAATATTAACCTTGACTCATTGAATCTCCATTTCTCTTCCTCATCACTTATCAGTGATGCTGACAAAGCGACCACTTTACACAAACTATCTACCTTACCAGTTCCTGTCTTTTCTCCCTTTGCGTTTGACCAATTATCGGTTTGTGATGTTAAGAAGAGCTTGCTGTCAATTGACACCTACCGCAGACCACCTACCGTAGGTGGTAACGGCATTAGCCGCAATATGATAGTACCCATCCTTGATGTTATCCTTCCAGTCCTCACTTTCCTTTTCAAAAGCTCCATTTCTAATGCTGTATTCCCATCCTCTTGGAAAGACGCCCAAATAATTCCTTTGCCCAAAAAAGGTATCCCTAAATCATTTGGTAAATTATCGACCTATTTTCATTCTTCTTTTTCCATCCAAAGTCCTTGAGCGTCTTGTTCACAGTCAAATTAGTAAGTTCCTTTCTCATCATAAACTCCAAAACCCACTCCAGTCCGGTTTCCGCCCAGGTCACAGCACAGTCACTACGTTGGTCAAGATCACTGACGACATCCGCCTTGGAATGGAAAACGGCCAATTAACTGTGTTAACCTTGCTGGACTTCAGCAATGCCTTTAACACAGTTGACTTTGATATCCTTTTATCTTTGATGCGCTCTCTTAACATATCTCCAACGGTAATTGAGTGGTTTCACAGCTACCTCTATGGGCGCAGGCAGCGGGTTCGTCTTCAGGAGAAATTCTCATAGTGGTGTGACTCGACGGCAGGTGTCCTCCAGGGTGGCGTTTTATCTCCTCTTCTTTTTGCTATATTCATCACTTCCATTTCCGAAAACCTTTCTTCTTCCTACCACCTATATGCAGACGATTTGCAGATTTATTGCCAGGCACCACTCAATAGTCTCGCCGAAGCTATTAAAACTACCAACGCGGACCTGGATCGAATTGTTGATTGGAGTCGAGCCTTTGGACTTAGTGTCAACACATTGAAAACGCAAACTATTCTGGTCGGCAGTTCCAGGTTGCTAGCTAAGGTCAACTTGAATGCCCTTCCTAAGGTTGATTTTGACGGAGTGGCTATCCCCTTCAGTAAAACTGTCACGAATCTAGGTGTGGAAATTGACAGTTGCTTGGGTTGGGGGCCGCAACTGCAAGCTGTAAGCCGCAAGCTTTACGCATCTTCGGCATCTTTAAGAAGACTACGGAACTTTTTACCCACTGCCACTAAAATTGTGCTAGCACAATCTCTGCTGCTTCCCGTTTTAGATTATGCTGACGCCTGCTATCTTGATCTTACGGAGGACCAGCTAAATAAACTTGAGCACCTTCAAAATCTTTGTATTCGATTCATATTTGGCTTGCGCAAGTATGATCATGTTTCTGAATACCGCGCTAAACTCAAGTGGCTTCCTATTCGTCTTCGCCGGAATACTCACATCCTCACCCTTCTTTACAACATACTGTTTAATCCCACCTATCCTTGCTACCATAAAGAACGTTTTAACTTCCTCCATTCATCCAATTCGCGCACATTGCGATCATCGGAAAACCTGAGCCTTAAAACCCCTCTACACGGCACCACCTTTTATGACTGTTCAGGCTGTTCGTCTCTGGAACTCGCTTCCGGTTGCGATCAGGCGTGCGCAGTCTGTGAACACTTTTAAAGAGCTCCTGAAAAACTTCTACCTCTCTTTTTAAGGTTCGGGCCACACCTGCGTGACCAAAGCGACTGCGAAGCGGGAGCGTCTGCTGCGCGGCGGACGCTACCCATACTTTATCTATGGCGCTTTGCACACCTACGCGACCACAATGCGGGAGAGCCGCGTTCGGCAGAGCGGGATGCACGCGTTTAATGATTAAACAAACGTGTGTACGTGCGAGAAAGCTACCTACCTTCCATAATATTAATTATTTCGTTCCACAGGGGGGTGTCACTCCGCAGTTTAGGTACGGTCGGGGTCACAGTCGCTTTACCACTTTGCAGCGATTTTCGTGTAAAGCGCACCGACCGCCCGGGTACGTGCCCGTACCAAATAGACCACGCGGTGTGCAAGAGATTTTGACCTTTAGACTGCCATTGTACGTTCGGCCGGCGCGCCTCTCGTGCAGGCCACTTAGGGCGTATGTCAATTGGCAGTAGGCTGCCTCTTGCTCGGCTCGCACGCTCCAAGTCGCGCGTAAAACGAACGATAATTTCTGTGATTTTTGTGCACCTAACAATGACTACTAAACGACGTTATAATCCGTATAATAGATACTGTTGTGTTTCCGGGTGTCTAAATAAATAATAAATCTAAATCTGTGCTTCTCTTATTTTCCACCTAGTAATAGTTGCTTAAGTCTGTAGTTATTTAGCCATAAAAATCTTTACCAGTTAATCAAAAACAATTTAATGAACAGACATGATCTTCTTTTGCCGGGTTTTGCTCAGGTCACACGATAAGTTTCAATTTCGCGTAAAAGTCGTAAGAGTAGGTATTTTTTGATACCTAAACTTGACTTTAGTTAGAGAGTAAACCTTCTGTACGGGTAGTAGGTACTATTAGTTATTCTGTGGTTCCACTCTATGACTACAACAGAAGATAATACAGGGGTGTTTATCGAAACAGTGAGAGGATATCCCATTATATGTAGATATATGATTTGAAAAACAAAGACTACAAGAATTTACGAAAAAAAGATAAAATATGGGATTCGATCGGTCCGGAATTTCAAATGGATGGTAAGTAAATAATAGTACCTAAGTAATAAAAGGTCTTACTCAGAGTCAGATTCCGATGTTAAGTACGAGGATGTCATCACCACAACAATTAAGTAGTTATACCAGATAAAGACGCGCAGCTTTAGTGACTGCTCATTAGCAAATGAAGTTCGCGGTTCGCGCCGGAGTCGCGCAGGTGTGCACTAAAGTTTCGCTTTGCAGACGCTCCCGCATCGCGTCCCGCTTCCCGCGTTACTGACGCGCAGGTTTGGCCGAACCTTTAACCTTATCCCGCTGCAAAGCTGCTATTCCCGCTACTCCATACCTGAGACTATTATGTATAAGTATTGCATATGTATATATTAAAATGCACACTATGTTTGTAAGTACGTATTCTAAATTTTTGATTATTTTAGTCTTTTAAAATTAAATTCAATTAAAATGTTTGCACCTCCGATTCTACAGTATATAAGTTCTCTCCATCCGACTGGTTGCCAAATTGCAACTGTGTATCGTAATTGTTTTTTTTTAAGTTTAGTGTATAATATAATGTAAATAACTGTTGCAATAAAAGTATTATCTATCTATCTATCTATCTATCGTATGTTTCCCACACTGTTTCACGTTTATTACGGTCCGCCGATTTTACTTATTATGCGCCTTACGCATCACCAAATTATTAATTCAATAACTTTTACACGACCTCGCGAAGATGTTACACTAACATGTGAACCCCAAAAGTGTGTACGTCACACTGACAGCCGTCTGTCTAATAATTAAAAGTACAGTGTTGCCGTTCGGAATGGTCGTTTTATTCCATACATATATATTGCCAGTAAATTAACAAATCACTTGTTGGTCAGAAATTCATTAAGGTAATAGTAACATTTTTCCACCAAAAAACTTATCAATCTATTTTTAAATAAATGAGTATTTAAATCCTTTATTTCACCTGGTAACATATTATATATTATTGGGCCCATACCCAAAATACTTTTGTAAGTGCAAGTTAAGTTAAGTTAAGTGCAGTGTTAGCTCTGCAGACACAAAGTTTAGAGTTGTTTTCACGAATACGACGACTGACATAAGTCACTTCCTTAAACAAATCCGGATTCGTTTTTACAAAGACGGCTACCTCAAATATGTAAAGCAAAGGTAAAGTTAACAACTTGTATTTTTTTAAATAAGTTTGGCAGCTCTCTATCGGCTTGAGACCAAACATTGCACGTATACATCGCTTTTAAGCCTTGAAGATAGTTTCCTTATCAGCAGAATTCCCCCAAAAAATTATACCATATCTTAGGATTGAGACAACCATACACTGATATGATGTTATCAGTGCTTCTGAATTTATGACAGGGGCCAGTTTATAAAGTGCATATGAAGTAGAACTTACTTTTTTTGAAAGTTTCTCTATTTGCGGTTTCCAGTTTAGGTTTTTGTTAATCGTTAGACCAAGAAAAGATGTAGTGTCAGTTTCACAAACTAATTTGTTGTCATATTGTATTCTCATATCGCTAATCGTAGGCAATCTTTAACTAAACTGCATGAGTTTCGTTTTATCTATATTTATCCTTAAATTATTTCTCTCTAACCAAGTGATTATAAACTTTAACGTATAATTTATATCATTTTCATAACAATCTAAATGTTTGCATTCAATTACAACTATACTATCATCCGCAAACAGAGTCATCGGCTGCTTTACTGCTGCAATGTGGGAACCGGGAGAAGCGTTGAGTGAAACGACTGTAGTGCCTTAAGTATGATTTAATACTGGTTCATCAATTAGCTATGACATGTAATGCAAAGGTGCGGTGAGTCATACACTACACCTCCACCGTTTTTTAGAAAAAAATATAAAAGTAAATATATCTTTTTTTTTATATAAATACCTTACAGTTTAAAATTAAAAGTAATTTTCATGTTTATTACAATACAATACTTACTATTTACTTTCTTTGACTAAAATTTCCATATCAACATAGATAATAATAATTTCATTAAAAGAAACAATAGAAAACTACATAGTTTAACAAACCAAAATATACGCTTAATATGAACCAAAAATATATATTAAAACCATAAAGAATATAATCTAAATCTTTAGGTAAAGTTGTTATAGGTATGATTTACCACAAAATATACTTATATCTCCGGATGTCAACAATTTACATTTAAAATAAACCCAAGTACTTACAAAATTATAAAACGAATCGAATACAGTTCCTACCAAACCTATTTTTATCTAATTAATTAAATACATTTTGATACTAATTAATTTAAAAAATTTTTGAATCAACATTAAAATTATATATTATAAGTAATTAAGTAGGTACTTATATTACAATGAGACATAATGTCCAAAAAATTTTTCACAGAACATACATAACGAACATATAAAATAACTAAAAATATGAAACAAAACTGAAGTCTATCTTGTTCTTTCTATTTTTCGGCTTACTATTTCTTTACTATTCTTTATTTTTAACAACCTAATATTTTCTTAAATTATAAGTTAACCAATTGTCTTAATAATATAATAGAAAAAATATAATTGTTTATTTAATAATAATTAGTAAACAAAAAATAATAAATTTCTTTATTGTTCAATATTAATACTGAAAAACTTAAATTCTATTATTGGCTACACTAGGAGACCTGAATTATAGACAGTTTTTTTTTTACCCAGTTGTTGACGATTTTCAAAACACTTAATAAAAACTCCTATTCCGACGTCTTTCATTTTCTAATATAAATGACACGGAGCTTTATAATTCTCCTAGCATTTCACCTAATAAGTAATGTGTTTAAAAAAAACCCTTAATATTTCACAATAGTCCTTTACTTTTTATTAATTTATTTTAATGTCATACCTACATAATGCTTCTACTTGACGTACTTGTGTATTTTAGAGAACTCTCATTTTACTCGTAGTTTTCATTTTCGTAATTTTATAGTTTGGTAAGGTACCTTACATTTTGCACTCATATTATTCTCTTTACATTACATCGTGTGCACACTTTTATTCACCTCGTACTATATTTTATTTCTTTCATAGACTAGTCATCACATTATTCATTACGGTACACCTTTTCATAATTATAATATAATATATATTATTTATTAGGTACTTTTTATTATTACTTGGGGCGGCCGCTCCCTTTTATTTATTAATTTTGGTACATTTACATAAAGTCAACTTTTATTTTATTTTTTATTAATATTTTAAAACAGTGCATCTTAGTGCCTGTTTGGGTTGTGCGCACAAGTCATTTATTTTGGGGGTCATGGTTTAAGCCTTTATTGGACTCCAACTTATCTCACAGAGAAATTTCATTTACACCATGATCGAATGGAAGGATCTGACCCTCCATGTACCATTTTTATAGGGTCATAAATTACGACATCTTTTGGTCTCCAACAGCTTTCAAAGAGGAATCTCGTTCACATCTAGATAAACCTGAAGGATCTGATCCCTATAGTACCTTTTAATGTGTACCGTATCATCTTTCATCTATCTCTTTCATTTATTTATATGTCCATATCTTTCATAACCATTTACATAACAACAATCCAAAATAAGAAAAATTAGGTAAATAAGATTTTGCAATGCTTTTGTCCAATCGCATTGTCATCCTCAAGAACCTAATTAATCACAAACTCTTTTTATCCATATAACATTCCACACCTTACTTATACATTCCAAAACTATCCTATCTGTACCTAATTGTCAACATATTGTTACAAAAAGATTTTTAATACAGATTGTGTAGGTAATACACCTACTTACTTCCTATCTTTATCCTATTTTTCTCGTCCTCGTATCTTACAGTCTAGATACTTTACTCTACTCTCCATTAGTCTACTTCATCCTATTATTCCAATAGTTTATTCTCTCATAATTCGTTTTAGTTATACTACTTTCGTCATTGCATTGAAACTCATAACAATCGGGAGCAACCCGAGTCGCATTGTTTATGAAATCATTCCGAGTAAGTATAGATACCTCTCTTGCTACATCCGTATTTAGCGATGATCCCTTTATCTATCGTCTTGCGCGGTCATACCGCAATTGGTACAGGAATGTGATAACAATCTTTGTTTATTAGTCGTGTAAATTAATAACTGATGGCACCTAAACATAAGCTATCCTAATGAGAAATATTTAGCACTCTGTTTGAACTAATGACCAGAAACCACAATCAATGTTTATAAATATCTATGTCTCATATTTATAATTTAAATCAAACTAATTTTGACCTAAGTACGTCATGTTCTATTTAAATGTCTAAAAATTTATAACGATTATCTTTCTCGATAGTCTACATAAACAAATACAAAAATAAAACCCTTTTTATTTATTAATATAATTTAAATACAAGACAAGCTAAATCAATGCAATGTACCTAATTAACCTAATTGAAATGTATAGATCACCTCAAATAATTAAAAGTTTTTTAATACAGAGCAGTGAATGAAACTCTACCTTTTTCCATCAGAAATTGCTAGCAAAATATTGTATTTATTATCTTATTTTATTTAAGTACTTAGTTTGTAGTAAATTTATCGGATAAGTACTATTTAATCTAATTGATACTTTTACTATTTAAATGTAATGCTATGTGCGCTTGCATTAACGTGTACAAATACTTTTTATTAAGTATTATTATTTAAAACAGAAATCTAAATAAAATTTCTTATAAAAGTTACGTATGAAATAGTCGTCTATTGTTGTTTTAAAATAATGTGTTTACAGCATAAGAACCAATAATTACTCATGGTCTTCTGCAATAATTTTACTATTTATGTGAACAAAATTTTAAATTTAACTTGGTTTTCAATTACTATCTCATGATTCGGCTTAAGCTTTTGCTTCCGAAGTAATAAAATGAAATGTTGATTAATGATTACCTGGAACAAGATTGTTATTGTAACGTTCTGCAGCATTTGCAACGTGTAAATTTCGAGCGCGTTACGCTGACTTGACTGAACACAAAACCAACTTACAACATTGTTTGGTCTTTGTCTGATTACTAAGAACTCGTGCATGATTTGAATGATTTAGAATTACTAAAATTTTTACCACTTCTATATCACTTCTTTTTATATTTTACAACAAATTTCCCAATTATGCAACAAACTTCTTTTACCAATATTCAACACTATAACAAAACATCAATGTTTAATCTTTTAACAAATTACTACGTAAATTAAGCCAAAAATAACGAAAGTTCATTTCAAGCAGTAATTTAACTTCACTTAATTTTTACGTTACTTTCGATTTAAATAATTTAGAATAAACTGTTTATTACAATATGACATGAAGCGAGAAATGCTAATTAATAAACTTTTATAATTACTAAGTAGATACGGCCATTGCCAACTTTCGATTAAAAAGAAAACTGTATAACTGGATGAACTGGATAACTGTAACATCTTTTCAATTAACAAGAAATAGGTTAAACAAAATACGTTAAGTAATTGAAAACTATTTGTCACATTAATTTTCGTTTTAAAATTATACTTGTACAATAGTCAATAGTCAAAATATATTTATTCAATAAACTCAATTAATAAGTACTTTGAAACGTCCAAATATTTTTTAACCTACCACCCATTCAGGACATCATTTTTTAACTGTGGCAAAGAACGGGCGCAAGAAACCACAGCGCACAGAAGCAACGACATTTACAAAATATATATATATTATATGTCGTTACCAGGTCACAAAATACAAAATATGAATTTGAATGTAAATAGTTTAATTAAATATGGTGCTCTATATAAATTAATTATAGGCAATTAGAAATAGCTGTTGGAGTAGGTACTTGGAGCATTTCAGACCCAAGCTGTTTTGTCTTCTGTATAATCCGACACTTTATAATAAGCTTTTTTATAAAGCTTTTCTTTGATTTTGATTTTAAATTTATCAAGATCTAATTTCTGAATATCATTTGGTACTTTGTTGTATAATCGTACACACAGACCCTTAAAAGAATTATTTATTTTATGGAGCCTAGTATAAGGCACTGCTAATTTGTTCTTACTTCTAGTATTTAATTTGTGAATATCACTGTTTTTTGAAAACATTTCAATATTTTTATGAACATACACAAGATTTTCATAAATATATTGTGATGCAACTGTCATTATACTTATATCCTTAAATCTCTCTCTGAGAGAGTCACCAGCCTGTAGGTTATATATTGCTCGAATAGCCCTCTTCTGCAGCACAAAGATAATTTGAATGACGGCAGCATTTCCCCACAGTAAAATGGCGTACGACATTACACTATGAAAGTAACTGAAATAAACTAATCTAGCTGTATCAACGTCAGTTAACTGACGGATCTTCATTACTGCATAAGCCGCAGAGCTAAGTCTATTCGACAATTTAGCTATATGTGGGCCCCACTGAAGCTTGGCATCCAACGTGATGCCTAAAAACACAGTGGTGTCCACAGGATTCACATTCTTATCTTTAATTTGTACACTAGTTATTACCTGCTTAACATTAGGCAATACAAATCTTACACATTTGCTTTTTCCCTCGTTTAATAGCAAGTTATTAACACTAAACCAGTGAACAATCTTTGAGACCGCATTATTCACATCGTCATAATTTGGGTGTCGTCGTTTCACTTTGAATAAAAGTGAAGTATCATCAGCAAACAATACTATCTCATGACTGTCTTTTACAAAATAAGGTAAGTCATTAATATAAACCAAAAACAAGAATGGACCAAGTATTGAACCCTGCGGAACTCCCATTTTAACCACTGATCCCGGAGATCTTTTACCGTTAATGTCGACCTTTTGAATCCTGTTCCTCAAGTATGAGATCAGAAGGCTCAAAGAAGCATCCCTAATTCCATAGTGGTTAAGCTTCCTGACCAAAGTTTCATGTAAAACACAATCAAAAGCCTTGGATAAATCACAAAATACCCCTAGGGCATCCTGTGATTCCTCCCAGGTATCAAATATTTGGATTAAAAGCTCAACACCGGCGTCAGTTGTAGAGCGACCCCTAGTAAAACCATATTGTTTACAATGTAAAAGTTTATTTTTATAAAAATGACTTTGCAATTGATCTAGCATTAACTTTTCAAAAATTTTACTAAATGTGGGTAGCACAGAAATAGGTCTAAAGTTAGAGGGGTCAGAAGTGCTACCTGATTTAAATAATGGAATTATTTTACTATATTTCATGAGGTCAGGAAAAACACCACAGTCAATGCATTCATTAAATATGCAAGCTAAAACTGGAGCTATTGTCATAATTACAGATTTAGCGACGTCCACGGAATTACCCCACAGATCAGCAGTTTTCTTTTTATTGAGAGTGTTAAATGTTTTTAATATATCTATAACACAAATTTTTTGAAAACTGAAATTATTTTCACATTCTTTAACATTCTCCTTCAAAACAGATTCAGCTACAGTGGGGGAGGAAATCAAGGCTTTTGTAGTTGAAACTGGAATGTCAGTAAAAAACCTCTCAAATGCTGCAGCAACATCAGCATCAGAAGTCAAGGTTTTATTATCACAATTTAAATTGTACTCATTATTACGACTTTTGACCTTTCCTGTTTCACTATTTATAATATTCCATGTCATTTTTATTTTGTCATTAGAATTCTTAATCTTAGAACTCAGATAGTTTGCCTTGGCTAATCGACATACTTTTTTGAATAACTTTGAATAATTTTGACGTGACAACGTCTTATAAATTGGTTTGCCGGGTGACACTTCAAGAAACTGCGTTACGCTCCGCTCACGTTATGCGCTCACAATGAGAGCGAGTGAGAGGCACGCGTCCCTTCCACTCGGGCATGGTTAGCCCGCCTAAGAGCGAGAGAGACAGACATAAAAAGTGAAAGGCACGCGTCCCTTCCATATAATTCTTTGTATAAATAAATGTTTTAAATTGTTACTATTATTTCATCCTTCTTCCTACTATACGAATGAATATTCACATTAAAATTATTTTACCACTCAAAGTTGTTGTCACGTAAAACTTTCGCCCGTATACCGACTTTACAGGCAACCAATTTTTTTAACATATAATTTGAAGTCATCGCTGGTGTTATAGTTGCGTTCACCATAAAGTTCATAAAGGCGTTTCCTACTTCTGTGAATACCAATTGTAGCCCATTCATTAAAAGATACAGTACCACTAACTGAGATCTTTTTTGGAATAAAAGTTTTATTAAATTCTGAACAATAAATGTTAAAAAAATTATTATAAAAGACATTAGAGTTGTCATTGTATTCTAAATAATTTAATTTTGTATCTAGATTGCTTTTAAAGCGTTCCAGCCGACCTGCAGTTTTTGGTACAACAGTGATATTCTTTTTCGTCACTAGTTTACGCTGGTGTGGAAAGCTGACCATTTGGCCACAATGATCAGAGTCCAGGTTATTAATAATTAGCTTAGCCAGTGGTTTTACATTTGTATATATGTTATCAATACAGGTGGCCGAAGTGGCAGTTATTCTTGTCGGCTCCAAAAATAAATGATTCAAGTTGTATGATAGAAATAGGTTTTTAATTTTAGTTGACATCGTGGAATTTTCTAACAAATTAATATTAAAATCCCCGCAAACAATTATTGTTTTACCTACATTACGGACTTTATGTAATGCCTCATCCATAACTTTTTCGAAAAAATCATATGATGCTGAAGGAGGTCTGTACACACTTAATACAACAAACTGCTCCAACTCCACACACGCTATTTCTATTGTTCGCTCAACCGAGAGGCTCACTATGTCTTTGCGTTCCTTTAATTTAAACTTTTTACTAACAATAATTAAGGAGCCACCATGTATTGCATTTCCTCGACTGAACGAACTTCCTACCAAATGATTCTTAAAATTGAACATGAACTGATGGTCTTTAAGCCAGTGTTCTGTTATGCAAAGAATATCAATTTTATTACAGTTCATGAACAATTCAATCTCCAAATCTTTGCCCATCATTCCTTGGATGTTCTGGTGGACAATGTTTAAAGATTGTACATTTTTTAAATTTAATGATTGACATGAGCTTTTGCTAAAGCTATTTTTACATTCATTTAAATTCATTTTATTAACAAACATTTCGCAAGAGTTTTCCTCTTTTGTCATATAACATTCATTCATTATACAATTCACATAAATGGTACTTACTTAGTTATGAAGACGTGGCTAAAAAATTATTATCAGCAACATAATTACACTGTAAAAAAGATAGGTTACAACTATAAAGAACTTCTGCTTCTAAGTAAATAAATAACTAAGTCAATTATACTCTCTTAATCTCTCACAGTTAAATAAATAATATGCATAGCAATAGCAAACAATTAAAATCTTTAGGTAATCTTGAAATACAAAGCAATAAAAAAAGATCTCAATTAATAAAATCAATAAGTATAAGTACAATTATTTTCTCTGACCTTTTTAACTAAAGTTATTCTCTATAATATTACTTTCTTTATCATTCTGAATGATTTAACCTTCGTTAGTTTAATTTGGTATTTTAGAACCTTTTATACTAATTTAGAACATTCAAATTGAAATCTTCTAATGTGCTTATAGTGCCACCATTATTTAAAGTCACAAAATATCAATTTATCGTCATATCGTCAACAACTATTAAACATATAGAGTGCTTATTATTTTATCGATTACATTTTATTTTATAGCTAATATCAAAAACGCACAACACAAAATATCGAATGAAAAACATACAATAAGATAATTAGACTGATATATTTAGAAGTCAAATACTAGAGACAGATACGTGTCTGCGAAACTATATAGTAGTAAAAGGAAAATAAGTCACATTAAAATTTAATAAATTTAGCATTAGAGATCTCTAATAATCAATATAAAAAATAATCTAATAATCATAAAAACATTATCGTGAGCTGTAAGTACTAAATAAATTCTTCTACAACCAAATTGTTAAGTGCTTTTACTCAATTAATTCAATTAAGCAATACTTAATTTGAAAAAAAACATTTGCAAATAAAATGTTACTTTATTATTCGTGTTATAAAAAACTTACTACATTACCAATGAATTTAAATAAGTACATTTTGGGATAGTTACTTTTATATTATTCAAGTTATAAAACTGCTACGCAAAATAATATGTGGAATAAATTTTTTAAATATAAGTATTTTCGGAAAACTGGCCTGATTCACGCGGCTGGTCTACATCAGACTCCTGCTTCACCCAGCACCCAGCAATTTCTTTCACCATCTCGTCTGACATCTCTCGGCAGTCATCTCTCGACAGCAGCAGCACCAAATCGTTCTCTTTGTTTTCAATCAATTTACAGGAACTTAGTATTGTAGTCTTCTTATACTTTTGCTAGTTTACCTCTTCATTATAATATTTAGAAAATCTTGATATTTCCGTAGCAGTCCGAAGCACTCACATAGATAATTTTTAATACGAAATAGATAATTTATTTAGTCAGCTTTCACATAGTTCATCGTTCATTATTTTTATTATTATATAAACAAATATTGTCTTTTATTTATTTTATTTTGTCACCATTCTCTTTTTTTTTACCATATTACATTGTTCTTATTAATTTAACTAGTCACATTTTAACTTTAGAATTTTAAAAAACCATCTGGCCCAGCGCCGCCAATAGGCAGCACTGGCAGGGTCGCCATGCAATGTGGGGACCGGGAGAAGCGTTGAGTGAAACGACTGTAGTGCCTTAAGTATGATTTAATACTGGTTCATCAATTAGCTATGACATGTAATGCAAAGGTGCGGTGAGTCATAACTACACTGCTTTCGTTAAATCGTTTATATAGATTATAAATAAAAGGGGACCGAGAACACTACCCCGCGGTACTCCGAATTGAATTGTACGTTCATGAGACAAAAATATTTCTTCATGTTTTGTTGTTGTACATACTTTAGAGATTTTAACATACTGTTTTCTATCTTTAAGGTAAGATCCAAGAGTTGAAGAACATTGCCCCTAAAGCCATATGCCTCCAATTTGCTCAGTAGTATGCCATGATCCACATAGTCAAAAGCTTGGGTCATGTCACAATAAATAGCACATACTGAGGTTCTTTTATCTACCCTGCTAATTATAACATCTAAGAAGTCATAAATTGCCATGTTTATTGTTTTGCCTTGTCTAAAAAGGAGCAAAACCTTAACTAAAATATTATGTTTCTCCAAAAATGAGTACATTAGGCAGTAAACAAATTTCTCAAAAATTTTGGAGAAAACAGGAACAAGAGCTATGGGTCTGAAACATTTCATGAGTTCCTTGTTCCCTTTTTTAAATAAGGGTTTAAATTTAGTTATTTTAAATTTTTGGGGATAAATGCCAGCACTTATTGATAAATTGAAAATATGACATAAATGTTCACTTACGAGTATGTATACGTCTACGGATTTTATGATACATGTGCAAATATTATCATGACCAACGCTTTTAGTATTTTTTAAAGTATTAATAATTTTATAAATATCAGATGGTAAAGCTGGTGTCATAAACATTGATTGCACATTTTTTAGAATAGAGATTTTACTGTTAGTAGAGACGAGATCTACATATTGAATTTTGTCAATGAAATAATCATTAAAAGAAATAGAAATCATATGAGATTCAGTAACAATTTTATCGTCAATTTTTATTTCATTGATGGGATCTTTGGGTAAATTTAGTTTTTTATTATTAATTATCTGCCAAACAGTTTTTGATTTATTTTTTGATGTTCGAATGTTGTTTGTTATAGAGAGGTCAATTAACTAACCACGCTCTGCTACCAAAAATGGTATGAATTTGGAAGTCTAAATCATGACAACAACGATCTCTTGTTGGGAAGTTACCCTAATCTTACCCACCTAACCCTGAGAGCTCTCAAATAACCCCAGACAAGAGTGATAGGCACCAGCTTGCAGGCAGTTCTCAAGCACACGTCACGCACGTGTCTCGGGGACAGTCGCCTCCACTGCAGACACCAGCGGTAGATATCTTACCGATATTCGCACAGTACGTGAACACAAAATAACTAATAGTAGGTAGCCGAGCCGTCGGTACAATCAACGTTTAACCAGATTAAACTTTAAACACCAAACAATTTATATTACTCAAAATGTGGTCTAGACGCCATCAACGTAGGGGCAATAGTGATGGGACAATTAAATAGTAGTGATGTGACACATAAAAATTGCAAATAATTGAAAATAATTAAATTGAGACAGAAACACAGAGCTGAGTGTCGCGCGACGTCACATCGGGCGAGTGAGACAGAGCGATGTGTTCTGTTTCACGTTTTATTCCATACAAATGTGATAGTTATTTTATGATTTTTGAGTCAGTCTAATAATTCTCCTGTACACGGTTAAATATTTTTTTAAATGTAACCTGTTCATATAAGTGGGAGATAATCTACAACTCCATAGGAGCTCCCTTTTTTCTCTGCTACATATTTTAATGCCGCATGACAACCATTTAGATTTTTTATTTACTTTGATCGCTATGTATTTCATTGGAAAGCACAGGTCATAAAATAGTTTAAAATACTCAATAAAAATGCCAAATTAGGATCATCAGTATCGTAAATGTTAGAGAAAAAAAATCCTTTAAGCACCCTTTAAATTTTTCCAAATTTTCCTTACAGTAATCATGACGTAATATGCGCCAACAGTTGAGCAAAAAAACTTTTTTTGCTGGACATTTAAGTATTTGAGCTGAGTGATCAGACAGAGCTAATTCGATTACTTCAGATTTACAATCACGTTTAAAATTATGTGCGAAGTTATCTATACAAGACATGTTAGCTAAACGAGTAGGTTCTCTTATTTGTAATTTGAGACCAAAATTCATTAACAGACATTCAAAATCTAATGTCACACTATTCTTTTTAGTATATCGACATTAAAATCACCCATTTTATCCGTGCGTGACGGAAAAAGAATACCAATCGCCGCCCCTCTCTCCGTCCGGTGGGTGTGGTAAGAAGCGACTAACGGACTCTTTCGAGCGATGATCTGCTCCACTGGTGGTAGGGCTTGACCCGTCTGGTTGGTGACCACCATACGCATGGTGTAAAACCCGTCAAGTGACTGCTTGTCGGTCGCGTTTCGGGATCAGCCAGCGTATAACCAGAGCTCGAGAGGATGATGCTGCGATGTATTTGGTCTGTGGAGGCTTCCGTCAAACCAGTGCCAGGAGGACTTCGTTAACCTGCCGACCAGGGAGACCCGTAGAAACGGTTGTCCCGCTGGCCGCCCGTGGCACAGTACAGGGGCCCAAGCGAGCCTAACCAGCTCGTGAGGCTGCCTCACCATGCCACGCATAATCTCGGGGCGGTCCGTCGTGCCGGTTGGTGACCGGAAGGTGGGGTCCCGGCGGCCATTCCCGGGGGGGTTAGGGCGCCCTTCCGTTCGGCAGGTTAATAATACTCGTCTGTGGGCAAATTCCTGGGGAAACAGGCCACCACACTTTGACCATTTGCATCGCGGCATCATTTTCTCGATTCACGCCTCTCTTTCCACTCCTAAAATGACAGCGCCTAACAACAAAACTGGTACTACAGCGGTGCACACCCCCACCACAACCTTACCGTTTGAGGTGGAGTTCGCTAACATCCGCGGACTCCATGCAAACCTCAATGCCGTCCACCACCATCTTGAGACGGCACGGCCAGCAATGTTGTTCCGGACGGAGACGCAAATAATCCGCCCTGCTGACACCACCTACCTGAACTATCCCGGCTTTGTGCTTGAAGAATCCTTCAAAGCCAAAGCCGGAGTTTGCTTATTCGTTCGAGCGGATGTTTGCTGTCGCCGTCTGCGCTGTCTGGAGGACCCTTCCTTCTCCCTCCTAGTGGTACACGTCGACATAGGCTCTTATTGCCGTGTCTACGTCTGCGTCTACCGATCCCATAACGGCGACATGGAGACAACTCGACTAACTGAACATCTTAGTCGGGTAGCAGATGATGCGCAGGAGCGGTTTCCATCGGCGGAATTAGTGTTTTTGGGGGACTTCAATGCCCACCATGAGTTGTGGTTAGGTTCCTCCAAAACAGACCATGCTGGTAGAACTGCCCACGCATTTGCTCTCACGTATGACCTGACGCAACTGGTGAACCAGCCCACCAGGATCCCAGACATAGTTGGCCATGCGCCCTCCTTACTCGACCTTCTGCTGACGAGTCGCCCTGCTGGATACCGGGTGGAGATTCGAGCTCCTTTAGGTTTCTCGGATCACTGCTTGATATCCAGCACAGTGCCCTTGGCATCGCGCCCGCCAGCAGCGGTTTCGAAACGCCAGATTTGGCACTACGCGTCGGCAGACTGGGACGGTATGCGGGAGTATTTTGCATGCGTCCCTTGGAGGCAGCGCTGCTTTAGTGGGAAGGACCCGACCGCTAGCGCCACTGCCGTTGCTGATGAGATAGTATTAGGAATGGAATACTATATTCCACACTCCTATGTCATCAGCAAAGGCAGACGCAACCGCTGGTTCAATCGCGAGTGTGCCAGCGCTGTTGAGAGCAAACAGACGGCATACCGCGCTTGGATCAGAGGTAAAGCTCATGGGGATCTCGAAACTCGCTCGCTAAAAGCAGCCTATAATAATGCCATCAAGTCGTGTAAGAGGGCCTACATTAGAGCGGATACCCAGCGCGTTGCACGAGTAGGCCAAGAACTCCTGACGCATCCTACGGGCAGCCGTAGCTACTGGCGTCTGGCCAAAGCCGTGCAATCCAACTTCTGCCAACCGGCGCTGCCAGCACTGAGATGTCCTGACGGAACTTTAGCTCACAAACCGTAGGAAAAGGTCGATCTCCTGGCCAAACTCTTTGCGGCTAACTCCCGGATCGATGACTGTAATGCACAGCCACCCTCAATTCCTCACTGTGGCCTCACAATGTCTGATATTAAAATCAGGCAGTGTGATGTCCGTGTGGAGCTGCAGTTAATCGATGTCCGGAAAGCTAACGGTCCTGATGGCATCCCAGCAATAGTCCTGAAAATGTGTGCAGCGGAGTTGTCCCCTGTGTTAACGCGTCTGTACCGTCTCTCGCTCTCTTCGAGTTGTGTGCCGGAATCTTGGAGAGAAGCTAATGTGCAACCGATCCCTAAAAAAAGGAGATCGGTCAGATCCGACTAATTACCGCCCTATAGCCGTAACTTCAGTGTTGTGTAAGATCCTAGAACAAATATTAAACAAACAGCTTATTCGATACCTAGAAGATCACTCCCTAATTCACGATCGTCAATATGGGTTTCGGCCAAAACGGTGAACGGGTGATCTTCTAGCGTACGTCACACATGTCTGGGGTGAGGCAATTGACAAGCGTGGCAGTTAAGCTCGGACTTCATGCATCCGGAATCAGTCCGGCCCGGGAAAAAACCAAATTCGGCAAGTAATCGACTACACGCGCTCCGTTTTGAATCCGGACAGAAATTTACTTAGTCGGCCTCTAGCACTTGCGCTGGATAGTCGTCCAGTCGACAATGGAAAGTTTAACTTTAGTTGAAATTGTATGCTTAGCTGTATCCGTTAAGAGGCCTATTACTTACATCTCGACTGTGATTTTTGCGTAAAATCCCCATTTTCGCATTTTGTTGTAATTTAACAGTTGTATTTATCGTTTTTATCGAAATAGAATATTAAATTAATGCTTAATTTTACATATGTCCTTCTGCGAGGATAATCTGAGTTCGGACGGCCGGCGCATCGCATTTTGAAGTAATTTTGCAGTTGTATTTATCGTTTTTATCGATATAGGATAATTAATTAATTATAAAATATTTTATTATTATGAAGTAACGATTATTCTGGTATAAATTTTGCTCAATAATATTATCGTAGATAGGAGAAATTAACGGTTAAATTAAAGCCATTTTCGAAGTTTTTTAGTTCAGAATAAGATTTTTTTTCTATATAAAATCAATAATATCTAAAAGTTCCGAGGCCGCTACGCACTTTAAGACTATATAAGTGATAACATTCTATTTTATTTATTTAATTTGTTTAGAACAGTAGTTCAATCTAGGAGCTCAAAAAAGTGCATTCGCGCATTTTATAAAAATCTTTCTCTGCAATTTTGGGTTTAATTAAAAATCTTTGTTATTGAAAATTTGCATTTACAATATAGATATAGGATAAAATGTTTACTAGAAAAAAAACAACCACTCTCTAGAAAGCTCGATCGGGATTCGAACCCGTGACCTTTGGATTGCCGGTCCACTTCTCTAACCGCTAAGCTACCGAGACCCCAGAAGACTCTTGAATTTTTTCTAGTAGTGCTGCAAGCCAGCGGTATTACGTTACTGTGAAGTGTGTGTGCGTGTGTTTTTTTCTAGTAAACATTTTAATTAAAAAGTTAAGCAAAATTTACAAAAAGCGAGGCCCCTACGCATTATTCCAAAAGCTATTCTACATTATTTAATAAGTCAAAATTGTTAATGTATTTTTGTTTCCGAGATCTGTAACGCCAAAATTGGCCATTTTACGCAAAAATCGCAGTCGAAATGTAATAGGAAACAGAGGAAAGTGAAAAGATATTGGGTTCATCCTTTTCACATAGACCGCATAACGGAATATGTATTCTACAAGTCTTATACAAAAATTAGGTTCTTTCCTGATAAATTCTACGAACACTACTACTAGTAGGTACTATTATTTATTCTGTGCTATTACTACTATCACCATAATGAGGCGCCCGGAATCAACTACTATTTTGCAGTTTTGCTTGCGCACGCGACGCGACCGACCGCTTTGAGCGTCTGTCATCGACTGGCGCGTGATTCCTCCGGACCGGACCGGAACGGACGTTTCTCGAGTTCTCGTGTGCTCGATACAACTTCATACGATATTGATAGGCCCCGCCCCCCGTGCCGAAAAATAACGGACCGGGTACTCAGAGACGTCCGGAGCATGTTTCGGTTGCTTCCGGGTGAAAATCGGGATCGGAAGGCCCCTGATCACATATAGTCGATTCAGTAAAAAATCATATATTTGTTTGAGCTACGGAATGAATCCGGGGCCGTGTTATTTCGGGTCCGTGTGGTTCCGGATGCATGTAGTCCGAGCCTTAGCCTTGACATAGCCAAGGCTTTTGATTGGGTCTGGCACAAAGCTCTTCTCTCCAAGCTCCCGGCATACGGTTTGCCTGCTCAGTTCTGTACCTGGATTGCTAGCTTCCTGCATGAGCGTAGAATTCGTGTCCTTTCGGATGGATACGCTTCGCGGTTCATGTCAGTGAACGCTGGTGTTCCTCAAGGCCCCGTTCTATCCCCCACGCTGTTTCTTCTGCATATCAATGACATGCTTTCTCTTGGATACATTCATTGCTATGCAGATGATAGCACTGTGCATGGGGGATATAACGGGCACCTAACGGCTGGGCGGGTAGACACCGAAATGAAACGAGCAAATCTTGTCATTGAGCTCGATCGGGTGTTGGACCTCATTTCTAAATGGGGCTCCGATAATCTGGTGGAGTTTAATGCCAAGAAAACACAGGTGTGCGCGTTCACAGCGAAAAAGTCGCCATTCCTTCCCCTTCCCTCTCTTCAGGGTACATCTCTAGGCCTGCAGAGCAGTATTAACATGCTCGGTATGAATATCCGCTGCGATCTGAACCAAAAGGACTACATCGAAACCGTGATTAAAAATGCCTCACGTAAACTCGGTGTCCTGAACAAGGTGCGACGATTCTTCACGCCTGATCAGTTGTATGTATTATACAAGACACAGGTGCGGTCTTGCGTGGAGTATTGCTCTCACCTTTGGGACGGCTCCGCAAAGTACCTTCTCGATTCTTTGGACAGATTGCAGCGCCGCGCTGTGCGCATTATCGGCAATGCGGAGGTCACTAAAACTCTCGAGCCTTTGCAATTGCGTAGAGATATTGCGTCACTCAGCGTCTTTTATTGTTTATACCATGGCGAGGGCTCTGAAGAACTCTTTGACCTCATCCCTCCTTGTCTCTTCCTCCATAGGAGTACGCGTGCTGCTCTCCGGAGTCACCAATTTACAGTCTCTAACATTCCATCACACACAAAGAAATTTGGTGACTCGTTTTTTTTTCGCACTTCCAAAAGATGGAATAGTCTACCAGCACACGTATTCCCTCCTACCTATGGCATAGGGTTCTTCAAACGAGGCGTGAAGAAGCACTTTGTGGGCCGGCAGAGTGAGGGTGACTGATGCTACGTCTCTTACGCTGCACCAGTTGTCCTCGCGCCTGGACTTCATTTCCACTTAACATCAGGTGGAGTGGGGTCATTTGCCGGGCTTAACATAAAAAAAAATAAAAAAAACCCGTGACAATAACATGTTTTCTATTGTGTCCGTTTAATCTGTGTAGAAGAACAGTCAGTATTTCAAAGAACATATTTAAGTTTTTTTCATTAGGTACTCTATAAATACATACAATTATGAAATTATAATTACTGAGTTCTACCCCACAACATTCAAACACGCCTTCAACAGAAATATTTTTAATGTCGGGAAGATTCTTACTCTGATGACCTCTTTTCACTAATATGCATGCACCACCTCTCTTGCTGGAGCGCCTGCTGAAATGGGAGGCTAAGTAGTAGTTAGGGATCATTAAATGCTTTTCATAGCCTGCCATCATTAAATGTTCAGTAATACAGATTACGTCTATTGTTCTCATTTTCTCCGTTAGTTCATTCAAGCATACAGACAATGAATCAGATTTGTTTAAGAGACCAGCTGTTAGTGGGAGAGGCGCACTAACATGCGACGAGGTTTAAGGAGGGAGGCAGGAAGGACTTACCTGAGGTACCCGGGCGATGGTCCGAGCGATAGGCACAAACGATAGGCACGAGCCATAGGCACAAGCGATAGGCACGAGCTCTGGGCGCGGGTAGCACACTTCGTCACTTCGCTTAAGGGTTCACGTAAGGGCGCGCAGGGGCGCGAGAGCGGTTTGGGCTGAGTTCAGAGGCGCGGTTCGGAGGCGCTGCGCGCATGGGTTCACTCCAAGGCTTTGTGGCACACTGCTCGGCGCCCGCGGCGATCGCCCGCGGGCAAAACCCCGTCCGGTATATGCGTCGCAGTGTCCGTGCGACGAGGATAACGCACTCTTATTGGCTGACGGAGGGGCGGCCGTGATTGGTCGTTGCGTTGTGGCGCAAACATCAGCTATATTTTGATGCAGTATGTGTACATATTTATTATAGAAAAAACAATGGCTGCGATTCTGTTGTTGGTATATTGGTTTCTTCACTTAACGACTGGTTATCTCCGTCACTACTACATATTTTAATGTGGTGTATCAAGTCATACACGTCTTTGACTACAACACGCATGCCGATGTCTTTTATTTGACCGCTGCGTGAATTAAACATACTGAAGTCGTAGCACAAGTTCAAGTTGGAGTCAACAAGATATGTATGTTCATGCGTTGACACGTCTAGGCTCAGTAAATTATAAAAAAAATCTATTCTCCAATTAAACATTTCCTTATGATATCCATATTTATAAATGTAGGAGCACAGACTATGACATTTGTGTGCGTTATTTTTTGTAAATTCTCTCTTATGCTGTAAATCAATGTGAGATAGTCATAAGTAGTTTTAAAATCGTCTTCTCCTATCATTAATACGAAGTAATCGGCTTTCGTTATGTACTTTGTTATCGTATACGCATCATTCAACAAACTCAGGATTCCACAGTAAGGCTTCAAATAATGACAAATATAAAAATGGTTCAAGTAAAAAGTATCTTCAAATATTTCTAAAATTTTATGGTTCTTGTTTGAGCTCAGTACATATTTTTTCTTCTTTTTAAACTTTGGTTTAGGTGTGCTCGAAAGATATGCTACCATTTTATCTGTTACTTTTTATCTTTATTTCGACATATTCCTTCTTTTTGGCATTGACTTTTAGTATAAGGTGCATTCATAGATATAGTTGGAGATAGTGATGAATTACTTTCTTGCTGTGTGCTTTTATTTAGGCTGAATTTATTCTGTTTATTTTTATTAGGGGTCATATTTTTAGAAGTTGAAGTTTGTTGCTCTTTTAGTTTTCTTTTCTCTAGTTTCTGTTCTTTTAGCAGTTCCGCGTTGGTATGCTTCAGTTGGTTGTTTGCAGATGACAAGGATTCAATTTCTCGGTGAGCACTACAAAGCTCTAACTGGAGCTGTTCTATCTGTTGTTTAAATTTTATAATTTGTTCGGTGTCAGCACTTGCCGATGTATCAGGTAAACTATCAGTGATGTCGTTTAGAATACTTTCCACGGACTTATCATCATTCTCGACTGCATTCGTATCGGATTTAGTGTGAGTACTGCGAAAGGTGATATTCTCCAAGAAATTCATTTTTCTATTTAGCCGAGAATGGAGTGATTTACGATTCACAACTTCCAAACTCACACGTAAATGTAAAAATACAATTTATATCAATCGCAAAAAGACTTTTCCTCCACAGGCGCGAACCCGCACTCGCAGATACTTGACTTTTAGATACTCGTATAAGTCCACTAGATCAATTGGGCGCTAATAGTTGTGACAAAAACTGCGCATACGTACTGCGACTGTGAGGATGCAAAATAGTCAGTTGTGCTTTTTAAAAGATATTTAGCATATACCCGACAAGTTTGTAAATGTAGTTTGTGAATTACTATTGAATTGAATTTATCAAAAAATCTGTTTCACCAATACAGTTTAGGTAGTACATACGATTATTGTTTATTCACTTCACTGTTATGTATGAGTCTTCTTTGTTGTACAAACGCACAGTTCACTTTTTGTAATAAAGATTAACACAGCACTGTCACAGTTTATTTTGTTTTGTTTTTCATGTTCATATAATTGAGAGTTTAAGTCGAGATAACATCTTCACTTATAGTTCTTCTTAGTATGAGTTAATTTAGTTGCGAATTAGTTCGAAATGTTACTATTTAATATTTTTAAAAGGACAATAACACGGAGCTTTTGATTTACGTGACTGCAGCGCCATCTGACAAAAAAAAAAGAAGTGCCCAAAAATTAAGTATATGATCATGGGTATCTAGAGACATCAGACCTTCATCTGAGATTTGGCTACCTAAGCAGACTGCAAATGTTCTACAAAGTTCTTTGTACTATTTTCAGTGCATGTTTGATAATAGCATCAGACAGTTGTTAGTAAGGTACACTAATATGTATACAATGCAAAATAACAAAGTAGGTAATATAGCTGTCGATTGAGATGCAATGCGTTTTGGGAGTTCTTCTTTTTAGTGGCTACATTATTATTCCGAGAAGATACATGTATCGGGAGAATGCTGCAGACTGTGGCATGCCCATAATCTACAATGCCATCACTAGAAATCGCTTTTCATTTAAAATGAGTAATTTGCATTGTTGTGACAATAATAACCTAGAAGCAAATGATAAATTTGCAAAAATTGTATTTTCGTCTGATTAACACTGCCTTGATGTAGCAGTGCACAACTCTTGGCTGCTCTATAGGATCAACGGTTACCACCATTGTTACGATTATTTGAAATTTAGACGGAGTGTTAGAAACATTTAAAAAATCAGTTAACTGAAAGCTAGGACATTCTTCTATGTCTCTACATGAGTCATCACGATATTATGAAATTGGTCATATACCTAGTTATGTATCGCAAAACATAACTGCGTTGTGGATTCTGCCACGAACACGCAAATTTTTACTGTAGAAAATGTAAAGTTACTTTGCATCCAAAAGATTGTTTTCAATAACACAAGGAACAGGAACAAACTGTGTGCTCCTAAGTTCAGACTTAGCAAAAGTAGTAAATCTTTTATATGCAACTCAATTCGTTTTTATAACAAAATACCTGATGACATCACTGCATTGACAGACAATAAATTCAAAACGCACATTAAACGTGTGTTAATTGCGAAAGCTTATTATAAGATCAATGACTATGTTGCAGACAAAAATGCATGGAAATAAGTCTACTCTGTACTAGTGTTTATTATTAGTATTTTTAGTCTATTATTAACTATTCTTTCATTCAATTATTATGAATTGTTGAAATTATTTAGTTTAGTTATTATTAATTTTATTGATGCGTACAAATTGTACTTAATTATGTTTAATAATTTGTACCTACTTAATTAGATCTATGACACTGTAAAGTAACATTGTTCCTTAGAGGGCGAAAAAAGTAAGGCCTCCTGAGTTTCTTGCCAGCTCTTCTCGGTCGAAGGCTCTCCCAAAATCCGAACTGGTGGTAGATTGGTTAGGTAGGTAGATTAGGTAGGTAGAGTAGGTTATGGTCTGTGCCAGCTAGATGTGCATGAAGGGTCATTTACCCCATTTGTACCAGTGGGGTGCTGCAGTTTAGGTACGTTCGGCCGGCGTGCCTCCCAGGAAGGCCGCTTAGGCGTATGACAGTAAAGGTTGCCGCTCGGCTCTCACGCTCCACGTCGCGCGTCGTCGCTTAAGGCCAGGTATTTCACTCTCGCGGCTTCTCTCTCGCTCTCTCGATGGTACGACGGTACGGGACGGGTATAACAGCGAAGCGGCGCGTTTTATAGGTTTTATTGCCTATATTTATAGACTTTATATATAGGATTCTCTGCTAATTTATCTGCGAATTATTTGTCTTTCGTTGAGTACAAAAATTAAATGTAAAGTATCAGTATCGTATTTATATATGTGTATAGTGTGTATGAATGTATTGTATGTGTGTATATATATGTATGCATGTATATATATTATATTTTAAAATAATTCTATATCTTATTTGGTGGATTTGGATCAGTCGTATTCGGTTGCATTCGCATCACTGTCGATCGAGTTGGACTTGTGCCGATGCTGCGTCCCTAGCCTGGCTTCTGCTACCCTCGTCATTTTTTGTCCTCGGTCCTGTGGGGGTGAACCGGTGTCGCGTCGTGTCGCGTAGGCAGGCTGGATCGGAAGTGAATATGGCCGACGCGACGCGACGCGATGTTGGTTTGCCCCCGTAGGATGGGGGATGGGGAGTGGTGGGGGTGGTGGGGGTTGGGTTGGGGACGTGGCGTCGGTGCGGGTCTGGTTCGATTGATGGTGATGTGAATGTGGTTGAGTGTGATTGATCTAAATCTACCACTTATTTATTATTATTATTATTATTATTTTTTTTTTATCGAGTGATGTTTATTGGATTTTGTAACTGAATGAGACTTTGAATAGATTGGATCCTTAACTAATACATAGTTTTTTTTTCCAGAATTTAAACCATTATTTTCTATGTCTCAGATGGTTTGAAAAAACTTAAAGCGCGATCTATCTAGTCTTGAGAGGAAACACTGCGTCGGCGTGGCGTTCGGGATTCTCATGCGGGGCGCGGGGGAGCAGCGTTTCGTGGTCCCCTGTTTCCTCCTTCAGAGGTGGACCAATTTTTATTTAAGCGTCGGTTGGGGGAGGAGGTTTTCTGTGTCTGTGTGTTTGATTTTTTTTTTTTTTAAACGAGTTACCTAATGTTTCTGAAGACGCCTTAAAACGAAGTGATTTCGCTTAATTTTGAAGGCTCCTGGTTATTCAATAAATGACTTAATGCAAAGGAATCAAGCATACGGACGTAAAGGGTCTCTTTCTTTAACCGTTGCTGAAGGGGTGGTGGGGGTTGGTCCGGTTTTGGAAGGGGGCTGCGTGGCGTCGTTTTTCTGTGTTTGGTGTGGGAGTTTTGGGTGCCGCGTCGGCGTGGTGTTTCCTCTTAACTCGTAATACCTACGCGCGCACGTAAACCCTGCGCTCCTGACGGACGTCAAATCGATATCGAGTCGGCTGTGCTTATCGGAATATGAACGCTCGGGTCACGAGATAGGTTTCAGTTTCGCGTGGGGGTCGTTGGAGGGTGAACCTTCTGTACGGTAGTAGTATTAGTTATTCTGTGCTTGTACCAAGACGAATAACGAAACAATTTTAAAACACACAAGTTTATGCTTATTAATTTTTGACGTTTTTGTTGCTTAAGTTTTTATAAAAAAAGATATTTGAATGATTAAAAATGTCAACCTTATTGGTTAGGTACTAATGTTTTCCAAAACTCATTTCAGCCGCTACTTTATTGTACTTCAATAACTCTCCAATTTATATTACTTACCACAGTATCAATACGATAATTGGAAATCATATTACACAATTCTATGACCACGGCTTATATTTCGGTTCGACGCGATTCTGTTTCGGCGTGCAGTGGTACTGGGGGTAGCAATGCGCATTTGTCTGGCACAGACTATAATAGCTCGTTAGATTAGTTATTAAGTCTTAACTATAAGTTAGTTAACTGTTTTTTTATTATTATTAGTATTGACGTCAATAAGTGCCTGTAAAGGTTTACATTGAATAAATAATTTGACTTTGACTTTGAATTAAATCATACCCCAAATTAATAAGTGATTATGTTAAAAAATAATTCTCAATGTATAAAAAAAACAATATGCTGCGATTTGGGATCATAACTTTGAAATAAATGGTTTTGTTGTTGAATTAGAGTTATTTTCCATACCATATCAACATAGCAGTACATTTTACTAGCGGTGTTTTAAAACGACACCATGTTCCGAATTTTCCAGTAAAAGAAGATTTTTTTTCTTTTTTTTCCTGTTGATATTGAGACCTAAATAGGTTTTGTTTAAATATATATTAAAATCGGACAACTTTTTTTTTCTTGTAACAAGTGGGTTAAGGAGTCACCATGTTTAGCATTTTCTCGACTGAACGAACTTCCTACCAAATGATTCTTAAAAGAACACAAACTGATGGTCTCTAAGCCAGTGTTCGGTTTTGCAAAGAATATCAATTTTATACAGTTCAAGATTAATTCAATGTAGCTCAAAGTAATCCCACCAGATTTCTTTTACGTTTTACTATTGTTTTTGCACTGTTTGTTTAACTACGAAAGAAGGCATAGTTGCTTTTTTTTGTATTGTTTACCAGATGTTTACTGTGAGACGTCACGGCTCATATTAAACAAAATGAGCATGGTTATGTTGCATCTGTGTGCGTGAAAGCGCGTTATTACGTGAATGAGCACGGCATTGTTGGCTTCACTAAAATTGCGGTTTTTTTTTGGGTTTTTTTTGATTCGTCATAGTGACTGCATCCTGCCTGATGGTATGCAGCCGATGCAGTCCAAAATAATGAGAGCGCTCCCCACCGTGAAATAAGCACGGTAACGAGCGCCTGCATAAATGCCGTTTCACGCCCCGCTAAAAGGACCCGGGACTGTAGGAGCTGGGAAACACATGCGCCGGCAAAGAATTGAAAGCGGATTGGTCTTACAGAGGAACGACTTGTCAAATTTTTTGGTACGAGTATTGATAGTCTGTTCCTAAGACCAGCACGTGTAGTCTGGGAGAGAAAAGGAGAGGGCGGGAAAAGATCAAAAAGTTCTTCAGAACACTATACGTAGTAATTCCGGTAAAAAACACTGAGACAAGCAATATCTCTACACAGCTGGAGGTCCTCAAGGGAGGCTGTAACCTCAGCATCTCCAATAATACGTACCGCTCGCCTTTGCAGTCTATCAAGTGCATCGAGGGGGTGTCTATTAGAATACAGATTTTTTTGATATCGAATTTCATTTTACCGAAAACTTTTCTACGATTTTTAATATATATTTTTTTCAATTCATCAAATAGTTAATCATCGCTGTTTTATATCATCAAAAAACATTTCTTTAAAAAAATCTTTTAAAGTTGTTTTCATTACCAGGAAAACGGTATATCGAACTTACATTTTATAAAAGTATTAAGTTATCGATGAAACTATTCGTAAAAACATATTACAATATGCATCGGAACCAATAATACTTTTTCACTTAACACTTTTTTATCGCAGTAACGTTTCATCGAACGATGCATTCGCCTGTTGACGATAAATTGTGTTGCGGTCAGTTCTATATTAATATTTCATAACGCATAACATAAATGGCCAAAATTGAAAAGGCATAACCATAGAAAGGCATAATTTTTATAAGCGTAAGTACCAAAAGACATATTTTTATTTGCCATAATGTTCAGAAGACATAATATTCAAAAAGCATACATGCAATAAGATAAAACTTATTGATAATATGATCAAACCAGCGTGCAGCATGCAGCATGTAGGCAAACATGCAACATGCAAGCAAGCATGCAGCATGAAAGCAAACGCGCAGCATGCAAGCAAGCATGCAGCATGCAGGCAAGCACGCAGCATGCATGCAGGCAAGCATGTAGCATGCAGGCAAGCTTGCAGCAGGCATGTTTTCTTTCACGGCTCCGGCGCTGCGAGGCTCCGGCGGTCCCACGCGAGCTTATCGTCGCAGATGGATTTCGCTCACCACGGCGGCGAGCGTTAAACCCACCTGCTCCTCAGCTCGCTGGCCGCCTCGCCCCTCCGCGCCCACGCGGGATTGAATGACACTCTAGCGTAGGGCAGACAAGACTACGTGGAAGCGGTAATGCCGCGATTCGTTTCTGTCACTGACTTTTTAAGCACAAACTTACTTTTTAACGTACGTAAGTATACATCATAGTAATAGTAGAAAATAAATTTATGGAAATATACAATTAAACTTTATAAACCATGCCTGCAACTATGACTTTTATGAAATAAAAAGACATTACGCACAGAACTAATTAATTGCATGAAATCGTATTTTTGATGTACATTGATTTATTAAAGTAAAAATTGATGTTTCAATTATTCTGCAAACTGAAACTTACGATGAAACAAAAATATGGGTAACAAAACTTCGATGTAACATTATTTCGAGAAAATGTACAAAACATGAATAGAAATAACGATGAACTGGGTTTGTAGATAATTGATATTTGAGGAAATGAAATTGCGATGTAATCTAATTCTAGAATTTGTTAAATATTCTATAAAAAGTTCTGCGAATCGTTTTATAAGGAATGAAAATCGTTAAAAGGAATTGCGATAAAATGATGGATTCCCGCATCGAGGAGGTATTTAGCGGAGCCGTCCCATAGATGGGAACAATACTCTATACTCGATCGCACCTGAGTCTTGTACAGCAAACAGCGCTGCTCGGGAGTGAATAACCGCCTCACCTTATTGAGAATACCCAACTCACGGGAGGCAGTTAAAATAGCACTCTCGATGTAGCATTTTGGATTGAGTTCCCGGCCGATGTCCATACCAAGAATGCTGAGGTTCACCTAAATGGATAACGGAGAGTTCTGAAGAGAGGGAGGAAAAAGGAAGGGAGTTACCTTGGACAAGAATGCACAAACCTGTGTTTTGCTAGCATTAAACTCGACCAGGTTTTTAGATCCCCACTTAGAGACACGACCGAGAGTCAGGTTCAGTTTGGCAAAAAGTTTTTGCCTTTTCACCATGATATCGGCTTGCTATGCCGAAGGATGTCCCAAGTACCGCTCATGCACCGTACTGCCATCCGCATAACAATAAATATTGCCCAAGGACAACATGTCATTAATATGCAGAAGAAATAGAGTAGGTGAGAGCACAGAACCCTGCGGCACTCCGGCATTGACTTTGTAGAACGCAGAGGAACTACCTACACAAAGGACACGAATCCTCCGCTTTTCTAGATAGTCTGCAACCCAGGCGCACAAACGGGGCGGCACACCGAAGGCCGGCAACTTGGAAAGAAGGGAACGATGCCACACTCTATCTGACACAATCAACCACAGCCGAGATGAAAGCTCTTGTACCGCGAAACACGGCGTTATCGGATGCCAGATTCTTAGTCTACCTAATAGTGTCACTTACTGCCAGTGGTCCAACAGCCTTTATAGGAAGCGGAGAGAGAGAACGCTCTCTCTGATGCAGACCCGAAGCGTCGGTGATGGCCCTTTCACAGGGCTTTTTAGTTGGGAGGAACACTGGCTTGCACTTACGATAATTACACTGGGCCCTAATTGAGACCACCAAAAACCACCTGATTTACGCCTAACAATATATATAACGCGGGAATTCCGCCCCGAAAGTACGTAGTTGCTCACACGACAAAAAACTAGACAACCGCCCCGTCCTAAGCCACGCGCCGAACTTCCAAAAAAGCGGGAATGCTACTCCTGGGTAGGCACTAACAAACCACCGCTGTGCGCGACGTCTCACTAGTCACTGCCTAGGCGACTCTGTCCGCCTCTCAAGCCGGGGAACCAAGGTCACGCTTGGTTCCAACATCCCCCCAACCGAGGACCGTCAGAAACGGTACGCTATTCCACGGGTAAACGGGAGAGAGTGGTAACCGCTCTCTTCAAGACCGAATCTCCAACTAAGACCTCAGCAAAACGGGGAACCCCATCAGCACCGAAAGTTAACTTGACAATGCGTCCTTGACGCCACAACAAAGGCGGAAGGTTAGAATCTTTAACTAGTACGAGGTCACCATTCTTGGGTGGATTGCTCTTGTCGGTCCACTTAACGCGCTGCTGTAATATGTGCAAATACTCTAACGACCAGCGCGCCCAAAAACTCTAGGACAACTGTTGCAACAGCTGGTACCAAGACAAACGATGGGATTTCACATCTGTAAATGGATATTCCGGTAGCGCGTTTAAGGGTTGTCCAATTAAAAAGTGGCCTGGGGTCAAAGCCTCCTGGTCGTTAGGGTCAGATGACAGAGGGCACAATGGTCTCGAATTGAGGACATCCTCAATCTTACAAAACACCGTTTCAAGTTCCTTAAACGTGAGGACAGTGTCTCCTATCACGCGACGAAGGTGGGTCTTGGCAGCCTTTACACATACTTCAAAGATCCCTCCCCAGTGCGGACAAGCTGGAGCACTAAACTTCCAGATTATCCCACGTCGGGATAGGGTGGTTCCAATGTCTACTTGATTTCCCGGTAAAAACCTGTGCACGTCATTTAAGTAATTATTCGCACCTTTATAATTAGTTCCACAATCAGAACGTATCAATGACGACAATCCCCGGCGGGAAACAAATCTACTAAAAGTGGCAATAAATGCCTTAGTGGATAATTCTGAAACCACTTCCAAGTGGACAGCCTTGGTTGACAGACACACAAAGACACACAAGTACGCTTTGTAACTCTTAGCATTAAGAAGCCGCGACGTTTTGACCATGAAGTGTCCGGCGAAATCCGTACCCACCCCAGCGAAGGGTTTATTCTCCGTAACGCGATCTGCAGGCAAATCTCCCATTTGGGGCTGCATGGTAGTGGCTATTAGCCGGTATCACGGTAGGCATTAAAAAAATAATACAGCGTATGGTCCGTCTGGCTGACAAAATCCAGAATTCACGCTGCAAAGCGGCTAGCAGTGCGTTGCAGCCGGCGTGAGCTTTTTTAAGATAGCGGTCTGTCACAAGTAACCTAACCAAGTCACCCTCCTTAGGCAACAAAAGGGGGTGACAAGCTCCATAAGATGAACAGGTATTTCTCAGCCTTCCTCCTACCCGTAGGAAACCAGACTCGTCAAGAAACGGATTTAGGCGGGAGACACCTCCTTTTAGCTTAGAGCGGCCGTCTCGCAAAATGCTTTTCTCCGATTTGAAGCACTCATACTGCACTTTCTTAACCCAAAGTAACAAGGCTTCTTGTCGCTCTTCTGGAGCGAGAACAGACGAGACACGCTTCTCGCTTGGTTTCTTACAGTTGTGTAAGAAACGCCGAATCCAAGCGGTTACAATCAAAAGCTTGTCGAGGGTGCTGTATTTATTTAAGAGGACACAAGCTCGCAGCCCAGGTAGCATTCCGGCTAACATACTCTGGGACTGCTGCCATTCCGACTCTGGTCGCGTCAGCAACTGGGGCCCCCACCACAAAGGATGATTTATAAGTTGCGACGCTTCGCATCCTCGAGAGGCACAGTCAGCCGGATTCATTTCTCCGGGAACATGTCGCCAGACCATTTCTGTGGACGAATTATGGATCTGTGCCACTCGGTTTGCCACAAATACCTCCAATGTATGACTTGGAGCCTTTAGCCAACAAAGAAAAATCTGGCTGTCGGTCCACGAATACACACCGCTTAGGTCTACGGAACGACCTAACGTGGATAATAGTAGATAGGTACTTCATGAGACGAGCAAGAAGCGCAGCTCCACACAATTCCAACTTCGGTATCGTGAGTCGTGTCCGAAGAGGAGCAACTTTACTTTTGGCCAATACCAGATGCACCAACACTTCTCCGGTGGCACTAACGGTGCGGAGAAAGACAACCGCAGCAAATCCTCGTTCGGAGGCATCGGAAAACCCGTGTAGGCCGGCCTTAAAGTTTCCAGCGGAAAGAAAAAGTCTCGGCAAGGACACCTGGTTAATATCGGGGAGGGATGAGACCATGCCTACCCAATCTCGGAGTAATTCTCCAGAAAGGGGCTCATCCCAAGAGACTCCTGCGGCCCACAGGCGTTGCAAGAAACACTTAAACATAAAAATAGAGGGACTGATCCACCCATTAGGATCGAAAGTGCGTGCCACTGTAGACAAGACAAGTCGTTTTGTCCAGATCTTTGGAGCTCTCAAATCCACACAATAAGTAAAGCTGTCCGGGACTGGCCTATACTGAACACCGAGGATAGTCACCATATTGGGATTATCGGCGTTCTCGACGAGATGAGGATCTTGATGATGCTCCTCTGGCAAGCCAGTGAGAACCTCCGGCGAGTTAGACAGCCACTTTCTTAACTCGTATCCTCCTGACCTCATGATCGCCACCAACTCATCTCGTAACACCAGCGCTTCCGCAACGCTGGGAGCCCATGTATGAGGACATGTATGTTGTTGGTCAAAATGGCGGATGCGCGGGAATAATTTAAGCGCTCCCTCTCCGCTAACTCCAACAACGAACGAATTACCACAAATAGACTTGAAGCCAATCCGTATGTATTCGTTTTGAGTTCATAAACAACAACAGGGACCCTTGGACTTTCACGCCATAAGATCATCTGATATTGACGGTCATCCGGATGGATCACTGTCTGCCGAAACATCATCCGGATTCCATTCCGAAATCCTTCTTCAGCACTATTTGGTGTCTACGAAAGTTGGTAAGAATGTCTGAGATCTCATTATGCAATTTGGGACCTACATGCAGACATTGGTTAAGCGGGACACCTGAAGACGTGGGCGCGGAGCCGTCAAAAACTACTCGAATCTTTCCAGTGCGCGCTTACAAAACCGCGTGATGTGAAAGGAAGTAGTGCTCCACCGAGCGCAAGTCCACGCGAGATACTGACATGTGCCCCAACTCCTTATACTCCCGAATGAAGTCTATATACTTCGTCCGGAAGACCGAATCTTTGCTCATGCGGCGTTCCATTGATGCTAAACTCTTATCTGCTAGCATTCTGGACTCACCCAGAGGAGGACGACCGGCACGGAAAAGGTAGTCGAGTGAACAGTCGACTAGAGCGGAGTCGACCAGTGTTATTTTGGTAAAATAACTCACACTCCTCTTGCTCTGGGTCAATTCGCGGCGTGGAAAGGGGTTCCTCCCCTTCCCAAAACTTCTGAACAACGTCAGAAAGGGTAGCCCCTACAATGAGAGCGGTATCCTCACTATTCGGGGGTGAGATTCTGTTCACTGGTCCCATAACCACATACCCAAAAACCGTCTCGACAGCAACCAGACCGCCGGCTGAAGGACACATTTATCGGAGCGAATTTAAAATCTCAACTCGTAAGCGCATTATATTTGTGATTTGGGGGAGAACCAATATCGTCGCGACGTGTGCTTCAGCGAGCCTCCTGGTATTTTGGTATCGCCGAGTCACGATATCCAGGGCCACTTTATAGTTATCATCCGTGGGCGCTAGGTGTTGAATCTGTTCGCGAGCTTCACCGTCCAAAACGGTTAGAAGATAGGCGAGTTTTTGTCCCGCGGTCAAATCCTCCCTTGCATCGACTAGGCTATTAAATAAATTAGAATAGCCCTCCCATTTGTCGAGCCTCCCAGAAAAACGATGGAGGTCTAGAGATGGTAGCCACGACCACAACGCGGGCATGGACTTACTCGCAGAATTGGAGTGGTCAATTTCCATTTCCCTGCCTTCCTGTAGAGGGCGTGCGACCTCAGCAATGCGATCTGATAATTCGTAGCATTGGTCAACGTCATTTTCCACCGCCTTAAGGATGTCTTGATCACGGTCAACACATCTCTCTAGGAACAAAGCGTACTGTTCATCCGTTCATCCACGGCCATTCGAATTGGGAGATCCACAAATCTATTCAGTAATACTTGTCTCCTGTCGGGTCTGTCAACCAAGGCTGCAGCGGTCGAAAGCCAGCCCAACTCCGCGGTTATTTGAGCTTTGTTATCTATTTGTTACCATGAGGGCAATGTTGTCCACATTGCCGTCATGGTAATAAATAGATATTTACGTCTGGGTATATACCTTACTTAATAACTATAACTTACAATTGATATCGGAGGCGTAAACTTTATCAGTATGAGAAGCTACTATGAACCACCATGCGAAAATAGCTTAACATAACATAACAACTATTCAGTTAACAAAAGGACATATTATTTCATCTAAGATAACTCGTCAACAATATCACAAAATACGAAATCTTAGATTAAAGTTACCTAGTAAACAAACATTATTTTCTTACGCAATAATTTCCATATCACCTTGTTTACCCAGCGATGTCTATATCCAATTAATAGACAATAGAATTCTTATCTTTAAACTCGCTCGCAATAGAAGCCCCAAAAATCAGTTAACAATAGTATGGTAGAATACTAAAGAAAACCACAGCTTATCTAGATGTACATAAGGTTCAAAGCCATAATACAATTAACAATGTTTATGCCATCTGGCCAGTTCATCCGGAATTAACAATTTTTTATTCTATTTCAAACCATATAGTTTAGTTAATAAACAACAAACTATATCTAAATGGATATACGATATAATATGCACCGTAATGCAATTTATTAATTGCTATGCGTAAACAAGTCGAACAAAAGGCCTCTTATCTATCCGATCTTGACAAAAAACAACCGCAGCAATTAGCAAACTGCGTCACAGTGGCGCCTGGCCATCTGTACGCGCGCCAGTCTCGCCGGGGCACTCAGGCGGAGCGCGCGCGCAGCTCGTAATAACAATATTATAAAAATATGCACTATTTACGTAATCTAAATCCTCAATTAGACATTGGACTCCACTAGACAGAATATTGTTTTGAATCCTAAAACGTGCTATCCGTGACCAATTAACTCTTTTAATTATAACGAATGATTCTATAATAAATTATAACAACCAATAATCGAACCAAACCCGCTTTAAAGCTACCAGATGTTTTTTAACCAACGGGGAATCAAACCCACTGTAAATAATGGGGTCCGTCGGTGATTTTTAATTGAGAGTCAAAAATGAACATATAATACCGTTTATTAAAGTTCGTTTTACAAACTTATCTAACAACCTATATACTATCCGTTAAACATCTTGATAGCGCGATTTAGAAAATTGTACTAAACAGCACAGCGCCATCTCTTGGCAGCAAGTCTAACTAAAAACTGCTTACAAAACAGTCAATTTAATATCGATGTCTTTACATTGTTTTTACATTAATAATAACAAATTTAAAGTATAATTATATATTGTATGTTTAAACATATATAATGGAAACGTTTGTACATTCCGCCCACCAAGGACATATTGCAGAATGTCCTTAAAAATATGAAACCCAAACAATCATTTATTTTGCACAAAGAAAACAAAAAAGAAACCAAAATTGGTGACTATAAAAACTACATATAAAAAATAAAAACCTATGTTGATTAACAAAAACGAATTACATTACAAGCTAGCATCAAACTTAAAATTAATTGGCTATTGGGAGCACACACACCTTAGAAACGGGTCTCTTAATTAAGGAGTTCTTTGTAAGAACAGTAACCACTCGAGTAATTTGATCCGATCCCGGATGCTTCTGCTCTATCTTACCCAATAACCACTTGCCAGGAGGCATGTCATCTTCTTTTATTAAAACTATAGACCCAATTTCTGGCTCTGGATTTTTATGAGCCCACCTATGGCGCTGTAGAAATTGATTAAGGTAATCCTGCGACCAGCATCGCCAAAAATCTTGGAGCATTCTCTGCGACCATTGCCAACGTTTAAGAGAATTTATGTTGGATTTTTCAAAATTAGAGTCAGGCGCTAACACCAGTGGCTCTCCCACAAGTCATTTGACCGGGTGTTAAAATTGCCTGTTCATTAGGGTCATCGATATAGCAAAGCGGCCTCGAATTGAGGCAAGCTTCAACTTGAGCTAAGACCGTCGACATCTCCTCGAAAGTAAGTGTAGAGTTGCCTACAACTCTTCGGAGATGGTGTTTGGTAGATTTTATACCCGCTTCCCAAAGACCTCCAAAGTTTGGAGCATGTGGAGGTATAAAATTCCATTGCGTTCCGTTATCTGCGAGAGTCTCGGCGAGTTCGGGTATGAAGTTAGATTTTTCTTTATCTAATAACTCAGAAAGCTCCCGAGCTGCTCCCACAAAATTTGTACCATTATCACTGTGCAATTCAGCACAGCGACCGCGTCTCGCAACAAACCGCCTAAAGGCTGCCATAAACCCTTTTGTGGTCATATCACTGACCGCCTCCAAGTGAACCGCACGTGTTGCCATACAAATAAATAATGCAATATACCCTTTGTAACATTTATTTCCACGGCCTTTTGACATTCTCATATTTATAGGACCGGCATAGTCCACACCGCTACAAAGAAAAGGTTTGTTTGGTGTTACACGAGAATGGGGCAGTTGACCCATAAGTTGTGTCCGTGTTTTGTTGGAATGCCTGATGCAAATTACACATTTACGATAATAAGCCTTGACAGCTAACTTTAAGCCAATAATCCAGTACTTACTTCTTAGGTAAGTAATCATAGCCTGTGGTCCTCCATGCATAGTTTTACTATGTGAATCCGCAATCAAAAGCTTGGTAAGAAATGAAGTTTTCGAAATAAGAATTGGATGTTTTCGGTCATAATCCAGCTGTGATTTCTCCAACCTACCTCCAACTCGAACTATACCATTAGCATCTAAAAATATGTTTAAAGAGTTCATCTTCTTTCTCTTGGTACGTAAATCTCCTTTCTTGTAAAGGTCTTCTATTTCTTCTTGAAAATCTCCTGCTTGTGATCTTTTTATGCACACTATTAAAGCCTTCTCAATTTCTTCGGTTGCCAAGTAAGTAGTGCAGATTTTATTAATGTTTTGGTTCCTGAGATTCAAAAATCTCCTGCAGTAAGCTACTACTCGTACTAACTTATGTAGAGAAGAAAATTTGCTCCACAACGACTCGTCGTATACTGTACAGGTAAATGTTTTAACTTCCTCTAACTTAGTTAAAAGGTGTTTGGGTTTTATATATACAATTTTTGATTGTCTTAAAAATTCAGGGCCCTCAAACCAAATGGACATGTTTGCAAGTTCTTCCGGAGGCACACCGCGAGAAGCGCAGTCGGCGGGATTCTGTTTAGACGTCACATGTGACCAATATTGTGTGTCTAACGTATTCAAGATTTCAGAAACCCTGTTGCCCACTAAAGTTTTCCATCGACTAGGACGACAGTTCAACCAGGCAAGCACAACCTCCGAGTCCGTCCAAGCATGTAAATCAGCCTTTTGTATCCGCAGTACTTTAGAAACTTCTAACATCAATTTAGCTAAGAGTACCGCTCCACAAAGTTCCAACCTGGGTATAGATACTTGTTTAATAGGGGCCACCTTTGTTTTTGATGTTACCAGGGCCACATTTACATTACCTTCTGACTTTATTACACGGATGTAAACCACCGCTGCATACGCTAATTTTGAAGCGTCCGAAAACCCGTGCAATTCAACCTTTACATCGTTTGTTTTTGTGTTCAGCCAACGTGGAATTTTAATACTTACTAACGCAGCGAGTCCATTACGGTAAGTGATCCACTTCTTTAATAAATTGATTAGGAGTTCTTGGTCCCAGTCAATACCTGCCAACCAAAGCTTTTGGATCATAATTTTCGCTACTATAATAGTGGGTGCAAGCCAACCCATCGGATCGAACAGTCTACTAATATCAGATATTATTTTTCTTTTTGTTACAGGTTCGACAGCTGCTGGAAGATCGACGGAAAAATGGAAGACATCGGCGCTTGAATCCCAGGTAAGTCCTAATATTTTAGTAACATTATCTATCTTGATATTTATTTCTGCGCTTGTAACCTCTTTTCCTTCCTTCATTTTGTGAATTAGTTCCGCACTATTGCTTTTCCATTTTTGTAATTCAAACCCACCTTTAATGCTTTACAAATTTCAAAAGCTTGCTCTACGTTTTCAGCGCCTGTTATCAAATCGTCCATGTAGAAGTCATTCAATATTATTTGCTTTACTACTGGAGAGTTCCAAGCTTCGTCATAAGCGACCTGATGCAGGGCTCGCACAGCCAAAAATGGTGCTGACGCTGTTCCAAAGGTTACAGTGACTAATTCATGTTCCTCCATTTCCATTTCAGGGTTGTCCCTCCAGAGTATACGCTGATACACTGTTTCCTGCCTATCCACCAGCACCTGTCGGTACATTTTAATAATATCACCCACTATACACACAGGATGTATTCTCCATCGCATTAATATATGTCGAAGATCTGCCTGTAAGGTGGGACCTACCATCAGATTGTCATTCAAAGATATTCCGTTTTTACCTTTGCAGGAGGGGTCAAAAACGACACGAACCTTCGTCGTTTTTTTATCTTCCCTGATGACAGCGTGATGGAGTAAGTAAACACCTTTATTTTTGTATTGAGCTGGTACCTTAAGCATATGCTCAAGATCCTTATACTCATGTATCACATTTGTATACTCGGTCTTTAGTTTAAAATTTTTCGCTAATCTTAATTCTAAACTTTTGAGTCTATTTTCAGCTATGAATCTTGAGTTTCCGTCCTTACAGCTACGTGCTCCCTCCCGGAACGGAAATCTGACTACGTAACGACCGCTTTCATTACGCCTCGTTGTCTCTACAAAAAGCTGTTCACATTTTACCTCTTCTTCGTTTAGTACTTTTTCAGATCCAACAGGTTCGGCCTCAAGCTCCCAGAATTTTTTTAGAAGATCATCTATTTGGATGCTGGCGTGCATCACCGCAATACACGGGAATGACGCTGCGCTAGAAGGAGTATCCGCTTCAACGACGCCTGACAGTATCCATCCAAATGCTGAATCCTGCGCTAAGACCAGTCCACTTGCACTGCGTTTGATACCTTGCCTGACAACCTGACTAATGATCTCCGCCCCTAACAAAATATCTATTTTGTTAGGTCTATGATACTCTGGGTCAGCCAAATTCTCACTTGTCACACTTACTAAATCTATCTTATTTACCTTTACAGCTGGAAGAAGAGATGTTACGGACTTCAAGACATGCTTTCACATATAAAATAAAACTAGGATCTACTCTCGATTTAAGAACTAAAGTAACCTTAAATTTTGATAATAAATCATTACCTCCTACACCAATCACTGTATGTTTTGATGAAATCTTCTTCAACCCCAAGTACTGAACCATCGCTTCAGTAATGAAGGATCCCTGTGATCCTTGGTCAAGTAAAGCGCGTATTACTTGATAGGTACCGTTCTTCGATTTTGCTTTCACTAAAGCAGTAAGTAGTAAGTAAAACCGTCTCATTACAGTTGCCTGTCGAAATACACGATACCACTGGTTGGCCTTTAGACTCCTCCGCTTTTCCTGCGGCTCCTTGACTCTCCGATGAGCTCTCACCTACAGACTCCGAATTCCCACTGGGATGCAACAACGTGTGGTGACGTCGCTTACAAATGTAGCATTTTAAGTTGCTTTTACATGCCTTGGCAGAGTGGTTATCGTTCAAACAAACAAAACACAATCCGTGTTTCAAAGCAAATTCACGACGAGCATTATTGGTTTCCTTTGAAAATTTATTACATTTAAAAATCTTATGATCAGAAGAGCAAAATTTACAACCTATTTCATTTTTCTCCTTTTGTATGTAAAAGGATTGCGAGTTTCTTTGAGTGTGTGTGTGAGTTTTAACATTATAATCTAAGTTTTCTAGACCTCGAAATCGCCTTGTTAGAAAATCGGTGAATTGAATAAAAGTTGGCAAATCGTCTCCAGGATCAGACGATGCCTTTAACTCCCAAGCCTTTCTGGTATCTTTGTCTAATTTAGCACCTATTAAGTGAATAATAAGTATGTCCCATGTGGACACATTAATACCTAAATTTTTCATAGCCTCTAAACAGTCAGAAGAAGTGCTGATCAATCTTTTAATTTCTGATGCTGACTCTGACGTCAAACTTCTCTGGTTGAGAAAACGTTTTAAAATGCCATTTGTAACAAATCTTTTATTGTTGTACATTTTCTCTAATTTATCCCAACTACTTTTATAATTGTCTGCAGTAACATTTACATTGCGTAAAAGTTGTTCTGCGTCCCCTGTTAAATTACCCTTCAAATAATACAGTTTTTGAGCATCATCCAAAGAGGTATTATTATGAATGAGGCCTTTATATAAGTCGTGAAACGTTTGCCATTCTACATATTTACCAGAAAACGTAGGAATTTTAATTTCAAGTAATCTTATACTACTAGTTTCCACTTTACTGGTGGTTCCGACCGAAACCTTAGGCGACATTTCAGACATCTTAAATTGAGTTAAAATATCTTTTAAATGTGAATTAAATTGTATGTACAGATCCTCTACTTCATCAAATACACTAGCTTTATGATAAGTAGAACTATGCAACTCAGATTTCTTAACATCGCTTATTATTTTCACATGTGTATTATGAAATAACTGCCACTGTTGTTCCAGAGTTTCTAATCTGGTTTCCACATATGACACTGACAAACGGTCTTTAGGAGACTTTTTAAAATTAATAAATGACTTTACTAATCTAGATTTAATGTCATCTTGAATATCGCTTAATGACTCCATTAGTACCAAAAAAAGAACTAACCAACAACAACAAGCAGGTAACAATAAGAAAAGCAATAACTATTAAAGTTAAAAAAATTCACAAAATTTTCTAAGTGTTTTTCACTTTATATTCTGACCGAAATCGGGCATAGGATCCCCGTCTCAACCACAAATCACTTAAAATTATTACAAGTCCTAAACTAAAACTATTCTACTGTTAATCTTATATGTTAAAATTTCCTAAAACTATTAAAAGTCCAATAATAAATTCTTCTAATTTAAATCTTCAAATTCAAAGTTAATTTCCTAGTAGTAATAAGGTCGAAAATGTACTCACAATTTCACTGCACACTCACTCAAGGTACACTGATACTCGTCGATGAAAGCTCCTCTAGCGCCCTCTAGCGCTCCGCGGCTTCCAATTTCCAAACTCTGCCGGGCTCCTCCCGCACGCCTTTCCTCCAGTCACCAGCTGGATCCTCCACTGCCTGACGTCACCGCTGACGTCTCGCTGTAGAGGTAACTCTAGACAACGATATCCGCTGCCTAGTACTAACGTGGCGGGTGGCAATCTACCACCAGCACCACCAGAGATAGCCAAAAAATCAACTTCAAGGCAATACCGACTCTAAGGACCATGTAAATAATGGGGTCCGTCGGTGATTTTTAATTGAGAGTCAAAAATGAACATATAATACCGTTTATTAAAGTTCGTTTTACAAACTTATCTAACAACCTATATACTATCCGTTAAACATCTTGATAGCGCGATTTAGAAAATTGTACTAAACAGCACAGCGCCATCTCTTGGCAGCAAGTCTAACTAAAAACTGCTTACAAAACAGTCAATTTAATATCGATGTCTTTACATTGTTTTTACATTAATAATAACAAATTTAAAGTATAATTATATATTGTATGTTTAAACATATATAATGGAAACGTTTGTACACCCACGCTCTGCTGCTACCAAATGTTGGCTTCAACCATCGGCCGTAGGCAAAGCAGGAATATTCCTTGCCCTGACACAATCAACCACAGCCGAGATGAAAGCTCTTATACCGCGAAACACGGCGTTAGGATAGCACGTTAACGGATGCCAGATTCTTAGTCTACTTATAAATTTAATAGTGTCACTTACTGCCAGTGGTCCAATAGCCTCTTCAGGAAGCGGATAGAGAGAGCGCTCTCTCTGATGCAGACCCGAAGCGTCGGTGATGGCCCTTTCACAGGGCCTTTTAGTTTTGAGGAACACTGGCTTGCACTTACGATAATTACACTAGGCCCTAATTGAGACCACCAAAAACCACCTGAGTTACGCGTAACAATATATATAACGCGGAAATGCCGCCCAGAATACACGTAGTTGCTCACACGACAAAAAACTAGACAACTGCCCTGTCCTAAGCTTCTTCCGAACTTCCAAAAAAGCGGGAATGCTTTTTTTTTTTTTTTTACTAGGTATGGGTTTGCTCTTGATTCCAATCAAGCCCAGGGGCTAAGACAGGATCTATGATGGTGCGAGTTTACCCAGAAGGTGCCTATTTACTCTTACTTTGAAGATGGACGGGTTATATGTACTCGGAAACACAGACGCAGGGAGGGAGTTCCACTCCTTTGCTGTACGCAGTATAAAAGATGTTGAGTAACGCTTTGTGCGACATTTAGGAATATCCACCAAGAAAGGGTGGTAGCCCGCAGTGCGCCTGGATGTCCGATGGAAGAAGGGGGATGGCGGTATGAGCTCATGCAGCTCCAGAGCACACTCTCCGAGGTACAGTCTGTAAAAGACCGACAGACAGGCAACTTTGCGGCGGTGAGCTAGGGTGTGAAATTTGCTCTTCACTAGTTCTTTGTCGCCAATTAGCCTCTCAGCTCTGCGTTGAATCGTGTCCAGTGCAGCTAGTTGGTATTTAGCTGAGCCGTCCCACAGGTGACTGCAATATTCCATGCAAGATCGGACTTGAGCTTTATAGAGAGTTAAAAACTGTCCCGGCATGAAATATCGCTTGACTCTATTTAAGACGCCCAGATTTTTAGCTGCAGTTTGTGCCTTGGACTCGATACTGGTGCCGAAGTTGAGGTCTGAAGACAACTCCATGCCCAGAAGGACGAGACTATCGGTAACAGGCACAGATGCACCCCGAAAAGTAGGAGTCAGGTTAAAGGGACTCCTTTTAGCGGTAAATAAACACGCTTGCGTTTTGGTGGCGTTGAAATTTACCAGGTTACTGTCACCCCACTGGCAAACGTGAATTAATGTCTGGTTCGTTCGCTCAACCATGGCCTCTCTCATCAACATCACGTCATCACCACTAGCTTTTGCATCCGAAAGGAATCTCTCTACGACAGTACTGTCATCTGCATACCCAACAACTCCCGGTATCAACAGGTCATTGATGTGCAACAGGAAAAGCGTCGCAGAGAGAACAGACCCCTGAGGAACTCCGGCATCAATAGCCACTGAGTCAGAGGAGCAGCCATCGATGACTACTCTGATCGACCGTTCCGTCAGGAAATCAGCTATCCAACTACAAAAGTCAGCGGGGATACCATACGCTGGAAGCTTGTGCAGTAGACTTGCGTGCCAGACCCTGTCAAAAGCCTTTGAGATGTCAAGTGATACGGCGAGTGCTTCGCCGTGCATCTCGAGGGCCTCACCCCAGTAGTGTAATGGCGTTGGGACGGAGACCCGAAATGAAACAATGTCTTGCGTTGAATCAATCCTCCTTTATCCTCTAGTGTATCATCTTAAATACTAATTAACATCACATCTATACGTGACTAGAGGAAGGACGCCTTGTCAATCAGGAAGACCTTAATTATCACGTACTATTGAGTACGTGCTGATAGTGTAATTCACTATATCACACCTCCCCTGAAAAGGCTAGGCATCCCTTCCCTGAAAAGTAAACTCTTATTTTCTAAATATCTTAGTCCTATTCTTATGAACTATATATTCTTTATTATTCTTTAATATTTTTACATTAGTACCTAGCTCTTCTAAAACTTCAAATGGACCTAAATACAAGTCATTCAATTTATTATAATTTTCATTCTTATACAAGAGTAGATCACCTTTTTTGTAGTGTACTTCCTTACAATCTAAATCATAATTAGTTTTTCTACTTTGTTTTGATATTAATAAGTTGTTCCTGGCATCATTATGAGCTTTTTGCAATCTAAATTTTAACTCCGATGGATAATTGTCGTATACATATAAGGGATCAACTTTACTAACTAAATTACTAGGTACGTTACATGTTTTCCCAAAAACTAGTTCATAAGGGGACTATTTGGTACTAGTATTTACAGAATTATTATAAGCAAAGCACCAATATGGTATCCAGGTACTCCAATTTGCCGACTGATTCTGTGTTTGTATTCTCAAGTAACATCCGAGATGTTTGTGCCAGTTTTCTAGCGAACCTATACTCTCATGATGATAGGGTGTTGAATTTAACTTATCAATATTTAGCAATTTACATACTGTTTCTAACGTGGAATTAATAAATTCCGTTCCACAGTCAGTCGCAATAACCCTGGGAGTACCATATCGTAAAATAAAATTTTCAGTAAAAACCCTAGCAACAGTTTCAGCTGACTTATCAAGTATTGGGTAAGCTTCTACAAACTTTGTCAATTCGCATTGTATTGTTATTATGTATTTATTACCCAAATTATCGACCTCCAACGGCCCCACAATATCTAAATATAATTTTTCAAAAGAAGTAGATGCTGTAGTGGTTATTACCATTTTCTCTTTATTATTTTTATTACAAAATTTCTGCTTTTGGCAATCTTTACAGCGAGTCATATATTCAGTTATGTCTTTTTGCATATTACTCCAAAAATATTTTTTTCGAATATTCTTAGTCATTTTATTTATGCCTACATGACCACTTGTCGGCAATAAATGATAATCATTTAGTATAACACGTATCAAGTCTTTATTTGTAACATGTTCAACTTGGTTATTAATAATACATAACCGCGGTAATTCTTTATGTTTCATGAAAGTTTGGGTCAAAATTTTTATAAACTTTTTATTAAACCCATTTTTAATCACAACGACTTCTACAATATTATATTTTTTACATAATGCACTCAGTTCTCCTATCGTTGCGTCTCGGCGCGCCTCCGTTAGTAGAGATTCCTGATTTATGTAAATAGTAGAGTCACTAAATAACATATCACCCGTCTGTGAGACGTATCTTTTCTTTTTCCTCAACTTCACGAAGTTTTCATACGAACAAATATCTAACCTTACATCATTTTGTGATTTCTGCATAATATCTACCACTCTTGGTTGCCTATGATCAACAGGGGGCTCAACCCTGCTACTTCCAGAGGTAGCGGGTTCATTATTTTGCTCCATGGTTCTTTTCATTGAACGGGTTACTACCCCCAAAAAATTTGAATTTAGATTTTTTAACTCGTCTGATGTTATAATGACTCTCGATAAGGCATCTGCCGTTACATTTTCGGAACCTTTTATGTATTCAATATCGAAATCATATTCTTCTAAACAAAGTCTAAACTTAGTTAAACGGCTACTAGGATCTTTTATGCTAAATAAATGAACCAATGGTCTATGATCTGTTAATACTTTAAATTTTCGTCCGTATAAATATGGTCGAAAATGTTTTATAGCCCACACTACCCCTAATAACTCTTTATGAATGGTTGGGTAGTTTATTTCTGAACTGTTTAATTGTCTGCTTGCATAAGCTACGGGCTTATTATTTCCATTTGATAATACAGCCCCCAAGGCTACCCCTGACGCATCGGTTTGCAACCGGAAAACATTATCTTTTCCAAAATCTGGATAATCTAAGACAGGAAATGAACTAAGTGACTTTTTTAAGGTCTGAAATGCCACGTCACATTCTTCCGTCCACTGAAACTCGACATGTTTCTTACAAAGACGGTTTAGTGGGTACACTATTGTGGCAAAGTTTTTTATGAATTTTCTATAAAAGTTCGCAAAAGCCACAAAACGACGAATCTCATTTACATTTTTAGGTACTGGGAACTTTTCCAAGACCTCGATTTTACTGTTGTCTGGCAACACCCCGTTTGGCGTAATAACATGCCCTAAATAATTAATTTCTTTCCCCAAAAATTCGCACTTACAAGGGTTTAGTTTTAATTTAACTGACCTAAACCTCTCAAATACACTCATTAAATTTGTATTATGCTGCGATAGGCTTTTCCCGAAAACTATTACGTCATCGAGATATAGAAAACATATCTCGTGATTTAAACCCGATAGAGCCATAGACATAAGTTTAGAAAATACGCTAGGACTCGTTTTGAGACCCATAGGTAATCTTTTCAGTTGATATTGCTTATCAGCTGTAAAAGAAGTGAATTTCCTACATTCTGGTGATAACCCTAGCTGGTAATAACTAGAACTGAGGTCTAAATGAGAATAGTATAAGCATCCCGAAAGTGAGTCAATAATTTCTTGTATATTTGGTAACGGGAACTTTTCGTCTACTATTTTTTTATTTAAAAGTCTATAATCTATTACGATTCTCCACTTTTTTTCACCGCTACTGTCAGCTTTTTTCGGAAGTAATAATAATGGAGAAGGCCATTCGCTGGTACACTCTTCGATAATATCTTCTTCTAACAATTTACCTACCTGTTTTATTAACTCAGCCTTCTGAGCGTGCGGTATTCTATACGGTTTGACATAAACAGGAGACGCGTCATTTTGCAGTTTAATGTTGTACTCGTATAAGTTTGTAACGGATAGCTTATCACCCGGCATATGAAAGATATCTGCATATTTTGCACATATTTTCTCAATAGACCGTCTCTCTTCATCACCAAGATATGTTTTTAATTTAAGAAAATCGAATAGTTGTTTAACCCTCTCGACAGATTTTCCGTTTTCCGTATCAAAAGAGCATACGAAATAATCCGAGTATTTTCTAATTTTCGGGCTAAAGTTATTTAATTTTACATCTTCTTCCCGTGTGTTTAAAAATCGCACCGGAATCTTTTTCCCGTCTCCTACTACCACGGCGCCTGCTACAAATACGCCTGCAATAACTTCCTCCGCTAAAATGACACATTCGCCCTTTATCTCTGACGAAACATATTTTACGACCTCACATCTCCCTGGAATAGTCGTTATTATGTTTTTACCTAAGCCTAATTCTAGACTTATCTTATCCTGTAATGTAACCAGCTTATTTTCATAGTTAATTTTACAACTATATTTTAATAAAAAATCTTCTCCTAAAATTCCATCATTTTTACAGTGGAAGTTGCTAAACACATAAAACTTATGCCTAAAATTATAATTGTTAACACATAAGTCTAGATAAACATAACCTATTGATACTAAATCCCCACATACTCCTTTAATCTTAATTTCATCCCTTACTAGCTTTGCGTCGCGGGACACGCTACGGAGTTTATTTAACCAATCTAACTTTAAAATTGAAATGCTTGCTCCTGTGTCTACTAATAGAGAAATTTGAGTTTGACTACAAGTAAAATAAACGTAATTACCACTACCATAACTACAAATATCTACCTCAGCGCTATTCAGAACGAAAAAAATCATCGCTATGATGTTCGTTCTGACGTATACTCTGACGTTCACTTTCGTTCTCGTCATTAGACTGTTCTGCTGAGTCAACTAAGAAATGTACATTCCTACGTTTATTATGAGGTGACGTAAACCTGGTGTTGCGCTGACCCTGAAACCTATTCGAGTTATAGTAGGCACGACCCCGACCTTGCTGACTCGTCGCGTTGTTGTTACGTGACTTATTATATTGTTGATGATAGTTTTTATTTATCTTTTCAAATCGCTGGTTCGAAACATAGTTAACATAATTGTTTATTGGTGGTTTCACTACCGAGTCTTCTTGTTCTAAGGCTATAGTTATTGCCTGCCTAACTGTGCTTACGGACCTAGACGTAACTATAATGCTTGTACGAGCATTGTTTAGGCCGTCAGCGAAGCGCTTGATAGCCATTTTTTCATTAATCGGCTTTAATAAATTATATGCCGACTCGTCTCCATTAGCCTGTGCTGTACTTAAATCGTTGGACATTTTTTCGATTTCACTACCAAACACTTCTATGGTCTTGTTTCCTTGCCTACATCGTAGCATTCGGTCTAAAATGGCTGTGTATGATTTAATCGGAATTAAAACATTTTTTATATCTTTTATTAGGTCTGCCACAGACACATAAGACTTATTAATTTTGTTTTAGCACTGCTAGAAAGACGAGTTTTTAAAACAAAATTGATTAACAGAGGCTGGTCCCCGTTTCTAAGGGTACTACTATAATACTCTATTCCGTCTATTAGTTGGTTAATTTGCGTTTCGTCGCAATCTACTACTGGGAGGAGCGTGAGCGCGACTTTTAGATCGAACGTGGCCATGGTTGTGATCGTTTCTGAATGATGCGGGTTAACGAGTGACTCGATTTCCTCAAAATTACATAAAAACTTTGACGATATTGCTTTTGTTATTTGTAATTCTACAGCATCTATCCCTTTTTTACATAAGTCTGCAGATATTTGTTCAAAAATATTTTTAATTTCCTTTGCTCTTAAAAACTTATTCTGCCCCTGAGCGGAATAACGTTTGTCCTTACTTAATTTAATAATAGAGTCTCTAATAGCCTTAAGCTCACTCAAGAGTTCTGACAGGTTTGCCATGAACACACTTTAGAAAAAAAAAAAAAAAAATCACTCACACACACACATAGATTCTTGGTAGCATAGTTATATTAATTCGTGCTGGCTTACACGTTCTGTGCTGGTCCAATTGCCCGTCGAACCGCTCTGCGTTCTACCTCTTCTAATAGTCGTGCGTTGAAGTAACGTAGCAGCCTAAGTACTATATAGCCCGCTAGTACAACGACGATGGTCAGTAAAAAGATCTCTGAAAGTTGCATCCCAACGGCCAAGGGAGTTGATGCTGCCGCCGATTGAGTTGGTGATTGACTGACAATAATATTGTCTTTAGATTGTGGGTTTCCCATAGTTAAACAATTTTGGCTTACAGTTTTTCTTCTTATTTCCTTCGTCCTTCTTGTAGGCCCGTGTAGCACTATTTTCCTGATATTTTGTAGACTTCAACTAGCGATTTCGCGGCGCGGACTTGTGACACCATGTCACGGTCGCCATGTAATGGCGTTGGGACGGAGACCCGAAATGAAACAATGTCTTGCGTTGAATCAATCCTCCTTTATCCTCTAGTGTATCATCTTAAATACTAATTAACATCACATCTATACGTGACTAGAGGAAGGACGCCTTGTCAATCAGGAAGACCTTAATTATCACGTACTATTGAGTACGTGCTGATAGTGTAATTCACTATATCACAGTAGTGCGTCAGATAAACTAGAAGATCCCCAGTCGATCGTCTTCGGCGAAACCCATATTGACGGTCACTGAGGATCATTAACTTCTAGGTATGAGAGCAACTTACAGTTTAGAACTCTTTCCATGACCTTACAGAGTATGGAAGTGATGGTGATCGGTCGGTAGTTGCATGGGTCGGCACGACTTCCTTTTTTGGGTACTGGCTGCACATTAGCAAGCTTCCAGCATTTAGGTACGGTTTTTGCCTCGAGAGAAAGGCGATACAAGCGCGTTAGCACTGGTGACAACTCAGGCGCACAACACCTCAGTACCCTTGCTGGTATGCCATCAGGACCACTGGCCTTGTTCACGTCCAGACTAAGCAGGGCTCTACGGACCTCTTTATTGTGGATTGTGATCTCCGGCATCGAAGAATCGATAGACGCGAGTTGCTCGCAAACAGAGAGGCAAATAAACTTGCTTTCTCAGCTGCAGAATGAGCCAGCGACCCGTCAGGTTTCTGCATGGGTGGTAACATAGGACGGCAGAAATTCGCCTCGGCTGACTTCGAAAGGGACCAGAACTGTTTACTACCGCTCGGGTAGGATGACAACTTTGTCCCTATTCGGCTGATGTGATCGAATCTGGCCTTTCGAATAACCCTTTTGCACGACTTGGCGGCCAAATTAAAGGCTCTCTTCTTTGCTCGGATTCTCCGTGCACGGACTTTGCGATCCCGGGCTTGCACCCAAGCCTGGTAAGCAGACTGTTTTCGGGCCTCAGCACGAGTACAGTCCGCATTATACCAAGGGCGGGACTTGTAACCGAGCGGGATGTCGGAGAATGGAATAAAAAACTCCATTCCCTGCCGGATTACATCCGTAATCGCATCGGCCGTACACGAAGGGTCGTTAGAAGAGAAGCATGTTTGCCGCCAGGGATAAGATGCAAGGAAAATACGCATCTCGTCCCAATCTGCTGACTCGTATCGCCATACTCGTCTCGTGCCCCTAGGGCTCATATCCGGAGGAGAGCAAATCGATACGGATTTCACCACACAATGGTCGGACGTTCCCAGCGGGGCTGAGACCAATATCGAATGCTTGTGTGGATCGGTTGTCAGCAGTAAGTCAAGACAATTGGGTGTGTGGCCAGCGATATCCGGAATTCGCGTCGCTTGATCCACCAGCTGAGTGAGATTTAGTGCTAGGGAAAACCTTCGCACTTCTCTCCCAGCATGGTCAGTCTTCTGGAACGGGTACAGCCACTCTTTATGGCGAGCGTTGAAGTCCCCCAGAAAGACAAGCTCCGCCGCTGGATACCGCTGAGTTGTTAAGTCTGCCGTCTCAGTGAGGTAGTCAATGAGCAGAGTCGCCTCCTGATCACCGCTGTGCGATCGGTAGACACAGACGTAGATTATCTTCTCTACCCCAGTGTCCACCAGAAGCCAAATAACGGAGAACCCGGATTTTTCAAAGCAACGGAGACGCCTACAGCAAATGTCATCGCGGACGTACACACAGACCCCTGCACGCTTTTTGAACTTATGCTCAATTGAGTAGCCAGGGTAGTTGAGGTACGCCACGTCCGACGGGGTTGCTATTTGCGTCTCCGTCAAGAAGAATAGGTGTGGCTTCTCAGTCTCAAGATGGTGATGGACCGGATCGAGATTTGAGTGCAATCCTCTGATGTTCGCGAGGTGCACTTTTAATGGGAGGAAGTGCAGCCGTTGTTTACACACTTTCTTCTTGCTTTGCCTTGTCATGTTTTGTGATGAGTGTTGGGGGGAAGGATTTTCAGTCGAGGCGCTACTTAGTCGACCATCGATGTTGCCCTAGGCAAATCTGACCAAAGGGGAACTCACCTGGAGACTGCGGGGACGCCCGAACCCCCCCGAAATGGCCACCGGGTCCTCCCGTCCAGTCGCCAACTGGCACGGTGGAGCATTTCGGGATTTTTCGCGAGTTGGCGGGGCAGCCTTTCACACGTGGCTAGCGCGCTAGTTGGGCCCCCTACTAACTGCGGTCGACCAACGGCTAAAACCGTGCTTCGGATCCCGCTACCCTCCAGAATGAGTTACCCGGTACAGCAATGCTAAGGCTTCAAGACCGGTCCTAATCTGCGCAACTGACTTCTAACCAACCCCCATTGGCACTGGCACTCCCGCACGCCGACGGAACGCAGCGGACTGCTTGGCGCCGGATTTCGGCAGGATGGTGGTCGCGAGCCAGGCGGCTCCTTGCGGAGCCTACCACCGCCACTGGGATCGTCAGCCGTCACCACGGGCCATGTTGGTCCGTGATGTCGTTGCCCGGGGTGGACCGCAAGGAGGTAGATCCCAACCACCCCAAAATGCTACTCCTGGGTAGGCACTAACAAACCACTGCTGTGCGCGACGTCTCACTAGTCACTGCCTAGGCGACGCTGTCCGCCTCTCAAGCCGGGGAACCAAGGTCACACTTGGTTCCCAACACCGATATATATAGATATACCGATGAGAAGAAGATAGGAATATCTTCTTCTCATCGGTATATAATTTGCAGTTTATCGTAGGTTTCGTATCGGACTAATCGCGTATCGCTATCGAATTGTAATAAAATGACATTAAAATTATGTAAAGCGATCTTTTTTTTTTCAGGGCATTCTGGAAATTGTATGACAAGAAGCCTCCATCCGGTATAATGCAGACGTTGAAATTAGAGCAACGGGCCATCAATGATCCCTGGGTGTTTATTCACAAATGGCGCAACGGCATGCGGCCGCAGCTCAAGGCGGTATACAAGGTGCACGGCGACAACGTGTCTGTGGTGCATCAGCCGCGGCCCTTCTACCCGGGCGCGCCGCCCGGCGACGGCACCGCCGCCTGCTACACCACGGCGGCGGGCGAGCCTTACGCGCCGCGTTGCCACGACCTCGCCTGGCTGGCGGCGGCGCTGGCGGCGGGTGCGGCGCTGCCGGCGGCGCTGCTGGCGCGGCGGGCGCGGCGCGAGCGGCTGGCGCGCCGCGACCGCGAGCTGACGGCGCGACTTCTGGCACGCGGCCGCCGCGCCGCCGCCGCGCTGGCCGAGCACCTCGTGGACCGCGCGGCACTGCAGCCGGGCCGCGAACTGGGCGCCGGCCGCTTCGGCCGCGTGCGTCTTGCCGTCATGCGGCTGCCCGGCAAGCCCCCGCTCGTCGTAGCGGTGAAGGCGCTCCGGGAGGAGGCGTCGCCTGCCGAGGAGCGCGAGTTCCTCAACGAGGCGGTCACACTCGCGTCCTTGCGCCACGACCACGTCGTGCGGCTAGTCGGCGTGTGCGCCACGGGCGGGCCGCCGCTTGTGCTGATGGAGCACGCTTTCTTCGGAGACCTGCTCGGCTACTTGCGCACGCGGCGTCCCCTGGCGGAGCGTACCGACGGCGAGGCGCGGCGGCTATCCGCGCCGGAGCTGACGCGGCTGGCGCGGCAGGCGGCGGGCGCGCTGGCGTACCTGCGGCGGCAGCGGCTCGTGCACCGCGACGTGCGCGCCTCCAACTGCTTGGTGGACGAGCGGCGGGCGCTGAAGCTGGCGGACTTCGGGCTGGCGCGCGCGACAGGCGCCGGCGCGGCGGGCGACGAGTACTCGTGCCGGCGGCGCGGGCTGTTCCCCGTGCTGTGGATGGCGCCCGAGAGCCTGGAGCGCGGTGTGTTCACGCCGGCGTCGGACGCGTGGGCGCTGGGCGTGCTGCTGCTGGAGGTGGCGACGCTGGGAGCGCGGCCCTACGGCAGCTGGTCGCCCGAGCGCGTCATGCGCTTCGTGCTGGCGGGGGGCAGCCCGCCGCTGCCAGCTGACATCACGCCCGAGCTGTGCGTACCTGTCGCTGCGCCCTGTCGTTGTGTGCCCTATCGCTATGCGCTGACGGCGTTTGCTTGCAGGCGGTGCGTGCTGGGCCGCTGCTGGGCGCGCGCGGCGGCGGCGCGGGCGGCGGCCGCTGAGGTGAAGGAAGAGCTGGCGCGCTGCCTGCACGCGCTGCGCCCCACGCTGCTGCCGGCCGAGCAAACCGAAGATTTTTTCTACTGCGCGGATAAACGTCATTGCCAATGACATTTTATTAGTATGTGGATATGTTACAAGCATTTAAATAAGTAAAAATCGATTGCCACGAATGTTTATTCACGCATCAATTCAGAACGGCTTCACCTACTTGGCTGATTTTTTTTTTGTGTTTGCTATTCTATTATCTGATATTTTCATTTTGTACTACTTAGGTAATTTCTATCACTTCCTCAGTAGATTAAATAGGTATAGATAGCGCACAACCGAGTGGCGGTGAAAGCAACCGTGTCGCGTAACGGTGAAATAATACTACCACCCCTCTCTTTCCTGGGGTGTCTTTATTATTATTTTTTACTTTAACTTTACTAAAGACTGCACATACATCCAACAGCATAGAGCGGCGATGGGCTCACCACCTGTTACGCTGAGCACATGTGCAGGCGCTATTTGGTGAAAAGTGGACTATGGCAGAGGGCTGCTTTTACGGTCCTCATTGCCTAGTCTCTCTAGTTTATACGCAGCTGATCGTAGGTGCGGCAGAAAGACCCTTGCCCTAATCCAGCCACCACGCCGGGGCGTACTTCTGACCGCGATACACGGCGTCCACGATGACACTTTATATGTACCTCACACGCCGCGCCGGTGATAGCCTAAACCTGAGCTGTTACTAAAGTCTGGCCAACGAAAGCAGAACCAGGAAAAACGCGGCAATTTCAAAAAATCACTTAACACACTGACAGGGTTACTTACACAGCCGCAATTTTCTTAGATATGTAACTACATGTATGTACATATGTATGCGGTGTAACGGAAGACAGTCCGATATCGACCGGTATTATGTAAACACGCGCTAACTATAATAAATTATTTTTTCTGATTCGGAGTCCGAGTTTCCTTTGTCACCCTATGAACTAATAGTAACAGTCTAAAGTAATATTCTCTAAAGTGGTGACCTTCCAACGTTTTAAGTGCTGTGTCGAAGATTTCTGTAATCGGTCTCAAGTTCCGGTGTATAAACATTTTTTTAAAGAAGTGAAGATATGGAGTCAGCAACAAACTCGTCGGCTACAGGGACTGCGCAATTCTCCGAGTTGGGTCAAGTGACTGTGTCGTCCCGCATTCCAAATTTTTGGGAGGACCAGCCGCGCACGTGGTTCATCCAAATAGAATCCGTGCTCTTTAACCAAAAATTAGCTGATGTTGCCAAATTTCATCTGGTGGTCTCCAAGTTAGGAAAACAGGTGATTCAGCAAATCACAGATCTCCTGGAAAAGCCACCTGAGCAAGGAAAGTATGAGACTCTCAAGTCAACCCTGCTGGCCATCTATGAGGAGTCGGAGTCACGCCAAATCCAAAAACTGATAGGTGAGATGGATTTGGGTGACCAGAAGCCATCTCAACTCCTCCGGCGTATGAGAGAGCTAGCGAGGGACAAGATCAACAACGACACCTTAAATATTCTTTGGCAAAATCATTTGCCTGCATCAGTACGTGCTGTCCTAGTGGTCACGGATACCAAGGACCTCAAGACCTTGGCGACCGTCGCTGATAAGGTGATGGAGTCAGTTCGGCCGATCACAGTGGCTGAGGTGGAAACTTCCTCAGGCAACGCCTCAATAATCGCGGAAATAGCGAAGATTAACAAGCGGCTCGATAAGATGTCATTCCGAGGAAGATCCAGGACGCCAGCCCGTGGGAAAAGTCAAGCACGTTTCACGCACGTAGCGGTGGAAAGCTGCATAGGTATCGCCAGTAATCGCTTGTGTGTTACAGATAAGTTTAGTGGTTTAAGATTTTTAGTTGACACCGGTGCCAATGTGTCGGTTTTGTCACGAAATAAAGTGCACATAAAATCTATCAATAAACAGTGCTCGGATTATAGTTTATATGCGACAAACGGTACGCCAATTAAAACATACGGTGTTAAGACTTTAAATTTAAATTTAGGCTTAAGGAGAGATTTTCAATGGACTTTCACTATCGCGGAAGTTAAGCAGCCCATCCTGGGCGCAGATTTTCTTTCATATTATAAGTTATTACGAAAAAAATCAACCAGTCTCAGGAAGCTCGAGTGGGATTCGAACCCACGACCTTTGGATTGCCGGTCCACTGCTCAGCGGTTAGAGCAGTGGACCGGCAATCCAAAGGTCGTGGGTTCAAATCCCACTCGAGCTTCCTGAGACTGGTTGATTTTTTTTTCTAGTAAACATTTTATCCGTTGTCTATATAGCATTGTGAATGCAAAATTTCAATAATAAAGATATTAAATAAGCAATTACGTCTTTATCGATTGTTAAATACTTGCAATAGTATTTCTTTCGAATGTGAGGGTAGACTTCACAGTGACGTAATACCGCTGGCTTGCAGCGTAATCAAACTACTAGAAATAATTCAGTGAGTCTTCTGGGGTCTCGGTAGCTCAGCGGTTAGAGCAGTGGACCGGCAATCCAAAGGTCGTGGGTTCGAATCCCACTCGAGCTTCCTGAGACTGGTTGATTTTTTTTCTAGTAAATATTTTATCCGTTATCTATATAGCATTGTGAATGCAAAATTTCAATAATAAAGATATTAAATAAGCAATTACGTCTTTATCGATTGTTAAATACTTGCAATAGTATTTCTTTCGAATGTGAGGGTAGACTTCACAGTGACGTAATACCGCTGGCTTGCAGCGTAATCAAACTACTAGAAAAAATTCAGCGAGTCTTCTGGGGTCTCGGTAGCTCAGCGGTTAGAGCAGTGGACCGGCAATCCAAAGGTCGTGGGTTCGAATCCCACTCGAGCTTCCTGAGACTGGTTGATATTTTTTTTCTAGTAAACATTTTATCCGTTATCTATATAGCATTGTGAATGCAAAATTTCAATAATAAAGATATTAAATAAGCAATTACGTCTTTATCGATTGTTAAATACTTGCAATAGTATTTCTTTCGAATGTGAGGGTAGACTTCACAGTGACGTAATACCGCTGGCTTGCAGCGTAATCAAACTACTTGGAAAAATCCAGCGAGTTTCTAGGGTCTTGGTAGCTCAGCGGTTAGAGCAGTGGACCGGCAATCCAAAGGTCGTGGGTTCGAATCCCACTTGTGCTTCCTGAGACTGGTTGATTTTTTTTCTAGTAAACATTTTATCTGTTATCTATATAGCATTGTGAATGCAAAATTTCAATAATAAAGATATAAGTTATTAGTTGATGTTAATGCATGTAGATTAATTTATGACTTAACTAAGATAAATGTGTCGGAATCTATTGTTTGCAGTAAGGAACAATCAATTAAAACGATAGACGAGTGTCATTCATTTTATGACATTTTGGCTAAATACCCTGATATCACTAAACCCGTATCTATTAAGGAACCGCCTAAGCATTCTGTTTTTCCCTGTATTGAATCTAGTGGCGCGCCCGTGCACGCGAAAGCAAGACCGGTCCCACCTCACCGATACGCTAAAGTTAAAGAAGAGTTTAGGGTTATGCAGCAGTTAGGGATTTGCAGACCGTCGAAAAGTGCCTGGGCAAGTCCTCTACACGTTGTGCCCAAGAAAGACGGGCAGTTGCGACCATGTGGCGATTATAGAGCGCTTAATGCTATCACCAAGCCAGATAGGTATCCGATACCGAGACTGCACGACTTTACATTCTTATTAGAGGGTAAAAGTGTATTCACTCGGTTAGATATTAATCGCGCGTATCATTTTATAATGGTCGCACCTGACGATGTAGAGAAGACTGCCATAATAACACCCTTTGGCTTGTACGAATTTCCGCGTATGACGTTCGGTTTGCGCAACGCTGCGCAAACTTTTCAGCGGTTTATGAATCACACGGTTTTAGAGGGTTTAGATTTTGTTTATTGTTATATTGATGACCTATTGATTGCAAGTTCTGATAGGGTTTCGCATAAAAAACATTTAAACTTAATTTTCGAGCGGTTGAACAAATTTGGTTTGACTATAAACTTGAATAAATGCTCGTTCGGACAAAGTAAAGTAGATTTTTCAGGGTTTGAAGTTTCGGTTGAGGGTATTCGTCCTCTGAAGGATAAAGTCGATGCTATTTCTAGTTTCCCTAGGCCCGAAATTGTTGACCAACTACGACGATTTTTGGGTATGGTTAATTTTTATAGGTTACACTTACCCAACGCCGTAGAACATCAAATAGAATTAAACAAGTTTTTGTAGTCTTCTAAGAAAAAAGATAAAACTAAAATTAATTCGACAGAAAAGTCGAACGAGTCATTTATTCAATGCAAAATTAGTTTACTGCGAGCGGTTACGTTATCGTACCCTAAACCCGATATTCCGTTCGTTACGGACGCGTCGAATACGAGCATGGGCGCAGTCTTGCAACAGCGTGGTGACAATGCTTGGATGCCACTAGGATACTTTTTCAGGAAAATGACACCTGCACAGCAGAAATATAGCACTTACGACAGGGAGTTATTAGCAATCTACCTTGCCGTTAAGTATTTTCGCAATATGATAGAGGGTCAAAACTTGGTATTTTACACGGACCACAAACCCTTAACTTTCGCTTTTTCGAAAATCGGTAGTGCATTAGACAATTACTTTTCATTAGCGAGTTCACTAGGAACATTATCCACGTTGTTGGGGACAACAATGTAGTAGCGGATGCGTTATCACGTATCGAGGCCGTGAGCTGCTCGACGGAATTAGATTACTCAGCTATAAGCGATGCGCAAGCAAGCGATGAGACTTTGACCAACTTGCGAAACTATTCGAGTAATAAATGGAATTTTAAAAAAATATTGTTGCCCGGTTCTAATTTACCGGATTGGTGCGAGATGTCCACTGATAAAGCCAGGCCTTACCTAAAGGAAGCGTTTAGGCGGAGAGCTTTCGTATACGTTCACAATCTCAGTCACCCGGGAATCCGCTCCTCGCGTAAGCTTTTACAGGATAGATTCTTTTGGAATAATATGAACCGAGATGTGGGAAGGTGGGCGAAAAATTGTATATCATGCCAACGTGCTAAGGTCCATAGACACGTTAAGTCGTCGCTAGGCAAGTTCCCGGGAGCAGATCGTTTTTCACATATTCATTGCGATTTGGTCGGCCCTCTCCCGATTTCCTTACAGGACTATAGGTACCTAGTTGCTATAATAGATCGGCAAACAGGTTGGCCAGAAGCGTTCCCGGTGAAGGACATTTCGGCTGAAACTGTGTCGAAGATCATACTGGAAGGATGGATTTCGCGATTTGGCTGCCCTGTTCAGCTCACGAGTGATCAGGGTAGGCAATTCGAGAGCAACATTTTTCAGCAGTTAATGAGGTATTTAGGCATACATAAGACCCGTACTACGCCCTACCACCCCCAAAGTAATGGGTTGGTGGAAAGGTGGCACAGATCCTTAAAAGCCGCTTTAATGGCCAGGCTAGATTCTAAAACGTGGGTGGAAGAGTTACCTTTATTTTTGTTAGGACTACGAACGGTGCCGCGGGCGGATACAAGTGTCAGCGCAGCTGAAATGACGTATGGTCTATCTTTACGGTTACCAGGAGAATTTTTTGACGGAATTTCCAAACTATTTTAAATTACAGCGAATATATCGAACATTTACGAAAGATAATTAGCGGGTTAAAGCCGAAACCTACGTCAGGTAGGGATGCGCGCATAGTGTTTGTTCATTTCGACCTAAGTAACTGCAGTCATGTTTTCGTACGAAGCGATCTCGTGCGAAAATAATTATAACCGCCGTACGAAGGACCTTTTAAAGTCATAGATAGAAATAATAAGTTTTATTTAATTCAGTTGCCTCGAGGTAACGTAAATATATCTATAGATAGGTTAAAACCCGCATACACCAATGAGAATTTCCCTAAATCTAGTTGTACTAATAATACTAAGGCACCTATACAAACTTATGATAAAACAATCAATAATAGTGAAACACAGAATAGCTTAGGAGGAGCGGATAATGCAAATCCGCTCAGCCGCACTACGCGTAGCGGCCGATTAGTGAAAAAGCCCGTACGTTTTAATTTGTAGCTAATAGTAGGTCAGATGCAATGAGATTTAATCAAGAATTTTGTCGAATATTTTCATTACATTTTTTCCTCGTGTCTAGTACATACGTATTATAAAAAAAATGGGTAACAATTTTAACAAAGAAGAAGTAAATAATACAAACAATATTGCGCAAGTTACAGAGCAAATTAGAATAATTAATTAATTAAATTAATTAAAATTTCTTTATTTTCCACCAGAATATTACATGTTTTGCTTATACAACGAAGTAAATGTTTCTTACAGGTAAAAATTAGAGTGAGAAAAAACATATAATATTGGGAGGACTGGAGCCCAAGATAGGATAAACCTGGATTTCAGGTCTCCAGGATCTCCATAGCATAGAATAGCCACCATACAATCCAATGTTGGTTGGGCTATCGTGATTATTCTCGTCGTGACTATAATAATTTATTGTGGCTGTCGTCTCGGAGTAACAAAAATACAAAAGTGGTTATTGAAGCAAGTTGGAAATGACCAAGAGCAAGCATTGGGCATGGCGCACGCTGCCCGGGAAAGTTTTCGCAAACCGCGGGAGACGCCCAACAAGCCACCCGCGAAGATAGAAATTTTTTAAGTGTTAATTTGTAATTTTTTGATTAAATCTCAAGTGCAACGTGTAGTGTTATCAGAGGTATAGTGCCGGTTATATATATTTTTTTTTCTATGTTTTATTACGTATATAAAAATGTAATCTGTATTAATAATGTAGGTTTATGTATTCTGTAAGTTTGTAAAAAGCGAATATCGTTTTCTAAATTTGCAATGTTAGAGTTTATTTTGCTATACGCGCTAACTATAATAAATTATTTTTTCTCATTCGGAGTCCGAGTTTTCTTTGTCACCCTATGAACTAATAGTAACAGTCTAAAGTAATATCCTCTAAAGATAAAATTTAAATTTGACACACGACATGAAACCTCAGATTGACACACAAAGAGACAAAGTGTTGCCAATCAAATAACTACAAGGTTCAACTTTCGCTGGCCAGACTCTACTCACGTAGGGAAACCCTTGCACACTTGCACAACATAACAAATACAATAACAATAACAGACACAGGGGGCCTACTTAGACCACCAAAACCACCTGGTTTACACCTTAAACGACTATTATTATCAAACGGGAGCGCGACCTCTGTGCGCAATGACAAACCAACCGTTATTAGTGATCGCTCGCGAATGACTACTAAAAAGCGGGAGTGCAGTAGTAGTAGTACGTCTCCAAGCGCCAGTCTACGCGAGATACGACATGTGCTCCAACTTCTTATACTCCCGAATGAAGCATACTTTAAACTTCGTCCGGAATACCGAATCTTCGCTCATGCGGCGTCCCATTGATACTAACCTCTTATCCGCTAGCATTCTGGACTCACCCAGAGAAGAAAGGGTAGTCGAGTAAACATTCGACCAGAGCTGAGTCGACTAGTGTTATTCTGGTAACAATTCGCACTCCTTTTGCTCTGGGTCATTTCGCGGCGTGGAGGGAGGTTCCTCCACTTCTCAAAACATCTGAACGACGTCAGAGAGGGTAGTCCCTACAGCGGGAATGGTATCTTCAATATTCGGGGGTAACACTCGGTTCAAAAGCTTTAAAGTTGATTCAAGGACTTCCTCATCAATATTTTTGATACCAGCGGACGAAAACGAGATAATTAAGGTTATTGCATCTCTAAATAATACGAACTCAACTGGGTACGACAAAATTTGTACTAGAGTATTGAAGTCTTGTGCAAAATCCATTATTCAAAACCTTGAGAGAGAGAGAAATATGATATACATCTTGTGACAAATAAGCTATCGAACATGGAGAACTTATCGCGAAGTCTAAATTTGGAAATTCATGCTGTCCCTGAGGATCGAAACGAAAACGTTATTGCTTTATTCCAAAAACTTTGCGAAGTCGTAAATGCCAACATTGATGATTCCTCGATACGCGCATGCCACAGAATAGCTAAGATGAATCCAGGTTCGAGTCGCCCGCGAAACATTTTAGTCACGCTTTCCTTTCCGAGACAGGTACATCTTGTGACAAATAAGCTATTGAACATGGAGAACTTATCGCGAAGTCTAAATTTGGAAATTCATGCTGTCCCTGAGGATCGAAACGAAAACGCTATTGCTTTATTCCAAAAACTTTGCGAAGTCATAATTGCCAACATTGATGATTCCTCGATACGCGCATGCCGCAGAATAGCTAAGATGAATCCAGGTTCGAGTCGCCCGCGAAACATTTTAGTCACGCTGTCCTTTCCGAGACAACGCGACCTAATCATTTCGTCCGTACATCGATATAATAAGAGTCACCCAGACGCTATGCTCAGCTCCGCCCACTTGGGCTTGAACAAACACGGTATAAGTCGAATATATGTAGCCGAACACCTGTCTCCAGAGTTAAAATCACTACTCGCTGAAACTCGTAAGGTCGCACAAGCCAAGAATTTTAAGTACGTCTGGGTGAGATACGGTAAAATCTACATTCGCAAAGACGACTCTTACAGTGCTATTCAAGTCAAGAACGCAGATTATCTGAAAAAAATTTCGGAGTAATACCCATTTAGTCAATACTTTACCTTAAACTTAACTTTATTTTTATATAATTTTTAAACAATTTTGTATATTTGTTTCAATTTATAACACTTAATGGAAGTTTTTTATCAAAATGTTAATAGAATTAGATCCAAAATCCATGAAATATACCTAAATTTATTAAACTGCAACGATGACGTCATATGTTTAACGGAAACTAATTTAAATGATTCTGTATCCGATTATGAAGTGTTTGATTTAAGATATGATGTTTTCCGCCGTGACAGACATTCTTTGGGTAACAAAAAGAGGGAGGGCGGAGGTGTTGCTATAGCTATGAAGAAATGTTACAACGCTGTTCGTCGGCTCTCATGGGAAACTGACCTCGAAGACATTTGGATCTCTACTACTCCTAATTCAACTAGAAAATGTAGAATGAACAATTGTTTAAGATACATACCTTCGTATGTCCCGATAGATACTTTGTCAAACTATCACAAAAACTGTCAAAAAATCATCCTTAACGCAACAAATAGTGATGAAGTATTTCTCTGTATTGGAGACTATAACACACCTAATATCAACAGTGGACACAATCTCATGGCACTCCCCATCTTCACCCTTCCTCAGCATCTGACCATAGATCAAGTCTTCTATTAGAAACTATAACATTGTGCGGCCTCTCTCAATTTAACGGCATAAGCAATAAGAATAACCGGCACCTAGTTCTGAGCACTAACCATAGCGTCAAAGCTGTTGAATGCGCTCCAATCAGTTCACTAGACATGTATCACCCAGCACTAGGAATCACAGTGGGATCTCCTGTGAGTGGCAATGTTACTAAGCCCAAACCATTCAAACGCCTCAATTTTAATAAATGCAATGTAGAAAATATTTGTTCTGACCTAGCAAACGTCTCATGGCATACAATTTTATCCTCTTCTGATGTAAACCTAAACATAACTAAATAACTAAATAAATAAATAATAAATAAATAAATAAATAACTTCCTTTTACAGCATCTTAAATAAAACAATTTCAGAACATACGCCGTATATCTCAAGGAATAGCTCTAAATACCCTATTTGGTTCAATGCTCGTGTGAAGCGTTGCTTAGCTGAAAAACATAAATATCACAAGTTGTATAAAAAATACAAAAATCCTCGGGACTATGACGTGTTTTCTCTACTACGTGCACGATGTAAACGCTTAATAAACCAATGTTACAAGGACTATGTGGCCTCAGTTGAGAGTGGACTAAAAACTAATCGTATCGGCAGATCCAACTCTAACCTCTCCTGCATTACAGTATCCACCGAGGACGTACGAAACATAATAAGAAAACTAGATGCTCAGAAGGGCGCCGGCCCAGATGCTATACCGCCACGAATTATAAAGCAGTGCGCGTGCGAGCTTTCTATGCTCCTGAGCATGCTTTTTAATCAATCGTTGCGTTTGGGAATTTTCCCCGATGTTTGGAAGACGGCTCATATTGTTCCCATCCACAAAAACGGAGATAAATCTCTATGTAAAAATTACAGACCCATCAGCATCTTGTCCACTTTTTCCAAAATATTCGAATCCACTGTTTACAACATTATTTACGCTTTTAAACTTTCGCGTTCCATTATGCACACATATATAAACGGGATTTAACGCAAAACTATTTAGTAAAGGCATCCTAGGCATACCTTTTATACCCGACGTTTCGACTGAATTGCACCGGCCGTGGTCACGGGCTGACTGCTGTCGCGGTGTATCGCCTCCGTTGGCGTCGAAGAGTCTCCATCCACCGCCGTCACATTATTTAACAAACTACCGTCACACACAACACTAACGGTGTCCCTATTCCGTATACAAGTCTTATTCTGATAGTTAGCCGATTGCGAGCTAAAACGCAGTTGCGTTTTTGCAAACACTGGATTCCACGCTGATGATAGTTTGTGACCATCTTCCCGATTGAAATTGTTGGGATGTTTCTTAATTTCAATAGCTTCACGCACTACTCTTGAATAAAAGTGGCGATCTGTGGAGAGGACTTGCGTACGATGAAATTCAATCCAGTGATTTGCGCCTCTTTTAAGTAAATGTTCTGAAATGGCTGATTTGTTAGACTGGCAGTTTTTTACAACCGCAATATGTTCCTTGACCCTCTCATGGATCGTCCGTTTTGTCTGGCCTATGTAGGAACTACCGCAGCTGCAGTCTATCTTGTATACGCCTGGTGTTTGAAGTGGCAAAACATCCTTCGGAGAGCCCACGATGTCGTGGACCTTTATGCCTGGAGTGTATATTGTCGGTATTGAGTACTGACGTAATATGAGGCCGATCTTGTCCGTCACTCCCTTGACATTAGGCATGTAGGCCGGTTGCCTGCTAACTTCGGGATGCTTGCACCTCTTTGTCCGCTCTTTCCGTTGTCGATTCACTTGATATCCGTTATACCTTAGTACCTCCTGAACATGATCCAGCTCACGCTCTAAATGCTCAGGGTCACATAGGTCAAATGCTCTATTCTTTAGTGACGTTATCACGGATTGCAAGTGTCGAGGGTGGTGGTGTGAGGTAGCGTGTAGGTATTTAGAGCGTGAGCTGGATCATGTTCAGGAGGTACTAAGGTATAACGGATATCAAGTGAATCGACAACGGAAAGAGCGGACAAAGAGGTGCAAGCATCCCGAAGTTAGCAGGCAACCGGCCTACATGCCTTATGTCAAGGGAGTGACGGACAAGATCGGCCACATATTACGTCAGTACTCAATACCGACAATATACACTCCAGGCATAAAGGTCCACGACATTGTGGGCTCTCCGAAGGATGTTTTGCCACTTCAAACACCAGGCGTATACAAGATAGGCTGCAGCTGCGGTAGTTCCTACATAGGCCAGACAAAACGGACGATCCATGAGAGGGTCAAGGAACATATTGCGGCTGTAAAAACTGCCAGTCTAACAAATCAGCCATTGCAGAACATTTACTTGAAAGAGGCGCAAATCACTGGATTGAATTTCATCGTACGCAAGTCCTCTCCACAGATCGCTACTTTTATTCAAGAGTAGTGCGTGAAGCGATTGAAATTAAGAAACATCCCAACAATTTCAATCGGGAAGATGGTTACAAACTATCATCAGCGTGGAATCCAGTGTTTGCAAAAACGCAACTTCGTTTTAGCTCGCAATCGGCTAACTATCAGAATAAGACTTGTATACGGAATAGGGACACCGTTAGTGTTGTGTGTGACGGTAGTTTGTTAAATAATGTGACGGTGGATGAAGACTCTTCGATGCCAACGGAGGCGATACACCGCGACAGCAGTCAGCCCGTGACCACGGCCGGTGCAATTCGGTCGAAACGTCGGGTATAAAAGGTATGCCTAGGATGCCTTTACTAAATAGTTTTGCGTTAAATCCCGTTTATATATCGCTGCTTATAAACGTAAGGGCCACAAATCAAAATTAAGAATTTTACAGGAGAGCACGTTGAAAATTTTCGTTCAATTTTTTGTTTGTTTTTTGGCACTCCTACTTTCAATGCTTTTGTGTCATGTATCATTTGAACCGTATTTTAAGTCCCTACCTCTTGTTTATTTCAACTTTGTCGTAACTATAACCCAAAAATTACTAGCAGCACATAAGTCTCTTTAGCATATAAAATATTTCTCACAACCAAATTAATATTTTGAATAAAAGGCCACAAGGAGAAAAAATAAAAATGTTTTATTTAAAATTTTCATTACAGTCTTGTTGGATAAAAACAATCTTAAAATAAAAAATAGAACATACAAAAACCTTTCTTTTGCTCATGGCCATTTTTTTAAATAATCATCATTTCAAATAAATCTTAACTTTTTATAACAAAAATAGTGCTTTGGCACCATACATAATAAGTGATAAACAAAAATAAATGCTTCTAAAACCTCAACCGGTATACATTCACACTAATAAAAGTGTAGGTAACAAAGTAATTATAGCTTTCTATGCAATCATGATAATATTATATGGATAAATAAAAAATCTTCGTACTACAATACTCACGTGTACCGTTAAAAAAGTAATATTTTTTATAGGCGGTTGCTAAATAATTACTAAATAACAGTTTAATCATTAATGCATGTATGTATTATAAAATCAGTCTGTGTCAAAGGCAACTATGTATTCGTAATACTTTGGCATCACACTTTTTCTTATTAGTTTAAGAATACCCTGTGTTTTTGTTTCAGTAACTTTCAGTTTCTGTGCATATAATTTTTTAAGTGTTGTGGTCGCTACAGTGTTAGACTTAGCTTGTCTTCTGGTTAAAGTAGACACTTAAACTCTGCGTCGTCGTAAGAAGTCTTGGCTGGCTGGCTGAGTGTCGATGCTGGTTGGCTGAGCATCGACGCTGGGTGGCTTGGCAGACTGAGTGTCGACACTAGCTAGCTGAGCTTCAACGCTGGGTGGCTGCGTATCGACATTGGCTGGCTGAATGTCGACGCTAGCTGGCTGAGCATCGACGCTGGGTGGCTGGGTATCGACACTGGGTGGTTGGCTATCGACATTGGCTGACTGAATATCCATTGACATCCTGCATGACTGCTTGTCAGAGCTGAGATACGGAAGCACCGTATTAATATTGCCCGGAAAAAAGGAGAAAAATGATTAACTAAATTATTTATATACTTACACCAAATTTTTATCTTATAAATGACGTAAAATAAGATCTAAAATTAACGTTGTTACTTACCTGAGCTCAATGAATGCATATTACAAGCTCTAGAAGTCCTAGGCTTTGGTGGAAAATAGTTTGTTTTAATCTACCTTGTCGAATCAGTGTCTGAATCTGACTCGTCTGATGACTGGTAGTCAGGATCTTTTACGCTATCGTCTGATGAAAAGGGATGCTTTTTCATCGCGTTCGTACCCAGCGTCGATGCTCATCCAGACAGCATCGATACTCAGGCAGCCAGTGTCGATACCCAGCCACCCAGCGTCGATGCTCAGCCAGCCAGCATCGACAATCAGCCAGCCAGTGTCGATACTTACTGAAAATGTTCAGTACTAGAGTAATGTGAATCTGAGCTACTCTCTTCAATAACTTTGTTTGGTTTGTTAAGTCTTTTTCCCTTGTGTCATCAAATGAGATATCGAGATCAAAGCCTATCTGACTATCTGGTATGGAATTAGTATCAACACCTACTGCCTTACACGATGATTCGTTTATACGAATCATCGTGTAAGTCAGTAGGTGTTGGTTCGCAGTTAAATAAAGATAAAGACTGAGAATCATGCTCCTGTAAATGGATGGGTAAATTTTCGCTTTCCTTCAGTATAGGTAAACCTAGGTCTGGCTTTTGTTTTCGTGGATGGGTAAATTTGTTGGTTTCTGGTAGAACCATGTTAAAATACTACTTGCTCTGCTGCTTATTCTGCAAGTGAAAAAAAATATTCTGAGGTGACGTCATAATAGCGCGCATCAAGTGGCGGTTGATCGCAACCCCTGTCGGTCCCCATATTCAACGAAGCGGACATCATAAAGCAAAGTATTTTTTTTACTTTACAGCAATCCCAAGTATGAAAGCCTTTTGACTTAAAAGAAAACTTCGCAAGCACAAAAATGTTATAAGCAGAACAGACGTTACACAGAAACAACTCTTATGATTATAACAATAATAACTTATTAGACATTTTTTTGATACTACACGGACACTTGTCAAAATGTGGCACCTCTGTTTTAAAAATAATTGTGTACTTACTTGTTTTTTATTAGCGAAACGGACACATTCACAAATGTGGCCCTCTTGCCCAAAAAATTCACTCGTGCACAAGTAACTTTTCGCGATGTCAGGTCGCAACTAAAAAGATGGCCGCTTTGCTCTGAACTTTGCCATTATATTCGAAAATGCTAAAAGGGCGCATTCATAAATCTGTGATTAAGAGGCTGATTTTGACGGGTATCTTTGTGAAATATGAAAATATGGCTGATTCTGGCAACATTTTTATAGTAAAAGCGATTTTGAAAAATTTTGATTAGTGGCCCTTTCGTTTATATGCAGCGATATGTGTGCATTATTTACGCTCACATACAACCGTTACTATCACAAAAACAGCACGGTTTCGTTAAAATTGGTTGCCTGTAAAGTCGGTATACGGGCGAAAGTTTTAGAAAGAAAGAAAGAAAGAAAGAATAAAAGTTTATTTGGCATAAATATACAACAACTAGACAATACACAGAATAAAAATACAGATACAAAAACATGCCAAATAGGTCCCCGCTCAGCCTAAGCCGAAGCACAAGTGCCACGACGCTGGTATTCTGCGGATACCATTTATAAAAATATAAATAAAATAAAAATAAACAGATGGTGTCCGGCCATACACTCACAACAAATTGCTATCTTTTGTGCATACAGCTACACTAACAACATTAATGAATCTTAACAAAATAAATCAGATTAAAACCCTGCCATAGATGAGTAATACTTAGTAACAATAATTACCACTATAAAGAATGCAGTCCAAACATCCACAAAATTCACAACAACAACACAACACAATTATACATAAAAATCCAATATAATTAATACATCAATGTCATTCGGCTTTCTGTGTGTTTAGCAAATGCTTCCTGTACCTAATTTTAAAGGAGCCAATACTCAGACTATGTCGTATAGGTGGAGGAATGTTGTTCCAGCACTTAGAAGCCGAATATCGAAAACTGCCACGAAAAGCAGCAGTCTTAAAAGTTGGACAAATTAATCGGTCATTTATTCGTTGGCGTTGAGTAAATTGTAACTTTCCATATAAATATGGTGGACTTTTATCTTTTATTACACCAAAGAGCAAACTTGCAAAATGTAACCTACGTCGAGTTTCCATATTCATGAGGTTATTGTTGTTTAAATATGGAGTTATATGAGATCTTGGAGGTACAGGGAAACAGAATCTGACGCAAGAGTTTTGGAGGCGTTGTACCACTCTTTTAGTGCGAGCTAGTAAACACGTACCCAACACTGAATCAGCATAGTTTAATTTTGATAGGATCAGTGACTCGCACAGGTAAATTCTTGTCTCCACACTCAAGTACTGCCGCACCTGATACAACACTCTCAGTCTGTAATAGCACTGCTGGACAACATCGCTTACATGCTTTTCAAATCTTAAACTACCATCCATACAGACCCCAAGATTTCTAGCTTCCTCAACCTGCTCAATATTAACATTATTAATTTTTATTTCAGGCGCACAACTGATAATCCGACTGACTTGAGTCTTAGAGCCCAGGATCAAAAACTTGGTCTTGACTGGGTTTAACACCAAACCATTTGCTTCCGACCATTCAACTATGTGTTTAAGGTCCCGATTTATCTTATGCGTGGCTTCTTCAGTTTCAGATGGCTTAAAAGATATGTGCAACTGGAGGTCATCTGCATAAAGATGATGATCTGTGTGCGTAATTACTTTAGGCAAGTCAGCAGTGTACACAATGAAGAGCACAGGTCCCAGTATCGAGCCTTGTGGAACGCCTTTACTTACTGGAGATGCGGCAGATACTTTTCTTATTCCACTGCTGGAAATGACTTCTACCTGTTGCGTGCGATTATTTAAGTAACTAGAAAACCACCGAAGTGCAAGATCATCAAAGCCGTAGTACCTAAGTTTAGCAACAAGCAACTCAGTGTTAATCATGTCGAATGCCCTAGAGTAGTCCAACAGTACCAAGATCGAACCCCTTCCCGCATCTTGCCCCCCCAATACATTATCCACAACATCAAGCAATGCAGTTGTTGTACTCCTACCCCGTCTAAATCCTGATTGTTTGTCAGGTAAAATGTTATTTTCGTGTAGGTATTCATTGATTTGTATACACACCGCCTTTTCTAATATCTTTGACATAAATGGTAGTATGCTAACTGGCCTAAGATCATTTAGACGTGTTGGACTACTTGCTTTTGGTAGCGGCTTGATCTTTGCCTGTTTCCATAGCTCTGGGTAAGTGCCCGTTTCAAGAGATTTGTTTACAATATCAGTAATGACCTGCAGTGTTCGTGGCAAAGTTAAAAGAATCATGTTTAGGGATATCTCATCCACCCCTTGTGAATTTGTATTGATATTTTTTATAATTTTAAATACTAAATCTGCGTCTACATGCTTAAATGAAAACACTGAATCACTAAAACAATGTGAAGAAAAGTGTGCCAGATGGGCAACATCAATATGATCATCACCAGGGACCTTCAAAAAATGATCGTTAATGCGGTCTGGGTCACTAATGTTTTCTGGCAAGTCTGCAAGTGTTGACTTAAAATCGACAACATTTCGCTTTATATTTTTCCAGAGTGCCCTAGGGTCTTTCAAGTTTTTATTTATAAAGTACTGGTAATACGCTGATTTTTCACGATATAAAGCTGCGTTCACTAACTGTTTAAGTTCTTTATAGTATTTATGATCACTTTCAAGCTTTGTTTGACGACTCTTAGTCTGAGCTCTATCCCTCAAAGTCATCATGTCTCTAATGGTTTCTGTTATCCATGGATAACGTTGCTTTCGCAAATAAATCTTTTTTAATGGTGCATGAAGATCAAACAACTCCTTAATTTGAGCGTTAAATGCATTGACAGAGTCGTTTACGCTGTCGCAAATAAGTCGTTCCCAGGTTATATTATTTACATGTACATTAAACAAATCCATATCTATGTCCTTCAACGGTCTGTAGGCAATCCAGCGAGGTTCTGTCCTAGGTTTCCTTACATTCACTTCATAAGAAATGAGTGCATGAGCACTAAGATCAGGTACATAGTCCACAGTTAACTTGGTGACTCTGATGGTACTGCAAACCAGATCCAAAAGCGTTTCTGAGTGATCGGTGAAATGCGTTGGCTCTGTTACATATTGCTCCAGATTCACACTCCTTATGAAATCCAAAAACTTTATCGTATTCGATTCATGAGCTCGTAGCATATCAATGTTAAAATCTCCCGCTACAATAATTTGGTTGAATAAAGAGAAACTTGCCATTGACTCCGCCATAGCATCCAAGACCGTATCTACACAAAGCCAGGGCGGTCGGTACACAGTACCTATTGCAACTTTAACACCGTTCAGCCTGACACCGAGCCACATCTGCTCTACGGAGGGACAGACTGGATGATCAAGGACGCGGGCACGGAGTCCTCTTTTAAGATAGAAGCCTACGCCCCCTCCGCGTGATCGTATTGCCGCAGGACGAGGCTTGTGCAGCAGTCTGTAGCCAGGCACAGCAGGTGCTCGCCTCTCCTCGCCGACCCTGAGCCATGTCTCATTAATTGCCATTATGTCCACATCATGTCGTTCCATGGCTACCAAAAACTCGTCGTGACGGGTACCTAACGAGCCGGGATTAAGAAGTCCCAGCGATAACCTTTTATGAATTACAAAACGCAAAATAAATGTGTGCAATATATGAATATACTTGCAATTATTAAGATGTTTCCTTAGAATAGTTATATGGCGGAAGTCTAGATTATATACACATCCATATCGGACAACATAATATATATATTGTAATTCACACTTAAAAACGCAGTCATTGAATGTCGGTTTATTAGGGATAACCTTATGCACACTATTTATCCAATAATATACCATCACTCTAAAGATAGGTAAGCAGTTACCAAACACAAGTCCCACCAAAGACACTTTATTAAAGTGATACAAACTTATCAAATCATAGAACATAACCATAGTTTTTTCCAACAAACATTTCACAATTAACAAGATTAGGAAATGTTCAATTATCATTCTTTCATTAAAGACTCTTGAAAGACAAACAAATATCAGCTGTAACCACCTCTGGTATCTGAATGTAAGCATTAAGCGAAAACAAAGTAACCAAACACACAGACAATTCAACCAAAAATAAACCAATTTAACGGTAGTAACTTTAGCAATGTAACTAATTATAATAGTCTTCTCAATAAACATTCTATCTCTAGAAAGGCTTAAAAAACAAAAAAATTGTATCTTAAACCCCTTCTTGTATTTTATTGTAAACATTAAGTAAAAATAAAATAGCCACACACACAGACAGTATAACCAAAAATAAAGCAATTTATCAGTAATAGCTTTAGGAATGTAAGTTTTTGAAAAACTCTTCTCAGTAAACATACTTTCTTTAGAAAGTCTTAAAAAACAATAAATTAATATCTGTAACTCCTTCTTGTATCTTAATGTAGACATTAAATTAAAACACAATAACCCAACACATTGACAGTTTATCACAAAATAAAGTAATGTAATAACTCTAGCAGTGTAACTTTTTTTAACAACCTTATCAATAAACGTTCCTTTATTAGAGACTCTTAAAAAACAAAAAAATAATATGTGAAACACCATAATGTATACAAATGTAAACATTAAACAAAAACAAAACAGCCCACCACATAGCCAGTGTAAAAAATGAGGTAATTTTACACGAACAACTTTAGCGATATAACTATTTACTACAATCTTGCTGTGCCTTAACATTCTTTTATTAGAGATTCTCAGAAAACCAACAAATATCTGAAAACCCTTCTGGTATCTACATGTACACATTAAACAAAAACAAAATAACCAAACACATAGATAGTTCTGCAGTAAATAAAGTAATTTAAGAGTAACAACTTTAACAATATACCTATCTTCAACTATCCTAACAATTAACATTCTTTTATACAAGACCCGTAAAAAATCAACAATAACAGAAGTAGCGAAATGCAACCACTGAAATTGTTTATTATAACCAGATGTAAATATTAAATAAAGACAAAAGCACCAAACAATCAAACAGTTTAGTAACATATAAAGTAAGTTATAGAAATAGGTGTCCACATAGGAACAAACAACTGCAGCCAAATTTACCACTGCGGCATGTTCACTTTGTGCCAACAACGGTAGGACCAACAGTGTCGGCACCAAAAACCCTAGCAATATCTACATCCATTCGCAAACGAAAGACTGTCTCACCCTGTCCTCGCCGTGCGAATATTTTTCCATCACGTGTCCAGGTGTATTTCCAATTGTGAAGCTTTGCGGCTTCCCTCGTCCTCTGGAACAGCTGACGATTAACTTTTGTAAGTCGTTCGTTGATGTAGAACGGACTCGCAGCACCGTGCATCCCCATGCCTTCCGTAGAAACGCGGCGGCGAACGCGCGCGGCCTGCAGCAGGGCATCTCGAGTAGAACGCCGCGCCAGACGCGCGACCAGCGGCCGCGGCTTCGGTGGCGAGCCACCCCCCACGGCACCCCGGACTGGCCCAGCACGTTCCACGTTAACAATGTCGCGCTCCTCCAGATTTAGACCTAACTTTTTAGCCACCGCAAGGAAAGCGTGCGTGGGATTTTCATTTACATTTTCAGGAAAATTGGAAATCTCAACATCATTCATCAACATTTGTTGGTCGCGGTCCTGTATATCAAACTTTAGTTGAATAATTGTTTCCTGCAACAACTTAACATCTGAGCTCTTAATTGCATTCATTTCAGTTTCCATGGTATTAACTCTTGCTTCCAGACTTACAATGCGCGTATTCTGTTCCATAATTGAAGCATGAAGATTTGCTAAAGTCTCACGCATTGTGCTGATATCCTGCCGGACTGCCCGCATTTCGTTTAGCAATATCTTAAAGTTATTCCCTGAGTCCTCAACCTCGTCATCTGATAACTCCTCTTTATCCGTAGGAACAACACTTGATCTTGATTTATTTCGATGCGTAATGTTTACATTATCACCATTTGGACTGATTCTATTGCTTTTCAAACCAGGTGGTACAAGATGGTGGACCGGTGTATTAGTATTATCTTTCTTAGGTTTCCTGCTCGTACATTCCGGGCATATCCACAAACGTTCTGTTCCCGCCGCATAGAATGAATAGAAGCGTTTGGTGTCTACACTTGCACACTCTAAATCAAATGCTGCTTTGCATGTGGAACAGCGCAAAAACTCTTTTTTGGGTAACAGTTTTGTACATCCTGAACAGTTTCCTAAGCCTGGAGCTGCAGTAGGTTTTGACTTTAAAGACATTATTGTACTGTTTATATTCAGCCTATTATTTAACTCAATGGCAGTATGGGCCAGATTCCTTTGCGTCAGCCTACTAGAACAATACTCGATTGACAGATAGATCGATGATGTTCTATTGTGTCGTGGCTTACTATCTTTATGTTGGCAATATTACACAATTTCAACCTCCAAACACATGAGAATAATCTTATTCACAATACATACTTGGTATTCCACAAGTATCCCAATATCACTTGCTCACAGTTTTTAGTTAGATGATCATCTTCGTGTTTTGCTGTTATTTTCTCACTTTAGTCACGTTTATTTATTTATTTAAACGGAGCCACTATACGAAGCAGCTACTACTTTGACAGCCGGAACCGGAAAAGGTTTTACGTGACAACGACTTTGAGTGGTAAAATAATTTTAATGTGAATATTCATTCGTATAGTAGGAAGAAGGATGAAATAATAGTAACAATTTAAAACATTTATTTATACAAAGAATTATATGGAAGGGAGGCGTGCCTTTCACTTTTTATGTCTGTCTCTCTCGCTCTTAGGCGGGCTAACCATGCCCGAGTGGAAGGGACGCGTGCCTCTCACTCGCTTTCATTGTGAGCGCATAACGTGAGCGGAGCGTAACGCAGTTTCTTGAAGTGTCACCCGGCAAACCAATTTATAAGACGTTGTCACGTCAAAAATAAATCTACTGTGACAAATCTTTTTAAGTACAAAAACTATCTATGTAGCGCCTTCGCAAAAAACACCTAAGTAGACTCAATATACACAGATTTCTCAAAGGCCTTCGACAAAGTCAAACATGGGTTGTTATGTCTAAAACTGGATGCTATGGGTATACATGCTTCACTGCTTCGCTGGATAGAGTCGTACTTAACACGGAGGAGCCAACTGATCGCACTTAAAGGAGAACTCTCTAGGCCTGCGCATGTGCTATCTGGTGTACCCCAAGGGTCCCACTTGGGTCCTTTATTATTTAACGCCTTCATTAATGACCTGGCTGATGAACTTTAAAACCCTTGTTGTCAATGGTGTCTTAACAATGGTATGTCCTTAAACATAAACAAATGCTTCCTAGAAACATTCACTACAAAAACGAACAAGATCTGCTTCAATTACAGACTTGGCAACGAAGTCCTACACCACCATGATCAAGCAAAAGACCTAAGCGTAATCTTTGATAATAAACTGTCGTTCAGAGAGCATTATGATCTTAAACACAATATAGCCGCTCAGCTCTTGGGATTCGTTACACGTAACACAAAACAATTCAACCAACCTCACAGCCATATATACCTATACAACATTTTAGTCAGAAGCAACTTGGAATACGCTGCAATCGTCTGGTCCCCAATATATCAAAAACATTGTGATTATATAGAAAAAATTCAAAGAAAATTTCTAAAAATACTCTCTTATCGAAAGGGTCTTCACCGCAAACTGAGCTTTTACAGCGACCGACTGAAAAAGTTTAATATGAGCACTCTCGAGGCAAGGCGTAGGCGCGGTGAACTCATATATCTGCATAAAATAGTTCATTCGGTTGTTGATTCTCCATCACTTCTCTCGTCCATTAGCTTTAACACACTGTACAGAACCCGAAACCCAAAAATATTTACACTCCAAGTTTTTCGCAATAATACATCGTTTTATAACCCTATCGTGCGTATGTGTCGCCTCTACAACGAATTAGTACAGAGCTATCCAGATGTTGATGTTTTTGTCTCGGATCCAAATATCTTCAAAAGGAGTGTGGCGGCATTGTCGCTGTGAGTGGCAGCGAAAGCGCTGTGTTTGTGCTTTAATTTCGCATTACACAAACAAATTTACCTGTATGCATTAAAATTCATTGAACAAAACCTTTCATTGTAAAGATTAGTTGTCAAATTGTATAAACCTACAACTTAAAATACTTATATAGGATACAAGTTGTTAGGTTATTGTACGGTGAATGACCGCACATTCCGTCATATCAGCATTTCACATTAATAGCATTTATTTTATAATTATTTAATTTTCTTTGTAAGCAATATTTTTAATTACCGACCAGCACTCGTCGCGTGTACTCATTATTGTAATTTATCATTTAACTTTAGTATCAATAAACTGTTATCAATCAATTCTACTATCATTTCAAGTTTGTACGGAACACCGTACATCTTTATGGTCTTTCGAGCTACGGACCTCGCGAGTGTGTTTTGATTACGAGTGAAACCGTGTTAAATAGCAGTGTGAGGTGTAGGAACAATCAGTGACACGTGGAACTTACAGTGACGTTCACATCATCAGCATTACTAGCAGCAATCAGTGTTTAGCAGTAAATATCATAACTACAAAACTTCTATCATTCTTCTATTCTTGTTCTATCAATCAACATTTTAAGAATGGAAGACATCGTTGCTACGCAATATCAGCTTATGCAAAGCATTGAAGGCGTTTATACCAGCTTAAAGTAAGATGGACCGGAACGCAAGACCTACTCTAACATCCGTAGGTGGATATCAACATTGGAAGCATATTTTAAGGAGTTGAACAGCAATCATATGCAGCTTATTGACTATCAAAGTGTCGAACATGATTATTTCAAGCTCAATCATTATCAGAAAACTAAAAATTACTATCAAGAGCTGGTTGAATATTTACAGCTCTACTCTTCGTATACTGAGGATCCTTCCGGACATACCAAGCCTGAAACGCCGCAGCTTGGCAGGTTGCTGGTGCTTGAAACATCCAAGTTAAAACCATCGCCAGCGTCAAGCGGCCGAGGTGCAATTCACCTCATGCAGGTTCAGCTTCATTCAGAGCATATTTTACACCGACAATGAAGATACCTACATTTAACGGCGATTATCACAGATGGGTTTCTTTCAAAGATTTATTTTTAGAAGCTATTCACAACTACTGCTCCATGTCGAATGCTCAGAAAATGCAATTTTTTAAAAGCAAAGTATAGGGAGAAGCTGAAAGGCTTATACAAACATCTGAACATCAGTTCTGAAAACTACCAGATTTGTTGGGATATTTTAAATCATAGATTTAACCACAGAAATTTGAAATTTAGCTCCCACGTCAATATTCTCTTGAGTTTACCAGCAATGCAACTACAATCAACACCACTTATTAAGAAAATTCACGACACTGCCAATGAGTGTCTAAATGCTTTAAAATCACTTGGCGTGGACATCATGACTTGGGATCCTTTAGTGGTTCGTATACTGCCTCAGAAATTAGACTCTGAAACACATAAAGATTACATAGAGTCCCTAAAAAACCCGAGAGAATTACCATCACTAGCCGAATTTTTTGAATTCCTAGAAAACAAGTTTACTTATCTAGAAGCTTCTAAAAGAAAACAAGACAGTATTACGCTCCGACCTACGTCACAAAACCCGCCATTCATAACAAAAAAGCCTTATCAACAAAATAGTTATAATTACAATAAATATTCTGCAAATAACGCATTTCAACCGAGCAAGTCAATTGCGAAATCATTAGTTGTTTCTTAAATATTACGATGCCTACATTGCAAGGGGAAACATGGCATTTTTAATTGCAAAGAGTTTTTGGAGATGTCAGATGAGATGAAGTTGAAAACTGTTAACAACGCCCGAATCTGCGATAACTGTTTACATGATCATAAAGGTAACAAATGCTTCTCTAACAAATCGTGTAGCAAATGCACGAAGCATCATAACACATTACTTCATGACGCATTTACGATGGCTAATTTAACGGACGATGTTGACGAAACCTTGTCAATAGACTGCTTTCTGCTTGACAGTATTGACTCTACTGGTAGTTTTCTGTCACTGGATCACAACTTTAGATCAATCACCTTCAACATCCGTAGTATTCAGCACAATTTTAATAATTTTCTGGTCACGCTCAAACGCTCATACATAGTATTTGATTTGATTGTTCTCACAGAATGCTGGCTTGGAGAGGACACTATAATTCCACAAATTCCTGCTTACGACTCTTTCCGTACACGAAAATATATAAACAAAAGTGGTGGTGTAGTAGTTTATGTAAAAGACTGTTGGAATGCTACAGTTGAGGAGTCTACCTGCGAGGATTGCAATTGTCTGGAAATTGGCATAGGTACTGACCTTTTGATACTGGGCGTTTATAGATCACCTTCATTTGCAAATATAGATAAATTCTTAACATCACTTGACAGAATTCTTAGTAATGCTAGCAGTAAAAATTCAATCATTGTAACAGGTGACATAAATCTTGATCTCTGCGCTGTGCCACTGGATCGTCAGTGTGCGGATTATGTAAACTTACTAACCCAACATCAACTCCTACCGGCTATTAGCAAACCGACAAGAGGAAATGCCTGTCTTGATCACTTCTTTATTAAAAACCCAGCGAATGCTCTTGGCTTGGTGTGCATTAGCGATGTCACGGATCACTACATTGGCTTGTCACTCGAAAAAACTAAAGTAAACCCAAAACGTTCACGTCTTAGTGTTAATACTGATGCTGTAGTGAAAGAACTTTTGTCCGTTGATTGGACCACAATAACTGACACCACGGATGTCAATGAGGCTGCAGAAAATTTCAATTGAATTTTATCATCAATCATTAACTCAAATACAAAAGAAGTTGTCGTTCCCCGCTCTAAATTTACGTTAAAGCCATGGATCACTCCTGGTCTTATCCGATGTCAAAGACACAGAGATCGTCTCCATTTAAAAGCCAAACAAAACCCTCAAAATCGTATAATTCAGACAACGTACAAAAGATACAGAAACTATTTAAATAGCATTCTCCGCAAACTAAAAAGTAATTATGAAAATCAGCTTCTTTCTACCTGTAAAGATAATCCCAAAAAACTTTGGGATTCCATTAAAGATATTTGTCACATGAAAAAAACAAACAATAGCTCCACAGAACTTACAAAAACATCAGCAGACGCAATCTCCTCATTAAATTTCTGTAATGATTACTTTGCACAAGTTGGTAAAAACCTTGCTTTTGACACACTGAGTAAACTATCCGAGACTGAAGATACCCTTGCATCTAAGGTAAATTTTCAAACAAAAATACCCAATTCATTTTTTATGACACCTACGGATGAAGACGAGGTAAACAGACTTATCAGTGACCTTAAATCTCATAGCTCATCTGGTATAGACAAATGCTCTCCTCTAGTAATTAAACAAATCAGGCCAGTTGTAGTAAAGCCTTTAACCCATATATTTAATCTGAGCCTGTCATCTGGTATTTTTCCAAAATGCTGGAAGACAGCCATCGTCTCGCCAATTCATAAAACTGGTGATAAAAGCACACCTAGCAGTTATCGACCGATATCTCTGCTGACGTTGTTTTCTAAGCTCCTGGAGAGGGTGGTTAATAAAAGAATTGTGGCTTATTTAGAAACCAACAACCTAATCCCTGACCGGCAGTTTGGTTTCCGTCGTGGTAAGTCAACGGAGGACGCGGTGTTGACTGTTGCCAATATTGTCTCAGCGGCTTTAGATGGTAACAGACCGTGTCTCGGGGTCTTTATTGACCTCGCCAGAGCTTTTGACACCGTCTCAAGACCCATATTGCTGCGGAAATTGAGCTGCCTGGGTATAAGGGGTGTAGCACTGGATTGGTTCAACAGCTACCTTGCCGAACGTAAACAGTGCGTTCGCGTAGGCAAAGACATGAGTGACCAGCGTCTAGTTGACTTTGGCGTGCCCCAGGGCAGTATCCTGGGACCCACCCTGTTCCTGGTTTACGTCAGTGACATTCTGCAACTTCAAATTGACGGGGCTGACACAATCTGTTATGCGGATGACACTGTGATACTTTTCCAGGGCTCGTCATGGAGAGATACATATGAAGCAGCGGAGACAGGAATGTCTGTAATTGTTGATTGACTGGATAAGAATCTTCTGACATTCAATGTTACCAAAACAAAATACGTAGCGTTTCATAAAACGCGTCCCACACAACCACCTACGTGCTATTACTTGACGCTCCATAGTTGTAAACCGGCATTACAAAATTCTTCTCCTTGCACCTGCCAGGTGATTGAGCGCACAAATTGTATGAAGTACCTCGGAGTCTTGCTGGATGAAAACCTTTCATACAAACAACATATTTCTAGCCTGTCAGCAAGGGTCCGAAAACTTATTTACGTAATGAAATCCCTTCGAAACTCAGCTCCATCAGATACGCTTCTGTTCGTTTACAAAACCCTGTGTCAGTCGTTGCTTATGTACTGTATTAGAATATGGGGCGGAGCAGCTAAATCTACAATTATTGAACTTGAGAGAGCCCAGCGGGCGGTCCTAAAAGTGATGTCAGGTAAACCGTTTCGCTTTAGCACAGACGAGCTATACGAGGAGTGCAAGGTTCTGCGAGTTCGGCAGCTGTACATACTAAAAGCCACTGCAACCATGCACAGTTTCGTTCTGCGCTCTCCGGAATATGAGCGACTGATTCATCAACGTGTTTATAAGATCCCTGTCCCGCGGGTTCGTACTTCCTTTGCAATGCATCAATCGTTATTTCTTCTGCCGCGTATCTACAATGTAATTAGTCGCAAAGTAGATATAAAAATGGTTACTACGTGTAAAGCTAAGAAAAAAATCGAATCATTTCTTAAAGGGCTAAACTATGAAGAGACAGAAAACTTACTTCTATTTTTAACATAAACCTCCAACTCGCACATACACACTCACACATGTAATTATACACACTCGCTCACTACACTCGCACGCACACACACACATAATACAATAGGTAATATGCTGGAAATGTCTGTTATTTGTTCTTTGTACTTTGTTTTATGTCAGTTAGTAATTTTAAACGTTTTATTTATTACTTATTATTATAACTTTTCTTTAATTACTTTAATTTAATTATTTTATAATTCTTTTTACAATCAAAGGCGAACCGTGCGCCCATGATGAAAATTATGTTGTGGGTATTACTGTCTGGCTGCTGCGGGTCAAGCTCTAGCTTATTGCAGAGGCCGCTAGATATAAGTGCTTCATGTAAAGAGTTTTTTGTAATAATTTTTTATTATTATTATTATTTATCAAGATGGCAAGCAGCTCAAAAAGCAAGCATACTGACAACGTCAATGTGTCACAACAAAAATCTTCCGAGATTTTATTAGCTACAGCCTTAGTTAAGGCGTTGGCTGCAGATGGTACCTATCACACCATGCGAGCACTCATCGATCAAAGTTCGCAGATATCTCGAATCACCGAGAATGCAGCACAGAGGCTTCGATCACCTCGCCGTCGTTGCAAAGGCGTGGTGTTTGGCCTAGGAGCTCAAGAAAACAACAGCAAGGGTTCTATTCATCTAACAGCATCAGCGATACATAGCAACTTCACATTCAGTACCGATGTCATAATAATGAGCAATCTCATAAACAATCTTCCAAATCAATCATCCTCTAAACCATCGTGGCCGCATATTGAAAAATTACATTAGCAGATCCCGAATTTTATATCAGTAGACCTGTAGACCTGTTGCTAGGCGCAGATATCTATTCCCTTATCATGTTGGGAGGGATCATCAAAGGAGATAACGAATCACATCCCATTGCGCTACAGACCCAGCTTGGATGGATACTGTGCGGCAATGTCAAAACTTATAAATGTAACGTGATCTTAAGCAATACTGACGACATCCAAAGGTTTTGGTCAATTGAAGACATTGCTGACAGCACTGAAGGAAGTCATTAGAAGATCATCATTGTTTTCAACAATATGCCGACCAAACGACTCGCCAATCAGACGGTCGTTACATCGTGAGACTTCCTATGAAACCAAACGCAATGGAAAAATTAGGAAAGTCCAAACAGCGAGCAATAGCACAGTTTCGTCAATTAGAGAAAAAGTTTTCTAAAAACGAATCAATATTTATAAATGAATACATAAAACTCGGCCACATGCAAAAAGTAACAATAGGCGACGGTAACCAGACACCCTGATGTTATTTACCGCACCATTGTGTTATTCGCGCTGATTCTTCTACTACTGCACTGCGAGTTGTGTTTAACGCGTCATCACCTACGTCATCCGGACATAGTCTGAACGACTTGATGTTTAGCGGACCGAACTTGCAACAAGACTTGTTATCACTGATTTCGAAGTGGAGACAGTACGAGATAGCATTCACAGCGGGCATAGAGAAGATGTTCAGACATATCAAGTTACACCAAGAAGATCAAAATCGGCACAGAATCATTTGGAGTGACTCGCCCACGCATCAGGCACGAACCAATAGTACGTTACAAGAATAAAACCTAACAACGGTTACTTATGGTACTAAGGCCGCTCCCTTTCTTGCAATGATGACGTTAAAGCACTAGCAAAGAATCAGCAATCAGCAAAGGTCACAAGTTCTCAGCCAGAGCCAAGCAAGCTCTAGAAGAAGAGTTCTATATGGACGATCTTCTTAGCGGTAGCCACAACCTCAGATCTGCAACCAAACTAAAAAAGAACTTAATAGCTTTACTCAGGTCTGGCGGATTCAACCTGCGTAAATGGTGTTCTAACAACCTTGACTTAGTAAAAGGAAAGTTTAAATTAAAAGAACGCAAAGACATAGTGAGCCTCTCGGTTGAGCGAACAATAGAAATAGCTTGTGTGGAGTTGGAGCAGTTTGTTGTGATAAGTGTATACAGACCTCCTTCAGCATTGTATGATCTTTTTGAAAAAGTTATGGATGAGACATTGCGTAAGGTCCGCAATGTAGGTAAAACAAACCGCAAACAGTTATCTGTTTGCGGTGATTTTATTATAAATTTGCTAGAAAACTCCACATTGTCAACTAAAATTAAAAACTTATTTCTATCATACAATTTGAATAATTTATTTTTGGAGCCGACAAGAATAACTGCCACTTCGGCCACCTGTATTGATAACATATATACAAATGTAAAACCACTGGCTAAGCAAATTATTAATAACCTGGACTCTGATCATTGTGGCCAAATGGTCAGCTTTCCACACCAGCGTAAGCAAGTGATGTCAATAGTCAATAGTCAATAGTCAAAATATATTTATTCAATAAACTCAATTAATAAGTACTTTGAAACGTCCAAATATTTTTTAACCAAAGAACGGGCGCAAGAAACCACAGCGCACAGAAGCAACGACATTTACAAAATATATATATATATTATATGTCGTTACCAGGTCACAAAATACAAAATATGAATTTGAATGTAAATACTTTAATTAAATATGGTGCTCTATATAAATTAATTATAGGCAATTAGAAATAGCTGTTGGAGTAGGTACTTGGAGCATTTCAGACCCAAGCTGTTTTGTCTTCTGTATAATCCGACACTTTATAATAAGCTTTTTTATAAAGCTTTTCTTTGATTTTGATTTTAAATTTATCAAGATCTAATTTCTGAATATCATTTGGTACTTTGTTGTATAATCGTACACACAGACCCTTAAAAGAATTATTTATTTTATGGAGCCTAGTATAAGGCACTGCTAATTTGTTCTTACTTCTAGTATTTAATTTGTGAATATCACTGTTTTTTGAAAACATTTCAATATTTTTATGAACATACACAAGATTTTCATAAATATATTGTGATGCAACTGTCATTATACTTATATCTTTAAATCTCTCTCTGAGAGAGTCACCAGCCTGTAGGTTATATATTGCTCGAATAGCCCTCTTCTGCAGCACAAAGATAGTTTGAATGTCGGCAGCATTTCCCCACAGTAAAATGGCGTACGACATTACACTATGAAAGTAACTGAAATAAACTAATCTAGCTGTATCAACGTCAGTTAACTGACGGATCTTCATTACTGCATAAGCTGCAGAGCTAAGTCTATTCGACAATTTAGCTATATGTGGGCCCCACTGAAGCTTGGCATCCAACGTGATGCCTAGAAACACAGTGGTGTCCACAGGATTCACATTCTTATCTTTAATTTGTACACTAGTTATTACCTGCTTAACATTAGGCAATACAATCTTACACATTTGGTTTTTCCCTCGTTTAATAGCAAGTTATTAACACTAAACCAGTGAACAATCTTTGAGACCGCATTATTCACATCGTCATTATTTGGGTGTCGTCGTTTCACTTTGAATAAAAGTGAAGTATCATCAGCAAACAATACTATCTCATGACTGTCTTTTACAAAATAAGGTAAGTCATTAATATAAACCAAAAACAAGAATGGACCAAGTATTGAACCCTGCGGAACTCCCATTTTAACCACTGATCCCGGAGATCTTTTACCGTTAATGTCGACCTTTTGAATCCTGTTCCTCAAGTATGAGATCAGAAGGCTCAAAGAAGCATCCCTAATTCCATAGTGGTTAAGCTTCCTGACCAAAGTTTCATGTAAAACACAATCAAAAGCCTTGGATAAATCACAAAATACCCCTAGGGCATCCTGTGATTCCTCCCAGGTATCAAATATTTGGATTAAAAGCTCAACACCGGCGTCAGTTATAGAGCGACCCCTAGTAAAACCATATTGTTTACAATGTAAAAGTTTATTTTTATAAAAATGAATTTGCATTTGATCTAGCTTTAACTTTTCAAAAATTTTACTAAATGTGGGTAGCACAGAAATAGGTCTAAAGTTAGAGGGGTCAGAAGTGCTACCTGATTTAAATAATGGAATTATTTTACTATATTTCATGAGGTCAGGAAAAACACCACAGTCAATGCATTCATTAAATATGCAAGCTAAAACTGGAGCTATTGTCATAATTACAGATTTAGCGACGTCCACGGAATTACCCCACAGATCAGCAGTTTTCTTTTTATTGAGAGTGTTAAATGTTTTTATTATATCTATAACACAAATTTTTTGAAAACTGAAATTATTTTCACAATCTTTAACATTCTCCTTCAAAACAGATTCAGCTACAGTGGGGGAGGAAATCAAGGCTTTTGTAGTTGAAACTGGAATGTCAGTAAAAAACCTCTCAAATGCTGCAGCAACATCAGCATCAGAAGTCAAGGTTTTATTATCACAATTTAAATTGTACTCATTATTACGACTTTTGACCTTTCCTGTTTCACTATTTATAATATTCCATGTCATTTTTATTTTGTCATTACTATTCTTAATCTTAGAACTCAGATAGTTTGCCTTGGCTAATCGACATACTCTTTTGAATAACTTTGAATAATTTTTAACATATAATTTGAAGTCATCGCTGGTGTTATAGTTGCGTTCACCATAAAGTTCATAAAGGCGTTTCCTACTTCTGTGAATACCAATTGTAGCCCATTCATTAAAAGTTACAGTACCACTAACTGAGATCTTTTTTGGAATAAAAGTTTTATTAAATTCTGAACAATAAATGTTAAAAAAATTATTATAAAAGACATTAGGGTTGTCATTGTATTCTAAATAATTTAATTTTGTATCTAGATTGCTTTTAAAGCGTTCCAGCCGACCTGCAGTTTTTGGTACAACAGTGATATTCTTTTTCGTCACTTGTTTACGCTGGTGTGGAAAGCTGACCATTTGGCCACAATGATCAGAGTCCAGGTTATTAATAATTTGCTTAGCCAGTGGTTTTACATTTGTATATATGTTATCAATACAGGTGGCCGAAGTGGCAGTTATCCTTGTCGGCTCCAAAAATAAATTATTCAAGTTGTATGATAGAAATAGGTTTTTAATTTTAGTTGACATCGTGGAATTTTCTAACAAATTAATATTAAAATCCCCGCAAACAATTATTGTTTTACCTACATTACGGACTTTATGTAATGCCTCATCCATAACTTTTTCGAAATAATCATATGATGCTGAAGGAGGTCTGTACACACTTAATACAACAAACTGCTCCAACTCCACACAAGCTATTTCTATTGTTCGCTCAACCGAGAGGCTCACTATGTCTTTGCGTTCCTTTAATTTAAACTTCTTACTAACAATAATTAAGGAGCCACCATGTATTGCATTTCCTCGACTGAACGAACTTCCTACCAAATGATTCTTAAAATTGAACATGAACTGATGGTCTTTAAGCCAGTGTTCTGTTATGCAAAGAATATCAATTTTATTACAGTTCATGAACAATTCAATCTCCAAATCTTTGCCCATCATTCCTTGGATGTTCTGGTGGACAATGTTTAAAAATTGTACATTTTTTAAATTTAATATTTGACATGGGCTTTTGCTAAAGCTATGTTTACAATTATTTAATTTCATTTTATTAACAAACATTTCGCAAGAGTTTTCCTCTTTTGTCATATAATTTAATTTAAATAATTAATTGGAATGTCAGTAGAAACACTACTGACGTCTATGTCAAATATACATTGCTCAATAGAAGCAACTTGTTTAGCCAAGTTTTTGGCTGACGTTTGAATACAATAGGATAGCGATAAAGCTATTTGTCGCTTAAAATAATTTGGCAGATAATAACTATCTCTTGTCAAATAAAAATTACTAACATAATTGTTAGTGTCAATTAAATGCATTATGTCATTTTTGCAAAATAAATGTAATGTCAGGTTAAGCTTATGTCTAATAGAATTTTCCTCCTGTGGCAAACTACTACAATAAGGTAATGTAAACAATATAATTTTCTTTACAATTAACTTATTCAAACATTCTAAACATTTTAGAAGGCTTGTTTTGTTCAGATTACCTCTATTACCAACAAATAATAATAAGGTGCTATTGGGTTTATATTTATGTTCTACAGCTTTTTTCAAAATATGTTGATAAGAAGCACCCGGTATACAATAATTGATAACTGAATGTCCCAAGTCAGATAACAACCGACCCATGTTTTTACCAAATTCATCACTAAATATTACCAAGTCACTATTACAATCTGTCTTACATGGAATCTGGTTGGTTGGTATAAGTTGTGGTACATTTTTAATTGTGCACTGAGTAAGGGAACCTTTGGAAGAAACATCAATCAATTCGACAGAGGAAGAATCACATGGGATTGATGAACGGCTTGGTAACTGTTTACATTTACAATTACTTGTGAGTGAATCAATCCCTTCATTGTTACCATTACACAGGACTACCAGTTCATCAATGGCCAACATGTGTTCTTTTATTTGACCTTGTGAAAGATCATATTGCTTATTAATAGATATAAGCGAGTCCTCTAGGTGTGCAATTTTAGTTTGTAGAATTTGTGTATCATTTTTATATTTTAAATTTTTATTGTGTAGTTGTGACGAGTATATATCTAATTTGTCAATTAAGTACAATCTTTCTCTATTTAATTTTACATTTTTAATAAAAAATTTGTGCTTCTTAACTAATTTTTGCGTTTTCTTAATGTACTTATTTATCTTAATATATTTTTTTAGTTTATTTTTGCTACAGCCAACAATCTTCACTGAGTGGTTGCTATTTTTATTTTCCTCACATGTAAGATCTATAGTGACAGTGGGCTGACTGCTAGCTGTCGCAGAAACCATGGAGGGGGCACAGACTACCAACTCATCGAACAAGCTTTGATTTAATGAGGCAGTCATATTAAGTTTTGATGTTTCCAATAAAGTAATTTTGTTATTGGCCTCATGCAATTGTTTTTTCAACTCATCTATGCAGTTCAGAGCCTGGTCATACTCTGAACTACATTGGTCGAACCTGTCCACAATGTTTTGGAGCCTGTCCCGGGCATCAATAGCATCGATATAACGGTCATTTAACTGTACCAACTCATTTTTTAACTTTTGATGCCTGTCTAATGATTCCAAAAGTTCCCTTTCGTTGTCATCTCGCTCTCTGTTTAGTTGATCACACAACTCTTTCGAAGCCTTCAATTCATTTAATGTCAGTTGGAGTTTGGACTCCTCCTGACGAGACAAGGCCTTGCGAGTCATCATTATGGGAAAACTTAAAAATTGAACCGTATAAAAGAGAAATACAAATTTTTAAATACTATGTGGGTTACAAGTAAACAGCTGTACGAGTAGTCGCGTAACCAACAAACAGAGGTTATGTTTACGTATGTTAATCGCAACTAAAGTGGTTGGAATTAAACAAGATACGTATAATAATTAACAAATCGTCAATTTATGCAAATTTATAAGATTTTAAGTGAAATAAGGGTAGGTACCATAAAGATGACAACGGTTCACTTACATGCCGGTAACTGTCACTAAACAGTTTTACTTAAATTTTTGATTTTGCACATGAAATACACTAAAAGTGAAACGCTCACCACTAAAACACAACTTAACTTAATGATTGAATTGGAAAATGGGCGTAAAATGAGTAAATAATAAATTAAATTTCGAATTTTACACAGGAGACATTCAGATCAGCTGTTTACAAAAGTGTTGCCACAGAAGAAAAAAGCCACAGATGAAAAAGAATATCACTGTTGTGCCAAAAACTGCAGGTCGGTTGGAACGCTTTAAAAGCAATCTAGATACAAAATTAAATTATTTAGAATACAATGACAACCCTGATGTCTTTTATAATTATTTTTTTAACATATATTGTTCAGAATTTAATAAATCTTTTGTTCCAAAAAAGATCTCAGTTAGTGGTACTGTAACTTTTAATGAATGGGCTACAATTGGTATTCACAGAAGTAGGAAACGCCTTTATGAACTTTATGGTGAACGCAACTATAACACCAGCGATGACTTCAAATTATATGTTAAAAATTATTCAAAGTTATTCAAAAGAGTATGTCGATTAGCCAAGGCAAACTATCTGAGTTCTAAGATTAAGAATAGTAATGACAAAATAAAAATGACATGGAATATTATAAATAGTGAAACAGGAAAGGTCAAAAGTCGTAATAATGAGTACAATTTAAATTGTGATAATAAAACCTTGACTTCTGATGCTGATGTTGCTGCAGCATTTGAGAGGTTTTTTACTGACATTCCAGTTTCAACTACAAAAGCCTTGATTTCCTCCCCCACTGTAGCTGAATCTGTTTTGAAGGAGAATGTTAAAGATTGTGAAAATAATTTCAGTTTTCAAATTATATGTTAAAAATTATTAAAAGTTATTTAAAAGAGTATGCCGATTAGCCAAGGCAAACTATCTGAGTTCTAAGATTAAGAATAGTGTTGAGGCAGGAGGGCTCCCGTCCACTTTTCTTCTTCAAATAAAGCGATGCAAATAGATTTGAACGTTTAATGGTACTTAATGCTGTTATTATCAGTTACAAATTACTCGTTATGATGAAATTTATATAAAAAAAATGCAAATTAAAGATCAGTCGCGGCCGAGCGTGGCAAAATGGATCCTGTCATTACGTCTTCCAGGCTTCTTTCACCCGCCTCTTTCAAGTTGCCGTGCCGTCCTCGCTAGATGGCGCCAGCAGTCGGCGCCGACATGCCCCCGGCCTTGGAAGCACCGCCTTCCGACTGTTCAGGGTCGTGGTCTGCCACTGGCTGCGGCAGCAACGGGCATAGCTTTGAGAAAGCCCGCCGGATTACCCCTGAGCTCGTACGGATGTCAGCGACTCGGGACACGCCGTCTGTACCTGGGAACACCCGCATGACGCGGCCCAACCTCCACTTCAGTGGTGGTAAGCCGTCGTCTTTAATAAGGACAAGACTGTCCAAAATAATATCTTCCTTCATCGTCTTCCACTTCGACCTCGTTTGCAATTCAGCCACATACTCCTTGGACCAGCGCTGCCAAAAGTGTTGTCGTAGCTGTTCGATCCTGTCAAAGCGCGCCAGCCTGGTCGTAGGCTCCTTTGTCAGGTCGCTGCACACCGGCGCAGTCAACGGCCGGCCAATCAGGAAATGGGCAGGTGTCAGTGGAGTAAAATCTGAAGGGTCTGTGGATAATGGAGATAATGGACGGGAATTGAGGACAGCTTCGATTTGGGTCAAAGCTGTGCTAAACTCCTCGTACGTTAAGTGTGCATTTCCTAAAATACGCCTAAGATGATACTTGCAAACGCGAATACCAGACTCCCAGAGGCCACCAAAATGAGGGGAATATGAGGGAATAAACTTAAATTGTATGCCTTCCATGGCTGTAAAGGTTTCAATTTTATTCGAACCTTCTTTTAGAAACAAAGGAAATTCCTTTTCAGCACCAACAAAATTCTTTCCATTATCGGAAAATATTATTTGAGGTTTACCTCTTCGACTAATAAAACGTTTTAATGATAAAATGTAATCATCTGTGGTAAGACTGGTGACAAGTTCAAGGTGAATTGCCCGCGTGGAGAAACAAACAAATAAACAGATGTATGCCTTTGTTAAGCGCGAACCTCTTCCCTTACGATTTAATATGTACACTGGCCCTCCATAGTCCACTCCCGTTCTAATAAAAGGGAATCCACTCTCCAAACGCTCAGATGGCAGATTACCCATGATAGGGCACAAAAGTTTACCTTTAATCCGCGTACAGATCACGCACTCTCGCACTAACCTTCGTACTAGGTTCCTAGCACCAAGAGGCCACCACCTTTCACGCACAGAAGCCAACAGAAGTTGTGGTCCAGCGTGTAACAATCGCTTATGTTCATATCTCACCAATGTTACTGTAAATTGATGCTTACAACACAACAACATAGGGTGTTTTTTGTCATAGTTGAAACTAGACGAATTGCACAGCCTTCCACCTACACGTATAACTTTGTTTTCGTCTAAAAACAAATTTAATCCGAAGATACGGTTAAACTGTTTATTCTTAGGGTTTATAGGGACGTTTTTATCTAAGTTTTTATACACGTCAGGAAATGATTGCCGTTGTGCGCATCTAACGAGCCACTGCAGCGACGCATTCAACTCGCTAACTGATAAGGAACCGGTTTGGCGGTCTTGTTTACGTTCATTCCTAGCGCGGATATTATGTATGAATCTAAGTACATACGCGCCTATGCGTAGTAATGTATTATAAGAGGAATACTTTTCAAAGTTAATTACATTGTTAACGCATGAGGTTGTAGTAACCAGACTTATTGTTTGTGACTTTAAGTCGGGTAACACATCACGCTCAGGGCCGTCACACGTATCACGGAACTTATCTCAGTTGAGTTATGAAGATATGATGGGCCTTCCCACCATAGACTGCAATTTATCAACAAATCTAGGTTGACACCCCTCGACAATAGGTCGGCTGGGTTGTTTTTACTACTGACGTGCACCCATATGGAGTCGCCCGTAAGTTCGTTTATCTCATAAACCCGATTTTGTACAAACGTTTTTAGTAAGTGAGGTGACATTCTAATCCACCCCATGACTATTGTTGAATCTGTCCAGAAGTAGACTTTGTCAAAGTGTAACCGGAGCGAATCAACAACCTTCTTGTACAGCCTTGCCCCTACTAATGCGCCACAGAGTTCAAGACGAGGGACACTTTGCGACAACAAAGGGCAAACCTTGCTTTTGGCACACAAAAGACGCACTGTAATGCTCGACTCATCGTCGAATGTACGAATGTAAGCGCAAGCGCCGTATGCAGTTTGCGATGCGTCCGAAAATATGTGGAGTTCCGTACGTTTAGTATGGTTGCCTCGCGCTTGACGTGGAATACATAATTCGTGTAATAACTTTAAAGTATGAATAAAATGGTTCCATTCGGATACAATGTTTTGCGACACTGGAGTGTCCCAATCAATTTTACTAAGCCATAACTTTTGCAATAGGCATTTTGCTATTATTACAACAGGGGAAAGTAAACCTAATGGGTCGTATATTTGTGAAATTACTGATAACATGATGCGTTTAGTTAATATTTTCGAGTCACCGATATTAAATTCAATTTTAGTTGTGAAATATAAGTGATCACTTTGATTGTGCCAACCTAACCCTAGTGTTTTGCTTTGCGTGTGTTCACCTTTAAAAAGTTCTTTTAGTGATCTTCTGAAATATCAGAATTAAAAGTCCATTTTCGCAAAGGAAAACAGCCTGATCTCAAAACTTGAGATGTTTTCTCACAGATTTGCAGTAAATTTTGGAAATTGTCATCACCGGTAATCAAATCATCAACGAAGAAATCGTTCAAAATAACGCGAGCTATGACGTCATCACCAGACTCCAACGCTAGTTGCCTAACGCATCGCATACTAAGGTATGGTGAACAACATTCTCCATATGTTACGGTGTTTAATTGGTAGGTATCTAACGAGTCTGTGGGATTTTCTCTCCAAAGTATCAATTGCAGTTGTCTTTGATCTAGCTGTATGAGTACCTGACGAAAAAATTTTTCTACATCCGCACATGCTACGAATTTATGTTGTCTGAAACGTAACAAGATGGAACAAATATCATTTTGCAATGCAGGCCCCGGCAATTGTATATCGTTAAGCGACTTTTTTGTACTAGTCACCGCGCTGGCATCGAACACGATTCGCAACTTAGTAGTTTGACTATTTTCGCACAACACTCCATGATGCGGTAAATAAAAATTAGGGTGACCACAAGTTTCAATTTTTTTCATATGTCCTAACTCTTTATACTCGCGCATAAACTCGGTATACCTACGTTTAAGTTCAGGCAACTGCTCTAGTTTACGCTCAAGCGATAAGAATCTCCTTTTCGCTAACGTGTACGAATCACCGAGTGCTTCGGGTGATTCTTTTAGCGGCATACGAACTGAGAACCTACCTGTGCCATCGCGTTTAGTCGTATCAACAAATAACTTCTCACATTTGCGCTCATCCTCTGTTAATGGAGTGCATGAGGAAGGTGGTAAGTTTTCCAACTCCCAAAACTTTCTAAGTTGCGTGTCTATGCTTTGTGTGAAATTACACTGAACATGAGAAATCTGTGAGTCGTTTGTACGTATCGGACCAGATATCAACCAACCCAGTTTTGAGTTTTGAAGATGAGGACCGTCAGGTAAACGAATTTTCTCCGATTCTAAAAGATCCCAAAATATGTCAGCACCTATTAGGAGATCTATCTCGGAAGCCACATAAAAACTGGGGTCTGCCAGCTGTATATTATGAGGGATACGTATAAAAGTTGGATTAATGTTAGTCGAGGGCAAACTGGATGTAATGCGCGGCAAGACAAAACATTTTATCCGTACGTTGTAATCGTTTATTTTTGACCGCATAGAAATATCGCATAAATTATTCGAGTGGGTTACTGAGTGTCCCACACCCGAGATGTGAATTGTGGACTGTACGTAAGGCGCATTTAATCGTTTACATAATGTATCAGTAGCAAAACAATGCTGACTACCGTTATCTAACAAAACTCTAGCTGTATGATAACAATTGTTGCTGTCCGCTACTTCTACCAATGCTGTGGAAAGTAAAATCGGCTTTAACGCATTTGATTTCGTATAAATATGACTCGCGTCGGTCTCGTCGCAGTCAGCTGTGGAATGCAACGCCGTAGATGCATGTATAGTCTGCATAGTGCTCGGCCCAGCTGATGGCTCGGCGCGCGCACGTGCACTATAACTATCGCTGCACTGCTCATTCGAACTATCTACGTGCAACAAGCTGTTATGTTTTTTCTGACATTGTTTACATGGACCGAATATGCAATCATTAGTTGAATGTCCAGATCGCAAACAGTTGTGACATAACCTTTTGTCGCATACAAAACGAAACCTTTCCTTTATAGATAAGTTAAGAAAAGTAATACACGCATAAAGGCCATGGTTTTTGTTACATAAAACACATGCTCGATTTTTTAGTTTCGGATTAGAATATTTATTCGTATTATCGCTTTTACTAGTAGAAGCATAACTATGGATGCGTGTTGTTGAGGTTTTGTGTGAATCGTGATATTTTATTCCGTTAGAAAGTAGTGCAGGCTTTGGCTTGTTATGACTAGCGTTTATCATTTCTAACATATCGGCCCGGTTTCTCAGGAAGGAAAGCAAATCTTCCAATTTAACTTGTGAATCTAAGGAAATGGAACCCTTGTGGTTCTCCCATTCACGCTCTGTTGAAGTGTCAAGTTTAGAAACGACTAGATAAATTATTAAAGTGTCCCATGACTCTGTGGGTTCATTTAAAGTTTTAAGCGCACGTAAATTTCTTAAAATTGTATCAATTAACTTCCTAATATGTATAGGCGATTCCTGTTTAATAGACACAATAGTAAATAGCGAATTAATATGATTTTGAATTAAGAGCCTGGTATTATGATAACGATTTTCGAGTAACTCCCATGCATGAATATAATTTACGGCGGTGAACTCTAAGGCACTGATCACCTGGAGTGCACTACCACTGAGTGAAGATCTCAAATAGTGAAACTTTTGTATCGCATCAAGGTCCGAACGTTTATGAATCATAGTGACATATGAGTTTCTATATTCTAGCCAATTATCATACGTTGTGCCATCGTAATTGGGAAGACGAATTTCCGGGAGTTTTACATTTGAATTATTTGAAGTTGAGGGTAGGGTTTTTTCAACGACCTGGACGCTGTCAACAGTCTTCACACTCGCTACCAAACAATTTGCAGCAGCCATAGTACCAAAATATAATGATTCTAATGATTCTACGTATTCAATATTATTTTCAATTTCACTTTCAGAAGAATAAAGCTCAATTTCACTTTGAATGGCGTTAAATTTTTGAAAATTGTCGTCTACTGCCTGCATAAGTAATTTTAATTCGGTGATTTGAATATTAGTATATTTATCTGAATTTAAAGTGTCTACATATTTTTTAAATTGTGTTATTCTACCCTTTAGATTACCCCTTTGTTTCCTAAGTTCGGGAAGATATTCTTCTACCGACCGTTTCTTAGGGGAACCGGGAATGTTCAATTTAATAGGATCACTCATTTTGATGGCGTAACAATAGGAAACTGGAATTACTCACGTGTGCATGTACCAACGGCTCGTGGATATGAACTTGCACTCGTTCCCGCGCAACTGTAACGTGAAATGCACCGCTTTAACACAAATCGTTTAGGGAATGGAGTAGACGGGAACAAAGACCTGACCGGCTCGTTCTGATGCTTGGTGTCCTGGTTCTGGCGAGGATCGTCTTGCTTCATGCGGCTCCGAGGGACCAAAATGTTGAGGCAGGAGGGCTCCCGTCCACTTTTCTTCTTCAAATAAAGCGATGCAAATAGATTTGAACGTTTAATGGTACTTAATGCTGTTATTATCAGTAACAAATTACTCGTTATGATGAAATTTATATAAAAAAATGCAAATTAAAGATCAGTCGCGGCCGAGCGTGGCAAAATGGATCCTGTCAGTACGTCTTCCAGGCTTCTTTCACCCGCCTCTTTCAAGTTGCCGTGCCGTCCTCGCTAGATGGCGCCAGCAGTCGGCGCCGACAAATAGTAATGACAAAATAAAAATGACATGGAATATTATAAATAGTGAAACAGGAAAGGTCAGAAGTCGTAATAATGAGTACAATTTAAATTGTGATAATAAAACCTTGACTTCTGATGCTGATGTTGCTGCAGCATTTGAGAGGTTTTTTACTGACATTCCAGTTTCAACTACAAAAGCCTTGATTTCCTCCCCCACTGTAGCTGAATCTGTTTTAAAGGAGAATGTTAAAGATTGTGAAAGTAATTTCAGTTTTCAAAAAATTTGTGTTATAGATATATTAAAAACATTTAACACTCTCAATAAAAAGAAAACTGCTGATCTGTGGGGTAATTCCGTGGATGTCGCTAAATCAGTAATTATGACAATAGCTCCAGTTTAAGCTTGCATATTTAACGAATGCATTGACTGTGGTGTTTTTCCTGACCTAATGAAACATAGCAAATTAATTCCATTGTTTAAATCAGGTAGCACTTCTGACCCCTCTAATTTTAGACCTATTTCTGTGCTACCCACATTTAGTAAAATTTTTGAAAAGTTGATGCTAGACCAAATTCAAATTCATTTTCATAGAAATAAACTTTTACATTGTAAACAGTATGGTTTTACTAGGGGTCGCTCAACAACTGACGCCGGTGTTGAGCTTTTAATCCAAATATTTGATACCTGGGAGGAATCACAGGATGCCCTAGGGGTATTTTGTGATTTATCCAAGGCTTTCGATTGTGTTTTACATGAAACTTTGGTCAGGAAGCTTAACCACTATGGAATTAGGGATGCTTCTTTGAGCCTTCTAATCTCATACTTGAGTAACAGGATTCAGAAGGTCGACATTAACGGTAAAAGATCTCCGGGATCAGTGGTTACAATGGGAGTTCCGCAGGGTTCAATACTAGGTCCATTCTTGTTTTTGGTTTATATTAATGACTTACCTTATTTTATGAAAGACAGTCATGAGATAGTATTGTTTGCTGATGATACTTCACTTTTATTCAAAGTGAAACGACGACACCCAAATTATGACGATGTGAATAATGCGATCTCAAAGATTGTTTACTGGTTTAGTGTAAATAACTTGCTATTAAACGAGGGAAAAACCAAATGTGTAAGATTTGTATTGCCTAATGTTAAGCAAGTAACAACTAGTTTACAAATTAAAGATAAGAATGTGAATCCTGTGGACACCACTGTGTTTCTAGGCATCACGTTAGATGTCAAGCTTCAGTGGGGCCCACATATAGCTAAATTGTCGAATAGACTTAGCTCTGCGGCTTAAGCAGTAATGAAGATCCGTCGGTTAACTGACCGCGAGCGAATACGGACGCTTATCGCTGTTTGTTTGGTGCGCGTGTTTGGTTGTTGTGATACGTTTGCTTTTGAACGCGGGTCGTTATTGGGTTAAAGTTGATTTGTTATTGTATCAACATCAACATGAGTCTTCGAGGAACCCCACCGAGGTGTGCACTGTCTGATTCGGACCTAACATCCAGCGTAATTGAGGAATCCAGGGAAACGAATTTAACCTTTCGTAAAAGGAAGGTACCTGACAACGACGACGACCCTTTGTTAAGGGAATACAAACGTGAACTCTCAGCTTCCCTGTCTGAAAACCAACAAGCACTAGCAAATACCTTGAATGAGTTTCGAACAGAAGTAAAAAACACATTAACTTCCTTTCAAAATGAAATGATGAATTCAATGAGAGATATATTAGGGAAACAGAACGAAGCCATCGACAAATTGCATACAAATATAAGTGAAATCAAGGTGCAGATGACTAGTATCCAGCAAACAAACGAAGCTTTATTAAGTGACCAAATCCGACTTAAAAAGATCATCTCTGAGCTCGAAAACGAGCAGAAATCGGTTTCGTTGAAGGTAGAACGCATGAAGCGCGAGATTTGTGAATGTACAAAATCTATCCGTGAACTTACGTCTCAACTGCAATCAAAAGAGCAAATAGGAAGGCAGAATAATATCGAAATCTCGGGAGTTCCTGTTGTTAAAGGTGAAAACTTGCATAACATAATGGATACAATTGCAAAAAAAGTTGGGTTTCCGCTAGTGTCAACAGATATCGACTATATTCATCGAGTGAGACGATATGCGTCAAACTCTGAACAGTCCTCTTTGCCTCCTAACATAATTGCAAGATTCACGCAGCGTAAACGAAAAAATGATTTACTCGCTTCAATACGTACTCGACGCGGTCTCAGCACAGCTGACTTAAGTATCGACGGCCCATCGAAACCTGTTTTCGTTAACGATCATCTGACGCCGCACAATAAACAACTATACGGCCGCGCTCGAAAAATAGGTAGACAATTGAACTATAAATTCATTTGGTTAAACGACTGCAAGATATTCGTCCGCAAAAGTGAAACTTCGAAGGCAATACTTATATCTAGTGAAAAAGACTTGGAAAAAATTAAATGACTTTTACTGTTACGGTTTTTGGTCATACATATTATACTATCTTCTCATGTAATTGTTCACAAATCAATATTGTATCTAATTATAGTTAAGGTGTTACTAATTTCTATCTTCATACAAATCCAAACTAGTGTGCTTATGTATTCTCTTTATTTAACAAATGTTTACTTATTAATAACAAACGGAAAAAAAGGTTATTTCTTGCGTTGTTCTTATTATGGCTCCAGTAGTTCTCATATTGCTGGTAATAAAGAGTTAAGTTTATTTAATGCAGTTTATAAGATACGTAATAAAATATTGTCTGGGTTATTGATGTGGAAATGTTGTTACCCACATTATCAACATAAAAATAGTAATGTTTTGCTTATAAACGGAGTGGTACAATTTTAATTCATATTTTATCTCTTTGAATATATATATCCGTGATGGCTAACACAAATTTATCTATTTATTATCAAAACGTCAGAGGTTTGCGAACAAAATCACACGAATTCTTACGTAATATTTTGAACTGTAATTATGACATTATCTGTCTCACTGAATCATGGCTAAATGACTCTTTTTATAGTGCCGAATTTTTCGATAGCTCATACGATGTGTTTAGATGTGATCGTAATCCAAACGCCAGCGGTCATTCTCGTGGTGGCGGTGTGGTGATTGCGGTGCGGCGCGGACTGTGCGCGCGTGAGACCTCTCAAGCGGTTTAAATCAGACTTCGTAACTATTAAGAGAGAGCTTAAATCAATAGACTGGTCAAAAATATTTTCAGCTATGACTACTGTGGACGCTATGGTTGAATATTTATATAATAAACTAAATGAACTTATAATTAAATATGTCCCTACAAGTATTGTCTGTAATAGTCAAAAATACCCTCCTTGGTATACAAGACCTCTCATTAAACTCAGTAAAGAGAAGCAGAAATTTCACAAAAAATGGAAAAATTATGGAAACATTCAAGATTATTCTGCTTTTTCGACTTTAAGGAAAAGATTGCGTAAGTTGGAACGCGAATGTTACACGAGCTTTAACAAATATTCTGAAGAAAAAATTAAAGTTAATCCGCGATTTTTCTGGTCTTACGTTAAGTCGCAAAAGCAGGGCTGTGAAATCCCACATAATATGTTATATAATAGAGCAATATTATCTGACGGTGGTGAAATTTCTGAAGCTTTTAATAAATATTTTCATTCTGTCTTCGTAAGTGGCAATAATAATCGTTCTACTACTCATCCCAGCGATATTCGGTCAGATATCGATATTGGAACTATAAAATTGGACCTGGAACTCGTTCACAATGCTCTAAAATATGTAAATATTAACAAGGGAGCGGGCGCAGACGGAATTCATCCTATGTTTATCTCTCGTTGTTCTGAAGAACTAACCTTCCCTATTTTTATTATTTTTAAAAAATCTCTTGACACAGGCGTCTTCCCAACTTTGTGGAAAAGGGCTCTGATAACACCTATCCCAAAAAATAAGGAAATTAATGTCATAACGCAATATACACCCATTTCCAAACTGTGCATTTTTAGTAAATTATTTGAAAAAATAGTCACTTCACAACTATGTTGTGCAATTAGGAATTTCGTCTCGCCTGCACAGCACGGCTTTATCAAATCACGTTCGGTAGAAACAAACATGGTTACATTTACTGATTTTTTGTCAAGGTCTATGGACACGGGCATTCAGGTAGATGCCATATATACCGACTTTTCTAAGGCTTTTGACAAGATCAATCATGATTTGTTAATTGAAAAACTTGCCAAGGTCGGTATACATGGCAACCTGCTCAGATGGATAGATTCTTACATTCGGAATAGGAGTCAGGCAGTTTGTCTAAAGGGCTATTGCTCCCGTTTTTCGGAGGTCCCCTCAGGCGTACCCCAGGGTTCACATTTAGGACCTGTATTGTTCTCATTGTACATAAACGACATCGGTGACATTCTTGAATATAGTTCTCACCTTTTATATGCAGATGACACAAAAATTTATCGCTGTATTGTTAGCGATGATGACTGTATTAAATTACAAGCTGATATACATTCGCTTTCTAAATATTGTCAAGAAAACCAACTTTTTATCAATTTTGATAAATGTTCTGTCATTTCATATACTCGTAAACGATCACCGATCGTATTTAACTACTCTTTGGGTAATTCTCCTCTAAAACGTGTTGAAAAGATTCGGGACCTTGGGATCATCATGGATAGCAAAGTCAATTTTGACGCTCACATCGATACCATCATCGGTCGAGCTTTTAGAAGCTTAGGATTCATTAATAGGGTAAGTAAGCCTTTTAGATACCCGTTTACATTAAAAATACTTTATTTTTCGTTTGTAAGATCCATACTAGATTTTGGTTGTGTTGTTTGGAATCCACACTTTAAGCACCACGTTGACAGAATTGAAAAAGTTCAAAAGAAATTTATTAAAACCTTAAATTATCGTAATAACATTAAAAACGTATCGTATGAAGCATCTCTTTCTTCTCATCGTCTGTTATCTCTGGCCAATCGCCGTAAACAATTTGATATGATGTTTCTGTATAAAATACTTAACGCTAAAATAGATTCTTCACTACTGTTGTCTAAAATAAACTTTTTAGCTAAAGTCCGCTTACCTCTGCGTTCTTTGCGCGCTATAAATACATTTGTACCACCTCGTTTTAAAAGAAATATAACAAAAATGGCTTTTTCCACCGTTGCTTAAACATGTATAACAAAGAATTTGTAGAACTCGATCTTTTCAATAACTCTCTGGTTACATTTAAACGCAAAATTATTGAAAAATTTAAATAGTTAATAAGTACATACCTTGCTTTATCTAAAATTATAATAACCTAAGTATACTTCTGTCGATATATTATTCTTACGTTTATTAGAATATATCGTGCTAAACTTGCAAATATTAATATTCAAAATTCACAATTGTAACATATTATGTCTGAAGTATGTTTATTCACAATTGTAACATATTATGTCTGAATTATATACTTTTTAGTAGTATTACACAGCTCGTATTAGTATTTGTAAGTCTTGTGATTAATTTTCGGCACTGTTTTGTCTTTTTGTGTGTTAAGACTTAAAATGTAAAACTATTTTTAATATGACTGTTTGTGCCAAAATAAAATTAAAAAAAAAAAAACTCACGTTGATACATCCAGATTAGTTTATTTCAGTTACTTTCATAGTGTAATGTCGTACGGCATTTTACTGAGGGGAAATGCTGCCGACATTCAAACTATCTTTGTGCTTCAGAAGAGGGCTATTCGAGCAATATATAACCTAAAGGCTGGCGACTCTCTCAGAGAGAGATTTAAGAATATAAATATAATGACAGTTGCATCACAATACATTTATGAAAATTTGATTTATGTTCATAAAAATACTGGAATGTTTTCAAAAAACAGTGATATTCACAATGTAAACACTAGAAGTAAGAACAAATTAGCAGTACCTTATACTAGGCTCCATAAAATAAATAATTCTTTTAGGGGTCTGTGTGTAAGATTTTACAACAAAGTACCAAATGATATTCAGAAATTAGATCTTAATAAATTTAAAATCAAAATCAAAGAAAAGCTTTATAAAAAAGCTTATTATAAAGTGTCAGATTACACAGAAGACAGTTTGGATCTGAAATGCTCCAAGCACTCCAACAGCTATTTCTAATTGTCTTTATTTAATTGATACTACATTGTATTGTAATTTTGTATTGCATCATTTTTTTTTTTTTTAAATTCATATTTTGTATTGACCTGGTAACGACATACTCTTTTTTTTGTTTGTAAATGTCGTTGCTTTTGTGCGCTGTGGTTTCTTGCGCCCATTCTTTGCCACAGTTAAAAAATTATGTCCTGAATGGGTGGTAGGTTAAAAAAGATTTGGACGATTCAAAGTACTTATTAATTGAGTTTATTAAATAAATATATTTTGACTTTGACTTTGACTTTGACTTTGAACTGAACCTGCCACAAATCAAACTACCTTCGACTTCAAATATCCTGAATCAACGAAGGCTCTCGGGTTGCGTTGGAGACCTCAAGAAGATGTCTTCTTATTTTAATGCAAGTTAAGCAGCGCGCCATCAAAATCACTCAGCAAACGTTCACTTTTGTCGGAAATATCAAAGATCTTCGAATCACTGGGCTGGCTTTCTCCAGTGACAACAAAATTAAAACTTTTATTTCAAAGAGTGTGGCTATATGATGTTCAATGGAATAGTGAGCTACCAGAAGAGTTTAACAGGGAATGGGATATTATACGTCAAGATTTATCAAACATAATGAGATCAAGGTGCAGCGATGGTTAAAAAGTCACGAAAACGAAACAACTGAGCTACATGGGTTTTGTGACTCGTCAACAAAGGCTTACGCTTGTATCATCTACTACAAAATAAGTCAGTAGGATCAGGGCAAAGCAGATCATTCATCAATTATCATTGGAGCAGCGAAAGCAAGATTAGTACCTGCAAAGAAAAATATCACGTTACCACGGCTCGAGTTAATGTCTTGTCTCTTGCTATCTAAATTAATGGACACAGTAGCTAAAACTCTTATCAATAACAGCATCAAAATGTTTGGATGGACAGATTCCACCGCAGCACTAGGGTGGACTCAGGACGACTCCAACCGATGGAAAGCATTCGTCGCAAATAGAGTTGAACAAATCAAAGCAGTTATGCCTTCAGATTGTTGGCGACATGTAAGGTCCCAAGATAATCCAGCTGACTGCGCCAGCAGAGGAATCACTGTTAAACAACTGCAGCAACACGCTTTATGGTGGACAGGACCCAAATGGTTAACCTCGTTCAATTCAAAAAATCAAAAGGAACGCCCGGTATAAATCACAGATCAAGAACTAAAACAATCAACTAAAGTTCAATCAACTGTTGCAATATGCCACTATAAATCAAGACAATTTTATTAACAATTTAATAAATAAACACAGCAATTCGTTCATGTAACCCGAGTACTTGCTTGGATACTACGTTGGGTGTCACGTAACCGGCAATTATCAGAAACACAATGTCATTTGTCTCCGAAATCACGAGAAGATTAACTCTAAGAGCAAAATCCTTAGCTTAAATCCCTTCTTAGTTAAAGACGGATTGCTGAGAGTAGGTGGCAGAATCAGACACGCGCAAATAACAGAGTCCATGAAACATCCCTTAATCATCCCTCATGACGGCCATATCACAAGGTTGCTTATAAACCAAGCCCATAGAAGCACTTTTCATGGAGGAGCAAGATATTGACCCAAGCACATCTAAGACGGCAGTACTGGATAATAAGAGGGAACAGAGCAGTTAAGAAGAACATCCGCTACTATATCATATGCAGAATAAATAACCCCGAGAAACTGTTGTGTATGTGTGTGTGAGCGCTGCGTCCGCGCCTATTGTAAAGGGTCCGCCAAATAACTTTTTTTTTTTGAAAATGCTATAAAAAAAAAACTACTGAATATTTTCTCAAATTTCTTTTTTTATTTATAAGTACAATCCTTCCGGTTAATAATGGAAAATAATTTCATTCAAATGGCTGCCTCGGCTGGCCATGCAGTAGCCTACACGATCGGTCCAATTTTTAAGCACATTATCGATTGTGTGCAGCTGTATTTCACCAATGGCTTCACGAATATTGTCCTTTAAAGCGTCAATTGTCTCTGGCTTGTCGGCGTAACATTTATCTTTGAGGGCACCCCACAAATAATAGTCCAACGGTGTCAAATCGCAGCTCCGAGGTGGCCAAACGACATCAGCTCTGCGGCTGATAATGCGATCTTCAAAAACAGGGCGCAAAACATCGAGTGTAGCTTCGGCTGTGTGGCACGTAGCGCCGTCCTGTTGAAACCAAATGTTGCCAATATCCTCCTCTTCAATTTTTGTGAACAAAAATTCGTTCAACATGGCCCGATAACGATCGCCATTGACTGTAACGGCCACTCCTTGCTCATTTTCAAAGAAAAATGGCCCAATTATGCCTCTGGACCAAAATCCGCACCAAACAGTGACTCGTTTTGGGTGTACCGGCTTTTCAATGTATGCGTGCGGGTTTTCTGTGCCCCAAATACGACAATTTTGCTTGTTTACATACCCGCCAAGATCAAAATGAGCTTCATCCGAAAAGATGATTTTTTTGGCAAAATCGGCATCTTCTGTAAGTCGATCGCAGGCCCACTCAGCGAAGCGAAAACGCATTGGATGGTCAGTTGGCTTCAACTCCTGAACCAATTGGACTTTGTATGGCGTCATACCAAGGTCTTTATGCAAAATTCGTCTCAATGATGTCTCCGAAATGTTCAATTGTTGAGAACGACGGTGAATTGATGTTGATGGCGCTTCACGCACACTTTCTGCCACAGCATCGATATTCTCGGGTGTACGCACTGTTTTTGGCTTTTCACGCTTTGGTTTATCGATGAGGATGCCAGTTTCTTTCACTTTTTTCACAAGATAACGAACATACGGAGCTGACGGTGCTTCTCTTCTTCCAAAAACCGTACGCAATTTTCGCACACATTCTGCAACATTACCATGATTTTCAAAGTAATGTCGCAATATTTCCCAGCGTTGTTCAAGCGTATACACAACCATATTCGCTCAGCGGAAGGATAAAACTAATTATCTGTCAAATCAGACATGAGCTAAGTGTTACCATTCACGAAATAAGCACTAGTTAAAAAAAAAAACTTTAGATGGCGGACCCTTTATTTGCCAATAAACAGTGTGCTATTAGCAGTCGTGTGTATCACTCGTACAACCCGTTCCCGTATCTAACATTGGCAACGAGTACCCACGAGTTAAGCAAAAAAAAAAAAGTGAACCATCAGAATGTCGCATTTCGGTATTTTATCGACATTTGACCATAATGTCCAGGATTGGAAGACTTATAAAAGTCGGATACTACAGTGGTTCTTGGCAAACAACATCGGTTCGAAAAATGACACGGCGGGAGTAAAACGGCGAGCGATTTTGCTAAGCGCACTCGCAGACGGCACGTTCAAACTTGCAGCAGACTTGGCGTTACCAAAACAACTCGAAGATGTGCCCCTTGAAGAAATCTTCGCTTTACTAGACGGCCACTTCACCCCGAAGCGATGTGGGTTCAGCGAACGATATAAGTTCTACGTGGCAGCACAGCAACCCGGCGAGACATATTCCCAGTTGGCTGCAAGGCTACGGGACTCACAGCTCATTGCGGGTTCAACAACGTGGAGGAGGCGCTTCGAGATCGCTTTGTCATGGGGATGTTGGGGGGACCGGAGCGTGAGAAGCTTTTTGCGCACGACCTGGCATCGCTATCGCTAGCGAAAGCGGTCGAGCTGGCGGAGAGCATTCACTGCGCTCGTGCAGGAGCTACATCGGCACCTACGGTTCAGCATCAAGACCCAGTGTTTAAGATAGCGAAAGGACAAAGTTCGGCTAAGTCAAATCAAGCGGTCGATCGAAAAGTGAAGTGTTTAGTGTGCGGTCGTTCTAATCATGAATCAGCCCAGTGTCGGTTTGCAAATTATACGTGCAAAAAATGCAATAAAAAAGGGCATTTGCGTAAAATGTGTACAAAAATTGATTACGTGACAACGGGGGAAGTAAGATAGGACAAGATAATGACGGAAAAGGTAACGATAAACGGCGTCCAGCTGGAATTTGAAATTGACAGAGGTTCTTCAGTAACAGTAATATCCGAAAACACTTATAATTTATATTTTAAAAACCAACCGTTACTAGCCACGGGCGAAAAGCTTTGTAGTTATAACGGTAATAGGTTGATGTGTGTTGGCTATGTTCGGTTGCCAGTTAGGTATAGAGATCAGACTCGAATACTTATTGTTTACGTCATACGAAACGGAGGGCCCCCATTGCTGGGAAGAGATTTTATAACGAGTTTTAAATTAGAATTTTCAGTTAAATCCTCTCATTTCATCAGTCCGAGTTCAAACAGTATTGAATTGTTGCAATCTCAATTTCCTAACGTTTTTTTCAAATAAATTAGGAACATTTAATAAATATAAAGTCAAATTAAAGTTAAAACCGGATGCTCAACCGGTTTTTTTTAAAAGCAAGGCCAATGCCATTCGCGCTGCGTTTAGGTATTTAAAGCCAGTCGACCATTCTGACTACGCATCTCCAGTAGTTCCGGTGCTCAAACGGAATGGGTCTGTAAGGTTATGCGCGGATTATTCGGTCAGCATAAATAAGCAGTTAGTGATAGACCAATACCCCTTACCTACAGTTCATGAATTGTTCGCGAAATTGCATGGTGGACAACAATTTTCAAAAATAGATCTGCCAATGGCGTATAATCAACTGTTATTAAATGATGAGTCACAAAACATTACCTGCATTAATACTCATCGCAGGCTCTTTAAATATACGCGCTTAGTGTTTGGATTATCAAACACGCCTTCAATATTCCAGCGGGTGATGGAAAACGTCCTTGCAGGCATAGATGGAGTGCTGTGCCTATTAGATGACGTGCTTGTCACCGATAAATGTCCTATTTCACATTTAAATAAACTTCGTACTGTACTCAAAAGGTTGGAGGACGCGGGGTTAACCCTACAAAAAGAGAAGTGTGCATTTTTTAAGGATGAAATTTGTTACCTTGGTTACATTATAAACAAGGACAGCCTTAAGAAAGATCCACTAAAAATTAAAGCCATTATGAATGCGCCAAGGCCAACAAATGTCAATTCTTTACAGTCGTTTTTAGGGTTAGTCAATTATTACCGAAACTTCGTTCCAAACGCTTCAAGCATTTTGAGCCCCGTATATGAGTTATTAAAGAAAGGAGTTAAGTGGGTTTGGTCTACGGAACACGAAAATTCATTTTTAAAAATAAAGAAATATTTGACGTCAGATCAGGTCTAAGCGCATTTTAATTCAAATTCTAAATTAATTTTAACCGTTGATGCTTCCCCGAGCGGGTTGGGAGCTGTGCTGTTACAGATAGGTAACGACGGAATAGAAAGACCAGTTTCTTTTGCTTCCCGAACATTGAATTCGGCAGAGAAACGGTACTCTCAGATACAAAAGGAAGCCACCGCCATTATTTGTATGGAAAATCTGATCCGTTTATTCTACGTACTGACCATAAGCCGCTCGTTTCTATTTTTGGTCAACATAAGGGCATTCCGGAGGTGTCGGCAAATAGATTGCAGCGCTACGTAATGTTTCTATGTGCTTACAACTATAGTATCGAATACATACGTAGTGGGGACAACAGCGCTTATTTCTTATTGCGGGCGAGCCTATGCCCGGAGTCCGGCTACGCCAGTACGGTTTGTCGTGGAGCGGGGGTCCTTTCTGTAGGCACTGCCTAAGCTGTCGGACACTCCAGCCGATTTGCGAGCGCCCCGTTGTCCACGTCGACTCTCTGCTGGGTAGGTCCTACCTTTCCACTCCCGCACGAACTCCATCCTTGGACGGGCTCCCCACATAGCGTGCCCGTTTGAGATTGTTAGGAGTAGGGGCAGCAAGAAAGAAGATGCCGACCACCCGAAGACAAAGCCAAGCCGAGACGACAACGGGACTACGAACGTTCGACAGACCACCCGCATCAGCCTCAAACCTTGCCTCAACCGTGACGCCAATGGAACCGCAACAAGAGACCGCTGAACGCGGCATCACCGCCACTACGGAAGTTAGACGCAACGACGACGCACCCCCACCCGACCGCCCAGAGCCGGGCCGCCGTCGGTACGATCGACAACGAGCGTCGCCTCACGAGTAAAACAAGCGCAACTTCAAGCGGAGGAGCGGCTCGCCGAAGTACGTCGGCGAGAGTTACAATTGGAAACGGAAATGATTAAGAAGAGACTTGCATACGAAATCGCCGTTATTGAAGAAGAAACGGATTTAGAACCGGAGAGCTTGGATGGTTGGATCGGCGTCGGAACGTACATGAGCCCGACACAGATAAAGTCGGAAATGTGCGACAAAGACAAAAGGATGCGCGTGCAAGTGAGATGGACAGAGGTCGCCACCTCACTGATTCGCCATATGTTGAAAACGAAAACGTAGTGAAAGAGGCAGCGAACCGTGATCAAACGAGCAAAGACGACACGGGGATGGTTAAGCTCGCACTTACACTAGAGAAAATGATGCATAATCGACCGGTACCACGACAGGCGCTGGATTTGCCTGTATTCAGCGGCTCGCCGGCCGAATGGTTGCCGTTTAAAGCGGCGATGCGCGATACGACTAAACAATTTAACTTTAGCAAAGCCGAGAACTTGGCACGATTAAGAAGCTGTCTTAAAGATGAAGCAAAGGAAGCGGTGTCCGCTCTTTTATATACGGCCGTGGACCCGGAAGTGGTTATGAAAACACTCGAGCAATGCTTCGGACGGCCAGAAGTAATAATTGATCGAGCGCTGGACGACATTAAGAGACTGCCGCGTCCCGGCACGACGGCCAGTGAGTTGAACACGTTCGCGATCAAACTGCAGAACATTGTGTGCATACTCGATAATATCGACAACAGAGGGTACTTACGAAATCCAATGTTAACGCGAGAAGTGGTGGACAAGCTCGGACCGCACCTACGCTCAAGGTGGTGCGACTACGCAACTGACTACGGAAGCTATGCCGAGCCTGAGATCGTCACGCTATCCCACTTCCTCATGAGAGAAGCCGACAGAGCCCTACAGTATGCATACTTGAGCTACAACCCTACGCGAAAGAACGTGATTACGGAAACACGAGCGAACGTGAAACAACGAATCGAGCGAAAGAAAAATACGGCTGTATACGCAACAAGTGATGACGTCATAAACAAAGAATGTCTATGTTGTGGAGGACGTCATGACGTGCCGCAATGTGATCGCTTTAAAACCATGACGGTTAAACAACGATGGGAATGGATAAAGAAAAGCGGAGTGTGTTTCCGTTGTGCGGATAAGAAACACCGTCGCCTACAATGCGATAAACGCGATCTGTGCGGAGTTGATGATTGCCGCCATCCCCACCACGCCTTGCTACACGAACACCGCACCAGGCCGAACGAAACCGAGATGGTGGCGTCGGTTTATCACTCGACCGATGCTACCAAGGTGTTACTGAAAGTATGTCCCGTTACCATCAAGGGACTAAAGGGGTCAATCGACACATACGCCTTGCTCGACGAGGGGTCGACTGTTACGCTAATCGACCAAGACCTGGCGGACTACGTAGGCGCGGACGGGCCGGCGAACGATTTGAAAATACGAAGCGTGAATACACAAACGACGTGCGAAACCAAGACGGTGAATTTAAAGTTAATTGCAACTACGAATAAACGACAATTCGACATTAAAGCTAGAACGATGAAAGATTTATCACTCAACGAACAGACGTTGCACAACGACTGTTTGAGATACACTCATATGAAAGAGTTATCAAACAGCAACGTCTGCTACGGACATGTCAAGCCTCGAATACTGATTGGGGCAGACAATTGGCATCTCATAGTCACACGAAGATTGCTACAGGGCAAGCGAGACGAACCGATCGCATCGCTCACGAAGCTGGGGTGGGTAATACACGGATCAGCGCCACGGTCAAGCGTGCTGATGGAGAGTAATACGGCTGCGGTGTTATACGTAAACACGCCGCAGTGCGCGACGATCTCGCGCACTCTTTTACCCGACAACGAACTCCATGCTATAGTAAAGAAGCACTTCGAAATTGACTCACTGGGAATAACAAAGAAGGAGCGAGTGAGCCCGAGTGTTGCACGCGCCATGGAATCGTTTAGAACGACGACAAAAAAAGTCAACGGAAAATACGAAGTTAGATTACCGTGGCGACGTGATGACGTCACGCTGCCGCCAAGTTACGAGTCAGCATTGAGACGATTGAAATCCATAGAACGGAAGATGGACAAGTCTGACGAATTCAAACGAGCTTATACGAATCAAATAGAGAATCTATTTGATAAACACTACGCCGAGGAAAGTAGCGAGAGCGATTTGATGAGCCCACATTTATGGTACTTACCTCACTTCGCCGTAACAAATCCGAATAAGCCCGGAAAACTACGAGTTGTCTTTGACGCGGCCGCCGAAGCAAACGGAGTTTGTCTGAATGACGAGCTTTTGGAGGGTCCCGACTTACTACGCGACCTGGCGGGCCTGCTACTACGATTTCGCGAACGAGCTATCGCAATTACGGCCGACATCCGGGAGATGTTTCTTCAAGTTAAGATATTTAAAGGTGACCAACCCGCTCAGATGTTCCTATGGAGGGGCGCCGACCGAACGAAGCCACCTACACGCTACAAGATGACGTCAATGATATTCGGAGCTAAGAGTTCACCTTTCTTAGCGCACAGCGTGAGAGATTTGAACGCTGAAACGCACGCTGCCGAGTATCCGCGCGCATACGAAGCAATTACGAGAAACCATTATATGGACGACTACGTCGACTGCTACGACACCGAGCAAGAAGCGATTGAAACGATAAAGGAGGTCGCGAAGGTTCACGCGCAGGCAGGATTCACGCTGGCCGGTTATAACTCCAACGGACCGTGCGTGTTGCGTGAACTGCCAGCAGAAAGCCGTGACACATCACCTCGACAGCTCGGCGCTAGTTTTCAGCAATGGGGCAGAACGCTCGGTTTACTATGGGACGCTGCTACAGACGAGTTGGCGTTTAACACCGAGATGGTTCGCGTGCACGACGACGTGAAGCAAATGAGGCGCGCTCCTACTAAACGAGAGGCGCTGAGTGCGGTTATGTCAATATTTGACCCACTCGGACTGTTGAGTTATTTATTATACTATACGAGCGAAGATCATCTTACAAGGCATATGGCGGTTAAAAATAGAATGGGACGAGGTCTTACCCGATTACGAGGCCGGCAAGTTCCATGAATGGTTGAACGGATTGAGGGCATTACGTAGTCTGCGTCTACCCCGGCGTCTACATACGGGGGGAGTGACGAGAAAGCAACTACATGTTTTTTGTGACGCCAGCGAAGTCGCTTACGGCGTTGCAGTATATTGGAGAATGAAGGGTGAAAATGGCGAAATACAAGTCGCACTCGCCGCTGCTAAGGCCAGAGTGGCACCGATAAAGCAACAAAGTATTCCGAGAAGGGAGTTGCAAGCGGCGTTGATAGCTACGCGACTAGCGAGCTCAGTATTGAATGAACAAAGATGGCAACCTGAGAGAGTCGTATATTGGACCGATTCACAAACAGTGTTGAAATAGATTAATAACGACACGGTGCGTTACACCCCCTATGTAGCGCATCGCTTAACTGAGATCACAGAAACGACGATGCCGTCACAATGGCGATGGGTCCCTACGGCTCACAATGTCGCGGACGACGTAACGCGCGGCAGTGAGATTATGAAAACGAAGAATGATCGGTGGTTTGTCGGACCGGCATTTTTATATGCAAACGAAACCGAATGGCCTACGAGTGACGTCATCAACAACGAACACAGCGCGGAGAGTGAACACTGCGTGACGCACACGCACACGTGGCAGAGTGATAGTAGCGTAGTGCCAGACGCTAAGCGCTTCTCTTCCTACGAGCGTTTAGTTAGAACGATGGCGAACGTGCTACTATTCACTCAGAGATGCCGCCGCCGCGCTAGTAACATGACAATTGAACATATCAACGAGGCCGAGCGCCTACTAACCATTGAATCGCAACGAGAGAGCTTCGCAGACGACATCGACCGCCTCAAAGCATCCCGCAAACTACGCGCGGGCAGCAGATTACGGCGAGCGAGCTTATCTACCGACTCAGCGATTATGGCTCTAAGACGAATGGCGGCCAGGAGGGGATGGCCCCACGTTATATATAGTGACAACGCTACGAATTTTAAAGGCGCGGACCGAGAATTAAAGGCCGCATACGAAGAATGGGAGCCAGCGCTACGAGAATACGCGCTAACGCAACGCACAGAGTGGCGTTACATTTCACCAGGCGCGCCACACCAAGGCGGCGCATGGGAACGGCTGGTGAGAACAGTCAAAACGGCGCTGCGCACTACGCTCAACGAGAAGTCACCGCGTGAAGAAGTACTTATGACGCTACTAGCCGAAGCCGAGCACACTGTCAACGCTCGGCCTCTAACACACGTCCCTGTGAGCATCGACGACCCGGAAGCGCTGACACCCAATCACTTCCTTTTGGGTAGCTCGAGCGGCCTGCCCACCACTGGGCCGTGCGAGCGCGCCGACCGAAACACATGGCGGGCGGCGCAGGCGCTGGCGGACGAGTACTGGCGACGTTGGCTGCGCGAGTATCTACCACTACTCATACCGCGCGGCGGCACGCGCGACTCCGAGCGACGCAACGTACGAGAGGGCGACGTGGTCATAATTGTGGATAACACACTACCCCGCAATGTATGGCCTAGAGGCGTCGTCACGAAGACATTTCCTGGACCTGACAACGAAGTACGCAACGTAGAGGTGCGCACCAAAGGCGGCACGTTCCGACGACCGACGACGAGACTGGCTGTCCTGCCGATGGAGTGAAGAGGCTACGCGGATGCTGCGCCGGGGGGAGCCTGTTACGGACAGAAGTCTCGACTTTATGATATTATATAGTTAGATATAATACGGCTAAATTTAGGTATGTGTATTTGCATAAGTAGATTAAGTCTCATATGTGTAAAGGTTTTTTGATAATAAACAATGAATTTTTTGCGTTTCATTTTAACAAAAGGTAAAAGTTATTAAACAGGTAATGGTTTTGACAAGGTAAGGGCCAGGTATACGTGCCCAGGGGCCTTACGCCTCTCTAAGGTAATTAAAGTTAGGAAAGTAAGAGATTAGCTTTCGTAATTATAGGTTTCTATTGTTAGGAATATCAATGTAATTAAGAAAATAAATAAGTAGGGTATCCAGATTACGAGTGATACCGTAGGGTAGGTAATAAATTTAAGATAAAAAGAGAAGTCCGAACGAAAGGGACAGCTGCACAAATTACGACGGTTCATGTGGGTAGTTAGTTATGGTAAAATGTAAAGCTGCCCACATGAGCCGGCAGCTGTCCCACAAGGCTGCTAGTTGCCAACCCATAATGTGTTTAAGTCACGGCCGATCAGAGCAGAATTTGTAAGCTCTCCGGACCCCACCTTGAAGAATAAAGAAGCACTAATCAAGAACCGAGTTTTATTGAAGAACATACAGTCCACATCGAAGCACAACGGCTAAACTGTTCGGCAACTACACCCGTCGGGAACATACCTGCAGCCCGTAGCAACCCAACTCGGCCTTTTTACAAAACTGGTGTCGACTTCAGTGGCTATGTCGACGTGAAGACTAACAATGGTCGAGAGGTTAAGACGACCAAGGGGTACATTGCTGTATTTGTATGCATAGTGACAAAAGCGGTGCAGCTGGAACTCGTCTCCGACTTGTCATCATCGGCATTTCTAGCAGCCCTTCGGCGAATGGCAGCCAGGCGTGGATCACCACGTCATGTCTATTGCGACAACGGCACAAACTTTGTGGGAGCCAGTCGCATCCTACAGCGAGAGTTTCTAAATCTGCGATAAATATTAGATTATCAATTTTATGCACAAATTTTTGACATGGAAGATGAATTCCATTTCAACGCACCATCATGGCCTAGTGCTGGCGGACTCTGGGAGGCCGCTGTAAAAAGTTTAAAGCACCACCTTCGTAGAGTACTGGGAGAGTAAAAACTCACCTACGAAGAGTATTCAAGTTTATTAGCACAAATAGAGGCTTGTTTGAATACCAGACCGCTTTGTGCCATTACAGAAGATCCAGAGGACATAGATTTTCTCACACCATCCCACTTCTTAGCTAGTGGCCCCACGCTAAGTATCATCGAGACGGAACAGGACGAAAGAACCAGGTGGCAACTAACTCAGAAGACATTTAATGATTTATGGAAACGATGGCAAAACGAGTACCTATGCCAACTATCAGCTCGTAGCAAATGGCAGCAGCCCAAGCAAAATCAGAAATAGGCGACATAGTCATGATTCACGATGCAAACTTACCACCTGGCAAGTGGTCCCTAGGAAGAGTTGTCGAGCTCCACCCTGGAAAAGATGGGCATGTACGGGGCGTGAAATTATCAACATTACCTACTAATTGTAAAGACGAACCGCCGCAGCAAATCAAACAGCCAGACACATCAAAAGCCACATCAACAAGAGCTACACCGACATGTAACTCTAGCATCAAAACAATGGTTTTTACCCTAATCACAATTATGCTTATATTACCTATACAGTATGCATATAATATATAGCACAACTAAAGGACAATCAAGCTATTTACTTCGACAAGATTTCAGATATGCAACTTGCAAGAGACGAGTGGAAGCTTATTGTTTATTATGATACTAAGGGTCTTCGTGTGGCAACATTTCTGCTAACAGCTGTTCTAAGTTTGCTCCCGTGAATTTTAACAAATTTATTATTTTTCGATGTAAATATTGACCCCCTTTCAATTATTCACCTGATATTGCACAACTAAACGTTTAACAAAGTGTTTTTTGTGTCTCTAAGTGCTACTTATTGTGAATCATAAAACTTCAATCGAATCGGCGAATGACAGTTCATTATTCGAATTGTTGTTGGTAATTATTGTGTTATTTCATTGTTTTCTCTTTACAAGGTAGTATTTTTATCATTATTTATGCATTCTAAATAAACATACTTTTAAAGAGAACATTTTAGTTAAGTACACCTTTATTTTATTTGCTAAAAAGGGTACTTCTCTTTTTTTTTAAATTTCAGTTAACTTTATAACATTGGTTGAGTATCTCCCTGGTTCTAATTGCTATAAGTACATTAAACATTTTATCAATTCAAAATGTATACTGGTACTAGAAAGGCCTTGGCTCGTCAGGAAGAGTCTAAGCTCCACCTGGCTTTGCAGGAATTGAAGGCATCCAAGGAGTTAATCAAACAATTGAATAGGGAAAGAGATGACAATGAAAAGGAAATGTTGGACTTACTGGATAGAAACAATAAATTGAAAAAAGAGATGTCTTCATTACATTCTGAGTGTAATTGTATTAATGAGGAACGGGACAAGCTTCAGTTGTTAGTAGACGGGTTCGACCAATGCGGGGATGAGTATGAGCAGGCCCTTGTGCGTATCTCTGGGTTGGAAAGGCAGTTACATGAGGCTAATTGTAGTATAAGTACTCTAGCATGTGACAAATTACAAGTAACTGCCATACAGAACCAAAGTCTGTTCGATGAGTTAGTTAGCTGTGCGCCTGAAATAGTTTCTGCTTCATTTAATATTAATCCTTTGGTAAAAATTGACTTAACAAAGGAGGATAGTATTTATTCCAGTGCCACTATCCAGCCTGTTAAATGTAGCAGAAATAAATTAAAAAAATATATTAAATTAAATAAATGGATTAAGAAAACTCAACTTTTAATGAAAAAAAAAGGCTGTATGAAGAAAAATGTAACATTAATTAAAGAAAGATTACAATTAGTTAATAAATTAATTGAGTGTTCATCATTATTAGAAAACAATAAATTAAAATATGACATTGAAATTGAAAAATTAAATTATAAGTTAACTAGTTTGCAGGAGTCATTAACAAGTATGACTACTAGGTATGAGTCCTCAAAGAAGGAGATTGGGGAATACATACTGGCCCTAAATAACCTTTTGGATAGTTCTCGGACTGAGAACTTTGATAATGAGTCTAGGCAATCCCTGGCGGCAGGCCTGGCTGCCTCGGAGCATTCCATGTCCATACCAGTGTGTGATCCCTCACCTCCTAAGCAGCTATGCCATGGTTTGTCCAGTTTGAATTCCAATATTTCTTACCAAAAAGACAATAAATGTACTAAAAGTAGCACTCTAATGTTTAGTGATGAAATTGGAAGAGGGTTGGGTCAATTTTTAAACACTGAGGGGCAAACTGTCTTAAATTATTGTATGCCTGGTTTGACATACCATGATATAATGAAAAAATTGATTTCACATGACCTTAATAATGTAGAAACTGTTATTATTTTAATTGGGAAAAGGGGAAATGTGAACAAAAAAGTATAAGTTAACTTATATGAAAAATTACTTTCTTTAAATATTCCAAAAATTATAATGTTCACACTTCCTTACAGTAAAAACTTGCCACACGAAGAAAATAATTATAGATTTAAGCTTAATTTGACATTGAATACAATGGCTTTCTATGAAAAGAAAGTAGAATTAATAGACATAAATAAATTATTAGATAATAATTTTATATTGACAAAAGATAAATATTATCTTAAGACTTATTTTAAGCGACAGATAGCAAATTCGCTATCATTTTATTTTAAGTATTTAGCCAATAACATGGCTAGCTCAGCGGCTTCTATTGAGCTGCAACATACTGACATGCCAATTCAGACTTTGGAATATGTTCCAAATAATTTAAATTAGATTATAAGACAAAAGAGGACACCTCTAGCAACTTATTGGAATTAAATTATAAGACAAAAGAGGAACTCTCTTGCAAAATGTTTGCAAATAAAATGAAATTAAATCAATGTAAAAAAATATTTATAAAAAGCCCCGGTCAATCATTAAATTTAAAAAATGTAGAATCTTTGAACATTGTTCACCAGAACATCCAACGAATGATGGGCAAAGATTTAGAGATTGAATTGTTCATGAACTGTAATAATATTGATATTCTTTGCATTACCGAGCACTGGCTTAAAGACCATCAGTTCATGTTCAATTTTAAGAATCATTTGGTAGGAAGTTCGTTCAGTCGAGGAAATGCAATACATGGTGGCTCCTTAATTATTGTTAGTAAAAAGTTTAAATTAAAAGAACGCAAAGACATAGTGAGCCTCTCGGTTGAGCGAACAATAGAAATAGCTTGTGTGGAGTTGGAGCAGTTTGTTGTGATAAGTGTATACAGACCTCCTTCAGCATTGTATGATCTTTTTGAAAAAGTTATGGATGAGACATTGCGTAAGGTCCGCAATGTAGGTAAAACAATAATTGTTGCGGTGATTTTAATATAAATTTGCTAGCACATTAAAAACTTATTTCTATCATACAATTTGAATAATTTATTTTTTGAGCCGTCAAGAATAACTGCCACTTCGGCCACCTGTATTGATAACATATATACAAATGTAAAAACACTGGCTAAGCAAATTATTAATAACCTGGACTCTGATCATTGTGGCCAAATGGTCAGCTTTCCACACCAGCGTAAGCAAGTGATGAAAAATAATATCACTGTTGTGCCAAAAACTGCAGGTTGGTTGGAACGCTTTAAAAGCAATCTAGATACAAAATTAAATTATTTAGAATACAATGACAACCCTGATGTCTTTTATAATGATTTTTTTAACATATATTGTTCAGAATTTAATAAATCTTTTGTTCCAAAAAAGATCTCGGTTAGTGGTACTGCATCTTTTAATGAATGGGCTACAATTGGTATTCACAAAAGTAGGAAACGCCTTTATGAACTTTATGGTGAACGCAACTATAACACCAGCGACGACTTCAAATTATATGTTAAAAATTATTCAAAGTTATTTAAAAGAGTATGCCGATTAGCCAAGGCAAACTATCTGAGTTCTAAGATTAAGAATAGTAATGACAAAATAAAAATGACATGGAATATTATAAATAGTGAAACAGGAAAGGTCAGAAGTCGTAATAATGAGTACAATTTAAATTGTGATAATAAAACCTTGACTTCTGATGCTGATGTTGCTGCAGCATTTGAGAGGTTTTTTACTGATATTCCAGTTTCAACTACAAAAGCCTTGATTTCCTCCCCCACTGTAGCTGAATCTGTTTTGAAGGAGAATGTTAAAGATTGTGAAAGTAATTTCAGTTTTCAAAAAAATTGTGTTATAGATATATTAAAAACATTTAACACTCTCAATAAAAAGAAAACTGCTGATCTGTGGGGTAATTCCGTGGATGTCGCTAAATCAGTAATTATGACAATAGCTCCAGTTTAAGCTTGCATATTTAACGAATGCATTGACTGTGGTATTTTTCCTGACCTAATGAAACATAGCAAATTAATTCCATTGTTTAAATCAGGTAGCACTTCTGACCCCTCTAACTTTAGACCTATTTCTGTGCTACCCACATTTAGTAAAATTTTTGAAAAGTTGATGCTAGACCAAATTCAAATTCATTTTCATAGAAATAAACTTTTACATTGTAAACAGTATGGTTTTACTAGGGGTCGCTCAACAACTGACGCCGGTGTTGAGCTTTTAATCCAAATATTTGATACCTGGGAGGAATCACAGGATGCCCTAGGGGTATTTTGTGATTTATCCAAGGCTTTCGATTGTGTTTTACATGAAACTTTGGTCAGGAAGCTTAACCACTATGGAATTAGGGATGCTTCTTTGAGCCTTCTAATGTCATACTTGAGTAACAGGATTCAGAAGGTCGACATTAACGGTAAAAGATCTCCGGGATCAGTGGTTACAATGGGAGTTCCGCAGGGTTCAATACTAGGTCCATTCTTGTTTTTGGTTTATATTAATGACTTACCTTATTTTGTAAAAGACAGTCATGAGATAGTATTGTTTGCTGATGATACTTCACTTTTATTCAAAGTGAAACGACGACACCCAAATTATAACGATGTGAATAATGCGATCTCAAAGATTGTTCACTGGTTTAGTGTAAATAACTTGCTATTAAACGAGGGAAAAACCAAATGTGTAAGATTTGTATTGCCTAATGTTAAGCAAGTAACAACTAGTGTACAAATTAAAGATAAGAATGTGAATCCTGTGGACACCACTGTGTTTCTAGGCATCACGTTAGATGCCAAGCTTCAGTGGGGCCCACATATAGCTAAATTGTCGAATAGACTTAGCTCTGCGGCTTATGCAGTAATGAAGATCCGTCAGTTAACTGACGTTGATACATCCAGATTAGTTTATTTCAGTTACTTTCATTGTGTAATGTCGTACGGCATTTTACTGTGGAGAAATGCTGCCGACATTCAAACTATCTTTGTGCTTCAGAAGAGGGCTATTCGAGCAATATATAACCTAAAGGCTGGCGACTCTCTCAGAGAGAGATTTAAGAATATAAATATAATGACAGTTGCATCACAATACATTTATGAAAATTTGATTTATGTTTATAAAAATACTGGAATGTTTTCAAAAAACAGTGATATTCACAATGTAAACACTAGAAGTAAGAACAAATTAGCAGTACCTTATACTAGGCTCCATAAAATAAATAATTCTTTTTGGGGTCTGTGTGTAAGATTTTACAACAAAGTACCAAATGATATTCAGAAATTAGATCTTAATAAATTTAAAATCAAAATCAAAGAAAAGCTTTATAAAAAAACTTATTATAAAGTGTCAGATTACACAGAAGACAAAACAGCTGTAGTTTCTTGCGCCCATTCTTTGCCACAGTTAAAAAATTATGTCCTGAATGGGTGGTAGGTTAAAAAAGATTTGGACGATTCAAAGTACTTATTAATTGAGTTTATTGAATAAATATATTTTGACTTGACTTGACTTGACTTGATATGCAGCCATACTGGGAAGGCTCCGACATAGTAACAAAATATATTAAAAACCTAGAAGGTATATGTAACGTAAATAAACAACCATTATACGAAGCAATAATGACGCAATTACAACACGGCTATAGCGAACTTGATCACTTTAATCATCTGTTACTAAATCAGCAATTTGAAGGCGCCGGCCCCGCTACCGCCACAAAGGCGCGTACGCGGCGCAGTTTCTTCAATGGAGTCGGAAACATAGCACACTCACTATTCGGAGTACTCGAAGATCAATTCGCCGATCAGTACAAGAAAGACATCGACATACTGCGATTAAACCAAAAGCACTTAGCCTTACTTTGGAAGAATCAAACTTCCATAGTAGAAGCCGAACATAATTTACTACAAAGAGTTTTTTTTTTAATTCTTTTATTTATTATTGAGGGTTTTATTTTTATCACGCAGTGATAATGCCACCCTCATAGTGTTAAAATAAATTAATAAAACTATTTGTTACACTCTACGCTTAATATCTATACATACTACCTTAAGTAACATCTTAGCTTCCGGAGATGTGGGGAAAGCTAAGATGCTATACATTTTCCAACTTCTAACAAGTTGATATTTTTGGATGTACAGAACTGTGATCTTTCCGCTTCGTTTCGGACACATTCTATCATAATATGACTTACATCTTCAATTTTCCCACATTCTGAGCATTGTGGAGAGGGAACTTTATCCATAAGATACCCAAAGCTATTAAGAGGAATGTGTCCGGACCGAAGTCTTAATATTGTAACAATATCATTTCTTGTCATATCTGTACTTTCAAACCAAAAGCGCCATGGTAAGTTCTACCATATCTATATCTCGGGCATTGTAGAAGTACATACTTTTGAAAATAATACGAGTTTATCGACATTATGACAACACTAACAAACAGCTGATCAAACAGCTGATTGGAGTAATGAACTCTGTCTAGTGTTACTTCCTCCTTTGCCTCTGCTGTGACCCTAGTATTTTTGTGCCTATTGTGCTGACGCCACCCGCTTTCAACTATTTATTTTTTATAAAGTTTAAAGGGTTCCGTGTTGTTATTTTTTTCACTAAGAAAATAAGTTACGACTACCTACTTTCATCACCAGGTCAGGTCAAAAATGTGTTATCTATCAGGTAAGTACTTTTGACGGTTAATTAGTATGGAGGTACGAATCCAAAACTTTTATGATTTTGAGAAAATTAAATGTACTTAAATGTAAAGAGTCGTCTGAGTATTGTTCATGAATTGAAAGGCTTGTCATACGAAACGCACTGAGAAATGTCTTACTTCGCATAGCATTTCTATTTTGCTTAGACCGCGATTTTCTAAGCGACACATAGACGCTGTGATTGCTGTCGCTTTCCAATTCTATGAATATTTATTTATTTTTATTTTATTCTTTATTGCACAAAGAAAACAAAATGTACAAAAGGCGGACTTAATGCCAAGTGGCATTCTCTACCAGTCAACCTTAGCGCTAGGCAGAAAGAGTTGTAGGCAGTGCAATTCAAAATATGAAAGAGACAGAGTCAATTCTCAGCGCTGCGGCAGCCGCTACTGCCAAGGCTTTAACTTAGAGAATCGCACTGCTGAACAATAACTAAAGCAGTATTGTTCTGAGGCTTAGACAAGTAAATGTTTGTGAATACGGGTTTCATTCAGCACTAAACTAAACTCACCCGTTTACACGCAGTAAAAATAACAAAACAGAAAAATCTGTCACCATGTGAGTTTTCATTGTAACTTTTATGTCGGCTCTAAAAAAACAGAAAATAATAATGTTAATAATTTGAACAGTGATAAAAAAAGACTTAACTAATTTAAAAATGTTGCTAGTTTTCTTAACTCAAAGTCTTATTTACGAGCCCTAAAAAGTATGGGCGGTATTAACATAATGGCGGTATTGATACTAAGAGTCACTCCTGGTATGGGCGGAGTCACAAGAAAGCATGCGCGTGCGTCTTTCTTCTTAATGGGTTCTGTAGCTCATTTTATTTTTCTAACCGCTTTGGTTGACCCGGTATAAATGTAAGCATTCCTGAAATCCTAACTAGTGTGATACAACATAGTTAAACTTTACTAACTAACTAAGTTTAACTATGTTGTATCACACATAGTTTCAATACTTAACACATTCGTTGTTTACAATAATAATGTTCATAAGAATAACATTTTTAAACATCTGTGACATACGTACTAAATAAAACTTACGTGTGATGGAAGATTTTATCACTAATTGACTAAATTAATGGCAACGAACCTAAAAATAATACGCAGCGCTTAAGCCAGATTACACTTTGGTAGTATTTTGTGATGAATTGATGAATAACTTAACTAATTTAAAAATATTGCTAGTTTTCGTAACTGTAGTCTAAATTTCGAACCCTAAAAACTACTAGGGTTATGGGCGGTATTAACTTCTAGAAACCCAAGCGGTCGCATGAGACCGCAGTTGACAGTGCGCGCATATTCCTGCCTTTGTGGGAGCGGGCAAACTACATTTTCAGAATTCTAAGTACCAGGAGTAGGCGGCACACCCCACAATAGCAACGCCCAAAGGTACGGTAGGTTTGTTTGCATGTTTGCCTACAATTTTTTCGCAGTTGTTTGTGAAAGCTTGCAGAGTGCATACCTACTTTTAGTTATTTTTTTGCTGTTTGGTTTCGATTCGACTACCTATTAAATTAATATGGCATTTCTAAGTAATCAGGAGTAATACGAAATTATTCTTTGTGTCGGAGCAGCTAATGGCAGTCTCCGTGGTGCTCGTGAACTGTACCGCGAGAGATTCATCGACGGCAGACCAGAAGCTTAGCAGCGACGCTTGCCATCGGCGGATTGCTTTCGACGAATGGTTTTGCGTCTCCAGCAGACTGGATCCTTTCATGGGACGAGTCCGGAGGTCCAGCCAAATATGCGGGACCCGGGTTTTGAGGTGTTGTGCTTGTGTTTTGCTGTGTTGGAGCCACTTTTGTAAACTGTTTATTGTGAAGTGCAGTGGACTACACGTGCTTCGCTTTACCTCTCAAGCCCCAAGCGGCAAGAAGTGAATCTTTGTGTGCTGTTTTTATCAGATTTATCTAATGTAAGTACTGTTGTTTATTAGAAAATTATTAATCTGACTAATGATTAGTAGGTAATAAGTTGTAAGAAATACATCGAAATACGACTAAAATAATACGTGATGTAATCCGTTAGCATGTTTCCAATTTCCGAGTGAATTGTAACAATATTTGTTTTGTTTACTGTTACATGATAACTTTGTTAAGTATTTTTAATGTTTTAAACAGTTTTTAGCTTGACAATTTTTTTTATCGACTGACCGTGACGTGAGTGAGTGAATTTCTCCAATGAATATTGATCCTTAGGACCTAACAATAAAGTTCAAAATTGATTGTACCGGCCGGCCGAGAACTGACGAGCCAGAGTGAGGCCAGTGAGTGGGGAAATCTTGTTGGCGTAAAACCAATTCGAGTGACGCTACAGTTTTACGCCAGGACTGACGCGCAAAACTGATCGTCAGTGGCCAGCTTAAGAGTACCTAGTACGATTATCTATTCTGTGACTACACCTCAAAGTGCTTCGCTTTAGTTGTATTGAGTTATTTCAAAAATAAGTCATTTTAATCTAGACCTATCTTATGTAGGTACCTACCTAGTCGTAGGTAAGCGTACCTATCTACTTTAGAGTCGAAACAATGTGACTGTAAAATAAAAATATTTTTATTACTTTGATAATAATTACTTAGGTACTTAAGTACCTACTTAATACAAATTATTAAATCACGAAAGTAAAATAGCTGCCTACTTATGTATCCAACAAAAAATGCCGCCAAGCGACTGCCGACAAACAACCCAGGCGGGTTGTTTGTGTCAAATGTGCCGCCATGGGCAAAGGTTTTTGATTTTCGCCGCCCGCCGCCGTCACAGTAAAACCTCTTGTTTGTAAAACTGTGCGCCTGGTAGGGGGCGGAGGCGTGGCTGACTAGGGCACGCAGTTTTATAAACAGGAGTTGCACTGTAGGCAGTATATCATACAGAGTTCATGACTCTGCTAGTGATGGCTTTAGCTTGTTCTGATTATAAATTAACGACAGATTAACTTTGTTTGTAAATGCAAAAACAAATTAAATTGAGCTTATCTTACTAGGGTATATAAAGAAAGGGTCGATACTAGGGTTAATTTGAAACCCTGGATTAAGGCTGGCCCCGCTTGATACACGCTGTATAGACAATCTGAGAAGTAGGGGACGGTGTTGAATGGTATCCCATCGTTTGAGGCCTCTTTTGCGAGAACGTCAACCTTCTCATTGCCCTCCAAACCTATATGGGCAGGAACCCATTGTAAATATATTGTTTTATTTTTATTCCACAGTTTTTGTAATGATTTTATAATAGTATAGGCAATCGGTGCTCCTAGAAAAGTCGAAGTGCAACGAGCCAAGTATTGGAGGGCGGATTTGGAGTCAGAAAATATTACGAATTTATCATATTTTCTAAGGTCTCGATGTAGGCAACTGCTTCAGCAATAGCAATCAATTCCGCGTGCATTATGGAAATTTTAGACTCTATTTGAAATTTCATATTAATATTTAATTCTGCGTCCAAAAAAGCTGCTCCTATAGCCATTCCATCTAAAGACTCATCTGTATATAATTTATAAATCTTTTCATAGTTTTGAGATATATATTCATCAAATATTTCTTTAAGTTTTAGAGGGCTTAATGAGCGTTTTGTTATGTTAATATTACCAATAAAAAGTTTTATAATTTTGGTTAAATCTATTTCGCCGACCCAAGTATCTAAAGAAAACATTTCTAATTCCTTGTTATTAAACGCAGTAGTAGAAAGTGTTTTATGTGCGATAATTAAAAGGGGTAACTTTTTATTACGCCAGTACTGGTTGTCACATAAGGTTTTCAACTCTTCCATTTGATTGGTATTTTTTTTCCAAGGATACGCCTTAGACCTTAATATAAACTTGCCTGCTAGATAAGCTCTACGCACGTGTAGCGGTGGAATTAAAAGGTCAGCTTCCATAACATGGATGGCAGTGCTTCTGATATTGGGTCAGGCACACAATGTATCCAAATTGTAATAAAGAATTTTGAAAAACAAAACAAAACAGTGCTTCTGATATAACCGCCTGTAGCTCTAAAACATTGATTTTGTAATCGTTCCAATTTAAGTAGATGAGTATTACAACTATTACCATACAAAAAGCTAGCGTAATCTATTTTGCTACGTATAACTGATATATATAGCCGTCTTAAGTGTATGGGATGTACTCCCCATCCCGAACCTACTAAGATTTTTAAGATATTAATGAATCTATAACATTTTTGTTTAATCTCATTGATATGTTTACCCCACCTTAACGACTTGTCTAACCACAAACCAAGATATTTAAAGTTTTCGACAATACCTAAAGTTACATTACTTATTTTAAGATCTATAGTATTTTTATTGTAGCCCGTTTGAAATATACATACCTTACTTTTACTTGCAGAAATGTGTAGTCCGATATCCTGAAGCAACTCACTTAACAGATTTAAGGCTGATTGTAACTTATGTTGAGCCTCAATTAGGTGATCGCTTGAACAATACAATACAAAATCGTCCGCATATTGTGATGTATGAACTCTAGTTATAGATTTGCATATGTGTGATGTGGCAATATTAAATAATAAAGGCGACAAAGGGTCACCTTGAGCCAAACCAGAGCATGTGTGTCTACTTGACAGATTTTTATCTTTGATATTTAGTTGTCTATTTTTTAAATAATTCCAAATGTATGAGCTTAATTTAAAACCCACTTTATATTTATCTAATATATTTATTAAAGCCTTCACATCCACATTATTATAAGCATTATCTATATCGATAAAGCAAGCGATGGTAGGGCGTTTATTAGAAAATCCAGATTGAATGTTGGAAACTAAGATTGCTAAATTATCTAGAGTAGAGCGTACTTTTCTAAACCCTGTGGTATCTTCCGATAGTAAGTTATTCTTTTCCATGTACTATTCTAATCTATTTAATAAAATATTATGCAAAATTTTACAGAGACAACTAATTAGAGATATCGGTCTTAGCGACGTTATCGACTGTGGATCACGTCCAGGCTTCGGGATTGGAACTATACTAGCCTCTCTCCATTGTTTAGGTACAAAACTTTCGGAATAAAATGTAATATAAAGCATTGAGATAAACTAATAGAGGAGCAAACCTCATTATCGCGCGTCCTAAAAAATGTACCCACTATTTAACCGCGACGACGTAGCTTGGAAACCAATAAACATTTTAATGTAAACATATAACTGTCTCATCTACACAAGTCGCAAGAACCATGCTGTCACGAAAATTAGACAAAGACAGATACATAGTCATGTGCTGGCGGGCCAATGTTGCCTGCCATATGAATTTTACCCCAAATTAAGAAAAAAATAGAATATTCTTGAAAGCAATTGTTTTATAAAATACATGAATTTAAATAATACTATTATTATAAAGAGGAATAATTTGTTTGTTGGTTTGCATGTAGCCGATAAACTCGGGAACTACTGAATCGATTTTAATATTATTTTTGACCATTAATATGCTACTATTTTAACATAATTGAAACTATGTTAGAAGGACAGGGCCTCAATCACACTAAGCACCAACGATATTACCAAAACTATACCTTTACCATTCAGCCGACTTCGTATAGCGCTATCGCATGTGTCAAACGCGATAGCACTATAAAAGTACGTCTAACGACTACATTTCAGTTGTGGTTCGGTTGAGATTATTTAACGTGATAGCCCCCTAGGACGCGATGCGTTTTCTGAGTGAATGCTTACTTACTGCTTGCGGTGCTGCGGCCGAAAAGTCAAGCAGTACTAAGTAGGCATTTGCTTGCAATATGTGTCGCGATTTATCCCGTTGACATAGTTTTAATATGATGTTTATATGTATTTAAGTATGGATATCCGTTAACTAGCCGCCATAGTACAAGATTCGGCTTAGTTTAGGGCTAGCTCATTGGTGTGATTGTTGAAATACATTTATTTATTTATTATTTACTTTACGAAGATAAAGTTGCGAGGAACAGCTAGTATTATTTAAATAACATGTCTTGCTTACTAGATACATAAAAGTAAGAATAAGTAATGAAATAATCCTCCTGCCCCCGAAATTCTATCGTTTTCGCTAGTACTACTTCTTGTAGTTAAATGTGTTCTGAATTACTAAACATAATAAAAAAAAATCATTTTGATAAGTTAAATAATTTATATGTCAATAATATAGTCATAATCTAATTTTATGTAGTTATTTACTCATGCTGCATGATAAAATGTCACAATTTTAATGAAAAAAAAATTATAAATGTTCTCTTATAGTTTTTGCCCAGTGAATGGACATTTATTCGGCATATACAGACATTTATCGGGCATTTATCCAATGCACCCAAAACGCCCGGGCGTAAATCCATCACTAGCCATAATGGTAGTTTATTTAAACAAACAGTAATCAAACTCCGCTATGAAGCATCAGTTTTGTGTTTAGTCTCTTTTTTGTATGTTTTCATGCTATAATCTTGTTTTAAATATTTCTTCCCACGGCGTCCTGCATCTTTAGGCACCCTGCAAAATTGATCATATTAAATATAAAATATAATATGATTATTAGATTATTAATTGATTAAATATACTACAAATTAATAAGATTGCATTAATCTTTTGAACGAAACTTAAAATATAATTACATATTATTATTTAAAATCGGAGGTCTTACAACTTCATCCATTGATTAATTTGTTTCTCCCATTAAAGTAGGAAACCAAAACGAGGTTTTTAATGGCAACACTGAACATAAATCACAATATTTGTTATTTAATTATTTTTTTTGTGTGTTTTTACGTCAATATCAATACATTTACAATGTACATACGTATGGAAAGTAATTCCGCTTGAGTTATGATGGTTCTGTGACCTTTAATCGCGCTCTTTCACTATGCATTTACCCATTTTCCGTCCGGTTCAACCTGGCCGGCGTCACACTGAGGACTGAACTGATATTAGCTAGGCATATGGCTGTGGCCATATGTCAGGTGGCAACGCTTTCGCGCGGTAATTGCTTATCTAGTGTATATATATCAATGTTATAAAGTGATAATAGAATTGTCATACCATTTTCGGGGAGATGTTTTATCATAGAGTATGAGATATTGTCACAGCCCGGGGATGTATCTTTAGCACGTATACATTTAATTAATTCTTGAATTTTAATTGTTCTATCAAGTTGGTAATTCTGTGATGTTATAGTGGGGGGTTTTGGGGAAACAAAATCAGGGGTTAAGCTTGACAGCAACATTTGTGCTCTATTGTTGTCAATAAATTCTCTATTGTATTTGATGAACTATCTCATTTTTTGCCATACTTCATTTTGAGTTGCCGCTGTATCGAGCGAGGAGCAAAATGAACGCCAAGCAAGATTTTTGCGTTACGAATTAGTGACTGTGATAAACGTGTTTTTTCTTTTAAATTGTGTAAATTAGCGGGTGTAGGATTCCGTCTGAAACAAGTTAAAGCCAAACGGCGCTTAGCTACGGACTTCGACAAATTAGCGTTCCAGTAAGGTTTAGGGGAAAAATTTGATATGGGCTTCTGATTAATTTTAATAAATGGAATGTGGGTATTGCCAGCTATATTCACGCAATCAATAAAATTGACATAATCTGTTTGAAGTGACTCTGAGAATGTAAAATTAGAAAAAAGTTTTTCAAGTTGATTTTTATACTTTGGCCAGTCAACTTTCTTAAAGTTCCTTTTTAGTACTAAATTAGCTGAGAGATTAATATTTATTGATAGTTTAATAAAGAGGTGATCACTGCCCAGAGATTCATTAAATGTATTCTAGTTAAAATTAAATGCTATATCAGATGAGACTATAGATATTTCAGGAGCAGACTGCTGCAACTGACCATTAACCAATTTAATGCGCGTAGGTCGTCCATCATTTAAAGTTATATACGGGTAATCTAATAATGTATTAAAAATTTGTGAAGCTCTTGCGTCTGACTTGTGCGACCAATTCGTGTGTTGCCCATTAAAATCACCTAAAATAAGAGTTTTATTTGTATGAAAAGATAATAGTTGGTCCCAGTTCCGTTGGCTAGTACGTGCAGATGGAGGACAGTACACGCCTATTATATTTTCTATTACGTGGCAATTAAATAACTTAATATGTACTGTTTCTAGTCCTGAGTTCATACTACGTGTGTTAACCATGCATGTATGATTAGAAGAGTGTGCAAAAATGGCAACGCCTCCGTATGAATCGATCCTATCATTGCGATAAATATTTTAATTGTTTACCTTTAGATGACTGCCCGGCTCAAGCCAGGTTTCCTTACAACGGCAATATGGACTTTCTCTTGACTTAAAAACTGTTCAAACATTGCTAATTTAGGTCTCAAGCTTTGGGAGTTCCATTGTATTATATATATAATTTTATTAAATATTGGTTTGTCACCCATTGAAGTAGTCCATTAAAGATTTCAACACGGGCCAATCTGCAATGTTTTCTACAACAACTAAAATAATCCACTCTATACAACACTTTATTATATTAGAAACTTTTGACTGGACGCTCTTCTTCATAAAAATTATGTCTTTCAACCTTCTGCACAGCTCACTGAATTGAACATCTTTTTGTCGACCATCATTAGTGTTATCAGGTTCTCTAGTTTCCGTTGACTCAGATTGAGTATCATAATTTTCATAATTTAGTGACTTCAAGCTTTTTACTTTTTTTTTCTTTTTGGTTGCTCTTGCTTTTAGTAGAATTATTATTATGAATCACAGCCTTTGTCTTAATAATATGAGCGTAGGTATGTTTTGCATTCTGGCTACTATCCGCAATAAATATAGGTTCAAATATTGGCGTCGGTGTTTCCAACAACGCAGATTGTAGTGGTAAAACAGGCTCTAATGGAGACTCGGGTTTTATGTATAAGGTTAATGCTTTTCTATAAGTGCAATTGAACTCTGCCATCAACTCGCGTATTTTTTTTCTTTGGTGTACATAGGACAGCTTCGCGACAGAGCCATGTGATTACCTTTGCAATTGACACATGTAAAATCAACTGTTTCACAATTCTCATGTTCTTTCGTACATTTTGGGCATATAATCTTAGCAGATGGGCATCTGTTTGCTGAGTGACCCAGTCGCCAACATCGTGAACATTGCGACACGGGGAATACGTATGGTTCCACCTTTATTTTTAAACCATCGACACACACAAATGCTGGAAGGAATGTGCCTTTAAAACATATTTGGACAGCCTCGCTGGGTATCCATTCAACACCGGCTCGTCGTTTAAGACGGTAAAGTGATACTATCTCACCCGGACTGGGTGTCGTAATGTATTGTAGTATGTCTTCATCTGATAGATCCAAATCCACAATTTAATAACGCCGTAGGAATAGTTCCGAATCATTGCCCTTTGGAATCGCCAGCCCAAATCAATTAAATCTTTGCAAGTCTCCAGATTCTTTGCACTACTGAAGTCTGATATATCTACTCTCACTTTATAAGGATTTATATATTTTAATCGTGTAATATCATTAATGTTGTATTTCTTAAATATTTTAGCTAATGCAAATTGCTTCGGCAGCTTATCTTTGTAGGATATGTATATTTCAAACACATCTTCTTTCAGTTTTTTCTCCTTCTAAGTTATAGTTTTCCACTCATTATCATCTTCTTCCCTCATTCTTTTAGAGCATCTAGCATCATCTAAATTATTTTGTATAGTATCTTCACAGCGCATTATTTTTATTTCGTCCGCACTATTTTCGTTATTCAACTCATTGATATTGCTATCCGAATGGTCTTGCGTTTGCTCCATTACTTAATGTCGTAAATAGCAAACCGGTTTGTGACGCGAACGGCCAGCCGCCGGTCGGCACATAATAGACAGGTAGGTAAGAACAATAGATCGCGCGGCGGCGGGCGGGTACAACGTAAACAACGCAGGTAAACGGCCACCTTGTACGAACGCCGTACCAAGACTACAAAGAGTTGAAACCACTATGAACAAGCAGCACAAAATCATTAACCAACACATAAACAAACTAGAAAGATATACTAATACAATGAAAGAAAAGATTCAAGATATCATACATAGCAATGAATCCGCACTATCATCTATAATTTTAAACAATATTTTGCTGAATCTTACAAACATTCAAGAATATTTATTAGACACGATTACAGACCTTCATCATGGAACATTTAATATACATCTGAAGTGCGATTGCGTAAGGTTGTTCATGGATGGAAGATCGTTACAATTGACGATCGATCGTAACATGTCAATTCGAATTGCGTAATTATTGTCCATTCCATGAAGACCAATGACTTAAAAACGTATCATGAATTTGCGTTTCATTATGAAAGTTACTCAATGAAACCTTGATTTATTTTACAATAATCATCGAATAGTAAAAAGTAGTGTATGTTTTGTATCATTTTTTACCTCAAAAGTGAACTTTCATTGATAAAAACATTGAATTGAAACTAAAAACATGTAAAAAATCTTTATGTAACTAAACGCAAGGAACGAATGAAACGAGAGTTTCAGCTACCGGACCCTAGATGGCGGGATAAGTTTTCTACTACTCAACAAAAGGTAGCGTTGTTGAGGTACAAAGTACTCTGTGGGGCTGACAAAAAAGCTAAAATGTCAATGTGACGCAATGTTGATTTAATAGTATCGGGAGACGACAAGAACAAACGACTGTTTACTTTGAGTAACTCTTTATTACTGTCTCACATAATTGATACACGTTATAAGTAAGTACATATAATGTTGTACACAATACCATCGGAGTGCAACAAAAAAAAAGGGAAAAAAAAACTGACATAATTACATAAGTTCAGTTCAAAAAGAAATTACATAACATCTTAATGTTAGCTTACTTAAACTATTCATACATTCCTATGTTACATAAAATTAAATTTAAGTACAGATACCTGTAGTTAAGAAAATATATATATAGGTATACCTACTTATAATTATAAATTAACGGACACATTTTTTTTTCTCATATTCTTTTTTTTTTTAAAGTTTGGTGTTATTTTTATGAACTATATGTGGTTTGTTATTTTTTTAAACTTTTATATTTCAATCTAGATCTTCTACAAATTCATACGGACCTAAATAAATGCTTTTCGTTTTATCTGTAGTCTCATTTTTTATAAGTATTTGGTCACCCTGTTTGTAGGTCTGTACGCGAACATTTTTATCGTATTGCTTTTTCATATTTTGCTTACTCATTATTAAATTATCACGGGCTTGTTTATGCGCTAATTGCAATCTATATTTTAAATGTTTAGAATAATCTAAAGGGTTATACAACGGTTCTAGAGGTTCATTAATGATGTTACTTGGTAAATTGCATTGTTTACCATACACGAGTTCATAGGGTTGGAATTTAGTATGTGTATGTACAGAAGTGTTAAATGCGAATGTCCAGTAGGGTAACCATGTTGACCATTCGTGTAAATTGCTTGTACAGTATTGTCTAAGAAAAGATCGTAAATTTTTGTGTGTATTTTCCAATGTTCCTAATGTCTCATGGTGGTATGCGGTTGAGTTCAATTTTTCTATTCCTAGTAATTTGCAGACCTCTGTCATTGTGGATGATAAAAACTCTGTACCTTTATCTGTAACTATACATTTTGGTATTCCGTATTTTAAAATGAAATTACTGACAAAAGAGTTTGCGACTGATACTGTATCCTTGGATTGTAGTGGACAAGCCTCTACAAATTTCGACATCTCACATTGTATCGTTAATATATAGCAGTTATTATACGAGTCCCTTACTAACGGTCCTACAAGATCTAAAAAAAAATTTTCGAGGGGTGTGTGTGCTGTGGTCGTTATTTCCATAGGCATTTTAACTGGTTTAGAATGTTTTAAGAATTGACACTTTTGACATTTGCTCACATATTGTATTACATCTTTATTTAGAGAAGGCCATGTGTATTTTCTCTTTATATTGTTTATCATTCTTCGCATTCCAGCGTGTCCGCTGCTGGGCAAGATATGGAAATCATGTAATATTTGGATTTTATCTTTTTCATTTGCTATTCTGTCTACATTAGGCAGAATAGATATTTTGGGAAAGTCCCAGTTTTTTCTACTATATATTTCACGTTGTAATTCTTTAATAAAATTAATGTTATCTTTATCTTTAATTATATTTATATAGTTTATATTAAGCCTTTTACAAAATTTTAATATTAAATCAACGAAATCCGCTCGGGTGTAACGTTGTTTATACTCTATATTAAAAAGTATCATGCTTTCGCTAGGTATGTATAATAAACATTTTTCCATGTCACTTATTTTATTATTTTTATGGTATTTATCTATATCTATTTTTCCTTTAAATACTAAATCTATGCTGTCGCTTGGTTTTCTCAATATTTCTGAAACTATGGGCGGGCCCTCCTTTACTTCAAGAATATTTTGAGAACCGGTGCTAGGCATAAATTGTTTATTTGGTTCTTCTAAACATCTTTGTTTTCTAGTCATTACATTACATAATTCAGTATTATTCATTTGTTTTAACTCTTTTGATGTTACTATTATTCGTGATAGAGCGTCAGCAACGACGTTGTCTGAGCCTTTTACATATAATATTTTAAAATCATTCGAAATTTCATTAGTCTGCTGGAGGTGTCCTTCATATTAAATAAGTATATTAGCGGTTTATGATCAGTTTTTATTGAAAAAGTTTTTCCGAAAAGATACGGTCGAAAGTATTTTACACTCCATACAATTGATAATAATTCTTTCTCGATTGTTGGATAGTTAAGTTCGGCCTTATTTAGTGGACGGCTTGTATAAGCAATTGGTTTTAAATTATTGTTCATAAGCACGCTTCCTATCGCGAATTGCGATGCATCGGTTTGCAACACAAACTCGTTTTGTTCCGAGAAGTCTGGGTAGTCAAGAATCGGAGCGGTGGTCATACAATGTCGTAACAAATTAAAAGAATCGTCACATGATTTTGTCCATACAAAGGCTGTATTCTTTTTGCATAGGTAGTTAAGAGGTATTGTTATTGTTGCGAATTGGGAATGAATTTACGATAATAATTGCAGAAAGCTACGAATCTCCTGACCTCGTCTGCGTTTTTGGGTTTTGGGTAGTTTTCCACTGTCGCAGTTTTTTGTGGATTCGGCAGCACGCCGTGTTCTGTTACTAGGTGTCCCAAATATAGTATTTGTTTTTTAAGAAAATCGCATTTTAACGGATTATTTTTAAGTTTAACTTTCTCAACCTTTCGAAAACATCTATTAGGTTTTTATTGTGCATAAGTAGGTTACGGCCATAAACACATAAATCATCACAATAAACAAGGCATTGTTCTTGTGTAAGCCCTGAGAGGCCAATCGACATTAGTCGTGAAAAAGAACTTGGAGATATCTTGAGTCCCATCGGTAGACGCTTTAGTCTATACTGTCCGGTGTTTGTAGTGAATGCTGTGACGTCACGACAGTCATCATTTAATAGTACCTGATAAAATGAGTTACTTAAATCAATTTTTGAAAAATATACTGCTCCTGACAGGGAGTCTAGTACGTCGGTAATGTTAGGTAAGGGAAATTTATCATCTTGTATTACGTTATTTAATTTTCTATAGTCGATTACTAGTCTCCACTTTCTTTCTCCGCTATTATCTATTTTTTTAGGGACTAGCAAAATAGGACTACTCCACTCGCTGTTACTGGGTTCTATAATGTCATCATCAAGCATTTTTCTAATTTGTTTGTCTATTTCCGGTTTTAACGCTGCTGGTAATCTATATGGTTTAGTATATATTGGTTTCGTGTTATTTTTTAATGTAATTGACTGTGTTCCGATAGTTGTTGTAGTTAATTTATCACCTTCTAAATGAAATATGTCCGAGTATTTTGAACATATTTGTTCTATTGATTGTTTTTCTTCCGTATTTAAATGATGTAAATTTAATTGTTTTAAAATAGTTTCCGTTCTACATGGCTTATTTTCTGTTTTACTAAAGTTACATATATTGTAGTTGTCTAAAAGTGCCAAATCGGGTTCAAAGCTCTTTAAAGTCTGTTGTTTTTCGCTTGTGTTTAATAATTTAATTGGAATTTTACATAAGTTATTTTAACTATCGAACTTGCTAAATACAAATCTGGTTTCAACTCTGATGAAAATAATACATACTCATTGTCTTTGTTACATTTCGACACGTTAACGTGTGCAAAAAAGATATGTTCACACCGTGGCTCTATAATGAATTTGTTCACCTGACTCCGGTTCTCGGTAAACGTCGCAGGCGGCTTGCTTTTGTTATCGTGTTTCACTTGCGAGCGAGTCGCCTGAACCGTGCTATTGTTTACATTATGTTCATCACGATACGAATGCCTAAACCTTACTTTGAAGCTATGGCGCTTATTGCACAGAGTAATGTAATTTCTAGAGATATTTATTGAAGAAATGTATTTTGAAATGAAGTCAGTACCAAGGATTCCATCCACGTCTATTGGCAGACTGTTTACGATTTGAAACTCTTGTTTCAAATATATTCTAGAATTGGGTATATATACACACATCAAAAGTGTCTAGGGATCAACATATATTTTTGCAATAACTTTTCTCCTGATTGATATTAATTAAAATTTTCTTTAAGGATTCATCAAATAAAGTGTTTTCGTTTGTCTACAGTAACGATAAACCAAGTCACCTTTGCATTAATAAAGAAATTTGCCATTTTCCTAATAAAGGGATTTTTGACATTTGAACCACTAACATTAAAGTTCGAAAAAATAACTGAAATAACAGTTTTCTTTAAAATTTTATTGGGTAACTTAAACAATTAATAATCCGTGTTTCTACCGCGAACACTAACAACACAAGAACATCGGTTTGGCATACTCAAAATGAGTTCATCCAAATCACGCTGTGGAATGGCCGCCCATGTTTGTTGCAACAACAAAAAAAGGTCTTCTTGCGACTGGATACCCTCCATATTCGGCAGAGCTCTTCTCTGTAGCATATCCCATGCATGCTCAATCGGGTTCAAGTCTGGCGACTGAGCAGGCCAGGGCATGACATTGATGTTAGCTGCGGCGAGAGTCTGTCTTACAACTCTTGCGGTGTGCGGTCGTGCATTATCATGCATTAACTGAAATAAGGGACCGATTTGCACTTGTAGAGGAACGATGACGTCTGATACAATCGTCTCAGCATAAATTTGAGCGTTGAGGTTGCCTCTGATCCAAATCAACTCAGTTCTTCCGCCGATCCAAATACCCGCCCATACCATGATGGTTCCACCACTATAAGGATGGACTTCCTGGCAGGATTTTAATCGCTGTTGGCGTCCAGGGGTTCTCCAGTGTCGTATACGTCTTGTATCCGGTCTCATACCAAAACGAGACTCATTAGAAAAGCACACGAAACGCCATTGTTCTTCTGCCCAATTTCTGTGTTCAAGAGCCCATTGATATCGAATCCTACGATTGTGCATTGCTATAGGTGGTACCCTTAGCGGTCTTCGGGAATGAAGGTTTACTTCATGCAAGCGGTTTCTGACTGTTTGGTCGCTAATTAAGTTCCCTGAAGAGTGATGAAGCCTCACGGCTAACATCATGGCGGTTATTGTTGGAGCTCTTCGAGTTGTGATTTGAATGTATCGGTCTTGTCTCCGTGTGGTGCAGCGATACCGTCCTCCATGGCGCTCAGCCACGGTACCAGTGCTTCGGTAACGTGTCCAAAGTCGACTGATAACACTCTGACTTGTATTCAGAGCTAAAGCCACAGTACGTTGCCGGGAACCAGCTTCTATCATTCCCTCGGCTCTGAGCATTTCTTCCCTGCTTAAATGACGTCGCCGCTCCATAATAACGTTGGTTTTAATCAGTAGTAGGGAAACAGTAGCACTAATAATGTCTTCAATGCGTTGTATGTTTTTATAGGGAAAATATTGACAGCTGATTTTCATCTTTTACTAGAAATTGATTGAAAGTTCCTGTTTCAAATTATGAAATGCACCAAAAAGGATCCATATAAATTTATAAAATCATAAATTTATTACAAAGCCACATCTCAATCTCAAGAAATCCGCATAAAAATGCTTGATCCCTAGACACTTTTGATGTGTGTAAGTTCAAATACAAGTTACCTAAAGTTTCTATATTTCCTCCTATACCATTGACTGTTGTCGTGTTTAAATTATTATGATGTTGATATTGAACTGAGGTTTTTCTCAGAAGGCATAGATTTGCGCCTGTGTCTACAAAAAATGTTTTTATTCGATTACGTACAAACAATTTTATAATAAAATTGGAGTCAGTACTACATATGTAATTTTGCTTATTCTGTTGAGGGACGAAAAAATTCTGAATCTTGTTGCGAACTATGATTTTGTGTTGTTACGTTGACATGTTTATATTTGTAACGATTTTGGGTAAATGCACCTCGTGTTTGATTAGAGTTTCTCATAAGCCTGTAGTTGTTGTTTCTATGATTATTGTACTGTGCTTGTTGTGTATTGCTAGGAAAACGTGGTATGAACTCATAATTCGCGTTATAATAATACTGTCTTGGAGGCTGGTGGTAATGTCCTCCAAACTGTCTAAATTGTCCTCTACGTGAATAGTTGTGTCCTCTCGAAAACGTATATTGTGGTCTAGGGTATCTGTAAGCAAGTTTTGAAAACTCACCTGAGAAGTTTTGCCGTGCGGTCATTGATTACTGCTGTCGGGACGAGTCTTCAATGTCTTCCTCAACTGCTGCGCTAATGGCTTCTCGCAAGGAATCGTAATTTCTTGCTGAAATTATAGTGCCTATCCGCTTACTTCTTAAACCATTTATAAATTGACGAATCGCAATTTTTTCGTTAATGGGTTTCAGAACAACGTTTGCGTCTGAATCTCCGTCACTTTGTGTTAATGTCAATTCTGAGAATAAGGTCTCTAACCTATTACCGAACTGCATTATAGTTGAATCTTTATGTGTAGTACTTGTTAATTGTGTCATCAAAGAGGTGTGTGATTTTTTTGTCAATAAGATTTTTTTTATATCAGAAAGAAAGTTATTAAAACTGTCATATTTATTTTGTAATTTTAATTTAGAATTTTGATCAAGTCTGGTCTTAATTATGAAACTAATCAACATTTCTCATCCTTATCGTCAATACAAGAACGGTATAGTTCTGATGCGTTAATTAGTCTGTGAATCGTACTTTGTTTTCCATCTAGTTCTGGGATCAAAGAAGTCGCGGTTTTTATGTTAAATTTTTCCATTTTTAGAGATTCGGATACCGGTTTTTTTTCTGTTTCGTGAAAATATTCCGTAATTTTTTTGTAATTTGAAATTATTTTTTCTATAACTACTACAACTCCTGAATTTGTTTCAGATAGGTTAACTTTTTGTATCAAAATTTCGTAGTTACTATACAAACTTACAGCTTCTTCGTATTTACTTTTAACGTAGGTAAAACGCTCTATTCTTTTTTGTCCTAATTTTCTTAGATCTGTGTTTATTTTACACAATGCGGTTTCGATTGTATCTAGCGAAGACAAAATTTCCATATCAAATCATATTTTTATGATTATAAATGAATATAAATATAACTTTCCTACAATCACACCAATTATCTAGCCCAAGAGAAGCTTCGAAGAAACTCGTTAAATGGTTACTAGACAACGGATAAACATACTTAAAATACTTAAATACATACTTATTATACATAGATACACCCATAACACCCAGACCCGAGACAATTTAGAAAAACATAATTTCTAAATTGACCCGACCGGGGATCGAACCCGGGACCTCAGAGATGGCGACACCATGAAAACCGGTGTACAAACCACTCGACCAAGGAGGTCGTCATAAAGTTAAGTACTTAATATATATGTAATAATATACTTTTTTCTTAATCAACTAAGATAATTAGTTAAAGTGATTAATTAAGACACATAAAATGATAAATTCATTATCACATTGTTGAAAATAATACCACAGAATAACTAATGGTACTACGTAATACGACCACTTACATGTATAATAAAGATAATTAGTTAGGTCACATTAAATGATTAATTCGGTACCATATTTACTTAGTTAAAACACATAAAACGATAAATTCAATATCATAATAGTACGACCACTATATCTATAATAAAGATTAACATAAAGAAAAAGTAACGTAATCTATTTGATCAATTTCTAGTCAACTTAAAAAGGATTATTACAAATATGTATTTCGCTTTGAAAAATAAAACAATATAGCAAGTTACATTAAACTAAGTATAACGCACAAAACAAAAAAAAATGTCTTTTATTAATACAGTCACAAGTATGCCTATGTACTCACAGTTTTCTATATATTCTTGATAATGGGAAAAATTCTCCAAACATCACTACCTTAACACATTTTGTGTTACTGTAACACTAAACAACTTGCTTCTGGAACCAGCGCCTGGACAACGAACATCTCCCGGCTGCATGCATAAATCCGTAAAATAAAAAAAGGGATGCTCCTTCTTCGGTCTGCTATTTTACTCGTCGTCGTTTGTAGTAATACGATTACGAATAGACCGTAGTTTGACTTGTCGCTCCACATGCTTTTTGTAGCGTCTTTTGAGGATCTCGTAGATGCCAATGAGTAGAACAATTGCCACTATTATCAGTACCGCAGCTAGCAGATAGCTGTTGTTGTTGATAAAAATGTTCGTGTCGTTATTACACGTGTTCTTGTTATCCTGATTCGCTACGTTTGTATTTGGGTCGATTTCGAAATTTCCCATTTTGCCTTTTAATTTTGTTTATACCACTTTAATAATTTTTCTACCAATTTTATCATTATAGTTTTTCCACTTATGTTATCATTTACTTTTATTAGCAATGTAGTGTTTAGTTTTTAGATATTCGTGTCACTATATTATTTAAAGTCTTTCTTATTTTATTCCACTTTGCGCGGCGCCGACGCAGCGCGCCGGGCGCCTAAGCAACACCCGTAACCCGTCGCCATATCGGGAGACGACAAGAACAAACGACTGTTTACTTTGAGTAACTCTTTATTACTGTCTCACATAACTGATACACGTTATAAGTAAGAACATATAATGTTGTACACAATAATAGTTTTTCATTAGAGCAGCAAGAAAAATACAAAATAGAGTATTTAAATTGTCGAATTTACACACAAGTAAGTAAAATATAGTAGATAAATTATAAAAATAAACAACACAAAGTGTAAACAATCTTTCAGTGTGCTGTATGTGACTGTAAAGTGAGATTATGAAAAGTAAATAAATAAACTTCTCAATGTGTATCTTTGCTTGGTAATTTCATATCAAAACAAATTCAGTGCCAAAGGCGAGAGTAATATCAAGTGGAAGCCTTACTCTTAACATTACCAACTACTTCGTGCGACAGCCTAAAAATGTACTAAAAGATCTCGTATCACAGAAATGTAGTTTGTAAGAAATAGCTACGTATGATTCGTAGTCTGTGGCAGAGAGTGTAGGTTGCATTACAAAGAGTCCAATTTGGAGATAGCATGGCCAGTCAGCGCGTGGATGAGTTTTGGCGCAATACCCTAGCTCCTAGCATGGGAGATGTTGAGTGAGTCAATCATGTTACAATAAAAAGAGGTAGATGCGTTACATGTGCCAAAAACTGGCAACAGAAAACTTTGCTAATTGGCTTACCTTAGCGTAGTCTCAGAAAAGCGTTGACATGTGTTCTGTGGACAGCGGTCTGTGGTAGACAGTGTCAGTATATTCGTTTCCGTAAATTAGTTTAAAAATGCCGTCCTGTGTAATACGACACTGTAGAAACAACACAATTAAGACTCATGGGATGTTAACATCGTAAAGCTTTGGTCCATTATTGACATTACATTAGTACTGACATAACCTATCTACCTCTTTTTATTCTAATATGTGGAAAACTGTAAAGCTACCTAGTTTTAACCGTTAATTAATAATAAACAGAGAACACAACAGCTGTTATTACTTTTATATTTTTCAGTATTGGCATGAACTAAAATACCGGAGCCGAAAGCGGGATACTGATATCCGGCAACATGCCTGTGGGACTGGCGGTGATCTAGCAAAAAAACCAGTCTCAATTATAAAAAGCCGGATACTACTAATACTGGGGGATTCCCATAATGTAAGTAAAAGAAACAAAAAATAAATGTATTTTAAATAACAGTATGGTATCAAATAGAGGTTTTTGTGATGTATGTATCATTGTCACATTCCAGCTATTCCTTGTTGCTATCACCATGGATCTCATTATTTTCTGTTTTTGCAGCTCCCACAAGCTGTAACTGCAGTGCAGAACCCTCCAACGGTAGAATTTGCACACCATGTAAGTAAAAGAAATATAACTAAATGTACCTATACTATCATAAAGCTGAAAATTTGTTTGTTTGAACACACTAATCTCAGGAACTACTGGTTCCAATTGAAAAACTATTTGTGTTGAATAGTAGGCTATATAACATTACGCTACGATAAACAATTCAATGTTAGTTTGACAAAATTAGCGCATTCAAGAATGTACAGACACGGAAGTGTAAGAATCTTGTAATTTTTAAAGTTGGGCTGTGTCTGTTTGTTGTAGATTGAACATAGCTCTAATACAGCATTTTTGAGACCTAAATACAATTTCTTTGTCGGTTGCGTTACCCCAAAACATGCCACCGTATCTCAATGTATATCCATGATAGGTAGTTAGCAAAGCCTTTATGCTAACTTTTTTACTAAGCTTATATTATATAACATACGTCAATGACGCAGTAAATCTAGTCACTAACTGTGAAATTTATCAGTTCGCTGATGACACTTGCCTCATAGCAGCGAACGATGACCTAGATATAGCTCTTAACCAATTGCAAACTGACTTCACGCTGTTGTTAAAATGGTCTCATGATGCAGGTCTAGTTCTCAATGCCGATAAAACCAAACTTATGTATGTCAGTTCAAGTCAAAACAGAAAACAAATAAAAAATCTGAAATTAATTGCACACAGCCACAGCTGCCTACACATAAATCTCCATAATTGTTCATGTAAACCAGTTGAGGTAGTAAATAAGCAAAAATATTTAGGTCTGATCATAGATGATCGGCTTAAATGGACCGAACATATTAATTATGTATGTGACAAACTGCGTGCTATATTGGCGAAACTAACAATTGTAAAACGAAAAATTCCGTATGACATACTGTTAAACCTTTATAAAGCATTAGGAGAAACTACTATATTTTATGGCCTAAGCAGCTATGGCAGGACGTGTAAATCACACCTTGATCCAATATATAGACTACAGACTAGGATAATGAAAACTATAGTACCTGCAAAAATAAAATTCGAGCACCAAAATAGTTATCACGAGCTATTTTATCATTGTAAAATAATACCTGTACACGACCAGATTAAGTATATACTACTCGTTGAGCAATTCTTTAATAAAGAATATCAAAATGTTGCCACCTGTAATTACCAAACTCGTAGTGCGTCTCAAATTAAACTCAAAGTACCCTTTTATAATAACCTTTACGGCAAACAACTATTACAGTACCAAGTACCTAAACTGATTAACGACCTTCCGTCAACTTTGAAGGAACAAATTACTGAAACAAATATCAAAAACAAACTAAAAGATTACTTTTTATCATTAATAGTAGCTAACCTAACCAAGTAAGTTCATAATATTTAGGATAAAAATAAACACTTTGTTATTAGTTATTGGAAATAGTAAACAATAGAGAATACATTATTATAAATGAATTAAGTACCACAAACCACCCCGTGTGATAACACAAATTATTGCGTGTGTGGTTGGGCAGCGCTGCGCAGCGCTAGGCTGTGCGAACCTCACGCAAAATGTTAGCCCTGTTGTGGGTGGATTGTAATGTCCACATTGTTGAATATCCAATACTTACCTGTTGTTTTTTTTTTTTTTTTTGTATATTGTGAGCGGTGAGCGTAAGGCGTTGAGTGCCGGTGTGTAGACAAACCAATATTGGTTTTTATCACACTGCTTCGATTAATATTAATATTAAGTATCCTTGTAAATTTTAATAAATAAATAAATAAATAAATATAAAGCATACGAATGACTACTCAATATTATTTTATTTTATAGTTATCACCATGGAATAATATTTTTTTTTTCTGTTAGCCCAAAAATGCTGGTTCCGCCGTACTGCGACTCTGTGGCAGTTGGACCGAGGCGGGGTCGAACGGCTCAAGGGCGCAACCCTCGACCTTGTGAGTACTAACTACTATATTATAAATACTGTTGTATGGTTTTAGAGGCCACACACACATCTCGATTGTGATTTTTGCGTAAAATGGCCAATTTCGGCGTTATGGATCTCAGAAACCAAAATACATTAACAATTATGACTTATTGAATAGTGTAGAATACCTATTGAAATAGTGCGTAGCGGCCTCGCTTTATGTAAATTTTGCTTAACTTTTTAATTAAACCCAATATTGCAGAGAAAGATTTTCACAAAGCAAAGGCACTTTTTTTGAGCTCATCGATTGAACTACTGTTCTAAACAAGTGAAAAAAAAAATTATAATGTTATCTCTTATATAGTTCAATAGTGCATAGCGGCCTCGGAATTTTTAGATAAAATTGATTTTATATAGAAAAAAAATCTTATTCTAAACCAAAAAACTTCGAAAATCGCTTTATAAGTTACTGTGAATATCTCCTATCTACGATAATATTATTCAGCAAAATTAATACCAGAGTAATTGTTACTTCACGAGGAATAAAGATTTTATAATGAATTTATTATCCTATTTCGATAAAAACGATAAATACAACTGCAAAATTACTACAAAATGCGAAAATGGGCATTTAACGCAAAAATCACATTCGAGATGTAATAGACCTCTTAAGAAGAGGCTTTTATTGGAGCAAAATAATGGTTACGTGCTGGGTATTAAGACGCCGGCGACACATCAGCCTCTCATACAAACGTTATACCAAAATAATAAAAAATTTGAGCGTGATTCACTGTACTTGTGATGTATTCGGATTAATTTGTGTAATTATTTTGGACTATTTTTTTATGGCGACCTAGATAAATACTGTCTTAATCCGAACATCACAAGTACAGAAAATAATGTTCTAATTGCAAATCATTTTGGTAATACGTTAGTATGGAAAGCTCATTTTAGGTGACCGGTCGCCAGCTTCTTAAGTCAACATACATAGATAAACAATCCATCAAAAATTTCTATTGTTTCAGACCGCAGGCTGCGTTATGATGACCCTCCAGAGTGGGCACGCAGATATGAAGATCAGCGTCTTCGTATAGATAGAAATCGGGCGCGCTTGCTTTAACGCTTAGTGACGATAGCCGAAGAAGCATTGGTAATTTTATTTTTATATATTTAAGGGAAACATACAGCATAGTATACACTTATAAAACAGAAGTTAATAAACATTTCGTTAGCCAAAAAAGTTTTAACAAATGTAAAAATTTTTCAAATTAGCTTAACAACTTATCTTTAACAATGAAGGCCTCTACAAGTTACATATTTAACTTAATCATAACATTTTTATTTTGCTATAAGAAATATTAGAAATGTTAACTACATGTAAATATAGCGACAATAACCTCTCTCATAGTCTCTCAGTACTTTTCTCAGTCACTAGCAGATGACAGACACTAAGGCCTCGGCCAAACTGTACTCAAACATATTATGTGTTCTCATTTGAGTGTCCATAGTGGGCACGCGGCGCGGGGCATATTTAAGGGATGATCGTATAAAAGAGTTGTATAGCAAACATACTGTGGTATGATTTTTAAAATTACTACTTTGTCTAAAAATAAAGCCAAGCATATGATACGCTTTTGCTGTAACTTTTTGAATATGTGGCTGAAATGATAATTCTGTGTCAACTGTTACACCCAAGTCTCTCATCTCGGTAACCCTTGGTAGTGTTTCCCTATTTAGTGTATAATTATAATTTATTTTATTTTTCTTTCTTGTAAAGGATACAACATTTTCTGAAATTTAAAAAGAGTTTATTATTATTATAATATTCATATAATCTGTCGAAATCTTTTTGCAAACTATGACTATGACATAATATGTACAGTAGGAGCCTAGAAAATTAATATTTATATATTTGTAAATTTTTATTATGAGTTAAGTTATTTTTTAGTTTTTATTAGTAAGCGTTTAGTTTAGTACTCGGTTGAATACTAAACTAAACGCTTCTAAACTTTGAGAAGCTTCTAAACATCGACCTGTTGCTCTGAATATCTGTTACCCATAAAAAAAATGCCATGATGTTTATGAGGCTGTGAACAGCTAACTAGCGCCGCCAATCTATTTTATTTCATTTCTAATTAAGGTAAATTAAAAAAAAAAGGTTCGGCAATGTTCTTGTAAATCATTTCTTACTTTGTGTAATAATTAGTTTTAAAACATCGACCTGTTGCTCTGAATGTCTGTTACCCATCAAAAAACGCCATGATGTTTAAGAGTCTGTGAACAGCTTACTAGCGCCGCCAATTTATTGTATTTCATTTCTAATAAATAATGGTTTGGCAATGTTCTTAAAAGTAATTTCTTATTTTGTGTAATAATTAGTTTTAAAACTTGTTTTAGTCAAAAGAAGTCTTGTTTAATTTTTAAATAAGTTATTATTTAGTTTGTAAGCTAATTATAGCCGAAGGCTGGGGACCTACTCCAAAATGAAATTTTGAGCAGCTTTTTGCTGTCTTCAATATTACAAACCCTAAAAATTAATTTTGCTATGTCGCAAGCAAGGTAATGTTGATTGAAAAGTCCATATTGATCGTTAAATGACAAAATTAGTATTTGAAATTTTCATTTTGGAGTAGGCTCTGCTTAGACATTTGTTGCCAGGCTTTATTAGCACAATCAGTATCAATGTAATCACTAGGTAATATAAGGCTGTGATGTGAATAATATTTTCAAAGGAATACTGATTTAGTTTTTAAGTTAAATTTGGGCTGAAAGCTGCTTAGTCGTTTGTTGCAAGTATTATTACTAGTACAAAAAGGTAGGCTGTTTTTTTACAAAAAATTATCTATATAAAAGTGTTTTAACTTGAGCTAGACTGACAATATTGAAATAAAAACGATATTTCTATTTTAATAGTTTTTATTATTTGTGGTGATAACATTCCCTCTACAGTATTTCCACTAACACTTGTCGTGAAGTGGCACCATCTCTGGCAAAGACTAGCTGCGCCACCTTGCTTTTAAGACCCCAATGCTGTGTTCTACTGTGTTGCGAGTGCTGCAGTGGAGATCTGTATAGTGGGATTCTGGGGAATCTGGAACTGCCTGCAGAATCAGTCATCATGCACTCCCGCTGGGCGTATCCGGAATCCCCTTTAAGGGAAAAAAAATACTTAGGTATGCTGCACAATAAAGACTTGGTTCATAATGAGCTTATGTCCTATAAGTACGATTGCACATTTATTTTAATGGGCACAGTGGAGTAGGTCATACAAAGTTATTCCTTGTGACTGTTAGGACTTTTTGAATTTATGAAAAATATAATTATAATTGTGTCAAAGTTGTGGGCCCTAATACACTATTAAGAACTTCCGCATTTTTTTACTGGACTAATGTCAGATGACTTAACAAGGTAACTTTTAAGGCTTAACTTTGTAATTTTTTTTGTGAGACAAACTTAATTATCTATCAAACATAAGGGCAGCCTACTGAAAATTAGCCTATTAAAAAATAACAAGATGAGGGTCCAATAGTGACTACATGATGTGGACACATTTTTTATTATAAAGCTTAGCACATCTTTGGAGGAATAGCAATTCTAGAATAAGTTGAATTATGGAATGATATTCTTTGTTCAATGTCTTACCTAACAGCCAGCAAACTTCTCCATTTTCATGGAAACTCCGCATGTGTGCTTCCAAAGGGCTCCTATTCCACACATGCGAGTCATGGCTGGCACCTCCATATGAAGCCTCGACATGGAGGATGTTGAAATCCACATCACAAATCTAAAACAAACAAAAATTATATAACTATTGCATTTAAGAAACTATAGCAAATTTTAAATGGTAATAAAGTTAGTTTATCATAGTTTTTGACAAAATTAGTTGTAATATAACAATCACAGTACCTATTATAAAAATGCAATTTAATAAAAACTTACGATCATTGCATTCAAAGAATGATAATGCTTCCTTTTAAAGAAAGCTTTCTCATACATGTGGGGTTGTATGATGGCAATGTGAGTGCCGTCAATACACCCAATCACAACACCCGAGACACCAAAGACATCCATGAATCTGTAAAAAAATATCCAAAGGAAAAATTATTGGCTTTGAAAACAAAACAGAATATTCAAACACTTATAATTTTTCTATTATTCATACCCTCTCATAAGAGTCATCCTGTCTTCTCTATGACAAATAAAGACTAATATGGCTCGCGCTGATGGAACGTAATTGTGCGTGCACTTGTACGTGTCAAGTACTACAATTTTCATTGTAGTAAAACTGTATAAATACGTTGTTATTTATTGTGTAAACGTGTTTCAAATTACTTTTTATAATGTTCTTGTAGTATTTGCCAACAAACATTGTAACAATTCACTCGGAAATTAGAAAAAAGCTATCGGGTTTCGCCGGTTTCAACGTGTTTTATTTAGTAGATCATTATAGTCTCAATAATCATTTTCTAATAAGAAACAGTACTTACATTCAATAAATCCAATAGAAATATCACTTTATTCACAGCGACTGATAACTCTGTCACAGAAATTGGCGCAACTGTCAACGTCGAAAATGACAGAATCGAGCATAGACGACGCGATGTGTTGCTATCTCGATACGTAAAATTTACCAGAGAACCGAAATAATCGAACATGTTCATACACAAGTAGTCTGTAAGTCTGTGAAAACACGAAACAATGTTAAGTGGAGACCGCGGTCTCATGCGACCGCTTGGGGTTTGACGGAATGGCGCGATTTTTAGGTGCGGTCTCATGCGACCGCTTGGGGCCTGAGGGGTTAACTACTAATTTACCGAACAAAGTATCTGTACGAGCCATCGTACAGTTAAGTAAAAATATCATCGCTAGCAGTGTGTAATTATATCTGCAAGTAGTGTAGCGGCACCTTTACATGTCAACATCGCCGCGAGATAGTTTTGTTAATTTAGCATTTTTATAATTAATTTATCATATTAAATCAGTGTACGAGCAGCACTCAATCAGAGCGGTTTAATTTCATCATCCCCGAAACCCTCTCAGCATATCAACCCCAAAGTGTGGAGAACCCCCACATTTTTTTTGGTCCTTCGAGCATTGAACCTAGCGTGCGGTTTGGTTCACAGCTGGGACCTCGCGTATCATAATTTGGCGAAGCAAATCGCGTCGCGAAGTGCCGGCATCAAATATCATTTTTCGAACAATTAACATCTGAACTTAAGTGCTATTGAAACAGTTTGTAGTGACCTGTGACTTTGGTGCGGTAGTGGCTAGGGCTGCCTCGTTTTTTATCATCGTTCCACGATCACGAGCTACGTGTTATCATCATCATCACTCTGTGGGCGGGCAAGTTCGCAGCGTCGCAGCGAAGGGTAACTGATCCTGATTCCTGACTGTGCATTGGATTATCAACGAAAATCAAGTAAGACTGTTCCCTTTATTTCCATCAATACGAGATATTTTTTATCATGGAGAAACTTATTGCACGTCAAGCAGAGCTTTATGAGACTCTTAAGCAGATACAAAGCAACTTTGAGAAGGATTCGGATAGTCGTAAAACACCTGAGTATCTCCAAGAGAGACTGAGCAGATTAAACAACCTTTGGTCTGAGTTTAATCACAATAATTCGGCGCTTGCTGAATACAAAACTGCCGCGAGCACCGAAACATACTTTTTAAAAGATATTTTTCAATCAGCTTCCAACATTTATCAAGCAACTCTGGACATGATTACATCATTTTCACCAGAACAGCAGCAACTTCAAGACGCTAAAGCAGGATCGTCTAACAATCAAAGCGATCAAAATAAGTCGGATAAGGGCACTAATCCAAGTGGGCAAATAGACGAGTTTATTACAGAGCAGAGAACAAACTTCAGAGCATTGCGTCGAATTATCCGCGGTATAGACATTGAGGAATTATCGGAAAAATGGGAACTAGAAGACGAATTACGTAACTTACAAAATCGTTGGAATGCCATAGATCGTCTACACTTAAAAATTGATAATATATTGCAAGGTGGCGATCTAAATTATGAAGATGAATTCATCACTTACGAATCATCTTACAAGAGCATTAAAAGGGTTATTAATCAAAAAATCGTTTCATCAGCTCACATTCATCAAGTGACGCCACAGATTGAGATTCCGGTTTATACAGGTAAATATACGTCCTGGCCTACTTTTTTTGACCTCTTTACCGAGACCATACACAACAACAATGCGCTCAGCAAAGCTCAAAAAATGCAGCACCTTAAAGGAAAAATCAAGGGAGAGGCTGAGTGCCTTATACAGCACTTGAATATATCAGCCGAAAATTACGACACAGCCTGGGAGATTTTGACGCACCGATATAATAATCCCCAGTTATTATTTACAAAACAAGTAGAGACCTTTCTCAATCAACCTTACATTCAGAAACAAACAGCATTTGAAATCAAGAGGCTATATGACACCAGCATGGAGACCCTGAACGCTATCCACAATTTAGGCGTGGATACGATAACTTAGGACCCGATACTCGTTCATATTCTGTCAAAAAAGCTTGATCAAGAAACGTACTGTGATTATAAAGAGGCTCGAAAAAACCCACGCGATTTGCCAGCATTAGATGAATTTATGCAGTTCCTGGAGAATAAATTCACAGCCCTAGAGCCAATTCATAAACGCGAATCATCAGCGTCGTATCAACCAAGGCCTACCTATAATCAAGCAAAGCAAACTTTCATCAAACAGCAGCCTAATTATTATCAAGGCAAATATCAGAGGACACCATATCAGGCCATTGTTACGACGCAAAACAATAAATGTCCATTGTGTTCTCAATATCATGACTTGTTCAGATGCAAGAAGTTTTTAGGTATGACATCGGACTTAAAACTAAAAGCGGTTTCGCGGTTTCGATTGTGTCAAAATTGTCTATACAATCATTTCAACAATAAATGTTTTTCTGCGAAGCGGTGTAAGGAGTGCAACGGCGAACACAATACGTTGCTTCACGATGCATGTGTACGCGCAACGGTGTCCAATTCGGGCAGCTTAGGCGGGCCGCCACTTCAGTCAATGCCGCTACCGACTTATAATTCTGCGAAATCACATGCCGACAATAAGCCACACAATGTAAATTATGTCGCAAGTAATGACGAGGAAATTTTACTTACTACATTGTTGCTCAATATCAAGTCCGCGGAAGGAAATTTCGTTACACTGCGCGCGCTCCTAGACCAGGGATCTCAAATTTCCCTGATATCAGAGAATGCCGCGCAGATGCTAGGTCTTAAACGCCATCAATATTCAGCATCTATCTCAGGGATAGGCAACGGTTGTAAGCAGAGCAAAGGCATTGTAAATTTAGAGTGCCAATCGATTTACAAAGATTATCAGTTCTCTACGCAAGCATTGGTAATTACAAAGGTTATCAATAATCTACCTAGTAGTACCTCATTCAACAAGCAAGCATGGCCACACATTCAGAACATCAATCTGGCAGACCCTCAGTACAACATCTCACGCCCCATAGACCTCCTCTTAGACGCCAATGTCTACTCTAATATCATTTTGAGTGGTCTTATCAAGAGTACACAGGAGGCCCCTATAGCCCAGCAGACTAAGCTAGGGTGGATCCTGTCGGAAAACGTGAAGCAAGCATTTAATTGTCACGTGGTCATTAATAACTTAAGCGACATTTCCAAGTACTGGGAGATGGAGGACGTCACAACGTCTGATACTTCTTCTCTTACCAGGGAAGAGAAGTATTGCGAGGATCTCTATGCAAAAACCACGAGACGGCTAGAAAGTGGTAAATACGAGGTAGCATTACCTATGAAGCCCAACTTTGAACAGGAGCTAGGGTTGTCAAAATCAAGAGCAGTGGCACAATTTCGGCAACTAGAGCAAAAGCTTTGTAAAAATGAAAATATAGCTAAACCATATCGCGACTTCATGGCTGAGTACGAACGACTAGGTCATATGCGCAAAGTCGACACTGTCGTTGAACCATCATGCTACTTTCCACATCACGCTGTTTGGAAACCAGATTCTGACTCCACAAAATGTAGAGTCGTATTCAATGCATCATTAAAAACAACATCAAATCACAGCCTGAATGATTTAATGGAGCGTGGTCCAAATCTGCAGCAGGACCTACAAACATTAATTCTTAGCTGGAGGCAGTATAAATATGTTTTAAATGCCGACATAGAGAAGATGTTCAGAATGATTTTCATCAGAATGGCTGATCAGCAATTACAGACGATCGTCTGGAGAGCATATCCAGAACAGGAACTTGAAGAATATCATCTGACCACGGTTTCCTTCGGTACAAAGGCAGCTCCATTCCTTGCCATGCGTACCCTACGTCAGCTTGCCATCGACGACGGGGAAGAATATCCACTTACCCCGGATATTCTAAAATACAAATTTTATATGGATGACCTCTTTTATGGAAGCAACTCGATACTCGAAGCTAAAAGCGTTCAAAATCAGCTGATCGCTATCTTAAGAGGTGCAGGCTTCAACCTAAGAAAGTGGTCTAGTAATCATCCACAACTATTAGAAGGACTCTCTAAAGATCAAATTAATGCAGCAGCAATCGACTTCCAGGACGCCGAAACCACAAAGGCATTAGGTTTACGCTGGAACTCAACAACAGACACCTTTACATTCAATGACAAACATCAGCTTTGCGACAGTGAAAACATTCGTACAAAACGGCAGCTACTCTCACACATTTCAAAGGTCTTTGACCCCATAGGCTGGCTATCACCTTTAACAATCAGATCAAAGTTATTATTTCAGAAAGCGTGGGCCGCCGGTGTATCATGGGATGACGAGTTACCAACTGACATCCAAAACGAATGGCAAAAGTTACGACCTGACCTGCAAAGCATAGAAACCATTATCATTCCAAGGCATTTCGGCAACACAGATCAGTTGTTTGAATTGCATGGGTTTGCAGATGCCACAGATAAAACATTTGCATGTTGTGTTTACATCGTAACTATCAATGATAAGGGCGAGCGCACATCAAGATTGGTTGCCGCCAAAACAAAGTTGGCTCCGTTAAATACTAAAATATCAATTCCAAGGCTAGAATTATGTAGTGCATTGTTGTTGGCCACGCTGATGAAGAAGGTTTTGGATTGTTTTTCACAAACAAATATAAAATTGTTTGCGTGGTCTGATTCAATGGTCGCCCTTGGATGGATAAAAGGAGACATTGCAAGGTGGAAGCAATTTGTCGCTAACCGCGTACAACAAATCATTAATGTTTTGCCACCATCAGCATGGCGTCATGTACGGTCAGAGGAGAATGCAGCAGACTGTGCAACACGCGGGTTATCAAGCGATCAGCTCATCCATCATTCGTTGTGGTGGTGAGGTCCCAAATGGTTGACCACTTTTAATCCCACGGACATCCCAGATGTCAAATATCAACAACCGACTTTGGAAACAAAAAAGGCCAGTGTGTGCACAGCCTTATATCAAAAAGAAACAACAATTATATCAGAGTTATTAGACAGATACAATTCAATTACTCGGGCGGCGAAAACAATGGCTTGGATATCGCGTTTCGTTGCGCGCGCTCGGGGTCAGCAGAATGCTGAATCGACAAGTACATTGTCTTCATCGGAAGTAAATAATGCACTTTATACTATCATTAAACATATTCAAGCAATTGATTTTAAAGACGACATAAAACATTTAAATTTAAAAGGGAAGGTGCAAATAAATAGCAGAATATCAAATTTAAATCCGTTTATGGATAAAGATAGCATACTGAAAGTCGGGGGGCGATTATCAAACTCTAAAGTATCTGGGAAAAATCCCATAATTTTATCAAATCAAAGCCGCCTCACCGAGTTGATCATCAATCAGGCGCACGCCGCTACTCTTCACGGCGGTCCTAGATTAACGCTGTCTTATATCAGAGATAAATATTGGGTACTTAGCGGTATGCGCACAGTGAAAAAGCAGTTAAGGCGATGTGTCACATGTCGCCGATTTAGTCATCAAAAACTTAATCAGATCATGGCTGACCTGCCAGCACCTAGAGTCACACCTGCGCGACCCTTCAGCTACTGTGGGGTCGATTTCACAGGACATATAGAGCTAAAGGCGAATAAGGGTCGCGGTATAAGAACAACAAAAGGTTATGTTTCCGTTTTCGTGTGCCTAACCACCAAGGCTATACACCTGGAGTTAGTCTCTGACCTCAGCACAGCATCATTTCTTGCCGCGTTCAGGAGACTATGCGCCAGGCGTGGAACACCTAAAGAGATGTATAGTGACAACGGCACAAATTTTATTGGAGCAGCTAAACATCTCAGAAAAGAATATCAACAGATAGTTAAATGTATCAACACGGATTTCATAAACAGTATCAGTGACCTTGGTATTAATTGGCACTTCAACGCGCCGGCGTGGCCCAGCGCTGGAGGTCTGTGGGAGTCAGCGGTCCGCAGCATGAAGTATCACCTGCGTCGCGTTATTGGCACACAAAAACTAACGTATGAAGAATTTACAACCCTTCTGACGCAAATTGAGGCTTGCCTCAACTCGAGACCGCTGTGTTCAGTAACTGAAAATGTAGAGGACCTCGATATTTTGAGTCCCGGTCACTTTTTAGTCGGCGGTCCCTTATTATCAAGTCCAGAATCAGAATCAAGCAACATCACCCTTCCACTTGATGGCAACTTGTCCAGACCATGTCTAGAGGATTTTGGAAGAAATGGTCGCATGAGTATTTACAAACTCTGCAGACGCGAAGCAAGTGGCGAACCGTTAAAGCAGACATCAAAATCAATGACGTCGTACTGATCAAAGACGAGAATCTGCCAGCAACAAAGTGGGGCCTAGCGCGGGTGGTCGATGTCCATCCTGGAAAGGACGGCCACGTCCGCGTCGTCACATTAAAGACAAAATGTGGCATAATCAAGCGTCCTATAACAAAACTTTGCTTACTTCCGGTACATAATCAGGAAGAAACAAAAGAGCAACCTCAGGCAAACAGCTATGAAAAGCAAGATATCAACAAACCATCACGCAGTGACGCCTCATCATCATCATCATCAAAGCGTTCTCGTACCCCAAAAAACAAGTTCTCGGCATTTACCTTATTTCTATCATTATTTTGCCTATTTACACCAAGCTTACAGCAACAAGTATCGTCATCATCTGTCATCAATGTAACAGATCTGCAAAATGACAATCAAGCACTATATTTTGATAAAATAACTAACCTTCAGCATATAAGAGATGAGTGGAAGCTCATAGTTTACTATAACATGTCCACCTACTGGCAAGGGCTAGCAGACATGGAGCACTTCATCACTCACCTTACGGAAGTTGCCGGATCAGACCCACAGTATAAAAGCATTCTTTATCAATTACAGCATGAAATACAAGAAATTAAACATTATAACACATTACTGCAGCATAAATCACTAAACAGACAGAGAAGGGGTCTAATCAATGGCGTGGGTTACTTAGCGAACTCTCTTTTCGGCGTTTTAGATGAAAGATTCGCCGAACAGTACGAAAAAGACATCATCAAAATTACACAAAACGAAAATCATTTAAAAAACTTAATCCGCAACCAAACAATAGTCATTGAAGCAGAATACAATGTACTTAAACGCAACGAGAATAATATGAACAAGCAGTTTACCTTCATAAAACAACGACTAAATAATATATCAATAGAGATGGATCAAGTTGCTTTTAATAATAAAAATGGTCTCTACATAACATCATCGTCACTGACGGCTAGCATCATTTTATCTAATTTAAGGAGAATTCAGCAAAGCCTATTGGACACTGTGACAGACATAAGTCACGGGCGCATTGATACGCATCTGATTACACCAGAACAATTGAACGAACAAATAAATCTGATATCACGCTACCTACAGGATGATTTAAGTTTACCTGTAAGTGTAAATGCGATAAGAGACATATACAAATTATTGAGTGTATTCGCCAGAGTTGTCAATAATTTTTTGATCATAGAAATAAAAATTCCCTTAGTAAACAGTGACATTTATGAAGTGAACAGAATAATCAGCATTCCTCAGAAAAGATCGACTAATTTATCATTTAAAATAATGTCAAAATTACCTTACATAGCATATAATATTAAAAAGGATGTAGCCATTTTACTCTCAGAAAATGACGTCAGATCATGCATTTCAGTTTCAACGCAGAGTTTATTACTATGCTCTTTTGATAAACCAGTATACGATCTTGCTCTAAAACAATCTTTCTGCAAAATTAATCTGATTGACAATGATATCATAAGTGAAACGCCCTGTATATCATCGCTTACTACCTGCCGCGATCAATGGATCAAATTACATCACCAGAATTCGTGGCTGTTTTCCTGCTGCAACGAATGTACAATTCGTATCCTAAGCACATCTTCGAAAATGACAGTAAAGAAGCTTAATAACAACGGAATCATAAGTATTGGCCAAGGTTGTACCCTAAGGGGTGATTCCTTCTCGATTTACGCTCATAATAAATTTCTTAACAAAATTAGCATCAATTAGGAGATAAGCGTTCCAGAAATATCCGTATTAAATAAATTGCTCAACACACCTATTCAGCTCGACTATCCGACATTAGAAAGCAATCATCATCAATATAAACAGATCAAGGACGAGTTGGAAACACTAAAGAAATCACAGTCAGGACAGTTTACCATACATGATGTACACCACTATACAATTTCGTACGTCATCATCTTCATCATCTTGGTCGTCGCGAGTATCTTTGTATATGCAAAGATAAGGAGCAGATATACAGCGCAGCGGACTCGTGAGGTCCGCGCCCAGCAGCAGCAGCCGGAGCAGCGCGCGGGAGGGCCCTGTCCCCCCCGCCCCGCCCTCAGAGCCGGTACCAGTGATAGTGAAGTGACGAATACGGCACGTGCACGTAGCGTGCTAAGTGCTAATCAGGGGACCTCACCATTGTTGTCCCGACCAGTGCGGTTTATAGTGCCAAGTGAATCCGTAGTGATTGACCAAGAGTGCGCGAATCCGATAATAACAAATGGACAAGACGATTTTTAGATTTATTTACAATTTACAGACATTTGAAACTTTTAATATTTTTTATTATCATTTTTTATTATTTAATTTACTAATGTTAATTGTTAAAACTTCTACTTACTTATCACTTAATTAGTATTTTACATTTTTTTCCTTTTTTTCTTTCTTGATGGCCAAGATGTACGAGCCATCGTACAGTTAAGTAAAAATATCATCGCTAGCAGTGTGTAATTATATCTGCAAGTAGTGTAGCGGCACCTTTACATGTCAACATCGCTGCGAGTTAGTTTTGTTAATTTAGCATTTTTATAATTAATTTATCATATTAAATCAGTGTACGAGCAGCACTCAATCAGAGCGGTTTAATTTCATCATCCCCGAAACCCTCTCAGCATATCAACCCCAAAGTGTGGAGAACCCCCACAGTATCATTAGGCAACAATCGTTTAGGTACATAAGCGCGCTCAGATCACAACAGCATTGTATGACACCATAGATCTGTGATCAGACAATCGGATGCATACACGAAATCAACATTAAAACAATGTGCAGAAATAATTGCGTTAAAATAATTTTGTATCTTGTGTAGTCGCAATCCTCACACAAATGATTTACGACTACCCGACGAAATTGTTATTGGGGCAGGGTAAAGTTACGTGAGCAAATAATTTAGAAATGATGGCACGAATTAGATTATGAGCGGAACTAATTATTTATAGCGGACTGTAATTGAATGAGCTGATGGAAGGTCGCCGGTTTTTAATATTACCGGTTCGAATGACCATTTATGTTGGTGCGAGAGGCACTAACATACGACGTGGTTAGGCGGGAGGTAGAAAGGACTTACCGGGAGCAGGCTTTACGAGGTCGCTGGCACCGGGACACGAGCTGACGGGCGGCGATGTAGGCGATTGGTCACGGCACAGCACAAAGTCACTTCACCTAATCACAGGCACCATCATCCCAGGGTCACTATCAATAAGGGCAGTTCCAAGGCGACACCAGAGCGCGTATATCTGTGGGCGTCTCGCGGTCGCTAGCAGACAGACTGACGCGGGCGCGCGTCCGGTTTCACCTGCCGCGCGCCAACTTCGTGATACAACGCTAGATGGCGCTAGGCGTATCTTAATACGCTTACAACAAGACGTCTCGCCCGTGGCGAGTACAACACGCTATCCTACGCCAACAATTTTGAATATTGTCCGCGCGCCGTATTATTAGACACCGAGTCTTTAAATGCATTAGATGCTTTCGATGCCGGGCCCAGCCGCACGCGCCCTTCATAGCCGACCTGCCAGCCGATAGAGTTACGCCTCAGCTAGTATTTATTCAAGTCACGACCGATTTTGCCGGCTCATTCCTCGTTAAATCTAGTACCCTACGTAATGTTAAACTCGTGTATCGTACGTATCGTATACGTAATCGTGTGCCTCTCCACTAAGGCGGTTTATTTGGAACCGGTCTCGGACCTCAGCACGGAAGCGTTCCTCGCGGCATTACAGCGTTTTATAGCACGCCGCGGTGCCCCGGTTTGCATCTGCTCGGACTGCCGTACAAATTATGTAGGCGCTAGAAATCAGCTCATTGAAGTACAAAACTTTCTTGCCTCGAATAATGACACGATTGCGCACAAGCTCGCTGGTCAGCACATTACTTGGTTATTAAATGTCCCTAAGGGACCATGGTTCGGTGCGTTACATGAGATCAACATAAAATCAACTAAGCAACTTTTATATCGCGTAATTGGCGAACAGCACCTCACATTCGAGGAATTCTCTACACTTTTAGCACGAATCGAAGCTGTCCTTAACTCTAGACCTCTCTGCCCACTTTCGTCTGATCCTTCAGACTTTGAGCCGCTTACAGCCGGACATTTCATTATAAGCCGCTCACTAACGGCCCTTCCCGAACTATCCGAGGAAGATAGGCCGATCTCCACACGTAGGCGATTCCAGATGGTACAGGCCCCTTCCCAGCGCTACTCAAGTTCAACTCAAGATTGCCAGGCTCCCTCTGGATGAGCCCACCCTGGGCCCCGGAGGATGTACTCGTCACGGGCGAGACGTCTCGTTATAAGCGTATTAAAATACGCCTAGCGCCATCTAGCGTTGTATCGCGAAGTTGGCGCGCGTGAGGAGTGGGAACGAAGGAAGCGCGCCACACTCTGCAAGCAAGCGACCGCGAGACGTACACAGAAAATACGCGCCCTGATATCGCCTTGGACTGCCCTTATTGATAGTGACCCTTTGATGATAGTGCCTGTGATTAGGTGAAATGACTGTGTGCTGTGCCGTGACCACCAAATCGCCTACATCGACGCCCGTCAGCTCATGCTCCAGTTGCCCGCTCACCCATCATCATCATCTCAGGTAAGCCTTCCTTCCTGCCTCCTAATATTTCACTACGTCGCGTAATCACCCCTCAGATACGTGGCGATTACAATATTCAAATTCAAAATTCAAAATTATTTATTCAATTTAGGCTACAATAATTGAGCACTTATGAATGTCACTATGCCATCGGTTCGTAAGATGAGTAAGGTATTCGATTTTGTGAGCCATTCGACACTTTTAGCTTAACTCGAGCTGTACGGCATACGAGGACTAGCTTAGGATTGGATCAAGAGTTACCTTAGTGATAGGATGCAATATTTGGAAATCTCGTAACTGAATGATGAACACTATACTAAAATTTATAAATCATAATATAAATACATTAGGAGTTCTTCAAGGAAGCATATTGGGGCCAACACTATTTATTTTATACAACTTGTAACACAAATAACATACTATCTTTAAAACAGTATTTGTAACTGTCGTTAACTTCTTTATAAAACTGTTAATTGTATTACTTTTTATTGAAAATAAAACAAAATATTGAATGATATTGTTTTTTTTTATTGAAAGTAAAACAAAATATTGAATTATGTCGTATTTTTATTTACTCATACTAAGTAGCTTACAAAAATAACAACTTTCGATACTATCGATAAAATTACAAAAAGTAAAGGAACATCTCTAGTTGTTTTTATGTTCCGTCGCATCGAATTTCAAGTGGTGTTAGTGTGTAATAACAATAAGCTCACTTGAAACTGTTTACATAATTAGATAACAAAGGCCCCTGTTGTTTTGATATCGTTTGACTATTCATTTATTTCTTGTTATCCAGCCCGCAACATTGTTTCCAAATTTTGAACGTGAAATACCAATTAACTGTTGCATGATTTCACTTTATTTTGATACCTGATGGATAGGAAATATATCAGTTAGTACATTGTAGTTTACAGAACGACAAAATATGGTTTGATTGTAGAGTAATATGTTTTTGACGTGACAACGTCTTATAAATTGGTTTGCCGGGTGACACTTCAAGAAACTGCGTTACGCTCCGCTCACGTTATGCGCTCACAATGAGAGCGAGTGAGAGGCACGCGTCCCTTCCACTCGGGCATGGTTAGCCCGCCTAAGAGCGAGAGAGACAGACATAAAAAGTGAAAGGCACGCGTCCCTTCCATATAATTCTTTGTATAAATAAATGTTTTAAATTGTTACTATTATTTCATCCTTCTTCCTACTATACGAATGAATATTCACATTAAAATTTATTTTGTCTTAAATATAAGTAATCCTTCAGCGCAACTTTCAGCATATGGACATAGACCGTTTGAGGGAGGATATGAGAAGTATTAACTGGTTATCTGTGCTCCTTTCCAACAATATTGATCATAATTTTGGTGCAATTTTTTACAGGCGAATTGATCAGAGTGTACGACACTCATGCTCCGGTTCGACCAGTTTGTGTAAAGCATGTTCCAGCTCCGTGGTTGACTCCTGTAATTAAAAGGGCAATGGGTAGACGTAACAAGGCAAAAAGCCAACACAAGAAATCGTCGTCACTGGATTCATTAACTGCTTACAAAAAGCTTCGAAACATCTGTAATCGTATGTGTCGAGATGCCAAGCGAAAATATATTCACTCTAAAATCGAGAGTATTTCCTACAAACACGTTTGGAGTTTCCTAAGGTCATTAGGAGTGAGCAAGGCCACGGATACATGTCAAAGTAACGTAGATCTTAACTCTTTAAATAGTCATTTTTCATCTTCCCCCGTAACTTTGGATAGTGACTCTGAATATTCTTTTCTTATCTACCTAAAAAATCTTGTCCCACCTGACTGTCCCTCTTTTTACAAGCTTTTATTTAACTTGCAATGTATGTATATATGTATATGTCTTGTTCGGGTGGAATTTTGCAACTCAATTTTGACCCACTTCCGGTTACCGATTGAGCTGAAATTTTGCATTCATGTGTAAATCGCATGTGATTCAAATCGTTACCTCCATTGTTACTTTTGAATAATAACGTATGAAGGGAATTGGGGATAACAAAAAGGAAATATTAGGAAGAGTATGCACTGTCGAGTACTGAATACAAGTGTTTAATCATAGTAGAAATTATAGTAAATTAAATAGACAGAATATTAGAATTCACTTATAGAAGCATTAATTACCGGTTGAGAATGAATATCGAATTCACACTTTTCCGTGTCACTTTCTTTCGGTGTTGGGTAGTTTTTTAGTTTATCGCGTATAGACAGACAGACGCGCGGGAGGATGTTGTTTTATTATATGTAAGGATTCTTAAATAGTCCGGCAACTTCGTGCGCGACCCTCCTGTGGGATGACAGACGATGAGGAGGCAAGGTACTCAAGGTGTCAGCAGCTAGCGGGTGATGTCGCGGGGCGGGGCGACGCGTGCAACTGCCCGTCAATACATTATTCTATCTTGACCCCGCCACTATTTGTAAGTAGTGACACTAAGTACTAATTTGTCCTATAGTGTACAGTAGACTTAAGAGTTCCTATTTTGTTACCAGAATTCCTATTCTTTTTACTGTCCCATAAAATGCGGACTACTATTTTAGAGATTTTTATGTTTCTGAAATACTTTAATGATTATCAAACCAGAATAAGTTTATAATATGTTTTTTATGCTATAAGTGAAGAGCTGACAAAAGTAAACAGTAATATAATTATAAAATGTAAGTTTAAAACGACTTGTGACCAAATAGTAACGAACAGGAAAGATTTTCTTTAATTTTTTTGTTGTTAACATGAATAAAGTGATTTTAATAAGAAATGTTGCTAGTTTTACTGCAAACCAATCACATAAAACGAAATTACGGGTGTTAATTTAAATTAGACTAATGAAATCACAGTCACAAAATAGGAAATTATATGCTACTCTGGATCGGTTTATTATATTTTTTAGCTGATTACGATTCAAATCTCAAAACAAAGTATTATAATCGCAAGCATTAGCGACTACTCTATCACTTGCAATAAATGTATCCTATAAATATAGACAAAAATATTTCGATAACAATTTTGACAAACAGCATAAACTTTTTAAAAAGAAAGAGCCGAGAACCTTTAGTAACCTAAACAGTGGCATTACCAGTTTTGACTTACTTCTAGTATTGAAATTGTCTACATCACAGTGCTTAGAAAAAGAGTTAATATTGCAACGCACAAAAACTATACAATTATAAATAAATTGCGATGCAACAGTAAGAACACCAACTTCCTTAAAAATATTTCTCAGAGAAGTTCGTGATCCCAGTCTATACATGGTTCTTATTGCTCGTTTCTGTAAAATAAATATAGTTTTTATATCAGCCGCTGTTCCCCACAAAAGGACGCCATACGACATGACACTGTGAAAATAACTAAAGTAAACAGTCCTAGCAGTTTCAACATCTGTTAATTGTCTAATTTTTCTAATGGCGTAAGCTGCTGAACTGAGTTTGCCGGCCAAATTCGATATATGCGGATTCCATTGGAGTTTTGAGTCTAGGGTTATCCCTAGGAAAACTGTCGAATCTACCAAATCTAATTTATCATCAATCATTCTAACAACGGTTTGTTCGGTCTTGACATTTGGTAGTGTAAATTTAATACATTTCGTTTTTTTAGCGTTTAGCTGCAAATTATTAGCAGTAAACCAACTAAGTACCTCTGAGAGAGCATTGTTTACATCGTCAAAATTATTCTTATTCCTAGTCACATAAAAAATGAGTGAAGTATCATCTGCAAACATTACAAAATCATAGAAGTTTTCTACAAAGAATGGCAAGTCATTGATATATATCAAAAATAAGAAAGGGCCAAGAATTGACCCTTGTGGAACTTCCATTTTTCCCTCCCATAAAATAGCAAACTGGATAGAGACTAATAATTTAAATTAACACGTTCCAAGCGGTAACAGAAATGTCAAATTTGCCATGGGTGCGGCATGACATATGTGCTTTTCATACGCAATTTCCCCATGGTGCGTCGTGAGCACTATTTGCCCACTTCACTTTATTGCTTTAAGGGTTAATAAGTTACTCAATTTTAACATATACTTTTTAATTTCTATCTAAATATTAGTCATATTTCGAGTATATAAACCACATTTAACGATGACACACATTTGACTGACGAGAACGTCTTCTTTGGCGTTACTCAACGCGCAAAACGTATGAGATCCGGTGATTCGCACGATTATCATGAAAATAAATTTTACAAAGTGTTGTCCGAAATGAAGTTAATGTTTAGCAAATTTAAGAAGCACCAGGGATGACAAGATGCCAAAATAGAAAAAATATACGAAGAAACAAATAATCAAAACACGGAAATAAAAGCCTCTATTGAGTTTATGTCACACAGATATAACTCGTTAGTAACACAAATAAACCAACTTGAATCCGAGCGGACAAATAATATAAAACATACTGAACAGTTGGAAAATCAATTAGAAAAATTTGAGCGAAATTCGAGACCAGCTTGCTTATAGATAAGAAATATACCTACAAAAAACTCAGAAACAAAACAGACACTTATAAAAACAATGCTGTCCCTGGGTGAAACGCTCTCAGTCACTTTTCAGCCACTGGAAATAAAGGACATTTTTAGAGTTAAAACTAAAGAACCTGTTACAAACAGAGCAATCATAGTGGAGTTAAATAGTGTTCTTTTGAAAGAAAAATTAATCCAAAATTATAGAAGATTTAATAAAACATATCGCCTAACTACTCAGACACTGAAAATTGGCGGCCCCGCCTTGCCCATCTTCGTTTCTGAAAACCTATCGCCTATGATGAAGAGGTTATTTTACCTAGCCAGAGAGTTCGCAAAAACACATAATTAACGCTACTGCTTGGTTTCAAATGGCAAGATATTCCTGCGTAAGAAAGATGGGGCCCCGCCGAAACTTATTGTATTACATCACGACCTAGAAAACAGTCTAGTCAGTCAATAACAATCAGCTATATTATTAAAGTACCAAAAGCATGTATTTTTTGTTTCATGTGATTTTGAAGTTTAAAACTGATTATGTTATTATATATAGATGTTGTAGATATGTATCGTTGTACTTAAACTCAAACGACTAAATTGTTAAAAAGCTTTCCTTACCTTGTCAAAGTCACCACACACATAACTCTAAATAAAAATACACTTTGTACACATAAATACACTACTCACACATTCATACCATACAAACAAACTCACTTACTTACAAACATGTTAAGCACAAATTATTATACTTCTAAACCTATAATGCCCTGTATAAATATTAAAAAGATAAATTGCTATTTAATTATTGCTTAAGATAAATTAAATTACTATTTAGGAAATTCAGTACAATGCTATTTAAATTTTGGAGAAAATAACCTAAATTCCATTTCTAAGGATTCATTGCCCATTTTAAACTATGAAAATAAAAATGGATGATAATTCAAATATTACAAATGACTTAGAAAATATATCCGTATCACAATCATTTTTATGCTCTCCTGAACTCCGCCTTAATTATTCACTTAAAGGTAGCTCACTTGCTATTCTCCATACTAATATTCGAAGACTAGGCAACAATACTTCTTCTTCTTCTTTTTGTGCAGTGGCGTTTCCCATTGGATTTCGCCAATATCCAGTTTTTGGCTCAGTTGTTTATTTTTACAGACTCATCGCTTGTATCGGTTTCTCGTAAGAGCACAATGTACAAGTACAGAGGTGGTGAGATCTTAAATTTTGTAGACCCATTTGATGATCTGTACTCTGTAATGCCTATGGACAAACACAATACTTATATATAACATTTGTTAGTGGCAGACAGACAAATTATAATTTTATATTGTTAGTAGTTATATAGGAACATAAAACATCAATGCAGGGGGGTTTGACAAAACTGAGAACAATCTTAAAATTTGTGGGTTTGGGGATACATGGGGGGAGGAGATCATAAAGGGAAGTTGGGTATTTGGGACAGTTAAAAAATATGTGGACAGGTGTTCCCTCCTCCAGACCGCATTCACAAAGGGACGAGTCCTTAACCCTAATTTTGGCCAGATGAACAGGGGTGCATGCATGGCCTAACCTTAAACGGCTTACAGTGGAGGTGCATGTGTTACGGCGAAGGGCGCTCGCCGTAACAGCGACGGAATAAGGTGTGTGGACCCAGGACAGGTCTGGTTAGGTTTCGGAAATGAGGGCATGCGACTTACTTGGTAGATGATTGGTGGGGGCAAGGCAGGAGACGGGGCAGCGAGCTGGCGGGCGGCGATGTAGGCGATTTGTCACGGCACAGCACAAAGTCCTTTCACCTAATCACAGGCACTATATTCACAGGCACTATCTTCACCGAGTCACTATCAATAAGGGCAGATACCAGCGCGCGTATTTTGTGGGCGTCTCGCGTTAGCTAGCAGACAGACGAGTCGCGCGCTCGGCTCACGAAGCTAGCGGCGGCGGGTCGCGCAGCGGTGGCGCCGCGGCAGACAGGCGGACGCGGTCGTCAACGACCGCTGAGTCAACCGCCATACAGATGGCGGTATGGTTTGAATGGCCGTCCCGGCTTTGGCGGGAACATCCTCCGGGGGCCAGGGGGGGCTCATCCACTGGGAGCCTGGCGATCCGGAATACAGGCCTCCGAAGATGTCCATTCGCGGTGTCCAGGTCTACCACCCGCACGACGCCATCCTTCCCAGGCAGGGTGCGAGCAATGCGCCCCAGTCTCCATTGGAGGGCAGGCAGGTTGTCCTCCTTGATGAGGACGAGCTCGCCAACTCGGGGAGGGGAGGATGGGGACAACCATTTGGAGCGGGTTTGGAGGGTATGAAGGTAGGACTGGGTCCACAGCGTCCAGAAGCGCTGGGAAAGGGCCTGTACCATCTGGAATCGCCTACGTGTGGAGATCGGCCTATCTTCCACGGATAGTTCGGGAAGGGCCGTTAGTGGGCGGCCTATAAGGAAATGTCCGGCTGTAAGCGGCTCAAAGTCTGAGGGATCAGACGAAAGTGGGCAGAGAGGTCTTGAGTTGAGGACCGCTTCAATTCGAGCTAAAAGTGTGGAGAATTCCTCGAATGTGAGGTGTTGTTCGCCAATTACGCGATATAAAAGTTGCTTTGTTGATTTTACGTTGATCTCATGTAACGCACCGAACCATGGTCCCTTAGGGACGTTCAACAACCAAGCAATGTGCTGACCAGCGAGCTTGTGCGCAATCGTGTCATTGTTTAAGGCAAGAAAGTTTTGTACTTCGATGAGCTGATTTTTAGCGCCTACATAATTTGTACCGCAGTCCGAGCGGATGAGAACCGGGGCACCGCGGCGTGCTATAAAACGCTGTAATGCCGCGAGGAACGCTTCCGTGCTGAGGTCCGAGACCGGTTCCAAATGAACCGCCTTAGTCGAGAGGCACACGAATATACAAAAGTACGCTTTTAAGAGTTTAACATTACGTAGGGTACTAGATTTAACGAGGAATGGTCCGGCAAAATCGGTCGTGACTTGACTAAATACTGGCTGAGGCGTAACTCTATCGGCTGGCAGGTCGGCCATGAAGGGCGCTTGCGGCTGGGCCCGGCATCGAAAGCATCTAATGCATTTAAAGACTCGGTGTCTAATAATACGGCGCGCGGACAATATCCAAAATTGTTGGGGTAGGATTGCGTGTAAGGTGTCAGCGCCAGGGTGGCAGTGTATTTTGTGGTAGTGGTCAATGATCAGGTCTACAAGTGGGCTAGAGCTGGGAAGTATGAGCGGATGCTGCGCGTCATATCGGATAGAGGCATGGGACAGTCGTCCACCAACTCTAAGGAGCTCATCTTTAATGAGAGGTGACAGCCGCTGGAGTCTGACGGAGCAGATTTTGCCAGTTTGAAGGCGGTGGATGTCCTCTGCAAATTCATTGTGCTGAACACTGCGCACCCAGTAAAGTAGGGCCTCTCTTCGTTCACTGACGTACAAGGGGCCTGAGCGTCGCGAATCTGGGTGGTGTCTGCAGTTGTGCAGAAAGCGTTTTAGACAAGCTGTCACTCCGACGAGCTTGTCTAGTGAACTGAACCGAGTGAGCAGGTCAAAGTCAAGACCGGGCACTGTGACCAGTGACGGGACGTGTTTGGGCTTAAGGCCGGGCAGGGCGTGATGGCCCAGAGCTAAGGGCATCGCAGGCCAAGACTCACAAGGCTGTCCAAGCTACGTGGGAGACCACCATAGGTCGTGGGCTGACAGGGATTGCGCAGACATCCCTCTGCTTGCGCAATCTGCCGGGTTGAGCTCGGAAGGTACGTGTCGCCAGGTACATTCCGGTGAGCCTGAGTTGATTTTGACTACCCTGTTGGCTTCAAAGGGTTGAAGACGGTGAGGCGGTGTATTGAGCCAGGCCAGGACTATCGTACTGTCTGACCAACATATGTGTTGTTGTATACTGATATGGGCCGATAACTGAACCGACACACGGATCATGAGCTGGGAGAGTAGGGTGGCGGCCGACAACTCTAACTTGGGGATTGTGAGGCGATTCTTGATTGGTGCGACTCGCGACTTGGCGACAATCAAGTGTACTAAAGTATCTCCGGAGGCATTGAGCTCATGGAGATAAACAACCGCGGCAAACCCGGCCTCAGAGGCATCTGCAAACCCGTGAAGCGAGTATACAGCTGAGCCTTTGTTTGCACAAACGTGCCGAGGGAAGCGAATGCTAGACAACAGCGGCAGATCCTCTGAGATGTGGTGCCACTCCGTTTGTACTTCAGAGGGAGTGGGCTCATCCCATTCCAGCTTCAGTAGCCACAATTGCTGAAGCAGCAGCTTTGCGCGGAAGATAACGGGAGAAACCCAGCCGTTTGGGTCATAAAGTGAGGCTACGGTACTTAAAATAGACCGCTTTGTGACATGTGTGATGGGGGGCAGAGAGATGCGGTAAGTGAACTCGTCTGACTGAGGGCTCCACTGTATACCCAAGACCTTAATGGACGTGGACTCTGGGTTCATGTCGAAGTCCTTGGGCATGTCGCATTGGTTGTCGGGAAATCTCTCGAGCAGCCTAGGCGAGTTAGATGTCCACTTACTGAGCTGAAAGCCGCCCAGGTCTAGCAGACTTATCAACTCGTCCTGAAGTGCTTGGGCGGATTCAACCGTGTCATGACCACACAAGATGTCATCAACGAAGATAGACTTGCGAAGAACCTGAGCGGCTCCAGGGTAGCGATGGCCTTCATCATCAGCCAGCTGGAGCAGAGTGCGGATTGCATGATATGGGCTTGATCTTAAGCCGTACGTGACTGTATTGAGGGCGTAGGTGAGCAGAGGGTGATCTGGTGAGGACCGCCATAGTATCAGCTGATACCGTCTCTGGTCTGGGGCAACCAGCACATTTCTGAACATCCTCTGGATGTCAGTGCTGAAAACGACTGGATGCGTTCTGAAGGACATGATGATGTCCACAATGTCCTGTTGAAGGGCGGGGCCTGTGTGTAGGCATTCATTTATGCTGACACCATTGGAGCTTTTGCAGCTACCATCAAAAACAATGCGCAGCTTGTCCGACCCTGACTTAAATACGCCATGGTGAGGGATGTAGAAGTGAGGTTTATGGGCGAATGTATTTGGGTGACAGGGAGCCATGTGCCCTAAGTCGATGTATTCGGCCATAAAGTCGACGTATTTAGAACGCAGAGACGGGTTCGCCATTAGCTTCTTCTCAATATTGAGGAATCTGCGTAATGCGATAGGGTGAGTTTTACCTAGTTGAGGGGCGTCCTTTAGAAAGGGCAGAGCGACCGTATATCTGCCTGAGGGATCGCGGGTAGTGGTAGAGCGGAAGATTTCCTCGCATTGTTCCTCCAGGGGATCATTATGAGTGTGAGATTGAGGGAGGGGCTCCTCAGACTCCCAGAACCTTTCCAGACTCTGACGTATGTCCTGGGCTGATTCAGCTGAGTCTGGTTGTGAGCTGACGACGTGAGCTGAGTTAACCTGCTGCGCCGGCTGCGCATACAAGTCCTCAATGGGTCCTATCAACGCGAAGTCGAAAATCGTGCCGAAGGCTATGGGCTTGCCCGGGCCCAACGAGACCTTAGTCCCGTCCAACACTTGGCCAAGAACGTCCGACCCCAATAAGAGGTCGATCGGGGCTGGTGTGTGGTAAAGCTGGTCAGCCAATGGCACGGGTGGCTGGCCTAGTACGTGGGAAATGTTTGGTACCTTCTCTAAGGGAAGGTAGCCAGTGACGTTTTTTAAAATGTGAGCTGTGGCAGTAATTGTAGGAGTATCATTGTGAGTGTGTATGTTTGTTACTCTTACACGTAAAAACTACTAAATGGATATGGATAAAATTCGGCATACAGATTGTTTATAACCTGGATTAACACATAGAATACTTTTTATTTCGATATTCCCACGGGAACAGGAACCACGCGGGTGAACCCGCGAGCGACCGCTAGTAAAGAATATCAGCAGAAATGTAACTTACTTGTCCGACGAAGACAAATTATTGAAATAAATAGGCGACCGGGACCTGTCAAGGTCTGGAGGCGCTTCTTCTTCTTCTAAAGATACCTAAAACATACAAAACAAATGTGAATCAAATTATTATCATTACAACCCAATATAACAATACCGTATACTTTACACAATAATGAATGCATTACCATTACCGGCAACCACTCGGGACTGCGCGCTGGGGACGTGAGAGAAAAGTAGCGTGGAGCCACAGGTGAACGATCGGGACCGATCTAAAACACACAAAAAAGACATGTACTGCACACCATAAGCTATAAATACAGCATCTCACCGAGAATTATAATAAACGCATTACCAATGGCGGCGGGCTCTCCCAGCGTTCCGGCGAGTCTGGCCGATAGACCCCGCGATTACTCGCTTCATCCTTAAACATGAAAATGACATTAAAAAACACCCCCAATGGAATAACCGCCATCACCATGATTAGAAACTCTGACACAAGTGCTTGACTATCCACACAATAAGTAGTAGTAAATGAAGTAATATATCAAACAAGAATAAATAAGTAACCAGTACCACAAGGCAAACAAATTATTAGGCAAACCCACCTCCTCAATTTCGGATTCGAAGTCAGTCTCTCTCTCTCATTGCTATCCTCATCATCATATAAAAGCTGGAGGAAGTCTTCAGGCGGCTCCTCATTGACTCGCCAATTTGACATGCTATAAACAAAAAAGATACAACTATCGTTATAGTACATATAAAGCTACTAAATAATTAAAAATTAATTGTAAAATCGTTAATATTTTTAATTAATTTTTAATTATTAGACATGCTATACCTACAAAAAAAAGAGACAACTACCATCGTTATAGTACTTAAATAAAACTACTAAATAATTAAAAATTAATTCTAAAATCGTTAATGTTTTAATTAATTTTTAAATATTTTATACCCTTTTTATTTATAAATATTTTTTTCTATAATATACTGTACTACTAGTCAAGCTCTTTCATTTAATACCCATATTGAGGTAGTTAAACAAAAAAATGTAATCTACAATTTTGTGGAGGCGGCCATTTTTAGTTTTCTCATCTATAATGTACTGTATACTACTAGTCAAGCCTTTTCACTTGGTACCCATATTGAGGTGGTTAAACAAAAAAATATATAATCCACAATTTTGTGAAAGCGGCCATTTTAAGTTTTTTTTAATATAATGTACTGTATACTACTAATCAAGCTCTTTCATTTGATACCCATATTGAGGTAGTAAATTAACAAAAATGTAATCTACAATTTTGTGGAGGCGGCCATTTTAAGTTTTTTTCTTCTATAATGTACTGTATACTACTAGTCAAGCCTTTTTAGTTGGTACCCATATTGAGGTGGTTAAACAAAAAAAAATATAATCCACAATTTTGTGAAGGCGGCCATTTTAAGTTTTTTTTTATATAATGTACTGTATACTACTAGTCAAGCCCTTTCATTTGATACCCATATTGACGTGGTTAAACAAAAAAATGTAATCCACAATTTTGTGGAGGCGGCCATTTTGGATTTACAATGATACTGAATATACATAATTGTATTGTCATCAGAACTAAAGGTGTGTACTAAATTTCAAATCAATCGGTCAGGTCAGGTCCAGGAGGCAAAATTTTAAGTACTAAACATTGTTCTACGACACACTTTGCAATAAATAAAACTAAAGTATTATCTTCTTTTTATTCTATGTTTCCAGTAAATCCATTGGATCTACGACACACTCGTCAAAACTGCATATTGGTCAAGCGATGCTAAACTCTTATTTTTACTGTCTAGGTACTCGTCAAAATCTTATTTCTGCGTACTCGTCAAAACTGCATATTGGTCTAACTTATAGAATCGTCAATTAGAGTTAAAACCTCTTTGCTTTAAATTCCCTCGTTTTTTACTTAAAACTGGCCACATAGAATAAATTAAGCTAATGCTATAGTTTTATTTATTGTAATATTTCAACTCTAATCGACTATTCTAAAAATTAGACCAATAAGCAATTTCAGCGAGTATGCAGAAATAAAAACTTGACGAGTAGACAAGAAGTGTTATTTTGTTTTAATACACACATTATGCTAATATTATTGTTTTATTTCTTGAAATATTTCATCTCTAATCGACTATTGAACAATCAAACAAACTTACCAAGTGCAGTTCGATTGAAATTATGCTCCTTGTTGTCTCGTCCGAAGATGATGGAAATACTACTTGTTAGTATCGAGTCTTAGCACTCGCCGACGCCACATAAGTTTAAAGTATCTGAAAATAAAATATTTCCGAACGCAGCCGCACGTCACTAGACTAGCCTGCGTTTTGAACTGTCATTTAGTTTTAAGTTGTGTATTTATTTATGAAACTGATTCTACAACCCCAGGGAATAGGTATCAAACCTGTGAGAGTGGGTGGGACTCATCATCTTCGGACGAGACAACAAGGAGCATAATTTCAATCGAACTGCACTTGGTAAGTTTGTTTGATTGTTCAATTATGCTCCTTGTTGTCTCGTCCTCTATGATGGAAATACTACTTGTTAGATGTTCAAAGTTCTGTTGTAGAATCATAAAGTTTATTATTGTTAACAAATATATCCCAGATATTATGTTTCAACAGCATAATCAGTCTTACACTCCTTAAAGATAATTGGTAATTTCCAAGAGAATGTTATTAAACAAAAAAAACAAACTTAAATGTGTCCTCAGCCTTAAATAAATCTTTGGTATGATTATAGCAATATACTTTTAATATTATTATAACAATATAATCGCTTCAGCCAAATTATTATTTAAAATCGGACGGTTGTAAAACTTTGCAAAGTTGTCGATGAGTCAGTCCAACCAGCCGTTCTATGTATCTCATCAATGCTAACGCCTTTCATAATGGCAGCTGATGTCGTAGCGTGCCTGGTACTATGAGTAGAAAAAATGGAAGTATCGATCCCTCTTGCAGCCAGGACCGTCAATCCAACGGTTGAGTGTACTGACCGATACCGCCAAATGTGGTTTCTTGATAGATATAAATAAATTAGGACATTTTCCTAATTTCAGAGGTAATTCTTTTATAATTATTTAAACAATTGGCTGATGACGATTAGGTGCTGAGGTCTTAATTATTTTTTTTTATTTTTTTTTTTATAGTAACCATTTTATTATCAATTATTTTAATCTGGTCAGTAACAATAGAAACTAGGGCTTTGTAATCTTTGCCCTGTAGGTAAAGTTAATAAAGTAACTGTGTTTAATGAACATTAATGTAAGTTGTTTGAGTCATTGTAATTTGACTCTAAAAAATTAAGCACTATAGAAACATTCCAGGTATACTTATATTTGAGTTTACTTGATCGTAGGCGAAAGAACCCTTTAATTAAAATTTTAATCTTTTCGTCTGCTCCCACCTGCGGCCCTATCACACTAGTGGCAGCGAGGACCTTATGCAATTCAAGGTGCCATAAGATGCACCACTGTGGAACTTATTTGTGAGATAAATAATTATGTCTGTCATCTGTGCTTTAGTAGCATTTAGTTGTTTGGTGTGGCAGTAAGAAAACCAAATACAAAGTAAGTATTGCTTATAGGTGTTACTTGATATGGAAGATATCATTATTTCAGCTGCCTGTACGTCGATGCCAGGCTTTAAGAATGCCTACCGGACAATCTCCCTGCCAGTAGTGATAGGTTGCGGTGTAGAGGGTGTGGTGAGTTGGAATTACATAAAACCAGTAAGTTATTACTTGGTTAAAATACAATGGGTTCTGTCACCAATAGTTTTTTGAATAAGGGAAACCAAGGTTGGGTGTCCCAGAAGAGAACTACAAGGATCCCTGTTGCTTCATTGGACACGATTATTTCTATACATTTTAAAATCATAGAAAATGGTGGAAAAGCATAAAATAAACCCCTTTGCAAGACATTGTAAAGGCATCCACTTTAGATCTGGATGCCATGAAACAAATTTCCTGCATTTTGTGTTTGTTCTAAATGCAAATAAATCTATGACAGGGTTACCAAATGCTTGTACTATTTTATTAAAATTATTCATATTTAATTCCCATTCTGTATGACCTAACTGTTTTCTAGATTCAAAATCTGTTACTTTGTTGTCCTTTGTGTTAATGTATGATGTATGATGCAAATACAAAAATATTCCTCTCTTCACACCACTGCCAAATAGCTTTTGCAACCACATGTAAGTGAGAGTACTGTATGCCACCAAAGCGGTTTATATATGGTATAGCTGTGGTATTGTCACTTCGTAATAATATTTCACAATTTGAAGAATTATTAGCAAGGCTTTTGAGACCACACATAGTAGCTTTTATTTCTAAAGTATTAAAGTGAATTCTTGATTCTTTTCCTCTCCATACACCACTGGCTGTATGTTTGTCACAAGAAGCACCCCACCCCGATAGTGAGACATCTGTATTTATTTCTAGAATATATTTATATTTTCTTATCTAAGAAATTGATTTAGGTAAGTACATGTTTTATCCACCATTCAAGATCTGGATAGCAATGTTTGGGCAAGGAAGTAAATGCTTCATAATTATTATTATTTTTTAAAAGAGCTAAATATTTATGTCTTTTTAGTGCTTTAGTATACAGTAACCCATATTGATTAGCTGGACAAACAGACACTAGAGTTCCCAGAACTTTTGACAAAAAAAAAACCTGATGGAAGAGGTACTTAAAAATTTGAGCGCCGTGGTGGTCACCTGTGACTGACTAACAATTAAATTTCTATTGTGTCTGGTTTCGTGGCAGGCAACGTGTTAAGGCATCTTTTATTTTTATCAGAATCGATTGAAATAGTCATGGTGTTTATATTAAACAATAGGCTAAGAAACTTACATTCCTTTGATGGAATAAGTTGGCATAATTATTTTTATTGATGATGAAGCCTAACTGAGTAAGCAGACCTATGGTCTGGTTAACACTATTAAGACACTCAATATGATCACTACCAATATACTGCTAGCTACAAGCATCGATATACTGTACTTACAGGCTGTAAACCTCTAAGTTTTGTTATGGGTTTAATTATGTGAACATGTATGGAGCCGTGCAAAGGCCAAATGGAAGAATGTTAAATTGATATATTTTTCCATCAAATATAAACCTTAGATATTTTCTGTAATCTGCATTAATGTTACACATGTAATAAGAATCCATTTTGTCAATTGTTGCCATAATACAGTCTTTCATAAGACTTTGAGTTGTAGTAATAAAACTATTAAATTTCTTTATGTTTAAAATAAATCTATACTCTCCATTTGGTTTCTATACCAAGAAAATAGGTGAACAAAATTGTCCATCTGTTTCATGACATATTTTGTCTATAACATGTGACTGAATAAGTTTATTAATTTTAATTTGAACTTGACAGAATTCTACTTGTAAATGAGTTATTCATAGGCAAGTAAGATTGAAATGGTATCTCACTAAAAGGGATTTCATACCCAGATACCCATTTCAGAATAGTAGGATCACTGGTTATTTTCTTCCAATTATTTATAAAAAAAAAAAGGAAGTCTGCATACCTGAACTTCTAACTTTGCAGCTTCGTAGCTTTGCAGGTTGGTTGGAGCTCGCTCCTGTCCCTGTCCGGGCACTTGGACGAGGAAGGCCCCTCCAGTTTAAAGATTTGGTTTTATTTGGGGGTTTTTGAATGAAGCTTGTGTTCTTCAGGTCTTTAACAGATTTTTGAACAGCCTTTGTAACGTAGATCTTTTCAGAAAGGTTACTTAAAAAAAATGCATCTGCTCCCCCTGTGAGGGAATCTTTCATATCTTTATTAATAGATCAAATATCATGAGACCGCCGGCAGTCGCGAAACAATTGATTTTCAATTGTGTCTGGTTTTATGGTGCTCAAGGGGTTAATGACGGTTGGTATTAGCGACCTTCTACGATTGGTATCTATGTGCACAGCGTCACACAGTATTTTGGCAGCATCATTGATGTGTTTAATTATTTAATTAATAATTTCAATTCTGTCACCTTTTAGGAGAAATAAATGGAGTGATTGGCCCAGGGCTGATAGTGCAGCAACCATCTGTTTTTGCCTGTCAGCAATTATCAAATCTCTTTTCTTAACCAGGTCAGAGACAGCCAGGTATTTCAGGGTTGAGCTTTGGGAGCAACGTTGGGATATTTTCATATGGGATGTATTTTTTCATAAGTTCTGGTTTAATTTCTTTTTGCAATCCTTTTGTGAGAATAGGAGTCTACCTCTGTGCAATTTCATCATGAGCATTTGGTCCCTTAAGCACCTCCTCAATTTCCCCCAAAGCAAATAACAATTCTACGTCTATGGCAGGTGTCTCGGTCTCCGGGTCTGTACACTGGGTTTTTTCCACAGGTAAGGCCTCTACTACACTGTATCGGCACGGGCAGTGCCTCCTCCTCCACAGAACTTGAAGTAGTAGCCGGATCCAGGGCCATCATTGACACATTAGGAATGTCAGACACAGCAATGCAGATCTAGGCCCAAATGGCAAAGCAAACTGCAGTAAATGTAAGACCCTGATATTCCTTGCGAATACCCAGGGTGGTAAAAACTCGGCTTTGCAGTAAGTACGAGTTATTGTGCCCGTTTTAAGTTTTGAATGTTTCAACACCGCCTCATCCCAAAGATGGGCCTGAGTGCACATTTCAAAACCCAGAATTTCATTTTTATTTTTCACGTCTCTTTCTTTTACTCATAATAACAGTTTATTTATCATAATTAAACTGACTAAAACTATTAAAAAGATTATTTCACAAAAAAGTAAGAGAAAAAGTGGCGCCGGTACAGTGACATAAAAAACGAATGACAGTTCAAAACGCGGGCTAGTCTAGTGACGTGCGGCTGCGTTCGGAAATATTTTATTTTCAGATACTTTAAACTTATGTGGCGTCGGCGAGTGCTAAGACTCGATACTAACAAGTAGTATTTCCATCATAGAGGACGAGACAACAAGGAGCATAATTCTAAAAGTTAGACCAACATCCAGTTTTGACGAGTACGCAGAAATAAGGACTTGACGTGTAGACAGTAAAAATAAGAGTTTGGCATTGTTTGACCAATATAAAGTTTTGATGAGTGTGTCATAGATCTCAATTTGACCCAACATCAACAATATTCAACAAAAACAACAAAAAACATGCTAAAAACCCAACATCCAGTTTTGACGAGTACACAGAAATAAGGACTTGACGAGTAAACAGTAAAAATAAGAGTTTAGCATCGCTTGACCAATATACAGTTTTGATGAGTGAGTCATAGATCTCAATTTGACCCAACATCAACAACATTCAATTAAAACAACAACAAACATGCTAAAAACCGTTTATAAATAATAAAGTTATCATGTAAGAGTAAATATGAAATCATTACAATTTACCATTACGCTATCGATAAAAACAAATTTTATCGTAAAACTGCCGACGCGCTACCGATCATAGCGTCTCCCTAGGCAATACGACAGACAATCGTGTTTTCGGTATCGGCTAGCGGCAAACTATCTACTTAGCCTTATACAAATAAAGACCAATATGGCTCGTGCTGATGCAACGTAATTGTGCGTACATTCGTACAATGTCAAGTATACAATTTTCATTGTAGTAAAACTGTATAAATACGTTGTTATTTATTGTGTAAACGTGTTTAAAATTACTTTTTATAATGTTCTTGTAGTATTTGCCAACAAACATTGTAACAATTCACTCGGAAATTAGAAAAAAGCTAACGGGTTTCACCGGTTTCAACGTGTTTTATTTAGTAGTTATAACGATGTATTTCTTACAACTTATTATCTCAATAGGATCATTATAGTCTCAATAATCATTTTCTAATAAGAAACAGTACTTACATTCAATAAATCCAATAGAAATATCACTTTATTCACAGCGACTGATTAACTCTGTCACAGAAATTGGCGCAACTGTCAACGTCGAAAATGACAGAATCGAGCATAGACTACGCGATGTGTTGCTATCTCGATACGTAAATTTTACCAGAGAACCGAAATAATCGAATTTGTCCATACACAAGTAGTCTGTAAGTCTGTGAAAATACGAAACAAAGTTAAGTGGAGACCGCGGTCTCTTGCGACCGCTTGGGGTTTGACGGAATGGCGCGATTTTTAGGTGCGGTCTCATGCGACCGCTTGGGGCCTGAGGGGTCACACCCAGCTCAGTGATTTAATATCCTGTTGGTTTAAAATGGTGCTATATTCACAAAACTATTAGTTATGTTCACACTAGTATATATATTCACAACATATTGTTTAGAGTCACGATACAATGCTTGTGGTTATTAAATTTATAGGCATAGTTCCTACATAAAAGACAATTAGTCTATTTGATCTTCTTTGTATTGAATACATTTAAAATACATAACGTATAACTTTAAAATGCTATCTTGATGGTAACTGTATTTGTATTCACAAGCGTAAATTTTGTTTGTTAGTATTAACTTTAAGCGGTAAAAAGTTAGCAAGGGATTTTGCAATAATACAATGGTTCAGTATTAGATAGTTTTATTAATCAATCTACCCCCCTGCAGATTAAAAGCCAATCTTTCCGATGACGTTCCGAGGTAAAATTTGTTTTCTATATATATTTAATTTGATAGTGATACTACTATCTGGCGCCCGAGTTTAGATTTAAAGGTAATTTCCTTTTAATATTTTGCATTTGCAACTTTTTATTTTAACATTAGAATTGGCATTTATTAATCTCTATATCTTACATTGGCCACATACAAGGTCACATAAACATTACAATTTTGTTCTTCTACACAATGTAAAATCGCATTTTACATGACAATTTACAGACCAAAAACGGGTAAACCAGATTATGAAGAACCCAAAGCTTTTAGGCCAATAAGTCTTCAATCTTTTCTCCTCAAGGCCTTGGAAAAAATGGTAGACAAATTTATCAGAGCGGGACCATTGAAAAAATTCCCACTTCATGGACTTCAATGCGCGTATCAGCCAGGGAAGTCAACAGAAACTGCTCTTCACCATGTAGTTAGTAGAGCGGAATCCGCCCTGGAGAACAAAGAGATCTGCGTCTGCACATTCGTAGATATTGAAGGTGCATTCGATCGCACAACCTTTGACTCCATTAATGTTGCAGCCAGGGATCATGGCGTGCCACAACCGATCTGCAAATGGATTGAATGTATGCTAAAGGGTAGAATCATCTACTCGGAACTACTAGGGGACAGCTTACTTGCTCAGACAACTAGAGGGTGCCCGCAAGGGGGGGTTCTCTCTCCTTTGCTATGGAGCCTTGTGGTTGATTCAATCATAGCAAAGCTGAACCATGGACCATTCTTTACGGTTGGTTACGCTGATGATCTAGTTATCACGGTCAGTGGGAAATTTCCCTCCACGGTATCGGAGCTAATGCAACGTGCCCTGGGTTTGCTGGAAGGTTGGTGTAATACCAATCATCTATCTGTAAACCCGGGAAAAACGACCGCCATCTCCTTTACTAGAATGAAAAACCTTACGAAACTGGGAAACTTAACGCTTTACGGCACCCAGCTTCCTTAGTCCAGAGAAGTGAAATATCTAGGCTTAAAACTAGATAAGGAACTCACCTGGAAACAGCACATGGATACGACTGTCGTCAAGGCCTATAGGGTCTTTGGTATGTGCCGGTCCACTTATTGCAAAATGTGGGGACTCAACCCCAAAATCATAAGATGGATCTACATGATGATGGTGCGGCCGATTGTTTCATACGGCAGCATCGTCTGGTGGCCCAGGACCAGGCTAAAGATCTGTAAGAATGCTTTGAGCAACTACAGAAAACAGTATGCCTGGCGATTACCGGGGCATTTAGAACCACACCAACAGCTGCGCTGGAGGTCCTCACGGACCTCCCACCTCTGCACAGTGTCATAGAGACGGAGGCAAGGAAAGCGCTACACAGACTAAAGGTGGCCGGGCTGTGGGACGCATCTTTGCCTCTGACCAGACACACTAAATGGGAACATAATGATACCCTTGATAGGATCATGGAAATGAGGTGAGACAAGATTGCCCCAAAGTACATGTTCGAAAAGAAATTCAGTATACATGTCCCAACTCGGGACCAATGGAAACAGCCACCGTCTCCAGAGAAAGACGACCTGATCTGGTACACCGACGGATCCAAAATGAAGTCGTGCACTGGAGCAGGTATCTTTAGCAATGATTTTAACTTTCGCAATTCTCCTGTGCGCTAAAAAGAATTTAGAAATCGCTCCCAAGAATTGAATCATTCATTCATTGGTTTGTCTTCAAAGGCGTGTGGACGCCATTGTAATATTAATTATAATATTTGTTCTTGTTACCTATTAAAATCAGTGTGACAAAGTATAGTGTTTATCTTCATCATCCTTACCATCACCACATCAACTATCAACGTCTCAAGGGTCTCCTTACTTCACTAAGTTTATTTGTACTGGCACCTCGAGACCAACCGTTAGGTTATGCAAGAAGTGCAAGACATCCCTGCGTCAGTAGAACACTCGCACAGGAGACCACCAACGTTAGGTCTCGTCGCCAAATTAGTGCCCGCCGCAGCGCGCTCTTCATTCGGTACTCATAAGACTAGTGTCTCGGGAGAGTATCCCCATGAACACGTGTAGTTCACTGCCTATTGTCCAGATATTTAGCCGGAGCTGTTGAGCTCGCTCACTTCTCGTTGCACGAAGGGCACAACTCGCAGTTGCCACTGCTAGGGGCGTCGACTCTGCGCCCCCCCCTGCGGGGAGCCCCGCGCCAGCAAAAAGGGTCTAAGTTGTGGTGCGTTGTGTTTCTTGTCTTTGTGTTTTTCGTTTGTGGTCGTTTATACTTATACGTTTTTGTAGGACTGGTGCGGGACCCCCTGGGGAGCGATGATGAGCAGCAGGACGACTGGATGACCAGACAGGTCTGTGCAAGACAGAAGAAAAGATTTGTTTTAGGGTTTAAATTATTTATTGGCGGCAAAGCACGCGTACCCAATTGTAGTTACATTTGTACTCTCCAATTGTCTTAATCATAGACTATACAACAATTAGAATCATAGACACTAAAATAATTATTATAGAACTCAAAGGAGTTTTCATGCTTTCTATATTTGTGTTGGTATCCAACATATTGGGGGCCAGGCGAAAAATAACACACTGAAATTCCCTAAACTTACAATAATAGCTTTAACAAGTAAAAATTGAAATAAAATTAAACTTATTTTTATTCTAAAAACTATTAATAGGTAATTCTCAAAACAATATTCATAAAAACTTTTAATCATGTTATCTTACATTTAAACAATTATCATTTAACAACATCATTTATGTGACACACTATATCACAAACAATAACATTTAACTTATTTAAAAGAAATGAAAATGTAAAAACTTAAATACATGTAGAAATAACTTCTATTGTACCTATCTACTAAAAATGCTAATTATTATCAAGGGGCAGAGGGCATACCTTCATTATACTTGTATTAATAATTGAACCTTTAGCGGTTTTTACATCTAAGGCACGAACCATGCAGTCCTTGCCTGGTATCACGGCCACAATTCTACCCATAGGCCATTGTAATGGTGACACATTATCATTTTTAATTAACACCATAGTTCCTATTTTTAGGTTTGGTTGGACACCTTTCCATTTGGGTCTGCTTTGCAACATTACTAAATACTGTTTGTGCCATTGATGCCAAAATGTTTGCTGCATTTTTACACACTGTTTCCAAAAGGAAAGTTTTCCAACATTCTCACCAACTAGATTAAGTTCCGGGTAAGAAGTAAGAGAAGCACCAGTTAAGAAGTGAGCAGGTGATAGGTAAGACATATCTTCAGGATCCGATGACGTAGGTGTCAAGGGTCTAGAGTTTAAGATTCCTTCAATCTGAACTAACACTGTATACAATTCCTCATAGGTAAGGACAGCCTGACCAATCACACGCTTCAAATGGTACTTAACACTCTTAATACCAGCCTCCCACAAACCGCCAAAGACGGGAGAATAGGAAGGAATAAAGTAAAAAGAAATCCTTTCCGTATTGCAAAACTCATGCACCGCATTTTGATGGCTTGTGGAGTTCTGTAATTCATATAAATCATTTAAAATATTATTTGCTCCTTTAAAATAGGTGCCATTATCACAATATATTTTTGTTGGCTTATTTCTACGATAGATAAGTCTTTTTAAACATGCTAAAAATGTGTTTGTTGTCATATCAGAAGCTAATTCAATATGTATAGCTTTCGTTATAAAACACACAAATAGTACAATATAGGCCTTTGTAATAACTGGTTTTCTAATTCTAGACTGTTTAACATTAAATGGTCCCCCATAATCAGTACCAACTATTTGAAAAGGTCTAGTAACATTAACACGATCTAAAGGTAGAGACCCCATAAGCTGAGTAGTAGCCTTTGCTTTAAGTCTAAAACAAATTATGCATTTGTGTACAACAGATTTTATTTCTCTGTTTGCATTAATGATCCAATACCGCTCATTTAAACTAGATAACATTGACTTCAGTCCTGCATGCTTGAGGCGTAAATGCTCTCTGAGAATAATTAATTTTGTTATTTTAGACCCCTTTGGCAGTATAATAGGATGCCGTTGAGAAAATGTCAAATTGGCGTTCTGCAATCGGCCTCCAATCCTTAATAGAAAACTGGAATCAAGAAATGGATTTAAATTACTTAAGCTTGTTTTTATATTGGTTTGATTGGATTCTTTTATTATTTTTAATTCAATCGGAAAATGTTTTATTTGATCTAGTCTGATAATAGCATGCAAGGCAGATGTCAATTCTTCAGGACACAAATTTCCTTGTTTTTAATATTTTGCTTTTTACAATTATTGATAAATCTCTTTACATACGAAAATACACGAATAAGTTTTTCAATATTAGAATGTTTATCTAAAGCTCTAAATAAAGTATTTACCTTATTACAAACATTACTTATTTTTATTTGCGGTTTTAATTCAGGTATGTCAATACTATCATTTTTCTCTAATGTGTGAGCATACTCAGGGTTATATAAATACCGGGGACCATGGAACCATAATTCTCCCAAATTTGTCTCCAATAATTTTGGTGACATACCGCGCGATAAACAATCAGCTGGATTTTCACAAGATTTTACATAGCTCCATTGAAATCGCTCTTATAATTGATTAATTTTTTCAACTCTGTTTGCTACATAAACACCAAGCCTTATTGGCAGAATATTCAGCCAAGATAGAACAATTTGTGAATCTAGGTATAAAAAAGTTTTTACATCATATTTTAAAGATAGAGTATCATTAACTCTTTTAGTCAACATTGCTAACAGTAACGCGCTGTTAAGCTCTAGCCGTGGTGTGGTTAGCTTTTTATTTTTTGGATTGATACGTGATCTAGAACATAGAAGATTTACTTCGACAACACCAGCATCGCTTATAACCCGTAAATATAAGCAACAGCCGTACGCAATATTTGAAGCATCTGCATAACCAACTAGTTCTAATGATTTGGACGGCTGTAAATTGATATTTCGAGGAATAGAGACACATGCCATTCGCACTAGCTCATTAGCAAACTCTACCCACTGTCTATTAAGATCGTCAGGTAAGGTATCATCCCACTTTATATCAGCACACCACACTTGTTGCATTAAATACTTAGCCTTTACCAAAACTGGACCTACAAGACCCAAGGGGTCAAAAAATTTACTTACAAAGCTCAGCATTTGTCTTTTGGTATAAGTATTAAGCACTTGCTTTTCAGGACATTTCATATATAACATATCTTTATTTACATCATATGTAAGCCCTAATGTTTTCATAAACATACCGTTTTTATCAAAATCAACTTTGCCAAAATATTGCAGGTCTGAAGGAATGTCTTTTAAAATATCACTAACATTTGAACACCACTTATGCAATGATAAACTGGCTTCTTGCATAATTGCAATTAATTCGAATTTAGTTGCTTCTAATACAGATAAATCGTTACTGCTAATATGTATATCATCAACATATGTGGAGTGTTTTAAAACAGCTGCAGCTAATGGATATTTTTCACCGTACCTATAAGCAAGCTCTAACAAGCAGCGAGTAGCAAGGAAAGCTGAACTTTTTACTCCATATGTGACAGTTTGTAATTGAAGACATTTTACAGGTTCATGTGTTGAGTCACGCCACAGTATATTTTGTAAAGAACAAAACTCTTTATTTACTAAAATCGCCCTATACATAGATTTTATGTCACATAGCAATATAAATTTATGGGTTCGAAAAAGAATTAATATATCGAATAACTCGTTTTGTACAACAGGACCATTAAGAAGCATATCATTCAAGCATAAACCATTTTTAGTTTTCATACTCGCATCAAAAACTGCACGAACCGGTGTAGTTTTACTATTTGGATTAAACACCGGGTGATGTGGAAGAAAATATACTTGTCCAGAATTAAGATCATATCTCTGAATATCAAAAGGTTTGGCATGACCTTGATCAACATAGTCTTTTATGAACTCTTTATATTTTTTAAACAATAACTCATCTTTGGCAAATCGTTTTTCAAGATTATAAAATCTCTGTAATGCATAAACAAATGAATCTCCGAGCTGCACGTTTTTTAACTCTATTTTGAGAGGTAAGCCCACAGAAAACTGTTTATTATATAACTGAACATTTTTTTGGAAATACTGTTCAGCTAACTGGTGCTCACTAACGGCCTCCTTATAAATAGTAGGCACACATTCCCATAATTTGGAAATGGCATCACTAATAGCATGCAACTCAGAGTCATAGTTGTTCCTATTATTAGTAATATTATCATCAGAGTTACCTTTTTTATTTATACATAAATTGGAGGTAACAACCTTGCCCACTGAGATGGGCAGGCTCCCCGCAACAACATATCCTAGAGTAGTGTTAACCAGATACGGGCCGGACGGCGTGACTGGCAGCGACTCACGCTGCAACACCTGGAAAAATATGTCACATCCCATTAAAAGCTGTATTTCACCACTTTTATTAAAGTTATTATCTGCCAACTGTATATGAGGCGGAATGTTAAATTTGGTTATGTCAAAGCTTTGCTGAGGCAAGTTGCAAGTTATATTTTTGACTACACAGCATGAAATGTCTGTAGAAAAATTATTTACAGAAGAATAAAAAGTGAATTTAGTTTGCCTTGAAATGTTATGGGAACCATCAATAATACCAGAAATCTGTTGGGTTGAATTATAAATGTTGCATTCAATTTTATTAACTAAATTTTCAGCTATGAAAGAAATTTGTGAGCCGCTGTCGAGCAAAGCTCTTGCTGTAATAAACTTACCATTTTTTCCTATTATTTTCACCAAAGCTGTTGGTAATAAAACATCCTTATCATGTTTAGTGTTTGCCATGTTGACCACAGAATGACCCACATTTAAAGCGTTAGTTGAACTAGGCACATGCTTCATTTCACTCCCATTGCATTGCAATTGCTTATGCACAAGAGTGTTATGGCTCTTTTGGCAAACAGCACATTTAAGACGTAGCATGCATTTGCCACGGTGCTCATTTAAGCAAATAGTGCATAAATTTTTATTTTTTACAAAATCACACCTTTCTTTTTCCGGAGCCATTTTAAATTTTGCACATTCATATAACTTATGCTGTTGGTTGCAGTACTTACATGCTGCCCTGGAAGTTACCACTCCACTGACTGCCTTTGTTGATTTAGTGTGTGGCAAATGACTTGAATTTTGTCCCTCTTCACCAGTGCTTTCAATGGCAATAGCTCTTTTTTCTAAAAATGATATGAACTCAAATAACGTAGGCACCTCTTTAGCATTTCTTTCAAGATGAAAGCCTCTTATTGTGTAAGTGTCTACTTTTTTAGATAGGATGTTAATGAGCAATATATCCCAATGTTGTACTGGTTGTTGGAGATTTTTAAGAGCGGCTAAATGCATATTAACATTGCTGATCATTGACCGCAAGTTTTTAGCTGTGCACTTGGTGAAGGTGGACAAGTCAAGCAGACTATTTACATGGTAATTAACAATTATAGAAGTATTAGCATATCTATCTTCTAGTAGGCTTAGTGCTTCTACATAACAAGTGTCTTTTAAAGGTAAATTTTTAATTATATCCAATGCTTCACCCTTTAACAAGGAACGAAGATAGTATAGCTTTTCACAAGAGCTTAGCCTCTTGTCATGATGAATTACAGAATTAAATAAATTTATAAATGGATAATAATCCACTGAATTCTGACCATCAAAACATTGAATTATTATTTTAGGTAAATGCTTAAACTCACCTTGAACAATATGAGGAGTAGGATGATGATCCTCTGTCCTTAGCCTTATTTGGTAATCCAAATTAGACATACTCTTGAAGTACATCTCTTCATACTCTGCATAGTCTTCCTCTTCACTACTGTGCTCTGGCTGCGACTGAAGCAGTTCTTTATTCAACCTTTCATATTCATTGAAAGCATCTACTAGCCTGCTACGCCTTTCTAATAACAGCTCTTTGGAAGACGACAATATGTGTTCGGAGTCGCTAAAGTTGTACATGCGAGTTAATGTTCCCTTTGTGTACCAGCGATTAGCGACTAGTGCCTTTACGTTAGACATTTTGCTTCGTTGTACTTATAACCTAAAGACAAATGCCGAGCAAAAATAATGAGCAAAACAAGTCAAGTCACACTACTCCAGTTTCGGTATTATAGAAGCTTGCTTACCTGCTATTTGGCAAATATTATAGTATTATTGTTAGTTCAAATAATATGCGAGCGTTTGTAATGGACGCTAAGCAACTGTAAATCCAATGGATTGGAAAAACGACCTTACAACAAATACAGTTTTACAAATTTATAACAAAATGCAAACAAAATGGTGGGTACATTCACACCGACACGACAACGACACAAGCACACAAGTGATATTTCAAAAAGCCAAAAAGGGACAATCAAATCAATGTTCTTCAATGATGAATGATCCAATGCGGAAGAGTTATCAAGGAATCGAAACCGGTAGCGGCTTTGTGATTGGTCGAAACTCGCTAGACGTCACGTAGTGATGCTCCCTGCTGCTCCCGCGCTTTTCGCTCGTCTCGTAATACCGCGCAATTATCTCCAACAAGGCGCGAAGCGGGCCGAGTCACTCCTTGAACCTTATAGTCGTCCTCTTCTGTTGTATGTACGTAATAGTGCTGTTTCGCTCGCACACTCCGGATCCGGAATGCGTTAATAATGATGATGCAATTATATTATGTATTTGCAATTTTCTCTATTTACTTTTATAATAGTGTATTTAATTTTATAATATTATAATCTTCATAAAATCTGCCTATTTACCTGGGTAGTAAGTAACAATATTCAACCCGAAGTACCGTGCTCACGAAATCGTCCGCAGCGCCAGTAATATTTCTTCGGGAAATTCGGGAATGCACTTCCAAGTTGTTTTAAATATAAGTACCTACTTACTAAATGTTTCTTACTTGAGTTAGGTACTTATTGAAAATTTAGGTAGATTGTTACATAGATAGAACGGCTTCTTCGATAGTATTTTAGTTGGAGCTCGCTTGATTCTCTTCGCCGTCGGTTCGTTGATATTGACGACCGTGCAAACGAAGGAGTCCCGCCGGGAAGGAAGTAATGCTAGCTAATATAGCACAGCACGAATTACTTCACCTTCTCTTCACCGAAGGACTTATTTTTAACGAAGGACCAATTTCTTCTGTGCAAGACAGAAGAAAAGATTTGTTTTAGGGTTTAAATTATTTATTGGCGGCAAAGCACGCGTACCCAATTGTAGTTACATTTGTACTCTCCAATTGTCTTAATCATAGACTATACAACAATTAGAATCATAGACACTAAAATAATTATTATAGAACTCAAAGGAGTTTTCATGCTTTCTATATTTGTGTTGGTATCCAACAAGGTCGCTGTGTTGTTTTGCGGTCTTGGAGCAATCCACCAAATGAGGTGTTGCATCGGTGTTCGGTTGAAATCGCGGGGCATGTCCGTCACCTGTTGTGTGTTGTGTCCGGCGAGTGGGTGGCCGTCGTGTCGGCATGAACGGGTAAAACTGTGAGTGCCGACACGATGACATCTGTGTTGTGTTGTGTTGTGTCCGCATGCCCGGGTAAAGCTGGGCATGTCAGTCATGTGTCGTTTTGTGTCTGCCCTCTAAATGGGCTGGGTCGTGCAGTGCCGTGTGCGCGTAGTCGCCGTGTGTTGGCGCGTAACGGCTGCTATGCAGTGGTTATAGGCCAACACACGGCGACGGGGTGGCACTTTATTTGTGGAGTTTTATTATTCTGCGTTCGCAGATGGACGTGCCTTCTGCACAATTTATTTTATAAATAATTAAAATAGCAATAAATTCCGCGCCTAACTGTGTCAGTATTGCTTCCGCGTAGATCGGGGTCAGCGCATCGCGGTCATGCAGTTGACAATTTTACTGTGGCAGTAATTTGTGTTGTGTTACTTACGTAATAATGGAAAGTTCATTTAACCGGAGCAACATGACGTCCCGGAGCCCACAACATAGACGGCAAAATGAAGAAGAACCCGTAGCGCCCACTATTGATGCAGTCTCGACTATGGAGATACAGAGCTGGCTGTCGAAAATCGAACAGTGCCTGAATGACATTTGCTCGATCTCTAACGAAGGAAAGTTAAATTCGGAACAAAAGCTCAAAATCAGCAGCATTAGCAGGAGCGTTATGGGAGGTGTGTCTCAGTTGGCTGTTCAATATCAGTCACTGAAACAAAAATATATTTCGGTGCAGCTCACGATCAGCAACATAAACGAGCGAAAGGGGATAACCAGCCAAATTGAAGATCAGCTCGAGGACCTTAAAGAATGTATCCGCTCTGCTCCTAAACCCCCTAACCAGAACTCTTCCTTCGCCGACATTGTAAGGAAAAGAAATAACTCTCTGGCCCGCCCTCTAAACACCAGTAGTGTCGTTGTCTATCCCCAGGATAAAGAAAAAAACAGTGAGGACACAAAGAAACTAATCCAGACCGTAATTAAGCCAGAAGAGCTCAAATTACATATCCGGAATATGCGAAAAACTAAAGATGGAGGCGTAATTATTAGCGCGCAAGGCAAAGAAGACCTTGAGAAACTGAAGCAGTCAGAACAGCTCAGAACTTCAGGGCTCAAGGTCGAAGAGACCAAAAAGAGAAATCCGAAAATAATTTTACTAGGGGTCCCCGCGAATAGCACCGAAAAAGAAGTTTTTGAGTGCCTATACGAGCAGAATATATCGGACAAGTATTTACATATAAGCCGAGAGCAATTCCTTAGTTCTATAAAACTTAGCCACAAATCTGGAAAAAAGGACACTTCATTTTGCAATTTTATTATAGAGTTACCACCTGAATTAAGGAAAGCTCTCATATCACAGGAGCGACTGTTCATTAATTGGACATCTTGTTTAGTCCGAGACTTCACACTTGTAACAAGATGTTACAAGTGCCAGCAGTATGGCCATTCCGCAAAGTACTGTCGTGAGACGGACTCTACCTGTGGACATTGTGGATGCGTCGGACACTCCATCAAAGAATGCAGCAAACGTCAAGAGCCGGCCGCGTGTGCTACATGTAAGCGATTCAACAAGCCCAGCCACCTTAAAACGGGAGACGATCAATGCCCAGCCAGAAAAGGTGCAGAAATAAGGTATCAAAGTTCAATTGACTATGAAGGCGCCTAGAGCGCCGCATAGCAATCGTCTAGCAGCACAAGGATGGGTAATGTTACTAAAGACTTTTTAAAGGACATAGATTCCTCTTATGAACATGAATCAGTAATATGTGACCCTCATAGATGTTCTTCGGTTATTACTAGTAATAGGCATAATTATAATTTATTTTTACAAAACATTCGTAGCATTAACTGTAACTTTGATAGCATGTTAGTATTGTTAAGTCAAATTAATATAGATATCGATATAATAGTACTCACCGAATGCTGGCTTTCTTCCACATCCTCGATCCCACATTTACAAGGCTATGAATCGCACACTACTTACAAAAGTAATGTTTTACAAAATGATGGTGTAACTCTGTATATAAAAAAGGATGGGAGAAATCACATCATTGAGGAACCTAACATTATAGATGCAAATTGTCTCATCGCAAAGATCAGCAGCGATACAGCAATTGTATCGATATATATCGATCTCCATCATATCATAATATCACTAATTTTCTACAATCACTTAATGGATTATTGACAAAACAGCTCTCTACATTTAAGAATGTGTTTTTAGTTGGCGACCTAAACATTGACATTAAATCGGGAAACAACGATCATAATTCACCAGAGTATCTAACACATGTTGCATGTTTAGGCTACTTACCCACCCATTTGCTTCCAACTAGAATGGGAAATTGCTTGGACCATTTTTTCGCTAAAACTAACATTCCCTTAAAAACCATAGTATTAACCTCTTCTGTGACAGACCATAATTCAGTGTTATTGTGTTTACAAAAGCAATACTGTAAATCTTACGCAGTTACAAAACACCACAAGCTGCAAAACGCGGGAATTAAACATGACCTAGACAACCTAGACTTAGTGCCCTTTTACAATACGGATGACGTCAATGAGTCAACAGAGTATCTTATTTCATCATTAACAAACATTATTGAAGCCAATACGCGAACTATTGTGTTATCACGCCGTAAAAAAATTATAAAACCGTGGTTAACTCCTGGGCTCTTACGCTGCATCAGACATCGTGATAAGCTGCATCAAAACGCTACTAAAGCACCCGAAAATGAGATACTCAAGGTTACTTATTTAAGATACCGTAATTTTTGTAATAAATTATTGAAGAAACTTAAACGCCAGTATGAAAGTTTAGAATTAAAAAACGCAGGTCAAAACAAGAAAAAATTATGGAAAGTTGTCAAAACCATAACTAACACCACTAATACTAAATTATCCGCCCATCAACTCATCGCAAACTCAGCTACTGCGGCGCAATCAGTTGACGCAGCAAATAGTTTCTTTATTTCTATCGGAAAAAGTTTGGCTGAGAAAGCAAAACACCAACACAATAATTCACTCTCTTACACTTTGCCCCCATCGCCATTGCCAACATTGCACTCATTTGCTTTATTTAACACTGATGAAAATGAAGTAGAAAAACTTATCTTGACACTTAGAAATGACTGCGCCACTGGCATTGATAAAATCCCATGTACATTTATTAAGAAATACAAACAGCACCTCATTCCGCCACTCACTTATCTATTCAACCAATGCTTCGCAAAAGGTATTTTTCCCCAGGCTATGAAAAAGGCCGTTGTTCATCCGATTCATAAAAATGGAGATAAAAGTTTTATTAACAATTACCGACCCATTGCTTTACTACCTTCCATATCCAAAATCCTAGAAAGATTAATATATAACCGACTTATTAAATACATAGAAGGAAAAAGACTCTTGGCCACGACTCAATACGGTTTTAGGCCTAATAAATCGACTGATGACGCAGTTCATGAATTAACAGACTATATTACAAGACAACTTGATTCCCGGAATAAATGCTTAGTTATATTCCTAGACCTTGCCAAGGCGTTTGACTCAGTTTCAATCCCAATCCTCCTTGAAAAGTTACACAGGTTAGGTATAAGAGGTATACCGCATAGTCTTTTAAAAGATTACTTAACAAATAGGACCCAGCGAGTTAAGATAGACGGTATAGTAAGTAAAGAACTAACTGTCAAATATGGTGTTCCCCAGGGAAGTATAATTGGACCTTTGCTGTTCCTTATCTATATTAACGATTTATGCCTTCTCCCTCTTCAAAACAATAGTCAGATAATATCATACGCTGACGATACAGCCTTACTTTTTAGTGCCGAAAATTGGAATGACACATTCGGGTTAGCCCAGGCTGGCTTTGATTCTGTCACAAGGTGGCTTAGTACAAACATGTTGACTCTCAACACAGGCAAAACTAAATACATGACTTTTTCGTATAATTTACTGACCCAACCATCCCATGACTCACATGCAATAGTGGCGCATCACTGTTTTGACTCGACTGTTATCGACTGTGTATGTCCTAAACTCAGTAGCACAAGCACAATAAAATACCTAGGCATCATCATAGACAGATATCTGAATTTTAAAGCACATATAGAAGCTCTTACAACTAGAGTTAGAAAATTAATATATGTCTTTAAAAATTTGAGATATGCCGCGAAAGGAAAACTTCTAAAAGAGGTTTATCTAGCCCTATGCCAATCTTTGCTAACGTACTGCATTTCATCTTGGGGAGGCGCTCATAAAACCACCATGCTTAACTTAGAAATAGCACAGAGAGCCATTTTGAAAGTTAGCACGTTTCGTCCTTTCCGTTTCCCTACAGCAGAACTCCTAGCTGAATGTGATGTCCTTTCTGTTCGTCAGTTGTTTATACTACTAACTATAACAAAAAAACATTCACTAACGCCCTATAATCCTGCACTACAAACCAGCAAAAGGCGAGCAGACATTGTTTGTTCAACTGAGCTATTTCGTACAGCTCACTCTCACAGATTCTTTTGCTTTCTTGGAAGTTTTTTGTATAATAAACTTAATTTAGCACTAGATATACATCATATGAAAAAAATTAATTGTAAGAAAACCATACAAAAGTGGCTTACAGGGAAAACCTACAATGACACCGAACATCTATTATTAGTTATTACATAAGTTGGTATACAATAGCAGCAACATGCTACATAAGCAAAATGTTATTAAAAATATTATAATTTATTGCTATTTAATAAAATGTTATGTAAGCAAGCGCTAACACACTCACTGATAGATGCCTGAGGTACGGGTAAACTAGTTTACTTAGTTTAGGTATCAGCTCGGTTGTTTTGCACTACTAACCTTAATTTTAAAACTTTACAATTTAAGCAGCACTCTTGTAATGCATTATATTATTATGTAGACAAATGTTATTTTATAAGTTTTATGTATTTAGTCTAAAGTTTTACACAGCAAATAAATTTATTCTTATTCTTATTCTTATTATAGTGGGTAGGCCCCTCCCTCTCGCCCGACGATTACGTCGTGGAAAGGTGGACGGGAGAGTCCCACATATCCAGTCTCCCTTCTGGAGGCTGGAATCCATAAGCAGGGATTACACCGGGTAAAAAAAAAAAAAAAAAAAGGTGCGTCGACTCTAAAGTCGACTCCCAAGTGTCCACCTTGGTAGCGGAGTAGTAAGCACACTCACTTCTCGAAACCCATCCATGCGCCTAGCCAGTTCCCACGTCCTACGCGGCTGGCTGGACCGGAGGCTACGGCATCTAGGAGGCCACCTCTACTAGTTCTCCAGACTAGTACCGGAGATGTCAACACCAATGTCCAATGAGAACCACCGGACAAAGCTGCCAACTATAAGGGAAACTCACGTTCCCCGCAGGACTTTTCGCTTCTGGCCCCTCAGAGACCGCTACTAGGCCCCGCTCGCTGTGCACGAGTTCGGAAGTCCTGGCACACAATACCAGGACAGACGAACATTCCCAAGCTCTACGAGTCCAACCCATGTCCGGATCCCGCCGGAGGCGCCTGGTCAAAGGCACGACCAGCGGGGGACTTGAATCGGAACCCCGTAGTACCCCTGAAAACACAACCGGACCCGTAGTTCCAGTTGCGATACCTTATCTATTGGGGTCGGTAGATAGGGACTAACGCGTCTCAAGGGTCTAACGCGACGCTTCGAACCCGCCGTCGGCGGCTCTTGAGAAAGTCTTCAACGAGTACACGATCCTTGGCCGTCACGATCACGGCTGGCCGAGAAAAACTACGTCAAGGAAAGGGCTAAGATTCGATATTTAGAATTTTTTAACAATTTATTAATAAATGTCTTTTTATGTAAGGCTGTATTTACACACGCTCTTTTTTTCAGCTCGATAGTCGGACTTAAAACTGGAGTCTGATTCATGTTGTGATTGTCAACTGATGTAAGCCAATGTGGACCTACTCACCACAGTTTTCCTTGCAAGTTAATGGTTGTAAGCCCTCTAGTTACGCAGTCTGCAGAGTTGTCTTCTGACCGCACATGACGCCACTGAGATGATGGTACAACGTCTTTAATTTGTTTGACTCGATTCGCTACAAACTGGTTCCATTTTGTAATGTCACCCTGAAGCCAACCAAACACAATCATGGAGTCTGTCCAGGCATTGATAATGATATCTTCAGTTTCAATCAAATCTGTGACCTTTTTCATAAGCTGGGATAGCAGGAGTGCTCCAGACAGTTTGCGTTGTGGGGCCACCTTCGTTTTCGCTGCTATAAGTCGCGATGTGATTGAAGATACACGGCGCATGCATATGCCTTTTCGGAGGCGTCACAAAACCCATGAAGTTGATATGCATGTTTAGGTCCAAGGTATCTGCAGATTTTAAAACTTTCGATGTTTTTAAGGTTCTAACCGCCTCTGTGGTCTAGTGGCTAAGCTACCGATTTCAGACCCAGAGGTCCCGGGTTCTTTTTTTTTTTTTTTTACTAGGTATGGGTTTGCTCTTGATCCCAATCAAGCCCAGAGGCTAAGACAGGATCTATGATGGTGTGAGCTTACCCAGAAGGTGCCTATTTACTCTTGCTTTGAAGATGGACGGGTTATATGTGCTCGGAAACACAGACGCAGGGAGGGAGTTCCACTCCTTTGCTGTACGCAGTATAAAAGATGTTGAGTAACGCTTTGTGCGACATTTAGGAATATCCACCAAAAAAGGGTGGTAGCCCGCAGTGCGCCTGGATGTCCGATGGAAGAAGGGGGGTGGCGGTATGAGCTCATGCAGCTCCAGAGCACACTCTCCGAAGTACAGTCTGTAAAAGACCGACAGACAGGCAACTTTGCGGCGGTGAGCTAGGGTGTGAAACTTGCTCTTCACCAGTTCTTTGTCGCCAATTAGCCTCTCAGCTCTGCGTTGAATCGTGTCCAGTGCAGCTAGTTGGTATTTAGCTGAGCCGTCCCACAGGTGACTGCAATATTCCATGCAAGATCGGACTTGAGCTTTATAGAGAGTTAAAAGCTGTCCCGGCATGAAATATCGCTTGACTCTATTTAAGACGCCCATCTTTTTAGCTGCAGTTTGACCCTTGGACTCGATGCTGGTGCCGAAGTTGAGGTCTGAAGACAACTCCATGCCCAGAAGGACGAGACTATCGGTAACAGGCACAGATGCACCCCGAAAAGTAGGAGTCAGGTTAAAGGGACTCCTTTTAGCGGTGAATAAACACGCTTGCGTTTTGGTGGCGTTGAAATTTACCAGGTTACTATCACCCCACAGGCAAACGTGGATTAATGTCTGGTTCATTCGCTCAACCATGGCCTCTCTCATCAACATCACGTCATCACCACTAGTTTTTGCATCCGAAAGGAATTTCTCTACGACAGTACTGCCATCTGCATACCCAACAATTCCCGGTATCAACAGGTCATTGATGTGCAACAGAAAAAGCGTCGCAGAGAGAACAGACCCCTGAGGAACTCCGGCATCAATAGCCACTGAGTCAGAGGAGCAGCCATCGATGACTACTCTGATCGACCGTTCCGTCAGGAAATCAGCTATCCAACTACAAAAGTCAGCGAGGATACCATACGCTGGAAGCTTGTGCAGTAGACTTGCGTGCCAGACCCTGTCTCTACCCTACTCACCAACCGTTCCGCCCAGCGCAGCAAATGCGTCACCGCCCGTCCACCTCCCCGGCTCGCAGTCAGCCCTTCCCCGTCTACTCGGCCTACCAGCAAAGCTGCTCCTCATCATCGTCATCGTCCTCTTCCTCACGCTCGACGCCCTACTGTCCCTATTGTGCCATTAGGGGACATACGCTCATGACGTGCAGATGGTACAATGCCCAGCCAACACAGGGCCGTTGGGACTTCGTACAGGCACGCGAGCGCTGCCAGCGTTGTCTCGGCCGTCACTACGAGAGCGAGTGCAGGTCAAGGGGGGCATGCAAGAACTGTGGGAGTACAAACCACCACACGTCCCTCCATCGACCAGACGGCCTAACGCACTCAGCTCATTCGTCGTCTGTACATGTGCCCCCACCACAGCTGACAGAGCACTCGAGGGAGCGTCCCAGAAACAGCAGGCGGCACGAACCCGCACATGCCAAACAGGCGCAACCCAGCTCTGCTCACAGAGCCAGCCCGCCCAGGTCTGGTTCGCCAGGTAGGCCCCGCGAACGCCGCCAGCAATTATGACTCCCTACTATCACAGAGCACCCTAGCGAAGAGGTAGATTTAGCCCATGCCCAGTCAACCCATGCCCACACAGCTGATACATACTCAGCTCATACAATTTCAGCTGATACTCAATCAGCTCACTCACCTTCTGTGCCCACTGGCACACCCATTTTGTTGCCAACCGTCTCACTAAGAGTCGCGGACGTACATGGCCATCTTCACACAGCCAGGGCTTTATTGGACTGTGGCAGTATGCTGACGTTAATAACGTCACGCATGGCACGACTTTTGAACCTGCCATTAAAACCCACTTCTTTAAAAATTACAGGAGTTGGGAATCAGCACAAACATGAGTCAAAGGCGGCAATAACAATAGTATGCCGACCCACTCACAATGATACTCCTACAATTACTGCCACAGCTCACATTTTAAAAAACGTCACTGGCTACCTTCCCTTAGAGAAGGTACCAAACATTTCCCACGTACTAGGCCAGCCACCCGTGCCATTGGCTGACCAGCTTTACCACACACCAGCCCCGATCGACCTCTTATTGGGGTCGGACGTTCTTGGCCAGGTGTTGGACGGGGCTAAGGTCTCGTTGGGCCCGGGCAAGCCCATAGCCTTCGGCACGATTTTCGACTTCGCGTTGATAGGACCCATTGAGGACTTGTATGCGCAGCCGGCGCAGCAGGTTAACTCAGCTCACGTCGTCAGCTCACAACCAGACTCAGCTGAATCAGTCCAGGACATACGTCAGAGTCTGGAAAGGTTCTGGGAGTCTGAGGAGCCCCTCCCTCAATCTTGCACTCATATTGATCCCCTGGAGGAACAATGCGAGGAAATCTTCCGCTCTACCACTACACGCGATCCCTCAGGCAGATATACGGTCGCTCTGCCCTTTCTAAAGGACGCCCCTCAACTAGGTAAAACTCACCCTATCGCATTACGCAGATTCCTCAATATTGAGAAGAAGCTAATGGCGAACCCGTCCCTGCGTTCTAAATACGTCGACTTTATGGCCGAATACATCGACTTAGGACACATGGCTCCCTGTCACCCAAATACATTCGCCCATAAACCTCACTTCTACATCCCTCACCATGGCGTATTTAAGTCAGGGTCGGACAAGCTGCGCATTGTTTTTGATGGTAGCTGCAAAAGCTCCAATGGTGTCAGCATAAATGAATGCCTACACACAGGCCCCGCCCTTCAACAGGATATTGTGGACATCATCATGTCCTTCAGAACGCATCCAGTCGTTTTCAGCACTGACATCCAGAGGATGTTCAGAAATGTGCTGGTTGCCCCAGACCAGAGACGGTATCAGCTGATACTATGGCGGTCCTCACCAGATCACCCTCTGCTCACCTACGCCCTCAATACAGTCACGTACGGCTTAAGATCAAGCCCATATCATGCAATCCGCACCCTGCTCCAGCTGGCTGATGATGAAGGCCATCGCTACTCTGGAGCCGCTCAGGTTCTTCGCAAGTCTATCTTCGTTGATGACATCTTGTGTGGTCATGACACGGTTGAATCCGCCCAAGCACTTCAGGACGAGTTGATAAGTCTGCTAGACCTAGGCGGCTTTCAGCTCAGTAAGTGGACATCTAACTCGCCTAAGCTGCTCGAGAGATTTCCCGACAACCAATGTGACATGCCCAAGGACTTCGACATGAACCCAGAATCCACGTCCATTAAGGTCTTGGGTATACAGTGGAGCCCTCAGTCAGACGAGTTCACTTACCGCATCTCTCTGCCCCGCATCACACATGTCACAAAGCGGTCTATTTTAAGCACCGTAGCCTCACTTTATGACCCAAACGGCTGGGTTTCCCCCGTTATCTTCCGCGCAAAGCTGCTGCTTCAGCAATTGTGGCTACTGAAGCTGGAATGGGATGAGCCCACTCCCTCTGAAGTGCAAACGGAGTGGCACCACATCTCGGAGGATCTGCCGCTGTTGTCTAGCATTCGCTTCCCTCGGCACGTTTGTGCAAGCAAAGGCTCAGCTGCATACTCGCTTCACGGGTTTGCAGATGCCTCTGAAGCCGGCTTTGCCGCCGTTGTTTACCTCCATGAGCTCGATGCCTCCGGAGATACTTTGGTACACTTGATTGTCGCCAAGTCGCGAGTCGCACCAATCAAGAACCGCCTCACAATCCCCAAGTTAGAGTTGTCGGCCGCCACTCTACTCTCCCAGCTCATGATCCGTGTGTCGGTTCAGTTATCGGCCCATATCAGTATACAACAACACATATGTTGGTCAGACAGTACGATAGTCCTGGCCTGGCTCAATACACCGCCTCACCGTCTTCAACCCTTTGAAGCCAACAGGGTAGTCAAAATCAGCTCAGGCTCACCAGAATGTACCTGGCGACACGTACCTTCTGAGCTCAACCCGGCAGATTGCGCAAGCAGAGGAATGTCTGCGCAATCCCTGTCAGCCCACGACCTATGGTGGTCTCCCACGTGGCTTGGACAGCCTTGTGAGTCTTGGCCTGCGATGCCCTTAGCTCTGGGCCATCACGCCCTGCCCGGCCTTAAGCCCAAACACGTCCCGTCACTGGTCACAGTGCCCGGTCTTGACTTTGACCTGCTCACTCGGTTCAGTTCACTAGACAAGCTCGTCGGAGTGACAGCTTGTCTAAAACGCTTTCTGCACAACTGCAGACACCACCCAGATTCGCGACGCTCAGGCCCCTTGTACGTCAGTGAACGAAGAGAGGCCCTACTTTACTGGGTGCGCAGTGTCCAGCACAATGAGTTTGCGGAGGACATCCACCGCCTTCAAACTGGCAAAATCTGCTCCGTCAGACTCCAGCGGCTGTCACCTCTCATTAAAGATGAGCTCCTTAGAGTTGGTGGACGACTGTCCCATGCGTCTATCCGATATGACGCGCAGCACCCGCTCATACTTCCCAGCTCTAGCCCACTTGTAGACCTTATCATTGACCACTACCACAAAATACACTGCCATCCTGGCGCTGACACTTTACACGCTATCCTACGCCAACAATTTTGGATATTGTCCGCGCGCCGTATTATTAGACACCGAGTTTTCAAATGCATTAGATGCTTTCGATGCCGGGCCCAGCCGCAAGCGCCCTTCATGGCCGACCTGCCAGCCGATAGAGTTACGCCTCAGCCAGTATTTAGTCAAGTCACGACCGATTTTGCCGGACCATTCCTCGTTAAATCTAGTACCCTACGTAATGTTAAACTCTTAAAAGCGTACTTTTGTATATTCGTGTGCCTGTCGACTAAGGCGGTTCATTTAGAACCGGTCTCGGACCTCAGCACGGAAGCGTTCCTCGCGGCATTACAGCGTTTTATAGCACGCCGCGGTGCCCCGGTTCTCATCCGCTCGGACTGCGGTACAAATTATGTAGGCGCTAGAAATCAGCTCATCGAAGTACAAAACTTTCTTGCCTTGAACAATGATACGATTACGCACAAGCTCGCTGGTCAGCACATTACTTGGTTGTTAAACGTCCCTAAGGGACCATGGTTCGGTGCGTTACATGAGATCAACGTAAAATCAACAAAGCAACTTTTAAATCGCGTAATTGGCGAACAGCACCTCACATTCGAGGAATTCTCTACACTTTTGGCACGAATCGAAGTTGTCCTTAACTCTAGACCTCTCTGCCCACTTTCGTCTGATCCCTCAGACTTTGAGCCGCTTACAGCCGGACATTTCCTCATAGGACGCCCACTAACGGCCCTTCCCGAACTATCCGTGGAAGATAGGCCGATCTCCACACGTAGGCGATTCCAAATGGTACAGGCCCTTTCCCAGCGCTTCTGGACGCTGTGGACCCAGTCCTACCTCCATACCCTCCAAACCCGCTCCAAATGGTTGTCCCCATCCTCCCCTCCCCGAGTTGGCGAGCTCGTCCTCATCAAGGAGGACAACCTGCCTGCCCTCCAATGGAGACTGGGGCGCATTGCTCGCACCCTGCCTGGGAAGGATGGCGTCGTGCGGGTGGTAGACCTGGACACCGCGAACGGACATCTTCGGAGGCCTGTATTCCGGATCGCCAGGCTCCCAGTGGATGAGCCCCCTCTGGCCCCCGGAGGATGTTCCCGCCAAAGCCGGGACGGACTCAGCGGTTGTTGACGACCGCGTCCGCCTGTCTGCCGCGGCGCCACCGCTGCGCGAGCCGCCGCCACTAGCTTGGTGAGCCGCGCGCGCCGACCAGTCTTCTGCTAGCTAACGCGAGACGCCCACAAAATACGCGCGCTGCTATCTGCCTTATTATAGTGACTTCTGAACCTAAAGTGAAGAGCTCGACCTAAACGCCCTTAACCAGTGCCCCTAGTGAACTGTTTAGTGTAGTGACTGTGCGCCAGGAACCAACCTACATCGCCGCCCGCAAGCCTCGCCGCCCGTGGTCAGCTCGCACGACGGTTCCTGACTCATCATCCCTGTAAGTACATCCTTCCTACCTACCTACCTACCAGTTCCCTACGTCGCGTAGTCGCCACGTCTGAGTGGCGACTACATAGACGTTTTTACGACTGATTCATACAACGTCGAATAGTGGTACCTGTGTATAGATTAGGTAGACGTTTTTACGACTGATTCCTACAACGTCGTATAGTGGTGCCTGTGTATAGGTTAGGTAGACGTTTTTACGACTGATTCATACAACGTCGAATAGTGGTGTTGGAGTATAGGTTACGTGAACGTTTTTACGACTGCTTTATTATATCGTCGTATTATGAAGCCAGGTTGTAGGTCGGATAAATAAAAAAAAATATGACACCATGTATAAAGGGTTTATTTAAATTAAAGGTTATCATAAAGGGTTTATTTAAATTAAAGGTTATCTGTTCATGTTTATTATCTCACGGAACTCTAAAATAAATTATCATGGCCGACCATCTTGGTCGCAAGAAACCGCATTATGCGACCTTTTCATTCTATAATTGATGTATAGAAGTCGTTTCTTAACTTAGACAAGATGGCTGCTATTTTAGTATGTAAACAAATTTTAAGCAATAGTCTACAATAATTTATTTCAAAAAATTCGATGGGGGCGTAAAAAATTTCACAACAACACACCTATATTTCACCACAAAACTAAACGTCCCATAAGAACTAGGTGCACTGCACACATTTATCCATACACTCTGTTCATGTATCCAAAGTCAAAGTCAAAGTCAAAGTCAAATTATTTATTCAATGTAAACCTTTACAGGCACTTATTGACGTCAATAATAATAATAATAATAATAAAAAAAACAGTTAACTAACTTATAGTTAAGACTTAACAACTAATCTAACGAGCTATAGTCTGTGCCAGACAAAATGCGCATCGCTACCCCCAGTACCACTGCACGCCGAAACAGAATCGCGTCGAACCGAAATTTAAGCCGTGGTCATAGAATTGTGTAAACAAACGTATCCTGGTACGAGACAAAAATAGCGGGCAAGTGTCTCTCCCCTAGCGACACAAACGGCTAATATTTATAGGTAATTTATCGTTTTTTTTTTAGGATGAAAGGTGAAGAATGATAAATCACAATGAATTGTTTACTTAAGGTATTACTTTAAGGAATAAAATTAAATGTGATTTCCAATTATCGTATTGATATTGTGGTAAGTAATAGAAATTGGAAATAACTGAGTTTTTAAAGTAAAATAAAGTAACGGTTGAAATGAGTTTTGGAAAACATTAGTACCTAACCAATAAGGTTGACATTTTTAATCATTCAAATATCTTTTTTTATAAAAACTTAAGCATAGAAAACGTCAAAAATTAATAAGCATAAATTTGTGTGTTTTAAAATTGTTTCGTTTTTCGTCTTGGTACAAGCACAGAATAACTAATATTACTTCCGTACAGAAGGTTCACCCTACAACGACCCCCACGCGAAACCGAAACCCATCGCGTGACCCGAGCGTTCATATTCCGTTAAGCAAAGCCGACTCGATATCGATTTGACGTATATAATATTGTTAAAGTAAATATAAAAATAATTAAGTAAATTATAACTTATAAACCGTTTAAATTTTGTATTTGATAACCCGCACTTTTCCAGCAAACATCACAGGAACGAATGAAACAATAAAAGTCAATGTTAAACACTTAACCGACAGCAATCATGCAGCATGCAAGCAAGCCTGCACCAAGCATGCAGCATCATTCAAGCACGCAGCATGCAGCAGGCATGGTTTCTGTCACGGCTCCGGCGCTGCGAGGCTCCGGCGGTCCCACGCGAGCTTTTCGTCGCAGATGGCTTTCGCTCACCACGTGAGCGTTAAACCCACCTGCTCCTCAGCTCGCGGGCCGCCGCGCCCCTCCGCGCCTACGCGGGCTTAAATTACACTTTAGCGTAGGGCAAACATGACTACGTGGAGTCGGTTTTGCCGCGATTAGTTTCTGTCACTGATTTTTGTACATGTGCACAACCTTACCGAAAACACAAAGTAAGTATTAACTTTTTAAGACATTTTAGTTTATTTACCTAATAATATGAATACGTATATGAAACGGTATATGAAAAACAAACAAAAAATCTGGGTATGTTATTTTAGAGAAAAAGTTACTTCGAATTTTAATACTTCAAGATTTTAAATTTATTGTAAGCATAACATCTTTCAAAAGCAAAAAAGTGGTTTTGATAATCGGCTAATAGTTTTTCTGGAAAATGAAACGTTTGTATGTTATATATAAGAAATAACAAAATTATGTAAAAGCAACAATCTGGTATTTAAAACTTCGTCATACCGTTTTCGAACAATTGAAATTCGAACAGGAAAGTTTCGAATTTATGATAGGTTATCGATTTACACATGTATGCAAAATTTCAGCTCAATCGGTAACCGGGAAGTGGATCAAAATTGAGTTGCAAAATTCCACCCGAACAAGACAATACATACGTATATACATACATTGCAAGCTAAATAAAAGCTTGTAAAAAATAGTCAACCTAACCTTTGCATATTCTATAGCCTTCATACTTTCGACCTACCTATGTAATTTATCTATTATCCAAACAAGTGCAATGTTTAAAAAAAAAATTTAAATATTTAATTAATCACGTACTGGACTGAATTTTTTTGCCAATTTAGTATTTTTTAACTGACTACGAAATTTTCAAAAAAAAAGGATGTTCGACGTGTATGTTTTTTTTATGTATGTCCAGCGATATCTCCGTCATTTCTGAACCGATTTTAAAAATTCTTTTTTTAAAATAAGAGAGAGTTGGACATTATGAGAGTTGGACATTCTGAAAGTTGGAGATTTTGAAACCGCTGGACATTATGAGAATTGGACATTCTGAACGTGAACGCCTTCTCGCAATATATTTTTTAACACATTAAATTTGATATAAAATACTTTTCCGTGCTTCGGAAGGCACGTTAAGCCGTTGGTCCCGGTTGTTGTCGTAAGATGACAGTCGTTAAAACATACCAACCCGCATTGGGCCAGCGTGGTGGGTTATGGCCTATTATCCCCACGTGCTATTGTCCACGTGGGAGGCCTGTGCCCAGCAGTGGGACGTTTATAGGCTGGTAATGATGATGAAAATACTTTTCATCCATTAACCGGCTCGGTGAAGGTCGTTGTATACTCGGATCCTCTACTATTACAATTATCGAAGTCAAAAGAAGCTAAAGCAATGAATTATAGGACTAAAATCACCTCAAAAACTAAGTTCTCGATTTACGAACGAAAAATGTTAAAACGCTCTTAAACCCTTTTCACTAGGACCCCAGAACTTAAAATATGTTGACATTTTTTCTTCATCGTTAGCAATGTTCAAACAAAAAATTGGTGATATCATATCTAACAGAGAATTAATAAATTAATTGATTTTTTAAATAGTTTGTCTTTGTTTTTTATAACTTTGTTTTTCGTTTTGGATAGGCGCTAAGGTCCATTGCACAAACTCAATGTTCTTTTTTAGAAGCTTTTATTTGACTTCCTTTGTGTGTTAGTGTGGGACAAATCTTGCAACTGAATTTAAGACAGTTCTCGTCACCTGATTAAGCTGAAAGGAGGATGCAAAAAATCGTCCCAACCCACCAATACGTAATTCAAACGTATTTTACTATGACGATAACATCGTAGGTCATGTGGTTATCACACAAAAAAAAGTTTAAATCTTAGATTAATAATTGGTCTCACGACGAGCGTTGCGAGACCAATCATTCATCTATGGTTTAAATATTGTTTTTAAAGCAATAAATTGTAAAAAGAATGTATAGAAACATTATCTAGCTATAAAAAAACTATTGAAAGAAAACAACCATGAGATCCACAAAAATACGGCTTTATCGCACCACTCTCGACTAATGACGATAACACAACATTGTTAAAACCAGAAATGTTGTCGAGAAAAATAACCAAAAGTAACATTAATTATTTTCATTATTTATTTATCAAAGACTTTAACGACTTGAAATCCCAAATTCTATCGTGTAAAGACCCAAACGTAGGAATGAATATTTTAGTTGACGCTATTAAACATTATTACAATATTGCGTTTCCTAAAACTAAAGTAAATTTACAAAGAACATAAAAAAAGTGGACAACAAAGGGTATACAAGTTTCAAAAATCAACTTAATTCAATTAGAAATGCTACAAAATCATGAACCCAATGAACACTTACAAATGAAAATAAAAACGTAAAAAAAAAATGCTAAAAAAGGTTATGTCTGCAGCGAAAAAAATGCAAAACGCTTATAGAATTCAAGTGGCAAAGAATAAGATTAACTGAGACTTGGAAAACAGTAGGAGAATGTGCACGAAACGGAAATAAGCGACGACCGAGGTCAGCCATTACTTTTATTAGAGATAATAAGAAAAAGAGAGTTACAAATGCTAAAGAAATTGCTAACTTATTTAATTTTTTCTTTCTCAATATAGCGCATTCTTTAACAAGCAATGTCGATATAAACTTTCATAAATGTATAGAATATCTAAAAAAAACTGGTTGAACCACCTATTTCAATCAAATTTGACTCAATTAGCCTTAAAGAGTTATGGACAATTGTTTCTAACATAAAATCTAAATTTACTGTTGACATTTTTGAAATGAACACTAAAACAATTAAAGAGTTAATACTACAAAATCAATATTTAATGGAGCTGTTGCATATAGTTGTTCAATAATTGTTTAGAAAACGGAGTCTTTCCTGACGCTCTGAAGCTTGGCAAAGTTATTCTCTTGCATAAAAAAGGAATAACTTATGATCTAAGTTACTATAGACCAGTTTGCATATTACCAACATTGTCTAAAATTTTAGAAACTATTATCAAAAACAAGATAGTTCAGTATTTTGAAGAAAACGATCTCTTTACTACTACACAATTTGGTTTCCGAAAAAATAGGTCAACGGAGATAGCGATAAGAAGGGTGGTTTCTTTTGTTTTGGAGTCTTTGGATCAGTCACAGAAATGTGCAAGTATTTTCTGTGACTTATCCAAAGCTTTAGACTGTCTTCGTCACGATATTTTACTTTTAAAATTGGAACATTTTGGGTTTCACGGTGTCGTGTATGATGAAATCATATTTATCAAACAGAATGCAGGTTGTGGCAGTTAATAATAACATTTCAAATGTAGAGGCTTCTGATATTGGAGTGCCTCAGGGTTCAATATTGGGGCCAGTTCTTTTTCTCATTTATGTGAATGATTTAGTAAATTGTCTTCCAGATGGTCATTCGTTAGTGTGTTTGCGGATGATACTCATCTAGGAATTAAAGAGAAATGTCAAGCTAGTCTTGAGCTAAAGATTAATAAGTATATGAGTTACTTAAGGGATTGGTTCCAAGCTAACGGTACATTACTTAATGACGAGAAAAGTACGATTATGCTTTACCAAGCGAGAAAAGGTCTTAATCAAAACTTGTCCGTTACCGATAGCACACTTTTGGGTTACACCATAGATCATACTATAAGTCATTCGTATCATATAAATAAGTTATGCAAAAAGTTAGCCAGTGCAAATTATGCACTATTAAAGCTTAAGCCAGTAACAGACAAAAAAGCATTAATTACGGTTTACTTTTCTTATGTTCACTCCCTCATAAATTATGCTATCACGGTTTGGGGAAATGCAACTGACATAAACCGCGCCCTCAAAGTCAAAGTCAAAGACAAATTATTTATTCAATGTAAACCTTTACAGGCACTTATTGACGTCAATACTAATAATAATAAAAAACAGTTAACTGACTTAAAGTTAAGACTTACAACTAATCTAACGAGCTATAGTCTGTGCCATACAAATCAGAAATCCTAAAATGTCAGAAAAGCTCGATAAGGATTATTAACGGATTAAGAAAGCGTACGTCGGCAAAAAAACACTTTGTCGTCAATAATATCATGACAGTAGTATCATCGTACATATACAGAAGTTTAATAGAAATTCACAATGATAAAGACTCATTACTAAAGAGACAGGACATACATTCTCACAATTTAAGAAATAAAGAAAGATTGTGTAAGCCAATGATAAGATTGACTAAAGTACAGAAACAGGGCATATATAATAAAATAGTAATGTACCTACAACAAGTTACAAAATCAATATTTAATGGAGCTGTTGCATATAGTTGTTCAATAATTGTTTAGAAAACGGAGTCTTTCCTGACGCTCTGAAGCTTGGCAAAGTTATTCTCTTGCATAAAAAAGGAGAAACTTATGATCTAAGTAACTATAGTCCAGTTTGCATATTACCAACATTGTCTAAAATTTTAGAAACTATTATCAAAAACAAGATAGTTCAGTATTTTGAAGAAAACGATCTCTTTACTACTACACAATTTGGTTTCCGAAAAAATAGGTCAACAGAGATAGCGATAAGAAGGGTGGTTTCTTTTGGTTTGGAGTCTTTGGATCAGTCACAGAAATGTGCAAGTATTTTCTGTGACTTATCCAAAGCTTTAGACTGTCTTCGTCACGATATTTTACTTTTAAAATTGGAACATTATGGGTTTCACAGTGTCGTGTATGATGAAATCATATTTATCAAACAGAATGCAGGTTGTGGCAGTTAATAATAACATTTCAAATGTAGAGACTTCTGATATTGGAGTGCCTCTGGGTTTAATATTGGGGCCAGTTCTTTTTCTTATTTATGTGAAATTGTCTTCCAGATGGTCATTAAAAGTTTAGTCAAAAAGTTAGCCAGTGCAAATTATGCACTATTAAAGCTTAAGCCAGTAACAGACAAAAAAGCATTAATTACGGTTTACTTTTCTTATGTTCACTCCCTTATAAATTATGCTATCACGGTTTGGGGAAATGCAACTGACATAAACCGCGCCCTCAAAGTCAAAGTCTAAGTCAAATTATTTATTCAATGTAAACCTTTACAGGCACTTATTGACGTCAATACTAATAATAATAAAAAACAGTTAACTGACTTAACAACTAATGAAACGAGCTATGTCTGTGCCAGACAAATCAGAAATCCTAAAATGTCAGAAAAGATCGATAAGGATTATTAACGGATTAAGAAAGCGTACGTCGGCAAAAAACACTGTCGTCAATAATATCATGACAGTAGTATCATTGTACATATACAGAAGTTTAATAGAAATTCACAATGATAAAGACTTATTACTAAAGAGACAGGACATACATTAGATTGTGTAAGCCAATGATAAGATTGACTAAAGTACAGAAACAGGGCATATATAATAAAATAGTAATGTACCTACAACAAGTTACCTCTAAAAATTGCAAAGATGGAAATGAAAGAATTTAAAATCATTATCAAACACTTCTTCACTGTTAACCGTTTTACTCTCATAACGAGTTTATGTGAATGCGTCTGGAAGCGTTTTCATTCTTGCAGAGGGATAACGAGTAATACTTAGTATCAGTATGGAATTTTTGACTTCTTCTAAAAAACCTTAAATGTTTATACGCTAGTTTTCAAGGAAAACGCCAAAAGACTTTTCGATTAAAAAGTAAAATAAAACACCCCTTACGCACGGCACAAGCCGCAACAGAAGGGAGGCCGCAATGCCTACACCGCTACACGTGCCGTAGTTTCATTCATGGGAGCCGACAAAGACACCGACTGACCGCAATTTGCCTATGCCTACACCACCGCACCGCTTACTACCGTGCCGAGCGAGCGAGAAAGCGAAAGCCATCCTCCCTCGCCTCACCCCGCCACGCGCCCCGGCCGGGATGTCGTGCCGCCCGCCCGATCGTCAGTTCGCCAAAAACATACCTATCGCACTAAACTAATCGCAGTCGCAGGAGTATTCGCAAAAGTTTTTAAAATGCCGTACCGATATTCATTACAGGAGTACAAGAACATGGCTATCTGCTTTCATGATGCAGGTGAAATTATGTTGCGGACACAAGTACTGTACAGCGAGTGATACGGACGCGAAGTTAACATTCGCATCATAGCTGGATTTCTTCCATCGGCACCCAGTGGCGAGCACCGCAGACGCTGCCCGTATGTTTGGCGTAAGCCAGTACTACGTGTGGCGGCTTCTGCACAGCGAAGGTTACCATCCCTTCCACTTCACTCGACTCCAGGCCAGGAGTTGCTGCCAGAGGACTACGCGCCTAGGGTCGACTTCTGCCGTTGGTTGCTGCGGAACCCTACCTACAACGTGCTGTGGACGGATGAGTGCACGTTTAAGCGCAAGGGACTCATTAATGTGCATTACTGGTGCGAGTACAATCCGAGAGTGTTTCGGCCGGACCACTTCCAACTCAGTTTTAGTGTAAATGTGTGCAAGACAGTGTTTGCGTGAACAAGGGCGACGTTTTCATCATTTAATGTGATTAGGTTTAGTTAGGTAGGACTAAACTTGTAAATGTGTAAATTGGAACCTGTAATCAACAACTTGTAAATATGTAAATCTGTAAATATCAATGAATTTAGACTTAAACACGCCAAGTTAATGTAAACTTTACATAGCTACATTACTTATTTCAATCTTGGTAAAAGCTAAAACTAACGAATTGTATTAACTTGTCAGTCCAAAGCCTGAAAAATGTGATGGGATGTCAATTCGTTGTGAATAGTTAAGGCATTTAAATAAAAACAGACAAATTATCAATCAATCAATCAATCAATGAATCAAATATTTATTTGCTCAAATATGGTACAAAAATTGTTCTTAAAATAATGTTAACCAGCATATTCTATCGTATAATACAATGTGCAAATATTCAAAATTACATTAGACATTACACAAATAATTAACAAATTATAATAAAATCATAGTCAACGTTAATACAATTAAAATAAAGCATGTCAAATATTATCATTTAAGTAGTCGTTAATGGTATAGTACATTTTGTTCATTAAAAATTGAAATAGTTTGGATTTAAATTTATAAAATGTCAGTATTTTTATATCACCAGGCAATTTATTGAAAATTCGAATAAACATGCAATGAACGTTCTTTGAATATAATATTAATCTTTGGTCAGGTATCAATATCATGGTATGGTATGGTATATCATGGTTTGGTATAGATCTATTCTTAGTTTCAAAGAGATTGCTATATTTTTTTACAAAGATTCCTATGTCAAAAATGTAAAGACAGGGTAGGGGTAAAACATTTAATGCCTTGAACAATGGCTTACAGCTATCTAAGAAGTCTGCACCACAGATTGACCTAATACGTTTCTTTTGTACCCTAAACGCTCTGAGCAAGTCAACAGAGTTTCCCCATAGAATAAGTCCATACCTCAGCAATGACGACACGTAGCCGTGATATGCCATTAGAGCAGCTTCTTTAGATGCTACATTCGCGATTCTATTAAGAACGTAAACATATGTTTCTAATTTAGATACTAATGTGTCAATATGAGCTTTCCAATTACACATTTTATCAATTGTTACACCTAAAAATTTTGTTTCATTTATGATGTCTATTTTATTATTATCATTGTAAATGATAGACGTATTTAGCATCAACTGTTTCTTTAATAAACAATAGAATATAAAAACATATAAAGGTATTATAAAAAGGAGGTTGGCTTGGTCGCGGTCGCCAACATGGCCCCCGACCGTGTGGACACCATATTAGGAGGCGATCAAAAGCGCGAGCTTCCTAACTGGTCGAAGCAGGACACCCCCTTTCGTTGCCACGTCGACAACCCTGACTATGCCATCTTTACCCGGATAGGTTGCGACAATTCGTCATCTAGGCCAGAAACGCCTGGGAAGAGTCCCGTCCGCTATGCACACCAGGTCTCCATTTTTAAGTGCCCGAGATTCGGGAGAGGTACGGCGTGGCACTAAAGTTGGCAGGTACTTTGCGACAAATCGTTGCCAAAAATGATCCGCCAACCGTTGGGACGTCTTCCATTGGGCTCGGCTTTAAAGGTCGGCGTCATCGAACGCCCGGTTCTGTATGTCATTCGAGGATGAGCCAATTAAAAACGTGAAAGGCGTCAACGCTGTCTCAGAGTCTGGATCTACAGGCACATGTGTCAGCGGCCTGGAGTTAACAATAGCTTCAGCCTCGGATAGTAAGGTCGCTAATACTTCCTCCCTAGGTGCTTTCTCTGCGAGAGTGACGACGAGAGCGCTTTTTATATTCCTCACCAGCCTCTCCCAGCATCCACCCATGAATGGAGCCGAGGGAGGAATAAACTTCCATCTAATTTCTCTGTTGGCAGCAAACTCGTACATTTCGGGCAGGATTTAAGCGGCGCCAACAAATGCAGTCCCGTTGTCCGAGTAGATACAAGTAGGGCAACCACGTCGAGCGATGTAACGGCGCAAGGCCATTATGGCGGAGTTGGAAGAGAGGCTTTCGACGATTTCAAGATGAACTGCCCTAACTGTAAGGCAGGTAAACAATGCGATCCACCTCTTGGCTGTCCTTCTACCAATAGTGACATTTATCGGGCCAAAGTAATCGAGCCCCACATAAGTGAAAGGTCGCTCATTGTGGGCCATCCGCATATAAGGTAAATCTCCGGTAGGCGGTGTAACAGGCTTCGCTTTCTGTACTCGACACGCTTGACACCTCGCAGCAACCTGACGAAGTGGAATCTCTGCCTTAATTCGTTTACAACGAATTCATGATTGGCGTGTGCGAACCTGGTGTGATAAGAATTAATCAGCAGCTTGATGATTTGGTGTTTACCATCCAGGACGATGGGACGAGACTCTATTACACTGGATGCAGAGGTGCGACCAGATAACCTTAGCAGACCATCCTCATCGATGAGGAGAGACAAGTTCTTAAGCCTACTGTAGCTCGGAACGGGGCGTCCTGCGTTCACACACGTAAGTTCGTCGGAAAAAGAATCAATTTGGACTCTCTTGAAGAGATTGACTTCCGCGGAATGCAGTTCATCGTGAGATAAAAGGAAATAATTACGATTACAACAAATCGAATTCGAAAAGAAATGAGAATTTTGAGGTAAAAGAGACCGAAACAATTTGGCTGCCTGGTAGACGCGAGCTATTGCTCTTAGCAAACGTAACCAATTACTAAACCCATGGTAGTCGACAACAGTCGGTAAAAAAGTAGGAGCGTCTACCAACAATACCATTGCTTCGGCAGCATTTTTACGTTCGTCCAGTACGGGCTGGACGACAGAAATTGGTTCGCTGGGCCATGAATCCTCAGATTCGAGTAAAAAGGATGGTCCATCAAACCAACGCGACCGAGTAGAGAATTCTCCGGTGTCACGCGTAGCGTCGTCTGCAACGTTTAAACCCGTGGGAACATATCTCCAATTTTTAATATCCAAAATTTCTGAAATTTCCCCTATCCGAAAAGAAAGAAAGGGCTTAAAAGAGCAAGCGTCGCTACGCAACCACCGGAGCACTGTAATGGAGACGGACCACATAAATATTTTGTCCGGTTTTCTCCTATGGGCCTCGGAAACATATGAATAAAAACGAGCCGCGATGAGTGCTGCCTGCAATTCTAATCGCGGAACAGTCGATGGCTTCAGAGGTGCGAGTCTGGCCTTGCCTCCAATTAAAGCTACCTGCACCCATTTATCAGCGTAAGTAAAACGCCAGTAGGCGACACAGGCGTAGGTCAACTCGCTAGCGTCCGCAAAAACGTGAAGTTGAACTTCTGAAATAACCTTCGGTGCGGAATAGCATCTGGGAATTGAGCACTCGGCCAGACTTTTAAGTTCATGAAACCAGGACTTCCACTTATTAGACAGTACCTCAGGTAGACTATGGTCCCAGTTTAGTCCCAACTTCCAAGTCTTTTGAAAAATGATGCGGCCCTTTATTACTAGAGGAGTCATTAAACCGAGGGGGTCATACACTGACATAAGAAGGGACAAGACAGAGCGTTTAGTGTATGTTTCAGGGAGACTTGGAATGGATTTTATGAAGCGCAAAGAATCATCATTGACTAACCAGGTTAGTCCTAAACTATTTTTGTTTTGTTGTTGTGAAGCATTTTTGTTTTTGATAAAAAGTGCCGTGCATGGGCTTGATGTCGCTCCAAAAATCATGGAGAACATTTGATATTCCTGGAGATGATGCTGAGGATCGTTTCGCCAGAAAAAACGCAGGGTATCTCGATCCTGGGCTCTTATTTTTATCTGAGGGAACATTTCCCTAATATCTGCTGTAAACGCGACTTGACCTTCCCTAAACCTCATCACTATAGCAAGCAAAGGCTGAAGCAGATCTGGGCCTGATAGAAGCATTGAGTTCAGACTGACACCGTTGCACTTGGCAGCAGCGTCGTGGACAACGCGTAGCTTCTTCTTGTGCGGGTGGACTAAGCCGAAATGTGGTAAATACCAGGCGACTATACCTTGTGGAGGACCGGTGCACAGCTCGGCATAACCCTTATCCATCATGCCCTGCACATTTCGTTTATAAGAGGCTGCGTAAGCGGGTTCTTTGCTCATCTTTCTCTCCAGACTAGAAAATCAGGACAAAGCGAGGCGTTTACTATCGGGAACATCCTTGATGTCGTTCCGCCATAAGAGTCCGACCTCAAACCTTCCGGAAGGTAAGCGCACAGCAGTTTCCTCCAAAACTTCTAGGGCGCGCTTATCACTAAGGCTACAGTGAGGTTTCTTCTCTATGCCTATGGAGTCCAACTTGTAGTAGTACTTTATGAGATCATCTAGATGAGAGTCGTGATCAAGGACTTCGGCATGATTAACAAACTCCACCGGATTGGCTTTACTTCTAATAAAGCCAAAAAGAGCCCAACCCAGGGAAGTAAGAACTGCAGCTGGTTCGAATTTAGTACCATGTCGGATGGTTTGGAGCAAAAGCAGATGCCAATTGTCTGTTCCAATGAGACAAGTTGGCTTCGCGTCATTGTAAGCCAGTACATCAGCTATATCGGAAAGGTGCCCGTAACGTTTGAGGTCACTGATATTAACGGACTGAGTACGAAGACCTAAATTAGGCATAGAGCGAACTCGGATACCGTAGTCATTCGAACTATGGCGGCCTCTCACTTTGATATTGATGAAACTAGCGTCTGTGAATTTAGTGAGCCCTCCAATACAATTAATCTGTAAAGGGACTCTCGATGTCTCATCACTATCAGCGAGTACGTCAGTCACTCACTTATCTACAAGAGTAGCAGAGCTGCCGTCATCTAAAAGAGCGTACGTGTCCACGCTCCCTTTGGGTCCAGTTAACGTGACTGGAATAACCTTAAGAAGGGGCTTGGTAACGTCTCTTGGTGCGGCGCTGTGTGCTACAATAGCGGACTGACTTACGGTCAAGGTCGAGGCCTGCGAGGCAGCAAGTTCAGCAACATGATCCGAGATTGCTTGGACTTCAACCAGCGCTTCCGGTCGCGGTCTATGTAAAAATGTATGATGCCGCCGATCGGATGCACAGGTTTCCGCCTCACACCTTTTTTTGCAGTTCTTATACTGATGCGAACCTTTCTTTAGACATCTACGACATACTTTATTGTCTAACACCCACTGCCAACGATCGTCCAAAGAGAGCGATTGAAAGTCTCCGCAGTCGCTTATTTCCTTAGAGCATGAATGCTCTAAGCTTATTTCATGTCCAGTCTTCGAACAGTAGGTATTTACATGATAGGACCGTACTCTTTGGTTTGATAGGTGAGTCTGACAATGAATACGGAAAAACTTTGTCTTTGAAAGGTGTGACAGGTTGACATTGCATTTTAATCGGCGACGTCTGACTTTTGACATGTGTTGGCTCTAACATAATAGCTCCAAATTGAATTTGTAAACTTGCTTCATGTTCGAGAAAATCTGCCAAAATTTCTAATTTATATTTGCCAGAGCCTATCCTTACGGATGCAAAGTCAGCCCATCTGGACCTTAAAAGAGAAGTCAACTTGCCTATGATGGAGTTAGCAAGCTCGGGAGATGCAAGATACTCCGGCTGGTTTAGAAGACGAATTATCTCCACACAGTTACGGATACGGCAAGCGAAGATGTTCAGTTCGCGGGTCACTTCGTGTGTACAAAATTTAGGAAGAGCCCTTACGAGCGAAAGTTGATGCAACACGATGACCTCCGGCTGAGCGAACCTATTCTCCAAGGCCTGCACGATCTGCTCCGGGTCGTCCGCTGACACCAGTCTGATGGAGACCGCTTCACGAGCGGCGCCATGTAGCGCTGCGCTAAGCCTAGCTATATTATCGCTAGAAGAAAAGTGCGCTTTGGATTGGTCATACGATTTTCTGAAGAGAAGCCAATCCGCGGCGCGTCCGTCAAACTTAGAAATGTCACAAACCTTTGTAGACTTCTTGCCCAAGCTTGTGATGGCGTTGGCCAGCTGAATAAACGGTGTACTTACCTACATCCTCACTTTTTGTAGCAGCAACAATAATAATTATTATCTTTACGTGTGCCTAAACCTATTTCTTGTGCGTGTGGTGTGTATTCAGCTGGGGGAAGCGAGCCCGTAGGACGCGGGCTCGTAGTACAAGCAGGGGCCGGGCGCTCGCGCGCCTCTGCCGCGCCGCCGTCGCCGTGGTGAATGGCTGTGGCGGGCAAGTGGCGGGTGCCGACCGCGGCACCTCGTAATCCAGCCACGGTTGATTTTTCTCCCATTTTTCCACGCGCTGAGATCCTGAGCTGCTGTGCCTAGATCCAGCTTCTATGGCGGCTAACTGCGCCTCAAGCTCCAGGTCAGCCACAGCACGCTCACGCTCCGCCGCAGCACACTCTCGTTCAACTGCTATACGGTCGCGTTCCGCCTGAGCCTCTGCGAGGCGGCGAGCATGTTCAACTTTGGCCGAAAGTATTTGAGCTCTAATAGTTTCACAAGATCGCGATGAGCGAACACTTTTTGGTGCGGTGCTCATGGAAGCCAGACTCTCAGGGGCGGGAGACCTCTCTTTATTATGCAGGGCGCTGGACGGAGCCGACGCGGGGGCGTCTGGTATAGTGGCACCGTCTTCGGAAGCACCAAAGATTTAAGGATCTTGCCTAGCCGAGACTAAAGCTGCAGTTGACTTACTTTGCGATCTTGTGATGGGCATCTTGAGGAATGGGTTGTTGTACCCTATTTTCCTATTATTTTAATTTCTCACTTCTGACACCACATGTAAATGATAGACGTATTTAGCATCAACTGTTTCTTTAATAAACAATAGAATATAAAAACATATAAAGGTATTATAAAAAGGAGGTTGGCTTGGTCGCGGTCGCCAACAATCATATTTAATGTTTATATTTATATTTGTCTTGTTATGAGTTTTAAAATGAATGCAACTTGTCTTATTTATATTTATTTTGAGGTTATTAATTTTAAGCCATGTAACAATTTTGTTAAAGCTATCATTAGCAATAGTTTCTAATTCTCTTTCATTTTTACTTTTTACTATAAGTGTTGTATCATCCGCAAACAATATGCATTTTTGATCTGTAACATTTGGCAGATCATTAATGAAGAGCAAAAACAATAAAGGTCCCAGGACACTCCCTTGTGGAACACCGCATCGGTTATAATCATATGTAGATGAAGTTAACTTTCTGGTGTTACCGGAAGTTCTACAGATTTCTACACATTGTTGCCTATCAGACAAGTAGCTGTCTATCCAAGATAAAGCCGTTCCTCTAATGCCATATTTTTCCAGCTTGGCTAATAATAATTTATGAGGCACAAAATCGAACGCTTTGCTCATATCTAAGAATATAGCTATAATACTCATTCCACTGCTCATATTTTGTATCACTTCTTTAATTAAGTCAAAGCACGCTAGAGTGGTCGAGCAACGTTTCCTAAAACCAAACTGATCACTTTTTACTAGATTTTGCGAGGACACAAATGAATATATTTTCTCATGCATAACCTTTTCTAGTATTTTTGAAAATATAGATATAAGGGTAATAGGTATATAATTTGAAATTTCTAAAGGCGAGCCATTCTTATGTATTGGTTTCACTATAGACCATTTAAGTTTAGAGGGAAAGTGTCCTTTTGATAATGAAAGATTGATTATATGAGTCAAAGGCAAAGTAATAAAAGAAGCAATTTTTTTAATTAAATCAGTTGTAATATTGTCGTAGCCAGTGGAATAAGAATTCTTAAGTCTCATAATTATTTTGTAAATGTCATTTTCATTCATAGGCGTTAGGTATATACTATTTATATGTTGTTTTATGTCATTCAATATAAGGTGACTGCTAGAAACCGCAAAAAACTTCTAGGGCAGGTCAGGTCAAGTGTTTTAAACATGACAAAAATGACAAAATAGAAATTCGTGTTTTTTTTTATTTTTTATTAAATAATTCATTTTGGAAATTTTAATTAGAAGGTCTTTGAGTATCTAATTAATTTTAAACCAATAGCATAAAAAAAATAAAATTAAAAACAATTAAAAATAACGATTGTTTACAACACGCCGGCAATGAACGGCTGGCCGGCCGATTGTTGACCCGTGCGCGTTGTCAGCTGGGCGATAAGTACCTACGTAAGTCTGCAATCTTTTGAAATGTGCGTAGGTATAAGGTGCAGTTAAGTCCAACGACTATCGATAGCATCAAGTTATGTTATGGCCACATTTTAACTGTAATTATGATAAGTGTTATGATGTATGAACGTAATTTCAATTCAATCCTAGTAAAAATCTATCACACCACACATTATGAGAAGTTACAATTATCTTTCCTTACAAATGAAAGATCAATGGGTAGTTTTCTAATGTCGCGTCCGTACGCTAAGCACTTGCCGCTAACTCCAAACCAAATGACCAGATGACCATTCATGTCCTCGACAACTAAACAGCCTGCAGCATTGTGATAATAAGTATCAGTCTTACCTATTTATTTACACTAAATTAAGTTAAAACTAATGTCTCGCAATAAAGGCAACGTTAATACCTAAAAAGCTGCGTAATTAATAGGTGTCGGTAGGTACTTACATGGTGTTAAATGGCATTCCAGTTTATTACATCAGCGAACAGGAAAGGTGATAAGCTTCCCATCACACATAGCAGGCTTTGGACTGTCAAACTAATGTAATAATAATTAAATAAAAGTGAAAACCTGTGCTAAAATTTCGTAAATAAATTAAAATTTATTAAAGGACGAACTAGAACAACTTTTGTGATTGGCACATGATTATTATTACACTAATTCGGCGTGTTTAAAAGTTCGATACCTATGTATTTACAAGTCTTATTTACACCTTAAAACTAAAAAACTCTCTCTTCGTTTAAGCGCATAGCACCACTTACTACCTCGTCACGATAGCAAAATAGCATCTCAAGATATTGCTGGTTCGTATAGTTACCTAGGCATTTTTACGCACACGCGACGCGACGCGAATGCACCAGAATGCATAAGTTGACTGCCGAAAAAATCAAAGCAGCCGTGCGTGTGTAGTCACGTGATTAGGGTTGGCACGCACAAGAAAATAAAACCATTACTTACTTAGATCCTAGAAGTTACTGACATGTCAAAACTTTGGCCTTTTGTTGATAACAAACTCTTTCACATTTTTTTTACAAACATGAATAGACAAACTTAAATAATTAAAGCTATCGTCCAAACTTGAATATTAAGCGAATTTACAATTATAAAAGTTATTAGATTAGATCAATAATTTATCTGTTAATTTTTATTAGTTAATTTGGTAAACCAAAAAACTTATACTATCAAGTTGTGGTGAAACCACTTACCTTTTCCACTTCCTAGGTATTATTTCATGTAATCATCTCATATTTTAACTTCGTCTTATATATTTGCTTTTATTTTTCCTCGCTTCTGCAACGATACATAATGTTTTAGTAACTACACACTACACTACACACATCGCAATTCCTTTATCTAAACATATTTACTTACGTGATCTAAATCACGAAACTTCGGACACTATTTTTCGACACTTTTACGTATCCCACAAGTTTCGGATCACTTCGATAATCTTATTTTGCGTTTTTCCTTGTAATATTTACATTTATCTCACTTTAATTGTTTTCTATTTACTAAATATTGTATTTTGGTTACGTTTTGAAGTATCTGACAACTTATTTTTGCTTCGTTGCTATGCAACTTATCAACATAATCCAATCAAAACTTTTTGACTTTCTTATTTATACATTTGGCCATCTAGATTTCTCGTTTTAAAAATATTATTTTGAAAATTATGCAGAACTCAGAAACCGAGGTTTCTTTATAAAGTTCAGCCGACGACTAATCATTACATCTCTAGCTTTGGATTCAAAAGGTTTACTCTACTGAGACGATCACCAGCTTCCGAATTGGAAGGTCAAGACTCCTTACTTGCCTCTTCCAAATTGGAAGGACTAGTCTTCAAGTACAAACACCAGCTTCCGAATTGGAAGACTACGGCCTCCAGACATCGCGCGCGCCTACGCCTGCCTGTGCCTGTCTCGCCTGTCGGCCTGCACCTTCGCCTGCCTGCGCCTGGTGGCGCCTGCCTGCCTGCACCTTCGCCAGCCTGTGCCTGCTGGCGCCTGCTGCCTGCGCCTGCCTGCGCCTACCTGCGCCTGCCTGCGCCTACCGGCGTCTGCCTGTCGGCGCCTGCCTGTCGGCGCCTGCTTGCCTTCGCTTGCCTTCGCCTACCGGCGCCTGCCTACCGGCGCCTGCCTGTCTTCACTTGCCTGCGCCCTTCGACGTCTGCCAAGTTCAGCGCTTGCCTCCACACCTTCGCCTGCCTCCACGTCAGCTGCACCTACCCCTTCACTTTTTATATTATCATCCTACATTTTAACCATTATCACCTCCATACTCACCATCCTCACTCACTTTTTTTAACTTTTGTTTGTTATTTTATTCTGTCTTATAAATATTTGTAAATTTCTTATCATCTTTTCTTTTTTAAATGTCGCTTCACGACAAAGTAAATGTTAATAAATCTAGATTGCAATTCAATAGAAAAAAAAACAAATACTGTAATTATCCATAACCACAACGCACCAGCAGGTTTACATTGTACACAAACTAACACACTTGGAATATCAATTCTAAGATTAACATGTTACTGTATTGACTACAGTTTTATGGGATTTGTTGTGTTGGTCATAAAAATATCCAAAAATGTTTGCTCGTAAAAGTTTAAAAGGATCATAACATAATGGTTAAATAAGCTACTGATGGTAATGATTGAGATTCAAACTGGTACGCATCGCATCACTACTAGTGCGACTAGCTGTTTTTGGTCTGCATCACGTGAATTCAGAATTAAGAAAAATAAATCAACAACAAAATTAGGTCTTTTTATGTGGATGCTACATAGGTACTTGAAATCAATTTATTAATTATTCGCGCCACCGTTTCTTTTTTCTAATAAACAACGTTTTTCTTTTATCACGAATTCTTATCTTATTAACATTGAGATATTAAAACGTCGAAAAAAGTTTACTACCTCAGATGGGAATCGAACCCATATCCTCCGCAATCCGGGAGGCGGGCAGCGTTAACCACTCCGCCATCTAGATATTTTTTGACATGTCAAAATTATTCAACACATTTGACTTGTGTTTTAAGCAACAGTGTCTCATCAAACCTCTTTCACTTTACATCCATTACACAATTTACACACGATATGAATTACGAATTCGAATTCATATCGAAAAAGAACCGCTCATAGTTAGCGGCAGCCCTAAATAGATATGGATCGTCGCAAGCGTCTTTGAAGAAACGCCGCCCGCCACACACAGTGTTGCCAAATTGACGGATTTCGCGTCAGATCTGCCGGACTGCATGCGAATGCGAGCTGTGCGCATGACTGTCATCTGCTGTCTCTTTCCAATTCTATGAATATGAAAGAGACAGAGTCATTCTCATCGCAGCGGCAGCCGCTGCTACCAACTTCACGACTCTAACTTGGAGAATCGCACTGTGGCACTGCGCTGAGTCAGTCACTGCACTGAACTCACTGATTCTCATGCGCAGCAGGTGTGTTCAGTTTCCTCGGGGAAATTTTGTTGTGTAGTGTAGGTACCTAGTTGTGTTGTGGTATGTGAGGTGCATTTGTGTATGCGCGATTAAACTAATAACTAGTATGAGTTAATTAGTGAAGGATTAGTATTATTATGAATAGGCTGTCGTGAATAAAGTAATCAGTTCAGTAACAAATTAATGATTTGAGTAACAAATGGGTGTTAAGTCGTATTAAGACTTGTAGGTAGAATAGGTGGTGTTCTTTTAAACACGTTGAATAAGTGTATTATTAAATATGTGCCGATCACAAAAGTTATTTTAGTTCGTCCTTTAATAAATTTTATTTTATTTAAGTACGTAATTTTGGCTGAGGTTTAATTTTTATGTAATATTACATTAGTTTGAAAGCCTGTTAAGTGTGATGGGAAGCTTATCACCTTTCCTGTTCGCTGGAATAAACTGGAATACTATTTAACACCATGTAAGTACCTACCGACACCTATTAATTACGCAGCTTTTTAGGTATTAACGTTGCCTTTATTGCGAGACATTAGTTTAACTTAATTAAGTGTAAATAAATAGGTAAGACTGATACTTATTATCTCAATGCTTTAGGCTGTTTAGTTGTCGAGGACATGAAAGGTCATCTGGTCATTTGGTTTGGAGTTAGCGGCAAGTGCTTAGCGTGCGGACGCGACATTAGATAACTACCCATTGATCTTTCATTTGTAAGGAAAGATAATTGTAACTTCTCATAATGTGTGGTGTAATAGATTTTTACTAAGATTGATTTGAAATAACTTTCATACACTTATCATAATTACAGTTAAAATGTGGCCATAACATAACTTGATGCTATCGATAGTCGTTGGACTTAATAACTGCACCTTATACCTACGCCTAATTCAAAACATTGCAGACTAACGTAGGTACTTTATCGCCCAGCTGACAACGCGCACGGGTCAACAGTCGGCCGGCCAGCCGTTCATTGCCATCATAACTGGTGACCCCGAAAGAACGAAAGCAACCTTCAGGATTTACTGGAGCAAGGATTCCACTCGCCAAGATGTCCAGAGGTACAGAACCTAGAACACCTACCGAAAACGTTTTGTTTAACCCGCAACAATTCGGCACTCCAACGGCCGACGGCCAAGAGAGAAATGGTGTAACTCAAAATTTTGAAAAATCGAGTGAGATATTTAAAGTTGGTGTCCGTATACCACCCTTTTGGCCAGACCGTCCAGCTTTATGGTTTGCACAAATTGAAGGACAATTTTTATTGTCAGGCATAAATTCAGACACTACCAAATTTTATTATGTCTGCGGTAACGTGGATCATCAATATGCTATAGAGGTCGAAGATATTATTCAGAATCCACCTAAAGATAATAAATACCTCACTCTGAAAAATACCCTTATCAACAGAATTTCCGCATCACAAGAGCAAAAAATCAAACAACTGCTAGATTATGAAGAACTTGGTAATAGAAAACCATCTCAGTTTCTGAGACACTTACGACATCTTGCTGGTCCTAAGACACCTGACGAGTGCATAAAATCTATCTGGTCAAATAGACTTCCGGCTAATATCCAACCGATCATAGCATCCCATTCTGATATGACGCTGGATAAACTAGCTGAACTCGCAGATAAAATTCATGCCATTACATTCAACGCTCCAACCGTATCAGAGGTAACTCCATCCTCTTCTTTTTCACTAGTGGCACAGACAGCAGCAATGGAGGCGATGGCGTTGCAGATCGCAGAGCTGACTAAAAAGTTCATGCACTGACTACAAATCAAGGTAGACCTACAACAAGACTACCATTTCGAGAACGTCATAACTACAGGTCACGTTCCCGATCCAGGTCTAGAGGAGATGGCATCTGTTGGTATCACCACAAATTTGGAGCTAAAGCCACCCGCTGCACAAGGCCTTGCACTTTTAAGCCGGAAAACAGCAACGGCAGCCACTAGTGGCGGCTAACGACTGCCTTGCTTGTAATGGCCGCCTCTTTATAACAGACAAGAGCACAAAACTAAAGTTTCTGGTTGACACAGGGTCAGACTTGTGCGTTTTTCCTCGAACGGCGACGAAAGACAGACGAGCCAAAACTAAATATCAGTTGTATGCAGCTAATAACACCGTTATACCTACATACGGATACATAAGTCTCAAGCTAGACCTTGGCCTGCGTCGCGATTTCACCTGGCGATTCGTGGTAGCCGACGTTACGAAACCAATAATCGGAGTCGACTTTTTAAGTCATTATAATTTATTAGTCGACTGTCGTCAGCATCGCCTTATTGATAATGTAACCACTCTCTCAGTTGCGGCAATCCATTACAACGACACATCAAACGAAACTGTGGCCATTAAAGCTGTAACTGGAAATTCTGCTTACCACGAGCTTCTGCGACAGTATCCAGAAATCACCAGACCATCAGGTACACCTTTGAATCCAAAGCATAATACAAAACATTACATACGCACCACACCAGGACAACCGGTGGCAGCTCGTCCACGTCGCTTGGACCCAGAACGCCTGAAGATAGCTCGTAAGGAATTTGAAGATATGCTCGTTGCTGGTACAGCCAGGAGGTCTGATAGTCCATGGTCTTCTCCGCTTCACCTGGTCCGCAAGAAAGATGACGGATGGAGACCCTGTGGGGATTACCGTGCCTTAAATGCGAGAACCATACCAGACCGTTATCCAGTCCGACATTTACAGGACTTCGCTTATCAGCTGAGTGGCGCCAAGGTCTTCTCGAGAATAGACCTGGTTAAAGCTTATAACCAATTGCCAGTGCATGAAGACGATATCCCCAAAACCGCCATTACAACACCGTTTGGAATGTTTGAGTTCCCATATATGACCTTCGGTTTGCGAAATGCAGCTCAAACATTCCAGCGGTTTATAGATGAGGTACTTCAGGGGCTAGACTTCACCTACGGGTACTGCGATGACATACTGGTATTTTCATCATCTGAAGAAGAGAACCTGAAACACCTGAAAGTCGTATTTGACCGCTTCAAACAATATGGCTTATTGATAAACACCTCGAAGTGTGTATGGGGCGCAACGCAAGTTACCTTTCTCGGCTATGACGTCTCATCTGAAGGCACCCGTCCACGTCAGGAGAAGGTAACGGCTATTCTGGAATACCCGTTTCCCAAGACAGCTAAGGAGTTAAGAAGATTCCTCGGAATGCTGAACTACTATCGTCGTTTCATTCCACGAGCGGCTGAGATCCAAGGTCCACTTAATTCTGCTCTAGTTGGTAAGGCAAAAGGCTCATCGCCTATAGAAAAAACAAATGAATTGTCGAAGAGTTTTGACGAGTGTAAAAGAAGCTTATCTGATGCTACTCTACTCTCTCATCCAGACTGCAGCGCAGAACTTGCCTTATTTACAGACGCATCAGATCTGGCTGTTGGAGCTGTACTCCAACAAAAGAAAGACGATTCCTGGACCCCATTAGGATTCTTTTCTAGAAAACTTTCATCATCTCAAAGAAAATACAGTCCATATGACCGCGAACTTCTTGCGATTTACGAGGGGATAAAATATTTCCGCTATATGGTCGAGGCTAGGAACTTCGCAGTCTTTACCGATCATAAGCCTATAACATTTGCTTTCCAAACCAAACGAGACAAATGTTCTCCACGCCAGTTTCGGTATTTGGATTACATATCCCAGCACACCACCGATTTAAGACACATTTCTGGGACAAAGAATGTCGTTGCTGACGCACTCTCAAGAGTTGATGCAATAACTCCTGGAATAGACTACAATCATCTCGCACAAGATCAGGAACGAGATACCGAACTGCATGATCTTATAAATAAAGGAACAGGCCTAATATTACAGAAGGTTTCTCCTTACAACCTGTACTGCGATCTTTCATCAAGCAATCCTCGTCCATACATAACACCACAGTTCAGACGACAAATTTTCGCCAGTCTACATAATCTCAGCCATCCTGGATCCAACGCGACAGTTAGACTCGTGACTGACAGATTTGTATGGCCTGGAATCAAAAAAGATTGCAAAACCTGGGCTCAGCAATGTACAGATTGCCAACGTAGCAAAATTACCTGATACTCTTCATCTCCTTTCGCCCGCTTCCCAGTTCCTTCCACAAGATTTTCCGATGTCCATATTGACATAATTGGCCCTCTGCCATTTTCGTCTGGTTTCAGGTACTGCCTCACCGCCGTCGACCGGTTCACGCGATGTCCTGAAGCGTACCCCATGATCGACATAACAGCAGAAACGTGTGCCGCAACCTTCATATCTGGCTGGGTTTCACGCTTTGGATGTCCTCACACTATTATCACAGACCGAGGTTTACAGTTCCAGTCACATCTGTTCCAGACACTCTCAAAGTTGATCGGAGCCAAGCACAATTCAACGACAGCTTACCATCCACAATAAAATGGAATGGTCGAGAGGATGCACCGTCAATTGAAGACTGCAATCACGTGCCACGGTGATCCACAATGGACTGAATCTCTGCCCTTGGTACTTCTGGGTATGAGAAGTGCCTGGAAAGATGATATCAAAGGTTCCGCTGCTGAGTTGGTTTTTGGACAGCCCCTGCGCTTACCAGGTGAATTCTTTACACCAGTTTCTAGAACCACTTTAGACCCAGCAGATTTTTTGACCCGCCTGCGACGCCACATGGAGAGGCTATCACCGACGCCTGCATCGTCCCACAACAAAAAGTCATTCTACGTACCCAAGGACATGACGTCGGCAGAGTACGTGTTTCTACGGCGAGGACCTGTAAAGAAAACCTTTGAATCACCATATACCGGTCCATACAAAGTTTTGTCCCGTGATGAAGGAGGAAAGACCGTAATTATAGATATCCAAGGCAAAGAGACCACTGTATCCATTGATAGACTTAAGCCAGCATACATGATACAAATACCTGCTCCAGATGTTTCTCCACCAACTCCAGACGCACATCCACCTGCTGCAGAATCACCAACACTTGATGATACTCCACCTGTAAGAAAAACCAGAAGTGGCAGGACGGTACATTTCCCTAACCACTATCGACCGTGAAACGGTCTCGGCAGGGGAGTGTTGTGGCAGCTGCATCTGAAAACATAAGCTTAAAAAGAAATTATTAATTAAGTTTTGTTATTTCACATATAAATAAATAACTTAATACTTGTAAAACAGTTAAACATAGATAATATAATACATACATACAAAGATACATAGATATATTATACAACTTTATACTTAAACATAATCAAATAAAATATAATAAGTAAAACTGTATAAAATGTCATAAAGTGCACTAACTTATTCATAAAGATCATAAAACATCAATTTGTAATAGATTAATTCATTTAATATTGAATGTGTAAGTTTATATTCTTTTTGTTAAATTCATAAATCTAAATAACGTAAACAAGTCAATTTTTCAATATTTGTAGCTTACGCTAATTTGTACTACGCACGACATCAAACTATCCTTTTGTTCTCGATTTATTTGCGAAAAACGGCAGGTAGTTCAGCCTCCTGCGGCGCTTGGACCGCAGAGACATAGCTTACGTCTGATGTGATACATTGTCGTCATCTTGTATGCGCTTCCCACTAATTTACTTGTTGTCGTGCTGTTTATAGTGCTAACTGTGATCTAGTGTTTAGTTAAAGTGCTAAATAATGTTATTTACATGATTGTGGAACCCAAATACAGAAAGCAAACCCGATTTGTGTATATCATTTGAGTGAGTACTACCCATATAAACAACAATAGTGCCATAACTGGTTATTTGTACTACGCACGACATCAAACTATCCTTTTGTTCGCGATTTATTTGCGAAAAACGGCAGGTAGTTCGGCCTCCTGCGGCGCTTGGACCGCAGAGAGATAGCTTACGTCTGATGTGATACATTGTCGTCATCTTGTATGCGCTTCCCACTAATTTACTTGTTGTCGTGCTGTTTATAGTGCTAACTGTGATCTAGTGTTTAGTTAAAGTGCTAAATAATGTTATTTACAAGATTGTGGAACCCAAATACAGAAAGCAAACCCGATTTGTGTATATCATTTGAGTGAGTACTACCCATATAAACAACAATAGTGCCATAACTGGTAAAAATAAATGTAAATAATCTTTATTTTTAATTGTTTTTAATTTTATTTTTCTTATGTTATTGGTTTAAAATTAATTAGATACTCAAAGACCTTCTAATTAAAATTTACAAAATGAATTATTTAATAAAAAAATGAAAAAAACACTAATTTCTTTTTTGACATTTTTGTCATGTTTAAAACACTTGACCTGACCAGCCCTAGAAGTTTTTTGCGGTTTCTAGCAGTCACCTTATATATTTCGGTTTAATTTATTACCCAAATTATTTTTGTTCGTTAAGTTAATAAAATATTTATTAAATTCATTAAGTACATATTTCAACAGGATTATTAATAAGTTTATTATTTAATTTTATTTCATTTATGTCATATTTTGTTTCAGCACTTTGTACATATTTTTTTAGTATATCCCACGATGATTTACATACATTTTTTGATTTCGCGATATAATGAGTGTTAGTAATCTTTTGCGCTTGTAAAATACATTTTTTTAATATTTTATTATAATGTTGATAACGTCTTTTAATAATTACTTTGTTAGATGACGCCAACCTATATTTAAGATAGAGCTGTCGCTTATGAACACAACATCGTTTGATACCTTTGCTTAGCCACATATATTTTAACGGTTTGCTAGTTTTTTTCACTCTTATAACTGGAAAGCATAAACTAAAGAATAGGGTTATATGATCGTGAAAACAATTGAATGATTTCTCTACAGCTTGTTCTTCTAGTACATCATTAAAAGTAAGTGAAGAGATGCAGAGTACAAACTTTTGTATGTTAAGTTTACACATGTCACGTTTAAACTCAAACCATTGCTTAAGTTTTTTTGAATACTTTTGGTCACCGTGTAATTCAAATGTTATACTCTGACCCTTTTCATGGTCTGATAAACATAAACAATGTATACCTGGTTTGATTGTGCTATCTATGTTACTAGTAATCAGATCTGACACGCTCTTTTACGCGTAGGTTGATTTATGTGATTAACTATGTTGTAATTACTCAATAGACTGACCAATTCATTACTATTTTTATTTTTTTGTGACATGTCAATGTTCCAATCTCCGCATAGCATAATTTTTTATTACGTCTTCGTGATAAAATCTGCAATAGTGAATTTAATTTCTCAAAGAATATTGTTATTTTTGAAGATGATGTTCTGTAGACACAAATGATTATTAAATTAAACTGAGTGATTTCAACCCCACAACACTCAAATACATAAAGAAATGATTGGGGAGCTTCTAGCTTTTTGTACTCTAAATGGCGTTTTAACAAGATGCAGGTGCCACCTCTTCGTTCATTCCTACAATATGAAGCAACTAGATTATAATTATTAATAGGTATTAAGATTTTTTTCGGAACCTTTCTTAATAAAAGTTTCCGACAAGCATATTATATCGATTTCACCTAGTTCCCCGTTTAATTCATTTAACGTCACCGCAAGTAAATCCTGTTTACTGAGAGCACTAGCTATATTTTGGTGAAACAGAACCAGTTTTGGGCTTTCAGTTGTTACGAAAAAGAGTAGTTGTATCGTTAGTTTGCTGTAATATAGGAGATTGACTTAGATAAATTGGTCTTATTTTAGTAAAGTAATTTAGTATAGTTTTTTGTTTTAATGTATGAGTTTTTATGTTATTATTCGTTTTAATTGGAATGTTGGAATGGAATGGAATGGAATGTTGGTTGGATAGATAGATAGATAGATAGATAACGTTTATTGCGTCATGTGGTACATTTTAGGTCTTAAACTTATACATGCAAGAAACCTAAACATGAGCCCCGTAGGGGCACTGCAAAAAATGAGGTTAAAAATTATATTTTTCTTACTAATTAATAAATTATGATATAATTTTTTACCTACTTATATTTAATACAATTATAATTTAATATTTTAAAAATGATTTCATTTAACATACTTAACTTCCATGGGCGGCGGTGATTACTCTCCATCAGGTGACCCGCCTGCTCGTTTGCCTCACTCTTTTATAAAAAAAAAAAAAAAAACTAAATACATGATTACAATTCAATTTTAATTTTAATAATCTTGTTATCAATTGCACAAGCTTAAACGATTAATTAACTACTCACAATACAATTTTAATATCCTATCTGTAATAAATAACAATTCGTAATAATTCAATTTAAATAACAATTCAAAATTATTCAACTATTAAATTCAATTCATAAAATATAATAATAATAAAAAATAATAATAATAATAATATTGTAAAAAAATTAACTTAAGAATTATGTTGAATAAAGAGGATAATAATAAAAAATAAAAAATTAATAATAATAATCTGGACTATGACTATGACATTAGGTACTCTTTAAGACAATAAGGGCTTTTACTTATTAAATATTCCTTTAACTTTTGATAAAATAATGAATTTTTGACAATTTCCTTCAGATGCATGGGAAGCTTATTGTAAATTACAATTGACATATAATAGGCGCTTGTTCTTACTATTTCTAATTTAACTACGGGTAATGCTAACATATATTTGCTTTGCATGTTACGTCGGGCTGAATACGGGTCTTTCGCTGGTGAATACTTATCTTTGTTCTCTCTTACAATCTTACACAGTTCAAAAATATAAATAGAGGTTAGGGTTAATATTTTTTGCGAGACATCTACAGCTCTCAGTTTCCTTTATATTTACCAATATTCGAAGGCACTTTTTTTGGAGCAAGAAAAGTTGGTTGGCATTTGTGCTATTACCCCAAAGAATTATTCCGTAAGACAGCCATGCATGAGCATAGGCATAGTAAGCAGTTGTTGCGGTTTTCAAGTCAGTACACTTCTTTAGTTCGTAGAGCGCATATACAAATTTCGACATTTTGCCTAAAAGTTTTTCAACATGCGTTTTCCAATTAATATTTGTGTCGATATCTATACCCAAAAAAGAGCACGATTGTACTAATTCTACACTATTGCCATCGTAAGTTATACCTATTTCCAACGGACGCTTCTGGTGAGGATGGAATTGCATAAGTTTTGTTTTTGAGACATTTAACTGCAGATTATGTTCCTCAAGCCATTTTCCTACCTTCGTTAAGCACGAGTTTATCTCTTCTATAAGTTGCTCAGAATCACTGCCTGATGATATTAAAGTGATATCATCAGCGTATAATATGCATTGTTTATTTAAATATATTGGCAAATCGTTAATATAGATTAAAAACAAGAAACAACCCAAAACACTTCCTTGTGGGATCGAGTGCTGTATTTCTAATCTTTGCGAACTAAATGTGGTTTGTGTGTTTTTAGTTTTATCAAAGTACCCAATGTTTACCAATTGATTACGGTTTTTCAAATAACTCTCTAACCATTTATGTGCTGATCCTCGTATACCTACACCGTAGAGTTTTTTTAATAATATACTATGGTTCACCCTATCGTATGCTTTGCTTAGATCTAACATTAAAGTTACTGCATACTTTTTACTCTCCAAACAGTCTAGAATTTGTTGGTTTAAGTCAAAAAGAGCGGTAATTGTGGACTTTTTCTTCCGAAAGCCATTTAGGCTACTGTTAAAAATTAGGTTTTTCTCACAGAAAGAATTTAAACGATTCATCATGACTGTTTCAAAGATTTTTGAAAATGTTGACAATAATGCAATAGGTCGGAAATTACTCAGGGTTTTTGGTGCTGCTATTTTGGGTATAGGTTTTATTATAGTAGTTTTAAGTAAATCCGGGAAAGTTTCCTCTAAAAATGACTGGCTTAATAAGTTTGCTAACGGTATTGTCAATTCATTTTTGCAAAACTTTACTAATTTTGGGGGGAGCTCGTCGTATCCACAACTAACCTTGTTTTTCATTTTTATTATAACTTCTAGTATTTCTTGAGGGGTAACTAGAGATACATTGAGTTTACAGTAGGGTTAATAACTGGGTAGCCTTTTGGTGGGTTTTTAGTTTTTTTGCTTAAACCTACAGAAGCAAAGTAGTTATTTAACTTATTTGCAATTAAGTAGGGGCTCTCTGTATTTTTATTATTTATTTCTAGCTTAATATTTTAGCTCTTTTATGTATAATTTTATTAGTTCTTTCTTTTATTATTTGCCACATTGATTTGGATATATTATTTGTGTTCCTCATTATTTGCACATATAGATTTTTCTTGGAAATATAAACAACTTTCTTTAACAGCTTGACATATTGTTTGTAATAATTGTGCATTATAGAATTTCTTGTTTGAGATGCAAGTATTCTGAGTAATCTCTTATTTTTACATGATGTTTTTAGACCCTTAGATAACCAGTTTTTATTTTTATATTTTACATTTATATTTTTTTTCGGCATACACAAATCGCGGATCGCAACCAGCTTGTTCAGGCTTTATTATTTCTTTCCAGTCTATATTTTTCAAGGTCATCTGGAAACACTGCATGTTTTTAATATTGTAAAGTCTTTTATTTGTACTGTAACAACTGCTAGCTGTTTGAGAGTTTAACATAGTGAACAAAACACCCCGATGATCTGAAAATCCATACTCTTCCACTTTAATGGTGAATAAAGAGCTATCAAAATTTGTGAATATTATATCTAAACATGTTGAACTTGTATCAGTAATCCGCGTAGGTTCATTGACATATTGTTTAAAGTTATAACTTTTAAAAAGATTTAAAATACTTCTGGATTGCTTAGTTTTCTTTAAGAAATCTATGTTTAGGTCACCTCCAATTAAAATATTTTTATTTGAATACTTATTCTGTATAACGTTCAGGAGCTTTTCTATTTGGGTTGTAAATATATCTACTTCCCTGTGGCTGTTTGGCCAGTATATGTTAATTACAAAAAGTTTCAGTTCGGTTACAATCACAGCACTTATTCCTATGTATGATATACTCTAACGACAAACCTATGATGTCCCTACATTCACTGTAGTCTATACCGTCCTTTATTAGTATGCACGTTCCACCACCCTCGCGGGTGGTTCTGCAAAAAGCACTTGCGACACTGTAACCTTCTAGGGACATCACATCCACCTTTTTCGTCGATATCCACGTCTCAGAGAGGCAGAGTGCAGGTAAATTATATTCGTCTGTAAGGGCATCAAGAAGATGGCGCTTGTTCTTCATACTTTTCATATTTTGGAATAAAATATTGAAGTTTTGACCGTTCCTAATGACGAAAGGACTGATTTCTTGTTTGTTTCTGGTCCTGTTTAAATGTCACCGGAGTAGTCTTTTTTTGACTGAGATGAATTGAATCGTCATTTTTACTGATGACAGAACGGTTTTGTGTTTTATTTATATATTGTAAACGCTTCTGCTTTCTATCGTGTAGGCCTTCTTCATCAAGATATTCTGACAACCAAAGACCGGACTTCTTAAACATACTTTTGTAAGAAAGCATTATCTTAGCCATTGTTTTGCTTAAAAGTTCTATTTTAAGTGGTCTGCGATAGTGAATGGACTCTTTGGCCTATACGGTCCAGATCCTCTATATATCCCGTTAAATCTATATAAGTGATCTCGTAAAATAAATGTATTAATCTATCGTGTAATTCATACTCTAGTTCATTTTTTTTTTTTTTTTTAATATCTATATATGTTTTTTTTTTTTTTATATATCTATATATTTATTATTATATCTATGAGTTTCATTTATTTACAATACCTAGGTACCTACCTACTCACATCTTATACTATGTGCATTTCTACTGAAGCGAAGCCAAGTAGTAGGTACTTACCTTCCCTGTTTACGTTAATTTTTATTTCGCTCATTACTTACGGCTACGGCGTAATACCACCCTCTCACTAATATTCGGCGTGAAATAATGGCACTCGGTGCTGTTGTGTTTCGTCCGACCAGTGAGGGTTCCGGAGGCCCTTTCCCCCCCCCCCCCCCCCTCCCAATTCCTATTCCTTCCTTAAACCTATTCCTCCCTTAAAGGCCGGCAACGCGTCTGCGATTCCTCTGGTTTTGCGGGTGTCTATGGGCGGCGGTGATTACTCTCCATCAGGTGACCCGCCTGCTCGTTTGCCTCCCTCTTTTATAAAAAAAAAAAAAAAAAAAAAAGAAACTTTACACAGGCAGTCCGGAACCGTAGATTGTAAATTAATTTTAAGTTCTACACGGATTCGCTCCGATTTTTTGGAAATGTCCTCCGCTCGCTATTAAACTAATCGTGCTAGGTAGGTAATTTGTAATTGTGTAACTATAACTAAAAATGACGGCCGGGTGGTCGTGTGGGTCAGCGACCCTGACTGCGAAACCCACGATAATCCAGCTAGCAACACATGTGTGATGAGCACGAGCAATTTGTGACCGAGTTATGGATGTTTATTAGTATTTATGTATGTTTATCTGTTATCAGTCGCCATAGTACAGGCTACGCTCAGTTTAGGGCCGAATGAATGGTGTGAAAGTTGTAATTTTTTTTTTAATAATTTCAAATACGCCAAATTAGCGCATAAATGGATTTTGTTTCTCGCAGCGGAGTATTAAGTGTGATAGTTTTGGGTAACGTTGCTTGTGGTGGAGTCTATCCCGATGTCACAGAATAATATAGGTACCTACAGCGCTTTGCGGTGCACTACTACCACAGTATAAATATGAGCTAAAGCAGTACGGAAGCTGGGCCTGTTTCTTGTTTTATATACCTACGCGCCAATTGAGCGTTAGGGTTGTCCTCTTATTTTTGTAAAATTCATGAAGTTTTTGTTTAGTTAGCGATGTATCTCAGCTATTATACAGCTAATATATATTAATTGATTTGTTAGTCTTTACTTATTTATCTTGAGTTTAATGACGATTATATTGAAGTTAAAATAGTACATTGTTAGGGAAGGGAAGAGAGGGGTTGTTTGTATTATTTTGATGAGCCCATCGCCGCTCTTTGCTGTTGGTTGTATGTGCAGTCTTAAGTCCGTTGGTCGCCTTTTACGACATCGATAGTACTACTTTCCACCCGCTCCTCATGCAACTTTAGACCTATTTTCCGAGTAAGAAGAATGAAAAACTTTAAAAGTTATTGAATTGGCACATTAGAAAGGAACAATACATCATTGGGCTCAATTTAAATCGATGATTGCGGTCGCATTTCGATCTTCTCTTTGTTTTATTTTAATTTGAAATAATCTTCGCACTACTGCATCTGTGAGGGTTTGGTTGGGGGTGGGAGCCATCTTGTTTTGATACAAGTGCCAAAGTCTTGTATGCGTAACGTGTTTTCAGTTTTCCTATCGTAGTATTGGCTATTTTTTTCGTTTGTTAAGTTTTGTTTAGTTGTAATTGTTTGTTAAGTTTGCTAATTTGACGTATTATTTGTTATTTTTATTCGTTTGTAAAGTTTTGTTCTGTTATAACTGTTCGTAAAGTTTGTTGTTTTTTCTGATACAATGCCTAAAAGGTTAAAAAAGACTGTTTTGAACAGCGAAAGTCGTGAGTTTGTAGTACGCTTGCGAAATTATTTCGAGCGTGAGAGCCCAAACAAAGGTCCTCTACTACCCTTAAAGCAAGTGGTTGATCGCGTTGCGGATGCTCTTGGTATAGAGCGTGCTACAGTGTCTCGCATCTCGAAAGAATCATCATATTTGATGATGCATCTACGAGTACGGCAACCACCGAAGAAAATAAATTATCGACACCTAACAAAAAAAGGAATGTTACAAAAATATACGATTTTGATACTGCAGCTATACTCGTACGTAACCATATTTATTCGTACTATTCACAAGGTACTCTCACCCATAGTCACTCATACTCACTCTAGTAATTACAGTGATGATTTAGGTTGTACACCAATACATAATTAAGAATTTGTTAATTATTAAAACATTCAAAATCTATTCACGAATTTTATTTACAAATTATTATTATGTATTTCTAAAAATTAAGTGATCTAAATAGCATCCAAAATTATAATTTGAAGCAAAAAACGATTAACGACAGATAATGATATTCAATTTATAACTTCAATTATCATTTGATTCAATTACGTCTGTAATGTCGCAACCCTAGGCATGACAATTTGATACCTGCCATACGTATCAAGCTAAAATGAACAGACTATAGCAAAGCTTATGGGTTGTCACCTTTAATTTTTATAAAATTAAAAGGTAATTTTTCTATTATTTTTCAAAACGTTTGTTTGGGTTCTATAATGATCAAATAATCGAATGAATTGGCTAGTTTACAAACAAAATTGTGTAAGTAATTAAAAAATCTTTAATATTTTCAGAAGTCTTTATTTTTCGTTAGTTATTATAAATTACTCACTGAAAAATACTTTTGCCTGCTACGACACGTTCGAAAAGCTTTATTATTAAATTTTATAGTGTACAAAATTCTCATTCTTATGAATAGCTTTTTTAAATAAATTATCGGTAACCATGTTTACACGGCACTATAAAACTGATTTTGTATACTTCTTTATAAATTAATACAGCTACTTTACAATTAATGTGTTCTCTTTGAAAACAACAGCGAAAACTTTCGTCCATTTTCTCGATATATTCAACGAAATCATCCGGTGGTACAATTAGTAAACTCCGGTTAGACACACAGATCTGATATCGATATTTAGAGCAATCGGTCGAATAAAGAAAAAGTTCAAGATGGAGGCTATTTTTTCTCATTCTAATAACGGATTCATTGTCAGAAACCACACAGATCCTCAGATATTTTTAAAGCAAAGTTTATTAACGATGAAGTTTCATAGTATCAATTCTTATTATTTTTAACCATTAAAATAACGCGCGCTCAAAAAAGTACTTACGTACGTAAGTACTCCAAATATCACCTAAACAACCAAACGATTTATTTATTAATAATAAATCATTCTTCTTTCAAAATCAGCAGGAAATTTAAAAAACGAAAGCTCCGGTTTTGAAGCAGCCGAGTTCAAGCAGCCGTATACTACGCAATAAACTCGCGGCATTTTTAAAAATCGCGCGCACAGCGCCCGCAACAGGCAACAGTGAACACTCGGTTCGACGCCACACGCGCTACCATAGAGTACTATATATTATATAAGGTGACTGCTAGAAACCGCAAAAAACTTCTAGGGCTGGTCAGGTCAAGTGTTTTAAACATGACAAAAATGACAAAAATGAAATTCGTGTTTTTTTTATTTTTTATTAAATAATTCATTTTGTAAATTTTAATTAGAAGGTCTTTGAGTATTTAATTAATTTTAAATCATTAGCATAAGTAAAATAAAATTAAAAACAATTAAAAATAACGATTATTTACAACGCGCAGGCAATGAACGGCTGGCCGGCCGACTGTTGACCCGTGCGCGTTGTCAGCTGGGCGATAAGTACCTACGTTAGTCTGCAATCTTTTGAAATGTGCGTAGGTATAAGGTGCAGTTAAGTCCAACGACTATCGATAGCATCAAGTTAAGTTATGGCCACATTTTAACTGTATTCGTGTTTTTTTTATTTTATTAAATAATTCATTTTGTAAATTTTAATTAGAAGGTCTTTGAGTATCTAATTAATTTTAAACCAATAGCATAAGAAAAATAAAATTAAAAACAATTAAAAATAACGATTATTTACAACGCGCGGGCAATGAACGGCTGGCCGGCCGACTGTTGACCCGTGCGCGTTGTCAGCTGGGCGATAAGTACCTACGTTAGTCTGCAATCTTTTGAAATGTGCGTAGGTATAAGGTGCAGTTAAGTCTAACGACTATCGATAGCATCAAGTTAAGTTATGGCCACATTTTAACTGTAATTATGATAAGTGTTATGATGTATAAACGTAATTTCAATTCAATCCTAGTAAAAATCGATCACACCACACATTATGAGAAGTTACAATTATCTTTCCTTACAAATGAAAGATCAATGGGTAGTTTTCTAATGTCGCGTCCGTACGCTAAGCACTTGCCGCTAACTCCAAACCAAATGACCAGATGACCATTCATGTCCTCGACAACTAAACAGCCTAAAGCATTGTGATAATAAGTATCAGTCTTACCTATTTATTTACACTAAATTAAGTTAAACTAATGTCTCGCAATAAAGGCAACGTTAATACCTAAAAAGCTGCGTAATTAATAGGTGTCGGTAGGTACTTACATGGTGTTAGATAGCATTCCAGTTTATTACATCAGCGAACAGGAAAGGTGATAAGCTTCCCATCACACATAGCAGGCTTTGGACTGTCAAACTAATGTAATAATAATTAAATAAAAGTGAAAACCTGTGCTAAAATTTCGTAAATAAATTAAAATTTATTAAAGGACGAACTAAAATAACGTTTGTGATCGGCACATGATTATTATTACACTAATTCGGCGTGTTTAAAAGTTCATGTATTATGTATTTACAAGTCTTATTTACACCTTAAAACTAAAAAACTCTCTCTTCGTTTAAGCGCATAGCACCACTTACTACCTCGTCACTCTCACGATAGCAAAATAGCATCTCAAGATATTGCTGGTTCGTATACCTAGGCATTTTTACGCACACGCGACGCGACGCGAATGCACCAGAATGCATACGTTGACTGCCGAAAAAATCAAAGCAGCCGTGTGTAGGTCACGCGATTAGGGTTGGCACGCACAAGAAAATAAAACCATTACTTACTAAGATCCTAGAAGTTACTGACATGTCAAAACTTTGGCCTTTGGTTAATAACAAACTCTTTCACATTTTTTTTACAAACATGAATAGACAAACTTAAATAATTAAAGCTATCGTCCAAACTTGCATATTAGCGAATTTACAATTATAAAAGTTATTAGATTAGATCAATAGTTTACCTGTTAATTTTTATTAGTTAATTTGGTAAACCAAAAAACTTATACTATCAAGTAAATGTTAATAAATCTGGATTGCAATTCAATAGAAAAAGGAAACAAAAACTTTAATTATCTATAACCACAACGCACCAGCAGGTTTACATTGTACACAAACTAACACACTTGGAATATCAATTCTAAGATTAACATGTTACTGTATTGACTACAGTTTTATGGGATTTGTTGTGTTGGTCATAAAAATATCCAAAAATGTTTGCTCGTAAAAGTTTAAAAGGATCATAACATAATGGTTAAACAAGCTACTGATGGTAATGATTGAGATTCAAACTGGTACGCATCGCATCACTACTAGTGCGACTAGCTGTTTTTGGTCTGCATCACGTGAATTCAGAATTAAGAAAAATAAATCAACAACAAAATTAGGTCTTTTTATGTGGATGCTACATAGGTACTTGAAATCAATTTATTAATTATTCGCGCCACCGTTTCTTTTTTCTAATAAACAACGTTTTTCTTTTATCACGAATTCTTATGTTATTAACATTGAGATATTAAAACGTCGAAAAAAGTTTACTACCTCAGATGGGAATCGAACCCACATCCTCCGCAATCCGGGAGGCGGGCGGCGTTAACCACTCCGCCATCTAGATATTTTTTGACATGTCAAAATTTTTCAACGCATTTGACTTGTGTTTTAAGCAACAGTGTCTCATCAAACCTCTTTTACTTTACATCCATTACACAATTTACACACGATATGAATTACGAATTCGAATTCATATCGAAAAAGAACCGCTCATAGTTAGCGGCAGCCCTAAATAGATATGGATCGTCGCAAGCGTCTTTGAAGAAACGCCGCTACACACAGTGTTGCCAAATTGACGGATTTTTTGTCAGATCTGCCGGACTGCATGCGAATGCAAGCGACACATAAGACGCTGTGCGCATGACTGTGATCTGCTGTCTCTTTCCAATTTTATGAATATGAAAGAGACAGAGTCATTCTCATCGCAGCGGCACCAACTTTACGACTTTAACTTAGAGAATCGCACTGTGGCACTGCGCTGCGCTGTCTGTGCTGAGTCAGTCACTGAACTCACTGATTCTCTTGCGCAGCAGGTGTGTTCAGTTTCCTCGGGGAAATTTTGTTGTGTAGTGTTGTATGTGCGGTGCATTTGTGTATGCGCGATTAAACTAATAACTAGTATGAGTTAATTAGTAAAGGATTAGTATTATTATGAATAGGCTATCGTGAAAAAAGTAATCAGTTCAGTGACAAATTAATGATTTGAGTAACAAATGGGTGTTAAGTCGTATTAAGACTTGTAGGTAGAATAGGTGGTGTTGTTTTAAACAAGTTGAATAAGTGTAATAATAAATATGTGCCGATTACAAAAGTTATTTTAGTTCGTCCTTTAATAAATTTTATTTTATTTAAGTACTTACGTAATTTTGGCGGAGGTTTAATTTTTATGTAATATTACATTAGTTTGAAAGCCTGTTAAGTGTGATGGGAAGCTTATCACCTTTCCTGTTCGCTGGAATAAACTGGAATGCTATTTAACAAAATGTAAGTACCTACCGACACCTATTAATTACACAGCTTTTTAGGTATTAACGTTGCCTTTATTGCGAGACATTAGTTTAACTTAATTTAGTGTAAATAAATAGGTAAGACTGATACTTATTATCTCAATGCTTTAGGCGGTTTAGTTGTCGAGGACATGAAAGGTCATCTGGTCATTTGGTTTGGAGTTAGCGGCAAGTGCTTAGCGTGCGGACGCGACATTAGATAACTACCCATTGATCTTTCATTTGTAAGGAAAGATAATTGTAACTTCTCATAATGTGTGGTGTAATAGATTTTTACTAGGATTGATTTGAAATTACTTTCATACACTTATCATAATTACAGTTAAAATGTGGCCATAACATAACTTGATGCTATCGATAGTTGTTGGACTTAATAACTGCACCTTATACCTACGTCTAATTCAAAACATTGCAGACTAACGTAGGTACTTATCGCCCAGCTGACAACGCGCACGGGTCAACAGTCGGCCGGCCAGCCGTTCATTGCCCGCGCGTTGTAAATAATCTTTATTTTTAATTGTTTTTAATTTTATTTTTCTTATGTTATTGGTTTAAAATTAATAAGATACCCAAAGACCTTCTAATTAAAATTTACAAAATGAATTATTTAATAAAAAATCAAAAAAACACGAATTTATTTTTTGTCATTTTTGTCATGTTTAAAACACTTGACCTGACCAGCCCTAGAAGTTTTTTGCGGTTTCTAGCAGTCACCTTATATATGCGCGCTACTGAGAGCACTGCGATGTCCGCTTAGGGGCCCTGTAAAGACGTGCGTCTGTGGGCGTGCGTCGATTCGAGCGTTTATACGTAGCTTCCTTACTGCTTTAGCTCATATTTATACTGTGCTACTCTCGGACTGTTTGCGCCACACCGCAACGGCGAATCGCTGCCGCCCCTTCGGCGGCCAATGGGAAGCGAGCGGACCGCCGCGGGAGACGCGCGGCGCGTCGCCTGACGGCGCCCGCGCAAAACCACAACCAGTGTGCTCAGAGCTATCAAGGCGAACCCACGCGTCGCGCGCCCTAAAACTCAGCCCGTGACCACGTCACATATGTGTTCAGTGTGTGCAGTGAGAGAGCTACGTTTACCCGCTCAACTACCCCTAACACTAAACGAACAGCAGTGCCCTCAGTGAAGCGTGTGTGTGTTGCCGCCCTCAAACCCGCCGCCCGCGCCTAGAGCGCCAGCCACCTTCAGCTCCAGCACGATCCAGTGACTACAGCCCGGACCCCGGTAAGTTCCTTTCCACCTCCCGCCCAACCTTTATTTCGTCGCTGTTACTGCGAACGCCTTTCGCCGTAACACGGACCAAATATCACAATGGACAGAGTCTTTGGATTTTTAGCATGTCCGTATTTTGTTAGTGTGCAGCTTTCTATCTGTACATGTGTGCGTGACTAAAGATGTGACTAGTATATCGATATAATCACTTTAATGTGGTGTGTACAATGACCGGAACCGCTTACCAAATAAGGGGTTTTTGATTGGGTAATTCATAGACTTGTTTTCACTAACCCTATCAATACGGTTAGCATATCGTCGACTTACCGCATCGAATGGTTAACCAAATTGATACAGTTAATTAGGGTAAGCACTAACCGCATCCAAAAACCCTGTTGAGGCTAACCCTATAAAAAGGGTTTTAACGCGCACAAGCGATTCAAGCTTCTACGTGCAATGCATTCGACTTATTATTGCATTACTGTTTACGTGTGTAGCTTTCAACAGCGAGGGGGCCCCTCGCGGCTAGCGTGCTGCAAAATATCGCTTAGTCAGATAATAACGAATCATAAATAAGTTATTCGCATTAAAGTTAATTTTCGTGTGACTTGTCAATCAGTTCACGTTAAGACCTGTCGCGCAGAGCATGCAATGCAGCTTGTTAAATTTTTACAAGTCCTTTTGTCATCAAATTTTGCAAATTAAATTTTATCTACTTCCCAGTTACCGATTAACCTGAAATTTTGCATGCATGTGTAAATCGCGTAACAATGCAATATTATGATGACCTGGTGCTGATCTAATGATGGAGCTGGAAGGTGGCCATAGGAACTTCGCAATGAAACGACACAACCTCATCGAGTTTGGGCTCGTTTGAATCGTCTTGACGAGTAGATTGTCTTTCAATGGTAACCAGGGTCTGATGATGGAGCTGGAAGGTGGCCATAGGAACTCAGTGAAGAAACGACGCAACCCCTTTGAGGCTCGGCTCGTTTGATTCGTCTTGACGAGTACTTTGGTGCTAAATGGTAACCAGGGTCTGATGATAAAGCTGGAAGGTGGCCATAGGAACTCAGTAATTAAACAACATAACCCCATCGAGTATGGGCTCGTTTGATTCGTCTTGACGAATACTTTGGTGCTAGAGGTCTGACGATGGAGCTCGAAGGTGGCCATATGAACTCAGTAATTAAGCGACACAACAGCGTCAAGTTTGATTCGTCTTAATTGGTGGAGCATTTTTTATTGATGTGCAAAATTATTAAAATATAAAATAATACTACAAAGCTAAGATTAAAATTAAAAGAAAAATACTTTTTAAAAACAAGCTTTTTTATGTTCTTGTTGATAAAAAGAACTAAAAAAATTTAAAAAAATTATTTAATCCGATAATAATCTTTATAATAGGTATACCTACATTGCAACCTTTAACGGTAATGAACCATATTTGTCTACGTCACAATAATCAAATATCGTAAGTAGGTACATAGCATACCTATTAGACATTGTTATTAAACCATAAAACTTTAAACCTTGTATTAAAACTTTGCGTTTTTATCACAAATCCAATTTTTTATAAATAAAAGTGTGTTACATTGTGATTGCAAGAAAAAAAAAGTTGTAATAAAGCTAAATGTTCTTTAATGTTCTGTCACAATGTAATTCTTACGCTTTTATTTATTAAAAATTGGGTATGCGATACAACGCAAAGATTTAATACAAGGTGTAAAGTTTTATGGTTTAAGAGGGTTTACGCATTTCGGTTTCCTATACATTCCAAGTCAAAATTTTTAAAAATCAATAAACCGATTTTTTGCATGCCAAAGTAAAATAGTGGGATCTAAATAGTTTGTAGAAAACATTTTTAAGAAACGTTTATTTAACTGAGTTATTGCGATTTCAAACTTTCTATAGTGAACTTAAAATCGCAATAACTCAGGCAAATAAACGTTTTTTAAAAATGTTTTCAATAAACTATTCAGATCTTTGTATTTTACTTTAGCATGCAAGTGTCATTAAAATCGGTTTATTGGTTTTTAAAAATTTGACTTGTAAGTTTGTATGAGAAACCGAAATGCGTAAACCCTCTTAATAAAAATTTCTAATAGGTATGTATGTACCTACTTACGATATTTGATTATTGTGACGATAAAATATTATTTTTAATTTTTTAGTTTTTTTTATTAACAAGAACATAATAAAAGCTTGTTTTCAAAAAGTATTTTTTTTCTTTTAATTTTTGTTATTTTTTGTCCGGATAAATCCATGGTAAATGATAAATAAATCCATGGTAAATGATAAATAAATAATGGATGGTTACCCTATGTACCGGGACGTATGACAGATCTAACACCATCAGCCTACTAACGTCCCGCTGCTGGGCACAGGCCTTCCACGTGGACAATAGAACGTGGAGATATTGGGCCATAACCCACCACGCTGGCCTAATGCGGGTTGGTGGGATCATACAATTGTATAATATTAAGGTGCCTAGCTGTATACTATGTGGTTTTTTATTCTTTTAATCAAAGTCTCTATTGACCGAGCAAGGTTTGTATGGAAAAGTAAAAAGAATATCTCGTGCTTTGGCCTATTTCTTGATAAAAGTTGTTCAGTTCTATGGTCTGGTCAACCCCCTGCGGGTCTAAGAGTGGATTCGACCAAACTGGAATAAGGTCTTATACCTAGATTAAACGCCGAATTTGTATAGACTAATTCGGAGTAAGTCCTATTCCAGTTTGGTCGAATCCAGCCTAAGACAAATAAAAAACCACGTTACTATATGGAAACTTAATAAGTCCTGACAAAAAGTCCGGACATTAGGCCAAGCCAACTTGACTGTTCTTCTAAGCCTTCCAACATGAGAGTATCGAACTTGATTCCTTTGCCTATATCAGCCATGCAGGGCCGTCTGACGTCCGGCCTCCCCGACTAGGGTTACCATCCGTCCGGAATAGACAAATACAATTACAAATGCTTTATTTGCTTTAAATAGGGTAATTACATTTTGAAGTTCTAAAAATAAAATGGGACTTAAACCTATTTAGCCATATAACATAGCATGCAAATATTCAGAATACCAACTAAATTTAACATTAAACTTCGCATAAATCACAAGGTTAGCAATACTAACTCATATTCAAATCATAATAATGTCCAAAAATTAACATTGTCCAAAACTAAAAACGTCCAAAAATAAGAATGTAAAAAATAAGCATGTCCAAAAATAAAAACGTCCAATAATAAAAATGTCAAAAATAGCACAACACAAATTAAATAATGAAACAAACTAATAAATTGTCAAGAATAAATTGTGACAAAAATGTCAATGAGTACTTACAATGAAATCAAAAATGTAATAAAATACATGTGACACAATAATGACATGGAGTTTGTCGAGTAAAAAGCCTTTTCCAATAACCATTTACGTAAAAGGAATTTAAAACGACTGATTGGAATATTCTCCTTAAGTCTTTTCCTTAAAATGGTCAGGAATCTTTTTGAATATTTCTATACACATAGCATAACTATTCCTTTTAAATCGTGCTGCCTTCAGAGTAGTTTCCAATACCAGCCTATTTGGTTTACGCGTATTTCTTTGATACAACTGACCTGCCCGTGTAAACAACCAATTATTTTGCTTGACAAAGATTCCAACTTCTAGTATATAAAGGCAAGGCAGAGTCAATATTGAAGTATGTGAAGTAGGGCTTGCATGATATGTCAAACCTCAGATTGCATATGGATCTGATACATCGTTTTTGCGCTAAAAACAACCTCTTTATATCGATGCCATTTCCCCAAATCAATAATCCGTATCTTAAAACTGACTCGACATATGCAAAGTAAGCTGTAACTGCTGTGCTTCGACTTGCGACTTAAGAGAGATCGAGAATGTCCGTACTTTTCAAAATCTAGTCCGGACTTTGTCTGGCTCTATAGTGTGTCCGGATTTTGGAATATGCAAGCGATCAACGAGCGATCTTCTAGCGTACGTTACTCACGCGTGGGGTGAAGCGACGGACAAGCATTGCAAATCCATTACAGAGAGCCTTGATATTGCCAAAGCTTTCGATAGAGTTTGGCATAGTTCCCTTCTTTCCAAGTTGCCGGCCTTCGGTGTGCTGCCCCGTTGGTAATAATAATAATAATAATACTGTGCGCCTGGGTTGCAGAATATCTAGTGGAGCGGAGGATTCGTGTCCTTTGTGAGGGTAGTTCCTCCGCGTTGTACAAGGTCAATGCCGGAGTGCCGCAGGGTTCTGTGCTCTCATCTACTCTATTTCTTCTGCATATTAATGACATGTTGTCCTTGGGCAAAATTCATTGTTATGCGGATGACGGTACGGTGCATAAGCGGTACTTAGCCGATAGCCGCCGCCGCCACCAAAGCCGATATCGTTGTGAAAAGGCAAGAACTGGTTGCCAAACTTAACCTGGCTCTCGATCGTGTCTCTAAGTGGGGATATGAAAACCTGGTCGAGTTTAATGCCAGCAAAATCTAGAATTGTGCATTCTCGTCTGAGATAACTTCCCATCCTTACTCTTTTTTCTCTTCAGAACTCTCCGTTACCCATTTCGGTGAACCTCAGCATTCTTGGCATGGACATCGGCCAGGAACTGAATCCAAAATGCAACATCGAGAGTGTTATTTTAACTGCCTCCCGTAAGTTGGTTATTCTCGATAAGGTGAGGCGGTTTTTCAATCCCGAATGGCGCTGTTTGCTGTACAAGACTCAGGTGCGATCGAGTATGGAGTATTGTTCCCAACTATTATTGGACGGCTCCGCTAAATACCTCCTCAATGCACTTGATAGACTGCAAAGGCAAGCGGTACGCATTATTGGAGATGCTGAGGTTACAGCCTCTCTTGAGCACCTCCAGCTGCGTAGAGACATTGCTTCTCTCAGTGTCTTCTACCGGAATTACTACCGAGAGTGTCTCTACCGGACTACACGTGCTGGTCTTAGGAACCACCATCATACTGTACAGACTATCAGTACTCGTAAAAAATTTGGCAAGTCGTTCCTCTGTAAGACCATTCGGCTTTGGAATTTTTTTTATATGAAAAGGAGGCAAACGAGCAGGCGGGTCACCTGATGGAGAGCAATCACCGCCGCCCATGGACACCCCCGCAAAACTAGAGGAGTCGCAGATGCGTTGCCGATCTTTAAGAAAGGAACAGGGTTAAGGAAGGAATAGGAATTGTGAGGGGGGGGGGGGGAAGGGGCCTCCGGAACTCTCACTGGCCGGACGAAACACAACAGCACCAAGTGCCATTATTACACGCCGGATATTCGTGAGAGGGTGGTATTACGCCGGGCGAGCCTGCCCAATGCGTGCTGCAACAACGCAGCGTGGCTCTACCACTCAAAATGTGTGCATATGTTTGTACTCCAGCTCTTATAGTCCCGGGTCTTTTAAGCGGAGCGTGAAACTGGAATGAAAAACATGGGTGCGCTTATTACAGTACTTATTCCACGGTGGGGGGCGTTCTCATTATTTGGACTGCATTGGCTGTTTACCATCAGGCAGGTTGCGGTCACTATGACCAGTCAATAAAAAAATAAAGAAAACAAAAAACAACAGCACATGAGTAAAGAAACGGAACAGAGACAAAGTTTCACGAAAATTCTTACTTATTTTAGTAGGGTTTCAAAAGAGAATAAAATAAAATAAACAAACCTTTGTGAGCTTTTAGCTAGGTATGTAGACAAGATAAGGTATTATGTATATTTACAAATTGCTTACTCTAAATATTTTTTTAAAATAATTTTTGGTTTCATACATACCTACATAACATAGAGGTTTGTGCGACCTACTTAAATATATCGCTTTTAAATAGGTATAATCTGTATAACTTGGGATAAATATGAAATATCTTTTTTTTTTCTAGTATTATTCATACAAACAACGGTATAGTTAACAACCATTTTGCAAGTCCAGAACGTCATTACACCTTATTTTACACCTTAATTACGTTACAACTTATAAAGTCATTACACAATTTAAATGATATAATAGATTGTCGCGAGATTTAAGTACCTACGTAAGTACTCGTATTTTCTTAGATTTAAAATTTTAATTGTTAAAATCAATCACATCAAGTTATTTAATTTTGTTAATAAATTAAATAACTACACTTAAATAGTAAATAGTAAATTTTGCAACAACCTTAAATTGTGTAATGACGTTATAAGTTGATAGTAAAAGTTTTAATAAAAGTTGTTTTATTTTTAATTTATTTTATACTTTTTAGTTTATCTCACTGAATGTGTATCCAAAATTTATTCACATCCATCAAACCACCACCACTCACGCCCCATCAAAAACGGTTAACCCATTGAGACGAATCAAACATTCCGTTTGTTCGTCTTAATGGTTCGTTCATATGGCCACCTTCCAGCTCCATCGTCAGACCCTGGTTACCATCTAGCACCAAAGTACTCGTCAAGACGAATGAAACGAGCCCATACTCGATGGGGTTATGTCGTTTAATTACTGAGTTCCTATGGCCACCTTCCAGCTTCATCGTCAGACCCTGGTTACCATCTAGCACCAAAGTACTCGTCAAGACGAATCGAATGAGCCTATACTCGATGGAGTTATGTCGTTAAATTACTGAGTTCCATGGCCATCTTGCAGCTCCATCATCAGACCCTGGTTACCATCTAGCACCAGAAGTACTCATCAAGACCAATCAAACGAGCCCATACTCGATAGAGTTATGTCGTTAATTACTAAGTTCCATGGCCATCTTGCAGCTCCATCATCAGACCCTGGTTACCATCTAACACCAAAGTACTCGTCAAGATAAATCAAACGAGCCGAGACTCGATGGGGTTACGTCGTTTCATTACAGAGTTCCTATGACCACCTTCCAGCTCTATCATAAAACCTTGGTTACCATTGAAAGACAAACTACTCGTCAAGACGATTTAAACGAGCCCAAACTCGACGAGGTTGTGTTATTTTATTGCAAAGTTCCTATGACCACCTTCCAGCTCCATCATCAGATCAGCACCATGTCATCATAATATTGCATTGTCACGCGATTTTCACAATGTATGCAAAATTTCAGCTCAATTGGTAACCGGGAAGTGGATCAAAATTAAGTTGCAAGATTTCACCCAAACAAACATACAAGTTAAGTAAAAGCTTGTAAAGTATTATCATAGACAAATAAGTATTATTAATACAAACGGTAGGTAATAGTTAACCACCATTTTACAAGTCCAGAACTAATTATTTACACTTATATAACTATTTACAGTTTATTCCACTTAAAACAATTTCGTAAGAAATATACAGGAGCACAAAACAAATGATGTGCTTTGTGCAGCGCAGGCCCTCTCTTTGTCCACTGGCCGAGCGAGCGTAAACCGGTTTTATCCAGTGGCGGCGCGTACGCGACGCAGCGGCTAGTTGACACGCACACATGCGCCGTATGCTTGTAGTAGTTGACTCGCACACAGCGGGCGTCGCCGGCCGCCGCCCGCTGTGCGCGAATACGAGATAGGAGACAATAGGGTAACCTTATTAGTTGATAAGCGCTTAAAATTACCGTTAAAATACCCTATTTGATTTGGTAAGTGCATTAGAAGCAGTTTACTTTATTCAAAAAAGTTTCCGCTACGAAAGACTAACCCTATCAATAGGGAAACCCTATCGTTCGGTAACCTTTTGATGGGGTTTCCCTAACAATCGGCTTAACCAAAAAAAGGGGTTTTCCGGTCCCTTGTACCTAGTTCGTTATTATAATTGGGGGTTAAAGTTACTCACGTCCGTAGGTTTACCGTTTAGATTCTACACGTGACCCTTGGGTGGTGCTAAATGAGTGACACTGACTGAGTGGTAGAGCCACGCTGCGTTGCAGCACGCCGGGCACGCTAGGCCGGCTCGCCCGGCGTAAATACCAACCTCTCACTAAGGGTGTTACCCGACCAATCGATCGATCGTCGATCGACGGCATCGATCAACGTCGATCGAAGTTGATCGACTGGTCTGGTAGCTTTAATCGATCGACGGATACCGTTTGACTAACCAATCGATCGACGACGGTCGGTCGACATTGATCGATAGGTGTGGTAGCTTTAATCAATCGACGGATACCGTTCGTCTAACCCATCGATCGACGGTCGGTCGACGTTGATCGATTAACCCTGGCTAAATTCCATCAGTTTCTTTCGAAATGTATTCAGAAAAGGACTCGTTGTTCTTGGCCAGTACGATGTTGCTCGTACTATTATTACGGAGACGCAAACGCAGAAGAATCTGGATGCGGCCGTTTTTTAAAGCCAACGATCGCTTATTTTATCCAAATGACATTTTAGGCAGCGGTTTTTGTTTTTGTTTTTTTTTTGCGTAGCGGATGTCATGAATTTCGAGGTTAGTAGTTTCGAGGGAGGTAGAGAGGAGGGGGATGGAGGGGGTACTGTAATGGTAACTTAGTAGAATATTTGTTTTTTTTTCCTAAAAATAACCTAAAATAACGTCAAAATAAAAATATCTTGAAAACTATGCATTTTCGCACTTTGGCTCCCCCTCCCCCTCCCCTTCCCCCCTTTTTCGGTGTTGCTTAATCTAAAGTGCTTCCCAAGGTGTTTGGGGGAATATCATTTAGTATTTAAACGTTCATGTTATCATCACTCATTATTATCAACATAAACATAATTTAATATTACGATTATTATCCATGGGCACGAAATAAATTTATAAAAAAGTGAAGCGGCCGGTGCGTCTAATCAAACAGCTCGATTTAACACCCAATCCATTTTACCGGTCGATTGTCGATCGACATCGATCGATTGGTCTGGTAGAAACTATCGATCGACGTCGACTAATCCATTTTACCATCAATTGATGTCGTCGATAGGTCTGGTAGACACTATCGATCGACGTCGACTTATCCATTCTACCATCGATCGATGCCGTCGATCGACGATCGATCGATTGGTCTGGTAACACCCTAATATCCGGCGTGAAATAATAGCCCTTGGTGCTGTTGCGTTTCGTTCGGGCAGTGAGGATTACGGAGGCCTCCCCCCCCCACCCCCCCCCCACCCTCACAATTCCTATTCCTTCCTTAAATGCCGGCAACGCATCTGCGATTCCTCTGGTGTTGCGGGTGTCTATGTGCGGCGGAGATTACTCTCCATCAGGTGACCCGCCTGCTCGTTTGCCTCCTTCTATTATATAACAAACAAATAAAAAATAATAATTTGTGTAGTAAAATGAAGAGCAATACTTTTTACTATTCATATTCCCGCCCATATTATTAAGATTCAATTTTGAACTAAGGCTAAAATTTTTACTGTAAAAAAAGATTTTTCAAAATGTTTGAAACAGAGCCTTGAATATTTTGTAGGCTCTCAGTTATCACGTCTAATAGCTTTAACCCATTCACGTCTTATTTCCGGGCATTTTGGAAACCTAAAAAAAGAATAATAAAAAGAATATTAGTAATATCTATAAAGCTTCGATACACAAATACGTACATCACTAATCATTATGCCAAAAACAAAGCCTTTAAATTACATTTAATTAAGGTTTAAAACCTGATTCTTATGAATAGTGTACGATATAGTATGATTTAGAATTAGCAAAAATTAATGCTTTGCCGTTTTAATTATTAAAAAACTCATAGTAAAGCATACATATTATGAGAAATCACTAACGTATGAAATGATAATTCCTGGTCTTTCACACCTCCTTTTGTTGTTCTTGACGAACAATAAACAGCTGAACAAGACATTATGTCAATTGTATATTACACAAATAACACAAACACTAAGATTTCTTAATATTTCACTATTATTTCGCACAATCCAGCAATGTTTTGACCGAGTAGTCGGTCATGAAATGACACGTCTCACACCGACAGTGCGTCGTTGCCAAACGTACATTAACTATCTCTTTTACTCATATCACACTACAGTCATACAGACAGAGATACAAATACTTTACTTTACACGTATGTAAAAGCGGCAACGTCGTAAGACTCTGTCCATGTAATATTTGGTCCGAGGTGCTCAAAGAGATTTAAATAGTAATAGAGCGGCTATTGGACACTATTTCATACAAAAACTTTGAGCTGGTGCTCAAGTTACGCCATCTAACGTTGAAAAGCAAAACCTTATATCAAGAATAATAAGAAGTATACTATGAACAATTAGAATAAGTTTCACCTACCCCACGGTAGGTGTCGCCCTGCAGTAGGGATGTTCCGTTAAAAATTCGACGTACCTATCGATAAGTTTGATGAAGATTAACCAAAATCGGTATAATATACAACATTGGAACAAGCAAGTGACAATTAGAGAAGGAAATGAAAATTCGGGTGTTTCAAATGGTTATTTACTAAGTAATAAAGTGTAAAGTTATTAAAAATTCAACATACTTAACTAATTATAAACAAATAATGAATGAATGAAATACATAAGCACCTAGCAAGTACCTACGAACAGCATACTGACAACACTCATTTTTTAAGTAAACCCACCCCCGCGATCATTCTTCATAAGTAAGGATTATTATACACTCCCGTATACCAAAATCAAGTCAACTTCAAAGCAAATGTAACATGGTTGTGTGATTGGATTAACGAATCAATTCATAGGAATGATGAGGTAAAATGGCTGACTTTAACAGATTAACACGAGTTGATCCATATAGTGATTCATTTTAAAATACGTAAGTTTACATATTTATTATAGACCACATTGCGTGTTAATGACAACTCGCAATCGCAAGTACAACCACGAGAAGAAATATGTAAACAATTGTAACTCTTAAAACAATGGAATAAGAGTCAAAGTGTATACATATTGGTGCTCGTGACTGTACCTATCAAATTATTTTTGTCGATCTTAATCTGTTACTTTATATTTCATTGCATAGATTTATTTCATGCATTAGCATTAAACACCAATGTCATAACGGATGCGTGTATATGTTTAATTTGGATATCCTATTTTCTTATGTATCCATTCAATGTTTTTTAAGTTTAACCTTCGATCAACAATAGCAACTAGATAACGCGTCACGTACCAAATCAAAGCTAAATTCTGTCCACTTGAATAATACTTATACAGCTACATTTCTCTACTAACGAACTGAGACAAAAGTTATAAAACAGTTTTAAGTTCAACCTTATTACAACCATGGCACCCAGTAATAAAATCACAAATCTTCTAAGTAATAGCATATACTGATCCTTTACACAAATGTTGGCGCGTCTATTGGTCAACGTTGGCCAACCATTCGTAGCGTGTGGGTTAAAATCGGTAATTGTGTTTAAAATTTTATATTATTTGTTGGTTTAAAGCTAATTTTTATATTTTTTATTAACATTTACATAAGTAGGTACTTATAAGTACGTACTTACTTAATGAGTAGGTAACTAAAAACTTAAACAAATTAACTTACAAACTAAAAACCTATAAATATCTTATAAATAAAAAATATCTCTAACAGAACCGCCGCCGCGCGGCAAGTTCCCCAAATGGCCGGCAGCGTTGCCCTTTTGAATGGCGTGTTTAAAAGCTTAAAACATATTTTATTCTACATGTAGGTACTTACCGAAACTAAGACACTCCGGCCGTTGAATTGCTTTTTCGGACATTATTTATGCAACTTTTAAATACACGGCATTGTGAACGTGTTTACATTGGCCGTGTTTCAAGCAAAGTAACAAAATAAGAGCTCACTTGGTAAGTGCGCTGTTATTTAACGAGCCGCGCCGCGCGCCGACCTGACATCTAGTTGGTATTGTTGATCGAAGAGTTTAAAATAAGTAGTAATATTCTAATTAAACGATCATCGCACGATACTGTTACACTGCATAACATTGCGTTAGGGACGCAATGATCATTGAGTCAGAATATTACTACTTATATAAAACTTAAACTTACGATATAAAAATACTACTTATAACATTATTCGATAAGTAAAACGACATCACTTGAACACCACTAAATCATCTACTTCCGCTTCGACAAGTGTGGTGACATCCTAAAAGTAGATAGTTTTGCTTTTCACCACTAGAGGTCAGCATAGGGCAACGGTAAATGTTCTAGAATAATTTATTAGAAATTATGATTATAGTCTGATTATTGGGTAAATATACAAAATATTTATGAAAATAAGCTGTAATCAATCACATTCAGCCTTTTTTCCATATCGGGATTTGCAGTATCGCAATACGCAATTTGGTATATTTTCTATTGTTTAAGTCAAATTTGTTCACGCACAAACACGACTGCACTAGAGGGCGCATAACATCATACTAAGCGACTTGTTATCACTTGGTAATAAGTTGTGGATTAAAGTTTTGATCGCTATGTCCTGTCTATTAGTAATAGTTTAATGTCTTTGGAGGTGCTACTACTGCACTGCCGCGCCGCGGTCGCCACAGTTAAACTTATGATATGAATGAAATGAGGAAAGAGTGCAGAAAGAGTGAAATGAGAGAGACGGGCGGTAAGAAGAAGCCATGTTTTAAAACTATTTATAAATGAAAATTAATGTCAGGGTGCTCTAAAAAATATTACAAATATTGTGTTAGGAAAAGCAAAAATAAAAACTAACCTGAATTTTTTTTTTAAATGTTACGGCCTTATTTCTCTGGTATCTATAATTAGAAGTTTTGTCAAAACATTTGCAGTTGATAAAATTTAACCTTATATTGTATTATGACAACCTAAATGGGCATTTAACCTTCTTGACATTATTTAATTTTTATACTTAATTTTTTTTTATTAATATGTCTTAATTAAAAAATTTGTTATGATTATTGTATTAACATTATTATAAAACTGTTACTCTAATTATTTAAATCTCAAAACTATGTACATGACCTACCTTGTGTAACATTCTACGTTATAAGGTTAATAAATAATTCTATTCTATTCTATTCTCTCTCCCCCTCTGCTCTCGCAATTTCGACACCAGAACGGCGCGCGCGCATCTCAGTCGTGTCCGTGCCATCCACGTTCCGCTGCGTTCACGTTGTACGAGTATATCTGTGCGTTATCGTGCTGTTTGCGACTAATACTGACCCGCTTAAAAATATCTCATCCCTCAAATGTTTAGTTAAAACAATAATTGTGAAGGAATGACTAAAATGTAGTTATTTTCATTAAATAAATAATAATATACACTGTTTTAATAAAAAAAAAGTAATAAGAATCTCATCGATTTACCTACTAACTATAAAATGTTGTTTGGCTTTTTATGCGACGCTATAATAATATTGAAAGTAGTGCCATGTCTGTCGGTGAGTTGGGAGAGCGTCTATACATTCTTTTACATGGTCCTTTGGTATACTTATGTAAATACTATGACAATGCAATGTTATGGTACCATTGGGCTGGTCTGATGATGTCTGGAGGTGGCCATAGAAGGTATAGGAACTCCTAAACGAAATGGCGGAATCGCATCGAGTTTGGGTTCGTTGGATTTGTCTTTTCGAGCACTTTAGTGCTAGATGACTCTAAATCCAATACTAAAAAGTGAAAAATAAATTAAAATTAAAAAACCTTTATAAAAAACAAGCTTTTATTTAATGTGCAAAAGTGAAAAAAATAAACTTTTACTATAAACTTATAACGTCGTTACACAATTGAAGACGTAAGTGGATGAAGGTGATATGTCGCATTTTCGGATTTTGGTGTTTTTTTGCGTAGATAAAGGTTATATGTCGATACAAATGGCTACAGACCTTAAAACTGTCGATTTAAGGCACATTTTGGAAAATAGAAAGTTAAAAAAGGTGTTATGTACAGTCCAGTTTAAAAATGGCTCTGGATGTAAGAGGTATGGGCCCATATTACCAATTTCCAAAATAAATAAACAATAACAAATATTTTTGTAACATCGAAAAAGGTGATATGTACGGACATAACACCTTTTTCCACTCAGCATATGATGCTCGAATGACGCGATGTCAGTTTTCAATGAATTAAGGTTCTATGTAACATACATAATCGCATATCAAAATGCTTTTGTAAAGCCTTTAGTTGGCCGCATGTCTAAACGCCACTATACAGATATTAGCTGTTTTTAGTGCATTTGGATATACAATAGCATTCTTAAATAATGGTAAATGCTTAATGCTGTTTAGTAGCATAAAATGAACTATTATAATGCCACGTAAATCCATTATACAGATTTGAGCTGTTTTTAGTGCCCTTTGTTGTATAATAGTACCTTTAAGTGGTAAGTTAAAGCCTAGTACTGCTGAACAGCAAAAACGTGAATCAATGTTATTCTTGCATTTTTAATGACCAACTGAGTTCAGTTGTACAGCTAACAGCTCTTTAATCAAATACACGTGGTTATTGTTATGCATATGGCTGTATATACATTCATTTTACTGTATTTGTAAAGTAAAACCATTTGTTTATCGGCCATTTTGGAAACGAACGTATATAACTAAAACCAGTTACTGAAAACTGGTGAAGTTAATATCGCCCAATCTATAGAATCACAATAAATGGCCTTGTTATTTCATTTTTTTGTTGACAGCACCATAATCATTTTAATAAGCCACGCGCTTTGGTTATGTAGATAATACGTTCAGAAAGCCTTATCTCTAACCTATCAACTCTTGGCAAACGGATTCAAGTAGTACAAAAATTCTGAAATGGGTTTAATTGTTTTGCTCAAGGATCCTCAAAATGACTATCAAGTAATAGCACTATTTCAGTCTACATCATGTCTATTGGTATACCTATGAATTCATATAGAACTACTTTATAGAAAATGGCACTAATATCATTGACTACAGTGGTTCATCACATGTCTTCTCTCTGGCCTTTGGCTTAATAACAGTATTATAAATTATGTTTTCACAATCTTATATTGCAGGACAAAGTAGTTTAATTACAACTTCAATGTATTATAAACATTTGTACCGTGGTGTTAGAGATGTATTTGCAATAATGTAGGGATTATTAAGTTCTAACTGTGAACACTTAAATAGCTCGTGTAATGTTTTTGTAATGCAATTAACATCTTCATTATCAAAAATATTGCTAGCTTAGTGCTTCTGCAATGCGATTAGCAACTTCATTGACCATAACAATGCTTCTTTAATGCAATCGTCCCCTTCCTTAACTACAGCTACTTCCAGACTTTCTAGAAGAGCGGAGAATTCGTGTCCTCTGAAGGGTAGTTCCTCCGCGTTCTACAAAGCCATTGCCGGAGGGCCTCAGAGTTCTGTGCTCTCACCTGCTCTATTTCTTTTGCATATTAATGTTGTCTTTGGGCAATATTCATTGGGACATCCTGCGCAAAGTAAGCCGATATCGTAGTCAAAAGGTGAGAACTGGTTGCCAAACTGAACCTGGCTCTTGATCGTGTTTCTAAGTGGGGATCTGAATTCCTAGTCGAGTTGAATACCAGCAAACCCCAGGTTAGTGCATTCTCGTCCAATTCCCTTCTTTACTCCTCCCTCTCTTCAAAACTCTCCGTTACCTATTTCGGTGAACCTCAGCATTCTTGGCATGGACATCGGCCAGGAACTTAATCCAAAATGCTACATGAAGAGTGTTGTTTTAACTGCCTCCCGTAAGTTTATTTATTTTCATTTTTTTTTTATTCTCAATAAGGTGAGGCGGTTTTTACTCCCGAGCAGCGCTGTTTGCTGTACGACACTCAGGTGCGATCGAGTATGGAGTATTGTTCCTATCTATGGGACGGCTCCGCTAAATACCTCCTCGATGCACTTGATAGAGTGCACAGGGCGGTACGCATTATGGAGATGCTGAGGTTACAGCTCCTCTTGAGGACCTCCAGCTGCGTAGAGACATTGGTTCTCTCGGTGTCTTCTACCGGAATTACTACCGAGAGTGTCTCTACCGGACTACACGTGCTGGTCTTAGGAACCACCATCATACTGTACAGACTATCAGTACTCGTAAAAAATTTGGCAAGTCGTTCCTCTGTAAGACCATTCGGCTTTGGAATTTTTTTATATGAAAAGGAGGCAAACGAGCAGGCGGGTCACCTGATGGAGAGCAATCACCGACGCCCATGGACACCCCCGCAAAACTAGAGGAGTCGCAGATGCGTTGCCGATCTTTAAGAAAGGAACAGGGTTAAGGAAGGAGTAGGAATTGTGAGGGGGGGGGGGGGGAAGGGGCCTCCGGAACTCTCACTGGCCGGACGAAACACAACAGCACCAAGTGCCATTATTACACGCCGGATATTCGTGAGAGGGTGGTATTACGCCGGGCGAGCCTGCCCAATGCGTGCTGCAACAACGCAGCGTGGCTCTACCACTCAAAATGTGTGCATATGTTTGTACTCCAGCTCTTATAGTCCCGGGTCTTTTAAGCGGAGCGTGAAACTGGAATGAAAAACATGGGTGCGCTTATTACAGTACTTATTCCACGGTGGGGGGCGTTCTCATTATTTGGACTGCATTGGCTGTTTACCATCAGGCAGGTTGCGGTCACTATGACCAGTCAATAAAAAAATAAAGAAAACAAAAAACAACAGCACATGAGTAAAGAAACGGAACAGAGACAAAGTTTCACGAAAATTCTTACTTATTTTAGTAGGGTTTCAAAAGAGAATAAAATAAAATAAACAAACCTTTGTGAGCTTTTAGCTAGGTATGTAGACAAGATAAGGTATTATGTATATTTACAAATTGCTTACTCTAAATATTTTTTTAAAATAATTTTTGGTTTCATACATACCTACATAACATAGAGGTTTGTGCGACCTACTTAAATATATCGCTTTTAAATAGGTATAATCTGTATAACTTGGGATAAATATGAAATATCTTTTTTTTTTCTAGTATTATTCATACAAACAACGGTATAGTTAACAACCATTTTGCAAGTCCAGAACGTCATTACACCTTATTTTACACCTTAATTACGTTACAACTTATAAAGTCATTACACAATTTAAATGATATAATAGATTGTCGCGAGATTTAAGTACCTACGTAAGTACTCGTATTTTCTTAGATTTAAAATTTTAATTGTTAAAATCAATCACATCAAGTTATTTAATTTTGTTAATAAATTAAATAACTACACTTAAATAGTAAATAGTAAATTTTGCAACAACCTTAAATTGTGTAATGACGTTATAAGTTGATAGTAAAAGTTTTAATAAAAGTTGTTTTATTTTTAATTTATTTTATACTTTTTAGTTTATCTCACTGAATGTGTATCCAAAATTTATTCACATCCATCAAACCACCACCACTCACGCCCCATCAAAAACGGTTAACCCATTGAGACGAATCAAACATTCCGTTTGTTCGTCTTAATGGTTCGTTCATATGGCCACCTTCCAGCTCCATCGTCAGACCCTGGTTACCATCTAGCACCAAAGTACTCGTCAAGACGAATGAAACGAGCCCATACTCGATGGGGTTATGTCGTTTAATTACTGAGTTCCTATGGCCACCTTCCAGCTTCATCGTCAGACCCTGGTTACCATCTAGCACCAAAGTACTCGTCAAGACGAATCGAATGAGCCTATACTCGATGGAGTTATGTCGTTAAATTACTGAGTTCCATGGCCATCTTGCAGCTCCATCATCAGACCCTGGTTACCATCTAGCACCAGAAGTACTCATCAAGACCAATCAAACGAGCCCATACTCGATAGAGTTATGTCGTTAATTACTAAGTTCCATGGCCATCTTGCAGCTCCATCATCAGACCCTGGTTACCATCTAACACCAAAGTACTCGTCAAGATAAATCAAACGAGCCGAGACTCGATGGGGTTACGTCGTTTCATTACAGAGTTCCTATGACCACCTTCCAGCTCTATCATAAAACCTTGGTTACCATTGAAAGACAAACTACTCGTCAAGACGATTTAAACGAGCCCAAACTCGACGAGGTTGTGTTATTTTATTGCAAAGTTCCTATGACCACCTTCCAGCTCCATCATCAGATCAGCACCATGTCATCATAATATTGCATTGTCACGCGATTTTCACAATGTATGCAAAATTTCAGCTCAATTGGTAACCGGGAAGTGGATCAAAATTAAGTTGCAAGATTTCACCCAAACAAACATACAAGTTAAGTAAAAGCTTGTAAAGTATTATCATAGACAAATAAGTATTATTAATACAAACGGTAGGTAATAGTTAACCACCATTTTACAAGTCCAGAACTAATTATTTACACTTATATAACTATTTACAGTTTATTCCACTTAAAACAATTTCGTAAGAAATATACAGGAGCACAAAACAAATGATGTGCTTTGTGCAGCGCAGGCCCTCTCTTTGTCCACTGGCCGAGCGAGCGTAAACCGGTTTTATCCAGTGGCGGCGCGTACGCGACGCAGCGGCTAGTTGACACGCACACATGCGCCGTATGCTTGTAGTAGTTGACTCGCACACAGCGGGCGTCGCCGGCCGCCGCCCGCTGTGCGCGAATACGAGATAGGAGACAATAGGGTAACCTTATTAGTTGATAAGCGCTTAAAATTACCGTTAAAATACCCTATTTGATTTGGTAAGTGCATTAGAAGCAGTTTACTTTATTCAAAAAAGTTTCCGCTACGAAAGACTAACCCTATCAATAGGGAAACCCTATCGTTCGGTAACCTTTTGATGGGGTTTCCCTAACAATCGGCTTAACCAAAAAAAGGGGTTTTCCGGTCCCTTGTACCTAGTTCGTTATTATAATTGGGGGTTAAAGTTACTCACGTCCGTAGGTTTACCGTTTAGATTCTACACGTGACCCTTGGGTGGTGCTAAATGAGTGACACTGACTGAGTGGTAGAGCCACGCTGCGTTGCAGCACGCCGGGCACGCTAGGCCGGCTCGCCCGGCGTAAATACCAACCTCTCACTAAGGGTGTTACCCGACCAATCGATCGATCGTCGATCGACGGCATCGATCAACGTCGATCGAAGTTGATCGACTGGTCTGGTAGCTTTAATCGATCGACGGATACCGTTTGACTAACCAATCGATCGACGACGGTCGGTCGACATTGATCGATAGGTGTGGTAGCTTTAATCAATCGACGGATACCGTTCGTCTAACCCATCGATCGACGGTCGGTCGACGTTGATCGATTAACCCTGGCTAAATTCCATCAGTTTCTTTCGAAATGTATTCAGAAAAGGACTCGTTGTTCTTGGCCAGTACGATGTTGCTCGTACTATTATTACGGAGACGCAAACGCAGAAGAATCTGGATGCGGCCGTTTTTTAAAGCCAACGATCGCTTATTTTATCCAAATGACATTTTAGGCAGCGGTTTTTGTTTTTGTTTTTTTTTTGCGTAGCGGATGTCATGAATTTCGAGGTTAGTAGTTTCGAGGGAGGTAGAGAGGAGGGGGATGGAGGGGGTACTGTAATGGTAACTTAGTAGAATATTTGTTTTTTTTTCCTAAAAATAACCTAAAATAACGTCAAAATAAAAATATCTTGAAAACTATGCATTTTCGCACTTTGGCTCCCCCTCCCCCTCCCCTTCCCCCCTTTTTCGGTGTTGCTTAATCTAAAGTGCTTCCCCAGGTGTTTGGGGGAATATCATTTAGTATTTAAACGTTCATGTTATCATCACTCATTATTATCAACATAAACATAATTTAATATTACGATTATTATCCATGGGCACGAAATAAATTTATAAAAAAGTGAAGCGGCCGGTGCGTCTAATCAAACAGCTCGATTTAACACCCAATCCATTTTACCGGTCGATTGTCGATCGACATCGATCGATTGGTCTGGTAGAAACTATCGATCGACGTCGACTAATCCATTTTACCATCAATTGATGTCGTCGATAGGTCTGGTAGACACTATCGATCGACGTCGACTTATCCATTCTACCATCGATCGATGCCGTCGATCGACGATCGATCGATTGGTCTGGTAACACCCTAATATCCGGCGTGAAATAATAGCCCTTGGTGCTGTTGCGTTTCGTTCGGGCAGTGAGGATTACGGAGGCCTCCCCCCCCCCACCCCCCCCCCCCTCACAATTCCTATTCCTTCCTTAAATGCCGGCAACGCATCTGCGATTCCTCTGGTGTTGCGGGTGTCTATGTGCGGCGGAGATTACTCTCCATCAGGTGACCCGCCTGCTCGTTTGCCTCCTTCTATTATATAACAAACAAATAAAAAATAATAATTTGTGTAGTAAAGTGAAGAGCAATACTTTTTACTATTCATATTCCCGCCCATATTATTAAGATTCAATTTTGAACTAAGGCTAAAATTTTTACTGTAAAAAAAGATTTTTCAAAATGTTTGAAACAGAGCCTTGAATATTTTGTAGGCTCTCAGTTATCACGTCTAATAGCTTTAACCCATTCACGTCTTATTTCCTGGCATTTTGGAAACCTAAAAAAAGAATAATAAAAAGAATATTAGTAATATCTATAAAGCTTCGATACACAAATACGTACATCACTAATCATTATGCCAAAAACAAAGCCTTTAAATTACATTTAATTAAGGTTTAAAACCTGATTCTTATGAATAGTGTACGATATAGTATGATTTAGAATTAGCAAAAATTAATGCTTTGCCGTTTTAATTATTAAAAAACTCATAGTAAAGCATACATATTATGAGAAATCACTAACGTATGAAATGATAATTCCTGGTCTTTCACACCTCCTTTTGTTGTTCTTGACGAACAATAAACAGCTGAACAAGACATTATGTCAATTGTATATTACACAAATAACACAAACACTAAGATTTCTTAATATTTCACTATTATTTCGCACAATCCAGCAATGTTTTGACCGAGTAGTCGGTCATGAAATGACACGTCTCACACCGACAGTGCGTCGTTGCCAAACGTACATTAACTATCTCTTTTACTCATATCACACTACAGTCATACAGACAGAGATACAAATACTTTACTTTACACGTATGTAAAAGCGGCAACGTCGTAAGACTCTGTCCATGTAATATTTGGTCCGAGGTGCTCAAAGAGATTTAAATAGTAATAGAGCGGCTATTGGACACTATTTCATACAAAAACTTTGAGCTGGTGCTCAAGTTACGCCATCTAACGTTGAAAAGCAAAACCTTATATCAAGAATAATAAGAAGTATACTATGAACAATTAGAATAAGTTTCACCTACCCCACGGTAGGTGTCGCCCTGCAGTAGGGATGTTCCGTTAAAAATTCGACGTACCTATCGATAAGTTTGATGAAGATTAACCAAAATCGGTATAATATACAACATTGGAACAAGCAAGTGACAATTAGAGAAGGAAATGAAAATTCGGGTGTTTCAAATGGTTATTTACTAAGTAATAAAGTGTAAAGTTATTAAAAATTCAACATACTTAACTAATTATAAACAAATAATGAATGAATGAAATACATAAGCACCTAGCAAGTACCTACGAACAGCATACTGACAACACTCATTTTTTAAGTAAACCCACCCCCGCGATCATTCTTCATAAGTAAGGATTATTATACACTCCCGTATACCAAAATCAAGTCAACTTCAAAGCAAATGTAACATGGTTGTGTGATTGGATTAACGAATCAATTCATAGGAATGATGAGGTAAAATGGCTGACTTTAACAGATTAACACGAGTTGATCCATATAGTGATTCATTTTAAAATACGTAAGTTTACATATTTATTATAGACCACATTGCGTGTTAATGACAACTCGCAATCGCAAGTACAACCACGAGAAGAAATATGTAAACAATTGTAACTCTTAAAACAATGGAATAAGAGTCAAAGTGTATACATATTGGTGCTCGTGACTGTACCTATCAAATTATTTTTGTCGATCTTAATCTGTTACTTTATATTTCATTGCATAGATTTATTTCATGCATTAGCATTAAACACCAATGTCATAACGGATGCGTGTATATGTTTAATTTGGATATCCTATTTTCTTATGTATCCATTCAATGTTTTTTAAGTTTAACCTTCGATCAACAATAGCAACTAGATAACGCGTCACGTACCAAATCAAAGCTAAATTCTGTCCACTTGAATAATACTTATACAGCTACATTTCTCTACTAACGAACTGAGACAAAAGTTATAAAACAGTTTTAAGTTCAACCTTATTACAACCATGGCACCCAGTAATAAAATCACAAATCTTCTAAGTAATAGCATATACTGATCCTTTACACAAATGTTGGCGCGTCTATTGGTCAACGTTGGCCAACCATTCGTAGCGTGTGGGTTAAAATCGGTAATTGTGTTTAAAATTTTATATTATTTGTTGGTTTAAAGCTAATTTTTATATTTTTTATTAACATTTACATAAGTAGGTACTTATAAGTACGTACTTACTTAATGAGTAGGTAACTAAAAACTTAAACAAATTAACTTACAAACTAAAAACCTATAAATATCTTATAAATAAAAAATATCTCTAACAGAACCGCCGCCGCGCGGCAAGTTCCCCAAATGGCCGGCAGCGTTGCCCTTTTGAATGGCGTGTTTAAAAGCTTAAAACATATTTTATTCTACATGTAGGTACTTACCGAAACTAAGACACTCCGGCCGTTGAATTGCTTTTTCGGACATTATTTATGCAACTTTTAAATACACGGCATTGTGAACGTGTTTACATTGGCCGTGTTTCAAGCAAAGTAACAAAATAAGAGCTCACTTGGTAAGTGCGCTGTTATTTAACGAGCCGCGCCGCGCGCCGACCTGACATCTAGTTGGTATTGTTGATCGAAGAGTTTAAAATAAGTAGTAATATTCTAATTAAACGATCATCGCACGATACTGTTACACTGCATAACATTGCGTTAGGGACGCAATGATCATTGAGTCAGAATATTACTACTTATATAAAACTTAAACTTACGATATAAAAATACTACTTATAACATTATTCGATAAGTAAAACGACATCACTTGAACACCACTAAATCATCTACTTCCGCTTCGACAAGTGTGGTGACATCCTAAAAGTAGATAGTTTGCTTTTCACCACTAGAGGTCAGCATATGGCAACGGTAAATGTTCTAGAATAATTTATTAGAAATTATGATTATAGTCTGATTATTGGGTAAATATACAAAATATTTATGAAAATAAGCTGTAATCAATCACATTCAGCCTTTTTTCCATATCGGGATTTGCAGTATCGCAATACGCAATTTGGTATATTTTCTATTGTTTAAGTCAAATTTGTTCACGCACAAACACGACTGCACTAGAGGGCGCATAACATCATACTAAGCGACTTGTTATCACTTGGTAATAAGTTGTGGATTAAAGTTTTGATCGCTATGTCCTGTCTATTAGTAATAGTTTAATGTCTTTGGAGGTGCTACTACTGCACTGCCGCGCCGCGGTCGCCACAGTTAAACTTATGATTGAATGAAATGAGGAAAGAGTGCAGAAAGAGTGAAATGAGAGAGACGGGCGGTAAGAAGAAGCCATGTTTTAAAACTATTTATAAATGAAAATTAATGTCAGGGTGCTCTAAAAAATATTACAAATATTGTGTTAGGAAAAGCAAAAATAAAAACTAGCCTGAATTTTTTTTTTAAATGTTACGGCCTTATTTCTCTGGTATAATTAGAAGTTTTGTCAAAACATTTGCAGTTGATAAATTTAACCTTATATTGTATTATGACAACCTAAATGGGCATTTAACCTTCTTGACATTATTTAATTTTTATACTTAATTTTTTTTATTAATATGTCTTAATTAAAAAATTTGTTATGATTATTGTATTAACATTATTATAAAACTGTTACTCTAATTATTTAAATCTCAAAACTATGTACATGACCTACCTTGTGTAACATTCTACGTTATAAGGTTAATAAATAAATTCTATTCTATTCTATTCTCTCTCCCCCTCTGCTCTCGCAATTTCGACACCAGAACGGCGCGCGCGCATCTCAGTCGTGTCCGTGCCATCCACGTTCCGCTGCGTTCACGTTGTACGAGTATATCTGTGCGTTATCGTGCTGTTTGCGACTAATACTGACCCCTTAAAAATATCTCATCCCTCAAATGTTTAGTTAAAACAATAATTGTGAAGGAATGACTAAAATGTAGTTATTTTCATTAAATAAATAATAATATACACTGTTTTAATAAAAAAAAAGTAATAGAATCTCATCGATTTACCTACTAACTATAAAATGTTGTTTGGCTTTTTATGCGACGCTATAATAATATTGAAAGTAGTGCCATGTCTGTCGGTGAGTTGGGAGAGCGTCTATACATTCTTTTACATGGTCCTTTGGTATACTTATGTAAATACTATGACAATGCAATGTTATGGTACCATTGGGCTGGTCTGATGATGTCTGGAGGTGGCCATAGAAGGTATAGGAACTCCTAAACGAAATGGCGGAATCGCATCGAGTTTGGGTTCGTTGGATTTGTCTTTTCGAGCACTTTAGTGCTAGATGACTCTAAATCCAAATACTAAAAAGTGAAAAATAAATTAAAATTAAAAAACCTTTATAAAAAACAAGCTTTTATTTAATGTGCAAAAGTGAAAAAAATAAACTTTTACTATAAACCTTATAACGTCGTTACACAATTGAAGACGTAAGTGGATGAAGGTGATATGTCGCATTTTCGGATTTTGGTGTTTTTTTGAGTAGATAAAGGTTATATGTCGATACAAATGGCTACAGACCTTAAAACTGTCGATTTAAGGCACATTTTGGAAAATAGAAAGTTAAAAAAGGTGTTATGTACAGTCCAGTTTAAAAATGGCTCTGGATGTAAGAGGTATGGGCCCATATTACCAATTTCCAAAATAAATAAACAATAACAAATATTTTTGTAACATCGAAAAAGGTGATATGTACGGACATAACACCTTTTTCCACTCAGCATATGATGCTCGAATGACGCGATGTCAGTTTTCAATGAATTAAGGTTCTATGTAACATACATAATCGCATATCAAAATGCTTTTGTAAAGCCTTTAGTTGGCCGCATGTCTAAACGCCACTATACAGATAATTAGCTGTTTTTAGTGCATTTGGATATACAATAGCATTCTTAAATAATGGTAAATGCTTAATGCTGTTTAGTAGCTAAAATGAACTATTATAATGCCACGTAAATCCATTATACAGATTTGAGCTGTTTTTAGTGCCCTTTGTTGTATAATAGTACCTTTAAGTGGTAAGTTAAAGCCTAGTACTGCTGAACAGCAAAAACGTGAATCAATGTTATTCTTGCATTTTTAATGACCAACTGAGTTCAGTTGTACAGCTAACAGCTCTTTAATCAAATACACGTGGTTATTGTTATGCATATGGCTGTATATACATTCATTTTACTGTATTTGTAAAGTAAAACCATTTGTTTATCGGCCATTTTGGAACGAACGTATATAACTAAAACCAGTTACTGAAAACTGGTGAAGTTAATATCGCCCAATCTATAGAATCACAATAAATGGCCTTGTTATTTCATTTTTTTGTTGACAGCACCATAATCATTTTAATAAGCCACGCGCTTTGGTTATGTAGATAATACGTTCAGAAAGCCATTATCTCTAACCTATCAACTCTTGGCAAACGGATATCCAAGTAGT